>OY728142.1:1301432275-1302821025 GCA_963277665.1 Viscum album | reverse complement strand
AGTATGTGTGTATGTATGTGTGTGTGTGTGTATGTATGTATGTATGTATGTATGTATGTATGTATGTATGTAAGAAGATATGTATGTCTGTATGTAGGTACGTATCTATGTATGTACGTATCTATGTATGTATGTCTGTATGTATGTATGTACGTATGTATGTATGTCTGCGTGTGTGTGTGGATGGATAGATTTGTGTGTCACGACCCCCTCCCCACAAAGTGTACCCCTCCTGGACCGACAATGTGAGAAGAGGGACTAAGACCCCTGTTTCCGACGCTTTCGATGGGGCGCACGCCGTCGCTCTGGCTGTTTCCCCGAATTCCCACTTTCCAAATGCGGGCGACACGCCGGTTAATTACATTGTTTCTGTCAGGACATTCCATGGGGTAAAGTCAGGGGAGTAGTTACGTTGGACATCGTTGGTGTGTCTGGGTGCTAAAACACTGGTACATCTGGATTTCGCCCCCCCTATGATAGGGCTTCTTGAGGGTGAGGAATCCCGAGGCATCCCACGCTGAGTGCGGGGGATTATTTTCCATAGGCATGTCTCCAATGTTTTCCTCGGCTTCCCATGTTTCACATGAGGTATGACACAAGTTTAACGTCTAGCTGAGATGGATCAGACTGATCGGAACACTGATGGGAGTGGATCAAATGGGTACATCCCTAGGAGGGAGCACCCGAGGGGTTTACTTGATGGGTGGTTCAAAACGTCCAATGAGGATGAATTCTAGGATGCTTCGGTCCCTGCAAAGGGGACACCAAGGTATACCATTGGCTGGGATTGAGCCTCGTGGAGGCCTCCGATGTACCCTATATAGAAGAAAGGGATCAAAACCCATGTAATTGGAATGGCGAGGCTTGAAATCAAGGTGTACATTGTCACGACCCGTCCTCGGGGCCCGTGTCGTGACTACCCCAAGCCCACCTTCCATTGGCCAGGGGCTGGCGACTAGCACCAAGGCGTAGATCCCGGAAAAAGGGAAGACATTGCCTTTGAAAAAATAAAGAAGAACCACAGAGTAAGCAAGCGGAAAAGTAAACACTAAGTAAAAACTGTAGAAAGCTGTGCTGAAAGTAAAAGGGGCCGGAAATACAAGCCCAACTGTAAAGTACAACTGAAAGGGGAAAACAACAACTGAAAAGAAATTCCACAGCGTCGAGCCGTCCTCTGGAAGTCCCACCTGAAGTGTGAGCACAGATAGCCTCCACAGCTCCTCGGTCCAGCCGTCCGCTCTGAGTATGTCCCACCCAGTGGTCCACCCCCAGGTACCGTCCTGCTCTGCAAGCCTCCACCACGTTCAGCGCTGTGTGTCGTCTGCAACCAACACAACGAAGTGCGGGCATAGCCCGTGCAGGGGTGAGTATAAGCTACTCAGTAGGGACCCCGAGACCCCCGAAGGTCTCCTGAAATCCACATAGGATAAACCACAAGGGATAAGATATAATCATGAAGTAACATCCGAAACTGCTTAGGTATATGCCCATACATATACCCAAGTCATCAATTCCTGTTCGGCTCCAACATCCGAGCCCAAGCACAACCCAGTACACACAGGAAAGCAAAACTTAAATCCACACAGGATAGCACAAAACATTCCACAAAGGAGAGTAAACAGTAAATCCACACAGGATAGTTCAACACAATCCACAAAGGAGAGTAACACAAGATTCAGCTCATACAGGTACTTCTTCGTATGACGTTAGAGATGATCAGATGTAACCACTGATTCATCTAAGCCGTTGGACCCACAAAGGATCTGTATGTACTAACCCTCGCAAAGACCCACACAGGATCGATCATGAAGTTGAACCCAAAGCTATTGGGAAACTCCTTCTCCATCAAGTACAGTGGTTATGCCGCTACAACCAAGCGCTTCCCTCTTACCTTGGACTACTGTAGTTCTCCACCTATCGGGTACTGTGGGCCTGCTGCTACAACCAAGCGCTCCCCCGTGCCGCTACAACCAAGGGCACCTCTGTCGTGGGTCTGCCGCTACAACCAAGCGCTCCCCTGTGCCACTACAACCAAGCGCACCTCTGTCGTGGGTCTGCCGCCACAACCAAGCGCTCCCCTGTGCTGCTACAACCAAGCGCACCTCTGTCGTGGGTCTGCTGCTACAACCATGCGCTCCCCTTTGCCGCTACAACCAAGCGCACCTCTATCGTGGGTCTTCTGCTACAACCAAGCGCTCCCCTGTGCTGCTACAACCATGTCGTTCGATCAGCAGTCATCAAGTCCCAACCGGCTCTAGGGTTTCCGCTCACAGCATGCTCGTTCGGGGAGGGTCCACTCCACGATCTAAGAGGTCGATGCATCAACTGACATGTAGTCCAGAGCTGATGTATCCCAAGATGTACCGTAGTAGTTACTGCCGAAAAAACGGAGGATTACCTTATTGTTTTTCATCATCGTCGCAGTCGAATCCACTGAGGATCTCAGTACAGTCGTCGTCGTCACAGTAGTAGTTGCAGCCAGCTCTAGGGTTCTCGCACACTGCAAGATCGTTCGGGAGGGTCCGCTCCACGAGCCGAGAGGCTGATACATCAAATGACGCATAGTCCAGAGTTGATGTATCCAAAATTTCCGTATCACCAACTGGAACTCAACGTCGCAGATGGCGCGTCAATCAGACGCTCGGTCTGAGAGTTATTGGCTTTTCCGTCCCAGGGGCCCGGTTGGTTTCTAAGGCAAAACCAACCCGACCGTACTCCACCTACATCCAAACCTCGGGAGGAGTATGCCAAAAGATCCGTCTCACTTAGAGGAAAACAACAAAGTCGACGACACGTCAATCAGACGTCTGAAGCTCAAGATATGAGTGTTTCCGTTCCGAGGGCCCGGTTGGTTTCGTGTACGAACGAACCCGGCCAAACCCAAAGTATTCCGAAACCTTGAGTGCATTATACCAAAACGACCGTCTCGATCCAAGGATTGCGTTGCCGCTTACGGCGTGTCAATCGGAGGCCCGTAGCTCAAGTTACGAGCAAACGACCAAAATGGTCCGAAGACGGTGGGTCTGGGCCCGGGCCGACCCGGCCCGACCGCCCCTGGGTCGACCGAACCGGGTCGACCCGACCCGGTCCGACCCGGCTGGACCCGGTCCGCTCCGACCAGGGCGCGGCCCGGCCCAGCCGGCCGGCCCGGCTCGGCTCGGCCGAGTGGTCGAGCGTGGCAGCTGCGGGGCGCCGCCCCCGCGGGATGGAAGAGCCGCGGCCCTCGAGGGGCCGCGCTGGACTTCAGCGGACGCGGCATGTTGCCGCGTCCCATGCGTGTGAGCCGGACCCGTGCGGCCGCGGGTCTGCTGGCCGCCGCTGGTGACCCGCACCGCCAGAGGCTTCCGCGGGCCACCGGAGTCGCTCCGGTGGTCCGTTTTCCTCCCTGTCTGCGCCGCTGCTCCTCCCGGGTCCCGTTCTTCACTGCAGAATCATTAAATCGCCCTTGCATCACGTTTTGTCATCGCCCGCCAAACCCGCACAACAACAAAGAGCTACGGAGGGTTGTCGGGCCGTGTTCGTTTGGCCTGCACCCTCCGCGTTAGGCGATAACAATCGGGAAGAATAACCAGCTTATCAAAAATCAATTTTAATAAATTAAAATTGTTCTTATGATACCGGGTTCTTTATTTTAAAATAAACGATCACAGGAAAATAAATTATTTCTCAACAACCCCTACCTCGGTCAAGTCGTCGCACGCGCGTTCTTAGCGGAATCGACCGTCGCGGAACAAGTGGAGCGTCGCGTCGCGGAAGGGTGTCACGTCGTCGCGGAAGGGCGTCGCTTCGACGATCTCCGAGGATCAAGAAACAAAAGATTTAATTAATAATAATATGTGATGTTGTTATAACCCACAAAGAGATTTAAAAGAAGCGCAACCCCCTACCTTGTCGTTGTCGATCGAAGGTTGTCGTAGGGTTGGATTGTCACGGAATAACATCACGGAAGAAGAACCGTTGGCATCGTGGAACTTGGCATTGCGTCATCGATCTCCGAGGGCTCGGCGTTCTTCATCGCCCTTCGTTGAAGGCCGACGTTCTTCACGTTCTTCGCGTTCTTCGCGTTTGTTCGCGTTCTTCGGGAAGAAGGATGAAGAACTTGAGGTTTTTCAAATCCTCTCAACGAACAACACTTAAGGAGAAAAAGCGTTGGTCTTATTTTATTATTACGCCAACGGATTTCAAACAGGTTAAGGAATGATTAAATTAATTCTTAGAATTAATTCAACGAATAAAACCTCCCAATTAATTGGTGTGTTAAGAAAATTAAGAAAGCGCGTCAGTTGACTTTCATAATGACGGGTTTTCGCGGGTGTGTTACTTAGCGGAAAGGAAACAATGGGGCTCGTGTGGGCCCCACCTCACAAATATACTACCAAGAGGGTAGGATATTTTTTGGATAGCACCCTCTCTGCAACAACTCAGCTTTAAGTGGTCTTTAAGCGGCTTTAAGTGGAATAAAAATAAAATTTTCGCACAACTTTATTTTATTTCAAAACTTAAAACCCAAAAATTAAAAACCCCAACCGAGAAAATGCAACTTCGGAAGAGGCGTTTCTAAGCAAATATCGGCGCTGCGATTCCATCGGTGCCCTCGGAATTTGATTCCGAGCACCGGTTCAAAAGTTAGAAAAACCCGCTCGTCCGTTCACTGAACGTACCCGAGCCATACTTCAAAAAATGTTTCTAGGCAAACCGTGCCTCGGAATCAGGTGCCGTCAGAAGATGCTTTCTTGTAAAATTCCGAAGAAAATTAAGAAAAAAAATTTCCTTGAAATTTACGGGTCTTTACATTACTCCCACCACAGGGCTTTACGTCCCCGTAAAGCTTCACCACAAACTTAGGGATACAAAGGCGGTACTGAGCATGCATCTGAGCCTCCCACTCCCAAGTGCTCTCCTGAAGGTTCCCGAGCTTCCATTTGAAGCGCACTAGAGGAATCGATCATCCACGTAGGACCTGCTCCTGTCGATCCTCGATCTCCACTGGGACCTCCAAAAAAGTCGCCCCATCATCAAAGACCAGCTCTTCATGGTCAAAGATTGGCGTCGGGTCGTGCACGTATCTCCTCTGCTGAGATACGTGGAAGACGTCGTGCACCCGGCGCAACTGTGGTGGTAGATCCAGGCGATAAGCCACCTTGAAAAACCTGCTGAGGACCTGGAAGGGTCCGATGAGGCATGGAGACAACTCACCGCTTTGGCCCAACCTCCGTAATCCACGTCGAGGTGAGACCCAAAAGAAGACGTGGTCGCCATCCTAGAACTCTAGTGGCCTCCGCCTCCTGTCAGTAAAAGACTTCTGTTGGCTCTGAGCTATCCTCATCCGCTCCTGGATGACCTGGACCTTCTCTGTCATGGCCTGGACCATCTCCGGTCATACAAGAGCTGCTAAGATTTCTTCTTTGCCGATAAGAGAAATCTGGTCTCATCCCCTGGATGAACAAACATCCTTGCCTAATAAAGTCAATCTCGACATGGATGGTACTAATACATACCAAGGATGGCGTCGTAAGGCCTCGACGCTACTACCAAGAGATCCAACCGTTATTCTCGCCTCCAAGGGTTGAGTCACACTGTCGGAATTAGTGTGTGGTAACTGGGTCTCCTCCAATAGATGTCTCACAAGTGAGGGTCAAGTCAACAGTCTAAAACGGAACCTCTTAGTAACAACACAAAAGAGTACAAGAATAAAAACATCACCAAGGTATGCATCTTTTATTATTGCAACTCATAATACAAAGACACTACACCATAGCAACAAGGAACAAGAAGTACAAAAGACGTATCCACTAGTTCCGCTCCTGTCCATCTACTCCCGGAGCTCCATGATCATAGGCCTCAGCTACCTGAAGCTGATCTCTCCCACGTCCTCCTGTCCCCTACGGTCGGGGTGGACCTCCGGGTGGTGGTGGTGGCAACACCCCGAAGCGTCGTCCACCTCCAACTGCACAGCCATCTCCCCTGCCATGGCCGCCTTCTCCTTGCGGCCCACCCTGATCGAACCTCTACCTCTGCCTGGGGGGTCCTTCGTTCATCTGCTGGTCATCCATATGGTGGGTCGGACAGTCACGAGCCATGTGACCAATCCCGCCGCAGGAGTAACACTGCCCTCTCATGGCAAGTCGTTGTCCACCCCAAGTGCCTTGCACAAACGATCCAGAGTCATGCTGTCGACCACCTATAGGTCTAGTCCTCTTAGACCCCTACGTCATCTGTCTACTACCCACTGCAGAAGACTCTGCCGCATGCCGGAAAGTGGTGGGTCCTGCTACTGGAGACTGCTCAGCAAGGTAACTCTCCACTAAGAGGGATCGCTCCAACACTACTGCCTGAGTCGGAATGTTGATGGAGATCATCGAAGCCCTGATCTCGTGCCTCAGTCCCTGCTCGAAGGTCCGGGCCCGGAAGAACGGGTCCCATACCATATCTGTGGAGTAGCGCGAGAGATTAGTAAATCTCACCGAGTACTGGGCCGATGTCATGCTGCCCTGCCGTAGCTGTAGCAGCTCTTGGATGTGCACCGCACGGAGGGTGGCTGGGACGAACTCGGAGCGGAAGATGCTCTCAAAGTCCGTCCAGAGTAGAGATGTCTCGTCGTGCACCTGGAGCATCATTCTCCACCATCTGCCTGATGCCGCGTGCAGGAGGCTCGCTGCAAGGACCACCATAAGGTCTGCTGGTGTCCTCACTAGCCTGAAAACTCGAACAACTGCCTCCAGCCAGTCCTCGGCTGCCTGGGGGTTTGTCTCCCCACGGAACCTGGGCGGTCGCTAGCGCTGGAACTCATGCAGTGCACTAAGGTGACGTGCATCGTCAGCGGCTGGGGCTGGAAGCATCGGTGGCTCGGCGGGTAGAGGTACCGCCGGTGCCTCGGCTGTCAAAGGGACCTGTACCAAAGCCTCGTCGCTCGGTGGGCTGTCGCCATGCACAACGCTCGGAACCCTAGCTGACTGCCATCGTAGGGCCATCCTGAAAAGAAACAGGTGCGCCACGGTCAGAACAGTGTACCTGGTGAGCTCACACAAAGTAATCACACAGAAAACTTGAAACACACATGCAATCAATGTTTTCGTGCATTAAGTCGGAAATCAGAAGTCAGGGTCCTGGTGTACGGATACGTCGGCCGCCGCACCAACACTGGACTCCCTGGACTTATAACCACACCCAATACGCTAAACACTATTGCTTCACATAGAAGAAAGATCACATTCTGCGGTAGAACCAAACTCCTCTGATACCAATTTGTCACGACCCGTCCTCGGGGCCCGTGTCGTGACTACCCCAAGCCCGCCTTCCATAGGCCAGTGGCTGGCGACTAGAACCAAGGCGTAGATCCCGGAAAAAGGGAAGGCATTGCCTTTGAAAAAATAAACAAGTACCACAGAGTAAGCAAGCGGAAAAGTAAACACTGAGTAAAAACTGTAACAAGTTGTGCTGAAAGTAAAAGGGGCCGAAAATACAAGCCCAATTGTAAAGTACAACTAAAAGGGGAAAACAACAACTGAAAAGAAAAGCTGCAGCGTCGAGCCGTCCTCTGGAAGTCCCACCTGAAGGGTGAGCACAGATAGCCTCCACAACTCCTCGGTCCAGCCGTCCGCTCCGAAGATGTCCCGCCCAGTGGTCCACCCCCAGGTACCGTCCTGCTCCGCAAGCCTCCACCACGTTCAGCACTGTGCGTCGTCTGCAACCAACACAACAAAGTGCGGGCATAACCTGTGCAGGGGTGAGTATAAGCTACTCAGTAGGGACCATGAGACCCCCGAAGGTCTCCCGAAATCCACACAGGATAAACCACAAGGGATAAGATACAATCACGAAGTAACATCCAACACTGCTTAGGTATATGCCCATACATATACCCAAGTCATCAATTCCCGTTCGGCTCCGACATCCGAGCCCAAGAACAACCCAGTCCACACAGGAAAGCAAAACGTAAATCCACACAGGATAGCACAACACATTCCACAAAGGAGCGTAAACAGTAAATCCACATAGGATAGTTCAACACAATCCACAAACGAGAGTAACACAAGATTCAGCTCACACAAGTACTTCTTCGTATGACGTTAGAGATGATCAGATGTAACCACTGATTCATCTAAGCTGTCAGAACCACAAATGATCTGTAGGTACTAACCCTCGCAAAGACCAACACAGGATCGATCATGAAGTTGAACCCAAAGCTATTGGGAAACTCCTTCTCCAACAAGTACAGTGGTTATGCCGCTACAACCAAGCGCTTCCCTCTTACCATGGACTGCTGTAGTTCTCCACCTATCGGGTACTGTGGGCCTGCTGCTATAACCAAGCGCTCCCCTGTGCCGCTATAACCAAGAGAACCTCTGTCGTGGGACTGCCGCTACAACCAAGCGCTCCCCTGTGCCGCTACAACCAAGCGCACCTCTGTCGTGGGTCTGCCGCTACAACCAAGCGCTCCTCTGTGCCGCGACAACCAAGCGCACCTCTGTCGTGGGTCTGCCGCTACAACCAAGCGCTCCCCTGTGCCGCCACAACCAAGCGCACCTCTGTCATGGGTCTGCCGCTACAAACAAGCGCTCCCCTGTGCCGCTACAACCAAGACGTTCGATCAGTAGTCGTCAAGTCCCAACTGGCTCTAGGGTTTCCTCACACAGCATGCTCGTTCCGGGAGGGTCCACCTCACGAGCTAAGAGGTTGATGCATCAACTGACATGTAGTCAGGAGTTGATGTATCCCAAGATGTACCGTAGTAGTTACTGCCGAAAACACGGAGGATTATCGTACTGTTCTTCATCATCGTCGCAGTCGAATCCACTGAGGATCTCTGTACAGTCGTCGTCGTCACAACAGCAGTTGCAGCCAGCTCTAGGGTTCTCGCACACCGTAAGCTCGTTCGAGAGGGTCCGCTCCATGAGCCGAGAGGATGATACATCAATTGACACATAGTCCAGAGTTGATGTATCCAAAATTTTCGTATCGCCAACTGGAACTCAACGTCGCAGACGGCGCGTCAATCGGACGCCCAGTCTGAGAGTTATTGGCTTTTCCGTCCCAGGGGCCCGGTTGGTTTCTAAGGCAAAACCAACCCGACCGTACTCCACCTGCGTCCAAACCTCGGACGGAGTATGCCAAAAGATCCGTCTCACTTAGAGGAAAACAACAAAGTCGACGACACGTCAATCGGACGTCCGAAGCTCAAGATATGTGTGTTTCCGCTCCGAGGGCCCGGTTGGTTTCGTGTACGAACCAACCCGGCCGAACCCAAAGTATTCCGAAACCTTGAGTGCAGTATACCGAAACGACCGTCTCGATCCAAGGATCACATTTCCACTGACGTCACGTCAATTGGAGGCCCATAGCTCAAGTTACAAGCAAAAGACCGAAACGGTCTGAAGACGGGGGGTCTGGGCCCGGGACGACCCGGCCCAACCCCCCCTAGGTCGACCGAACCGGGTCGACCCGACCCAATCCGACCCGGCTGGACCCGGTTTGGTCCGGCCAGGGTACGGCCCGGCCCAGCCGGCCGGCCCGGCTCGGCTCAGCCGGCCCGGCTCGGCTCAGCCGAGTGGCTGAGCGTGGCAGCCGCGGGGTGCCGCCCCCGCGGGATGGAAGAGTCGCGGCCCTCGAGGGGCCGCGCTGGACTTCAGCGGACGCGACATGTTGCTGCATCCCGTGTGTGTGAGCCGGACCCAGGCGGCGGCGGGTCCGCTGGCCACCGCTTCCGCGGTGGCCCTGTCCGGCGGCGCGCCGCCTCCTCTGTCCGCCAGCGCCGACGCGCCGGCGACCCGTGCCGCCGGAGGCTTCCGCGGGCCACCGGAGTTGCTCCGGTGGTCCGTTTTCCTTCCTGTCTGTGCCGCTGCTCCTCTCGGGTCCCGTTCTTCACTGCGGAATCATTAAATCGCCCTTGCTTCACGTTTTTTCATCGCCCTCCAAATCCGCACAACAACGAAGAGCTGCGGAGGGTTTTCGGGCCGTGTTCGTTTGGCCTGCACCCTCCGCGTTAGGCGATAACAATCGGGAAGAATAATCAACTTATCAAAAATCAATTTTAATTAATTAAAATTGTTCTTATGATAACGGGTTCTTTATTTTAAAAGAAACGATCACGAGAAAAATAAATTATTTCTCAACAACCCCTACCTCGGTCAAGTCTTCGCACGCGCGTTCTTCGCGGAATCAACCGTCACGGAACATGTGGAGCGTCGCGTCGCGGAAGGGAGTCGCGTCGTCGCGTAAGGGTGTCGCGTCGACAATCTCTGAGGATCAAGAAACAACAGATTTAATTAATAATAATCTGTGATGTTGTTATAACCCACAAAGAGATTTAAAAGAAGCGCAACCCCCTACCTTGTCGTTGTCGATCGAAGGTTGTCGCGGGGTCGGATTGTCATGGAAGAACGTCGCAGAAGAAGAACCATCGGCATCGTGGAACTTGGTGTTGCGTCGTCGATCTCCAAGGGCTCGATATTCTTCGTCGCCCTTCGTCAAAGGCCGGCGTTCTTCGCATTCTTCACGTTCTTCGCATTCTTTGCGTTCTTCGCGAAGAAGGATGAAGAACTTGAGGTCTGTCAAATCCTCTCAACGAACAACACTTAAGGAGAAAAAGTGTTGGTCTTATTTTATTATTATGCCAATGGATTTCAAACAGGTTAAGAAACGCTTAAATTAATTCTTATAATTAATTTAACAAATAAAACCGCCCAATTAATTGGTGCGTTAAGAAATTAAGAAAGCGCGTCAGTTGACTTTCATAATGACGGGTTTTCGCGGGTGTGTTACTTAGAGGAAAGGAAACGGTGGGGCTCGTACGGGCCCCACCTCACAAATATCCTACCAAGAGGGTAGGATATTTTTTGGATAGCACCCTATCCGCAACAACTCAGCTTTAAGTGGTCTTTAAGCGGCTTTAAGTGGAATAAAAATAAAATTGTCGCACAACTTTATTTTATTTCGAGACTTAAAACCCAAAAATTAAAAACCACAACCGAGCAAAAGAAACTTCAGAAGAGGAGTTTCTAAGAAAATACTGGAGCTTCCATTCCATCGGTGCCCTCAGAATTCGATTCCGGGCACCGGTTCAAAAGTTAGAAAAACACGCTCGTTCGTTCACTGAACGTACCCGAGCCATACTTCGGAAAATGATTCCGGGAACACTGGGCCTCAGAATCAGGTGACGTCCGAAGCAGAGTTCTTGTAAAATTCCAAAGAAAATTAAGAAACAAAATTTCCTTGAAATTTATGGGTCTTTACATACATAGAGGCCCATCGCAAGAGGGACACTCTTGGTTGGATGGTTATGGATTGTGAAGGGCTTATACGCAGTTAGCTGCCTGGGTGCTGCAAGGAGCGGTAGTGGGATAGATGACATGATTTCCCTAAGATGTGGTGGCCCGGGTAAGAATCTAGATGGATGGTGTATAGTTAGATGAAGTGGATGAGAGTAATGGGATGGAACTGACGCGAGGATGATAGTTATATTGGGCTTGGACCTCAGAGTGGCCTCCTACATATCCCCCTAGTGGGGAATCATAGTTCAGTGGGTGATGGGACACCTGAAGAGGTGGCTTGTGAGAATGGGGGCATGGATGGGACCCTAAAGAATTAGAACCTCTGGGTTGGGTCATGACCTTCCCAAAACGCAAAGGGTCAAAAGAGATACCAAGATGGGACATGAATTATGGGATTGAACCTCAGAGAGGCTTCCTACATGTCCATGGGGAAGGGATTCAAATTCCACATTGTTCAGAATGAGGCATAGAATCAGGGTGTACACAAAGGACAATGACCGGAAGACATGTTGGGGCTTGCACATGGTTTGCAGCCCATCGCAAGAGGGATACTCTTGGTTGGAGGTGTGTGAATTGAGTATGGGTCTTACGCCTGATTAGCTTTCCAGGAGATGGTCTAATGCCCCTAAGGGACGGACCAATGATGTGGGTCCCAACAAAGGGGACATCGAAGTTTACCAATGTTTGGGGTTGAACCTTAGGGGGGGCTTCCTATGTACCCTTCCTATGAGATAGGGATCAAAACCCACGTAGTTCGAAATCATACAGTTTAACATCTTGCGGGATAAAGGTAAACTGACATGAAGTGGTTGAGACTGATGGGTCATGGGCTTGAATCTTAGAGTGGCTTCCCATGTACCATTCTTGGAAAGGGAAAGTATCAAAGTCTACGTAGTTTTGTGGTATGGGGAATGGGTCTTGCACACTAAGGCAGACCAAAAAGGATTCCTATGTATGTATGTATGTATGTATGTATGTATGTATGTATGTATGTATGTATGTATGTATGTATGTATGTATGTATGTATTTATGTATGTATGTATATATGTATGGATGTATGTATGTATGTATGTATGTATGTATGTATGTATGTATGTGTGTGTGTGTATGTGTGTGTGTGTGTGTGTGTTTGTGTGTAAGGTGTGCGTAGGGTGTGAGCTAATAGACTTGGTAAGATCTCACCCCGGAGTTCCATATCAAGTCTCCGTATAAAAATCCGAACATACTCAACATTAAAGAAAACAAGGCATGACAATGAGTTAAACAATTTTTATATCAAAAACATGGAAAAACATTTTCCCCCTTTCCATGGTTCTAAATAATCCATATAAAATAGTTTCAATGCATATCACATGTATCAAAGTAGTTCATAGTGTGTATCACATATCATATCAAATCCAAAACTGTACAAACCATAACATAGGTAAAATCATGCCAAAGATTACTACATTTCATGCCAACTAGAAGACTCATACACAAACATAGAAAATCAGGTGCATCAATTCCCTATACATATGCATTGAATTTATTATTACACCCTAATGATCCATCATGGGGAGCCCATGTCCTATTTAAGAAAAATAAAGATGGACCTATTATGTTTTTCATGAATTATAGGGAAATAATTTCAGTTACTGTGTAGAATAAATATCATTTTTCATGAATTGACAACATATTTGATAAAATTTAGGGAATTAAATTTTTCTCAAAGATAGAAGTTCTCTCTGGTAACCATCAACTACATTTTAAGAAGGATTATATACCGAAGATGGAATTTCTTACATGGTATAAACATTAATAGTTTACAGCAATACCCTTTGAATTGAAAAATTCATCCTCTTTTTTTACAGATATGATGAATACAGTATTAAAGCTTTATCTTGATAAATTCAAATAGGTATTAATTAATTATGTATTAATATACTCAAAAACATATGAAGATAATATTTATCATTTGTGAATCATTCTTAAGACTCTTTATAACACCACATTACCTTTCTTCTAGTATGAATTGCCTTTTCTTTATGGGTGCCATTTTTTTGGGTTCATTACTTGATTCTTAGGAATAGAGAGACTTTGCAGGGGGTAAATGACCTAAATTTCAAGGATATTTGTTTTTTTTAATTAATGGATTCTAGTTATAAATATATAAATGGATTTAGAGGGTCGTTATTGGGACTAGTGAGCCTTTTATTTTTTTAAGAGGTGTTCTGTACAAAACTAGGATTATTAATTCTTACTAGACACATTCATGTCATGAATGAGATACCTGACTTTAATATTTTGAAGGGAAGAATACGTAAATATTGTGTATTATGTGAAAATTTTATAGGATTGTAAATATTAACACATCATGAAATATTATATTAATATTTAATTTAATTCATGGTGATTCATTTTTCAGCATATTTTTAATATGTGAGATTTCACGAAGTGAAAGGAATTCATAATGTGAATTCCTCCAGTCAAGTGGTTTTAAACATATTTCATGCCTAAATGTTTTTTATTTTTACATAAAGGATTTACTATAAAAACCTACAATAATTTTGTGAAATCTCTCTACTTCTAGATCATTTTGTATGGTTTTTTCCTATGATGGATGATCCACATATATCTGATAAGTGGTCTTTTTTCTTCTTTATTTCCATTGGTTGTAGTGGTGGAATTCATTGAGGTTATGTATTGTATTCATGATATATTGGAGATTTCTATAGATCCATTTTAATTTATTATCATGAATTTTTTATTGATGTCTTATCCTTGGTTTTTTGATCTCTATTGTCGAAGGAAGATAGGTTTCCATCATTCTTATGGTAGGTGGATCTATGAAAGTGTTTCTAATTCTTGAGTTTCTGTATTCTCTTATTGACCCATTTTATTTTTTATTTGAAATGGATTCTATTTGGTTAAAAGGCATTTAATTAAATGTGAGCATGTTTTTGGAAATAGTTTTTAACAAACATAGTATAATTGGATCCTTGGGTTCTTCAGGATATAAACCTAGGTGACCCTAGTGTGTGGCACCACTAGGGGTTAATTTTGGGATATTGATAAACATTTTTTAGGACTCATATTGATTGGGACCAACATTGTCCTAGTTTAGGATTCATTTATTTCTAGTATTTATACCCATAGTCTAGGGACCAAATTTTGTGCTTTTTCTTTTATACCTGGTTCATTTCATGATGGTTTATTTAATGTAATTTTTCTCACATGTTTAATTTACATGTTTATCCTTTTATACATGATATGTTCTGGGATTTCGTGAATATGGTATGAATTTATGGAAAATAAATTTATTACTTACAAATGTATTTCTTTTTTAATAATCTTTATTAACATGATTTTTAACGATATTACACAATGAATTGCTGATATTATAAAAAATATGTATTATTTGTTGGTATCCAACTAGGATTTGTGCTCAAAACATATATTTTCCTTTTAGAAGTAATATAGATTGTTTTTCAGCACTCAGGAAATGGGAAGGTCATCATGTAGCATGAAAGGTTCTATTGTAAAATGTTTCCTTCATAGTACGATGAATTTGTGGTGACAAATAGTCACATGAAGACTTTTTTGGCATGTATTTTCATACTTTTTTGGTTTAGTCTATTTGGGTGGTTAGTGTAGATATTGTTGTATCTATTTCATCCACATTATACTCTATTTGTATGTCTTGTTTTGGTTATATTCAAGACATGTTTCCATTATCTTTCTTAGGCCTCACCATATGGCATAGCACCTTAGGTGATTTTTTTAATTGATTTTGGTTGGTTAGTTATGAATTAGTATCACAGGGGATTCTTAGCCTGTATTTTGTTAACACTACATGAGTTTTGTTCTATGTATTTGGTACATAAGATTTTGGGCCATCAGAAGTTAGGTAGTTATTTTAAAAAATGTTCATATCTAGAACACATCCATGTATGAAATTGAGTAAATATGTGATGGACGTCTGTCATAGGCTGTGGAAAAAGATAATTTATTTTTCCTAATACAGCATAGAGGCTGACTAGGGTTGTCTCACTTGAGGAGTGTTATGGTCGATTAAATCACTACTTCTGGTTCACCTAATCTAACTCTTTTTTTGTATTTTTTTTATATTTATTGAAAAAAATGGTGTTGGTTTGGGAAAACATGAAATTAAAATAATGAAAAGAAAACATTAAATCTAAATGAAAATGTAGATGCAGACAAAATGGAATTAGGGATGAAAGAACTTGGTCCTAGGGTTGGATAAAACATGTTCATTCATTATTTATTTATTGTTTAAATTCAATTGGATAATACATTTAGTGAAACATCATTAATGAATTAATTTCCTTTGATTTAAAGAGTGTTTGTTTTTATCATACCTTCAGAACACCAAACCACACCTAATCCAATAGTCAAATATTATGACTCTATAACCGAGAATGTTATTCCAAAAAGACCTGGCTCCACTGTATGTCATTTTATCCTGGAATAAAAACCCTACTCCACCATATGAATGGTTTTACTAAGATAATAAAAGAAAAATAATGAATTATTGGAAAGAAATATATTTTTAAATAGTGTTGTGGTGGATGAATGATACACCCATGAAATAATCCTCCATCCACCAAAAATAAATTTAATTTTTTTTGAATTGAAGCTCAATAACAAAGAACACTGTGAAAACTCTCCCGAGGCCAAGCCTCAGATTAGTCACTATCCATTTCAATGTGTAAAGAGATCTCTATGGAAGATGGAAGGGATAGAATGCGACTATAATTAGAAGATAAAGAGAGGTGGAATAAGAAAATGGAATCACATTAATGAAAATATGAATGAATTAACTGGGAAAAGAAAACAAAAATGAAAAAGAAAAGAAAAGAGAAGTCCTAAAACAGAAACATCTCCCAAGGAATCCTCTCCATGTGTTGTGTATAATTTATATTCATCATGGCTGAACTCCACCTTATATAGGCCAATTGGGTGTCATCCTCCATTCTTTAAATTTAAGATCTTCGAAATCTCCCTTCACAATCTCTTGTAGATTCTTCCCACCAAAAGTATGATAATGGTAGGCCTGTTTAATAGAATAATATTTTCATGGTTTTCCCCTTGAAATATGTTCCAAAATATATCTGATGTTTCTACCCCAAATTTCATCTTGATCGTCCATTTTTAGTAAGAGATATGACCAATTAATTTCAAGATTTCATTCTGGCTGAATTTTTCCTATTTTTCCCCGAAAAGTAGAGAATTCAAGGGATGACTTAATAAATGAATCTATCAAGGATTGTCATCATATGAACTCCCCAATGAATTTTATTTCCATTAAAATTATAATCACCTTAATTATAGGTGTTTAGACCTATTTATGATTAATTTAGTGATGTGGGGTCTACTCAGTTGTCTAAAATGATTGTCCAATTTGATTGAATTTTTCGATCCCATGGATTGATAAATTAGATCCTAGTACATCAGAAAAATATAGAGAAAATAAATCAAGAAACTAAATAAAAAATAATTACATCAATTGGATTTATATTATAATGGTTATTATATAATTACTAAAATGATTAAAATCTTTCTATATTTCTGAATTAAGTAATTTTCAAATTTATTCCCAAAACAACCTATAAATCCATAATTAAAAACTATAACTCAAATTTATAAGTTTTTAGGGATTAAATAAATGAATTTTATATAAAAATGATGAAACTATTATCTCTATAAATTCCCCCACACATAAACCATGTTTGTCCTCAAGTATAAAATCTCAACATGGAATTCAAAAGGGCACCAATGTTACCGATATTCAAAATTCAAAGCAATGAAATAAAATAATTTTAAATTTCAAATAAAATTTTAAAAAATCCACATCAAATTTAAATATAATTTTCCATTTTTTGAGGATAAAATCAATTCATTTAGTTTACTTTTCATATTGAAATTTTTTTATAGTTTCTCGTTTCATTCATTCATGCTTCTCAATTTATTATTATTAGACATGGAAAATCATGATCTCCATATCTTTTTAATATTTTGTCACATAAATCATGATACAATTCATGTGTAGTTATTCTCGTATCATGAGAAAATTATTCTTATCCAAAGTCTTTTAAAGGAACTATTTTTTATAGCTTATAAAAACAAACAACACATAAAATCATAAGGAATTGCAGTAAAGGTTTAAATGTCTCTGAGTATTAAGGTTGATAGTATTTGGTTCTTTAAAAATTAAGGCTCCAGAAGGAAGATTATCTCACATGTACAATGCATGATATGAAAAAGTGTAATGAAATTCTCCCCTTAAAAGAAACAACACCCACTTCCCCAAAACTCAATGTAAAGGTTATGATCAAATAGGAATAATGAATGATTTGTTCACCCTCTTGAATATTTTTTTACTTTTGTACCTTTTTTAACAAACCTCATATCCATCACCTAACCACATATGATCAGAAGATCATTGGTCTGAAAAATGGGGATTTTTGGTTTTTTGAAATCACATCCAATGTTTTTTCTTTTTTCTTTTTGTTTTATATTATATTTTTTTATTCAAGAGGGTAAAAAAATAAATAGTACAATGAATAAATCCAAAACCTATATTTATTCCCACAATAATCACCTAACATTTATTCCTTATAATGTAAATCCTCCCTTCCTCTAGGACTCCCTTCGCCCCCACACTTCAAAATTAAAATAGCATGAAAATACTAAGAGTAGCATAGAAATGGATAAAAAATGGATTGAAACGTGGATCATCCCTATAATGGTAATAAATAGTCTCTATGGGATAAATAATGATTCGTGTAAATGTGGTATTTAAATATAATTCCTTTTCAAAATATTCCTAAATCATTTTAAACGTGTTTTTTCACAATCATAGCTTTGAAAAGTTTCAAAACAAGTTCTATCAGGTGACATGTTCCTAGATCACTCAAGAAATATTCTCAAGATAAATAAGAAGTACTTGGTTTATAAATACTATAGAGAATTTGAAATATGATATTGGATAATCACTCATTGAATGGATAATAATAACAAATAAATTCACATGAATTTCATAAATTGAAACCATGAAAAGTGGTAGAGAAATTTCATTTACATGAATCCGTTAATTCCTTCAAATCATGAGTCATTATTTTAATATCCATGATTCATTTGAATAATCCTATTATTCATTTTAATCATTATATTTATTTGAAATTGAAATCTAAAACATGGCATCATTGGATTTCTAAGAAACTCATGTCTCCTAGATAAGTAAAGTAATGAATGAATTCATGTATGGGAATTAAATTCCCATTAAAATATCAAACAATGATTTGGATAAAAGTTTAGAAGTTTAAAAGTTTAAAAAACTAAAATTAAACTCCCTTTTGAAATAAATCTATGTCTCCTCTTCCTCTTTTTGAGGATTCTTTCTTCCATTATGAACCTATAAAATATAATTAGACAATTAAGCATAAGAATAATGTCTTTTTAAGCACACAAATATAAGATGGAGTGGGAGGTATTATTAACTAATTCGTAATTCTGAATTTGAAATCTAAATTACTAATATTTAAAGTAAAAGTACTAGAAAGAATGTGTGGGATAAATCATGGTATGATCCCCCATGTGGGCCATACCTTTTTATATCCTATAGTGGGAAGTATGATCTATTATTAAAATTATAATGGTGGTTGGATATTTTTTAACTTGAGCCACCACATGTGGCTTTTCCCAGATTTTAGTTCTTTGTTCTTGTTGAGGAGGATTCCATGTATACAGTACACTAGATCTTCCCACTTTGCATTGTGGAACAACTTTCATGACGGGGGTAGGATGATGGATGGAGGATCCTCCTCCTTTTTTTTATACTTGTGAAACATCATCTTCTCATTATAGTGGTTTCCCTATACGTTCTTAATTAAAAGAATAATCTAAGGGAGATTAAAATTTTAAATTTGTGTAATTATTTTCAAAATATTCCCTTTTAATGTCGGCATTGTGCATCTCTTGTTATTTGAGAAGATCCACTGGGATCTATTCTTTTACCCCCTCTAGATAATGGTCAACATCTTCAAGGACATCCAAATGTTCCTTAATAGGTGAATCTTTTTTTCATCTTATTCCTTTAGGGAATAATATGAGTTTTCCAAATATGAAACTTCAAAACAATTGAGAGTAACACTCAAATTAGCTTCCAATAAAATCAATTGGTTTTGAGTTAACAATTGTATAATCTCCCTATGTTGGTTCAGCTTTAATCTCCACTTCAATTGAAAGTGCCTCTTAGAGCCGATCTTTACTGCGTAAAGGTAGGTAGTTAGGCTTCTCAACCTCATTATGAGGTTTAGCTTCATGGATGTCTTTGGTGAAATCTAGGAATAACAGTTCCTTCTTGGCCTTGAATATTTGAATTTCATTTTGGAGTTCATTGTCTATGGTGGTGAAATCTTCAAGTGATATCCATGTTTCAATTCCTCATTCCTTCTGTTTGACCCTTATCATTAGAGAATAAGCCCTTCATTGGAGGTCCACCTTAGTATAGTCTGTTTCTTCTTCATGCACTTGTAAGTAATTAATCAATGAATTATAATTTGGTTTTGAATACATCATGTGAAAATTATTTTTTTGATTTTTTTAAAAATAGTGATTTTTTTACAAAAAATGCAAATTTAGAGAAATTAATCAAAATAAAAGCTTAGATCCCAGAAAATGTGGAAAGTTTTGAATTGTGCCTATCGTAGAGTGTGGAAAATAAAAATTTATTTTTATAATGCTTCACATAGGTTAACTAGGGTCGTCTCACCAGAGGAGCATTGCATTTCATTCAATATCTAATTCTAGTTCACACAATATAACTCTTTTTTGGGATTTTTAATACTTATTAAAAATAATGGTGTTGGTTTTGAAAAACATGAAATTAAAATAATGAAATTAAAACTTTAAATCTAAATTCTGATGTAGATTCAGACAATATGAAATTAGGGAATAAAGAACTAGGTCCTAGGGTTTGATAACACGGGTTCATTCATTATTTATTTATTTTTTAAATTCAATTTGATAATCCATTTAGTTACACCTCATTAATTAATTAAAATCTTTTGATTTAAAAAGTGTGTAATTTTATCATTCCTTTGGCACTCCAAACCACAACTATTCTAATAGTTAAATAGGATAACACATCAACTGAGAATGTCATTCTTAAAAGACCCATATCCACTATATCTTATTTCATCACTTTAGAAAACACCAAATACACTGTATGATGGGTTTTACTAAGATAAGGGAGGTAAAAAATGAATCAAATGAAATGAATGGATTTTTAAATCATGTCGTGGTGGATGACCACCCTACCCATGAAATACTCCTATATCAAACAAAAATTAATTTAAAACATTTTGAATTAAAGATCAATAAAAAATGACACTGTGAAACCTCCCTCAGGTCTAAGACTAGGATTAGTCACTTGACATTGCAATGTGAAAATTGATCACGGTGGAAGATGGAAGAGAAAGGATGATATTATGATTGTAAGAGAAAGAGAGAAGAAATAAGTAAATGGGATCACTTTAATAAAATATGAATGCATTACATGAGAAAAGAAAAGTAAAATAAAAATTAAAAGAAATGAGAAGTTTTAAATTAGAAAAAAGTCCCTAGGAATCCACTCCATGGGTGGTGTAGATATCCTCTTCAGAATGGTTTATCTCATCCTTATATAGGCTAAGGGGGTGTCATCCTTCAGTCTTCAAATTCAAGATCTTCAAAATCTCCCTTTACAATCTCCTATAGATTATTTACCCCAAATCTTGATAATGATAGGACAATTCAATGTCCAAATATTTTCATGATTACTTCTTTAATGATGTTAAAAAATATATTTTACATTTCTCCCCAAAATTTCAGCTTGATCATCCCTTTGTAGTAAGAGATATGGCCAATTAATTTCAAGATTTTAATCTAGATGAATGTTTCCTATTTCGACCCCAAAATTAGAGCATCCAAGGGCTGGCATTAGTATATATTATCTCCAAGGTAATCAACATAAGAAATCAAAATTTAATTTCTTTTCTATTATAATTAAAATCACCCTAATTAGAAGTGTGTTGACCAATTTATGACTAATTTAGTGAGGTGGGTCCACACGGTTTTCCAGAATGATTGTATAATTTAATAGAATTTCTCAAACCCTTGGATGGAGAGAATTTATCCTAGTAAAAAAGGAAAATAGAGAAAAAATAAATCAAGGAATCCAACAAAAAAATAATCACTTTAATTGGATTTATATTATAAATGTTATGATCAAATAACCAAAATGATTAAAATCATTCTATATTTCCAAATTAATAAATTTTCTCATTTAAGCCCAAAACACCCTATAAATCCAAAATTGATGAAAATAACTCAAATTGATAAATTTTAGTGGTTAAATAACTTAATTTCATATAAAAAATCAATAAAATATTATCTCTATCACCATGGGTTGTGAGGTTAATTTTTACCAGGTTTGAGACATGGTTTTTGATGTCATTTAAATAAACGTCATAGAGAGTTTATTTAAACGCAATTTTTAGATTTTAAATAATATTCTTTAATTCATATAATTCATAATTACATTAAATTATTATTTTTTATAGAATTAATAAATATAACTAATGTTTTTCCCATTATTTTAGAATGTTCTCCCGACTAATTGAATTTTTACTTATGATTTTAAACAATGAATTCTAGAATATATCTTCTAAATATGAGTGAAGAATATGTGAGATAGGTTCTATAGGAAAAACCTCGGTTGGTCCCTTTTTGAGTAGAATATGTAATCCACAGTATTCAGTCTTCTGTCAAGTAGTTGTTAGGAACTTGAGACGAGTAGTGGATCATGCCTTAGAATTTACAAAGCAGCATCCACCCACCATCTATTATAACAAAGTAATATACGAATATATTTAAAGGATTGATTGGATTGAGAGGTCCTTTAACTTTATGAATACTCAAAAGGACTCTTTGGTGGTTTTTCCCATATATAAGATCAAATTATTGGGAAGGAGATGGTGAGACTCTATTGGACAAGCTAATTTGCAAAAGTATCTTAACTAGGTTTCTTTTAAGAGAATAATAAACCAAAAGTTTTATCATAATAAATTATGTGGGGAAAATAACCAAGGGATTTTGACCTTAGATTAGAGAGAGCATACCATTTTGGAGTATTCCATATATTTTTCTATGTTTGATTACTTGGAATTGGATCTAGTCACCCAGGATTACTTGACGCCTCAAACGTTTGAGTTGGGGTTGAGGGTCAATATTCAGTCGATATTAATTCTCATGTTCCTTATGACCTTTAAAGAAGTATTTAAGAAGGTGGTATTGGAAGAGGTTGACATAGCTAGAAATACTTCTTTGGTAGCAGCTTCAGTTGGCACTGTCGTTAGCCGTGGTGTATGTTTTGGAAAGAAAATGAAGTGAAACGATAGCTATTTTTCTATAGGACAAGTTTCGGGGGCTTCATCTATACAACAATAGGTTTTTTTCTATCAGTGTGATGATCCTGGTCATAAAAAGCCTATTTTTTTGGAGTTTCCCATAAATATTGATCTTTTTATACTATCTAGATATCTCAATTATTTTTGTGATATGATGTACCAAGGAAGTATGGTTGGATCCACATTCTCCAATGGGTTATAGGATTGCACTAATTCTTCCAAGGGTTCTAGATCTTATCCTCAGGCTATGAGGGAAGTTTATGTGACTAATAAATATCAATGGGAGATGAGATAAGATGTTTTTATGTGAGGGAGAATGCACCATAGGAACCTAAAGCAGGGCTAGCAGTAGTTAGAGGTATTGTGTTTATTTCATCTGCTATAGTTCTTGATATTTTTGATATAGGTTCTACTCATTATTAAATACTTTCAACGTTTTGTGAACATTTGGGATTAATTTTTAATATTATTTTGTTTTTTGGATCATTCCAATCCTTTGAGAAAGTGGTTCAAACAAGGTTTCAAGTTCCCAACATGCGGAGTCATTATAGCAGACCATGAGGAGGAGTAGAACTTCTTACTACTCAATCATGACATCTTCGACATGATTTTAAACATGGATTAGTTAATCAGTGGTAAGGTCTAGATAAACTGTTATGACAATTGAGTTTAGTTATTATCATCAAATTTTAGGGTGAGTGGGACTCTAGATCTGGAAGTGTGGGGCTTGTTGTCCCTTATTTTAGGGTAATCTCACTCCAGTTGTTTGAGAAGTTTCATAATACAGTTGACTCTTATTTTGTAAGCCATTTACCCATGGTGGTGGGTGTGTAACCCATGGTCTTTCTATATGATTTTTTGGGTTTCCACCCAATATATAGGTCATTTTTACCATTGGCATACTCCTTGGTATGATGCCCTTTTTTTTTGAAATATTTCCTTATGGTGCCTACTGAGTTGGTAGAAGTGAAGGTCTAGCTTCAAACTCTTCAGCATAAAGAATTTATTCATCAAAGTGTTTCACCATAGTATTCACCTATAATATTTGCTAATATTTCATATGGGAGACTCATTCTTTTTATTGAATATCAGAAGTTAGATCAGGTGATCATCTAGAACAAACGTCCTTTTACTAGGATTGATGATATATTTGGTTATTTGAGAGGAGATTAAAGGTATCCATTGATTTTCATGAAATTAGGGCAACACCAGTTGAGAGTTTAAGAAGTGGATATATCCAAGACAACCTATAGGAGTCAATATGGGAATTTTGTGTTTCTGGTTATACCATTTAGACTGACTAAATTTTCTTTAGTGTTTATGGATTTTTTGAACCAAATATTTCATCAGTTCTTTTTTTTAAAGGTTGGGGTCTAAGCCTCATTTTTATTTAAATATAAATCAAAGGAGAACCACATTAACCATTTGGATACCAACCATATAACTTTGAAGGAACATTTTTTGAAAGATAAAATTTCCAAATGTGAGTTTTTTATTCAAGAAGTAATGTTTCTAGGGAATGTTATACTTTAGAGGGTAATCTTAGTGGATCCTAAAAAGGTATATGAATTTATGTTCTAGGAGTGGCCCATAAATGATCTTGATATCTAAAAATTATTAAGGTTGACTAATTATTACAAGTGGGTTTTTCAAGAATTCTCCAAGATTTCATCTCCAATGAAATATTTAACCTGTAACGGGGAAAAATCTGTGTGGAATGACATATCAGAGAGATATTTTTAAGAACTGAAGGTGATACTGAATTAACAACTAGTTTTTATTCTTCTAAAACTAGTTTTTAGGTATGATGTTTTCTATAATGCTTCAGGAAAATGTTTGGGGTGTGTATTGATGCGGGGGAGACTAGTGGTAGCCTATAGCTCTAAAAAATTATGACCTGATGAGAAAAACTAGCCTAAACATGATCTTGAGTTGGAATCCATCATTTATTCACTCAAAATGTGGTTTCACTACCTCCTTGGGAAGTGATTTGAGATATATTCCTATAATTAAATCATGAAATATAATTTCCCCCATAATTATTTAAATATTTCAAAAATATACTAGGTAGAGTGTCTCCAAATTTTTTATTTTGATATTTCATATACTTCTAGAAAAGGTAACATGGTCACTGATGCGTTCTAAAGGAAATTACCAACACAATGAGGGAAGGAATCAATAGAATATTAGTCATTGATGATTTTGTTTTCTGAGATAATATTGGGAATTGAAGAAGATGGTATATTGGAATTTCTATCTTCAATGAAGGATAAAGTGTAATTTAATTAGTGGGTTTAGCTTAAGAAGACATCTGAAATTAAGTTCTAGGGCTGTAGTAAAATCTTTTATAGTAGAGAGACCATGGGTGAATGGACTTGTTCTCCCAGTGGTGCTTCGTGTTTTAAAAATATGTTGGTTGTTCATTTTTCCCTGAGATGTGTATTAGTGGATAGTGGAAACCCTTCTAGATGGTCTGTACACCAAGTTACTACTGATTTGTATCATGATTTTAGATGTCAATATTGGTGGACATGGATGAGATGGTTGATTTCATATTTTAAATAAATGTGTCTTACTTGTTATAGAATTATGGTAGAAACCAGATACCTACGGTTTTATTTCATTCTATACCCATTATGGTTTGGAAATGGGATGATATTTCCAATGATTTTTTCATTGGGTTACCATATATTTCTTGTGGGAAGGTTTTTATTTAGGTGATCATTTATTCTCTCAGAAAATTGGCACATTTCCTCCCTATCGAGGAGACAATGAAGGTGGAAAAGCACGGGGAATTGTATGTTCGATAGATTGTGAGGATTCATGGGTTTCCCTCAATGGTTGTTTCTAATAGGGTCCCAAGGATCACATAGAATATTTGGAACATTTTTTAGGAGGTGATGGGTTCCTAGTTGAAATTGATCACAACATATCATCTATATATGGATAGAAAAATAGTGAGAGCTATCCTGGTTTTTGAGGGTATGCTCCGAGCATGTGTGTTTAATTTTAGTGGTTCATGGAAAAAGATTTTTACTTTAGTATATTTTTACTATAAAGAATATTTATCGGGCCTCAATAAAAATTGAACACTTCAAGGATATTTATGGGAGTCCATATAGACATCACTTAATGCTGGGCATAGTTGGGAGAGCAGTCCATAGTTCGTCTGAGTCTTGTTCAGGAGACCAGAGTGAGCGTTCAGTTGATCTGGAAGAGTTTATTCATGAAATAGAGTCATTATAAATCGTCTGAGGACCATTTTTTCTGGAATTTTGAGTTTGTAATTGGTGATAGGGACTTTCATGGAGTTTTACCTCACCTTGTAAATCATCGGCTGGTTATGTAGGGTAAGTTGACATTGAGGTTTGTGGGCCCCTTTGAGATCATTAGATGACTAATAATGGTGGCCTATTGTTTAGACTTACCAACTCATTTGAATTCCATTGATGATGTGTTTCTTGGTCCATATTTGAAGAGGTATCAACTAGATCCTTACCATATTATTGAATGGGATGATATCAATCTTGAGACTAAAATTATTGTATTTGAGAAACCAACTAAGATTATGGATCAATGAGAGAAGGTGTTACGTGGTAATACAATTCCCTTGGTTTTGGTACTATGGTTGTGAAATGAGATATCCACGAGATGTGGTAGCAAAAATTATTGATTTGGAAGTAGAAGACTTACTGTTTTGAGATTTTAATATCAAGGATACTTTCTAGGGATATAAATCATTTATGGTGGGGAGATTGTAACACCTCGTTACCTTACTTCAAGCATTCATTGTCTTTTTTTGTAACCCTTTTTTGTATGGGTTTATTTTTGGAATCTAGTGAATTGATAGCCTTTTTTTGAGTAAAATGACTTGAATTTTGGGGATGTATGTTTTTTTAATTAATAGAGTTGTGATATAAATATGTAAATGTATTTAGAGGGAGATTATTGTAATAGGAGATCCATAAGTTTTATTTTGGAGGTTATCTACAAAAACCTGGGTTGTGTACTGCATGTTGGGCACATTCACTTCGTGAATGGGTTTCATGATTTGTATTGTTGTAGGGAAGAATCCATGAATCTTGAGTAGGTTGTGAAAAGTTCATTGGCTGTGAAATATTTAAATATCATGAAAACATCACTCAGAAATTCATTTAATTTGAGTCAATCCCTTTTTGGTATATTTCTAATATATGAGATTTCACACCATGAATAAATTTATGAAATTAATTCCTTGAGTTAAGCAGTTTTAAATGCGCTACAGGCCAGTATATTTTTTTATTTAGTGTGGATGATTTCCTCTAATACCCTACAATGATTTTGGGAAATTCTGGGTGATCTCCATCCTCAGGGATTACTTTGTTTGATATTTGATTCCTATGTTGGTTGCACCTCATATCCCTAGTAAGTGATCTTTCGGCTACCTCATTTTCTTTGTTTGCAGCAGTGGTGTATGATACAGTTGTGTTTCATATTTATGATAAATTTTTTATTTATATCGATCCATTTCTTTTTCTATCAATGCTTTTCTTTCAGAGACCAATCCATGGTTTTTTATTTCCTTTTGTAAAGGCAGATAGGCTTCCATTATTCTTGAGTTAGGTGGATCTATACAAGTGTTTCTAATTCATGGATTTCTATATTTTATTGTTTATTCATTTTTGTTGTACATTGAAATGGATTTCATTTAGTGAAAAATGGTTTTAATTAAATGTGATAATGGTTTGGAAATGTTTTTGAACAAACATAGAAAATTGAGGACCTTCATTCTATAGGGAAATAGACATAGGTTGCCCTAGTTTTTTTCACCAATAAGGGTTATTTTGTGATATCTACATACTATGGAATGACTTGATATTGGTTGGAACTGACTTAGGTCAGGTTTAAGATTCTTCTATGTGTAGTATGTATTCTAATTGGATGGGGACTAAATATTGTGATTTGTATTTTAAACATGGTTTATCTCAGGATGGTTAATATCATGGATATTTTTCTCACGTGTTTAATTTAAGTTTTTTAAATTTATAAATGAGACTTTACTAGATTTGGTGAATATAGTATGGATTAATGTAATAATTTGAATGTTCAAAAATTAAATTATTTATTAAAAATCATTATTAATTTCAACCAACCAAATCAATTTTATTTTTTTAATAAAATAATTTTACAAGTTAGAGATAACATTTAAGGGGGACTGTAAAACTGAAGACCAAGGGTGCCACCAATAACATTTAAGGGGGATGTAAAATTTAATATTTATTAACTATTAAATAATATTGATTATGTATTATATTATTTATTCAGAATATTTGGAATGCATTGGACATGTTTAAGTGATGGATGGGTCCCAGAATTATGTAGTCCCTAGATGCATCATTTAACCTCAAGAGACGAAAAAGAAGGATTATTTTATTATATATGTATTACCATATAATGAAAATTTCATGGACATGAATATTTAGTGGTGGGATGGGCCCAAAATTTTATAGCTTCTAAATGTGTTGGCTACATTTTATGAGACAAAAAAATGGGTATCACTTTCTGTATGGAATCCCATAGAATTAAAATGTCTTTGAAGAAGGCCTTGATGTTGGGAAGGATATCTTGGTGTGAGGACTCAATGGAAATATTGTGATGTCTATAATTATTCATTCCATTATTAAGAAATAAAATACGTTTCCCATATTATTATAATGATTTTATTATCTATAGATTCATTTCATAATCAAGTTATTGGTTATATTCATCCATTTGTGATTGTCTTCCCTACCATATTTTTTAATACTTATGTGTACATGATAGTTTCTATGGTATGAAACTAATTACCTTTCATTTAAGATCACCATTTATTTTTTTCTCCTTTCTTAAGGGTACTAAGAAGAAATATTTAAATAAATAAAATGATATAAGAAAATAAATGAGTTTGTTTTTATGATGTTTACGAGATGTGATTATTGTTTCCAATATAATTTAAAAATAATGTATGTATCTAGTATCCTAATACTACTCAAAATATCGATCTTATGTGATATGTTTTCATATATCATGTACTAATGTAATATAATAAACACTAAATTTATGTCACTAGATTCAGAGTTGTTATAGAGTTACATTTAGTGTTCATGAAAAGGTGGATATCAGTATATCCAAGACGCGTGTATGATATTTAAGTAAGTAATAATATAAATATTTACATTTTTTACAAAAAAATATTTCGTGGAAAAAACATTTATGTAAAGGGTTCCATGGATGATGATGTTAAACATTTAAATAGTTGTAAGTATAAAATAATTGATGAAATCCTTACATCTGATGGTGGGATATTAAGGGGTTTTATTATGTTCAATGATTTTACCATTATAAATGTGATTCCAAAATATAAAAATTATTCATAATTTATTTCTTCATAGATTTCACTCACTAAAGAGTTTAGTGAGAGGGTTTTATTATATGATCTCATAAAAATGTGGTATGAATTTTATATGGATCTAATGAGTTAACAAAACGGAAGAAAGTGTAGATAAGAAATATTGATATGATAGTATATCATATATGATATGATATATAGGTTTTTCTTTTTGGAATTGTTAATTAATATTAAATTAGTTTGATGAATAAAAAATGTATCAAATAAAAGGAAATATATAATTTATCATTTTATTGATGCATATATGTATATATCAATATACATTTCAAGTGTTTTAATGATAATTAACCAGTCAATATAAAAAATTTATTTATCCATAATTGATATTCTTTATTGATTATTATAAGTTACAATGAATTTTTAATGTCAGTATGAGTAGGATTCTCATATGAAATATAGAAAATGGAAATCGTGACACAAAACATCCCAACAGTGTCTTACAAGTCCCTTGAACAATAGGCTTGGGGAGAAAAGGTACACACATTGGTTGAACTCCCCAATGGTATCAACTGATGAGGCTTATTACTAAACCATCCACCTAAGTACCCAAGGATTCCTAATGCTATATTTTCAAACCATTTAATCAAAACCATTCATTTAAAACCATTTCCTAAAACCAATTTCCCAATGCTTGATAAAACCTTTTGATTTACTAAATCTAGGGAAACCCCACCTTTTTCAAAATCCTATTTACACCCACACAAAACAAATCATGATGATTCATTTACAAAACAATTCATAAACCATATAAATACAATTTATCCAACATAGGCTAGAGATGGAACCACCAACCTCTAACTTAGGTCGCACACCAAAAGCATCGAGATCCACAACAATCCAAAGCGACATAATGTAGAACAAAAAAGGGTCCATGCATGGTTATCACACTTATAATCAAAACTCACAATAACAAATGTTAGTGGAGAGGCTACATCACACATACCTCGAAAACCATGCACTTACTACACCTCAACCAAAAAAGGACTGGTACCCCAGATGAATATCGCACAATAGATCTAGAAAGGGTCACAATGAACATCTCCACAAAACAACGGATCGACAAACATAGTGAAATGGTGCTGATGCACGAAAAAAAAAATAAATTGAAAGAAAACATAATAGGGATAATCAAAATGACGTCCATAGAGATCAATTGATTAATGAAGTGATCCAAAAATAGATAGATCACCCAAAATGTATCGGGAATGAATTTAGGGTTTGTGCAAGGATAGAATGTGTGAAGAATGAAAAACATAAGACATGATGCATGGTAAAATCTATTGGGTCAAATTTTTAATGGAATAATCCAATGTTTTAATATGTAATCAACCCATAACTTACGTACACTATGAAACATGTTGCCTCAAATTTCTTTGTATCATGATCTATGATTTTAATGTTTAAAAGATGGTCTTATGAAATAAAATTAGTTTATGATCTAAAAAACGGGTTTCACGGCTTGCAAGATTCTTATATAGTAATCTGACTTCATGGCTTGTTGAAAATGGAATGATTACAATGAAAAATAAGTACTTACAACATAAAGGGTTCTTTCATGCATTTCCAAGAATATAAAGATGTAAAAAATTAAAAAAATTTCTTTTGAACCCCAAAAAATTTCTTAACATTTAAAAGAGAATACCTTAAAAATCAGTTATGTCACAGTATCTCCACCATAATACTTTCCATCCATAAGAAGTTATGTAAAAGAAGGGTTATCCATAAAATAATGAAGACACTACTCCCTCACTGATAATTCACCCTCTCAAGTCTTGTGATAATCTAACCCGTTTCACCATAACACTATGGACAATTGGATAAACTTCTCATGAAAGACCTTCACCTGAGAATCCACGATCTCCACTAGATTCTCTATTACTAAAACATCAGGCTCTAAATCAATCTCTTCCTAAATCGGAACATGAGAGGGATTAGGATGATACTTCCCAATATGAAATGTATAGAAGACATCATGGAAACCTATCAACCGATCTGGTAATACCAACTAATAAGAAACCTCCCAAGTTCCTTAGTGACCTCAAATGGTCCAATATATCTCAAATCCATATTTCAATGTGTATTAAGATGACAGTGACCTAACTGAGGATAAGATCTCAAGAAAACCCAATAACCAATAGAAAAATCTAAAGGATAACATCGATGATCTATATATGATTTATATAGACTTGGATTTGTAACCAGATACTGAAATATATCATGAATACTCACCAACGTCTCTTAAATGAGACTTGATCCCATAAGAGAGGCATCTACCATCATTTCCTTATAATGATTTTATCTGTATGGGTGACTATACAAAGCCTCAAAGGGAACCATTCTGATCGTCAACTGAAAACTATCATTTTAAGAAGACTCACTAAGTCCAAGATGGCTCTCCCATTATCCACCAAAATCTATGACATGGGTTTGGACCATATCCATTAAAATTAAAACAACATGCTCCATTTGTCTGTCAATTTATGGATGGTTAGTCGTACTCAATCTGAAATGAGTCCTCATCACCTCTTGGAGATTCTTTGAGAACCATGTCATAAATCTAGGATCCCATTGAGAAACAATAGGATAGGGAACCCCATATAATATCACAACCAGTTTTACATACATCATACCCATATCTTCAACTTCATTATTTTCCTTGATCAGAATGAAATGATATGATTTAATTAACTAATAAATCACCACCCAGATAGATTTATTCCCTTGGGGAGTTCATGGTAATCAAACAACAAAGTCCAAGGACACCTTAACTCATTTCTATACCCGATATGGAAGAGGTTGGAGAACACCAATTTTTTTCAAATTCTATACATTTATCTATTGGTAGGTATAACAATGAGAAATATAATATGGATTGGTAGTATTCATAATCGGCCACTAAAATCATTTTATCATGTCATAATAAATATGTATAGTGCCCATATGAATATCCCATGAAGAACTATGATATTTAAATAAAACAAATCTCCTCATAGATGTTGGGATGACATACTAATACACAAAGCGTAGAATACTATCTGAATGGGCAAAATAAAAAATGGTCTCCCCACTATAATGGTTTTGTAGAACTCCCTTAAACTCATCATCATGTTGTTTCCCCTACATAACAAACTCAACAAGGGATGATGATAATTAAACACTCTTCAAACCCATACCTGGAATAACGACCCAAATTTTAACCAAGGTATGAATCATTGGTTTTTCATTTTGAATATTTCCTTTAGTTATGGTAAAGGAATAATATGGATTAGGGAAGGCCCAAGGAGAATCCATGACTAGTTCAGAGCATGGAGGTCTAGAAAAATGGGCTATAGAATGGGATGCATGATTAGTGTAAACTGTGTGGCTGCAGATAAGGGAACCTTTAAGTTTGTTCGATTTGTATAAAACCATGTGAACCAGACACATGGTCTTGTGGCCTACTACAGATAAGGGATGGATCCTTAACACATTATTTTCATACAGTTCTTAAATCATGTACATAATCCATGTGCATTGGGGTTTGGGAAAACATTACCCCCCCCACTTTAACCTTAAATCTAATTTCAAATTTATCCTACCTCTAATGGAAAGAACCATCTTTTTCCTCCTCCTTGAGCTCAAGAACCCTTAAAGGATAGTCTTTGAGATATAGGCTCCATCTATTGTATGATCCTTGATCTCTTTAAGGAATTGGATCCCTTTTGGTAAGGCTCCCTAGTCTCTCTACTCCTGTCTATGTTCTTCTTGTCATCCTTTGAACTATTTTTATTTAGGATCATATGCCCTATTGTCATGGATTTCGATAAAAACTCATATATATTACAACATTATTCAAATATGAGGTCAATATAAAGAAGGTCTTCATCTACGGCCCTATGGTAGGTGGTCATATAGTTTTCCATTTTATTTTTGGTCATTTCGTATTTATTCCATCATGCCATGATACTTCCTTTGTCGATCTTCTTAATTGTGTTGGCTTCTTCATGTCTAAATGAACCTAGAGCCTTTATATTGGTGAATTGGTTTTTAGGGGTTTAGAAATCATCCTTACTCTATATGGTCACCCATTGGTGCGCCACCTTGAAAATGGCCACTTGGACCTAATGGTTCAAAATAAATGGAACCCAATTTAGCTTTTTGTTTGAATTTTGATTGAAATAGAAATTAAATCATGTGTAGTTGATTTATACCAAAGTTCCTCAATGTTTCTTAGCCTCTTTTTAATTGAGATTTTCTAAAATGGTCATGTGATTATTTGACCATAACACTTTGTACTTGACACCTTTACCTTGAAATGAATTTTCCATGCTAACAAAATTGGATGGTTGGCTTGTATAGGTTGGCTAGGGAAATATGGATTTAACCTTTTAAATGAATTGGTTTTAATGGAATTGTTTTAAGAGATGGATTTCCTTTCCCTTGAAATGATTTATTATAAAAGCATTAAATGAAATAGTTAGTTTATTAAATGAAATTGATATAACGATGGTGAACCCATGACTTTGACTATGCCTTGTGAAAAATGATAAATTATATATGGGATTCCTTGAATAGTTTGATCTTTCTAACAAAATGTGAATGATATATATATATATATATATGAATGGATGAGAGGCATGTAGTTAGGGTTTGTCTTGGTGGTAAGCGCCTTGTAATCCTACATGAAAAATGGGGGTTCAAAACTCATTGGGTGCAGGGGGATGTAGCAGTACTACAACATACTATAACAGCGGAAGAACTATAGAAACATCAGGCAATGTAGTGGCGGCAGGTCATTGTAGCGGCGGTAGGGCACTGTAGAAGCAGCATGTACTGTTTGGTATTGTAGCAGGCAGGTACTATAGTAGTACTATTCACTGAATGGGCCTTGGGAAAAAACATTGAGCCTACAGGCCATGTAATATGATAAATTCTCAATGGGTGTTCGGACTATGTAATAGGTCTCCCTCTACCCAGTTAAAGAGGTATTTTCTTTGCTTAATGAGGCTTCAGCCCCAACCTTTAAAAAAAATGAATGGATGGGAGGCATTCTTACCCTATTCTAGCTTTTTACATGTATATATATGGGATACATTCTTATGCCTTTCCATCTTTGTATATTTATATGGGTGGGAGGCATTCTTACCCCATGCCAGCTTTGTATATGTATATGGGTGGGAGGTATTCTTACCCCATATCGGATTTGTATATGTATATCTGTGGGAGGAATTCTTACCCCATGCCAGCTATAAATAAACATGTATGTGTGAGAGGCATTCTTACCACATGCCAGTAAAGATATATATATATATATATATGTATATATATATATACCTATTTATATATGGTGAATTGAATAGATATACCAACCTTGGGATGAAGTAGGTAGACCCACCAGGTATCCTTTAGGAACATGAGCGGGTGGTTATTTATTTATTCTTAATTTATTTAGTTTCTATATTATTACTATGCACTGAATAGATATGAGCACCTACTCAGATTACATGTAGACACCAATGGTGGTGGCCTACTAAGATTTATCTCAAACTCTACTCAGGCAACATTTAACACTCAAGAAGATTGTTTTCTTGTAGGTATGGATAGGGGAAAACACCCTTCTATAGGTTTCTAATTCATTTTCCTATATGGATTTAGGAGTAAGTGATCGAGCATGCGCTTGGGATGCTATGGAGAAACTCTAGCATTTTGTTCTGTTTTTCAACTATTGTATGGAATGACTATTTTCGATTATTTTTTACTTCTATACTAGAATACCATGCATCCGTATATGTATCAGAAGCAATCTAATAGGATTTTTCTATATTATTTAGTTATTTAGTCTTCTGTTGTATCTGTTTATGCTTACACTATTTCCTGTAACTACCAGTTGTATATGTTTCTAGAACTCTCTATTTCTTGTTGCATCTATTTTGTACTTTTAAATGGGTGTATAGTCTCCTCTTTGTTCTACCTTCACACCCCATTACTATTCAGCAGCCCCTGGAATATGGGGAGAAGCATCAGGGGTCATTTGGATAACCGGGCATGGGTCACAGGCTAAGAGGCATATGGTTTTGGGACATCACAATGAGGTATTAGAGGGGTTTCCTTTCCTAATTTACTATTGGGTTACAATAGAATGGATATTTGAAACTCTTAGGGACTTATTCATAATTTTTTATTGGGCATCGTGAACCCATGTATAGGGTAAAGACCAAGTCTCCTTATAATTATTAATAATTATTCTATTTACCATTGATATGATTTCACCATTTGGTGATACACATGTGTGTGATGTTATTAATACGAATGTTACTAGATTTATGATTTATTTAATATTGCTCGATGAGATGAGGGCTCTTCATTAAACAAAAAATCATGAAAGGCACAACATGAATAATTCATTTATCTTTTCTAGGTCATATTTAAATTGCAGGATGCATTTCCTGTTATGTATTTATTGTGCCTTGTCATTATCTATCAAATTATGCTGACATCTTTTATAGTATTTGGATAATAAAATGTTGTGAGTTTAGTAGGTCCCACTCTATGATTCATAATGTGTATAGAACCTTATGTATCGAAAAATGGCATTTTAGAGGGCTCAACAATTTAAAAATGGTATGATTACTTGAATATGCACACTTAAATGAAAATGAAATCCAAGTGAGTACCACGTTCTGGTTTATAAGGTGTATAGTCCCTTGTGGGTCGGAATATGACATATCATTGGATTAAGCTGATTCAAATGTTTTAAATGTTGAAATGATTACACCTTCAAGTGGGAAATTACTTTTAACCTAAGAATAACCATCTTGCACATCCCTAACATAGAATCTTGATCTAAACATAGAACTAGTAGTGGGTAATGGGTGATTCTTTATTCTTATGACGTATTGTAGTTTTTTATTGTAACGTCCCGAGTCTGGAGCCCCTCCACTAGTTCCCCATACCCGGTCCACCACATGACCTCAAGCACGTTTCCCAAAACGCCAGAGGCTACCGACTAGCAACGAGGGCCTTGGTAAGTCGGTGGGGAAACAATTCCCTCATTCGGTAAGGTATACAAGGTAAGAAAACAACAATGAGAAACGAAAGTAGTAAACAACATGCATAACAGCAGAAACCAAACAGCCGAAGCAATGTAGATATATATAACTATGATGACAATGATGAAGCAGGTATAAGTATCTAATGAAAACAACAAACACAACAACGTGCTGAAATACAACTGAAACCAAGTGCAAAGAAAACAAAGTAATCTCCTCAGCATCGCAAGCCACAACTCGGTCCCATGCTCCCCAGCTCCTGATGCAGTCAAGATCCTGAAGTAGAAGGGTGCTTGCCCTTATCTATACCTGCAACAACATTGTCTGCTTGGACCCAAAAGCATGGCCCAAACAGGGTGTGAGATACAATTCCAGTAGGCAATCACCCAAAGATTTGTGCCTAACAATCAATGAATACATGACAGTAATAAAACAAGAAGTAGTAAACAGAAAAGCACAAGCAGCTACAATCCAAAGTTCTAACGAATAAATCACCCAAGTAAGCAGTCAACAACAAGAAGAAAACAGGTAACCCTCTTGGTAGCTCTCACAGTCTAACCCTTATGGTTCAACCTCTAAGTACTAGCAACCCTATGGGAGGCACACACAGTCTCACCCCTCTGGTTCAACTACGTAATCAAGTAGACTCTCTGAGGAATCCCTCACCATCAATTCTCCCTATAGTCTCGTATCATGCTAAAGGCTCTCTGGGGAAGCACTCAACATCAATTCCCCCTGTGGCCCGCGTCGTAATTAAAGACACTCTGGAGAAGCCCTTCCGTCAATTCTCCCCTTGGTCCCGCATCGTGATTAAAAAGACACTTTGGGGAAGCCCTTCCGTCAATTCTCCCTTTGGTTTACTACTCTAGGTTCTCACAGTCCTGAGTATAACTAAACATGCTCAGCACATGTATATCATCCAAGTAAACCTCAATAACTACTTGGATATCAACTAAGGCTCAACGGCAACAATAAAACAACAGTGCACAATCGTATAACTAGGCATGGAAAAGAAAACTAAGCACAAAAAAAATACTCTAATCACAAGCAATAACCCCTACTAAAGCAATCAAGGAAAGAAGGCAAGTTACAAGGGAAAAACAGGAAACACGCAACACCCCGTTCAAGGGTATTGGTGGAAATTTCACAAAATATTCATCAACATTCTACGGAAAGGCACAAAACACCTACCTCGATCCTAGGAGATTGATATATTTAAACCTCGACGACAGGTTACCCTTAGAACGATGTAGATCTGAGAAAATGAACAGAATGTTTATCCCACAATAACATGGAAAGGAGGTGGAATCAAGAAACGAGGCTAGAGAAGAAGTAAGAACTCACCACTGCGATTCCAAAGCAACTGACCGTGCTCAAATCGGAGAACAGACAACGAGGTAGGACTCCGTCGAAGATCTGGCCGTACGGTCTCTCTTAGATAGTTGAAAACTGAAGAAGAAGATAGATATGGGGGTTAGATGTGACCCCTGTCCATTTAACAAAAACAAAGAAAGTACACGACATGTAATTCTAGAGTACACGGCGTGTACTTCAAATTTTTCCGTACTCCGAAAAACCGGCCTCCACCTCAGCCTTACACACCGTGTGTGTGGCTCGGGAATGGCCAACACACGGCTTCGAGCTGGGAAGAGTAAACGATGTGTACTCAGAAAGTACATGGCATGTACTTCTGAAATTTCCAGAAAATTCATTTTTCTCAAAAACATCAGAAAAAGGAAAAACATACCTGAAAAGAGATCCGGGTTCTTACAAACTTCCCCCCTTAAACAAATTCATCCCCGAATTTCCCTAATGATGTGGAGAAGAAGAATCCCTGAACAGCTCCATCCACTGCGATCGTACATCGGCCTCCCTCTCCCAGGTCTCGTCTTGTACTCGCCCGTGCTGCCATAACACTCGTACTAGAGGAATAGACCACTCGCGTAGAACCTTCGTACTACGATCGAAAATACGGATAGGATGCTCCTTGAACGACGCATCCAATTCAAGCTCAACTTCCTCAGGCTGAAAGACGTGAGATGGGTCTGAAAGGTAATGTCAAAGCTGAGAGACGTGGAAGACATTGTGCATGGCCCGATACCTCTGAGTTAGCTGCAACCGATAGGCGACCGACCCCACTCTCTCCAAGACCTCAAACGGCCCGACATACCATGGTGAGATCTTATCCTGTCTCCAAATCCTCTTATATCCCAACCTCGGTGCGACACGTAGGAAAAACTGATCACCGACCTCGAACTCTAGAGGCCGTCTCCGCTGATCAGTATAAGACTTCCACCGAGACTGCGCTGTAGCCATCCTCTTCCGAATCAGCTCTATCTGCTCTGAAGTCTCCTGAACAAGACGAGGTCCCAGAAAATCTTCCTCTCCTGCCTCCAGCCAGTATAAGGGTGATCGGTATGGTGGCGCCATCTGAATGGTCTCCTGGAAACTGTTGTTGTAGGCGAACTCCACTAGAGGAATACGCTTCTCCCAAGAATCGCCAAAGTCAAGGATGCAAGCTCGGTGCATATCCTCAAGCACCTGGATCGTGCGCTAGGACCGGCCATCAGTCTGGGGATGATATGCTATACTCAAAAGTACCTGCGTACCGAAGGCCTTCTGAAGTCCCTACCAGAACCGAGAGGTAAAGCACGCATCTTTGTTTGAAAAAAGAGTGCGCGGAACTCCATGCAGAAGAATGATCTCTCTGATGTAAAGTCGTCCCAGATCATTGACACTGATGGTCTCCTTGATCGGAAAGAAGTGAGAAACCTTCGTAAGTCTATCGACGACAACCCAAACAACATCATTCTCCCAAGGTGATCTCGGAAACCCGGTCATGAAGTCCATCGCAACATTGTTCCACTTCCACTCTAGAATGGGTAACTACTGTAAAAGCCCTGCTGGTCGCTGATGCACTGCTTTCACCTGCTGACAAGTAGAACATCTCAGGACAAAACCAGCAACATCCTTCTTCATACCTGGCCACCAGTATTGGTGATGAAGGTCCTGATACATATTGGTGATGCCAGGATGAACTGCCCAATCAAAGGAATGGAAATCTCGCATCAGCTCCCCGCGTATGTCTGTTGTCACCCATACACGTCCTTGGAAACGCAAGATATCATCCTCGCCCACTATCCATCCAGGAAGAGGGTCCTCTAATGATACACTTTCCCACAGGACTAAGCCTTCCGAGTCTGATATCTACCTCATCTGTACCTGATCAAGTAGGGTGGAGGTAACAGCTACAGAAGATAGAAAAGTATGTCCCCGTCTGTCGTGCACCTCCAGATGCATCTCAGAGAACAGAGCCATCAACTGCCACTCACTACTATCCTCTTGAACTGCCTGAATCTGAGTTCTACTGCTCAACACATCATCCATGGTGTTTCCCTTTCTCGGCATATAGGTAAGCTCAAAATCAGAATATTGTATATACTCAACCCACCTACGCTGCCTCAGATTCAGATCATGCTGAGTGAAGATATACTTGAGACTCTTGTGGTTAGTGAAGACCAAAAAGTGCTCTCCCAGAAGATAGTGTCTCCAATAGTGCAAGGCATGAAAAACGGCTGCCAACTCTAGATCGTGTGTAGGGTAGTTCCTCTCATGTGGACTCAACTGCCGAGACCCATACGCAATGACTCCATCTCCCTGTATAAGCACAGCTCCCAGCCCGATACCCGAAGCATCACAATAAACAATGTAGCTCTTGACTGTCTCTAGCAAGACTAGTATCGGTGCCGACGTCAACTTACCTTTTAGCTCCTAAAAGGCTGACCCACAAGAATCAGACCATAAGAACTTCACCCCCTTCTTGGTCAGACCTGTCAAAGGTGCTGCTAAATGGGAAAAGTCCCGAACGAAGTGTCTGTAGTATCCATCCAGCCCTAGGAAGCTCCGTACCTCAAAAACGTTCTTCAGATGCTCCCAGAAAACTACAAACCTCACTTTCTCTGGGTCCATAGATAATATTTCCTCTGAGATGACGTGACCCAAGAAGTGAATCTGATCCATCCAGAAGTGGCACTTTGAGAGTTTAGCATAAATCTATTTCTCTCTCAGTGTACTCAGAACGATCTCAAGATGGGTGCCATGGTCGTGTCGAGTGTGAGAGTACACCAAGATATCATCCATGAAGACCAAGATGAAAGAATCCAAGTAAGGATGGAACACTCAGTTAATTAGTTCCATGAAAATTGCAGGTGCGTTCGTGAGAACAAACGGCATGACTGTATACTTGTATAGACCATACATGCTCCTGAAGGCTGTTAGAGGTATATCTAATGGTCTAACATGCAACTGATGATAACCGGACCTCAAGTTGTTCTTCTAGAACAACCGAGCTCCTCGAATCTGATCTAAAAGGTCATCAATCTGCGGCAAGGGATATCAGTTCTTGACCATCAACTGGTTCAGCTACCGATAATCCACACAAAGTCGAAAGGTACTGTCTTCCTTCTTCGCGAACAGAACAGGCGAACCCCAAGGAGATGTACTGGGTCGAATGAAACCCTTAGCCTATAGCTCCTCCAACTGCTTCTTGAGCTCCTATAACTCAGGTGTGGCCATCCTATAGGGAGTAATGGACACCAGTGCCGCTCCTGGCACAAGCTCAATAGAGAATTCTACCTCACGCTCCGGAGGAAAACCCGAAAAGTCCTCTAGAAAGACATCCCTGAAGCGATCCACCACTGGAGGAAAGTCCATATGTGGAGTCCCTTGATCATCCAGATAAAGACTAGAAATATGAGCTGTCACCCCTCCTAGCCCAAGATGCTCGAGTCCTGCCCGACTCGCCCAAACATCACATTCGCCTCTATGAAGGAAGGATTCACCCTCCGGTGAAACGAAACTCACTCTGCGGCGATAGCAGTCGACGACTGACCATAAGAGAATCAACCAGTCCATGCGAAGGATGACGTCATAGCCTGTCATCTCTAGGACATAGAGATCCTATAAGAAGCGATACCCTGCAATCTCGAGAGGTCATTCTCTACACTGGCGCACACTAGATTTCCTCGTTCCCAAAGGTGTGTCTAGTGCAACGAGTCGGCAGAAAAAAAGATGCAGAGTCCAAGGATCTCCACAACGACAATAGAGATGAAACTATGCATAGCACCAGTATCAAAAAGAGCTGAAGATAAAACTGAGGCTACTAAAATCATACCTTGAACATTAAAAGGCCCGGGATCCTGCTCATGATAAGTCTGCTCTAAAACGAAAGACTGGCCCGTACCGCGGACCTGCGCCCCTGGCTGACCACTCTGAGCTGAACCTCCCTACTGGTGCTGAGGAACTGGTGACTGACTGCCATGGCGTCGACCTCCACCTTGCCCCAAATGGCCGGAAGAACTCCAGTTCCCCGACTGGTGAGAAGCTGGCGGTGCTGCTCCTGAACGAGGAGTCATAGAAGAACCCTGGTCACCAACCACTAGTGAGAAAACCTGGCAGAACCGCTGAAGGTGACCTATATTGCCACAAGATCGGCACTCCATGGGGTCTCTCTGGCACTGCAGCCTCGTGTGCCCTGTCCGTCCACACTGATAGCACATCACCTGGCTGCCTGATGATGTGTCTCGCTTCCTCAAATCACCGCGCGTAGGCTCCCTACGGTGCTTCTTGCTGTCATCTGAAGGAAAGCTAGCTATGGGAGCAGAACCGCCTTGGCTCGCAGCTCCAGAGTCTCTCAGATTGTGCTTCGCAATCAGTTCCTGGTTGACGATGGAAGTAATGGAAGTCAGCTGGAAGATGTTCACCTGTGAGTGGATCTCCCGCCTAAGTCCATCCTCGAACTTCCTCGCCAATAACACCCCACTGCCATCCCAAAGGGGTGTAAAACGCTGCAGCTCAGTGAAACGAGAGGAATACTCCATAACAGATAGAGTACCCTTCTCTAAGCTCATGAACTCCTGGGCTCGATCGACCCTCAGGGTCTCCGGGTAGAAGTAGTCGTAGAACATGCGCTGGAACTCCTCCCAAGCCATAGCCTGCTGCTGACCCACCTATGAGATCACGTCCCACCACCTATTGGCGGAGTCTCGGAGCATGTAGGTGGTGAGCTTGACCTGCCTTTCTGGAGGCATCTATAGATGCTCGAAGATAGACAACATGGCTTCCAGCCATGACTCTACAGCCTGAGGTCCTCCCTCCCCCGAGAACGTGGGAGGATGCTAATGCTGGAAAACCCGCGTCAAGTCTGCCATAGACGAGGCATGAGGCAGTGCTCCTTGGAAGGCTTGCATCATCCTCATGAAACCTTCCCTGAACTGTGCATTAGCACCCGCGACTGGTACAACCACCGGTTCCAAGGCTGGCTCGGCTGGGGGATCGACAGGAAGTTCTCGATCAGCCCTGTCTGGCATCTGATCACTGCCTGACGACAAGCGTATGACTGAAGGACGTCTCAGAGGCATAGTTCTGAAAGATCAAAATCACACCTCAGATCAAGAAAAACAAGTACAGAGAACACAAGAGCACAAAACGGAACAGGGGAATAAAAACACACAAGATTGGAAAACACGACTACACGGCGTGTATAAAACTACACGGCGTGTCTTTTTAAACCACTAACATGGGTGTGTACCCCTGCCCTACAAGTCGTGTACACTTCAAAATACACGGCGTGTTGACCCCAACACACGACGTGTACTTGAAAACTATTCCCCTGCCTGAGTCTCCTTACATGGCTAACCCACACGGTCCGACTCAACCCAGGACTACACGGCGTGTTCGAAACAAACACGGCGTGCACTAGACAAGGCTTCGGTGGCCCGTGTTGTTAAGCACACAGCCGTCTACATGGATGAACCATACACGGTGTGCTCTGAACAAACACTACGTGTATAGTCGAAGGTGACATCGTCTCGTGTTGTTCGTGACACGGCCGGGTACCTGGGCAAGACTACACGACGTGTTCCAAACAAACAAGGCGTGTGGAAAATAAGGTCACACCGGCCCGTGTTGTTCATGATACGGTCGGGTACCTGGACTGGACCACACGACGTGTTCCATACGGACACAATGTGTTCTACCTGAGCTTCCCCAACCCGTTTTGTTAGTGACACGACTGGGTAGACAGCTCCGAACTCACACAACGTGTACCAATGGTACACAACATTTTCCTGAAGTTACTCCCACGACACCGTGTTCTTCTCACACGGTTAATGACACAGATTGAAAACTATACGACGTGTATCTAAAAAGTACACGCTGTGTATTCTAGGTTTTCTGGGCAGTATCTCAAAAACTGCACAGAATTCCAGAAACACTAAAAACAAGGGAAAAGATGTCAATTTCTGATCTGTGAGGGCCCATAACACCTCAAAAAACAAAAATTTGGAATTCATTCTTAAGAAAGGAATAAGACAAATAGTTTTCTAGCATAACAGCAGAAAATCTATCAAGCATCTATCACAACAGCATGCATTATCTACACAGAGCCTATCACAACAACATGCAATCGCTAATTCACCCTAGATGTCATGGCAAGAATACATGACATGTGATTTCTACAAGTGCCAATATGATTCATGAGATGGAATACCCTCATCTCATCGGGTTGCGACAGAAATAGAACCGAAATATCAAAAAAATAATAGCACAAGCCATGTGAATCACTCTAGGTGAAATCAGGTCAACCATAAAATCTCAAAACCAGAAACTACAATTAACGAGGTAGTATGGCTTTTCCCTGTACAAGGGTTAGCTACTCTTGAGAACAGCTTAATGCCAAGTACCGAATCCATCCTATACTTGGATAAGGTCTCTAAATAGTAAATCAATATAAAAGAACCCCTCTGATACCACTTTGTAACGTCCCGAGTCCGGAGCCCCTCCACTGGTGCCCCATACTCGGATCACCACATCACCTCAAGTGCGTTTCCCAAAATTCTAGAGGCTACCGACTAACAGCGAGGGCCTTGGTAAGTCGGTGGGGAAACTATGTCCTCATTCGGTAAGGTATACAAGGTAAGAAAACAACAATGAGCAACGAAAGCAGTAAACAACATGCATAACAGCAGAAACCAAAAAACTGAAACAATGTAGATATATATAACTATGTTGACAATGATGCAGCAGGTACAAGTATCTAAGGAAAACAGCAAACACAACAACGTGATGAAATACAACTAAAACCAAGTGCAAAGAAAACAAAGTAATCTCCTCAGAATCGCGGGCCACAGCTCAGTCCCATGCTCCCCAGCTCCCGATGCAGTCAAGATCCGGATGTAGAAGGGCACTTTCCCTTATCTATACCTATAGAAATATAGTCTTCTTGGGACCAAAACCATGGCCCAAACAGGGTGTGAAATACAATCCCAGTAGGCAATCACCCAAAGATTTGTGCCTAAGAGTCAATGAATACATGACAGTAATAAAACCTGAAGCAGTAAACAGAAAAGAACAAGCAGCTAAAATCCACAGTTCTAACAAGTAAAGCTCCCAAGTAAGCAGTCAACAACAAGAAGAAAACAGGTAACCCTCTAGGTAGCTCTCACAGTCTAACCCCTATGGTTCAACCTCTAAGTACTAGCAACCCTCTGGGAGGCACACACAGTCTCACCCGTCTGGTTCAGCTACGTAATTAAGCAGACTCTCTAGGGAAGCACTTACCGTCAATTCCCCCTATAGTCTTGTATCATGCTAAAGGCTCTCTGGGGAATCACTCAATGTCAATTCCCCCTGTGGCCCACGTCGTAATTAAAGACACTCTGGAGAAGCCCTTCCATTAATTATCCCCTTGGTCCCGTATTTTGATTAAAAAGACACTCCGGAGAAGTCCTTCCGTAAATTCCCCCTTTGGTCTACTACTCTAGGTTCTCACAGTCCTGAGTATAACTAAACATTCTCATCCCATGTATATAGTCCAAGTAAACCTCAAGAACTACTTGGCTATCAACTAAGGCTCAACAACAATAATAAAAAAATAGTCCACAATCCTACAACTAGGCATGGAAAAGAAAACTGAGAAAAAAAATACTCTAATCACAAGCAATAACCCCTACTAAAGAAATCAAGCAAAGAATACAAGTAACAAGGGAAAAACAGGAAACACGCAATACCCCGTTCAAGGGTATTGGTGGAAATTTCACAAAATATTCATCAAATTTCTACGAAAAGGCACAAACCACCTACCTCGATCCTAGGAGATCAAATTACGTGAACCTCGACAACAGATTCTTCTTAGAACGACGTAGATCTGAGAAAATGCACAAAATGTTCCTCCCATGATAACTTGGAAAGGAGGAGGAATCAAGAAACGAGGCTAGAGTAAAAGGAAGAACTCACCGATGCGATTCCAACGCAACTGACCGTGCTCGAATCGGAGAACGGACGACGAGGTAGGACTCTGTCGAAGATCTGGTCGTACGGTCTCTCTCAGATGGTCGAAAACTAAAGAAGAAGATAGATATGGGGGTTAGACGTGACCCTGGTATGTTTAATAAAAAAAGAAATTACACGGCGTGTACTTCAAATTTTTCCATACTCCGAGAAACCGGCCTCCACCTCATCCTTACACACTGTGTGTGTGGCCCATGAATGGCCAACACACAACTTCGAGCCGGTAAGAGTACACGGCGTGTACTCAGAAAGTACACGACATGTACTTATGAAATTTCCAGAAAATTCATTTTTCTCAAAAACTCTAGAAAAAGGAAAAACATACCTGAAAAGAGATCAGGGTTCTTGCAGTTCTAACATCTGGTAATAGATTTTAAGTAGAAATAGAGGCATATTATTTTTCATAAGAAGGATCTAGTACCTGTCCTAGTTTCTTAAATTAAATCATCTCAATTGCTTGAATATTTTATAAGACATTCATATGGAATTATAGCATTATTCCACCATGATGTCTTCGAGACCAATGCCCTGAAGGTGGTGACTATCATGTTCCAGAGGTGGTGGGCCTTGATCCACTAGTAATTATTCATATTGAGACAATTTTGGCTCCTCTTCATGCTCTAGATGTGGGGGTTGATGCCTTGTTTTGAGAGGTCTTCTTGCATATGATGCAGTCGATGAAAGTTGGAGTGTGGCCAGCCCTGGGTATGGAAGAATTGACTCATGAGTTTTAGCAGGATCATCCTCTAACTTTTTAGGGGATAGAGGGAAATTTTTTGTGGAGTATTGTATTGAAGTGATCCTATAAATATTCAAGTATTTAGAGACCCCTATAGAGTGGATGGTCAAACTAGATACTTAAATTCTTTTGGATTCAGCCAAGAGGTGGTGGGATGTCATCACCCAGTAAGGGTAGCATAGAGAGATGGTCTGGGCTGACATTGAGGCCATATTATTTGATTACTTATTTCCTCAGACTCTAAGGGCTGATAGAGCTATAGATTTTATGAACCTGTATTAGGGGACCATGTCTGTTATGGAATATTCATCATGTTTCACTGAACTGTAATGGTTTTCTCCCTCTCTAACTACTGATGCTTGGATGGATGCTAATCATTTTGAGGATGGGCTATGTTACACCATCTGATTGCAAGTAAATGTGTTTAGGTAGATGATTATTTCTGAAATCATCAACCAGGACCTAATTACAGATTAGAATTTGAGGGATGCTGATAGTGCAATCCAGGACGGTTCGACACCTAAGGCTTCTAGTGGATCTTCTTCTGAATGAAAATGACACTTCGAGGAATCTCACAGTTGTATCAATGGTCAGGCTCCCTGCATAGGTAGTCCTCCAATCTATCACCAGTACTAAATTATAGGGAACTATGAGAGGCAATCTTCCATTTGAGTGTAGATTCTATGGAATAATGGGACATATTTTTCATTTCTGTATGAATTTACCTCTAGTACCTAGAAATCACAGATCTTCACCTACTCCTCGGATAAGATATCTGTAACACCCCGACCCAGAGAACCAGATCCAGTGCATTATATTATTACATTGGCATGAATACAAGGAATAAAATCCAAAAGTACCGATAATTTATCATTTTTGGAAGACCAGATTACATACATGATAATCACAGTACATTGGAAAGATAGAAAATACAACATGATACATAACAAAATGAAATAAACTATATCCTCGAAAGATTATTCAAAGTATTCATATTTATTACCTGGAAAAATGAAACATAATAAGGGTGAGATAAAATTCTCAGTAAGGGTTATATGAAACAATAATAAGTGAAATAAAGTTAATAAGGAATATATATTATGGAAACATAAATAATATTAAACCGCATTTCATCAACACACTGAAAATGAAAATGCATCCATAAATTTTGTCATAGTGATAATCCTTTGGATAATACTAATAGATTACTGAATAAAAGAAATGATTTATTATTTTATGTAATGTATCTATCACATGAACCATTATACCGTAGAGACAGTTTAATTATATGTGTAGAAACCTTTCTAACTATTTGGAAACAAACACAAAGGTTTTATTGACAACTATTTTGTCACAATAGATATATCGATGCATTGAGGGGCTATAGTGGGTCCCAACCATCACTTAAAGTCCAAATAATTATTCATACATAGATTTAATTTATGAAAAAATATTCCTTATAAATATCCTTATTGAGTAGAAGATACATATTCATCAATATTTCCCCAGTTAAAACGACATTCAAAATAAACACTGTATATAAAATTGTATATGAATATGACAATAATCATATCCATAATACAAGAATATGGATATTAAATAGAAATATAATTTCAAATAAAAATTGTTCTAAAATGGGTAGTAGATACACCACGTAATAATTATTATGTGCACAATACCATGTAAGTCTCAATGAAATGGAAATTGAGATAAAGTCCCTTACCTTAATCCCCGCTTAAATTTGTCTTATTTGCGCCTCCTGAAAAGAAAAACTTTTGTTTTTTAAAATACTGATTTGGAAGTTAATTATAGTAATTTTTATAAATATTTATCAATTATAATCATTGGGTTATATTTCTTAATTTATGTTGATAAAAATTGAAGTGTTTGATATCATGTTTTACTTAAAATTTCCAGTTTTGCAACACTTTAGCTATTTTATCCAAATTTAAATTATAAAATAATATAATTAATTATAGAAGTATATAATAAATATAATTATATGTTTTTATATTATTTATAGTTTATAACATCCACTCTTGAGTATGGTTTTATGTGTTGACAATTAAAAGTCTCCTTTGGGGGTTGATTGACCTTTGTTGGGACATTAACAGGAGAGGGGAAAAAAGATGTTTTAAAATTTTATATATAGTAGTATGACACTTAAAATAGGTTAACATATTTTATATATAGTTAAATTACTACCTAATTAATTCCTTTAATGATTTTTTTGGGATGGTTGGGGGAAAAAGAAAGACTAAGCGTAACCCCAATGAAAAATAGGGGTTCAGAAGTGTTCGTTTCCTTGGTTTTAATGATCGGTTCAATTATTTATAAGTAATGAAGTTAAAGTAAAATGGGTATAATTCTCTAGAATTGGATTTATATGTTATTAATTAATATAAAGAAGTGTAAATGGATATATATATATATATATATCATTTTGTTAAATGGTGTGAGTATGAATCATTAGATAAACTTTTAGTGATAATTGCTCAGATTATTTTGGGTATTTTTTCGATCATTACACACTAGTTTTGTTTAATAAATTAATAGTATGTATATATAATGGTTCTATAAAATTAAATAGTATTTAATAAATATTTAATAAATTTTTTCAACCATAAAAATGGTTTCAGGACCATCCTTTAAGGAGAAATTGAATAATTTAAATCCATCATCCACGAAGGTTGTAAATCAGCACCTCACGAAACATGATTTCATTTTTAAAATAAAATATAGAGATAAAAGGGTTTAATGAAGGAAATTTATTTAAAATGATTTCATTACAGTATATAGATTATACTGGAGTAATCATAATAATTTTTATAGAGTAGGTTAGAAGATGATAATAAATTAAAAAGGAAACTGAAAGGAAATTAAAAGAAAAGAAAGAGGATTTAACTCTTGAATTCTCCTCTTTGAGTATCTCCATAAGGGACCTTGGTTTAGTATTTTGTTGAGAAAAAGAGATCTAGGATGTGGGGGAGGGACTAGGAAATAGTATTTGGGTCGAATTTGGACAATCTTCAAGGCATAGAGGTGTGAGGACAAGTGGTAGTGAGGGGTGGTATTTATAGTGGAGTAGTGGAGTGTTTTGTGAAAATTTTATTCATAATTTTATTATTTTGGCTCATGAAAATAAATAGTGATAAATCTTGTGAATAAATTCATTAATTGGTACATGTGAGTTCGAACAAATGGTTCTTAAATCCTTCATGACTAAACTAATAATTTTTTTAACTTATAATGTATATATACCTTAGATTACCGTATTTTACTATTCACCAAAAATTCAAATATTTCAGAAAAATCCTAAAAATTCACCCTAAACATTTTTTAACATGTAGAATCCTAAAATCAACTTCATTTTATGAAAATAATATTCTAAATATGATAAATTTATTTTTTGTTTAAAATCATCAGTTACTTGAAAATCATTGATTTTAATATAATAACTATTTTTATGACACTTTAAAAAATTAATGTAGGTCTCACAAAATTATCCTATAATCAAGAGAAAAAAATTATTAATATATTAATATATTTTATGAAAATAAATTGTCTTTTAAATGATTTCATTAATGATAAAATTTTAATTAAATATTTATTCCATACAAAAATATCAACACCCAATTAATAATTTTTAAAATATTTATTTACTTACACTATGATATAATTATATCATAATTTGATTTATAAGATGCATGAAATTTATTTATACACTCATGGGAGAGATTACTATTCTTTTGGATGATTTAATATTCATAAGGGTAACATTACTATTCAAAAGGGTCATGTTATTATTCACCAAAAATTAAGTTTATCCGACTCTAAATATCTTACTGATCACAACTTTGTATGTCCATTTTTTGAAATTAAATTAATAAAAGAGGTAAAATTATGTTTATAGACTAGGTTATAATTATCTCTTTTAAATAATTATAATAAAAAAGTGTTGTTTCACAGAGACTCAATGTTGTGTGCATTACAGGCTATATTAAATTTATTTGTAAATCCTTGGGGTGTTATAAGTTGGGTCGACAGGATCACAATAGTTAGGTAGCAAGAATACACCGATCGATCAGGATGAGGTGGCAGTTGAGGTAGAGGCAACTGGACATATGTTTCTCATCACCAGCAGAGCGGGCCTACTCAGGGAATTCAGGCAGTGAATCAAGATCATGGTACAAGCTAGTTACATGCAGTCCATCCTACGTCGTAGGAGCAGAGCGTCAGACCATATATTGTATGAGGTAATATTCTAGTAGCCTCATCTTTATTCTATACTTTGTTTAATATATGCATATCTCATTCATTTATATCTGAATCAATAACTAAGAGTTTGGGCCTCGACTTCGAGTACTATCATGTTGTCTTGACACTAGACACACCATTAAGGTAACTCTTCAGAGGGAGTTATCCATTGTCATAATTTTACCCTTGAGATGGGAAGTAACCTATTCGAATGGAACATGTACGTTCTCAACATGATAGGTTTCTATGTAATCATTGGGATGGACTAGGTAGTTTCCCATGGAACTCATATTGACTATTATTGTTGGATGGTTCCATTTATATCACCATAGGGAATGATGCATGTGCATAAGGGAGAATGGGATATGTGAGAAACACAACCAGGACCTGAGTTGAAGAGGCTGGGTAGTGTTACCGTACAAGTTTCCAATATTTACCTGGATGATCATGGGTTAAGACCTATTGACTCTCCTCCTATAGTGGAGTGTTAAAGAGATTTATTTCCTAAAGACTTCTCTGGTTTACCTCTAGTGTGAGAGGTATAATTTACTATTGTGATTTTTCCAAGAGCATCACCTATGACCTTCATCATTATTGGATGGATTCGAAGGAGATTATAGAACTCAAGAATCAGTTGGAGTATCTGGAGAAGAAATGTTTTACATGCCCCAATACCTCTCCTTTGGGTTCACCTATACACTTTTCCAAGAAGGTAGACATTACCCTTGGGATTTTTGTGGATTACCATAAGTTGAATTAGATGAAGATTAACAATCAGTATCCACAACCTAGAATAGACAACCTAGTTGAATAGTTTTAATGAGTGGAGGTGTTTTAAAAGATATATCTAAGATTAAGCTATCATCAGGTGAATTTTAGAACACCATACATACCTCGCATAGCTTTCAGGATTAGTTATGGTCTCAATGAGTACTTGGTAATGTTGTTCAGACTTACAAATGCACCTGTTGTCATCATGGATCTTTTGAACTAGGTCTTCCACCTGTTTTTGGATTTATTTTTGGTTTTCTTCATTGATGATATCTTATTGTATTCACGTTCTAGACATGAACATGAACCTTATCTTCAGATCGTGCCGAATACATTGAGGGAGCACTAAATTTATGCTATATTTAGAAAATTCCACTTCTATATCAATTAAGTTCACTTCTTGGTTCATATCATCTTAGATTCAAAAGTTTCAGTTAACCTAGATAAAGTGTTAGTTTTATATTCTTAGGAGAATCCCATGAATATCTTTCGTATTAGGAGTTTCTTGGGGATTTTTGGATATCACAGAGGCTTTATTCAGGATTTCTCAGACCTTGCAGTTCCACTTATGAGATGGACCAATAAGGGTGTGAAATTTGAATGGTCAAAATCATGTGAAGCAGCCTTTTAGGAGTTTATGAGAAGACTGACTTTAGCACTGATACTAATTTTTCTAGATCCAAACAGGTCTTATATAACCTTCTATGACACATTAGGTATCGGGCTTGGGGATATTCTAGTACAGGATAAACAAGTCATTGTGTATGGTTATCATCATTTGAGGACTCACGAGTGGAATTACCCGACACATAACCTCAAGCTCATCACTGTTTTTCATTCCTTACAATATTGGAGACATTATATTCTGGTAGAGTGTTTTTTGGTATTCAAAGACTACAAAATCCTAAAAATATATCTTCACATATTGAGATCTGAATCTCATGCCTTGTAGGTGGATCAAGTAACTACAATCCTTTGATTTCTATCTTTCCTACACTCTATGCAAAAGAAATTTAATAGCCGATGATCTATGATGAAAGAATCGAACATAGGTTGTTCTGGAATCCAATGATGAATGTAAGCTTATGGCATTATCCTTATATATTAACTTTGAGGTTTAGGAGGACCATAGTCAAAATTTTATTTTATCCTTCACAGTGACATCTATTCTTTTAGAATGAGTAAGGTCGAGATAGCTATCTGATCCTAAAGGCCTTATCCTACATGATAGTTTCTTAGATGAAGATTCATCTTCTAGTTTTATAGTCAATGGGAATGACACTCTATCATTTTGTGGGCATATATGGGTCCTAGAAGACATTAGAGAGGAGTTGATGAGGTATTTCCACACATATGTATGGGTGGTTCACCTAGTGTCACCAAAATGTATCATGATCTAGGACTCTAATATTTATGGCCTATTATGAAATGTGAGATAGCATGTTTCATCATGGGATATTCCACCTATTAGTAGGTGAAGTAAAAACATTAGTTTCTGGCTTGGGTTCTTCTTCCATTGTCTATTCCTAAGTGGAAATGGGATGATGTTCCGATGTATTTCATGACTGGTTTACCCAGATCAACCCATGGAAACAGTGTTGTGTGGGTTGTCATTGATCGTATGAAGAAGGTTTCACACTTCTTACATGCACGAGATTCATTTTCAGTAGAAGATTTAGGAAGGATGTTTATCAAGGAGGTGGTACATATTCATGGAGCACCTCGTTATATCATTTATAATAGAGACACTCATTTTATGTCATAGTTATGGTAGGGTTTATTGAAGGCCTTGGGTATCTAGGTACTTTTTTGCATGGTATATCACCCTCAAACTTATGTATAGATGAAGCATACAATTTAGGTGCAAAAGAACATGCTCTGGGCATTGGTTCTTGACGTTGGGGGTCCCTGGAAGAAACACATTTCCCTCTTCATGTTTTCTTTTAATAATATCTTCGAGGATACCAATGAGATGGTTCCATATGAATACTTTTATGGTAGGCCTTTTCACTCACCTCTATGTTGAATAGAGGTAGAGAAAGTAGCTATACTAGGGTCTCGTCTTGTATAGGAGTCTATAGAGTAGGTCCAACTGATTAGGAATCACATCTTGTTAGCTTAGTTTAGACAGTAATCTTATGAAAACCTATACTGGAGACCTCTTGAGTTCACGGATGGAGATCAATTTTTCTTGAAATTCTCACCCTGATTGGGGAAAATACATATTCGAAAGTAGGGTAATCCATCACTGAGGTTTGATGGAACCTTTGATATTTTGAAGTGGATCGTACCAGTGGCTTACCAGCTGATAATTCCTCAGAGATACTAATCCATGTATAATATTTTTCATGTATCTCAACTTCACCAATATTATCTAGACCCATCACATGTCCTTTAGTCTGATGAGGTGGAGCTGGATATGGATGCTTCCTTTAAAGATTACCTAATTTTATAGTTGATCAGAGCACGAATACACTCCAAGGAAGCTGTTTTCCTCTTATATGAGTGTTATGGAAGAATGACTAAGTAAAAGATGAGACATAGGAATGGTAAGCTAATATATGATATAAGTGGCCAAAACTATTTGCTGACAATACCTTTTTACCCTTAGAAGGCCAACTCGAGGATGAGTTGCTATAAGGAGGGGAGGTAGTAATGACTCGACATTTAACCAAGGTACATATCATTGGTTTTTGTTTTTAATTTTCCCTATAGTCATGGTAATAGTATAATACAACCTAGGGAAGTAATGTGGAGCGTACGGGGATAGTTCAAAACTTTGAGGTCTAAAAATATGGGATGCAGGCTGGGCCTCTTGGTTAGTGTAAACCATGTGACCCAGGCCGCACGTTTTGTATAAACCATGCGTCTACAGACTTGGGAACCAACAAGTCTGTACAGTTTTGTCTGCAACTGTGTGGACTAGACACAGGAATGTGTTTCCAACTACAGATAGGGGATAGAGCCTTAACATATGGTTTGATCACAGTTTTCAAACTGTGTGTATAAACCATGTGTAGTGGGGTTTTGGTAAAAGTTACCACACCCACTTTAACCTTAAATATAATTTCTTATTTCTATTACCTCTAGTGGATAAAACCAATGGGTTCCACAATGTTGAGATCAAGAACCCTTCAAGACTACGCTTTGATATAGAGGCTTCATCCGTTGTCTAATACTTGATCCATCAGAGGCATTGATTCCCTTGCGGCAAGGCTCCCTATTCTCTCTACTCCAATCTATGTTCTTCTTTCCATATTTTGAGATATTTGGATTTAGGATCATATTCTCTATTTTCATGGAATTGGACTAAAACTCAGATCTCTTTCAAACTTCTTTGAATCTGGTGTCTATATCAAGTGAGGCTTCATCTACAACCCTAAGGTGGGTGTTCATGTAGTTTTCCATTTGAGATTTTGTCGTTTCATATTTATTTGATCGTGTCATGAGAAGATCTTTATCAAGCTTCTCAATTGTGTTGGTTTCTTCAGGTATAAATGAACCTAGTTCCTTTATATAAGTTAATTGATTCTTATTTAGGGGTTTAGACATCACCCTTACTCTATATGGCTACCCATAGGTGGGACTCCTTGAAAATATCCATTTGTGCCAAATCGTTCAAAATACATGGAACCTAATTTAGCTTCCTACTTGACTTATAATTGAAATAGACTTTGAATCATGTGTAATTGATGTATACCAAGGTGCCTTAGTGGTTCTTATCCCCTTTTTGATTGGAAATTTACAAATGGTCATGTGAGTATTTGACCTTAACCCTTTTGTCCTTGTTACCTTTTCTTTGAAATGAATTTTCCATGTTAGGAAAATTTGATGGTTGGATTGTATAGTTTTTCTAGGGAAATATGGATTAAAAATTTAAATGAATTGGTTTTAATGGAATGTTTTCAAGGGATGTAATGGCCTTGAACTTGATAAGTTTTATTATAAAGGCATTACATGAAATGGATTTTTTGTTAAATAAACTTGATATAAGGATGGTCAACCCATGAATTTGACCGTGCCATGTGAAAAAAAGATAAATTCTATATGGGATGCCTTTAATGGTTTGAGATTTCTGATATAATGTGAATGATCTATATATTTATGAATGGATGGGAGGAATTCTTACACCATGCTTTCCTTGTACACTTATATGTGTGGGATTCATTCTTATCCCATGCCATCTTTGTATATGTATATGGGTGGGATTCATTATTACCCCATGCCTGATTTGTATATGTATATTGGTGGGATACATTATTACCCCATACCAACTTTGTATATATATATGGGGGGAGGAATTCTTACCCTATTCCATCTTGTTTTATGTATATGGGTTGGAGGAATTCTTACCCCATGCCAGCTATAAATAAACGTGTATGGGTGGGAGGCATTCTTACCCCATGACAGTAATGATATATATATATATATACACCTATTTATATATGGTGACTTGATCAGATATACTATCCTTGGGCTATAGTAGGTAGATTCTCAAAGTATCTTTTAGGAACCTGAGCAGGAGGTTATTTATTTATTCTGCACTACTTTACTTTCTAGGTTGTTACTACACACTGAATAGATATGAGAACCTTCTTAGATTAAACATTGATAGAATTGGTGGTGTCCTATTGAGATTTATCTCACAACCTACTCATGCCACTTTTGGCAGCTGAGAATTTTTTTTCCTATAGGTATGGATAGTGGCCAACTCCCTTTTATAGGTTACTAATTATTATTCATAGATATAATTTAAGATAAGGGGATCGAGCATGCGCTTGTGATGCTATGGAGAAGCTCTAGTATTTTTTTTCCATTTTTTCACTTTTGTATGGAATGAATTTTCCCTGTTAATTTTTTTACTTCTGTGCTAGCATTCCATTCATCCATATATGTATCAAACACATTATATGAGGATTTTTCTATATTATTTAGTTATTTAGTGTTCTATTGTTTCTATTTATGCTTCTATTATTTCCTATAACTGCCTATTGTATTTTCTTCCACTAATATTTATTGCTTTTTGCATCTGCTTTGTACTCTGACATGGGGGTATAGTCTCCCCATTGTTCTACCTTCACACCCCCACTTCTATTTGGTATCCCCTAAAATATGGGGAGATGCTCTAGGGGTCATGTGGCCAACTGGGTTTGCGGCATAGGTTAAGAGGCATTCGAGTCTGGGACGTCACACCCGAAACATCCTCCTGATCATCCAGATGAAAATATGTGAAGATTCCCAGCAGGTCATATTCTCCCTTCAATTCCAAAACATTAGGTGATGGTACACTATGGATGATAGCATCAAAAATTACATTCTTCTTTCCTGTGGTGTAGGTGATATTAAAGTACAATATATAAATTTTTCATCACCAATTACCTATGTCTAAGATTCAATTATTTTTGAGAAAAGATATATCTCAAACTCTTATGATTATAAAAGACAGTGAACCTCTCCCCAAATGGATAGTGTCCACAATATTTAAGTGCATGCATAATAGAAGCAAGATCCAAATAATGAATGTAGTAATTATTCTCATGAAAGTGAAGGTGATGAGAGCCATAATCCATATAATGATCAACCTAAATAATCACGCAACCCATACCTTCATGGGAAGCATAAAATTATACCACATTCCCCTTACTGGGATCAAGTGATATCATAATAGGAGACAATGTTAAAAGTCATTTCAGTTCATTGAAAGAAGTCTGACATGATTCATCCAATGTGAATTTCTACCATTTCAGGGTAAGATTAGTTAAATGTGATTATAACCTTTAAAAATCCCTAATGAACCACCAATAGTATCCAGGAAAACCATGGAAGCTCCAAATCACAAAGTCATTATGTGTCTTCTCCCGTGAAAAGACAACCTTCACCTTCTCAGGGTAAACTGATAGGCCACATTTACAAATCATGTTCCCCATGAACAACACTTCCTGACCCAAAAAATAAATTTCCAAATCCTTCCATATGGATGGAGATTCCATATTATACCCAAAAAAACTCGTATGGTTCTCATTATCATTATTAGATCTTGAATAAACCAAAATATCATTCAAAATAACTAACACTAAAGTGTTGAGATACTGATGGAATATCTAGTTCATTAGAGAAATAAAAACTATAAGAGAATTATTCAGACCTAAAGGCATAAAAATATATTCATAATGGCCATACTAGCTCTTAAAAGGTGTCTTTAGAATATTAAACTCCTAAACTTTGAGCTGATGATGACCCAACTGAAGATCGATCTTTAAAAAATATTTTTTCCCATTTAATTTATCAAACAAATCATCACTACCGGGAAAAGGATACTAATTATTAACTATCACCTTGTTCAACTTAAAATATTCTTTTCACAATCAAATTCAACCAATATCCTTTTTTGTTAAAGAAAATTGGCACTAACAAAGGATAAATACTAGGGTGAACAAAACCATTAAATATCAGATCATCCAACCGAATCTAGAGTTCTTTCAACTCTTATTGTTATTTATGATAAGATGATATTGAGACTAGATGTGTACCCAACAACAGGTCAATTATGAATCCAACCTCATTATTGAGAGGAATAATATATAATTCAACTAGGAAAACATTAGGAAAATCCTTTATAACCAATGGAATATCATCAATAAAGAAAACAACATTGGTCTCAATTACAACAATAGATAAAAAATCCTAAGCTTTGGGTAGAAATACCCTGCATGACTAGACATCATTTCCCACTCTCCCTGAAACACCTATTATCTCCCATAAATATCAAGTAAGAAGACACACTGATAATAAAAATCTACCTCAGTTTAATGAGTAGCAAGAAAATCCATCTTGATGATGATGTCAAATTAATCTGTATTAAGAACTAGGAGATCTTAAACCAACTTCACATCAGCTATCAATAGACAACAAGAGGGAAAATAAAACCCCTTCTATTTCCTCTTCCCAAGAGGTCTACCTATATCCATAAAAAAGTAAATGATCTCCATTTTAAGTTTATGAATATCAAAAAAAATAGTTATAAATAAATGAGTGGGAGGCACCCGTATCAAATAAAGTAGTAACTATAAAAGATTTAAGAAATATAGTATGTGTCACATTTATTATACCTGCACCAACATCTGTCAAAAACTCAACCACTTTATGAAGAATATTCACTCACGATGACAACGGCTGGAGCCTTGTAGACTTTAAAGAATATAAATAGTCTATAGTGACATTTGTAGGTGATGATCCCAGACCATAACAAGGTGTAGACCATGCATTATAGAATCAATGTTGATGGTCATATCGACCACAACTATTTCATATTTTTATTGGAACATAACAATAACATTAGGTGTGCATGAACATTAAACACTAATATTAAATAAGAGGCACACCACTAGATGTAACTAATGGTATTGAGGAATATCACTGATGAGAGACCCATCCACAACTCATACAATGATATTTCCACTTTCTCTTCTTCCCCCACGCACTACTGAAGTCTCCACTAGGTAGAGGGAAAGGGACATATGAAAAATATTTCCTTCTATGTCTATTTCTTCCATAACATCCTTTTCTACCATCTAATCATAAATAAGAATGCTTCATCATTAATACCTATGATCTGATATCTAATTTCTAACCCTACAAGTACTTTTGATCCTTCAGCTGGTCATTCTTCACAACCTCTAGAAAAAAGAAAACCTGATCTGCAAATTGATGGGTGTATAACGACATCAATCTCTCTCTTTTCTATAAAGAGAGGAACTCAAGAGACTTTTCCATCATTAGAGAATCTATACATAATTACTAGCATAAGAGGGTATTAAAACCCATCTATTCTAAGCCCATGTATATATCTTCCAATACCATAGAATCCCACCATCACTTTTTGGGACCGTCAAGTCTGAACTATTCACACTTCACCTTGATATGATTAGGTGTATCTAGGAAGTTTAAGTTATCATCAATATTTTCTTGGTATTCCTCTGCCTCTTGGGGCTCATTCTTACCCTTAAAGGCAATTTCTTCTCAAGTAAGAACTTATGTGGTCAATCCCTTTCTCCTCTAGCTCTAGACTATACCTAAAAAACTATATTTTGAACTTTCGGTACACTTATTACCTGATATGAACTCCTAAAATGATATCCTTTATAAGGTTCTAATCCAAAGTTATATTCCATTTAGGAGCATCTGCTAAACCCTCCTATGGAATCTATGGAAGATATCTCATGGGTATATTTTTTTTCACTAAAATAAAAAAAATATCAAATAACTGAATAATATTAGTTGAAACTATAAAACCAGAATAAAAAAATGAGATTAAGATTAAGAGATCAAATCTAGAGACACATATCCCAACATCCCTTGGTAACTAGTGTCTCATAACAGAAAGAGCTAGCTAGGAACTCCCAAAAACCAACCTCCCAAGTCCCAACGGTCCTATATTCAATCTAATAGACATCCCAAGATAAAGAATATTGAGGATAAACAACCCTTGGGTACCAATTTGTTACAAGCCGACCTCGATACCCTTCTAAATTGGAACCCAATCCAGTCTGCAATATACTCGAAGCAAATTCTTGATCACCATAGGTTGGCGACTAACAATCAGAAATCAACAACAACAAGAGGGAATAATTCCTCCCAACCTGAAAAGGATACATAGAATATACATACCTAGTAGAAGGAAACAAAGGGATAATAACCTAGTGTAATATATTTCATAGATGAAATAAAAGAGTGGAAATGATACAACTTAAATAATTAAAAACAATCCCAAAGTACAAGTCCAACAGGGAAGGAAGAACTAAAATAGAAACTGAATACTCCGTGTGATAATTTGGGAAACCTCCCACAATCTCACCACCAGCTACCCATAATCAACTGACAGAAATCTCTCTTCCTCACTATAGTGCGTTGCCCTTTCCTACATCAATAGACATAATATGGTCTACACACCACCAATGGGGTGTGAAGGGTGTCAGATAAAAGGATCAGTATGACCCCACCTAGTTGTTTCATATCAAGTATTTTTATAAACATGAACAACATTAAAAGAAACAAGGAATGATAATTAGTTAAATATTTTTTTATATAAAAATCGTGGAAAAATATTTTCCCCTATTCCAAAGTTCTAAATAATATAGGTAAAGTTGTTCTAGATAATATCACATGCATCAAATCAGTTCAGGTCATGTATCACATATCATATCAAATACAAAACTGCATAAACCAAAGAATAGTTAAAATCACTCCAAATATCACTATAGGTTGGGATGGCTAGAACACTCATTCACAATTGTAGATAATCATGCACATCAAGTCCCTAGACATATGAATCGAGTCTAGGGGGAATAGGAACACCTTAGAAAGTGAGCATCCTAATAGTTTCTAAAAATTCCTTAGAATAATAGGAGTAAGGATCATAGGAACAACCCATTAGTGAACCCCCTAAGGGTATAAATAGATGAATACTATTATTAAATATTCCACCTACGTACCAAAGTATTCTCATGCGGTACATTCTCCAAATACTTCATCAAAACCATTATTTGAAAACTATTTCAGAAACCCTTTTCACAATTCTTGAAAGTACCTTCTCATTTACCAAAACTATGGGAACACCACCTTTTCTCAAATACACATTTAAAAGAACAGAAAACATATCAATAAAATTCATTTTAATTTAATTTTTAAAAAATAGAGTAATAAAGTTCTTCCAAAATAGGCTAGAGATGGAACCACCTACTAAAATAATAGGTCACATGAAAAAAATGATGGAATCCATAACCATAAGAAGCAATGAAACACACAAAAAATAAAAACAAAAACCCTATAAATGAATCTCATTCTTATTTTCAAAACCCATAAAAACAATGGTTGGTGGAAAATCTTGGTCACACATACCTCATGAACCATGTACCAACTGTACTAAAACCAAAAAAGAACATATCCCCAAAAGAATATGGCACAATGGATCTTGAATGGATCATAAGGAACATTACCACAAAAACAATGGATCCAAAAAAGCGGCGCAATTGCGATGCTGTAACCAATGATAATGAAAAATAAGAAATACCACTTACTAGGGAAAGAAACATGTCTTTAATTGAGATCAATTTTTAAATGGAGTGATCTTGAAAGAGAGAGGTCACCCAAAAACACACCTAGAATGATAATAGGTCTTGTGGGAGGAGATCCTATATGAAAAATAAAAAACATAAGATGTACTCCATGATTAAACCATCTAGGATGAATGTTTTACATCGTAAACCACTATTGTTTGACATAATAACCCCATAACTTATGTACACCAAAATAAATGTCAACTTAGATTTATTTTTATATTTATTGATGATTTTTCATCATAAAAGGTCTTACGGTGTAAAATGAATTTATGATGTAAAAATTTGTTTCATATATTGATAAATTCTTAGGTTGTAAGATAATTTTACATCTTATGCCTAGTGGAACAATTATATCATAAAATAAGGACTTACAACATAAGGTTATTTTGTAGGTCGTTCCATGCACGTTCCCATATAGAAAATACCAGAAATAGATCTTGAACCCAAAAAACTCATTCTTAAACATTTAAAAGAGTGTACCTTAAAAATATAGGATGTTATGTGTAAGCACCACATAACTTAAGTACATCAAAAACATGTCTTTATGGATTTATTTTCATTATGATCAATGGTTCTACAAAATAAAATAAGGTATTGTGGCATAAAATTAATTTACGACATTAAAATGGGTTTCATGTCTTGTATGATTATTTTGTAATAAAATGATATCATGTCTTGTTCCTAGTAGCACGTTTATGTCATAAAATAAGGGCTTATATTGTAAGGGGTTTCTATAGGTAGTGCTATGCACCGAACCCTAAAGAAAATTTTAAAAATGGATCTCAAACCCAAAACACACTTTAAAACATTTAAAAGAGCATAGCTAACAAATCTAGGATGTCATAGTGTTTATGTGTGTTTGTGCATGTCCTTGTGAGTCTATATATATGTGTGTGTGTGTGTGTGTATGTATGTATTTATGTATGTATGTATGTATGTATGCATGTATGTATGTATCACTGGTGGAAATCCCACCTATACCAACACAATATTCCAAACTGTTTAAAAAAACTGTTGGTAAAAGGCTATTATACCAACAGTTATGTAGAACCGTTGGTATATTAATTTGGTTTTTTAGTTTTTCCAATGGTTTAAGGAAACCAATGGGTGTAGTGCTGATGATGAGGTTTTTCCCAATGGTTTAAAAAACTAATAGGTATAGTTTTGAAGATTTTTTTCCCAATGGATTACAACCATTGAGATAACATTACTTTCCCAACGGGTTTTTAAAACCACTGGGAAAGAAAATCGACAAATATTGACACCTCCAGGGATCTCAAACTCCAGATATCTCAAAGGTTTTTCCCTAAATGATATCTCAACACACCATATTGAATATTTTTCCCTAAACCTCAACCATCTCAAATATTTGTCCCAAAATCTCAACACGAATGCTACTTCCCAGCACATAAGGTCTTCTTTCCAATGATTTATTCTTCTGCTTTAAATCGGTATGTGTGAGTTCATTTATTTTAGATTTTTTATTTCCATTTTGCTGTAATGTAGTGTGTATTATGATCCCCGAATGAAAAGAAGGCATATATCATTTTAGGTTGCGGTTCGAACCCTACTTCACAACCTACTCTCAAGGGTGCTAACTCTAATTTCCAACTGGCCATCTATCTTTGATTCATGTAATTTTTATTCCTCCATTTTAAATCAGTACGTGTTCCTTCATTTATTTTATATTTTTTAATTCCATTTCACTATATTGTACTATTTAGTATGACCCCCTTAAGAACACAAGAAATATATCATTTTAGGTTGCGGTTTTGTTGTGATTTATCTATATAAAATAATTTTAATTCATATTGGAGAGGTCAATATGATCTTGAGTTATTTTATCATTGGTTTATTTTAAATTTAGTGTCTATTTACATGATATCATTGGTTATACATAAATACAATTATATAATTTTTTATCCTAATAGGAACGGTATGATACTAATGCATTATGAATGTACCCCTAAATGTTGTCTTTGAAATATCACACTCTAACTTTAAGATGATGATACCCACACTATAAGTCATTCAATGAAGTGGCACTTCCACCTAAACCACTAGAGTGGGTTTGGGGTCATTTTCATGTGTGAATAGTGATAGAACCAAAATTTACTCTATTACATGATCATTTATTTATACTCCATCAAGTGGTTCGATCATACACTTGTAATATTTTTTGAAATTCAAAAAGAGTGTTAGGAATTCATGTCACAATTTTCTTAGGTAGTTATAAATAATTATTAAGGTATTTATATCATTTTATATCCTAGGAAGTCACACATAATAAAGGAGTATAACCATTATAGAACTCACTAATGTTGTTCATGCCCACACATTATTTACTCTCTGATATATATCTCACGAAAGAAATAGAATGGTCATGTGCACAGAATTATTCACCGCTAGTTGATAGTATTGGAAGTCTGTAGAGGTGCACCTAAGGTGTTGTTCTGCACTTGCTTGGATTATATTGTTTTTCTTTTATTATGGGAATTAGGAATCAATATTATAGTGTTTTAGTTTTCTTAATTTTTGTGGATAATTATATGGTGATAGGTTTGTGTTGGACATGTGAGTCATGAACCCATCTCCAGTGGTAATTATAAGTTAATAGGGTTATGAAATTTTACTTCTTGATTATCAATGTTACCTGGATACCCCCACCCCCTGGACACCCCTACCCCCATGGACTACACCCCCAACCCCTGGAAATCCCCCCCCCCCACCCACCTAGACACCCCCACCACCTTGGGCAGCCACCCCAACCACCTGGATAGCCCCCAAGCCCTCAGACACCCCACCCCCTAGACACTGCCCCACCCTTGTGGACAGCCCCCCAACCCTCTGAACATCCCCCACCCCCTAGAAACCACCCCACCATCATGGACACCCTAACCCCTTGGAAAGACCCACCACCCCATGGACAGCCCTGCCAGCCCCGTAGATATCCCCCCACACTTGTGGAAAGTCCGCCACCCCCTAGACACCCCCAACCCCCCTAGATAGCCCTGCCACCCCCATGGATAGCCTTCCCACCCCCTAGACACTCCTTACCCCCTGGACATCCCTTCCACCCCCATGGATAGCCCGCCCACCCCCTTGGACACCTTCTACCCCCGAAAAAGCCCCACCCACCCCCATGGACACCCCCAACCCCCCTGGAAAGCCCTGCCATCCCTGTGGATAGCCCGCCCACCCCCTTGTACACATCCTACCCCCTGGATAGCCTCCTCACCTCTGTGGATAGCCCTCCCACCACTTGGACACCCCTCCCCCTGGATAGCCTCGCCACCCCCGTGGACAGCCTGCCCACCCCCTACACACCCCGTACCCCCTCGACAGCCCTGCCACCCCAATGGACAGCCCCCCGGACACCCCATACCCCCCTAGACAGCCCTACCACCCCCATGGATTTCCCACCCACCCCCTTGGACACCTTGTACCCCCTATACAGCCCCACAATGCCCTAAAAATCCCCTGACCCCCTGGATAGCCCCACCACCCTAGTGGACAGCCCACCCACCCCCTTGAGACCTCGTACCCCATGGACAGCCCCCACCCATGTGGACAACCCACCCACACCCCTAGAAATCCCACCCACCCCCTTGACACCCTGTACCCCATGGACAGCCCCCACCCCCGTGGACAACCCACCTACACCCCTATACACCTCATACCCACTTGGATAGCCCTTACACCCCCATGGATAGCCCGCCCACCCCTTGGACACCTCGTACCCCCCTAGACAGCCCCACTCCACTAGAAAGCCCCCTGACTCCACTGGACTGCCCCGCCTCCCCTGTGGACTACCCACCCATCCCCCTGGACACCCCGTACCCCTGGACAATCCTTACCCCCATGGACAGCCCACCTTCCCCCTGGACACCTCGTACCCCCTGGACAGCTCGTCTACCCCCTTGACACCTTGTTCCCCCTGGACAACCCCCACCCCTTGGAAAGCCCCCAACACCCTGAATAGCTCTATCACCCATGTGGATAGCCTGCCACCCCCTGGACACCTCGTATGCCCCTCGATATCCCTCGTACCCCTAGAAATCCCATGTGACCCTCTAGACAGCCCCTCCACCCTTATGGACAGCCCGTCCACCTCCCTGGATAGCCCCCACCCCCGTGGACAGTCTTCCCACCCCCTAGAGACCCCATACCCCCTTAGACAGCCCCGCCAACCCCGTGGACAAACTGCCCAACCCTGGACACATCGCATCCCCCCTAGATATCCCCCACCCCTAGACATTCCCCCCAAGACCCCCTAGATAGCCCTTCCACCCCTGTGGATAGCCTGCCCACCCCCCTGGACACCCCGTACCCCCTGGATAGCCCCCACCCCTGTGGATAGCCTGACCACCCCTAGACACCCCATACCCCCTGGAAAGCCCCGTCACCCCCATGAACAACCCGCCCACCCCCACTGGACACCTCGTACTCTTGGACATCCCCCACCCCCTGTAAATCCCCCTGACCCCCCTGGAAAGACCCACCACCCCCATGAACAGCCCGCCCACCCCTAGACACCCCCACCTCTAGACAATTCTGGTTTACATAGATATATTTTTGACGAAACTTAAATATTACTGAATTTCTTTTGAGAAAATGACTTATAACAATTCTTTTTACAAAATTGATAGAAGTTGGATGTATGAAATCGATTAGATATCAAGAAATTTTCAAAACAATTTGGAAAGATTTTTAGATGTTTCATTTCATAATGCTTCAGATAGTGGTTACATACACTTCCCCTATTACAATTGTGTTGGAATACCTTGGTTGAGCCATGAAGAATTCATATACCACATAACCAAATATGGTTCTCTATAAAACTTCTCTGTGTGGTATCACAATGGGGAGAAAATGGAATCTCAAATTTTTTATGATCCAAATAAGAGGACTAGATTGGAGAATTTGTTATATGACTGGTTTCCATTTATTCGTCAACATGAAAAATAAATTATTCTGACCCAAGAATATTTTAATATGAGCACACATGATCCGTCTAATGAAAATGATGATTTTGTCAGTGTGAAAAAATTGAATGATGCTGCCATAAATCTAATATATCGACAATGCGGTAAAATGAAAAAGATGGAATTTTTAATCTGATTGTTTCATGGGAAAACTATGTATGGGATTTCAAATACTGCCATCGATTACATTCTTACATTATTGTTGTACTTACTTCCAGATGATGTAGATATTCCCTCAAACCACTATATGGTGTGGAAGTTAGTTGAGGAACTTGAATTTTCAAGAAACAAAATTAATGCTTGCCCGAAAGATTATAATTTATTATGGGAGGAAACTGCTGAATGAATGATTGTATAAAATGTGGCACATCCCACTAGAAGCCAAAAGTTGATGGAACACCATCCCATGTGCCACAAAAAGTAATGTGGAACTTTCCATTGATCCCCATACTCTAGAATATTTTTATGTATGATGAAATATCAATAAACATGTGATGGCATGATACTATGATAAAGAAGACTAATGATGAGTTGGCTCACCCTGCAGATGGATTTTCATGGAAGAGATTTGATGCTCGATACCCTGATTTTATTGCTGATGTTCATAATGTGAGGTTGGGTCTTTCATGTGATAGTTTTAATCTTTTTGGGAAGATGCTTACATCATACAACACATGGCCAGTTTTTATACACATTTATAAACTTCCCCCATGTTTGTGTATGAAAAAACCTTTCACTATCATGATTATACTCATATCTAGACCTTCTGATCCCAGAAATGATATAGACGTATACATGAAACCATTAATAAAAGAGTTGAAACTTCTTTGGGATGTGGGTATAAGCATATACGATGCATGTTCGAAATACATATTCTAAATGTGTGTTTCCCTTATGTGGACGATAAATGATTTTTCTGTTTGTGTAATGATTTTTGGATGGAGCATGAAGGGAAAAATATCATGTCATGTTTTTATGAAGAATAAAAAATCCAGAAGACTGAAACATTGTTGTAGTTTCTGTTTTATGGGACATCGACGATTCTTTCCAATGGAATATCCATATAGAAACAATTGTAGAAGATTTGACAATACCATGGAGACTAATGATCCACCTCAGTTTATGTCTAGAATTGATGTGATTAATGAATTTAAAGATTTTATCTTTTTCATTTGGGAAGGGTTAAATGAAATCTAGAAAGAGAAGGAATGTTTCTACTGAAACCTATTACAATTGGAAGAAGAGAAGTATCTTAGATTGATTTGTATTATTGGTCAAACAATTTTTTATGTCATTGCTTAGACGTAATTCACATCGAAAACAATATGTGAAATGTTTCTTTCGATTCATCTAAATGTTAAGGGAAATACAAAAGATGATTTACGGTCTCAGCATGACTTGGTGGATTGGGGAATCTGATCATAATTGCATCTTTTGCGTATCAATGAAAATAAATGGAAAGTTCTATTTGCTTCTTATGTAATGAAACCTATAAAAAAATAAATTTCTGGAAGTACTAGTGACTATTAATGTTTCTGAGGGCTATTCAAGCAACATATCTAAACGGGTCAACATAAGAGAGTTGAAACTAAAATCTATGAAGACTCGTGATTATTACATCCTTCTCCATGAGTTTATTACAATAGTAATTCTTCATCTGTTGTCCAATAATTTAAGGGTGGATGTTATTTGGTTGTGCCATTTGTTTAGAGATCATTGTGATAAGAATTTTTCTAAGTCTTTCTTAAAAAAAATATTGGCAAATGCCCCATTAATTTTGTGTGTGTTAGAGAAAATATTTCCTCCATCATTTTTCACATGCATGTTTCATATGAATGTCTATATTCCAAATGAAATAATTCTTGGAGGACCTATTTATTTTTGTTGGATGTATCCAACTGAAAGAAATATGCACACATTAAAGTCTTATTCCCATAACTGTAATCATCCTGAAGGTTCTATCATGAACAGTTACTTGGCTCAAGAATTTATAGATTTTTACTATATGTATTTTTTTGATATTACTACAATAATGAAAATAAAAATGAGAAATAAATAAGAATAGTATGAAAAAATTGAACCCAGTTTTCCATCACTTCCTTAAACGGGAGGAATTCCTGTTTATATACATTGATGACATTAATCCTTGAAGAGTGGGAGATGGCACATCGCACAGTTTTGTTCAACTGTGATTTGTTCGATGACTACATATTGTAAGTAAATTTAATATGTATATCTTATATATATATATATTAATATATTCCAGTTTTTATCTATAGGTAACATGAAGCGATGATAAATAGAAAGCATCATTCTTTATCTTTGAGAAGGAGGGAGACTTTTTATAGTAAAGAGTTTTTTGCGTGGTTAAAATTGAAGGTAATAATATTATTGTTTAAAATAAATAAAACAATATTTAATTAAGTTTAATAATCATATATATTTCAGGTATTGAGTTATCCTGCTGACTCTATATCAGAGGAAATAATAGCTTTGGATTTTGGTCCTAATACTGTGGTTCGTGACTGTAAATCAATTGTTATCAATGAGTATAGATTTATTATCACTGAACGAGAAAATAACATGAGAAAAAAACATGATGGTGTTATGGTTACTGCCACAACAGACTCTTATGATAATGCATCAGATTGTAGACTGTGATTTGAAAATGTAGGTTATTATGGAGTCGTTGAAAAAAATAATAATATTAGATTATTATTCTCATGTATGAGTCACAATGATGAAATGACAATGGTTTGATTTGATGACGAGGTAGGGAACATTTATTAATGATTGTGGATTTTGATTAATTGATATGAATCACACTCTTGCTACTGATGAACAACATGTATTGGCATAAATGGAAAAACAATTTTTTTATGTCAAAGACTATCTTCAACCTAAATTTGGTGTCATTATTGATGTAATTCCAAGACATATTTTTTATGATGGTGATGATAGAAATGACCCCATACCTAATGCAATTGGAAACGATCCATTTATTACTTTTGATGACTCCAATAGCTCAATTTTCATAGTTGACTGTGATCTTGAAGTTGTGGTGGGAAATATATTAAATTATCTATTCATGTTATCAATTATTTTGGTTTACCTCAACTTGGGTTGTTAAGGTTGGTACTATTCAAATTTATTTAATATTGATTACAAATATGTTATATCTGAGTTGACCATTATGTGAATTTTCAATATTTATTTGTAGAAATTTTATTTGAATTGCATTTTCTAATTTGGAATTTAACTGTATTCAAACATACAAAACCAACATTTCTAACTTGGTAAACATTTAAATGATTCAACTATGATTTGTATAAAATTAGTATAACTCCAAGACCTCTCTTTAATATTTTACCAGGTAATGAACATGATGGTTTGTATTCTTCTACAAAACATGTATAGAAACCTGCATCATATACCTGGGCTAAAGAAATTAAATTTTTCCTTAATTTCAATAACTATTTTACCCCTTATAAATCTAGTAGAATAAATGTTCTGTGATTTTAATATACTGATGACACTTAGTAAATAACCGTCCTACTAAAAATTAAATTTCATTGTTACATATTTTATAAATTATTGACCTAATTATATATCTGTTTAAGGTCATTTATTTTGTTTTTTGGGTTAAACATTAGTTATCCTTTTTTAATTACTTCTATATATATATTTAAATGAAGGAAATGCAACCAATTGAAGAGAGGTGATAGAAACAGATGATGGACAATAATCATCACATGAATGAGATGGTAATTCCACCATTACTACCTGTAGTGAGTATTTTATTTCATATATATATATATATATATATTTATTTAAATAATATATAATTTCATGTGATTAATTTTGTTTTCAACATTTTTGTAGGATCCATCTATTAGGTGTTAGTTATTTGATGAGTAACCTAGTAGTGGTCCCAGTTCTCAGGGTGTTCATACGAGGGGGGTGGTACAAGAGCTAGACGATTTGGTCGGTGTACCTGATTAAACCCTTCCCCTCCCATTGACATACCATCCATCCCAAATTATAATCTTGGTGTGTCGTTAGGGACACACAGGATATTTAGGCCTCCCATGTTTTCACCACTTTTTACATTTGAGCCTCCTCACCCATCTGTACCATATCTGATGATGATTCCCACTCCCCATCCATCATTCAGCCAGCCATCCCAGTCATCTTCTTTTTCTTTTTCTTTCTTCTCTCTGGGCTTTTATATTCCATCTTCTTCGACTCCTGCTCCGCCATAGTCTATCCCTACGGAGCATACATTAAGACCCACTCCAGCTGTATAGGTTGTTCCTTCAATTTCTATGGATCCAGTGGCGCCCATTGATCAGAATACCGTAGGTATACTTATACAACCCTAGAAAAATTTTACACAATTATTTATTTTCATTATAATATGTATTGATAAAATATTTGTTTTTTCATAACAACTGATAAGAGGTAGGAGTCGGGAAGTACATGCATGCGTACTGTGTGGATCCTCTGCATGTATTTGATGGTATACTACAGTGAAGATAGTTAAATGATTGAAAAATCAGGGCAGCAATGTCATAGTTTTTTGGAGATACATTCCAAATACTCCGACATCATTCTTGTTAGCCTGCTCCCAAAGATACAATTACTAGATTAAGTCAAGGATTCAGCTTGGGTAGAGATATGGGTAAAAATTATGTTGTATTTAATGAAATATATTATTTTTTGTATTTATATGAATTAATTATTTGGTGTTAGCTTCATTTTAATTTCCCCAATGGTGAGGGTGCACTAACAACACATCTAAAGGATTTAGGTGAGCTTTAGAGAGATTATAAGCATGAGTTGTATATTTACTGTCATACTAGAGTTGGCACAGAGTTATAGGCGGTCCTTGTCATGGATGATTATATGTTAGAACAGTGTCAACAGATGATTACTCATTGGAAGACTATCCAATTTAAGGTATTAATCACATTAGAGGTATTTAAATGAAAATTTTCATGTTTTTCATTAATACTAATTATTAAATTTTATTTAGGAATCATCCAGATGAAATAAAGAAAACATTGATGCTAAAAAATACCTTCATCCATTGGGACGTACTACGATGCCAGATCATGAGAGATAGCAGGTATGACTGTTTATAATTTTTCTTTATGACTTGCAGATTCTATTGCTTCATCCATAATTTATTCAATTGATAAAGTTGTTATATAATTTTATTTATGAAATTAATTATTGGAATCATATTTTTAATTATGGTTTCTTACATTCAATGTCATTTTAGGGGCATAAATTTAATATAGAAGTACATGTTCCTCGAGAACAATTATTTTTCTCGAGTAAAAGGAAGAAAGATGGAAGTGCAGTTAATGAACCGAATCAGCAGTAGATTGTAAGGTTTACATTGTAGATTTAAAATTTTAATCTCTATTTTGTAACTTAATAATATATTTATATTTGAAACATGATGCTTTAGAGGTTCTTGATTCCTAGGAACCTGACAATTTTGGGCCAAATGATCACTTACAACAGGTGTTGGGGGATGAGCACCCCGGTAGAGTACGCTACCAAACTGGGAAGAGTATATTTCCGAAGAGGTATTGGCCCACCTCAGGTATGAGTTGTAGTGACAACAAGTTATAGAAGGTTAAGACACAAAAATAACAGGCTGATAAAGGGGCCACAGAGATGGGAGAATAGTCTTCTAGGGAAAACACTGCATTTATGTAACAGATGGAAGTTTTATGTCCAACACTTCCACCATAGGCCAGCACATCTTGTGATGAATATATGTCATTGATGAATTCTATATATGGTTCAACGGGTGGAAGTTCTTGTTGTGGTCAAGATGATGGCGAGGAGGAGGCTGAGACGGAGGAGGAGGAGGCTAAGGAGGAGGTTGATGTGGAGGAGGAGGATGAGGAAGAGGCCGAGGCGGAGGAGGAGGGCGATGAGGAGGATGAGGCTGAGTACGAGGGAGAGGAGGAGAGTGTTGAGGAGGGTGGGGACGACGATTTGGATGAAGATGAGAATGAGGGTGAGCTGATGATGATGGTGATGAGAGAGAAGGTGATAAGGGACAGATTGATCAGTTACATTTTTTACTGATATTACTGACCTTTGATGTCTATTGATTTGTTGTGCTTGAATATATGTGTGGTTAGGTAGGTCACATTATCTTTGTTTTTTTATCTATAAATAATAAAACTTGACTTGATGATTTGTGGTGACTGATTCACCCTTCCCTTGGATAGCCCCTCACCCCCGTGGATAGCCCGCCCACCCCTATAGACACCCCGTACCTCCTTAGATAGCCCTGCCACCCCCATGGACAGCCTGCCCACCCCCCTGGACAGCCCCTCCCCCCGTGGACTACCCCCACCCCCACGGACAGCCCGCCCAAAACCTTGGACACCCCCGACCCCCATGGACAGCCTCGCCACCCCCGTGGACAGCCCTCCCACCCCCTGGATATCTCCTCCCCTCGTGGACAGCCCCCACCCCTGTGGACAGCCCGCCCACCCCCCGGACACCCCTACCCCCTAGACAGCCCCACCACCCCCATGGATAGCCCACCCACCCCTGGACACCTTATACCCCCTGGACAGCCTCTCCACCCCCATGGATAGACCTCCCACCCCCCTAGATATCCCTCCCCCCCGTGGATATCTCCCACCTCTATGGATAGCCCACACACCCCCTAGACACCCCGACCCCCTGGATAGCTCATCCATCCCTGTGGACAACCCGACCACCCCATGGACAGCCCCTCCCCCTATGTACATCCCCCCACCCCACCCCACCCCCTTGGATAGGATACCCACCCCCTGGACTCCAAGTACCCCCTGGACAGCCCCGCTACCCCCGTGGACCACCCGCCCACCACCTAGACACCCCCTACCCCATGGACAGCCACGCCCCCCCCCCTCCGGACACCCTGGAAACCCCTGGACACCCCCCATCCCCCGTGGATAGCCCGCCCACCCTAGTGGATATCCCGCCCATCCCCCTGGACACCACGTCCCCCTGGATAGCCCCGCCACCCTCGAGGATAGCCCACCCACCCCCCCCCCCCCTGACACCCCGTACCCCCCTGAACATCCCCCACCCCCGTGGACAGCTCGCCCACCCCCTGGACACCCCTACCCCCCCCCCCCCTCGATAGCCCCGATACCCTCGTGGAAATCCTTCCCACCCTTTGTATACCCCCCCCCCCCCCCCCCCCCCCGTGGATAGACCCCACCACCGTGGACAGCCCGCCCACCCCCATTGACACTCTGTACCCCCCTAGACAGCTCCACCACCCATGTGGACAAACCTCCCACCCCCTGAACACCCCGTACCCCCTATGGAAAGCCCCGCCCACCCCATAGACACCTCGTACCACCTAGATTGCCCCCTCACCCCCATGGACAACCCCACCCACCCACTGGATAGCCCTGCCACCCCTGTGGATTCCCCCCTGGACAACTCCCACCCCAATTGTTTATAGGGTTTCTAACAACTCGAAGATCCCATTAATCATATCTACCCCACTTCTTTGCCTCCTGGGATCCTTTATCACCAATAAAGAATAGTGGATTCTATTTTAGAAACTCCAATGCATAATCAATAATCTGATAAGAACATGGTTATTTCACTTCTACATGAGTTTGAGTAGAGACCAAGACTAGGAAGACAATAGCTGGATCACAAAAATACCTAACTAAGATATCCCCTTATTGACTTTTTGAATCATTTATAGTGGTAAAATTTTAAATAATTATCAAAAACAAAAAATTTAGTAAAATACTATGATGTTCTCAAACTAGGGACCCAAAATCACAAATCCCATAAAGATACATCATAAATAATTCTTCATAAAACAATTTCAAAATAAAATAACAAAGACTTATTTCTATTTAAAACTCCCCAATGGTTTATTAAAATCCCTTTTAAGGTTCCAGTTCAAAAATAATATTGTATTTTTGTCCCACAATAAAAATTTAATCCATTTCCTAATAACCAAATACCGCTTCTTACCATACCCACCCGCCCTGGATATCCCCCAACCCCCTAGACACCCCCACCCTAGACAACCCCCACCCCTTGGACACCCCTACCCCCTTGGACAGCCCCCCAACCCCTTTGATGGACCCCACCCCCTGGACACCACCCCACCACCTGGACACCTCCACCCCCCATGGACACCCCCACCCCCATGGAAATCCACCCCTATAGACAGCCCCCCCACTTGGACACCCCCACCCCCTGGACACCCCCAACCCCATTGGACAGCCCCACCCCCCTGGACGCCCCCACCCCCTGGACAGAACCCCACCACCTAGACACTGCCACCCCCATGGACAACCCTCTACCCCATGGACAACCCCATACACCCTAGATAGCCCCACCCCCAAACCCTGGACAACCCCCCACCCCACCACCTGGACACACCCCACCCCAAGACACCCCCACCCCCATGGATAACCCCACCACCACCCTGGACACCCCCACCCCCATGGACAACCCCTACCCCCCAAATATCCCCTAACCCCCTGGATGTGCCCCCACCCTTTCTAGACACCACCCACCCCCTGGAAACCCCCACCCCCTGGACACCCCCACCCCCATGGACAGCCCCCAACCCCCTAAACAGCCCCCACCCCCTGAACATCACCCCAACACTTGGACACCCGCACCCCCTAGAGACCCACACCCCCATAGATAGACACCACACCCTATGGACAACCCCTACCCCCCTGAACGGCCCCCACCCCTCCTAGAAACTGCCCCACTACCCCACCACTTGGACACCCCCACCCTTGGACACCCCCACCCCCATGGACAACCCCCACCCCCTGGACACCCCCACCCCCATGGACAACCACCTACACCCTAGACACCCCCAACCCCCAAATATGGACCCCACCCTTCCTAGACACCACCCCACCACCGGTACACCTCCACCCCTGGATACCCCCACCCCCATGGACAACCCCTACCCCCTAGATATCCCCCTCCACCCTAGACACCACCCCACCCCCCTTGGATATCCCCCCAACCCCTAGACTGCCCCACCCCCTGTACACCCCCACCCCCTAGACAACCCCACCCCTTGGACACCCCTACCCCTTGGAAATCCCCCCAACCCCATGGAAACCAGCCGACCCTCTATACACCACCTCACCCCCTGGACACCCCCATGTATAGCCCCCCATACCCCCCCTGGACACCCCCTACCCATTGGAAAACCACCCCATCCCCCTGAACAGCCCCAACCCCCGGAACATCCCCCAACCCCTTGAATTATGAATTGAATTATTTATGTTTTTAATTAACTTATGAATTATGTGTTAATGGTGTATGGGTATACTTGTTGTATGGGTATAATTGTTGTATGTGTATACTTACTATAATTACCTTATGAATTATATGTTAATTATATATGTGTGTAGAGGGTAATAAAATACAGAATTGGAGGTATTCAAAATTTTGTATGAATTATGTGTTGTATGAATTCTTTATGAATTCATACAGAATTCTACATGTATTCTGCAGGTATTAAGAATTATGCAGGTATTCAGAATTGTGTACGAATTGTGCAGGTATTCTGTCTGGACCACCCTCTTACCCCCTATATGTACTCTGTAGGTATTCTGAATTGTTTATGAATTCTACAATCCTGCTGGTGGAACCTAGTGGAATTTCAACAGGTGCATAGGGGGAGGCTGGCTTGCTGCTGCAGGTACATAAAGGCTATGCCAATGGTTTACAACCATTCGTATAATTGTAAAAACTGAACTTATACCAACAATTTTATGTAAACCATTGGTAAAACTATATACCAACAGTTTACAAACCATTGGTATAAGTATTTTTACTTAATATTTACCAACATTTTATGGGAAATAGTTGGTAATAGGATATTCCAACAGTTTTTAAACCATTGGTATAAAGAATTTTTTTATATTACTAATTGTTTTAAACCATTGGTAAACATTTATACCAATATTTTCAATGAAATGTTGGTATATAATCGATTTTTTGGACATATATCAATGGTTCTCATAGAACCGTTGGGATATGTCTATCCCCACAGCTCAAGACCCAAAAGTTTGGACAACCATTGGAATAGTTTATACCAATGGTTGTCCAGTCTTTAACAATGGTTTTAAACCATTGTTAAAGATGAAATTTCTAGTAGTGTATGTATGTATGTATGTATGTATGTATGTATGTATGTATGTATGTATGTATGTATGTATGTATGTATGTATGTATTTATGCATGTGTGTGTATGTGTGTCAGTGTTTTTATATGTATGTGTGTGTAAGTAAGTAATTATGTAAGTAATTTAGGAAGGAAGGAAGGAACCAAGAAATAAATGTAGTAAGGAAGCAAGGAAGCAAGAAAGAAATAAAGCAAGTATGTAATTAATTAACTAAATATTTAATTAAGGAAGGAAGGAAGGAAGGAAGCAAGGTAGTAAGTTAGTATGTAACTAAGTAAGTAAGTAAGTAAGCAAGCAAGCAAGTAAAGAATTAAGTTTGTATCTATGTATGTAGGTATGAATGTATATATGTATGTATATATGTATATATATATATATATCTATTTATTTTTTCATGTGTGTATGTGTGTATTTATGTGTGCATGTATGTGTGTTTGTGTGTGTGCGTGTGTGTGTATGTGTGTGTATGTGTGTATGCATGTCTTTTTGTATGTATGTATGTTAGTATGTATGTGAGTTAGTAAGAAATTATGTATGTATGTATGTGTAACACCCTAACATTTTTTGAAAATCCCTTTTTCAAATAAATTTAATCTTTTCTATATTTTTTGTTGCATGAAACACTGAGTTTATCTTGCGTTGCATACAACTCTGAGTTTAAACAAAATATGACGTACTATTAATATATTATTATTTAATATGATAGTTATCACCTAGATGTCGGAATGGAATATGTGGTATGATTAACTAAATTATGAAAACATATGGTTTACACATGTATTTATAATGAATTATTTGGTGACTGATTAATAAAAACCTTTTGAAAATAAAGGGAATCATTTTATAAAAAAACTATTTTAAGAACATAAACGTTTTTTACCTCAATAAATTAAAAGAATCAATTTTAATGAATTATTTTAATGAAATTTATGAAATTTATATTTGATAAAAAGTTTAAACTCAAATTTTATGTGTTTTCTAGACAAGAGATAAGAATAAATCCATTTTTACGCTTAATACTGTGTTTTCTAAAAAACTGTTTTTTCACCTTTGGCATAATTATTTTAATATAAATATTTACCAAAATTAAAAAAAATATTTAAAAAATAAACTTAATTTTTTATAATATAAATTTAAAAATTATATTATGGTGTATTTTTGTGATTTTTATAAAAAAGTTTATTTTTTGATGAATTGTTAAAAATACTGAATTTTAATTGAAAAAAACATTTTTCATTTAATTTATTTATTAAGTGAAAATTTATTTTAAATTTGTTTTAAAGTAAAATTAGTTCAATTATACATCTAATTATCCAATTTAGTTCATTTTAATCAATTATAAATTCAATTTTAATATAAAAACTTTGTAATTTTATGAACATTTTATTTTTTAAAACTCACTTTCTCATCAAGTCTGTAGGAATAATTCTAAATTTATATTTAAAAATCAAATGAATTTAATTTGAAATATGGATTAAATATTTTTAATTAGAATAATTTATATTATATAATATGATTAATGTAATTTTTTGAACAAAATGATTAGTGAAAATAGTAAAAAATAATTACCATGTTTAAGGTAAAAATGGGTTTACCAGGGTTCATAAACTAAAAAGATAAGGGTTAAAAATACCCCAAAATTGGTCTGAAACCCATTTTATGGACATATTTAGACCTTATATCTTATATTATTAATAATTAGTCATTATTGGAGACTTGTGACCTGAAAAAACATGGGTGGAATTCTTTCTTTCCAAAAATTACTAGTGTGCCACTCACCTCACTTATAAAAGCCTCCACTTATCCTCTCTAATTCACACATTAAACACATTGTTTTCAAATAAATACCCAAATAACTTCCCAAATTCATTAATATAACCCATATAATCCATCTTTTAGACATAAATACAACCTATTAAGGCTTTTGGTGAAAACCTTAAGAGGATAAATGAAGAAGAGGTAATCTTTATAAACGAACACTTTTTATTTATTTCTTCCTCTATCTCTTTTAGTTAATATTATTCAATGATGATATAATAACATAATTATAATAAATATAAATATATTTTGTTTTAATTTAATCCCCTATAACCATCTCCAATTTCATAAAATGGGTTACAAAATCATCATTTGTGGGTATGGTGGACTACCACCTTGTGAACCGATGTCAATCGGTTTTCCATTACTACCTCCCATAGTTGGGTATTATGATGGATATAAAGTTTATATAGGATATTTATAAAATATTTATAACTATTTATTCATTATATAATATATACCCTATTTAATTTACATTTCATAGAGGATACGATAAGATCGTTCATTTGTACGGCGGACTACTGTATCGTGAAGCGATGCGATTCATTTTCAATGATGCTTTACATGGAAGATAATATGGATAAGTTAAAAAAATATGTGATATATATTAAATATTTATGATATTAATTACATATTATCATTATTAAAATATTTTATATCATTTTATTTTTTACCTTTTGACTCACTGAAAGATGATAATGCTGTTTGTGTACGTGTGGACTACCACCTCATGAAGCGATGCAACTATCTTTTCATAACCACACCGCATAGATGATATATATAAGTATATTTAAATAAATAATAATTTATTTATATTATTATGATAATTCTATATAGATAATATATTACTTACCACCTTTTCATAATGATTACTGAGAAAAGGAAATGTTCCTCATGCATATGTATGGCCTACCATCTTCATGGTCATAACATACTTCATTTATCAAAAACATATTTAATTATTGGTATTAAATATATAATTTATATATAAATACTATAATAATTTCCTGAAAATTGTTACATATATTATGTAACCATGATCAATTTAATAGGAAAAAATAACAAATCAAGACATTTGTGGTAAACAGAATAATTATTACACGAAGTGTGGCTTTAACGTGGAATTTTTAATAAATGGGTAATAAATAAATAAGTAAATAATATATGGTATGGTATATATAAATATTGTTCAATAATATATTTATAATTAAATTATATTTATTATACTTGAGTTTTGAATGAGTATGAAGGAATTCGAGATAATAGTAATGAAATTTCATCTCATTTTTTACTTCTGTGAGACACATTCCATATTCACCACCTATTTATTTTATGTGGTGTATATACTTCCCATGAATGTATTTTATTATTATTATAATTAAAATTATTTTGATTTACATTTTCATATTAGTATATCGCTTTTATGGGGGTTACAGTTCAAAAGTTATCAAAGTAGTAAGATATTTTTGTCTCAATTGGAATTCTTTTAGACATATGTTATATTATGCACATATATTATTTTTAGAGGTTTTTATATATCCCCTTTTACATTTAATACCATGAATTTATTTATCGCTATGATATTTTATGTTTCATTTTACATTATTTTTTTATGGGGCTTACGTTTCAATATTACCAAAGTGGTAAAGATTTTTTGTTACAATCTCATCATTTTTTAAAATTGTTATAATTATGTTTCTAATGATAGAATATAAGGATAAATATAAAAAGAAACTCATTAAGTTTTTATCCTATGTTTATGTCATGAAATACATGTTTTCCCTTAATTTTCCACATTTTATGTACTCAAGAGTTCAAAAATATTTTTTTAAGGAAAAATATTATTTTCAATATAAAACTATATTTCTTCTAAAAACATGTTTTCTAAAAGATTTTCATAATTTTTTTAATTTTTTTAAATATATTTAGTAATGAAATTTTTACCCATGTTTTAATTTTTACAAAAAAACTAAAATCAACCATCATGTTGTTTCCCAAATAATGTATGTTTGTCTTTTGATGAAAATGTGAACAAAATATTTGTTTTTAAGATGCATGGAATGAATAATAGTTCTCACTATCATGACCACAAAAATATTTCAAGAATCCCTTACATGTTCTCAAATCTATTATCAGTGAAATTTTTTTCTTTAATATTTTCTAAAAATTTAGATTTTGAAAAAATTATTTCAAAGAAAAAAAGATATTTAAAAAATGTTTTAATTTTTTTTTCTTAGTGAAAATCCCATTTTCTTCAAGAAGTGTTTTAAATTATTTTTAAAGATTCATTTATAAGTTTCAAAGAATATTTTAAAATAAAATTATTTTCAAAAAAAATTGTGAATTTTCAGTTTTAAAAAGTTATTTTCAATGAAAATATATCTACCTCAAGAAATGTTCCAAGTAATTTATCTTTAAAAATTATTCGCTATGTAAAATGACATCGTTCAATGTAAATTATTATTTGTTTGGGATATAAAGAAATGATATCATTCTTATTATTTCTCTGAATGGTTTATGTATAGACTTTCATTTTCTCTAATTTTATTTTTATAAATTAATTGGGAAAATTATGAGACCAGGTGCTGAGACGACATGAGATTTTGAGGCTTGGTATGCCCAGAATGATTTGTCAAAAATGTTTAAGTTTTTAATAATGTGTGTGTGCATATTTTATTTAAAATGGTAATAACATCTAAATGGGTGATCAGATTAGAAATCAGAGGGATCTGTTGTTCTCAAAACATCGACTTTACCTTAGGCGGGTCTTAACCTTGACCGAAGAGGGTGGAGAGTGGAAGTTAGATTTGTAGATGTAGATGTTATTAAAATATTTTAATAAAAATATTTTGTTTGACATAGTAGAGATTCACTTTTTAATCAAGATCTTGATAGAAATCCAGGGTTATCACCATAACCATGAAATTTCCCATAGGCAGAGAAAGAATGAGGATCTCCCAATGTTATGGAGAATCTGATTGGAGCACAATAAATCAATGAATGGTGGAGGATCAAGGATTGACAATGACACATAATCCAATTTTTCATCAATGACTGATCCAACCTCAAGGTCGGGTGTCGATCTCTTTGTTATTTCTTTTTCCCTTCTGAGAATCAATGTAGACCAACCCAAAAAAAAGGTTAACCCGTAGTTTGATTATTCTTGCGGGAGAGATAATTATTGCAGGATTAAAGGCAATAAATCTTGGTGATTATTATATTGTTGTTTTCTTCATGATTATACTACCAGGAATGGATCAAGGCCAACACAAAAAATTCCAAGATCTGTTATTTGGGTGTTCTATGTGATCCTTATTTCCCCGTTTTTAGTGTTCCTCTCCATTGGAACCTCATGGTCATGACACAATTTTCAGGAGGCTTTGAATGTGATTGGACTATCAGAGTGGTAACAAGGAAGATCAAGGGCCAGTGTAGTGAAGGTTTCGACCCGAGGATCGCGTAAGTGGGTCTGTTTCAAAAAACAAATCACTCGAGAAACAACGGTGACCCGCATAACTAGGGATTTCAGCGATAGTATAGGGAGATACCCAATGACACATGATGATGGCCATGTGAAAGTGTGGAAAAAGATGGTGGTTTCACTGGCGGTGATTGTGGAAGTAGTGGCGGCCAAACCACACATGTGGCGTGGTCAAACAGCATAGCAGTAGTGGAGGTGGGAGCCACTTGAGGAGGCTAGAGGGTTACGGCAGGAGGACATGGATGAGTAGGGATGTGGCTCAAAGCTGCGCTCAAGGAGGGAATAGTGGCAGAGCCATAGGTGCATGTAGAGAAGGCAGGCCGACCGCATGAAATGTAGTCCGACACCGTGTTTACCAGAATAACACAACTAGGGTGGGCCGTGTACGGCACACACACACTGGCTCATATGCGGCGGGCAAGATTGAGAAAGATGGGGCTCTCCAGCGGCCCAGCAGGCTGGACCCCATAGCCTAGCAGGCTGGACCCTTTGGCCGAGTGGGCCAGCCTAGCCGGTCTAGTGCACCGCACCCAGCGGGCTGAGCTTAGAGGGCTGAGCCGGTTCGGGTCAGATCGAACCCCGTCGGGTTGGGTCGAACTGGGTCAGGTCGGGTCAGCCGAACCATGTCGAGTCGGGTCTGGTAGGTCGGATCAGACCCAAACCAAACCTGGGTCGGATTTATTCAAAAAAAATGGCCATAAATTTCAAAACATGTGCCTTTTTGATGGGCTCTTTACACCATTGGGAGCTTTCTGACTAGGTGATCATTTGGGATACTCTAAGTTAGTTATTGTGTAATTTGGAATGCAATCTAGTGGCTTGAGAAGTAGGTTCTCCTTGAACAAGCGCGGTACGAGCTGAATGTTGTGGTTGGTTGCAACTATGTGAACGTGGTGGATGTATGACCCATCGAAACTCTGTGCACCATCAGTTCTCTATGTTCCATCAGTTCTCTGCGTGCCATTGATGCTTCATGTGCCATCGACACTCCCTGCGACATCGACTCTTTATCCTCCATCAACATCCTAGGTACCATCACTGCTCTGAGCGCCACTAATGATCCATGTTCTACTGATGCTATATGTTCCGCCGACACTCTGTGCACCATCGATGCTCCATGCACCGTCAACACTTCTAGTTTCATAGAGACTAGGAGATCTATAAACTCAAACTATACAACCTTCTCTTTGTGCTTTAGACTTATACCTGTGTGAGATGACTGTATTGTCTATACATCATGTGTTTACTTTGTGGTTTACTTCGTGTGTTTCCATTTTGGTGTACTTCATGTATTTCTTAGCGGTATTATCCTTTGTGGTTTTGAGGGCCCTATTGAGTACTGTTTTACTCACTCTGTATGGGCTCTTCCTGTACATGTCATTTATTATTTATATGATCAATTCTTTGATAGGGTCCTTAGTAGATCAGGGCCATGTGGTTCTTAGAGAGATGCCTGATAGATGAGGTGTGCTTCAACAAATTCAGACAGTTATTTTAGTACATACCCTTTAGGTAGGGTTTTATGCGTATGGATTTTGGTAACTTGTACTTCCCTTTTTTGTTTGGGCTTGTATTCTAGCCATGTTTACTTTTTAGTCTTCTACTGTTACTCTATGTGGGTATCTTTATGGTATCCATGCATGTTTACTTAGTGGTTTCAGTTCAGCACTTTTTTCTTGGAGATGTGTGCTTGTGTGTACAGGTACTTAAGAAAATGCCTCCCATTAATGGGATATGCCTACTCGATGCTAATCGCCAGCCCCTGCCCTAATAGATGCGGGTTTGGGGTAGTCATTGAATGGGCCTTGGGGGACAGTTCATGATAGAGTGGTATCAAAGGAGGTCAGTTCTACCAAAATAATAAAGAGTTTGTGAGGTTGGTTTGGGGAAACAATGTTAAGTGTTTCAATTTCGGCTTTCAGACCAAGGACTACAGTGTTGGTGTGGTGGCCAACGTATCTGTACATCCAAGCTCTAAATTCTTTTTTTCGGCTTGGTATATGAATGCACTAGTTGTAGGGAATAATAAATGGTACCTTCATAATATATGATTGAGAATTCCCCCATCTACTTCTTGAGTCAGTGTCAGATTACTAGGTATACTCTATTGACTGTTGTACATCTTGATCTATTTCAGGATTACTCTATATACACACCCAGACAAGATTTTAATGTGTGATCACAAGTATGATCTTCCTAGCAATAAGGCATCAGTAAAGGGACCAGTATTGTAGATACCACCCATGGGGGGTGTACGAGTGATACCACCACCCAAAGAGAAGCAGTCAGTACCAGCGCTACTAGTAGAGGATACACATAGGATGAGTTCATAGCATGAGTTATAGAGGAAGAAACCTCCCCGTTTCAGGGGTAAGCTAGACCGCCAGGTAGCTAAGTATTGCATAGAGGTGGTTAAGCATGTATTCCTTTTAGTGAGGATGCCTCTCGACCAAATTAAAGTCTTAGGTGCGAGTCTTTTATAGGGCTTAGTGGGAAGATGGTGAAGAGTAGTGATCTAGACACATGAAAAGATGACTCTCTCTTGGAAATAATTTGAGCATCTTTTTAGGGAAGATTTATTGCTAGCCATGTTATGCTCTGTGCTTATATAAGATCTACAATATCTGCAGTAGGGTTTCTAGATAGTAGCAGAGTACTCGACAAGATTTATGGATATTTCTCGCTACTCCATGGATATGGTATGGGACCCGTTCTTCAAAGCTCAAACATTCAAATAGGGAATATTCCAGAAGATTAGGTCATCTGTGATATTCCTTAGCATCCCTGCATATTTTGGGGTACTAGATTGATCTCTGCTAGTGGATATATTTCTGGCGAAGTATACACCAGCAGTGGGAGCTACAACTGAGCATCAAGTAGCTGAACCTTTGGTAGTAGGTAATCGAGAGATAATATAGGGATCCAAGAAAATTAGATAGTTTAGGGGATTACTCCAGGACATAGGGTCATCTATGAGAGGCTCCTAGGGTAGAGAGAGTCAGCCGAAGGACATTTTGTGTTACTCATGCGGTGTTTGAGGAAATATAGCTATTGATTGTTCAACCCATCATATGACCAATTACGAGATGGTCAAGGGACCACAGAGGTAGAGTTGAAGGTAGGAACAAAGTGTTCCACTAGGTATATGAAATGTTAGAGGAGCTGAACGAGCAGTAGGAGTTGAGTAGAGGTTCTAAGTACTACTTCCACCACCCCTAGGTGGTCCACCACGGGCTTAGGGAGCTGATGGGCAGGGATGAGGACAGCTTTATGTGATGGAGTCATACAACCCCGGTTCTCCAAATAATACTAGAGGTGTAATATAGGTCTTTTCCGCCCTAGATGTAGTTTTCATAGACACAGGTTCTAGTCACTCTTTTCTCACCATGACCCTTGTTCGAGACATGGAGATTCCAGTGGAACTATTAACTCGATCTCTATGGTTAGATACTTCTACGGGAGTATATTATATGACCACACATTGGTTCTGATAGTGTTCTCTTACTCTTAGGGGGTGAGATTTTCAGTTGGGATCTCTTGGTGGCATCTTCAAGGCCTTACGATGTCATCCTTGGTATGGATTGGTTATCTACAATTTATGCCCAAACTGACTATTTTAGGCTTACAGTGTGGTGTGTCCATGGAGATGGTACCATTTTTTCCGTTGTTAAAGAATAGAAAACCCAAGATGCATAGGATGGAATCACATGCAGGAGGGTACAACCGATCATGCATCAGTTGTCTAGCATGACCCTAAGTGTAGTGGATGAGATGATTCCTCAGTTTCTTGCAGTGGTGGATGAGTTCTAGGAAAACATTACAAAATATGTTCTATGATTACCTACTCATTGGGAGGTATATTTTTACATTAATCTGTACCATGGGACGAAACCGATATCTACACCTACCTATCAAATGGATCAATTAGAGCTTCGCGAGTTGAGGGTAAATCTGGAGGATTTGTAGAGGAAGGGATTTGTGAGACCCATTGTTCCACATTAGGTGGACCTAGTTTTGTTATCCAGGAAGGAAGATAAGAGCTTGATATTCTTTGAAAACATACTGCGCCTGAACCAGGTGACCATGAAAAATAAGTATCCACTTCTGTGGATTGATGACATCTTCGATCAGCTGAAGGGAGTGAGGTGGTTCTCGAAGATATACCTCTGATCTAGATATCAACAGTTTCATGTATGAGATGAGGACATCTTGAAGACAACCTTCAGATGTCAGTAAAACCAATATGAGTACCTAGTAATGTTGTTTGGAATGATGAATTCCCCTTAAGTGTTTATAGGACTCATGAATAGAATCTTACAACCATACTTAGATGGGTTCATCGTGGTCTTCATTGATGAAATCCTAGTGTACTCAGCGTCTGAGGAGGAGCATGTGATACACTTAAGGATGGTCTTAAACACACTTAGAGGTAACCAGATTTATGTGAAGATCTTAAAGTGTTAGTTCTAGATTCTTTAGGTCCTCTTTCTAGGACATGTCATTTCAAAGGTTGGAGTGGTAGTAGATTTGGAGAAGATAGAGGCAGTGCTTGCTTGGGAGCCACCCAAGAATTTTACCAAGGTTCGAAGTTTCCTTGGGTTGGCTGGGTACTATCGGAGGTTCATACCCAACTTTTCTATAGTCTTAGTTTCCTTGACAAGTATGACATGAAATTGATAGCCTCTTGTGTGGATGGAGAAGTTCTAGGATAGTTTACAGAAGCTGAGGTAGAGATTGACGAGTGCTCCCATCCTGAGATTTCTAGAGGAGGGTTTCAATTACGTGATGTTCTAGATGCATCAGTAACCGGGAATGCTTGTTTTATGATGTATGGGAATGTGGTGATTACTTATGGTTCACGGTAGTTGAGACAACATGAGTAAAACTATGCAACCCATGATCTTTATCTAGTAGCAGTAGTCTTTTCATTGAAGATGTAGTGACACTATGATTAGTCACTGAAAGTGTCTAATATTAATTGTTCGAAAGTCCATAAACATTTTTTTAGTGCATTACATAAATAGAACATCATTTCTCATCAAAAATGTAATTCATGTTTAAAATTCAAAATTGGTCCCAATCATTCATTTGTTTGTGGACAACATTATATTTATTTTCTTAATTTTAAATTTTGGGATATTATTTATCACTTTGTTTGGAACATTTTATCTTTTAGGTCCGATGGATTAATCCCAAAGGAAGATGGATAATTTTTCGCCTGAAGGAAAAAACTTGCTGGAAAAGCATAATGGGACTAAGGCCCATCAAACAAATGTGGGGCCCACAAACTAAGCCCAATGAAGCTAAAATTTATAAAGTAGAAATATAAAAATATGAGGATCATTTTATTCATCTGTGGACAGATCTAATTCTGATGTTATCATGATGATAAAGGGATCTGAAGTTGAGATTTAAATGGTGGACCCGACATTAATGCACAGAAATCCGTCCCACCATTTCAACCATAACTTCCAAACGGCTGAGCGAAGTTTCCTGAAATTTTACAGATCATAGAGGACAGATGGACAAAGCTATTTCTCTTCTACAACCCCTCCGGGTTCGTCCTTCTTCAATTACAAATTCACACGTCAATATGGTGGCCGAATCTGGACAGTTTTTCCGTGTCAAATTCGAAACATCAATTTCCTTTTGATTATTCACCCTCCATTTGAATCTATTAATTGTTGGGGGTGAATTAATTGTTGTGGGATGTACCTAAGGCTCATAATATGCCTATATAAGGAGCTAGTGGTGAAGGGAATAGGGGTGGATATTTTTCATATCATCTTTTGTTGCTTGTTTCATTGTAAGGTTATGCTTCCAAATTTCTTGTGTAATGTTTTCCATTTCCATGTAAGTTTCTTTTTTGTATCTTTATGTTCTTAATCAACTTCATTAACTTCTATATTTTTAATTTATTTTATTAAAACTTTATTATGACAAAGCACAGTGATATCTTTGTGTTGTTGTGAATTAGTTCACACATAGGTGTGAATTTCATTCACACACACGGAGGAGTGCTCGTTATTTCCGCGGTTTTAATTTCTTCAATCCAATTCTTGTTAGCCATCTTCCTCCCACCATTGAGAGTATACCATAAATGGAGGGATAAACCCTTAATGGAATGATCTTAGGAGGATGAAAAGGCTGGATTAAATGTTATTTTATGAATGAATTGTTGTTAATTGGATAATCAATTTAAGACATCCATTCTTCAATTATTTCTACTCTTCATCTTTACTGTGTTTGAGCAAACTAAATTCAATTACTAAATGATCATATACCTCGGAGAGATCATGAATTTGGTTCTCTAAGTGTATACAGGATTAGTAATTGTGTTTAGTAAGCACCAAACCAGAAAATGATGAATGTAATGTTATTTTTGAAAAATGGATTCATCAAAAATTAATAAAACCAAAATTGTCTAATGAAGTAAAATTCATTCAATCCACCCCGAGCATAATCCTAAGATCAACCCATTTCCATTTAATTGAATTCACTTACGTTTATTAGTGTTCTTTAAAATCCATTCAAAATCAAACCCAAAGTCGGCTACTTCATAGCCCATCCTTCACACAATCATAGCGTCTCAAGGTTACTTCTTCGGTCCCTATGGATTCGACCCCTATATGTACTACATAGATCTCTTTTACCAGTAGGGTAAATTTGGGAGCAACCAAATTTTGGCGCCATTTCCGAGGACCCAATTAAGTACCTTAGACACTCATCTTCTTTTCTCACCCCAATTTCACTATTCTCACCCAAATTTCTCTTCTCTATTCCCCTTTCTGTTTCTGCGTGTCCAAGATTCCCAAAAACAACTTTCAATCAACTCCAATGGATTATCTTCAACAATACCCATTAATATACCAAGACTATAATCAACTGGAAAATCAATATTTTGAATCACCTCACATAGAAAATTTCATTGACCAACCCATGATTGAATACACCACACCAGATGAGATGTACAATCAATGGGATGCTGATTGTTTAAAGGATCAATTTACATACCTCTCGAGGATGATTGAAGAGATCAAACATAATGAAGTTCATGATGTCCAAACATCTATCAATCCTAATTCTGAAAAAATTCTTTAACATTTGTGTAAAAAATTGGATAAAATGAATTCAGAGGTTTCATCTTTAAGAGTAGAACTACAAAGCATTGAAATGGTTGTGGAACCCATTCCCACCCAGGTTGTCTCTTCCTCATCACTAATACAAGAATCGTATCTCTCACAAACCTCAAATGAATTTATTGAAGAACCAACCATTGGATTTGGGATAGTTGAAGATAATAAAGGAATTGTTGATGGGTGCTTAAATCAAGAGGAAACTGATTTTTTGTATTCACAAGAGGGAAACTTGACATTGTGGATGGAGAGTCCTGAATATTTCTCCATTGATGATTTTTCAATAACACAAATCACTGAACAATTGGATGAAATACCAAACATTGAGCCCATACCCACACCTCAAATTAAACTAGACACTTTTGCGGATGAATCATATTTTAAAACGGAACCAATTCTTTCTAAATTTTTTGGAGAAGAAACTGACTTTCATTCAAATTGCCAATCTTTATTTGTAAATTACAATTGAACAGAACTCAAAATCATTATCCTTCCTTCCCCAGACAAGATTTCCATCATAGGTGATAAAAAAGACCTTGCAGTTTTAGTTCATTCATCTAAAGAAGCCAATAATTTTGGAATGGTCATTGATGTCTTAGGAAAGAATATAAGTTCAACTCGATCAACCATTTCATATATTCCTAGGATTTTACCAATCATTGTAGAAAATAGGATTTTACATGAAACAAATTTCAAAAAAATAATCAATCCCAATCTTATTGAAGTGGAAAAAGATGGGTTAATTAAAATGTTGAAAGTTGGAATTGGATAAGTTGGGGGTACAAGTCGAGCTAACGACGTTAAACAAAAGCGCTGCACAAGAGGCAACCCGTGGTTTTCATGTTTCCAATATTTTTGGAATCATATTTATTTTTCAAATAGGAATAATAAATCATTTTGATATTTTAAAAATATAAAAATAAAAAATAGACTGTTTACTTGTTTTTCTTTTATGAGTAAGGATGGGTATGAAAGGGGAGCACCATATTCATCTGTCTCACGCGGTGTGATCCCTGAGTAATATCTTACCCAGAAAATATAAAGAAGACAATGTATCATTAGTTTATTTTATTTATGTTTTTGTAGGTTAAAAAAAATAGACTCTTGGCATGTTCTTCTTTTATGAGTATGGATGGGTATGAAAGGGGAGTACCGTATTCATCTGTGTCACGCGGTGTGATCCCTGAGTAATACCTTACCTATAAATTTAAAAGAAGACAATGTATCATTAGTTTGATTAAAAAAACCTGAAAATTATGGTACTTTGAATTAAATAAATCATTGTGTTTTTTGTTTTGTCTTCTTTGTCCTTATTTTTATGGTTCAAGAACTATTTTGGGTGATACATGTTCAATCAAGGAGGTGCCTACATCCCCCAAGAGATCAAAGGAGTAATTTGGAGCATCATGAACTTCAACGTTAAAAACCAGGTGAATTTGTTCCATGTTTATCATTCTCAATTTCATCTTTTAAATCCTATCCTACCCCCTTCTAACTTTACTTTTCTTTAAACACTGGGGACAGTGTCATTCTAAGTTGGGGGGAGGTAAAAAATGATTTTTTTTATTTTGTGAATAAAAACATGCATGAAAAGAAAAATTCCATTAACCATAAACATGATAACACACATTGCAAACACTAAAATTGGATATCAAATAAATTTTTAATGCCTTGATTCTGATTTTAATGAAAGTTTAAGTTCATGAGCATAGTTTTTGGAAAGTGCGGTTGTCCGATGTGATTTTTCAATGTTTACATTGTCATCCTCTTAATAAAAAGGCCACAATGAACGTCTTCTAGATCGTGGGTGTAAATTTGAGTTCTTGGGTCCCTTTCATTATAACATAGCGTTCTGGGGTCACTTTTACTTTAATTTGAGTATCCATAAAAACAAAAAACAAAAAAACAAAAAAAAATTGACCACATAGAGCAATGTTTTGTCCAAATGCGTGGCATCCGGCACTTGGGGATTGTGACTCCATAGTTGTCTTGCCCAAAGTTAGGCTTTATATCTCTATTGTAGAGCATTAAATTGACAATATGTGTGGCGTCCGGCACTTGGGGATCGTGACTCCATAGTTGTCTTTCCCAGAGTTAGTCTTTTCATATCTATTGTGGATAAAAAAATCATCAAAAAAAAAAATAAAAAAAAAATGGATACTCATATTAAGGTTTAATGTGATTCCCACCTAGCGCTTCCATTTTTTCCCCTTGAACAATAAAATGGGCCCCATGTCTTTTGTGATGCAGAACACTTTATCATGCTTAATTGAAATTGGATGAAATGTGGCGATGAATTTGAACAAATGAATGGGATTGGGCTTGGGATATGCTTATGGACCTAGCTTGTTTTAAATTATTTTGATGGGTTCCATAATTTTTTTGGTATGAGGTCTTTGGGTGAGCAATGTGTATTTAAATGGTTTTGGAAAAGGGGATTTGAATTTCATATTTGCAATATATTTTGCTCGGGACTAGAAAAACTCAAGTTGGGGGGTGTGATTAGTCACTGAAAGTGTCTAATATTAATTGTTAAAATATTTATATTAATTTTTCCAAAGTCTATAAACATTGTTTTTAGTGCATTACATAAATAGAACTTCATTTCTCATCAAAAATGTAATTCATGTTTGAAATGAAAATTTGGGCCCAATTATTCATTTTTTTGTGGACAACATTATATTCATTTTCTGAATTTGAAATTTTGGGATTTTATTGATAACTTTGTTTGGAACATTTTATCTTTTAGGTCCGATGGATTAATTCCAAAGAAAGATGGAGAATTTTGCGCCTGAAGGCAGAAACTTGCTGGAAAAGCATAATGGGCCTAAGGCCCATCAAACAAATGTGGGGCCCACAAACTAATCCCAATGAAGATCAAATTTATAAAGTAGAAATATACAAATATGAGGATCATTTTATTCAACTGTTTCCAGAGCTAATTATGATGTTATGATGATGATAAAGGGATCTGAAGTTGAGATTTAAATGGTGGACCCGACATTAATGCACAGAAATCCATCCCACCATTTCGACCATAACTTCCAAACGGCTGAGCGAAATTTCCTGAAATTTTACAGCTCATATAGGACATATGGAAGAAGCTATTTCTATTCTACAACCCCTCTGGATTCTTCCTTCTTCAATTGCAAATTCACACATCAATATAGTGGCCGAATCTGGACAGTTTTTCGGGTCAAATTCGAAACATCAATTTCCTTTTCATTATTCACCCTCCATTTGACTCTATTAATTGTTGGGGGGTGAATTAATTGTTTGGGGATGTACCTAAGGCTCATAATATTCCTATATAAGGAGCTAGTGGTGAAGGGAATAGGGGTGGATATTTTTCATATCATCTTTTGTTGCTTGTTTCATTGTAAGGTTATGCTTCCAAATTTCTTTTGTAATGTTTTCCATTTCCATGTAAGTTTATTTTTTGTATCTTTATGTTCTTAATCAACTTCATTCACTTCAATATTTTACATTTCTTTTATAAAACATTATTATCACAAAGCACAGTGATATCTCTGTGTTTTTGTGAATTAGTTCACACATAGGTGTGAATTTCATTCACACACACGGAGGAGTGCTCGTTATTTCCGCGGTTTTAATTTCTTCAATCCAATTCTTGTTAGCCATATTACGCCCACCATTGAGAGTATACCATAAATGGAGGGATAAACCCTTAATGGGATGATCTTAGGAGGATTAAAATGTTGGATTGAATGTTATTTTATGAACGAATTGTTGTTAATTGGATAATTAATTTAAGACATCCATTCTTCAATTATTTCTACTCTTCATCTTTACTGTGTTTGAGCAAACTAAATTCAATTACTAAATGAACATATACCTCGGAGAGATCACGAATTTGGTTCTCTAAGTGTATACGGGATTAGTAATTGTGTTTAGTAAGCACCAAACCAGAAAATGATGAATGTAATGTTATTTTTGAAAAATGGATTCATCAAAAATTAATAAAACCAAAATTGTCTAATGAAGTAAAATTCATTCAATCCACCCCGATCATAATCCTAAGATCAACCCATTTCCATTTAATTGAATTCACTTAGGTTTATTAGTGTTCTTTAAAAACCATCCAAAATCAAACCCAAAGTCGGATACTTCATAGCCCATCCTTCACACAATCATAGCGTCTCAAGGTTACTTCTTCGGTCCCTGTGGATTCGACCCCTACATGTACTACATCGATCGCTTTTACTAGTAGGGTAAATTTGGGCGCAAACACACTACCTTATGAACAAGTGGTTTACCATCTACTATAACCAAAAGAGTCTTAAGTATATCTTCATTCACAAGTATTTGAACTTGAAACAGAGGCATTGGAAAGAGTTCCTCTAGGACTATGACTTCAATATTTTTAGTACTTATGGGAAGGAGAACATGGTAGAAAACACTCTCAGCAGGAGATCTAGCTTACAGATGGTGAGTGAGGCATCAGAGTAGTTGGTCACATTACAGATATCCTTCATGGATGGAGATAGACTAGCTTACCTCCAGTAAATGGTTGAAAACTCTCCACTATTACATAAAGTCTGGGAGACAGTTCTTGGGAACACCAACTGTGAGACTTTATGTGCTCAGATGTCCACAAGGCATGCCCCAAATGGTTATTTGATGGGTGGGGGAGCATGTCATTCCCTTCAGAGGGTACACAGTAGTACCAATGATGTTGTGGGAGGTGGCCTTGATGAAGTTCCATACTTCCACATTGGAGGTACATATAAAAGTGGAAAAGTTTTATCAGGACCTCTTAAGTCATTTTTGGTGGCTAGGGATGAAGAAGGTAGTAGTAGAGTTCATTTCTTAGTGCCTCCCTTGTTAAAAAATGAAGGCAAAGGACCAGGTTTCAGTAGTCTTAGCCCAACCACTTATGGTTCCATAGTGTAATTGGGATGGGATATTGATTGAATTTGTGATGAGTTTACCATGAACCTCCAGGGGACATGATACCATTTGGGTGATCATTGAACATCTCACCATGTTGGCCCAATTCCTACCAACCAGTGAGCAGAGCTTAGTAGAGGGATTGAGACACCTCTACATGTAGGAGATAGTTTAACTCCATGGAGTCCCATCAATGATAGTCTCAGATCATGATGATTTATTTACATCCTGATTGTGGATGGGATTGCATGATGTGTTTGGGAATCATCTACTCTTGAGAATATAATTTCATCCCCAGATGTATTTTCAAATGGAAAGGACCATGCAGGTTCTTGAGGACATGTTACAAGATTTCATCCTAGACTTTGGAAGCTGTTGGTAGGATCACCTACCAATAGTGGAGTTTTCATAAAACAAAAGTTATCACTCCACCATTGGTATGGAACTGTTTGAGTCATTGTATGAGCGACCATGAATGTCACCACTATGCTGGACATACCCAGAAGAGTCAGCAATCATGGGTCCAATGTTGGTATGGGATACCACCAACAAGGTGGAGATCATCCAGGAGTGGATGAGGGCTTCACAGAACCGGTATAAGTCATATACTGATAGGAGTTGGAGGCCTCTCAAGTTTGATAAGGGAGACCATGTGTTTCTACAGGTCTCACCATGATAGGGATTATGAAGATTTTTATGGGGAGATAATTTATCTCTAACATACATCAGACCTTTCCATATTCTGGGAATAGTTGGAAAGGTTCCATACTGCCTACCTCTACCCCTACAGTTGCACTGGGTGCATGATTTCTTCCACGTGTCGTAGCTAAGGAGGTACGTGCATGATTCATTACAAATGATCGACTAGGAGAGATGGACATTGATTATTGTGATACTTTTGTAGAGTACCCAGTGGAGATCAATGATTGAAAATTGTAGATCCTTTGTGGCTGGTTGATTACTATAGTGCAAGTTCGGTGGCATCATGAGAATCTCTATGAGAGAATTTGGGAGTGGGAGGCTCATATTTTTGCTCAGTACCCTCATATCTTTGTTGAGTAGCCCTTGTTTTGGATTTTAGGGATGTGAATCGCTAAGGTGGGGAGAATTTAATGTCTCATATTTTATTTGATTTTATTTTTTATAAAAAAGTTAGCAAAATTATGAGACCAAATGCTGAGATGGTGTGAGATTCTGAGGCCCAGTATTCCTAGAAGGATTCATCTAAAAATGTTAAGTTTTTAATAAAGCATATATGTATATTTTTTTAAAATGAAAATAACATCAAAATAGTTTCCCAGATAAAAAATATAAGGGTGTCGTTGTGCTCAAAACAACGACTTTACCTTAGGCGGGGCCTAACCTCGACCATCATGGGTTAAGGGAGAAGGTTATATTTTTGGATGTATATGTCATTAAAATGTTTAATAAAAATATTTTTGTTTGATGAAGTGGAGATTATATTTTTAATCAATACCTTTTAAAAAATATAGGGTTATCACTATAACCCTAGAGTTTCCCAGAGGTAAAGAAATACGATGTATCTTCCAATGTTTTGGAGAATTTGATTGGAGTACGGAGAATCGTTGAATCCTGGCGGATCAAGGATCAATGATGACACAAACTTCCGTTCTTCGTAAAATATTGATCCAACCTTGAGTTAGGGTGTCAATCTCTTCATGATTTCCTTTTTCCTTTCTTAGAATTAAATAAAGAACATGGACCAACCCATGAACAGGTTGATTCACAAATCAATCATTCTTGTAGGGGAGATAATTATAGTGGGATTAAAGGGAATATAACTTGATGATTATTCTATTGTTGGTTTATTTGTGATTCTTGTAACAAGAAGGGATCAAGGACAACATGAATAAGGCCAATATTCATTCATTTTATTTTCTATGTGATCCTTTTATCCCCGTTATTGGTGTTCCTCGTCGCTGGAACCTCATTGTCACAACACAATTTTCTAGGAGGCTACGAATGTGATCGGACCCTTGGAGTGCTAGAAAGGTGGATCAAGGCCCGAGGTAGTGAAGGTTTCCACCCGAGGATCACAGAAGTGGCTCTATTTCAAAAAATAGATCACCAAATCTATGGTGGCAGCCCATAGAACTAGGGTTTCCAATGGTAGGCATCGATGACGGTTCTTGGTGATCCATGGTGGTGGCTGCGTGTGGGTGTGACGAGGGACGGAGGTCACCCCAAAGATGACTACAGAAGCGGTGGTGGTCAGACCATGCAGGTGGCACATCCAGACTGCATAGGGCCCATGGAGGCAGGATCCATAGGTTATTATCAAAGGGTCGCGGTAGGAGGACGTGGTGAAGCAGGGATGCGGCTCAAAGCTACATCAAAGAAGGGAACTACGGTGGAGCCACATGTGTGTGTGGGTAAGGTGGGTTGGTCACATGAAGCGTGGTCCAATTCCATTTTGACTAGAATGATATGTCCAGGGAAGGCCGCATCTAGTGATCACACACCGGCCCACATGAGGCGGGCTAGATTAAGGAAGTTCGACCACTATAGAGGCCCAATGGGCTGAGCCCATTGGTATACGACTAGTAGCTGATCCAATTGGGACATGCCCAATTGGATGATCCTAGATAGCTGATCCAGTTCGGTTTGGTCCGGTTTGGGTTGGTAGGGCTACTTCAGTTTGGGTCTGACAGGTCGGATCTACCCCAAACGAGACCTGGGTCAGACTTTTTTAGAAAAAAATTGTCATATCTTTCAAACTGGGTGTTCTTTTGATGATCCATATACAGATTTAGGACCCTTATGATGTGCTGGTCCTTTTGAAATAGTATAAGTGAGTTTTTGTGTAAGTTATAATGTGACTAAGTGGTTTGAGGAGTTGGTTCTCTTAGAACAAGCATGCTGTGAGAATAATCTTGTGGATAGATATGACTAAGTGATCTTGGTGACTATGTGACTTCGGGGATGCATGAAACTTTGATGTTATGTGCACCATTGATGATCCATGCGACATCAATGCTCCATGTTCCATCGATGATCCATGTTCCATCGAGGCTCTATGTACCATCAACACTCTATGCACCATCGATGTTATGTGTGCCATCAACTTCCCAGGCCTCATCGCCACTCCAGGAATCACCGACACTCTATGTGCCACTAATGCTTTGTTAATCACTAATGAAACTTGTTCCACTGATACTTCGTGCGCCATCGATTCTTCACTAACCTTCAACACTTCTAGTTTCATGGATACTGGGAGATCTATGGACTATAACTAGAAATCCTTCTCTTAATGCATTAGACTTATACCTAAGTGAGTTGAATGTATTGACTATAATTCGTATGTTTAATTTTTGATGTTCTTCATGTATTTTCTTTGTGGTGTAATTAATGTATTTATTATTGGTATTATCCTTTGTTGTTTCAGGGTCCCTACTGAGTATTGTTTTACTCACCCCTGCACGGGTTATGCCTGCGCATGTCTTGTCTTGTGTAGACGATCAATGCTTTTATGGAGTCCTTAGTGTAATGGGGCTAGGAGGTGTTAGAGAGAGGCCCGATAAAATAGGTTTTCTTTAGCAACTTTAGATAGTTGTTTCTATACCTACCCTTCCGGTATGGTTTTCTGTGGTTGAATTTTAGGACCTTGTACTTTTCCTTTTGGTTGGGCTTGTATTTTGGCCCTGTTTACTTTTCAGTCTTGTATTGTTAATATGTTTGGATATATTAGTGGTATGAATGCATGATTACTTAGTGTTTTTAGTTCAAAACTTTTCCTTGGATACATGTGAGTGTGTAAAGGTCCTTTGGAAAATACCTCCCATTTGTGGGATATGCATACTTGGTGATAGTCTCAAGCCCCTAGCCTATTAGAGGTGGGCTTGGGGTAGTCACGACATGGGCCTCGGTGGACAATTCATGATTGTGTATTTTTATTTTAACAAGATGTTTATGAAACCTATTTTTCTTCAATGGGTTATATCAAGATAAAATGTTTATGAAACTAGCTTCCTTTCATGGGTTATGGTATGATAGAATGTTAAAATAATTATGAAACATGTATCTTTTCCAAAGGTTATGATATGAGGAAATTTTTATAACACCTATTTAATTTCATGGTTTATGATATGGTTAACGTTTTATGATCCTATGTCACATATATGTATGATTTTCATTATGTGAAGGTTGTAATTTTATAATCAAGAATGGTGGTTATGTTGTAACCAAGAATGGTGGGTACGTTATAACCAATGATGATGTTTATGTTATAACCAAAGATGGTTGAGATATATATCTCCCTCCAATGAATTGGGTAATTATTTATATCTCATGAGATATATAGGACTGTAATTGGGAGTAAACCCAATTCAGTAAGGGGCTTTGTCTTCTATGATAGTTTTGGGAGTGAACCTTGACTACTATGATGGTTTGGGGAGTGAACTCATTCCACTATGAGGAAATGGTTTCCATTTGGGATGGTGGTGTGTCCCACCCAAGAGGTTTATCCTCCTATGGAGTGCCCTAATATGTCTTTTCAATGTGTCTTGACTACTAAGGAAACGATTTTCTATGCTTATCTGGATGCCACAATTCTATGTATTATTCCAATGTTATTCTCTCATGACTCATGTTATTTTATTTCCTTATGATTCATGTCTTAGGAACTTATAATATTTATGTTATGACTCAATATTTTGATCTTTCATATATTGGGTATGGTTTTTATATGTTATTCTCACATTCTTATACCCTTATGATCATGTTATGTTTATGTATTTCCCTTGTTTACCCTTATCGATCATCTGATATCACCCTTATGGTTCATTTTCCTAGGATATAAATAAGGTTTTTATATAGGGTATGTCTATAAATAGTACTAAATGGGAAGCTCTTTGTTAGAATAGTTGAAGTTCTTTCACTATCTTAGAAGATTGTATTCCATATTTCTGAATTCACTAAACTATTATGGTCCTTATCCATGTGTTTCTATAAGGTGATGAATATTCATCTTAAAAGATTTAATATCCATGTATGATTGTAACACCCGAGACTTTTATGTTATATAAATCATCAAAGGAATCTTTTTCTACACAACACTTGCTTGTCTTGCTTTACATGAAATCGCGACCTTCCTCGATAGCTTGCGTCGTACGCAATACCGAGTTTCACTAAAAAATGATATGCTATTAAAATATTATTAAAACTAGCCGTTATGAATAGTAATAACCACTTTTTGATATTTTATAAATTTTATTTTTCAAAATGGACTTCATTTTTGGATTCGGAATATCAAAATTATCCTAGGGTGAAATTTTGGTATTTTTCTGAAAACTTTCAATTTTTGATGAATAGTGAAACCACTAAGTGGTAGTTAAAAAACTGAATTTTTCATAAAACTTAATTTTACCACTTCTGTGAGTGGAATTTCAAAAATCCGAGAGACACGGTTGATGTCAGTAAGTAAAATGTGGTTCAATGAGACGAAAATAATTTTTTGGTGAATAGTAACTTTTTACTTTTTTTACCACAGTTAAAAGTAAATAGGGTAATTAAGCGTAAAGATGATATTATTATTACCCTAACACATATCCTAATTCTATTGGACAAGTGTAATTCGACCAAAAACAAACTTAGGAATAAAATATGACCATTTAGGCCCACTTGGATTAGATTAGGACATTTATTATTAATTTATTTAAAGAATGGTTAAAATAGTTAAAATCAAAAGTTTAATAAGTAAATCATTTTTAATATGGGGTTATACATAAGATAAATTAAAATATAAATATTAATTAGAAAGATAAAAATATTTCCTACATAATTGTATTTTATTTGTAATTTTTAGACATTAAATAATTTAATTTATTTATGACACAAAGATGATGCAGTAATTATCTTATTAATGAAATATTGACATAATTGATGTTATAAACACCAAAATAAATGTAATTTGAGACTTTTTCTGAATTCCACTAATTTTCTAGGATAATATGACATGTTAGTGTTGATTTAATTAACTTTGTTCGAACTAATCATTCTTTTATTATTTTCACAAAAATCAATTACTAAATAGTTTCAAAATTGACATAAAATAGTTTTTAAAACAAATATTATATTAGTAATTGTTATTTTATTCCTAAAAATCTACGGTTCGGCCAAATTACTTAGATAAAGTTATATATATTAATATTAAACAACTTGGGGTTCGTTTGTCTTGATATAGTAAGTTTATTAACCTTATAGTATAAGAACACAAGAAGACACGGTAAAAGTAACATTATTTAACTTAATGTTAAATCTAAATGATAAGGTTAAAATAGGAACCTAAACTTGTATAAATTATATTATATGAGAGTATTTCGACCCATACCCACCTTATCTTCGAAATAAATCAATTTGGAGCTATTTAAAACCGAACTTGACTTTATAATAAAATAATATTTTTAGTTATTCCAAAGGTGCCCCTCTCCTCCCTTATAAAAGGGCACCTCCTCCCTCTCTTCCTCACACCACATTGAGCCTTAATCCTCGACCAACCCCTGACACTTCCTCCTCTACACTTCCCTAGAGACATCCTAGAGGTCCTGGTCTTCTTCAAAGACCAATTTTAGTGTCCTAAAAGATGGTCTCAAAGAAGCACTTCAAAGAAGAGGTAATGTCCGTTACCGATTATTTCATCTTTATTTCTTCTCCCACTTCTTCTTCTTTAGTTGTTTAATTATTAAGTAATAACATCAGTATCACTCATATACTGATATTTTATTATATGTATGAAACAACCCTATTTCACCATCTATCCATCCTACGGAAAAAGAAATCACCGCGCGTGCGTACGTACGGAATACCGTCTCCACGCCGTGGTGTAATCTATTTTCCACCACCACCTTACTTGGATGGGTATAATGGAGTAAATAATGACCATATATGACTATTATAAAGTTATACTAATTCTTAAATAGTATACATACACTCCAATACAATTCCACGATCATAGGAACGATATCATCACTCGTGCGTACGTACGAAATACTGTCTCCACGATGTGATGTGACTCGTTCTACATGATATTCATTTCATAATGATTATATAAATGAATTGAATGAATGAATATGATATATATTACACTAATACCATTCTGTAAATGAGTTATCTATAACCTAAAGATAAGAATAAGAATTTATTCGACAAAACACGCATAAGAACAAAAAGTTATAAACACCCGAAGAACAAGTAGCAATGAAATATTACTACTAAGAAGCTAAGAATATGACCAAATATGATATCATAAAAATAAGTATGATTCTTTAATAAGTCAATAACATTATGTAAATCATTATACAGGGGGTTTGGACACTTACAAAGCAAATCGGACCTAAGGTAAGGGAAAATATCACAATCTCATTTTTATCCGAGATTGTTTATACTTTAGTATTTATTGGGGTGTATTTTATCATCAACATACATGTTTCCCCAATATGTAATATTTCCATCCACCTACAATTGTTTAAATCCAATTTTACCCTTCGGTGAGTTTTTAGTAAAGGATATGAAAGGAATCTTTTGTCATTTTTCGTACGAGGTACTTTTTGACTTTTCCGACAAAAGTATGAAGAATTTTTTTTAACATATACGGCATGAATGGATTTTTAAAACATTATTTCCAAGAAGCTTCCTTTAAAAGTTTTCAAGTTTATTTTTAATCAACTTCTTTTAGTTTATAATTGTACGACATTTTAAGAAAGGATAAGTGTTTTTGAAGTAGAAAGGATATTTTCCTCAAGAATGGAGTTCAAGTGTTTTATCAAAAAACTTTTCCATCTAAGATAATATAAGGTTCTGTTTCTATCCCTATTATTGCATGGATTTGATTATGTTGTGATGGAAATATTTTTATGAATTCCTTTATCTTATTTGAATTATTTTATGATTTCATGTTGTTTAAGAATCCCATTTTTACTACATGGGTTATGCAATGATGTATGATTTATGATTTTTGTGGCACACATAAGAATGGTTTCATTATAAGATGGGTGGGACCTATATCTCCCTCCAATGCATTGGGTAAAGATTTTATATCTCATGAGATAGACATGGATGGAACGGTAGGTTATACCGGTTTAGTGAAGCAGGACTGAAACGAGGGTAACTCGGTTCAGAAATGGACTTTGTCCACTAAGGTAGTCTTGGAAATGAGTCTTGACTAATAAGAAATGATTCTCTATGATTATGTGTGTATGCCACAAAGTTTCATGTTTTAAGTTATGATTATTGGGATTACATTTCACTACTATGATTTACCCCATGTTATGAAATTATGATCTCTTTTGCAGGTTAAGATTTCCAAAATTTATGTGCTTATGTATATGATGTGATTGATATTTCTTTTGTTTACCCTTACTGAGAATTTGAGCTCACCCTTTTGTATGTTTTATTTCCCCAGGTCAGGAAGAAGGGTATTAAGTAGAATATGCCAAAAAGGGACTCTAGATATGATTAAATAAATAGGAGGCAAAGTAGATGCTTTATGAACCAGTTGTTTATCTTTACAGTTTCTAAAGACACTATACCTATACGGTCCTTTGGTGGTTTTGTTATATGTTGTAATAAGTATGATTCAATTTTGAATTATTAACAATGTATGTAAAGTATGGGTCGTTATAGTTGGTATCAGAGGAAAGGTATAGTCAACCTTTGGAAACTAGGTTGTGAAAGCCTTAATAAGAACCCTAAGGATAAGTCTAAGCATAGAACACAATCTTAGTGTTTTAGAAATGGCCATGAATAACCTAGGATAATACCTTAAGTGTGAAATTTTATTCTTGATTATGTGGTTTTCCTATTATAATTAGTGTTGCTCACACTATTCTTCTTGGTTTTAGTCAATGGCTGGAACCCGAAGGAATCGTGTTAATGTGGAATGTGACGGGCATTGCAATGATTGTCCCCCTAAGCAACCAAACATTATGGGAGCTGGAATGAAAAATCTTGTATCCATGCTCACACAACTTTCTCAATCTATGAATCATGCAGGACTTCCAAAAGAGCAAAGGAAGGAGCAACATTCTGTTGAATCCTTCATGAGACAGCGCCCACCTTCATTCAGCGGGTCTACTAATCCATTAGTTGCTAAACAATGGATTAGTACTACTAAAAAGATATTTTCAGTTATTCAATGTTCTGAGCATGATAATGTCATCTTAGCAGTGTATCGTTTGGAAAGTGATGCTGATCAATGGTGGAATCTTATTAAGAATACGAGGTAAAGGGATGAAATTGAGTCCATGGAATGGGACGAGTTCAAGAACTTATTTTTCAATAAGTACTTCCCTCGTATTCTCTGAAAAAATATGGAGAAAGAGTTTCTTAAACTGAAGCAAAGGGATGATGAATCTGTTGGTACCTATGAAGCAAATTTTACATGACTTGCAAGGTATGCTTCTGGTATTATTGTCCAACTTGAGAGTAAGATCGATCGATTCTTTAGTGGCTTAAAACCAAGTCTTCGAAGGGCCTTAGCCATAAGGGACTTCAATAGCTACGAGGAAATCGTTCGATGTGCTCTCAAAGTTGAGATGGAGATAGGATTAACCCATCAGTCATATGGGTTTGATAAGAAGAGGAAAATGGAATTCAAAGGAAAATATAAAGAGCACACTGAAAAGAAGATGAGCTTTCCGTTATTCTCAAAGTGTGGAATGAAACATGGAGGGAGTTGTCTTAAAGGGACAAGTAAATGTTTCAAATGTGGAAAAGAAGGTCATCGGGCATTTGAATGCCGCGATGATGGGAAGAAAATGTCTAATGATGCAAACAAAGGAAGGGATGCACAGAATGAACCTACTACATTTCAATGTTTCAAGTGCAAGGAGATGGGATATTATGCCAATAAATGCCCTAATCCAAGGGTTGATGATGATGGTCAACATGAACAAACTCTTAAGGCTAAAGAAAAAGGAAAGTCACATGCAATTTCTATTAGCGATGTGGAGTACGATAACGATGTGGTGAAAGGTACACTTACCATCCAATCTAAAGTATCAAATGTTTCATTTGATTCTAGATCCACCCACTCCTTTATTTCTGAAGAATTATCTAAGTGTATCACCATATTACCTCAACAATTAGAATTTGAGTTAGCTGTGACAACACCTAATGGAACAACAGTCGCATCAAAAGTTTATAATTCTTCTCCGATTGAAGTTTGTGGGAAAGTGCTTACTGGAAATCTTGTGATCCTTCCTATATTGGAATTTTATGTGATTCTTTGCATGGATTAGCATTCTCTGCATAGAGCTCATATCAATTGCCAAAGAAGGGAAGTCACATTTCATATTCCAGATCAATCTATGATCGTCTATCGATGCAAGGATGAACATAACCTTCCAGTGGAAATTTCTTCCATTTTATGGGTGTTGATTCCACTAAATGAAGGTTATTTATCTCAAATGGTTGGTGAGAAACTCACGATTAAGAATATTCCCATTGTACGGGAGTTTGATGATGCCTTTTCAGATGAATTACCGGGTCTTCCACCGAATCGTGAAGTTGAGTTTTCAATAGAACTCGTACTGGGTGATTTTCCTATTTCAAATACATCTATAGAATGGCCCCAATTGAGTTGCAGGGATAGAAGAAGAAACTCCAAGAGAATCTTGATAAGGGATTCATACGCCCTAGTGCGTCACCTTGGGGAGCACCTGTTCTGTTTGTTAAGAAGAAAGATGGATCAATGAGACTCTGTATTGATTATCGAGAACTTAACAAGATCACTATCAAGAACAAATATCCTCTCCCACGCGTTGATGACCTATTTGACCAACTAAGCGGAGCTCAATACATTTCCAAGATTGATCTTCGTTCATGGTATCATCAATTAAGGGTCAAAAGGGAGGATATACCAAAGATGGGTTTCCGTACAAGGTATGGACACTACGAATTTATATTGATGCCATTTGGTCTTACTAATGCCCCTGCTATCTTCATGGATCTAATGAATAGAGTCTTTAGAGACTATCTTGATCAGTTTGTGGTAGTCTTTATAGACGATATTCTTGTCTATTCAAAGAGCAAGGAAGAACATGAAGATCACTTGAGAATTATATTGAAGACCCTGAGAAAGGAGAAGCTTTATGCCAAATTTACCAAGTGTGAATTTTGGCTTCAAAAAGTTTCATTTTTGGGTCACATAATCTCAAAAGAGGGGATATCTGTGGATCTAGCAAAAACAGAGGTTATCGAAAGATGGTCGAGACCAACAACAGTAACTGAGATCCGAAGTTTTCTTGGTTTGGCTGGATATTATCGAAGTTTTGTGAAATGTTTTTCACGATTATCTAATCCACTCACCAAGTTGAATCGGAAATGAGTTAAGTTTGTTTGGACAGAGGAATGTGAAGAGAATTTCAAAGAGTTGAAAAGAAGGTTATCCAGTGCACCTGTGCTCACACTGCCTTGTAGTGGAGAAAGGTTTGTGATCTACAGTGATGCATCCAAGAAGGGATTGGGGTGTGTTCTTATGAAAAATTATATGGTGATAGCTTATGCCTCACGACAGTTGAAAATACATGAGCAAAATTACCCAATTCATGATTTGGAGTTAGCTGCGGTAATCTTTGCATTAAAGATTTGGAGGCATTACCTTTATGGTGAAAGGTCCGATATTTATACTGATCATAAAAGTTTAAAGTATATTTTCACACAAAAGGAGCTGAATATGCGCCAAAGAAGATGTTTGGAGCTGATTAAGGATTATGATTGCTCAATCCATTACCACCCTGGGAAAGCAAACAAGGTGGCAGATGCATTAAGTCGACAAGACCATGCTAGTTTATCCATGATGAGGATCACAAAGATCCAATATTTATGCATTTACAAAGGATGGATCTTGGAATTATAATGAAAGGGGAAAAATATTATCTTTCTCAAATGAATGTTCAACCATCTATACATGTGAAGATTAAAGAGGCACAGAAAGAAGATGTCGAGTTACAAAAGAAGGTGAGAAATGTTCCTGAATTCAACCTTGATTGTGATGGGATAATAAAGTTCAAGAATCAGGTTTGTGTTCCTCCCATCCCTGAATTAAAGAACGAGCTGCTGGATGAGGCTCATAGTTCTTCATTCTCTATTCATCCTGGAAGCACGAAGATGTATAGGGACCTGAAAGAGTACTTCTGGTGGGATGGCATGAAAAGAGATGTTGCTGAATATGTCTCTTGATGCTTGGTTTATCAACAAGTTAAAGCCGAGAGACAGAAGTCTTAGGTGATGTTACAACAATTACCCATACCCGAATGGAAATGGGAAAACATCACTATGGACTTTGTCACAGGACTTCCTAAAATATCCAAAGGCAATAATGCTATCTGGGTCATAGTTGATCGTCTTACAAAGTCTGCACACTTCATTGCTATTAGAGAGGATTTCTCTCTGGATTAGCTTGGTAGGATATATTTAAAGGAAGTGGTAAGATTGCATAGAGTACCACTTTCTATTATATCTGATCGGGATCCGAGATTTACCTCGAAGTTCTGGCAAAGTCTTCAGCATACTCTGGATACAGAGTTGAGTTTCAGCACTGCTTATCATCCTCAGAAAGATGGTCAGTCTGAGAGAACAATTCAAACTATAGAAGATATGTTGAGAGCTTGATCTATGGATTTCAAAGGTGGTTGGGATCAACACATACCTTTGGTGTAATTTTCTTATAATAATAGCTTTCACTCCAGTATTCAGATGGCTCCTTATGAAGCTCTCTATGGAAAGAAATGCAGGACTCCAACTTGCTGGGATGAAGTTGGGGAAAGAAATCTATTAGGACCTGATCTCATTGAGGAAATGGAAGAAAAGGTCAGATCTATTCCACAACACATAAGAGAAGCTCAGAGTCGACAGAAAAGTTATGCCGACAGCTGAAGAAAAGACCTAGAGTTTGAAGTGGGTGATAAACTGTTCTTACGAATATCTCCCTGGAAGAGGGTTATGAGATTTGGAAAGAAGGGGAAGTTGAGCCCTAGATATATTGGTCCTTTCGAAATACTGGATCGTGTTGGGAAGGTAGCTCACCGATTGGCGCTTCCACCGAATCTCTCTCATGTTCACGATGTGTTCCATGTATCTCTCCTGAGAAAGTACATACCTGATCCTTCACGTGTACTTAGCTCAGAAGTTGTACCGCTGGAGAAAGATATTTCTTATGAAGAACAACCGTAGAGATTCTGGATCGTAGAGAAAAAGTCCAATGAAACAAAACCACTCGATTGGTGAAAGTTTTATGGAGGAACCACCAATTAGAAGAAGCTACATGGGAGGTTGAGGATATGATGAGGGAGAGGTATCCTCATCTATTTGTTACAAAGTGACGAATTTCGAGGGCGAAATTCATTTTAAGGGGGGTAGAATGTAACACCCGAGACTTTTATGTTATATAAATCATCAAAGGAATCTTTTTCTACACAACACTTGCTTGGCTTTCTTTACACGAAATTTCGACCTTCCTCGATAGCTTGCGTCGTATGCAATACCAAGTTTCACTAAACAATGATATGCTATTAAAATATTATTAAAAATAGCCATTATGAATAGTAATAACCACTTTTTGAAATTTTATAAATTTTATTTGTCAAAATGGACATCATCTTTGGATTCAGAATATTGAAATTAGCCTAGGGTGAAATTTTGGTATTTTTCTGAAAACTTTCAATTTTTGATGAATAGTGAAACCACTAAGTGGTAGTTAAAAAACAGAATTTTTCATAAAACTTAATTTAATCGCTTCTTTGAGTATAATTTCAAAAATCCGAGAGACACGGTTGATTTCAGTAAGTAAAATGTGGTTCAATGAGATGAAAATAATTTTTTGGTGAATGGTAACTTTTTACTTTTTTTACCACGGTTAAAAGTAAATAGGGTAATTAAGGGTAAAGATGATATTATTATTACCCTAACACATGTCCTAATTCTATTGGAAAAGTGTAATTCGACCAAAAACAAACTTAGGAATAAAATATGACCATTTAGGCCCACTTGGATTAGATTAGGACATTTATTATTAATTTATTTAAAGAAGGGTTAAAATAGTTAAAATCAAAAGTTTAATAAGTAAATAATTTTTAATATGGGGTTATAAATAAGATAAAATCGACTATAAATATTCATTAGAAATATAAAAATATTTCCTACATAATGGTATTTTATTTGTAATTTTTAGACGTTAAATAATTTAATTTATTTATGACACAATGATGATTCAGTAATTATCTTATTAATGAAATATTGACATAATTGAGGTTATAAACACCAAAATAAATCTAATTTGAGACTTTTTATGAATTAAACTAATTTTATATGATAATATGACATGTTAGTGTTGATTTAATTAACTATTTTTGAACTAATAATTCTGTTATGATTTTCAAAAAAATCAATTACTAAATAGTGTCAAAATTGACATAAAATAGTTTTTAAAACAAATATTATATTAGTAATTGTTATTTTATTCCTAAAAATCTAATGTTCGGACAAATGACTTATATAAGGTTATATATATTAATATTAAACAACTTGGGGATCGTTTGGCTTGATATAGTAAGTTTATTAACCTTATAGTATAAGAACACAAGAAGACACGGTAAAAGTAAAATTATTCAACTTAATGTTAAATCTAAATTATAAGGTTAAAATAGGAACCTAAACTTGTCTAAATTCTATTGGATGAGAGGATTCAGAGACATCCCCACATTAGCTTAGAAATAAATCAATTTGGAGCTATTTAAACCCGAACTTGACTTTATAATAAAATAATATTTTTTGTTATTCCAAAGGTGCCCTCTCCTCCCTTATAAAAGGGAACCTCCTCCCTCTCTCCCTCACACCAGTTTGAGCCTTAAAGTTCGGCCAAACCCTACCACTTCCTCCTATCCACTTCCCTAGAGACATCCTAGAGGTCATGGTCTTCTTCAAAGACCAATTTTAGTGCCCTAAAAGAAGGTCTCAAAGAAGCACTTCAAAGAAGTGGTAATGTCCGTTACCGATTCTTTCATCTTTATTTCTTCTTCCACTTCTTCTTCTTTAGTTGTTTCATTATTAAGTAATAACATCAGTATCACTAATATACTGATATGTTATTATATTTATGAAACAACCCTATTTCACCATCTATCCATCCTACGGAAAAAGAAATCACCGCGCGTGCGTACGTACGGAATACCGTCTCCACGCCGTGGTGTAATCTATTTTCCACCACCACCTTACTTGGATGGGTATAATGGTGTAAATAATGACCATATATGACTATTATAAAGTGATACTAATTCTGAAATAGTATACATACACTCCAATACAATTCCACAATCATAGGAACGATATCATCACTCGTGCGTACGTACGGAATACCGTCTCCACGATGTGATGCGACTCGTTCTACATGATCTTCATTTCATAATGATTATATAAATGAATTGAATGAATGAATAAGATATATATTACAATAATACCATTCTGGAAATGAGTTATCTATAACCTAAAGAGAAGAATACGAATTTATTCGACAAAACACGCATAAGAACAAAAAGTTATAAACACCCGAATAACAAGTAGCAATGAAATATTACTACTAAGAAGCTAAGAATATGACCAAATATGATATCATAAAAATACGTATGATTCTGGAATAAGTCAATAACATTATTTAAATCATTATACAGGAGGTTCGGACACCTACAAAGCAAATCGGACCTAAGGTAAGGGAAAATATCACAATCTCATTTTTATCCGAGATTGTTTATACTTTAATATTTACTGGGGTGTATTTTATCATCCACATCCATTTTTCCACAATATGCAATATTTCCATCCACCTACAATTGTTTAAATCTAATTTTACCCTTCGGTGAGTTTTTAGTAAAGGATATGAAAGGAATCTTTTGTCGTTTTTCGTACGAGGTACTTTTTGACTTTTCTGACAAAAGTACGAAGAATGTTTTTTTAACTTATACGACATGAATGTAATTTTAAAACATTATTTCCAAGAAGCTTCCTTTACATGTTTTCAAGATTATTTTTAATCCACTTCTTTTAGTTTAGAATTGTACGACATGTTAATAAAGGATAAGTGTTTTTGAAGTAGAAAGGATATTTTCCTTAAGAATGGAGTTTAAGTGTTTTATCAAAATTGTTTTCCGTCTAAGATAATATAAGGTTCTGTTTCTATCCCTATTATTACATGTATTTGATTATGTTGTGATGGAAATATTTTTATGAATTCCTTTATCTTATATGAATTGTTTTATGATGTCATGTTGTTTAAGAATCCCATTTTTACTACATGGGTTATGCAATGATGAATTATTTATGATTTTTGTGGCACACATAAGAATGGTTTCATTATGAGATGGGTGGGACCTATATCTACCTCCAATGCATTGGGTAAAGATTTTATATCTCATGAGATAGACATGTCTGGAACGGTAGGTTATACCGGTTCAGTGAAGCAGGACTGAAACGAGGGTAACTCGGTTCAGAAATGGACTTTGTCCACTAAGATAGTCTTGGCAATGAGTCTTGACCAATAAGAAATGATTCTCTATGATTATGTGTGTATGACACAAAGTTTGATGTTTTAAGTTATGATTATTGGGATTACATTTTACTACTATGATTACACCATGTTATGAAATTATGATCTCTTTTGCAGGTTAAGATTTCCAAAAGTTATGTGCTTATGTATATGATGTGATTGATATTTCTTTTGTTTACCCTTACTGAGAATTTGAGCTCACCCTTTTGTATGTTTTATTTCCCCAGGTTAGGAAGAAGGTTATTAAATAGAATATGCCAAAAAGGGACTCTAGATATGATGAAATAAATGGAAGGCAAAGTAGATGCTTTATGAACCAGTTGTTTATGCTTTCCAGTTTCTAAAGACACTATACCTATATGGTCCTTTCGTGGTTTTGTTATATGTTGTAATAAGTATGCTTCAATTTTGAAGTATTAACAATGTATGTAAAGTATGGGTCGTTATAATGATAATCATGGGTCTATATAGTTGGTATCATATGAAAGGTTTAGTTAATATTTATAAACTAGGATGAGATGACTTTAGATAAATCCCTATGGATATTTCTAAGGATATGTCTATGGATTTATATAAGGATAAGTATAAGGATGAGTCAAAGTTTAGGAAAATATCATAGATTTTTTGTAAAGGATATAGGAAGTGGTTTCCAAGAAATTATATCCCTATAAATATACTATATGTGGACATGGATTTGGAACATAAGTACATAGGGGTTATAAATATAAAAATCTCACACTGAGCTAGACTCAATCGTTACCTAGTGTATGAAAATTGGCCTTGTTGAACACCTTGTTTGATACTCTCAGGGGATATGCTTTAGAAATTCAAAAACACTTTATAAACCATCATGAAGGATTTGAATAGATGATGACAATGAATGAATTTGGGTAAATATAAGGTTTCACATATTAAAATAAAAGGTATGAATATTTAGAAATATTATAAGTGATTTTCATGATCATTTGGTTTCCCATTATGATTAGTGTTTCTCATACTATGTTATTTGGTTTTAGTAAATGGTTGGAACCAGAAGGAATCATGTTACCACTGACTTTGATGGAAAATTTGGTGACTAAGAAAAAAAAATTGGATGGGGGCTGGAAAGATAGATATTTTGATTATTCTTAATAATTTATTATTTAATATGACTAACAACATGAGCTTCGATGAGATTCCTAAAGTTTCAAATAAGAGAAAGATGAAAATTTATGAAATTTCACGTGGTAATTAACATATAGGAAAGAATATTAATATTTTTACATTTCAATAAGGCAGGAATAAGAACCTAGTGGAATATCTCAAATTGAGGGGAATATTTTATCTGTGTAGAAAAGAATCATATAGAGTGAAAATTAGTTGGGTATCTCATTTTATTATATGTGGGGTACATAAGAATTATCTAACTCAAGGAAATGATAAAATAATTTACATCTATACCAAGGTATGAAATATTCTATGTTAGTCATTGAAGTGGAATTATTAAAGAATTTACGTATTGGGATTCAAGTATAGTGTTGTAAAAGTATTTTACCAATGGTATTTGGGTAGTAATAATCCTAGAACATATATTGATTAAGTTTTTTTGGAAGTATATATGTCTCTAGGTAATATTAACTTAAGATTTATGGATTTCATTATGGTTTTATAAGTTTTATAGTGATAATATGTTTAAATTCTTAGATAACCCTCATGAGTTTTAGGAGATGAGAGTTTGTCACAATTTAGGGTATTTTATGAGACATTTATGGTAATACAAACATGGTTTGGAGGTGGAATTACTTTTTATAGACATTTTATTTAAGGTATTGTAAACCTTTATGGTTTATCTTATCTTTGATTTTATGGTAATTATGGATTATTACAATTTCATAACATTTTTATAAATATAACTTTGGAAAAAGGATAACCTACAAGTTGAGTGATAACCTGTTCCATCTAGAAAGGCTATGGGGATTGAACCCATAACTAATGAATGAAAAAGGTATAACACCTACCATTGGCCTATATGAAAGATTAATTTTTTTTGTACAACATAAGAAGTGATATTTTTTTGTATGAATACTTAGTATGTTGGAAAGTCAAGGCTAATAGGTAATGGTCTAAAAGGATGCTACAATTATTATCCATAGAAAAAATAAAATGGGGAGACATCACCATGGTTTTTGTTATAAAACTCCCTAAATCAGCGAAAAGGAATAATTATACACGGGGTTTAGTCAATAATCATAAAAATTCATTGATCTTCATCTATCTCAAAGAAATTTGGTCTTGGAATATGATTTATAGGATATACATTATGAAAGTTGTAAGGATACATGGAATACTACATTCAACTATATTTAATAAGGATTTTAAGTTTACCTCAACGTTTTGGAAAAATATTCAACAAGATATTGTTATATATTTGGGTTTCATCACTATGATAACAATTAATACACTATAGTATAGCTCAGATATTGTTCAATAGGCTTTAAAGGTGGTTGGAATCACACATTCCTATAGTTGTTTTTCCTTATAACAATATATATCATTCAATAATTTAGATGGTTCCTTCTTAAGTAATTTATATATACTAGAATAAAGTTATATAAATAAATTTATTGGGACATAATATAGATGATGATATAGTTGTGAAGGTTAGATCCATTCTGTAAAATTTAAGCACTATACAAATTTGATAAAAACATTATTCTAACAATCGTCAACATGATCTAAATTTGAAAATGGTTATAAGATCGTTAAAAAAATTTCTACATGAATGAAGAAAGGGAAAACTAATCCCTAGATATATTGATCCGATTAAAATATTTGATTTTATTGGGACATTAGCTTATTTATTGGATATTCCACCAAAACTCTCTCAATTCACAATGTGTTCCATGTATCACTCTTGCACAAGTACATGCCATATCCATCACACGTACTGAACTTAGAGGTAGTACCATGGAGCATGAAATTTTTATGAGGAATTATTGGAAGGAATTTGGGATCTAATAGAAAATTTCTACGAAATAAGACCACTCACATGGTCAATGTTTTTTTGGCAAAACCACTATATGAGGGAACCTGATGATGTAATGAGGTAGAAGTATCCTTCATTTTTTGGAAACAAAGTGAAAACTTTTGAGATAGAAATTAATTTTAAGGGGGATATAATGTAACATGATGATATTTTGAGTTATTATTTTTTTCAAATTAATTTAATCTTTTCTATATTTTTCATTACATACGACACTGAGTTTATCTTATGTTACACGCAACACTGAGTTTAAAAAAACATGACAAACTATTAAAATATTATTATTTAATATGATAGTCATTACCTAGACATTAGAATAGAGAGTATGAATAGGATTAAAAAAATTCTGAAAAATATATTTTTTACACATGTATCTATAATTAATTATTTGGTGATAAATTAATAAAAACCTGTTGAAAATAAAGGAAATCATTTTTTGAAAAATCTAATTTTATGCAAATAAACACGTTTTACCTCAATAAATTAAATGAATTACTTTTAGTAAATGCCTTTAATGAAATTTATAAATTATATATTGAATAAATTTTTTCAAATTCAACCTATGTGTTTTTAGACAAGAGATAAGAATAAATCATATTTGGGACTTAAAAGTGTATTTTTGAAAAAATGGTTTTGTTAGCTTTGGCACACTTATTTTAAAATTAATTTTTTTATAATTTTATAATATTTATTTGAAAAGATAAAATTCATTTTTTAAATTTTAGTAAAAAAATTATCTTAGGGTGAATTTTTGGTATTTTTCTGAAAAGTTTCACTTTTTGATGAATAGTGCAAAATACCGAATTTTAATTGAAAACTACTTTTCATTTTATTTATTTATAAAGTTAAATTATATTTAAAAATTATTTTAAAGTAAAATTAGTTAAATTATATATCCAATAATCTAATTTATGTAATTTTAATAAATTTCATATTGAATTTTTATATAAACCCTTTGTAATCTTGTGAACATTTTCTCTTTAAAAACATGTTTACTTATTATGTCTACGAGATTAATTTTAAATTAACTTTTTCCACATATGTGAATGAAATTTGGAAAAATGGATTAAATATTTAGATTCATAGTAATTTATATTATCATATAAGTTTGTAATATTTTTTGACCTAAATTAATAGTGAAAATAGTAAAAATTAATTACAATGGATAGGGTAAAAATGGATTTACCCGGGGTTAATCTAAAAAGGTAAGGGTTGGAAATCACCTAAAACTCGTAAAAATACCATTTTATGTAAATATTTATAAAATATCTCATATATTATCAATAATTTTATATTATTGGATCCTTGTTACATGGAACAAACATGGGTAGAATTCATTCTTTCAAAAATCACAAGTGTGCCACTCAACTCACTTATAAAAGGCCACCCCTTCTCATATACTCTTCACACCGTAAATCCATTTTTTCCGCCAATAAAAACAAAAATAAATTCCAAAAATTAATTATATAATTCTATAAGATATATTTTGTACATAAATCTAAACTAGGAATTCTTTTGATGAAAACCTAAGTAGGATACCTGAAGAAGAGGTAACGTTCATCAACGAGCATTTTTGTTTTATTTATTTCGACACCTCATTTAATTATTATAATACCATGATGATATAATAAAATTAGTATCTTAAATATAATAAGATGTTCTTATATTAATTTAATAACCTATAATAATCTCTACATTTATCAAATGGGTTACAAAATCATTATTCGTGTGTACGGCGAACTACCGCCTCACAAACCGATGTTGTTTTTCTCTGTACCACCTCTCACGGTAGGGTATGATAATGTATATAAAGTATATATTTTATATTTATAAAATTATTATAAATATTTAGTCATTAAATCATATGTACCTTTTTACTTTCTATTCCATAGAGTATACAATAACATTGTTCGTGTGTATGACAGACTACCACCTCACGAAGCGATGTGATTCATTTTCACTAATGATTTACATGGAAGATAATAAGGATTAACATAGTGAATATATTTTATATAAATTAAATAATATTGATATTAATGACAAATTTATAAATATTAACAAATTATATATCATTTTATTTCTTACATTTTCACTCACTGAAATATGATAAAGTTGTTTGTGTACGTGTGGACTACCGCCATCATGAAGTGATATGAATCTATTTTCATCACCACACCACATGAATGATATGTATAAGTATATTTAAATAAATAATAGGGTATTTGTGATATTATTATAATTCTATAAATATAATATATTACTTAACTTCATTCCATAATGATTGTTGAAAAATTGAAATGTTACTCACGAGTACCTACAACCTACCATCTCCATGATCATAACGTATTTAATTTATCAAAACTAAAATTAATTATTATTTTTAAAAGTATAATTTATGTATGAATATGATAATTATTTCATGATTATTATTATGTAGTATATGGAACCATGATCAAATTAATATGACCCAAAATAATAAATCAAAACAAATTTGAAAAACCAAACAGTTATTACCCAAAATGTGACTTTAACATGGAATTGTTATAAATGCGTAATAAAAGTAAATAAGTAAATAATATATGGTATGTTTTATATTAGTATGGTTATTTAATATATTTATAATAAAATTATATTATACAGAAGGTTTGAAAAATTACGAAACAATTCGAGACTTATGGTAAGGGATTTTTGTCTCACTTTTTACTACTATGAGACACATGTCATATTCACCACTTATTTATATTATATGGTGTATATACTAACCATGAATGTGTTTTATGATTATTCTCATGAAAATTATTGGGATTTGCATATCCATTTTTTATCTCAATTTTATGGGGTTTACCATTCAAAAGTGGCCAACGTAGTAAGGGATTTTTGTCTCAATTTTCCTTCATTGAGACATATGTTATGTTAGAGGCACCTATATTATTTTATGAGGTATATATAAAACCCCATTAAAATTTAATATAATTAATTTATTTACCCTAATTATATTTTATATTTCATTTTATTTCATTCCTTCAGGGTGCTTACGCTTCAAAGTTACCAAAGTGTTAAAGATTTATTATTACAATCTCATCATTTGTTAAGATTATTTATGATTTTGTTTCTGATGATATAATATTTTGATACTTACCTCAAGAAACTAATGAATATTATTATACTCTATTTATTTCAAGATAATACATGGTTTCCCTTTATTTTCCTCTCTTTATATACTCAAGAGTTCAAAAAAGAATGTTTTTAAGAAAATCCACCTTTTTCAGTCAAAAACCATTTTTCTTCTAAAACCTTGTTTTCTAAAAAAATGTTGTAATTTTTTTTTATTTTTTTAAGATGATTTGTTAAATAATTTTCTAGCCATATTTTATTTTAATTTTTTAAAGGAATCTTCATGTCATTTTCCAAACAACACCCATTTGGATTTTACCAAAAATGTGAAATAAATGTTTGTTTTTAACATGCATGGCATGAACAATATTTATCATAGTCATGGATGTGAAAATATTTCAATATTACATTACAACTTTTAAAAGTTCATTATATTTAAAAAATTGTTTATTATTTGGTATGTTTTTAGATTTTTAATAAATGACTTCAAAGTAAAAAAAACAGATTTCGAAAATGTTTTAAATCATTATTTTCAAAGTGGAAAATCTATTTTCCTCAAGAAATTTTTTAAATGATTTTTAAATATTAATTTATATGTTTCAAAATAAATTTTTCATGAAAATTATTTTCAAAAAAAATTTGATTTTTTAGTTTTAAAAATTGAATTTCAACAAAAATTTATATTCCTCAAGAAATGTTCTAAGTGATTTATCTTTAAAAACAATTCTCCATATAAGATGAAATAATTTTAGGTAACTTATGATTTTTTGGAAATTTTAACCAAAAATATAATTTTTATTCATTATCTGAATGGTTTATTTTTATGATGAAAAGATGTTTATGAAATAGATCTCGAAATTTTACACACTAGAGCTTACCTCCTGAATGGTAAATAGATCCTGGTGAGTGTCTTCTTTCATAATCGAAGAAAGAATGTAGGCTCTGAAATGCTCTCAAAACTTATCTCATGAGACTGTTGACTCCTCATGATACCTAGGGCAAAAGAAACACCATTTCCTCACTCCTCCACATAGAATCGTCCCAACAAATGATACCTGTTTCTCCTTACAATCATATATTGAAATGAAAGCTATCTCAACCTTCTCCAACTAGTCTTTTGTTAATTTATTTGAAACAGATCCCTCATATTTCTATATACTTTGGATTTGAAACTCTCAGAGTGTCCTCCTCCAATTTTCGTCATCATCAACCTCTACACTACAGTGATCTGCTGGTGCCACCTGCTAAACATCATCTGCGCGAACCTGATTGGGGCGTTGAACTGGATCTATACCTACCAAAGAACAAACATTTAAAGATACTAAACCTAGAATATGGAAGAATTTAACATTAATTAATTGTTTTATTTTATTCATTTTAGGATAACCTAACCTAAGGTCTACCCATTCAAACATAGGTTCAAATAATAATGATACATGATCCTTTCCTAGGTCTCTACCCTACAATAAGTATCTCATTTTTTAGTAGCCACTATAAACTTTAAGGTCCATGCATCAGTTCACAGGGGGAACTAAATACCTTTGTCTCAACCAGTCTTCATTGTATATAGCACTTTTTACACTTCACTGACAGTGTTTCCATACCAACCATGCAATCTCACTTGTGCCTAACTCCAAACATTATCCTATCCCTTAACCAGACCTCTGATACAACTCTGTCATGACCCCCTACCCACAAAGTGTATCAATCATGGGCCATGAATGTGAGAATAGGGATAATAACCCCCGAGTCCCACCTCCAGTAGGCCTCAGGTTGGAGACTAGTATTGAGGGTATAATAAACACATCGATGGAAGGAATTACCCTCTAAGAGAACACATGTGAAAGAGAGAGATAAAACAGACACCAACCAACTCCTACTCAGACTACAATATAAAATAAATCCCAAGTGCACATATGTAATTTCATGCTATAACTTTTACAACTGAAAGGGAGAAATTAAAAGTACCAAAAGAAAGGTAAAGATGGCAACGCCCATGAACACCAAACAACTCCTGCAACCCAAAAGCTAGTAGTAACCATCTTGATCTCCAACTTGCTTCAAGTGAGTTAAAAAATAGTTTATATATATGAAGGGTGAGAATAATAGTATACTCAGTAGGGTCCTCCCCAAATACTCTCATGAAAAATTTATAAAATAATGATAAATCATAGTGAACAACAAGTGAAACTAACTCATCACCTAACCATTTATACTAAGTTCCTAGTCTCACCATGAATACTCTCAATAAGTATCACATATAATAGTATATTATATAATAAATAATATCAAGGGTACCCTACTACCACTTCCCCACTAGTTTCCCACTTTTCCCCAATGTCACATGTCCTGAGCATCTCCCTCTAAAAAGTATTTCTCATAGACACCTGGATGAAGACCTACAACACACACCTCATGCATCAACATGCACCTCGTACATCACACCATCACATCCACATAATCAAAGTAACCAGGTAGTTTCTGAGAGCCACCACATCTCCTATAACGTGTATCATATGTTGGGTATTATACCTCAAGCCATCACAACCCATACATCGAGTACGGATCCTCAAGCCATCACATCCTATACATGTTACACCTATAGTAGTCCATAGAAAACAACATCCAGAATATATGTGTGTGAATAACCAAAATCCATCACATCCCTATATACACATATATAGGGAAAACTGACAAATGTGCATACCATCACAAGTAACTACCAAGAGAAGAGAGCAGGGACAAAGGGGATAATCAGCCATCCATCCTCCTATTAGGATTTTGGCGAAAACACACCTAGGGCTTGGAATCCATAGGATGTCAGTTTCCCTAAATGACAGGGTGAATAAGCATATCGAAACACAAAATTACTATATATAATATATCTCACAACCATAATATGGGAAAAACCTAGTATTAGACTCATATGTAGCTAATGTCTCTCAGACTCCCGACTGCCACTACTAAGACTAGATATCCAATAAGCACACAACCATTTTATGGGATACATTAAGTAACATTGTCCCTTTTTATCAATTTCACTTTATTATAATTAGTTATTTAACCATTAATTAACAATTATCCTTTTTCTACATCACATTCAATTAACATCATAACCAAGTTCCATGCCCTCTAGGAATAACTAAACAGAGTCCAAGACTCTTCAGAAACATAACCCAACACCACATCCCAGTGAGCTCCAACCCCATGGGTTAAACATCATTTATAAATTTATTTAATAGAATTTCCATTTTCATTATTATTATGAATTCAATAAAATCATTATAAGCTACCAAATTGCAAGGGTCTCAACATGGTGAGTATATGAGCTACCCGTCGAGTCTTTTCCACCTATAGTAGGATCGTAGACCCATCCATCCTCGAGAATCTAAACACAGAAAGAACATGGAACACCCCATACGTATTTGCCTACTTTTTATGGAGGGTAAGAATGAACATCTACCTAAAGCAGTGGGGAACATAAAGTATATAAACAAATAACAGATTTAACAGCACCCACTTTCACATCAATGAGTAATCACAACTTCAACGATTCCCATTATCTATGGTGTCCTCCCCGACACCCACACGCATAAAATAATGCATCTCACCGCTCTAGGCATCAATTATTACCACAACAACTAGGCCTACCTCCTCCCATATACCACAACATCCCTCTAGGCTCATCCATCCCAATCTCACATCACATCTGGGCCTCCCTACCCCCACAACCACAAGTCTCATATCCAGAGCGCATCACAATCAGCAAGAAAAAACATAGCAACAGGATCTAGGCCCCAAAGTAAGGCATTCATACATCACACACAATAAGCTCTCACAAATACAAAGAAAAGTCACTCTGCCTTTACAAGAAAGAAGGAAACATAGGCCCCTACAAAGCATTAACATTATCATACAACCGATTCTTATTCTATCTTAAATTAACCGATTCATTATTCATTTTTTCAAACTATGGGTAACCTAAGAAACAAGTTATCACAAGATTTCAAAAAATTACTTCAATTGTTAATTTAAAATGCCTTTAATACTTTTATCAGTAATCATCAACATGCTTCAGGTTCATCAACCAATTTAATTAAACATGCTCACATGCATCAATTTAATTGTCATCAAATTAGAACAAAAATAACCAAATTATTTAAACATGACTCTTTATCTTCCATTAAATTAAACCAATTTCCATCATGAAAAACATGAAAAATCAATCAAGTCATAGATATAAAACTATTTAACAAATCAAGAGGCAAAAAGTTATCACAGTATAAAACATAAACATTGCTATGAGATTGATACCAATTTCATTAATCTGGTTCATATAATTATTAGGTCAATTTCATTTCATTCTAGTGGATATATCATGAAAACTCTAAAATTTCACATAAATAAATATATAAGTATCAAATACCCTACTCCATAAGTTTTTTGACGTTCTTCGCACAAGAATGGATCAAAGAAATGGATCATGATCACCTCTCCCATAACAACTGCAACCACATGAGGCTTTCACGGCACAACCACACCAACCATCCACTAAGAAAAATTCATTAGAACCATATGATATCATCATCCATAGCATAGGGAGAGAATGCAAGAGGAAACAAGATCAAATAACCACAAAACAATGGTAGAAAAAACTTCAGATCGAAGAAGGATCAAAGATTAAAGCCCACAATGGATACCCATCAAAGGGATCTCTATAACACCAAGGAGGGGAGTGTCGGGTCTCCTTGGATGAGAGGAAGGGTAACATAAGTTGTGGGTTTATGAAAACCCAAGTGGTATAAATGTTTTAAAAACATATATCATTAGGGCATTACATGATGTGTAATCCCTATTCACATCGTGTAATTCCTCGAGGTCAAGTTCCACAAAAAAAAGAACACCTCAATGATTTATTTAATTTTTCGGACCCCAAAGTATTTCATGCTATGAACACATCTTTCACACCATGAAACAACGCGTGAAATAGTATGTCACATCATTTAATACTATTACACGATGTGTAATCCCCTCATTCCAGCTTTAACTTAACTGAACTTCTAAAAACTTCTTATAAGATACCTCTGAGGACTTAGAACTTCAAAAACACACAAAGGGTTAATCCACATGGATCAGGTCCCTTATATTGTGTCTGTGTGTATGTATGTTTGTTGTGTGTGTGTGTGTACATATGTATGTATGTATGTAAGTATGTGTGTCTCCGTGTATGTGTGTATGTATGTATGTATGCATGGATGTATGTATGTATGTATGTGTGTGTGCTTGTCTGTATGTGTGTCTGTGTGTGTATGTGTGAGTCTATGTGTATGTGTGTATGTGTGTCTGTGTGTATGTGTGTATGTGTGTATGTGTGTATGTTTGTATGTGTGTATGTGTTTATGTGTGTATGTGTGTATGTGTGTATGTGTGTATGCATGTCTATGTGTTTGTGTTTCTATTTGTATGTATGTATGTATGTATGGATGGATGGATGGATGTGTGTCTGTGTGTATGTATATCTATATGTATATATATATATATGTGTGTGTGTATGTGTGTAAGTATGTGTGTTTGTGTGTATGTGTGTCTCTATTTATGTGTGTATATTTGTATGTATGTATGTATATATGTGTGTACGTGTGTACGTGTGTATGTGTGTACGTACGTACATACGTATGTATGTATGTATGTATGTATGTATGTATGTATGTATGTATGTATGTATGTATGTATGTATGTATGTATGTATGTATGTATGTATGTATGTATGTATGTATGTATGTATGTATGTATGTATGTATTTTTGTATGTATGTATGTATGTATGTATGTATGTATGTATGTGAGTACGTATATAAGTATGTATGTATATATGTATTTATGTTTGTATGTTTTTCTGTATGTTTATCTAAATATATCCACATATTTCTATGTGTATGTGTATTTGTATGTGTGTATGTACGTATGTGAGTAAGAATGTATGTTTGTATGTAGCTATGTATGTATATATGTATGAATCTTTGTATGTATGTATGTATGTATGTATGATATTTGTATTTATATATGTATGTTTCTATATATGTGTTTCTGTATAACACCCCCAAAAAATTAGACTTAAAAGACTAAATGATACTATCCATTTCAACAAGATGCACTTTCTTTTTAGGAGCCTACCTAATTCAAAATCCTTATTTAATCATTCTTGAACTGGGGTGGTGATCGGGATGGGTGACCTCTTGGGATGTTTCGCAAGGAGTGTGTGGGTAATGACAAAGCACACTGAAAGAACATGTGTTGGCCTGTAGGGATCTTCATTAGTTAGATAAGTGACCCCAGTGATTCAGAAACTATGTTGTTCTATGATTGAAAACAAGGTATCACGACGAGCGAAGGTGGTTCATGAAAATTGGTTTCTTATCCAATACCTAGCAATAAGTTCCTAAGAACTGCCTGGGTTTTATTTTTGTAGTCCACTATGAGGACATTGTGCATTAAAGGGGTGGATAGTGTAACACCCCAAGAAAAGTGATCAGGATGGGAGACCTTTGGAGACGTTTCCCAAGGCATGTGTGAGTGAGGATAAAACACACTTAAATAACATTTATTGGCTTGTGGGGATAGTCATTAGTTAGATTAGTGACCCTGGTGGTTAATAGACTATGGTGTTCTAGGAAGGCAACCGAGGTATCACAACCCAGGGAGGCTGTTCATGATGAATGGTATCATACCCAATACCCAAATTATAGTTCCTAATAATTTCTTGGGTTTTATGGTTGGGGTTCACAATGAGGGTTTTTTTATTTAAAATTTAGGAGAGTGTAACACACCCGGAAAAGTGAGACCTAAAATATTAAATGATTCTACCTGTGTCAATAAGGTGCACCTTTCTTTTTAGGTTCCTAGATTAGTGGTTAGGATGGGTGCTTTAAAGGGGTGGAGAGTGTGGTATATTCATTAGTTAGATAAGTGAAACTAGTGGGTAATATGATATATTTTTCTATTAAGGCAATCAATATATAACATCCTAGGGAGGTGAGTCATGATAAATGGTGTTAGAGCCAAAACTCAACCTGAAGTTCCTAAGAACTACCTAGGTTTTATGGTTGGGGTCCACAATGAGGGTGATGTTATTTAAAGGGGTGTAGAGTGTAAAACCCCAAGCAAAGTTAGACTTATAAGACTAAATCAAACTTAAACAACATGTGTTGTCCAATGGGAACATTAATTAGTTATATAAGTGACCCCAATGGTTAATATCCTATTTTTTTCTAGGAAGGAAACCATAGAATAAAAACTCAGGGAGGCAGGTCTTGATAAATGGTATCATATCCAATACTCAGCCTGATGTTCCTAGGAACTTCACAGGTTATATTTTTGGGGACCACAATGGGTATTTTTTTCTTTAAAAGGGTGGATAATATAACACCCCATGAAAAGTGAGGATTAAAATGCTAAATGATAAAACTTATGTGAACAAGGTGAACCTTTCTTTTTGTGATCCTTGATTAGTGATCATGATGGGTGATTTAATGGGGTGGAGGGTGTGGGGATAGTCACTAGTTAGATAAGTAACCCCAGTGGGTAATAGCCAATGGGGTTCTACGAGGGAAACTAAGGTATCATGACCCAGGTAGGTGGGTCATGATAAATGGTATCTGAGCCGCCACCTATCATGAAGTTCCTAGGTACTTCCTGGGTTTTATGTTTGGGGTCCACAAAGATTATGTTGTGCTTTAAATGGGTGGAGCATGTAACAACCCTATAAAAGTGATACTTAAAAGACTAGATGATACTACCCATGTCAATAAGGTTCACCTATATTTTTGGGAGCATGGAGTAGTGATCCAGATGAGTGATTTAAAGGGGTGGTGAGTGTAACACCCTTGGAAGAGTTATACATAAAATAATAAAAGATATTACCCATGCCAACAAGGTGGACCTTTATTTTCATGATCCTACCAAATTAGAACTCTATAGTTAAGCGTGATTTTACAAGAGTAATGATCAGGATGCGTGAACTCCTATGTAGTTTACTAGGGTGTGTGTGAGTGAGGAAAAATCACACTAAAATAATATGTGTTGGACTATGGAGATAGTCATTAGTTATATAAGTGAACAGAGTGGGTAGTAGTATATGGTGTGCTACGAAGGAAAACCAGGTACCACAACCCATGGAGGTGGGTTGTGATAATTGGTATAATATCCAATACCCACCCAGAAGATCCTAGTTACTACTTGGGATTTATGTTTGGTGTCCACAACAAAGGTGTTGTGTGTTAGAGGGGTGGAGAGTGTAACACTCTAGGAAAAGTGATTAGGATTGGTGAACTCCAAGGATATTCCTAGGGTGTGTTTGAGTAAAGAAAAATAACACTATAAGAACATGTCTTTTCTTATGGGGATAGTAATTAGTTATATAAGTAACCAAAATGGGTAATAGCCTATCATGTTCTACGAAGGCAACCAATGTATCCCAACCTAGGGAGGCAGGTTGTCATAAATGGTATCACACCCAACACACAACCTAAAGTGCCTAGGCACTTCCTAGATTTTATGTTTGGGGTCCACAAAAAGTGTGTCATGCATTAAAGGGTTGGAGAGTGTAACACCCCTATAAAAGTGAGACTTAAGAGACTAAATTATACTACTTATGCCAATAAGGTGAACCTTTATTTTTGGGATCTTAGAGTAGTGATCAGTATGGGTTCTTTAAAGGGGTGGATAGTGCGGGGATAGTCATTAGTTAGATAATTCACCCTGGTGGGTAATAGAATATGGTGTTCTAGAAATGAAAACAAGGTATCATGGTCCAAGGAGGTGGTTCATGATAAATTGTATCAGAGCCAATAACCAGCCTTATGTTCCAATGCTCTGTTTGGGTTTTATGTTTGGGGTCCATATTGAGGTCATTGTACTTTATAGGGGTGGATAGTGTAACACCCATAGAAAAGTGAGACTTAAATGACTGAATGATACTACACATTTCAATAAATTTCACATTTATTTTTGGAGCATAGATTAGTGATTATAATGGGTTTCTTAAAGGTGTGGTGAGTGTAAAACACCTAGAAAAGTGATACATAAAATACTAAATGATACTACCCATGTCAATAAAGTACACCTTTATTTTTGGGAGCCTACCTAATTAGAACTCCATAGTTAAGTGTTCTTATCCCGGAGTAGTGATCAGGATGGGTAACCTCTTAGAATGTTTCCCAGGGTGTGTGTGAGTGAGGAAAAATCACCCTAAAATAACATTTATTGGCCTATGGGAATAGTCATTAGTAAGATAAGTGAAAATGGTGGGTAATAGAATATCATTTTCTATTATGAAAACAAAGGTATTACATGATAACCATAGGGTCAGTAACTAGGTTTGTTGACCAAGGAAGTGGGCCATGATAGTTTGTTTGTATATATTTTTGTATGTTTCTATGTGTGTGTGTGTGTATCTATGTGTGTATGCAAGTGTTTGTATTTGTGTGTGTGTGTTTTTGTGTGTTCATGGATGTCCTCGTGGTAATTTTCCTAGGGTGTTTGTGAGTGAGGAAAAATCACATTGAAATAAAATGTGTTGGCCTTCATAGATAGTCATTAGTTAGATAAGTTACTCTATTGGTTAATAGATAATCATATTCTATGAAGGAAACCAAGGTATTACAGGAGACTCATGTGATCATTTTCTAGGTTCATGGCCCGGGGAGGCGGGTCTTGATAGTTTGTATGTTTGTATATGTTTGTGTGTGCGCGTGTGCATGTATGTAAGTGTTTCTGTGTGTGTGTGCGTCTCTGTGTCTCTGTGTGTTAGTGTGTATGTATGTCTATATGTATGTGTGTCTGTATGTGTGTGTGTTTTTGTGTAAGGTCCTGGATTTTCTCTTAGGGTATAAATACTTGAATTCTAGTTTTAATACTAATATTAAACTTATACATGGTCTTAAATGATTTAGGAGGGGTTGAAAAGTGTTTGAGGCTTGGTCAGAGCCTGGAGCTCTAATTTTTACACAAGCTGTATGAGTTGCATGTTTGTTTCATGATTAGTAGTAACCATGAGTCTCAAAAATGTATCTCATATATAAAGGAGAAATGTTTGGAAAACCATGTGAAGGAGGCTGCATACCCATATGAAAGACTGCATACCTTTAGTAGAGCTGTAATGCACGGTCAACACATGGTTTTTCTAATCGTGCACTTAACTGTGAAAGTGGGCATCATCCTATGATAGTGTTAGCGCATAGTTGGTGAATTATTTGTCAAATCATGCATCCAAACCTTGAGACCCATTAAAGATTCATTAAATGACAATTTTTCCTTAAACCATTATAACTTACCCCTTTTTTCCTTTTTCTTTACACTAACAAAACCTATGACATTCCCTATGTCACTTTTTTGTTCTTTTAATTCTCTTTTGAGAAGTGGTGGTATAGGTTACATTTCCAGGGATTTTCGGTTTGGAACTTGAAATTTTCTTAGGTTTTCTTTCTATGAATAGTTAAGGTTTATGGTTGAAGGGAAACCCTGTGGCCTCTGTTAGCAAGGATATATTTTAGTTTATTTTGAACTATAAAATTTTTTTCATCATGAGCTATGCATGGTTATTTCTAAACCATAAGGCCCTTAGAAGAAATTTTGTGGGGTCCTTGTTTTGTATGTAGTGTGATTCATGAATTGTGTGTGGTTTTGTAAACCTTGTGGCAAGAGTTTGGTTGTCTCTTTGGTTTTTAAAAATTTCTTTGGACCACTTCCACATAGTTTGAAAAAACTATTTGGGGCACCCTAGGAGATCGTAAAAGGCATAGGGTAGTCCTGGAGTGATGGGAACATTTTTTTAACTGTGTAGATTCTTAGTATTAATCATGTATCTTAATGTTTGTTAGGAGGTAGTGGTTCAAAAATGTTTGGAATATAGTTTGTCTAACCATGTGGCCAAATTGTGTGAGTTGTCTATGCCTTTAAAAATTTGGGTATTTCCCATTTTTTCCTTTTGAAATAAGATGTATTTTACCCATATTCTACCCAACATGAGTTAGTCAAACCTTGGGAGCCTTTAGGGATGTTCCTCTATCCTCATCCCTTGATTCTTTCCCTTCCAATGGTGTTTTCTAAGAGGTTTGAGGTGAGTTTTATCTCTTTTTCCCTTATTCATACTTCTCCCACACTTTTATCTTTGATTTGGATATCTCATTAACCCTAGTTACCATGTGGATCTATTTTAGGGTTCCAAGTGGGTATAATGATAGGGATTTTGGTGTCTATGGGTTGTAGACATCATTTTAAGTCCCATGGGTCTGGTCTCTTTTAAACGCATCATGTTTTGGGATGTTTCAACTTGGTTTCTAATTCTTTGAGATAGGTGTTATTGTGAAATTATTTCATTTTATAATTATAACCATTCTTTAAATTTCTAAATTCCATTTTTAGTAAATCATAATTTTATATTATATCTGTGTGATGAATTAGAACCATTTTTTTGAGTTTTTTGCTTAGCATAATTGGTTTTATATGTGAATTCCATGTTTTATTTTTTAAAATGGAATGTTTTATTTTGATAATATTATTTTCAAATACCTTTTGTCTTTTTGAAATTTTTTCATGAGGAGAAATGGGTTTTATCTCAATTTTGGTTTTCAATGTATGAAAACAAAGGTTTTAAAGGGAATTTGGATTGAAATTGAGGTGTGGACCTCAAAATGATTTGTAAAGGGGTGTTTTAATGTTTTTAAAATGATGATTTGAAAGGTGTGTGTAGTTTAACCCTTTGTAAAATTCTAATATGGATTGTTTTAAATGGTTTTATGGAAAATTGTTTTCCCATTGGCCTTGGTTTCGTTTTCAAATATGAAGACCCTTATTGAAGTGTAGATTTGAAACGTTTTAAAAAGATATTGGTGATTTATTTTGACCTCCTAAAATGTTTTAACTGATATTTTATAAAATTTGTGATGGAATAAATGGCTTATCCATGTTTTAGATTTTCAAAAAAGAGAACCCTTTTGTAGGGATGACATTGTAATGTTTTAAATGATTCAGTGACACTTAAAAAAGTACTTCTTTGTAGCAGTTTATTAGCATAAATTCTGGTAACCACTGTGAAATAAATTCAATTAAGAAAAATCATATAGTGGTGGTTTAATCAAACCAATGATATATATTTTTTCATTCAGAAACTAGTAGTGGTTTCAATTAAATATCCACTAAATATTTAAAAAAACACTAATTCGTCCCCTTACCACACTTCCTCTGTGCGACCCTGACCCCAACCCCTCCCTTGAACTCCTCCTCTCCCATCCCTAGCATGACCCCTACCCCACCACTTCATCGAATACCCTCATTCCCCCACCCCTCTGACCAACCTTCTCCATCCTCAATGGCAACCCTGACCCCCGCGACCCCCTCCCCAGTGGCAATGTGGAACCCCCCTACCTCCCTCTCCAAAACACAATTCCCTTACTTGGTGGCTCGGATCATGTCATCGGTGGCAAGGAATGCCCCCTAAAGGTTGTATCATCCTCCCCACACTAAATATATTATTGACTGGCATTGGATAGCAAATCAAGGGTGATAAAAAGAGTATAGAATTTTTTTATTCATTAAACATTGGTTTAAATGTTTAATTTTTGTTTATAATGTGTCATTTGGATTTTGTAGTTATTTTTTTGGAGTTATAATATTCATTAATTTTTTTATGTTGTATTAAATTAAAAAAATTCATTTATGATATAATTCGGTTATGAAATCTAGATCGTTCATAATTTCATGGATTGTATTTGATATTAAGGAATTCCACTTCTTTCTATATATTTTAATGCCTCTAATTTTTGACATATACACAATTAAGAATATTTTATAACTCATGAACAATTGGTAGTAGAGTTTGGGGTCACACATGGTTTCATCACTAACCCTCACAAGGTATCTAAGGATAAAGGGCTTGAAAATGATATATTATACCCTTTTTTAATTTATTGGAATGCTTCAAGTTTTATTCATATTGGAGGAATCATTTAGTTTAATAAAATATATTGAAAAATGATAGAGTAGTTAGGGTTAAGTTTTACATGCATGATAATCAATTATTGGTTATGGTAACTAGAAAATACAACATAGTTATGTTGATTTTATTTTAAGTAACATTATTTCTAAGAGAACTAATTATAGTCTATAGTTTGTTTTTTGTTGAGTCCAATGAATAATTTTTTATCATTTGATATGAATCATACACTCCCAATTGTTTTTCCAAATATGTGATAATGCTTCCCCTCATCATAAAACCATTTATTTTTTGGATCCCCAAAAGTAAAAAATGATTCCAAATAATAAATAGTGGACCTTAAATTATAGAATGAATTATATCAACATATAAGAACCTAAAACTCTTGTGTTTATTGGTTTTATCCATCTAATAGGGTGTGATTTCCAAATAAAGTATACATTTTATTCTTATTTTTAAATGGGTGATATTGGTCTAGTTAGACCATGGGAAATGGTTCAAAAAAAATTTATGTAGCTAATTTTTAAATGGAATGAACCCTTATTAGTAATAACACTGAGGTAGAATACACCATTATCGTTTTCTCCCATGAAAATAATATCATCTACATATAAAATATCCAAAATTGATACATCTTTATCATATTTAATGTAGATTATATTTTCAACACTTCCATCATTAAATATCAAATATTTAAAGCATGTATCTAGATTTAAATAACTTCTCTTGAGTTTTATTGTAACCCATATAGATTCTTATTTAACCTAAAAAAATTAATTTTAGATTTACTGAGAAAGACACCTCATCTTCTAACTCTCAATTTAGGAATATATATTTGAAATATTTTAGAATTTTTAGGGGTTTGATTTGTACTAAAATGTGGTTGTAATATAATTTATGTCATTATTTATCTATGTTTGTGAGAAATAATAATTTATTTGATTCATGTTTTTATATTATAATATTTTTAATAAAAATTTCTTTATTTGATTTATCCCATTTTTCTTTGCAGTTGTTATGAAAGAGTTAATGGAGAAGTTGGATGATATTTAATTTTGATTATACCTATTTGATTAAAAATTTATATCATTATATATAAATGTACAGGGAGAATAAAATCCAATACCTATAGATAAAATTTGGATTAATTTACATCAAAACACACCTCATTACGATAAGGTTTTGGAAGAATTTTTAGATTATGCAATTGCAAATCGATCTGTGGATGATAGAATAAAATGTCAATGTATGGATTGTAAATTCAAGCAGTGGTTGAATAGAAAAGAATTATATGATAATTTGACATTGAAGCAGTATCCAGGTTGATATGTATATTGGATTTGGCATGGTGAATCAAATGTTATGGAAAGTAAGAAAAGAAATGCCAATACTATCAATGAAATACAAAGTGACCTAACAGAGGATAATTCAATTCAAAATTTGTTAAATGAAACATTTTGTTTTTCAGAATACAATGTCCAAGATTTTAATAGATCAAAATAACCTTTGGTTGGTCTTAAGCAGTTTAATCTTCCCTAGATATTTAGTGATGAAAAAATGATTTTTATGAAATAATTGAAGAAAGACAACAAGAACTGCATGAAGGGTGTTCCAAGTATTTGAAGTTGTATTTTTTACTCAAGTTGTATCATATCAAGTGTCTTTATGGAATTATTGACAAAGCAATGTCCATGATTTTAGAGTTTTTTCATTGTGAATTTAGTGAAACTAAGATCCCTAAATCATTTTATGAGATGAAGAAGGTCATAAAAATATAGACTTGGTTATACAAAGATACATGCATGCCCTAATGATTGCATGCTTTACAGGGGAGAAGAGTCTAATAAATAAGAATGCACAAGATATCATACAAGAAGATGTGATTCAGTGAATAATATTGATAGTATAAATTAATGCAACTGCAGGAAGAAATAGAAGAAGAAAACTCCTGAAAAGGTATTGGGTTACTTTCTTCTGAAACCACGCTTGAAAAGATTATTCATGTCATCAAAGACAGTATACGACATGAAGTGTCATGCTCAGGATAGTAATTATGGCTTGATGAGAGATCAAAAAGATTCAAAATCAAGGAATATGTTTGATTTCCTCTATCCATATTTTTTAGATCCTTATAATTTTTTTTGGGATTGGATTCTATTGGTTTTAACCCTTTTGGTACTTCAAGTACTAATTATAACATTTTTCCAGTAATGTTGATCCCCTATAATCTACCACCATGGATGTTTATCAAGAAGACTTATTTCATTATTTTGATTATTATCTCTGGAAATAAAATTCCTTAAAATGACATTGATGTATTCCTTAAACCTCTAATTAATGAATTACAAGAATTATGGGATGATGGTGTGAAAAATATGATGTGTTAATGAGACAAATATTCAAAAGGCATGATGCTTTAATGTGTATAATTAGTGACTTTCCTAGACTAGGAAATTTATCTGGTTGGAACACTAATACTAGTTTGGATTTTCCGGTTTTTCATTTTGTTTTTAAACCTCAATGATTACCTTATAGAAGAAAATTGTGTTTTATGTGTCATCATAAATTTATTGATGCTTATCATGAATTTAGGTTTTAAAAATAGATAATTCAATGGATATATTGAAATGATAAAGTCACTGAAGATGTTATATAGTTCATAAATCTTAGAATAATTAATGAATGTCACTAATGAATTTGAAAAATATCATCTGTTTAAAGAAGGGGAAACATGTATGAGGTCAAGTATCCGAAGAATTCGGTACAAATAAATGGAATAAAAGGAGTATATTTTTTGAAATTAATTATTTTTATTTTGATTTGTTACATCATAATATTGATGTAATGCATATTGATAAGATCATATGTGAAAATATAATTTTTATTGTGCTTAAATAATGGAGTATGTTGAAGTATCACGTTAATACTCATACAAATTTGGAGTCCATGAATATAAATCATGGTTTGTGGGTGGATGTGAATGGAAATTATCCTTCAGATATTTTTACAAATAATATTCAAGATAATTACATATTCATTTGAACATTAAATAATGTAAAATATTTAAGAAACATGTCAATGTGCGTTGACTTAAAGCATCAAAAGTCACAAATATTGGCAAGTCATGCCTCGCATATTTTGATGGAGGAGTTATTACCATTGTATTTGGATAATACTTTTCCTAAAAAAGTAATTATATTTCTATTTGAGTTTTTTATCTTTTTCAGAGATATTTGTGGGAAAACCCTAAATTCAACTAATCTTTATAAACTTCAAGAATGAATTTTTTTGACACTATGTAATTTGGATATGTTATCTCCCCATTCATTCTTCACGGCCATGATTCATTTGAATTTTTATTTGGTTGAAAAATTGAAACATAGTGGATTGGTACACTATCGATGGATGTATCCAATTTATAGGTATGTTGATATTTTTTCATTTTCATTGGTGAATTCACTTTTATCAAATCATTGAATAAGTTTTTTCATATGTTTATTTTTTTCATCAGGTACTTTGGTCATTTGAAATCATATCCAAGGAATAAAGCTCAACCATATGGCTCTACTATTGAAGGTTACATAGCAGAAGAGTACTTGACCTTCTGTTCTAGGTATTTTTATGGGATTGAGACTAGATTACATTTTTATGGGCTTGATGATGAAATATCCACTAATTATTTTTCAGAATATTAGTCATCAATATATCCAACTACTAAACAAAAAAAATTAGAAAGGGGTCAAATTTTACACTGACTGAATTGGAGTTTCTAAAAGCACATAGATATGTGATACTCAATAGTGTTATTACAGATCCATTTATTGAAGAATTTTGATTACAAAAAAAGTGGTGATTAAGGGGTCAAGCTTGGAATGGGATAGAATTAAAAAAATCTGTAAATAAATAGATTATTGAATAATTCACCCTTCGTGTAAGTATATACTCATATTCATATTATTTATGTGTATTTATTTTTTCTATGTTAAAAGTAACCCCTTATATTTTTTTGTCTAGATAATGAATATTGATAATCGATTTGAAATATTGAATTATTTAACATTTTTGGATCGAGTTCCTCGAAGGAAGGCACAAAGATTCGATGCCTAAAATATTAATGGCTTCAGGTTTCTTATAATTTACTATGAATAAGACTTGAAAACTCAAAATAGTGGTGTATTTACATTTGAGGATGTGGGATAATATGCGAAGATGATTGATATAATTGAATTAAACAACCATTTCCAGTTTTTTTTTGTCTTATTAAAATTAATGTGGGTCAACATTAATATAGGTATAATGAAATATTCGTTACATTTTACTTATGTCAACTTCTCTCACTTGATGAATACTGATGAGTGTGTAGAGCTTGATTCATTTATCATGGATTAAAAAGAGAAGATTGTTTATTATGTAGATGATGAAATACATAAACGTTGGATTATTTTGGTACACTTAAAGTAGAGAGGCTGATATGATGTGGGAAATGAAGATCAATTGATGATTTGTGATATTGAACCTCATCAACCACAAAAAATTGGACAGTTTTTTTAACAATATTGAAATTGTAGAACATCAAAGAGAAGGTGAAAATGAAGGAATCATCACAATATTGATTGATAATAATAAAGATAATTAATATGAGGATAATTGAATGTATAAATTGGTAATGAAAATTTATTAGAATTTCTCATTGATAAGTGCTTCATACATATATACATTGTAAAAATATTTTAGTTTTGAATTTTTTCTACATTTAATATACCTTAACCATTTGAAATGTAGTAATTCCAAGAAAAATAAAAAATTCATAATCATTTCTGATCAACATCTCAAAGAATTCAACCACTATCATCATATTATGTGTATCCCTGTGATAGATCATTTTTTCACCCATTTATATTGTATTCATTGGTGAGTAAACATTACTAGTATTTATGTTATTTTTTTTAAAAAAACATTATATTTTATTAATTGTTTAATTTATTTGTCAAACAGGTAAAGACAACCATGGAAGGGATACAAATATAAACATTTTTGATGTATGGTACTTGAAGGAATTCAAGATTATCATTCCATTTTATGAGTTTGAGGTGACTTCCAATAATTCTGCAGAAATTCGACGTGCGGTGTGGTTGGAATTACTTAGTACACACTTCTTAAAGGTACAAAATCCTTTAAAAAAATATTTAGGGAGTAAAAAACAGGGAATTTTTCTCTCATAAATCCTGGGAAAGTGACAGTTGATTGAATTTTAAAATGTAATAACCAATGGCACATAATTCCGAATTATATTTTTCCCGTTATGGCCATAAAATCATTTTTAGTGTTTTAAAACACTAAAAATGTGTGGAATGGTAAGACACGTAGAAAATGACCTTAGTTAGATGAAAAATCATGGGAAAACACTTATGAATTATTCTTAACATGTATCTGCAGACAAAATTTCAATCTGACCGGTGGTGTGGCGGGAATTTCTTGGTATACACTTTTTAAAGGTATACAAGCATTTAAGAAAAGGTGTTTAGGGATAAAATCTTGGAAAATGACACCATATTTCCCTAAAACTGGAGGAAAATGACCATATATTTATTTTGAGATGTAGGAATTGAAGACATATCATTCTAAAATATGGTTTTCCCGTTATGTACTTAAACATGGTTTTAGTGTTTTAAAACACTAAAACATGCATAGAACAGTTAAAATCATATAAAATGACATTATATTGATGTTAAATCATGATAAAACCACCTATGAGTTATTTTTGACATTTACTCACAAAAAACCCTCAATCTGACATGTGGTGTTGTTGGAATTAGAGGGTAAACACTTCTTAAAGGTACAAAAGCCTTTAACAAAAGTTTCGGGGGCCAAAACTAGGAAAATGATACCATATTACCCAAAAATAAATGAACAAGATCCATATATTTATTTTTTTAATGTAGGAAGTAATGAAACAATATTCAGATTTTTGGTTTTCCCATTATGTCTGTAAATACGTTTTGAGTATTTTAAAACACTAAAACAATCATGGAATGGTAAAAAGAAAGTAAAATGATATTATATTGATGTGAAATCATGGTAAAAACACTTTTGAGTTATTTTGACATGTACACATAGAAAATAAATCAATATGATGTGTCATGTGGTCGGAATTACTTGGTAAACACTTCTTAAAGGTACAAAATCCTTTATAAACAAGTTTAAAGGGATCCAAAACTAGAAAAATAGTGTAGGATTTACCTAAAATCAAGGAAAAAACCATATATTTAATTGTGAAATGTAGGAACTAACATCACATCATTATGAATTATGGTTTTCCTGTTACAGTTGTAATCGCATTTTTAGTGTTTTAAAACACTAAAACATGCATGAATGGTCAAAAGCATATCAAATAGACTCAGATTGATGTAAAATAATGGTATAACTACCTTTGAGTTATTTTTGACATGTAATCATAGAAAACACATCAATACAACATGAAGCATGGTTAAAATTACTTGGTAAACACTTCTTAAACGTACAAAAGTACTTAAAAACAAGTGTCATGGGGTCAAACCAGGAAAAAAATATTGGATTGCTGAGAAATTATGGAAAAATGACCATTGATTAAATTTTGAATTTTAGGAATCAACAAAACATCATTCCGAATTAAAGTTTTCCCATTGTGTCCATAAATTAATTTTTAGTGTTTTAAAACACTAAAATGTGCATGGAATGATCAAAACCATTGACAGCGGCCTTAGATTGATGTTTAATCAGTGGATAACCATAAATGAGTTATTTTTTATGTTTATCCACTCACAACATGTCAATCTAATGTGCGGTGTGGTCAGAATTATTCAGTAAAACCTTATTAAAGGTACAAAAGCCTTTGAAAATAAGTGTTTCGGGGTAAAAACCAGGAAAACGACATTGGATTAACCTAAAATCCTTGTACATTGACCATTTATTTAATTTAGAAATGTAGTAACCAATGAAACATCATTTTGAATTATAGTTTTTCTAATATGTCTATAAACATGTTTTTAGTGTTTTAAAACACTGAAATATAAATGTAATCGTAAAAAACATATAAAATGACCTTATATTTACTTGAAATCATGGTAAAACCACTAATTTTTTATTTTTGATGTATACACATAGAAAAAATATCAATTTAATGTGAGGTGTGGTCATAATTACTCAGTAAAAACATATTAATGGTAGAAAAACCTTTAAAAACATATGTTGATGGGTAAAATACAATAAAACAATGTTGGGTTACCATGAAATCAGGGTAAAATGACTATATATTGAATTTTGAAATATAGGAACTGATTACTCATCCTTAAGAATTACAATTTTCCCATTATGTATGTAAACTTTTTTTAGTGTTTTAAAACACTAAAAGGTGCGAAAAACAATCAAAACCAAAGAAAACAACCCCATATTGATGTGAAATCATGGAACAACCATCATTGATTTATATTTTAAATAATAGGATATGTTTTAATATTAATTAATTTATAATTTTATTATAAATTAAATTTAAAGAACACTGCACGTTGCTTCAAAAATAAATTAAAATATTTACTCATCCCTTTTTAGTTTCAAGTATTGAATATTACCTTAAATAGGTAATTTTTTGTTTTTAAACTGTTTTTAATTACATATTATTTTTTTATGTTAAAATATATTCTATTTTACTAAAATAATAACAAATTTTATGTGAATCATCCTAAATATATTCTATTTTTCTTCCCTTTCACATTATTTTCTTAAATGTTTTGGTTTTCATTATATGTGGAAGATACTAGAAGTAGGATAGAGGTTTACTATTCTGATCCATGAAATTCTTTAGAAGATAGTAGTGAGTTTTCTTAGTTTCCATGGTATGTTAAAAATTTATCAATTATTCTAATTCAGTTCTTATTTATTATGTTTAGTTTTAATTTTTTGTTTTTTTGTTATAGTTGATGAGATGATGTGGTTGATTCCATTTGATGAGTTGATATAGAGGCAGACATATGTAGTGGAGGTCGTGATGTGGATTTAGACAAATGCATTGGAGGCTATGAAATTAATGTATATTGGGAATGGGATATTGTTAGACATATTTGATATGTATATATTGATGACCTGAGAATTGGTTAACTAATGTCTGGGTTGATTGAGACTGAGTTTATGACGACTATTGATGTATGAAATATGTATGATGGGTTTACCATATGTTTATGTTTTAGTTTAATGTATGTTAGTTTTTTATATTATAGTTTTTTATTAAATACTTTTTTAAAAACTAATTTACCAGCAATTCCTAGTAACCACTGCTAAACACATTAAAAAAATATTTTTAGTAGTAGTTAGGATGAACTTTTTCTAAAAAACCACCGCTGATATGTTCAGTGGAGGTTTTTTAATTTTATTTATATTTTCTTGGGTATTTTTTTATAAAATAATTTCCACAAAATAAACAAATAACCACCACTAAATGATCCAAAAAATAAATATAAAAAACATTGTGAAATTAATAAAATATCAACTAAATGACTAGATACCATGAAATATTTTATGTTTTTGATAACAACCTCTATAAAATTATGCAGTGGTTTAAACTGTCGCTAGTTCACAAATAAAATGCTGCTAAGGCCCCTTTTTGTAGTGTGATTTCCATTGTTTTTCATATGGTGTTTGAAAATTATTTTATGAAATGTGAAAGGGTTTGGAATTTTAAGATGTTTCTTGGTTTTAAAGAACCTTTTGGAACAATGGTTTTTGAATGAAATTTTTGAAAGGCACCCCTTGATTTCCCCTTACCTTTGTACCCCTTGTGTGGGTTTGTAATCACTATTTGATGCGTATTGCTTCCCTTAATTGGGAAGGTACCTTTTATGCCCTATTTTCATGTTATGTGTATGTGGATTTCCACCATTGGGTGTTAGGGGTGAGGTTAGATATGGTTATTCCTTGTGGGTATAATTTTATTCTTTTCACTACACCTCACGTCCTTTATTGGTCATGGTATGTTGGCTATTAAGTGGAAGATCTATTGGTTCTTTTAGATGGTTCACATGCCACTAGTTTCCCACCAATCGTGTTACACCATGATATTTTTTTCAAAATATATTTTCCAAGTAAATTTAATCTTTCAAATAATTTTCATTCCACAAAAAACCATGTTTATCTTATGTTATAGGAAACACATAGTTTAGCTTGCATTATACACAACACTGAGTTTATCTTGCATTACATGAAACACTGAGTTTTAATGAATTGTGTCATACTATTAAAATATTTTTATTTAATATGATAGTTATTACCTAGAAATTGGAATGGAGGGTATGAATAGGATTAACTGAAATTTAAAATATATGGTTTTTAAAAGTATATAAAATTTATTATTTGGTGACCAATTATTTATAAATGAAAATAAAACTATTTGAAAATAAAGGAAATATTTTTCTGAAAAAATATTTTTATGAAAACAAAGGATTTTTACCTCAATAAATTAAACAAGTAAATTTTGGGAGATTATTTTAAGTAATTTATATATTATGTATTCAATAAAAACTTTGGCATTCATCTTATGTGTTTTGTAGAGAAGATATAAAAATAATTCCAATTTTACACTTAAAATTGTATTTTTCTAAAAAATTGTTATGCCGGCTTTTCAAACTTAACATAAAATATATTTTTTACAATTTTAGAAAATTTATTTTAAAAAATTAAAATATTTTTTTAAATAATTTTTCAAATTTATCTTAGGATATATTTTTGATAATTTTCTAAGAAGATAAATTTTTAATGAATGATGAAAAACACTACTTTTTATTAAAACATTTCATTTCTTTTAAAGAATTTAAAATTTGATTTTTTTTAAATATGGATTTAAAAGTAATATTAGAAAAATTATATATATATTAATCCAACTTATGTCATTTTAATCAATTTCAATTTAAAATTTTAAATTATTATTTTTAAAACTTTTAAAAAATTTCCCTTTAGAGAACTATTTTTTCATCATGTTTATGGGATTTATTTTAAATTAAAATTTTCCACCTCTGTGAATGGAATTTAAAAGAAATTGATTAAAAATTTTAAATTAGAATAATTTCTATTTTCTAAAAATTTTAAATTAATTTTTCACAATAATGAATATTTAAAATAGAAAGAATTAATTATCACAGTAAAGGTGAAAATGTGTTTACCGTAGGTTAAACTAAATGAATAATGGGTAAAATGACCTATAAACTTATCCAAAACCCAATTTTTATCCATATTTAGACCTCAAAACCTATAGTTTTTGATAATTTCTCATTTATGAGCCTTTTTCAAGTGAAAATTATAAAGAAACCTTTTTTCAAAAATTATAAGTGTGTTACTCACCTCATTTATAAAAGGTCACCCCCATCTACTCTTCTCTTCACATTTCCAATAAACATTGGTTCAGAAAATCCCTACCCAAATAAATTAATAAATTCACTCCTCCCATCCTAGAAGACTTATTTTGGTCTGAAATATAACCTAATAATCCTTTTGGTGGAAACCAAAAGAAGTTGTCTGAATAAGAGGAAACATTCTTCAAAGAGAATTTTTATTTTATTTCTTCCTACACCTCCATAAATTTATATTAAAATATGATAATATCATAACCTCAGTATCCTAAAAATACTTTTATATTTTTATTTAATGGTAATGACCTACATCCATCTCATCTTCCCTCTAATGGGAAATGATAGTGTTGCTAGTGTGTACGGCAGATTGCCGCCTCACGAACCGATGTGACACATTTACAATCAACACCTCTCAACGTTGGTTATGATGATGGATATAATATATTTACATAATATTTTTAACATAAATATACTTATTTAATTATTATATCATATATACCTTCTTACATTCCATTCTGTGGGGAATACGATAACATTGTTTGTGTGTTTGTTGGGCTACTGCCTTGTGAAGCGATGTGATTCGTTCTTCCCATAAGATTTACATGGAAGGTAATGATGATTAATTTAAATAATAATATGTGATATATATTCAATAAAAATGATTCAGTATTGGTAATATCTTATTTACCCTTATTTCATTCAATCTGTTGAGAAAATGGAAACATCGTTCATGTATACATACAACCTATCATTTCCATGAATGGTGTATCTCATTTTCTATCTCTAAATTTTATATATTAATCTAATTTAAAATATAATGAATATATATATATATATTATATCATGTTTAAAATTATGAATATTATTTAACTATGATAAAATTAAGATAACTAAACATAAAAAATAAAACTTACACGAAAAACGAAGTAGTTATTACCCGTAATGTGATCTCAATAAGAAATTGATAATAAATGGGTAATAAAATTTCATAATTAAATCATATATGGTATGATATATAAAATTATTGTTCTTTTATATATTTATAATAAACAAATATTAACTATAAAATATTTTTTAACATGTATGAAGGAATTCATGACTTAAAGTAAGGGATTTTTGACTCTCTTTTTTACCTTAGTGAAATACATGCCATATTCACCGCCTATTTATTTTATATGGTGTATATACATACAATGAATGTTTTTTATGATTACTTTAAAGAATATTATATAGATTTTCATGTCCATTTTATGATCTCTCTTTCATGGGGATTATGGTTCTAATGTTACCAAAAGGGTAAGAGATTTTTGTCTCCATTTACCTTCTTTGAGACATATGTTATGTTATGAACCTATACTCTTTTATGATGTGTATATACAGATCATTTACATGTAATATCATGAAATTATTTATTCTCATGATATTTGAAGTTTCATTTAATGTTATTTTTTAATAGGTCTTATGATTCAATGTTACCAAAGAGGTAATGGTTTTATGATACAATCTCATTATTTATCAAAATTGATTATGTTTATGCTTTTGATGATGAAATATTAAGATCCATATATCAATAAACTCAAGAATTTTATTATCCTAGTGTTATTTTAGGAGACTACATGTTTTCACATAATTTTCCTTTCTTTATGTACTCAAGAGTTCAAAAGAATTTTTTTAAGAAATACTGACTTTATTTCTCTATTCAGTCAAAAACCTTTTTTCTTCCATTTCCATGTTTTCTAAAAATGTTTTCAAAATCGTTTTAAAATTCCAAATAGTATTTATTAAAGAAATTTTACCCATTCTTGACTTTTTAAAAAGTTTTTTAAAATGAATATTAATATCTTTTTCAAATCATGGACCTTTTTTATCAAAAACGTGAAAGATATATTTGTTTTAACATGTACAGAATTTTTGGTCATCATGAAAACTCAATGTTTTAAAGATTATTTATATGTTTCCAAATATATATTAAAATAAAAGTATTTTAAAATTATTTTATGTTTAAAAAAATCGAAGTGGAAAGACTATTTTTCTCATGAAATATTCCAAGTGATTTTTTAAAATCATTTATTTTCTTCAAGAAATGTTCCAAGTGATTTTTCAAAATCATTATTTATCTATGATGACCTCATTTGATATTGCATAAGCTTTACTGAGGATATGATCCAATGATACCATATTTATTCTATCTCTATATGGATTATTATTATTATGACATGATGTTTTTGAAACCCATTTCTTTCCATAGGTTATAATATAATAAAATGTTTTAGAAACCATACCCCTTTTCATGGGATATTATATGATGAATTTTTTATGATATTAATGAAAATAGATGTATATATTATGTGATGGGTGGGACATATATCTCCTTCTAATTCATTGGGTAATTATAGATAACTCATGTGTAAATATGATATGTGCAAACTTCATTACATGTTAAAAATGTTATGCATAAACCTAATGAAATGTTCAAAATTATATATATGGACATGATTACATTTTAATAGAGTTATGCGTAGACCAAGATTTCATATCCATAAGGTTATGCATGGACCTAGTTATATGTCCATAATTTAATGTGAGGGAATGATTTCATTTACTCAACTTAATGAGTGAACCAATTTCTATTTATACATGTTCATAATTTATAATCTTAAGTGTATTACATAAATATATATCTTATGCCAATTTTATGTTATCATTGATCATTTTATTTAATTTAATTATGATTCATGTCTTATTAATAACCAATATTTATTCCATGAAATAATATTTAGATCATTTATATACAGGGTATGGTTTTAATCTGTTAATTCCATGTTCTCATACCCTTATAATGACTATATGTTTACATATTTCCCATGTTTTACCTTACTGAGCATCTGATCTCACCCTTTATTATATTTCTTTCCTAGGTTATTAATAAAAATATTATGTGGGATTTTTTTAAGAGTAAAAAACGGAAGATCTTTATGGGAAATGTTAAAGATCTTTCACTAAATAATAATATTGTTTACCTATTATCCAAATTCACTAAACCATTATGGTCTTTATGCATGTATAATTAAAATTTAATGAATATTTCTCTATTAAGATGCGATGACTATGTATGATGTTTGGGTCTCTAGAATTCACATTAGTCAAAAGGGATAGGTGGGGGTTTGTCATCTCAGTGATGCTTGTGTGGGATAATTGGATGATGGTATGGACATATCATATGTTGATATTGATTTCAAGTGGTTATAACTATATATGGTTATGTGATTGGAACATTATTGACTTTGGGTAGGACCATGAAACATTTGTTTTCTTGGTGAGTATGTAATTTAGGGGAGTTTATTCTAGTGTTTGATTATATCATTTCCTATTATTTCTTTGATATGGGGCCTTCCTTTCTTGTGTTGAATTTTTATATACCATAGGATATATATGAGGTACCTACTTTTTGTTCTTAAACCATGTGATTTTTGATGTTTCCTTTGAAGATGAGTTTCCAAATATATTTGTGAAAACCAGTTTTGAGTTTTTAAAGACTTTTTTCTGAGTTCTTTAAAGTGAGTTTAAAAATGAGTTTTAGTTTAAAATAAATTTGGTTAGTGAAATGTAATAAAATAACCATTTCAATTTAGATAAAAAGGTGTGATCTATTTTTGAGAAATGATAATGGGGTGTGTGGTTTTGAAACATCTTTGGTTGATGGCTTCATTTTCAAAACATGGGTGTTCAGTTTTGGGAAAAAGGAATATATTTTGAAAGTGGATTATGGAATTGTTTTCATTTCTAGTAATTTTATAAATTTTAATCTTACTTTATTGATTTATTTAACAACTATAATTTATGAATTTATTTATGAATGGAATTAAATAGTTTTAGTAGGATTTGGTAACCAACTAGGGTTTTTAGATCACTCTTACAAAATTTTAGATTTCATGTTTTTAGTTTGATACTTCTTGTTCATCATGGTAGATTTGGGATGCGTTTGGTGGTAGTGATCTACTATATGTTTCATGGAGTTGGTTTCAATATAGGATCATGTTTGTTGGTATTTAGTTGATTTATTTTTTTTCTAGTTTTATATTTTATTTTAGTTGTTGATCTTGTATACACAAATAGTTGGATCATAGTACTTCATTATAGACTATTTGACATGTAGTTTATCACTATTTGTTTTTATATTTATTTACTCTACTAATGCATCTTTGATTTGGGAAAAACTATTCATCAAGGAGTTCTTGTGATTCCCAGAAATTTGCCACAAGCCCATGGGGATTGGGAGCACCCTTCAGGCCTTGTGGTGAGTTAGTTCAAGTACTGGGTAGGATGGAATCTTGGTTCGGTTCTTTACAAAATGGTATCAAGGGTTTGGGTTTTCCTTGAGTAGGAACTTATGATTCTTGAATATCTCTTTTTTATTTCGGTATTTTCTAGTGGCAAGGAGATTAATGTTATTGGATCTTATGTTTTAAGGGTGGGGAGATTCAAGAAAGATCTTTCCCATCCCAAACTTGGAACTGCCATGTGTTTCTAGGTTATGAATGGTGAATTTGAGGTTTCTTTTAGATGTTTCTTGTGGTCTTTGATGTTATTAATGTTTTTGGGTACCATTTGGCTATTGAGTGATTTTGGAGACCACTCTTTGACTTTAGGGTGTAATGGAACTCAATCTGCATAGTTAGATTACATGGCATGGGAAGGGTGTTCCAAGTATTCAAAGTTGTATTTTTTACTCAAGTTGTATCATATCCAGTGTCTCTATGGAATTACTAACAATGAAATATCCATGATTTTTGAGTTTCTCTATGGAGCATTTGGTGAAGCTAAGATCCCTGCATCATTCTATGAGATGAATAAAGTCATCAAAAAATATAAACATGATTATAAAAAGATACAAGCATTCCCTAATGATTATATGATTTACTAGGGAGAAGAGTATAATAAATAAGAATGAACAAGATATCATACAAGAATATGTAAGTCAATAAACAAAAATGAGTGTATAAATCAATGAAATCCTAGGAAGAAATAGAAGAAGAAAACTCCTGTAAAGGTATTGTGTTACTTGATTTTGAAACCATGCTTGAAATGATTATTCATGTCATCTAAGACTGTATATGACATGAAGTGTAATTCTTGGGATAGTAACGACAGATTGATGAGACATCCAAATGATTCAAAGTCATGGAATATGTTTGATTTTCTCTGTCCATATTTTTTTACAGATCCTTAAAATATATTTTTGGGATTGGATTCTAATGGTTTTAAACCTTTTGGCACTTTAAGTACAAATTATATCATTTGGAAATTTGTTTTGATCCTTTATAATCTACCACCATGGATGTGTATCAAGAAGGCTTATTTCATTATTTTGATTCTTATTTTTGGAAACAATATTCTTAGAAATGACATTGATGTATACCATCAACCTCTAATAAAATAATTACAATAATTATAGAATGATGGTGTGGAAAATATGATTCTTCAATGAGAAAACTATTCAAAATGAATGATGCTTTAATGTGTATAATTATATAATTTCTTAGACTCATAAATTTATCTGGTTGGAAAAATCATACTGGTTTGGCTTTTCTAGTTTTTAATTTTTATTTTGAACCTCAATGATTACCATATAGAATAAAATGGTGTTTTATGTGTCACAATCAATTTATTGATGATTATAATGAATTTTGGTTTAACAATACTTGATTCAATGGAGATATTAAAATGATAAAGTCACTAAGGTGTGATCTGGTTCAGAAATCTTGGAACGATTAATGAATAACACTATTAAATTTGGAAAATTTCATCAGTTTAAAGAAGTGGGAAACATGTACGAGGTGCAGTATCCAAAGAAGCTGGGACACATTAATGTAATTAAATTAGTATGATTTTCAAAATTACTTACTTAGATTATAATTTTCTATGTCACAATCTTGATGTAATTCATATTGAAAATAACATTGGTGAAAATATAATTTTTTTTGTACTTAAAGATCTGGGTAAATTGAAGTATCACCTTAATGTTCATATGGATTTGGATTCAATGAATATAAATCATGTTTTATGGGTAGATGAGAATGGAAATTATTTCTTTAGATATTTTTACAATGAAGAGTCATGAGAAATACATATTCCTTTGAACCTTAAAGAATGTAAATGTGCCCGATAGATATTCAAGAAACATATCAAGGTGCTTTGACTTAAATCATCAAAAGTTACATGGATTGGAAAGTCATGAATCACATATTTTTATGGAGAAGTTGTTACCATTTTATTTTACAAATACTTTTCCTAAAAAATTAATTGTGGTTCTATTTGATTTTTCACCTTTTCCAAAGAGATATGTAGAAAAACACTAAATCCAACTGATGTTTTTAAAATTCAAGAAAGAATTGTTTTGACAATATGTCATTTGGATATGTTATCTTTCCATGCATTCTTCATAGTCATGATTCATTTGACTTTTCATTTTGTTGAAGAAGCTAAACTTGGTGGACCAATACACTATCGATGGATGTATCCAATAGAGAGGCACATTTATATTTTTTTCATTTTCATTGGTGAATTCACTTTTGTCAAATCATTGCACAAAAGTTTTTTAATATGTTTATTTTTTTCATCAGGTACTTAGGTCATTTGAAACCATATCTAATGAATAAAGCTCAACCATATGTCTCTATTGCTGAAGGTTACATAACAGAAGAGTTATCAACCTTATATTATAGGTATTTTGATAGGATTGAGACTAAATTAATATTTTTATGGATGTGATGATGAAATCTCCACTAATTATTGTTCTGAAAATTAGTCATCAGTATTTCCAACTACTAGATAAAAAATTAGAAAGGGGTCAAATTTTACACTGATTGAATTAGATATTCAATAGGCATATAGATATGTGCTACTCTATAGTGTTATTGTAGATATATTTATTGAAGAATTGTGACTACAAACAAAGAGGTGATTAAGGGGACAAGCTTGAATTGGGATGGAATTGATAAAATATTTTAATAAGGAGCTTATCTAATTATTAACCTTTGTTTAAGTATATACTCATATTCATATTATTGATGTGTATTTATTTTTTCTATGTTAAAAGTAACTCTTTATATCTATTTTTTAGATAATGAATATTGATAATCAAGATGAAATATCAAATGATTTGGCATTTTTAGATTGAGATACTCTAAGTAAGGCTAAGAGATTTGATGCATACAATATTAATGGCTTCATATTTCATATAATTTATTTTGAAGAACACTTGAAATCTCAAAATAGTGTTGTATTTACACTTGTAGGGGTGGGATACTATGAGAAGATGAATGATATATTTAAATTAAAAAATCATTTCCAGTTATCAGTTTTCTTATTCAAATGAAAGTGGGTCAACATTAATATAGGTATAATGAAAGATTCATTACATTTTACTTCTATCAAATTCTCTCACTTTATGAATACCGATGAGTGTGCAGAGCGTGGTCCATTTATCTTGGATTCAAAATAGAAGATTGTTTATTATATGGATGATGAAATACATAAAGTTTAGAGTATTTTTGTACACTTAAAGCAGAGAGACTTATATGATGTGGGAAATAAAGATAAATTAATTCTTTGTGTTAGTGACCCACATCATCCAAAAAAAAATTGAACTCTTTTTCCAAACAATACCGATATAGTAAAACTTAAAATAGAGAGTGAAAATGAAGGAATCATCATAATAAAGGTTGATAACAATAAAGATAATGAAGACGAAGATAATTAAATGTATAAATTGGTAATGAAAATTTATTAGAATTTCTCATTAATAATTGCTTCATACATATATACATTTTTTAGTTTTTCTTTTATTTTTCTATAAAAATATTTTTTTTTTGAATTTTTTATACATTTAATATACCATAACCATTTGAAATGTAGAAATTCCAAGAACAAAAAAATCAATATCCTAGCCAACCAGCATCTCAAAGAATGACACCATTGTCATCATATTTTGTGGATCCTAGTGATTCCATTATACCTGAGACAAATAGTGGGCAAGATATTTCCCAAGATGTCACTGATAGAACACTTCCTAATTCACCTCCAATGATGGATCAGTTTGACACCCATCTATATTGGGGATACTGGTGAGTTAACATTACTAGTATATATGTCATTTTTAAAAAAACGTTATATTTTATTAATTGTTTAATGAATTTTTTAAACTGGTAAAGACAACCACGGAAGGGATACAAATATGAAAATTGTGGATGTATGGTACTTGAAGGACTTCAATATTATCAATCCATTTCATGAGAATGAGGTTCCTTCTAGTAATGTTACCAGAATTCGATGTGCGGTGTTGTCAGAATTACTCAACAAACACTTCTTAAAGGTAAAAAAGACTTTAAAAATAGGTGTTAGGGAGTAAAATAAAGGGATTTTTTTATTTAACTTAAATAAGGGGAAGGTGACAGTTGATTAAATTTAGTAATGTAGTAACCGAAGACACATCATTCGGAATTATGGTTTTCCTGCTACAGGAATAAAGAAATTTTTAGTGTTTGAAAACACTAAAACATATGTGTAATGGTAAAACCATATTTAATGAGCTTAGGTTGATTCAAAATCAGGGTAAAAACACTTATGAATTATTTTTTATATGTATATTTAGACAACATGTCAATCCAACCTGCGGTGTGGTGTGAATTACTCAGTAAACACTTCTTAAAGGTATAAAAGATTTTAAGAAAAAATGTCATGGGGTAAAATCTAGGAAAATGACATCATATTCCTCTAAAACCAAAGGAAAATGACCATATATTTAATTTTGTGATGTTGTAACTGACGACACTTTATTCTAAATTACAGTTTCCCTGTTATGTCCTTAAACATATTTTTAGTGTTTTAAAACACCAAAACATGCATGGAATAGTAAAAAGCATAGAAAATGACCATAGATTGATTTTAAATCATGGTAAAACCACCTATGAGTTATTTTAGAGATGTATATTCAAAATAACATCAATCTGACATGCGGAGTTGTCAGAATTACTAGGTAAACACTTCTTAATGGTACAAAAGCTTTTAAAAACAAGATTTCAAGGTCAAAACTAAGAAAATGATATTATATTTTCAAAAAATAAATGGACAAAAACCATAGATTTATTTTTTAAATTTAGGAACTAATAGCACATCATTCTGATTTTCAGTTTTCTCATTATGGTTGTAAACATGTTTTTAGTATTTCAATACACTAAAACATGCATGGAATGGTAAATAGAATATAAAATGATCCTATATTGATGTGAAATCATGGTAAAACCACTAATGAGTTATTTTTTACAAGTACACATAGACAACATGCCAATATGATGTGTCGTGTGGTCAAAATTTGTTGTAAACACTTCTTTAATTACAAAAGCCTTTAAAAACAAGTTTAAAGGGGTCAAAACTAGTAAAATGGTATAGGATTGACGTAAAATCATGGGAAAAAAACAATATATTTAATTTTTAAATTTTGTAACAAACTTCACATTATTTTGAATTATGTTTTTTTGTTATGGCCATAAACGCATTTTTAGTGTTTTAAAACACTAAAACATGCATAGAATGATCAAAATCATATCAAATAGCCTCAGATTGATGTGAAATAATAGTATAACTACCTCTGAGTTATTTTTTACATGTAAACATATACAACATGTCAATATAACATATGGTGTGATCAGGATTACTCGGTAAACACTTATTAGAGGTATAATAGTCTTTAAAATAAGTGTCTGGGGGTCAAAACCCGGAAAAAATGTTGGATTGCCCAAAAATTAGGGGAAAATGGTTGTTGATTAAATTTTAAATTTACGAACCAATGAAAAATAATTCCAAATTATGGTTTTTCCTTTGTGGTCGTAAATGACTTTTTAGTGTTTTAAAACACTAAAATGTGTATGGAATGGACAAAAAAAGGCTTCATATTGATGTTTAATCTTGGGAAAACTAGAGATGAGTTATTTTTTATGTTTATGCACTGAAAACATGTCAATATGATGTGCATTGTGGTTGGAATTATTCAGTAAAACCTTCTTAAAGTTATAGAAGCCTTTAAAAATAAGTGTTAGGGGGTCAAAACCATTAAAATGACATCGAATTAAACTAAAATCACGGTACAATGACCATTTATTGAATTTTGAAATGTAAGAACCGATAGAACATCATTTCAAATTACAGTTTTCCCGTTATGGCTATAAATGTGGTTTTAGTGTTTTAAAACACTGAAATATACATAGAATTGTCAAAAGTGTATAAAATAACATTATATTTACATGAAATCAAGGTAAAACCACTAATGAGTTATTTTTGAAGTGTACACACATAAAAAATGTCAAACTGATGTGCGGTGTGGCTGAAATTACTCGGTAAACACTTCTTAAAGGTACAAAATCCTTTAAAAACAAGTGTTTATGGGTCAAAACTAGGTAAACGATGTTGAGTTTCTGTGAAATTAAGGTAAAATGAATGTATATTAAATTATGAAATGTAGGAACTGATGACACATCATTCAGAATTACAATTTTCCCATTATGACTATAATTGTTTTAGTGTTTTAAAAAACAAAAACGTGTGTGGAATAGTTAAAACCAAAGAAAATGACCACATATTGATGTGAAATCATTGGACAACCATCTTTGATTTATTTTTGAAATATAGGATATGTTTTGATATTAATGCATTTAAATTTTTTTATTAAGTAAATTTCATGAACACTGCACATTTCTTTAAAAATAAATTATAATATTTAATCATACCTTTTTAGTTTCAAGTGTTGAATCTTATATGAAATAGGTAATTTTATGTTTTTAAAGTGTTTTTAATTATATATTATTTTTTATGTTAAAATGTATTCTATTTGATTAACAAAATAACAAATTTTATGTGCATCATTATGAATATATTATGTGTATTTTCTCTTTGACATTTATTTTCTTAAATGAATTGGTTTTTATTATATGTGAAAGATGTCAACAGTATGATAGAGGTTGACCGTTCTGATCCATGACATTCTTTAGAAGGTAGTTGTGATTGTTCTTAGTTTCTATGGCATGTCAAAATTTTATCAATTATTCTAATGTAATTCTTATTTATTATATTTAGTTTTATTTTCAGTTTTATTTTTTGTTATAGTTTATGAGATGATGTGGTTGATTCTATTTGATGAGATAATTTTGAGGTAGACATATGTAGTAGAGATCGTGATGTGGATGTAGATAGATGCATTAGAGGCTATTATAGGATCAAAATATAGAAGTATATGTATGTGGGATGGAACAATACAAGAGGGGGTAAATTGTATGTTGATAAGTTTTGTACTTAAAATCTTAATAAGAAACTTAGTTTAAGAGATCTTAAACTAATACAATTCACAAAGCCTATTATGAAACAATACAAATTATTAGACTAGTCTTGAATTTGATGGATATAATATGATACCATAGATAATTAAAAATACAATTGTATTTGGGTTAAATACAATGATTAGATTATAAAAAATGTAAATTATTCTACCATGCAGTATATAGAATCTTTTAATACACTATGTAATGTAAATTAATATATAGTAATTAAAACAATTTCAATAGAAAATATTACGAATATAAAGAGGAAGTAAAAGGATTCTCTTTCTATTACAAATAGTAACAGAAAAGAAAGGGGTATTACAATTATTTTATCCTAAAGAGTAGGGTATCATTTCACCTAGGATAATAGGTTGGTCTTACCACCACCTGGGTAAGCCCTCGATACGATTATTGGAACACCTATGTTCCTATCCATAAAATCCCTTGATTAAGAAGGTAATCATCACCTTTGTATTTCAAATACATGAAAGACCTCGATACAACGATCAACAACACCATCTTCTTATCCTCGGAAGCCCTTGATCATTATCACAATAATCGGTCACACAAAGAAATGCAAAGCACTTATTGAAATACAAGAACCAGGAACATGAAATTCACGTCTTGTATCTTCATGGATTTTCGCATGAACCAAGAGAGAGGTTACACCATCTCTCTCTAGAACTTAATTCACATTAATGTTTCTTCTATGTTCAATAGTCCTAGTCGTGTACTCTCTGATTCAAATAACATCTTATTTATAGGCCTCCTATCCATCATTCATATTTGATTTCAACAATCATATTTCTCTAGAAAACTCAGAGGGACTTGGACACCTGTCACTATAAATGTCAAAATAAAATAGAATACATGACATAGTTTTTATTAGTATATAACTAACGTTAAGAAATCATTTTGGTTATAAAATAATAGGTATAGAAATATGAAAGAATTAGTATGATGAATATATAAAGCATGAGTAAAAGGATAATGTGAAACATTTATGGGGTATTATAGTAATACATGAGTACAATTAATTACATAAGTAAGATGAATAACATATTTATGATGAAAAACATGTATATGATGCATAATAGGGTTACAATGCATAACATGGATGCAAAGCGTAACATGGTTACGATGTATAACATGGTTACAATGTATAACTTGGTTATGATGCCTAACATGGAAATGATACATTGTATGAGGTTACGATGAAAAATAATACATGTGGTTATGATGAAAAATAACATATGCGATTACAATGAAAAACAACATATGCAGTTACAATGAAAAACAACATATGCAGTTATGATGAAAAACAACATATGCGGTTACGATGAAAAACAAAATATATGGTTATGATGAAAAATAATACATCTGATTAAGACGAAAAACAATACATATAGTTACGATGAAAAAATATATGTAGTTACGATGAAAAAAAATATACGGTTACGATGAAAAAGATGAAATAGTTTGTGATTTACAAAACAAAAAGAAATGAATTGGAAGGTCGAAACACAAGTTTTGACTCAAAAATATCCCCCTTTTTGGAAAGCAAAAAACAAAACAAAAAAGAAAGGCTTATCTCCTCCTTAATTTAGTAACTCTTCTAAAAGTAATATTGAATACAACTAATTCCATCTTTGGATAAAAATTATCTCTAAGGATCATATTCTCTTTACTTAGCCTTTTCTTATGATTTATTCCCCTTAATAAGATGTTCTCCCATTTTCCTTTTTATGGGAATAAATTATTCCTTATAAATCAATTTCGTCTTTTCCAAATTATTCTCCCCCTTTGTGATTTTCAAAAACAATAAGGAAAAACATTCTTTTCCTGTAAGGAGTTAGAGAAACAATGTATATGAAATATTATAAATTACTTGAAATGTAATTAAATAAGTTTTATTACAACAAGAGTTCAAAATTAATTCTTTCTCCTTTTTTCCAAGAGGTTGAAAACATCAAGATTCATCTTTTTAAACTCTTTTCTATCCACCATAAACTTTTCTAGAGCTTTTTACTGAGCCTTCATCTTCACATCCTATTTCACAATTATATTTTCTTGTTTACGGAGCCTTTCTTCCTGAAGTCTCTTGATTGTTTCCTGTGCTTTGAGCCTTACTTCCTAGTAATTTTAATCATCCATTCTGGATATGTATTACTTTTCTATGATTAAAACTCTATTTGAGATAAAACAAACTTTTTCATTCATATTTGTGACCAACTTTTTGTCAACTGAATTGAAATCATTTACTTGCTTCACCAATTCCTCAAGATTGTATACATGAAAATTGAGATTATCATAAATATTGTATGACCACTTAACAAATTTTTTTCAAGCCCTACTATGCTCAATTGCATGTTCTTTGAACACTTTAAAATGAGCTTCAAGTTTTAAAACCCTATCCATCAGAATATTGACAAAATCTGTTCTTTCATTATGACTATTAGAAATGATATCTAGTTTGGATTCAATTTTTTTTAAATAAATATAAAATCATCTTTAATCTGTACAAGTCTTGTTCAATATATTGAACTCCATTTATTGTGATTTTCCTCTCTGAATTAGTATATTCATTGAAATCTAAAAGCTCTCCAAAATGATTTTTCATACCGAAAAATTTAGCTGGTTGATTCTGATTCTTATCAAAGTATTCTTCTTCTCCTTTATCTGAGATTTGGATAACATTCTTGGATGTATTCTTTTGAGAAACTTATTTTGATGATTGAGGATAAGGAGATGGATACATAAAGTATGGGGCTTCACACGATTCTGCTGAAGTGATTATTTAACATTGATCTTTCTTTTTTGTATCTTCATTTTGTTTCTATTCTTATTTTTCTTATTTTTCTTATTCTTCTTTACCTTCTTCTTCTTGTTCTTAACTTTCTTGATTGATTATTTATGTAACCAATTGTTCAGCTACCTACATTTCATTTCATTTCTCTACTGGATCCGGTTGGATTTAAAGTGCTTGTTCTCTTGTGACTATTCCAGTTCTAGTTTTCTTATCTATATTTAGAAGAATATCAACATCAATGGCTTCATCATTTCTCTTCTTCATTCTATTTTTCTTTTATTCTTATTTTAAGTTTACTTTGGTTTCTATTCTTTCATCTAGATCTTCATTAGGGTCCAATTCATATTGTGGATCCCCTTACTTAATTTATCCCTTCTTCTTCCCACATTCTACCAAAAACTCATCTGGTACTAATTTTGGTTTCTTTTATTTCTTGGTGGTTTTATCCTAATCTAAATTTCTTTTGATCATAGTTGATTTAGATGGATTAGGATATTTTTGACTCCCTCCTACTACTTATTTTGTTTTTTTTCACTTCTATATCTTTCTCAAACAATTTGGATTCATGATTGAATCATAACATGAGTCTCCTGATCATATCCTTACTGATGATTGGATCCTTCAAAGTAATTAGATCTGATTTAATCGGAACATTGCACAAACTCATGCATTCTTTCAAAAACTTGCTCAGAATAATAGAAAACATGATCAGGTAGGATTTAATTGCACATTATTTAAGTTTCTTGATGGTCAAGAAAACAAAACCCATGATATTGAAATTCCTCATATTTAATAGGTATTCAAGAATATAGAAATTAGATACTTTTAGAGTTTCCTTATCACCCTTTATCAGTACAAGGAATCTTTTCATCCAAAGGGATATGATATGGTTGTAAGCTGATAAATGATTTACCTTCCTCTTATTCTCATGAATCTCAAAAATATATTACTCTAAATTTCTTTTTTCAAAAGGTCAATCGAGATCCAGTAATTTTTGAGAAGGGCAAAGAGCATCTCCCTCACACAGAACTCCTAGGAAAGAAGATTCTTGTTTAACTGAGGTTGTTTATTTCATATCACGCACCCTAAACAAAACCTTGAGACCTTTGTCTTTCTCCATTGTTTTATATAATTCCAAAACTTCTTTGGAATACACATATTCTTGATCTGATTCAAGTATTTCAATACATAGGGATTCCCATCTTTGGAAATTTATTATTTTTGTCAACTATTGATCATAAGACTCATAAATTTTTTGAGAGAATAACCATTCACATCAAAAGTAAATAGAAGAGAAATCTTTTGTAGACATTTGTTTCAGAGAATAATTAGTTGATTTAAACATGAAGGACTTGAAATAAAACATAGAAAATTAGGTTTTATCTGGTTATGAAAGCTTCAGACATCTCTAATTATGAAAACTTAGGTGATATCTGATTATGAATAGTGATGGATATTTATAGAGCATCATAACATTGGTTAAATTCATAAGGATTTTGATGTGGTTTGGGTAGGGGTTATTTTAGAAAGTAATTAGATGGTAAATATTAGATCTAAAAGATCCAGTTTTTGAGAATGACTTCTAACTCTTGAGGTTTTCTTTAAAAAAAATTATTCAAGATGAATCTGATTGGAGGAAATAATGAAAGAATTGAAATACAAACAATTTAAAATATAATGGAAAATATAGGGTTTTATAATTTTTATCTGACGGATTATCAGGATAGATATATTGGTTTCAATATATTGTTCTTATGATAATAATACTTAACTATTATTGTAATAGAAAATTAATTGTAATACTAAAATTTATGTGAAACTGATAAAATTATAATACCAATACAATGTAGTGCTGATAAAGATATGAAATCGACTAAAAACCGATAAAAATGAAACTGATAAAAACATGAAACCGATAAAACATGAAACTGATAAAACATGAAACTGATAAAAAAAAGAAGCCGATAAAAACATGAAACCGATAAAACATGAAATTGATAAAACATGAAACCAAAAAAACATGAAACCAAAAAAACATGAAACCAATAAAATATGAAACCAATAAAATATGATATTGATAAAATATTAAACTGATAAACACATGTATACTACCCCTTTGAAAATGAGTAACTTAATATAAGGATATGGTTTAAATAGGAAGTATATGTGAATGATTAATTTATAGTGATCATTATTAGCTTCTATTTAATGTATTCAAATCTATCAGATGATAATGGTTTTATGAAAATGTTAGAAAGTAGTTCTTGCGTTATGAGGAATTGTAAAATAATATCTCCTTTTAGTGTGTGGTATTTAAGAATGTGATTCCTAATATCTATGTTTTTTGCACAGTAGTGATATGTAGGGTTTTTACTTAGAGCAGTGGAACTAGTATTATCACATAGTATTTGAGTTTTGAAAAAACTCATGCTATAGTCAATGAGTGTGTGTTTCATCCAAAACACTTGAGCACAATAACTTCAGCTACTACATAGTCAGATTCAACAGTGTAAAGTGATATTGAGTGTTGTTTTTTTATGACAAAGAAACTAATGAATCTCCTACGAAATGACAAGTTTCGAATGTATTTTTTTATCCATTCTACAACCACCAAAATTTAGCATCTGAAATAATTTTCAAAACAAAATTATTTCCAAAAGAATAAAATTGTCCCAAATCAATTGTTCCTTTTAAATAGAAAAAATTATTTTTACTTATTGTAAATGGGATTATTTTGGATTTTTTTGGTATCTTTCACATAAGAATATAGAAAACATTAAGTCTGTTTGAATAGAAATTAAGTATTGTAAGCTTTATGTTATTCTTATAAATTTTTTTTATCAACTATGTTCCCAGTTTCATCAAGATCAAGATTATTCTAGGTTTCAATTGGAGTACTAATACTTTTTTTTAATTTCATATCCGAACATTTTAAGTAAATCTTTGATATACTTATGTTTGGATATATAGGTTCCTTATGGTTTTTTAGATATTTCAAAACCTAAAAATAATGTTAAATCACCAATCATACTCATTTCAAACTCATATTTCATGAGATTCGCAAAAGAATCAATTACAGATTACTAAGTTGATCCGAATATAATTCCATTAACGTAGATTTGAACAAGATAAATATTTATGTTTTCCATCATTATAATTTTTTGTGGATATTTATTTCCTTTAACATAATTGGTTTGTAATATAAATAATGTAATCCTATCATATAAAGATCCATGGGATTGTTTAAGGCCATATAAAGCTTTGGTATGTGTAAAAACAAGATCGGGATGTTTTGAGTCTAAAAAACTAGGAGGTCGTTTGACAAAAACTTCTTCTTGTACATATCCATTAAGGAAATTACATATCACCTACATTTGAAAATTTTTGATGTTAAATAATGCTACAAAGGAAAATATAATATGAATAGACTCAAGTCTAGCTACTAGATCATAGGTTTCTTCATAGTATATTCCCTCTAGTTGATTATAGCCTTTAACAACAAGTCTTGCTTTATTTCCTATAATGACTCCATTTTCATCACATTTGTTTCTAAAAACCCATTTTACTCTAATTACAGTTATTTCTTTGGGTCTTTCAAACAAGGTCCAAACATTATTACTTTAAAATTAATTTAGTTTATCTTACATTGATTTATTCAAATCATCATCACCTAAGGCTTCATTAAAAGTTTTAGGTTCAAATTAGTATAGAAAATAAAGATGTTCTATTTCATTTATTAAGGAGTTTCTAGTCCTTACGGGTTTATTTACATCACCAATGATATTATCACTAGGATGATATCTATGAAACAATTGAATTGGGTTTTTTAAAACTTGTTCATCAAGATAAGGTATAAATTCTTCTGAGGTAAATATTTCAGAAAAAATTTCTTTATTATTTCCATTATCAAAATAATTTTCAATCAAAGGTTGATAATCAGTTTTCAAAAACACATCCGTTGAGGTTGGTAGGGGTTTTTTAAGACAACGGGATTAGTTTCATCAGATTTAACATTCAATATATCCTCAATAGTATATAAGTTTTTGTTAAAAATTCTATAAGCCTTAGAAGTAGTGGAATAACCTAAAAATATTCCTTCATTATATTTGGGTGAAAATTTATATAAGTTGTCTTTAGTATTTAATATGAATACATTGAATCTGAATACTCTGAAGTAAGAAAATTAAGGTTTTCAACCAATCCATAATTCATAAGGTGTTTTATTAAGAAATGTTTTAATTAAAACTTGATTTATATTATAACATGTTATACTTATAGCTTCATCCTTGAAATACATAGAAATTAAGTGTTCACTAAACATGGTACTTGTCATTTCCTAAATAATACGATTTATTATTTCAACAATACCATTTTGTTGAGGGGTTCTTGGAGTAGAAAAGTTGTGAGTAATACCTTTCTTACTATAAAAAGGTTAAAAATCCAAATTTTGAAATTCTTCACCACGATCACTTTGAATAGTTATCAGTGGTTGGTTTTTCTTATTTTTAACTTGGGCTCTAAAAGTTTGGAAAATGGAAAAGGATTTAGATTTCATTTATAGAAAATAGACCCATGTAAATCTAGTGTAATTATCAACTAAAACAAATACATAGCATTTTCCTTCAATACTTCCAGTTTTTATAGGACTAAAAAGGTCAATGTGCACTAAATTTAATGCATTAGTAGTTGAAACTTCACTTAAATATTTAAATCAATATTTATGTTGATTTCCATATTGAAAAGGGTTATAGACTTTTGAATAATCTTTCATAAGATACGTTATATCCTTAACAAGTCTTTTATTTGAGGGTTTGCATAGGTTCTTAAGGTTATAATGTCATTACCTTCTATGACATAACCAAGATTGGTCATCCATTGCACTTAAACAAGGAAATTCATGGATCCTAAGGTCTTATAAGATAAGTGTGTATAAATTCTCATGCCTATTGGAAGAGAGAATGAATTCATCCTTAGAATTGTGTACTAATCACTTATCATTCCAAAAATTTACAAGGTAACCTTCATCACATAACTGAATTATGATTATAAAGTTATTCTTATGACCTTTAACAAACAAAACATTCTAAATTAAAACTTTTACTAAAATAATAATATTAACTATACGAATGATCTTTACATGAGAATTATCTTTCAAGTTCACTCTTACACCTTTCATTTCATAGATCTTTTCAAAGAAATAATTATTTCCATTCATATATCGAGAACATCCACTATCCATGTACCAAATATTATTGTTGTTGGTACACTATTTGGTTTATTGAAAATGAACCAATTATATTTTTAGAACCCAAAATTATTTGGATCAGTAAATGTTAGATAAAAGAACATTATGAATCCACATTTGTTTTTTTAAAGTTATATTTAGGAAATCTTAAATATTGGGTTCTATTAAGGGAAAAATTCCATTCCTAATGTCCACCACTCTGACACTTAGTTCAAAATGGACGACTTTTATGAATGAAATAGTTATGTCTAAAAATAGGTTTTGAGAAAGAATACCCTATTCCAAAATTATTGTGTAGAGGAAGTATTTGCGAATACATCTTGTCAAAGTTTTCTTTACCAAACGTTAATTTTGATAAAAGTTTCTTAAGAGAAAAAATTTCAGATTTTGGTTTAATCAATAAATTTTCATTCTCAGAAGAAATTGTTTTGGAATTGGTTTTTGTTTCTGAAACATTTTTCTCTAAAAAAAGTTTTTCAAAGTCCATAGAAAGTTTACCCTTCTCAGAATTTACTTCCATAAGGTTTTTTTAAATATTTTCTAAATCAAGTGTTTTTTTATCAAGATATTTTGAAAGATTTGATATTATTTTATAAGGATATATATTATAATATTTTTCTTTTCAATAATTTTCTTGAGTTTGAAATTATCATTCTCAAGTAGTTTGGAAAATCTAGATACTTATTCAAAAGAAGGTAAATTATCCTCTATTGAGGAAGATTCTTCATCTAAAGAGTAAGAATATTTCTCATCAGGGTTGTTGGCAGTTAAAGATACATTTGTAAGAGATTATGCATTGTGTAACTTATCCATGAGATAATGATTTAAATAAGTAGTCTTACTATAAGACCAGTATTTTTCTAATCAGAGGATTCATATTCAGAAGATTCATTTGAAGAGTCACCACCACTGGTACTCTAGGTATTATTTTCTTTCAAGAATTTCTTAGTCTTAGACATGCAATAGTTTTTCTTATTTATTTCATAATACGTATACTTCATTTATTTCCTTTTAATAAAATGAAAATATGGTCTAATATGACCTACTATTTTACATTCATAACAAGTTACATCTGAGTCTTTCTTGTCCTTTATATCTTTCTTCTTATATCTGTGCAGAAAATTTTTCTTTCCCATAATTTTGTTCATTATTTGAGCAAGATTGGCTAGTTCATTCTATAAATGATCACTTTCACTAGATTCCGATATAGAAACATCTATCTTAGCTTTAGATCTTGTTACCCTTTATAGAGTCTTGGCTTTATAGGTAGTAGTAAAATCTACACTTCCATTACCATTCTTCTTCTTATTAATATTTTTATCTCTTTTTATTCTTGTCTCATACTATAAGAGAGTACAAAATAATTCATCAAGAGAGATTTGAGTAACTTTCTTATTCTCATAAAAAAAATTTCTTTTTTTAATCCCACTCATTAGGAATGATATTAATAATCTTTTCCACATGTATATCATCATTAAGTCCTTTTTCTCCCATATATTGAATACTGTTGATGATTTTCATAAAAATTTGTTGAACCTTGCATACCTGTTCTCCATATGGGAAAACAAAACCATGATATTCAGCTCAGAGCATGGATCTTCTTATTTCTATAACTTTATATATACCAAAATGTGTGACTTCCAATTTCTTCTAAATATAGTTTTCTTCTTCACATGATGATATATAACTATATATATTCTTGGTCATAGAACATAACAATGTATTGCCTACATTGTAATTTATTTGATATTACTATTTCTCTTGATTGGTGAAATTTTTGACTTCTTTGTTTGAAATTTTGTAATCTCCAGTGAAAATCAAAAAATTAAACTTCAGTATTAATAAAAAATATCATTATTCGATCTCTCTAGTATACATAATCATTACTATAAAAAATAGGTGATCTAGTTGGGTTTATATTATCAATTGATCCAATATTCATTCGTTCCAACTAATAAAACAATACTTTTCCACTTCAAAAGTTAATGTAGTAAATAATTATAAATAAAGGGTTTATTACAAAAATATAATTTTCTTACATAAATAAATAAAGCAAGTAAAAAAAATCAATGGAAACATGCTCTGATACTAATTGTAGGATCAAAATATAGATGTATATATATATATGATATATCACAATGAAAGAGGGGGGTGAATTTTATGCTTAAAATTTTTGTATTTAAACTTGTAAGAAGAAACATAGTTTAAGATATCTTAAACTAATACAATTAACAAATCCTTTTATGAAATAATACAAGTCATTGGTTTGGTCCTAAATCTAATGGATATAATATGATACCATGTGTTATTAGAAAACGATTGTACTTTGGTTGAATATAATGATTAGAGTATAACAAATGTAAATGATTCTAACAAATTGCATATAGAGTATTTTAATAAAATATGTAATGTAAATGAATGTATTATAATTAAAATAATTACAATAAAATAGAATATGAATAGATAGAGGATGTAAAAGGATTATCTTTCTATTACAAATAGCAGTAGAAAAGAAAAGGGTATTACAAATATTTTATCCCAAAGAGTGGGGGTATCCTTTTACCTAGGATAATAGGAATGTCTTACCACCACCCAGGTAATCCCTCTATTCAATGATCGGCAATTTTGTCTTCCTATCCACAGAATCCCTTGATTAAGAAGGTAATTAACACTTATATCTTTCAAATACTTGAAATCCCTCGATACAATGATCGACATCACCATCTTCATATCCATGAAAGCCCTTGATCGTTATAAAAATAATTGGTCTCACAAAGTAATACAAAGCACTTATTGAAATATAAGAACTAGGAATAAGTGGTTCACGTCCTGTATCTTTAAGTCTTTTAACATGAATCAAGATAGAGATTACACTATCTCTCTCTAGAACTTAATTCACAATAGTGTGTCTTATATGTTCAATAGTCCAAGTATTGTACTATATGGTTCAAATAACCTCTTATTTATAGGCCTCCTGTAAAATGATCATATTTGATTTCCACAGTCATATTTCTTCAGAAAACATAGAGGTAATTGGACACTTGGTACTATAATGGTCAAAATAAAACAGAATACACGACATCATTTTTATTAGTATATAACTAACTCCACAACACCATTTTGATTATAAAACAATAGGTATAGAAATATGAAAGAATGAGTATGATGAATATATAAATCTTGAGTAAAAGGATAATGTGAAACATGTATGCAGTATTAGAGTAAGACACAAGTATAATGCATTACATGAGTATGATGAATAACATGGGTATGATGCATAACTTGAATACAATGCATAACATGGTTACGATGCATAACATGGATATGATACATTGTATGTGGTTATGATGAAAAAATACATGTGGTTATAATAAAAAACAACATATATAATTATGATGAAAAATAACATATGTGGTTATGATGAAAAACAACATATGCGGTTACGATGAGAAAACATATGCAGTTACGATGAAAAACAACATATGTGGTTATGATGAAAAACAACATATGAGGTTATGATGAAAAAAAATGTGTTTACAATAAAAAAGAATACATTTGATTAAAATGAAAAACAATACATATGGTTATGATGAAAAACAACAGATGCGATTATGATGAAAAACAACATATGCGGTTATGAAGAAAAAGATGAAATAGTTTGTTATTTCCAAAACAAAAAGAAATGAATGGGAAAGTCTAAACACAAATTTTGACTCAACAATTGGGATGTGGATGTATATTAGGAATGGGTTATTGATGGACATATTTTATATGTTTATATTGATGACCTAGGTATTGGTTGAAAGATGAATGGGTTGACTGTGACTAAGGTTATGATAATTTTTCATGTATGAAATATGTATTATAGGTTTACCATATATTTATCTTTTAGTTTATTGCATGTCAGTTTTTTTTATATTTAGATATTTATTAAATATTTTTTTTAATAAAACTGATTTACCAGCAGTTCCTAGTAACCACTGATAATTTTTTTTAAAAAAATATGTTTAATAGTTGTTAGGATGAACTACCGCTAAAACAAACCGTCACTGATTTGTTCAGAGGCTGTTTGTTTAATTTTATTTATATTTTCCTTATGTTTTTTTAAATAATTGCTGCTTAATAAACAGATAACCACCATTAAATGATCCAAAAAATGAAACATAACAAAACCACTATGAATTAAAGAAATTGATCTTAAATAGACAAAAAACCACCACTAAATAATCCAAAAAATGGAATATAAATAAATTTTGTGAAACTAATGAAACCTCAACTAAATGGATAGATACTATGCAATATGTGATGGTTTTTATAACCACCTCTATACAATTAGGCATTGGTTTAAACCATCACTATTTCATGAATAAAATTTCGCTAGGGCCCCTTTTTTGTAGTGTGATTTCCATTGTTTTTCAAATGGTGTTTAAAATTTACTTCTTAAAATCTGAAAGGGTTTGAAATTCCAAGATGTGTTTCGGTTTTAAAGAACTATTTGAACCCTTGTTTTTTAAATAATTTTTTGAAAGGAACCCCTTGATTTCCCCATACTTGTGTACCCCTTGTGTGGGTTTGTAATCACTATGTGATGCTTATTGCTTCCCTTAATTGGGAAGGTGCTTTTTATGCCCTTTGTGCATGTTATGTGTATGTGGATTTCCATCATTGGGTTTTAGGGGTGAGGGTAGTTATATTTATTCCTTGTGGGTAGAATTTTCTTGTTTACAATACACCTCCCTTAATTTATTGGTCATGGTATATTGGCTATTAAGTCGAAGATTGATTTGTTCTTTTAGATGGTTCGCATGCCACTAGTTTCCCACCAATCGTGTAACACCCTCATATTTTTTAAAATATATTTTTCAAATTATTTCAATATTTTAAATAATATTAATTATGCGAAACTCCATGTTTATCTTCAATTATAGGAAAAATTTTGTTTATCTTGCATTAAATGTAACCCAGAGTTTATCTTGCATTATATGCAACACCGAGTTTTAAAGAAATGTTCCATACTATTAAAATATTACTATTTAATATGATAGTTATTAAATAGCCATTCGAATGGAAGGTATGAATAGGATTAAATAAAATTTTAAAATATATGTTTTTTACATGTATATAAAATTAATTATTTGGTGACTAATTATTTATAAATGAAAATAAAACTATTCTAAAACAAATGAAATCTTTTTCTGAAAAACCATTCTTATGAAAATAAATGAGATTTACCGTAATAAATTAATGAAGTCACTTTTGGTGAATTATTTTAGGTAATTTATATATTATGTATTCAATCAAAAATTTTACATTCATGTTATGTGTATTTTAGACAATGTATAAGAATAATTCCAATTTTACGCTTAAAATGTATTTTTCTAAAAAACCCATTTTTTCATCTTTTATGCAGTTCATCTAAATTATATTATTTATAATTTTAGAAAATTTATTTGAAGAAATTAAATTTATTTTTTAAATTATCATTTCAAAATATATAAGGTTAATTTTTTGGGAATTTTATGTGAAGATAATTTTTTCCATGAATAATAAAAAACACTAGTGTTATTTTAGAAATTTAATTTCCTTTAATGAATTTAATGTTTTAAAAAAATTTAAATATGGTTTTAAAATAAATATTAGATAAATTATGTATTTATTAATACAAAATATTCTATTTTAATTAATTTCAATTGGAATTTACATATAATATATTTTAAAACATTTAAACATCTTCCCTTTGGAAAACTATTTTTTCATCATGTTTATGGGATTAATTTTAAATTATATTTTGCAACCTATGTGAATGGAATTTAAAAAAATTGATTAATTTTTTTAAATTATAATAATTTCTATTTTCTAATAATTTGAAATTAATTTTTTACCATAATTAATATTAAACATAGAAAGAATTAATTATATGGTTAAGGTGAAAATGGGTTTATCATGGGTTAAACTAAACAAATAAGGGGTAAACTGACCCATAAACTTATCCAAAACCCAATTTGTATCCATATTTAGACCTAAAAACCTATAATTTTTTATAATGTCTCATTTATGATCCTTTTTTTAATGTGGAAAATGTGGAGACACCTTTTTTCTTTTCAAAACTTACAAGTGTGTGACTCACCTCATTTATAAAAGGTCACCACATTTACTCTCCTCTTCACAATTCCAAAAAACATAGGTTTAGAAAATCCCTACCCAAATAAATTACTTAATTCACTCCTCTAATCCAATCAGACTTATTTTTTTTGAAATCCACCCAAAGAATCCCTTTGTTTCAAACTAAAAGAAGTTGTCTGAATAAGAGGTAACATTCATCAAAGAGTGTTTTTATTTTATTTCTTCTTCTGCCTCCTTAAATTATTATTAAACTATGATAATATAATAAAATTATTTTCCACATAATGATATATTATTATGTTACCTGAATAACCTATATCTATCTCATCTTCCCTCTAATGGGAAATGATAATGTTGCTCGTGTTACAACGGACTGTCGCCTCACAAATTGATGTGACATGTTTACAATCAACAAATATCATGGTTGGTTATGATTATTTATACAATAAATTTTCATAATATTTTTAACATAAACATACTTATTTAATTATAAAATTATTTTTACCTTCGTACATTCCATTCAGTGGGGAATACGATAACATCATTCGTGTGTCTGGCAGAATACTGCCTCGCTAAGCGATGTGATTCGCTCTTCACAAAAGATTTTCATGGATGGTAATGAGAATTAATTTAAAGAATTATATGTGATATATATGAAATAAAAATGATTATTTATTGGTAATATATTATTTACCCTTATTTTATTCAATTCGTTGAGAAAATGGAAACATCGTTCATGCATACATATGGCCTATCGTTCCATGAATGGTGTATCTCATTTTATATCTATAAATTTTGAATATTACTATAAATACATATATAATAAATATATATACTATTTACATAATTTTTAAAATTATAGAGATTATTTAACCAAGATATAATTATGATAACTAAAAATAAAAAATAAAACATACATGAAAAACCAAGTAGTTATTACTCGTAATGTGACGTTAATAAGAAATTTATAATAAATGGGTAATAAAATTTCATAAGTAAATAATATATGTTTTGATATATTAAATTATTTTTATTTAATATATTTATAATAAACTAATATTAATTATAAAATATGTTTTAACATGTATCAAGGAATTCGAGACTTAAGGTAATGGATTTTTGTCTCACTTTTTTACTTCAGTGAGATAAGAGCCATATTCATCACCTATTTATTTTATGTGATATATATAATAACCATGAATTTATTTTATGATTTATTTCATGGATATTATATATATTTACATTTCCATTTTACGATCTCTCTTTCAAGGGGTTTACGGTTCAAAAGTTACAAAACGGTAAGGGATTTTTGTCTCAATTTACCTTCTTTGAGACATATATTATATTATGTATCTATATTATATTATGAGGTGTATATACAGCTTATTTACATGTAATATCATAAAATAATTTCTTATCATGATATTTTATGTTTCATTTAATGTTATTATTTTATGGGGCTTATGATTCGTTGTTACCAAAGTGGTAATGGTTTTATGATACAATCTCATTATTTATCAAGATTAATTATGTTTATGCTTTTGATAATGAAATATTAAGATTCATATCTCAAGAAACTCAATAATTTTCTTACACTATGGTTATTTCATGAGACTATATTTTTTTCACTTCATTTTCTTCTCTTTATGTACTCAAAAGATCAAAATAATGTTTCTATGAAAAAATGACTTTATTTATCTCTTCAATCAAAAACCTTTTTTCTTCCATATCCATTTTTTCTAAACTTGTTTTCAAATATGTTTTAAAATTCAAAAAATTATTTATTAAAGAAATTTAACCCATGTTTTAGTTTTCAAAAAGTGTTTTAAAATGAATATTAATATGTTTTTCAAAACATGGACCATTAGTCTTTTATCAAAAATGTGAAAGAAATATTTTTTTAAAATTTACAGAATTTTCAGTAATCATTAATACTTAATGGTTTAAATATTAATTTATATGTTTCAAAGTTTATATTCAAATAAAATGATTTTAATTTTTTTTATGTTTTATAAAGTTTTTCTTCAAAGTAGAAATACTATTTTCCTCAAGAAATGTTCCAAATTATTTTTCAAAATTATTTTTCATATATGATGGCATCATTTGATATTATATAAGCTTTACTAGGGATATGATCCAATAACACCATATTTATTCTTTCTCTAGATGGATTATTATTATTATGACATGATGTTTATGAAACCCATTTCATTCCATATGATATAATATAATAAAATGTTTTTGGAACCATACCCAATTTCATGGGATATTATATGATGAATGTTTTATGATATTAATGAAAATAAATGTATATATTATGTGAAATGTGGGACATATATATCCTTCTAATTCATTGGGTAACTATTTATAACTCATATATAAATATGATATGTGTGAATCTGATTACATGTTAAAAATATATGCACAAAACTAATGAAATTATCATAATTTTATGAATGGATGGGATATTATATGATGAATTTTTTATGATATTAATGAAAATAGATGTATATATTATGTGATGGGTGGGAAATATATCTTCTTCTAATTAATTGGGTAATTATGGATAACTCATGTGTAAATATGATATGTGTTAACTTCATTACATGTTAAAATGTTATGCAAAAACCTAATGAAATGTTCACAATTTTATCCGTGGACCTGATTACATATTAATAGAGTTATGCACAGACCATTATTTCATATCCATATGGTTATGCATGGACCTAGTTGTATTTCCATAAGTTTATGTGAGGGAATGATTTCATTTACTTAGCTTAATGAGTGAACCTATTTCTATTTATACATGTTCACAATTTATAATATTATATGTTTTCCATAAATCTATTTCTTAATCCAATGTTATGTTATCATTGATCATGATCATTAATTTCATTATGATTCATGTCTTATGAATAACCAATATTTATTCCATGAAATAATATTTATATAATTCCTATGAAGGGTATGGTTTTCATGCGTTATTATCATGTCATCATACCCTTATGATCAGGGTATGTTAACATATTTCCCATGTTTACCCTAACTGAGCATCTGATCTCATCCTTTATTATGATTTATTTCCCAGGTTATGAATAAAAATTTTATGTAGGGTATGTTTTTGAAGATTAAAAATGGGGAAGATCTTTAAGGAATATATTAAATATATTTCACTAAATAAGAATATTGTTTAATTATTTTCCAAATTAACTAAACCATTATGGTCCTTAGACATGTATTTGGGAAAATTAATGAATAATTTTCAATTAAGATGTGATGACTATGTATAATAATTTTGGGTCTCTACAATTTGTGTTAGGTACAAGGGCTAGGTGGGGGTTTTTCATCTCAATGATGCTTCTATGGAATAATTGGATTATGGTATAGACATATCATATGTCTTCATACATTTCTAATGGTTATACCCATATATTGTTAGGTGATTAGAACATTAGTTACCTTGGGTAGGACAATGAATTTTTTTTGGTGAGTATGTAATTTAGGGGAGTTTAATCTAGTGCTTGATTGTATCATTTCCTCTTATTTCGTTGATATGGAACATTCCTTGATTGCACTGAATTTTTATGTGCCTTATGATATATATGTGGTACCTGCAAATTCTGCTTAACCCAAGTGAGTTGGCTTGTTTCCCTTGAAGATGAGTTTCCAAATATGTTTGTGAAAACCAATTTTGAGTTTTTAAAGACTCTTTTATGGGTTCTTTAAATTGAGATTTAAAATGGGTTTTAGTTTAAAAATGGATTTGTCTAGTGAAATGTTTTAAAATAACCATTTTAATTTTGAAAAAAAAATTGTGATCTATTTTTGGGAAAAGATAATGGCGTGTGTGTTATTGAAACAAATTTTGTTGATGGATTTATTTTCATAACATCTGTGTTCAGTTTTGGGATACAAAGGGAAATTTTTTAAAAAGTGGATTATGGATTTTTTTTTTGATTTCCATGAATTTTATAAATGTGAATCTTACTTCCTAGCTTTATTTTCAAACTAGAATTGATGAATTTTATTATGAAGGTAATTCAATAGTTTTAGTGGGTTTTGGTAACCAACTAGGGTCTTTAGATCACACATACAAAATTTTATATCCCATTTTCTTAGTTGGATACTTCTAGTTCATCATGGTCGTTGTGGGGTGGTTTGGGTGGTGGTGATAAACTAGATATTTCATGGAGTTGGTTTTAAATCTCAGATCAAATTGGTTGGTTTTTAGTTGATTTATTTTCTGCCTAGTTTTATCTTTTGTTTTTATTTGTTGATCTGGTATACACAAATAGCTTTATCATGGTAGATTTTTTAGGTTTCTGGGGCCCGCAGCGGAAGTCGATGGGCCGGGGATTTTAAATTTTTCGTCGGCGGAACGACGAAACTTGTCATCGCCGACGATCCGAGCCCCAGAGAGGTCTGAGGATCTCGCGTAAATTTTAAGATCACAAAATTAAAAGGGAAACGTACCCGTTTCAAATCCGAAGGCACGGTCGACTGCTACTAGCCGATGGTGATCGTCGCTTGAAGGATCCAAAGAAGGATCCCTCTAGATCATCCACACGTGCTCCAAAAATCCGCGAGAACACCGATCGTTGAACTCCTGGTGCTAGCGCGGCGATTCAACAATATCTTCGACGTCCCGTCGATCACCACATCGACGATCTTGCGATGGGTGAGGAGAAACTTGATCAGAGCTCTTGGATCTTGAGCTTGTATCTCTAGTAAGCAGGAGGATAGAGGAGCTCTGGCCAAACATGGCATGAATAGTACTTGCGCTTGAGCCCCTCTCCTCTATATATAGCGGATTGTGGAAATTACCCGGTTGGGTTCCCCGTCCCCTGTTAATTCCACATCCACTAAATAAATAACTATAACGACTTAAAACTGCATCAATATTATTTATTTATTTTATCACATACTAGTAATATTTAAAATACATTACGTGATAAAATCCGAGCCTTTTAACTCGACTCGCTTTCCCGCTTAATATTAAACAAACCTTGAGTATTAAAATAATATTCGTTTGATTAATATTTTCTCGTATTTACTGACCTCGTAAATACATTAAATAAATTCAATCCCAAATATTCGTAACTTGAATATTAATGAATTTATTTAATTCCGTTGGTGATCGACAACTTGGACAAGGTTTGGACCCCGTGGCGGGGCCCACTATGTCCATATACCTATTCAACTGAATAGGTGCGGATTCTTGAATACGTTGTTGTGTGTGACCCTCTAGGCCCTTATCTCGATAGTAGTGAATAAAATTCATAGACCAAGAGTGGGGTCTAGCAACCCGTCATGGCTCCTAAAGATGTGAGGATGGTCATAGCAACGACTACCATCCTGTGAACACTGACTGTGTACTATAGTCTCTTTGTCATTTGATATCTCATAAAGCAGGACACACTCTTGTGTCATCATCCTTATCTTGATTTATTATTTGTTGATCTAACCAGATGGATTCGCCTTTCTACTACTTTGGCTAAAGACTTATGAAGGTGGCACCATCCTGATCAACCAGGCCTGAGATACATAACTTCCCAAACTTGGAAGTGACAAATCCTTTCTTGACCATTCAACCAACGTCATACCACTAATGACGCACCCAACACAAACTACCTTGCCACAACATTACTGCCATGGTTTTCGCCTTGCATTAAAGTACGTAATTAAGTGATATACATTGGTAATGATCTCAAGTCAGGAGACCAATACACATGTCCGTAGATAGGAACAACCAATGACACCCAAAATATGTGGTGTTCTTATTGGCGGGTCTGTCCTCATGATCTCACTACTAGAGATCACCAAGTGTGAACTTCATGAGAAGAAGTATCAATGCTTGTGTGCCACCAGCACCTGATAGTCAGACATCTACTGTGTCCAGTCAATAAGATGTATCTAGACTATAGAACATATATTTAAGATCAATGTCATTGTATCTTGAGGTTCTCATTATAGCCTGGGATATGCTATAAACTCTCAACACGACAACTGACCTTTGGACATTACCATTATTATAGTGGACGCAGAAAAGTCTGCACTATAATGGTAAGAAATCATCATGCATATCTAACTATACACATGATACGGTAATCAAATGTACTAAATAGTTGGGTCTAGGGCACCCACTATTTCAACACTCCCACTTGCACTAGAGCTAACTTGCTAACTAAACTTGTTAGCTACTCACATGATAAATACCATGCTTCTGCAGAGTAATGTCTTTAACTGCTGGGCCTGCCACGTTTTCACTGTGTGGAATATCTGATATATGCAACCTCATCGACTTGAGTAAAACTTCTCAAGATAAGGTATCCCTGAGTAGATTACTTTTGTCCATTGTCATAACTTGACAACTTGGCTAGTAAGAATATCACAATTCTCATTATGATAATAATTTTCTCACTAGGTGCGAATCCAAGAACTAGAACAAATCGTTGCAATTTATAACTACTTCTTAGCTGCCTTAGAAGCTGCAATGTGCTCGGTATTTGTAGGTACGGCTACCACAAGCTTTTATGATCTTGACTCACTCATCTCATTTTCCTAACTGCGATACTAGATCAAATTGATCTAAGGATTACTAGTTTGTGTCCCACCATGACTAGTATACCTTCCTCTCCATATTCCAGATACATATCATTTGTACTTACCAAAGTGCAATATGATAGTTCTGACTATATCACCTACAGTGCTCCTGGAGTTAATTGATATCTGCCTATAATAAAATATATCCTGGCAGTATCAATTATCGTACATAATATGGCATATGTGATTGATCCATCGCTAAATCATATGGTATCAATTCACAACTTTAATCTCTACCAATTCTCTGAGCATATTAACCAAGAGATATTAAGCCATGTGACATAGGCAACAATTCTAAACTTGAATTGTTCAAACTTGTATTTATTCAATAAAATGTCACTATATGTACGATTGACTAGGACCAAGCAACCTTTGAATCTACCTCAGTGGATCATGTTACCTAGAACATAAGTTGCTTCTTGAAGTCAATCATTGGAGAATTTCTTTTAACCTGATCTCATCTAACTGTGAGAACAAAATCTGTTTTCCATATGTTACCGAACATATTTCACTTGGAAAACATTGGCACTCCCACTAACATTTGGTAGACACAAGGTAAAGATTCATTTATAATGAATGCTCTAAGATCTTGTTGCTTACTTTAATCCATAATTGGATTTCAGTAACTATCAAACCTTATTGGCATCATTTGATGTCATTATCTCTTTCTGGTTGCGTCGTATAGACACCTTCCACGAAAGATGATCTTGACATCCAATGACCAATATCATGATCATAGAAGTTCATCTATGACAAGTAAAATTCTAATAAATTTAGGCGTACTGACTTGGTATAACCAATCGAGCCTTATTGGTACCATACTTGTACCATCCATGTATCATTTCATTTTAATACTCACCGCAGTATTCAATCTATAAGCCCCTTTTCAATTTGATACACAGAATCCATTATTGAATTTTAGTTGATCTTGTCAATCTTAGCTTGTTGCCATATACTGCTTACCTGTAGGATTTATTATTCTTAATGAATAAAATATCACCGGCCGTAGTGAATATAAAACCATCACCATGGTTTTATTCTTCCTACGCAGTATGTGTCTCTAGAACATTCATATTCCACATGTACTTGTGGAACTTGTGCCATATGCCAACCATTTGTGCATCTTGAGAATTGACTAAGTCCAAGTCAATTCAGCTCCCACTATCTCTAATAGATATGTACACCCTTGTATAGAAGCATAGTCTAATACTTGACAACATCTTTTCTTTCTTAGGGATTTAGGTAATATCTAATGCAACTGTTAGGATAATTACTTTAGATGCAGAACGTGTTTAACTTGATGCATTTTTGTTTAATTCTTAACAAACGCTTTTCATCTAAACGCGTCCTATGACATTATGGATTTTCTATCATACTATGACTCGTATGATATCCATTTGTCATTTTAGTTGGCATATTGGTTATGGGTTTACACTGTTATTTGATATCACATTTTGAAATATGGTGGAAGTTTCCGCAAGTTGCAACATTGATACAACTTACATCATAACTTTGATGAATAACATATGCGTTTAGGAATTGCTCCACGCTACATGTTGGTTGATCAATGTTAATTTGTAAGACTTTATCATCGATACTCCTTATGAACATCAACACGGTGATGTAGATAAGGTAACATGCATTTAGGAATTAATCCACGCTACATTATCATGATCGATGATTGCTTGGTCAAGATATTCTTCGGCCTGTCGATCTGAAGCAACTCATATCTTCTGACCAAACTTATACTTCATTGGTACATTCCTTAATGACTTAAAGGAATCTTATAAAGTATCTTTACCTATAGCTTTCTTTTGGAACAGTTCACACTCTCACGTTGAACTAACCTCGGAAGCTTTGTGGCGTGCCTTTATTTCAAAAGGTTTCTTTGTCTAAACTAAAGATGTCAATTATACCATAGGTGTTTAACTGTGCCGAGCCTAAATACCATACTGGGTATATAATTGACGTTCGCTTTTAGTTTTACTTGATAAAGAATCACATTGCCACAACTGGGTAGGTCTTACCTTTTATATTCATCATGTATTGCCAATGATTCAAATAGCAGTGAACTATTTGTTGAGTATGTAACCACAAACAACATTCATTCCAAAACATGGAATAATGTCTCATAATGTCTAAACGAGCACATGAGATAAATTTTTTTGGTTATACTCAACAACTTGTTCAATTTGAATCGATCACTTGGCGATTAGAAGTTATGTGTTTCTCCCCGCTGACTTAGGAATCACCTTTTCTCAGCTGCTTGGAGAAGACATTATACTTCTAGTAATGTTTCTCTACTTTCTTGGTTATTGTATCTCAATAAAAATACGTGAAAAACATATTGTATTTCAATACCCAAGAAGTATTCGAGAAAACAATACCTTAATCTGATGAATATTAACTGAACAAGAAGTGGGTACATGCTTCCAGTATTTCAGTTTTTAAACTTCCATGAATTTATTTCATTTTCTGATGCAAATAACCTCCTGTTAAATAACCAACCAATTGTCATTGAAGGACATGACAAAGGTGCCTTTGGCGTAAATTTCCATAAGCCTTTTCACCTTGTCATTCAATGTATTCTCCATAAGAATAATATATGGCGTTATCTCCAGTATTCATATTACTTGGCGAATGTTACCTTAACGGTAATGGAATGCTTACTCTATACAGTTCGTTTGAAATTTTCAAAGAAACTAGAGTAATTGGGTGTAAAATGTATAAGAAATGGGATGGAATGAAAGATTATGAACCTTCTTTATCTTTACAAAAACCGAGTGCTACCATCACATTCAAATCTTGCTTTGCTTTCTCCTCGAAAGGATCTTCAAGATGAGACTACATATTATCATCATCCAACTCCTGATGTAGCGACCACAACTAACATCAGAATTTGATGATAGCATTATGACTGAATCATCATATGCTTTAATCATGAGTCTCCTGTAAGCTGTTTTACACCCTCGCTTCTTGAGGTGGCTTAACAGGTTGGGACACAGGCACCTTGAATTTCTATTATGGCAGTAATGTGCGCAAACGCCTATACTACACTTGGAATTTCGTGCTTGTTTGGAAATTAACATTGTCCAATGTTTATCGCAGTTTTATTATGATATTGCTTTCCATTATCTACAAATATACTATAGCAGATTGTACTTTTATGTGATTACCTAATCTGACATTACTAATTATTTAATCATTAAATGTCTCCCACTAATTTTTCAAATTCTAGGAACCCTTTGTACTAGAATCAGAATACTCTTGAGTATTCTAGTGGAAAGGATCCCTGAACCTCCCTCGTAGTCTACAAGCTAGGGCTACACCACTACTCAGAGGGTCCAAGGTAGGCTTTTGGCTGGCCAACCACATTAGCCCGCGGTTCCTTGATCTGTTGAGTGAAGTCCTAGCTTCAAAAATCTTTTACTGATTTACTCAATGCTTGCCTCTAAAATTACAACAAACTAGCTAAGGCTATATCCTTGCTGCAATTTTAGTTAAGTCGACCCACCACACAAATAAGAACTCCCCGGTAGTAGGAGGCACCCTCAAATAAGGCATGAACCGGCACCTCGAACACCCGGTTTTATTCAAACTTGAATGATGGAAGGCTGTTGGTGACTTAATATTTTTCTTTGAGGGTTTTATGTTTTTATCTCTCGATGAATGTCATCCATTTCTATTAAACTTGTTCGGCTATGTTGTCGCGCTCACAACTAAACTTTAATAGAAAAACAAACGCCGCTTCTTTATGGATTTTATTATCTATTATTTTATGTACTTTTCCCGCTGTTCTAAAATGCAGAAAATAATAAATAAATGCATAAAGGTAAATTTACTACCCGACTAGTCTTGAGCATCTAAACGACCTAAGCGCATCATACCTGAGTCGTCTACTTGACTCTTGATGGAGCTTGCCCGTTCTGTAGGTCTGCTTTTTATCTAGAGCATTGCCTCATCTTAGCGAAGCCCACGTCACGTCTTGGATTACCGCCTCGCCTTGGCATAGTCCACATGTCGTCTTGCATCGTCTTGATCAACGTGCTTCGCCTCGTCTTGGTGGGGTCGATGTCGCTCGTCGTCTTCGTCCAAAGTACAAAGATACTCGCGCGCAGGCGAGGGGAACTCGGGAATAAATGTACATCATATAAATTGGGCGCGCAGGCCCTTATACATTTTAACCGAAAACAAAGACGATGTGTAGACCGTCCATTTAATTAATTACAATCATCGCACGTAGTTTAAAATAATTAATTAAATGAATAATTTAAAAGCAGACATACATGGGTCGATGCTCATGACCAACAAATGGGTAAAATAAGCGCGATAAAAATTAAAATGCAATAATTAAGTACGAGGGTTATATATAATTAAATTAAATGAATTACTAAATTCAAATAATTTAATTAATTATCGGTCCTTTAATTAATTTAATTTTAATACTTAAAATTAAATTAATTAATTAATTAATTTAATATCTATATTAAATTAATTCTACTCGGGTATTAAAAATTATTTCACTACAATTAATATATTAATTAATTTAATTAATTATATTAATTAATTATATTAATTAAATTAACTTAACCCATGTCAGGGGTTACCTGCCCGCTAGGAGGACCGAGCGGTGGCCGGGTAACCTTGGCCAGGGTGCTCCCGGGAAGGGACCGCTACGTGGTCTACCCGTGATGGAGGCGACGCCTCTCTCAATAGTTCGCGGGAGCTGCGTACTAGGGAACCGGCTGCGCCGGTGGAAGAGAGGCAGCGGCCCGACTGTGCGGTTCCCGGCGGTCTGCTCCACGACGCTGCTTGCGCCGGGGCTGGTTCTGCCCGAGCGGGGCAGACGGTCTTGTGAGGAGGTCGAAGGGGAGCGGCGCCCTGGCAGGGCACTGCCAAAGCAGCCTACATGGTGGTGTGACGTCCCGAGGGAGAGCGGGGTGGCTCTGGCTTGCTGCGAAGGCAGGGTGCAACGGACGCATGGGGCGCCGACGGTCTAGATGAGGGCCGCGGCTCATGCGCGGATCCTGTAGGAGGGAGGACCGGAGCGGCGTGGCAGACCACTGGAGAGCAGCCGGGGGTTTCCCGGTGGGCTGCTCCTACTCACCGAGGGTAGAGGCGGAGCGGCACGGCCGGCGCGGCCTTGGTGTGTGCTGCGGGAGAAGGCGGTGCGGGGTCCGGCGGAAGGCAGCAGCGCGGCGCATGCAGCGCCGCGTGGGAGAGTGAATGTCGGCGGACCTGGTGTAGCCCGCTGTTGCAACGCGCGGGAGAGAAGCCCGGCGGCGAGAGGGACAGGCGGCACCAGAAGCGGGGGTAGCCGGCATGGCTGAAGCCAGTGCTGGCGTGCAGTACTGGCGTGCGGAGGAGGAGGCGCTGTGGCTGGAGGCCGCGACTTGGAGGGAGCGGCGTCGGCCGAAGGGTGTGCCGGCCTGCTGTGCGCCGGAGGGACTCCCGGCGGCGCTACAGTGTGCCACGTGGGAGAGGGGGTTCGCTCGAACCCCTGCTTTAATTTTTTTTTCACGCGCATGGCCAGCAACCCCTTTTTTTTCTTTTCCTCTTCCACGCGGGAAGACCCCCAAAGGGGGTCTTCCTTTACAAAAATTTTTTTTTCAAAAGGCTATATAATAGCCTTTTATTATAATAATACATAAATTATTATAGTATAATAATAATTTATCATTATTGTAAGCATATAATAATAATAATTAATTATATTATTATTATAACATATATATATATTAATAATTATAATAATTACAATTTCTTAAAACTTATATTATTTCCGATAAATGGAAACAATAAATAAAATTAAAACCCGAGTAAAACACGAACACGATCCGTTCCAGAAATTTAGAATGACCATATCTTGGTCGTTCAAAATCAGATTGAAACGCGGTTCGATCCGTTTTGACCATTTTTAAACCTTCTACTTAATTTTATGCAAATTAATTTTATTTGGCGCAAAAAATCTACGTGATCCCTTTGATACCACTGTTAGGTTTCCAAGGCCCGCAGCGGAAGTCGGTGGGCCGGGGATTTTAAATTTTTTGTCGGCGGAACGACTGAACTTGTCTTCGCCGACGATCTGAGCCCCGGAGAGGTCCGAGGATCTCGCGTAAATTTTAAGAGCACAAATTTAAAAGGGAAACATACCCGTTTCAAATATGAAGGCGCGGTCAACTGCTACTAGCCGATGGTGATTGTCGCTTGAAGGATCCCAAGCAGGATCCTTCTAGATCGTCCACACGCGCTCCAAAAATCCGCGGGAACGCCGATCGTCGAACTCCGGGTGCTAGCGCGGCGATTCAACGATATCTTCGACGTCCCGTCGATCACCACATCGACGATCTTGCGATGGGTGAGGAGAAACTTGATCCGAGCTCTTGGATCTTGAGCTTCTCTCCCTAGGAAGCGGGAGGAGAGAGGAGCTTTGGCCAAACATGGCATGAATAGTAATTGTGCTTGAGCCCCTCTCCTCTATATATAGCGGATTGTGGAAATTACCCGGTTGGGTTCCCCGACCCCCGTTAATTCCGCATCCACTAAATAAATAACTATAACAACTTAAAACTGCGTCGATATTATTTATTTATTTTATCACATACTTGTAATATGTAAAATATATTACGTGATAAAATCCGAGCCTTTTAACTCGACTCGCTGTCCCGCTTAATATTATACAAACCTTGAGAATTAAAATAATATTCGTTTGATTAATATTTTCTCGTATTTACTGAACTCGTAAATACATTAAATAAATTCAATCCAAAAATATTCATAACTTGAATATTAATGAATTTATTTAATTCCGTTGGTGATCGACAACTTGGACAAGGTTTGGACCCCGTGGCGGGGTCCACTATGTCCATATACCTATTCAACTGAATAGGTGCGGATTCATGAATACGCTGTTGTGTGTGACCCTCTAGGCCCTTATCTCAATAGCAGTGAATAAAATTCACAGACCAAGAGTGGGGTCTAGCAACCCGTCATGGCCCCTAAAGAGATGAGGATGGTCATAGCAACGACTACCATCCTGCGAACACAGACTGTGTACTATAGTCTATTTGTCATTTGATATCTCATAAAGCAGGACGCACTCTTGTGTCATCGTCCTTATCTTGCTTTATTATTTGTTGATCTAACCGGATGGATTCTCCTTTATACTACTTTGGCCAAAGACTTATGAAGGCGACACCATCCTGATCAACCAGTCCTGAGATACATAACTTCCCAAACATGGAAGCGACAAATCCTTTCTTGACCATTCAACCAACGTCATACCACTAATGACGCACCCGACACAAACTACCTCGCCACGACATTACTTCCATGGTTTTCGCCTTGCATTAAAGTACGTAATTAAGTGATATACATTGGTAATGATCTCAAGTCCGGAGACCAATACACATGTCCGTAGATAGGAACAACCAATGACACCCAAAACATGTGGTGTTCCTATTGGCGGGTCTGTCCTCATGATCTCACTACTAGAGATCACCAAGTGTGAACTTCATGAGAAGAAGTCTCAATCCTTATGAGCCACCAGCACCTGATAGTCAGATATCTACTGTGTCCAGTCATTAAGATGTATCTAGACTATAGAACATATATTTAAGATCAATGTCATTGTATATTGAGGTTATCATTATAGCCTGGGATCTGCTATAACCTCTCGACACGACAACTGACCTTTGGACATTACCATTATTATAGTGGACGCAGAAAAGTTTGCACTATAATGGTAAGAAATCATCATGCATATATAACTGTACACATGATACGGTAATCAAAGGTACTAAATAGTTGGGTCTAGGGCACCCACTATTTCAACAAGTTTGTTATGGACTATTTCTTATATAGTTTATCATTGTTTGTTTTTATATTTATTTACTCTACTAATGTAACTTTGATTTGGGAAAACCCATTCCTAAAGTAGTTCTTGTGATTCCCAGGAACTTGTCACAAGCCCATGGGGATTGGGAATTCCCTTCAGGCCTTTTCATGAATTATTTCAAGTACTGGGTAGGATGGAATCCTAGTTTAGTTCATTAAAAATGGTATCAAATGTCTGGGTTTTCCTTGATTAAGAACCTATGATTATTGTATATCTATTTTTATTTCGGTATTTTCTTGTGGAAAGGAGATTAATGTTATTGAATCATATGTGTTATGGGTGGGGAGAGTCTAGCAAGATCTTTCCCATCCCAAACCTCAAGTTTCCATGGGTTTCTAGGTTTTGAATGGTGAATTTGAGGTTTCTTTTAGAAATTTGTTGTTATCTTTGATGATATTGATTTTTTGGGTCCTATTTGACTGTTGAGTGATATTGGAGACCACTATTTGACTTTAGGGTGGAAAGGAACTCAATCTACATAGTTATCTCACATGGTATGGGAAACCATGTGGTGACATTGTGGTTGATTATGCCTCTTTTGAAGGTTTTATGTATGGTTGACACCGAGTCACCCAAACCATGGTGGTCAAGACACGCATAAAAATATTTCTCCATAACTATCTTGTTTCAAATACTATTGATTCTAGATTTCATAAAAAGTTGTTTTCACTTTTTGGAGAAGTAAATAAGAGTGTCCTCTTTCCCTTTTGGGATGTGGTTAGATAGAATTTTGTTGTTTCTTGTGTAGTTCTTGTGTGTGTTATATTTTTCAAAACTTATTTTGGAAAATAAAGGGGGTTTTTGAAATATAAATTGTCTTCAAACTTGGTTTTATGACTAATTGGTAGAGTGAATTTCTATGTTTTTGTTAATTTTTTTATGAAAATGGTGTTATCACTTGTTTTATTTGTAAAATTTGGTTTTCCAAAATGAATTTTTGTTTCTGAAATAAGTTATAAGGCGTTATAAAAAAGATAAATGAGTTTTGAAAACCATTTCAAAATTTTTGTTTCAAAGTGGAAATGGATTTTAAATGGAATTTTGTGGCATACCTTGATTTGGAAATGGGTTTATTCCACCAATCTTGGTTTCTTATAGTTTTGTTTGATAAATATTCAAGAAACACCTTAGTGGAGGGTGATTTTAAAATTAATTATAAAAATAGTGTTTTTCAAAATAAAATATTCTTTTTATGTGTTTTTGGTGTACTGAATTTAAGGGTTGTTATTTTGGTTCTGATTACTTTATTATGAAGGAGTTGTTTGGTTTCCTCTTTGGGACATTACTAGGAGTAGTTCATGCCTTTGTTTTTTTTCCCACAAAATGTTCAAAATGGTCTCTTTATTCCTGATCCCTATATTAACTTGGAAGCTTTGGCTTGTGTGGTTTTATTTTGTGGATGTTCTCCCTTTTTGGTATGTTCCTTGTGTATGGTTTCTTTTTAAAATGTTTTGATGGGTTATTTTTTTTAAAACCCCAATTATAGTAGTATGGAGCTAGTGGATTACTTTGTAACATTGGTATATTAAAAAATTATGTCTCTTCACGAAGGAACGAATAGTTTAGTATCTTTTTTAAAAACTAGAAACAAATACAAGTTTTACATGCGACTTGAAAGGAAAAAATATTATGAAAACTCCATTGGAAACATCTATAAACTTCTTGATTAACCCTAAAATTCAATAATAATATACACATTTTCATCCTGGGAGAAAATAAAATATAATAAAGGGGTGAGCTCATATGCTCAGTAAGGGTAATAAATACAGTGGAAGATATCATAAGTAAATTTAAGCAATAAGGCATAGTGAATAACTAAAAACACATGTCATTAGAACATAATCTTGATCATAATATGGAAAGAATAAAATAATATAAAATAATATCATAAATAGTCACATGAGAAATAAACTTAACCATGGATATTGTACAAGTAGAATAATCTCATGGAATATTAATAACTAGTACCATAATGAGGGAATTCATAATGTCGTACATCATAACATATTGTCAAGGATTTTCCCATGTCACCATAAATGGGTAAGATATTAGACAATACCCAAATTAGTTTGTCTCATATGACCTATAAATTATTAGAGGAGATATAAAGGCCACAACCACTACTTTATAAGTCTAATTCATTTCTCATATGAAAAGGGTGAAACATAATATAAACATTCGTATTGAAAACTAGTATATGAAATGTGAATACTTCAACCGTAAACCATGAATATAAAATCCATAGCCAAACTAATCAATTTTTTTTAATGAAAAACGGTATATGGTATCATTAGTGATAAAATTATATCAAGCATAAAATCTAAATTTTTTTGTTAAATTATATGTAAAAACACTAATAAAACCATTAAGATTTTATTGAGAGAAATGAACTTTTTACATTAGAAAGAAGAGTTATTTTAGAAAAATATTTTGTATAAAATAATATTTTTAGAAAAAATATCCCATAAAAGAAAATTTAATGAAAATAAATTATATTTAAGTCATAAATGATGTCCAACTGAAGTGAAATGATGTAAAAAAGTCTTTATAAATGAGCCACTTTAGTGTCGTTTAAGGTAAAATATAATATAGTCTTTAAAGAAAAAAATGATTAATTATTTTCATAAAACCAAAAAAATAACTAAAATAGTATTTAATGATAAAAATATTTATTTTATAAAAATATTGGTTCTTTATAATAGATTATTGAGTTTACTTGAAAATGGGTAAGAAATTGGGATGTTCCCTTTAATCAGGAGGAATTGAAAAGGGACCCTTATAAAACATGTACTTACACATAAAAGAAAGAAGAAATGATATAGATACATGATTTTTAAACATATAAATATAATTTAGAATAATTAAATAAAATTAAATAATAATTAAATTGTGGTGTATAGAGAGAAAGCGTAACCTACATAAAAAATGGAGGTTTGGGGAGAATTACTTACCTTATGTATGTAAGCATTCTTTACTTCTACTTAATGTCATGGATAATGAAATTATATTAATTTATAATTTAATTAATAACCTATTAACCATTTATTTTATTTATTAAAATTTTATTTAGTTAATTTATGGCCTTTTTGATGAGCTATAAGATTCAATTTTGTCATTCAGAAGTGTTCATTTCCTTGATTTTCATGATTGGTTCAATTGTATACAAGTACGAAAGATCATGTGTAATGGGAATAATTGTCCAAAAAATGAAATTATATGTTGTTAATGAACTTATATAATAATTTATGGTCTTATATATATATATATATATATCATTTTTTTAAATATGATTATGATTCATTTAATAAAACTTTAATGATAATCGTTCAGATTATTTTGGCATTTTTTTCGATCGTCACACACTGGTTTTGTTTCATTAATTAATAATATTTATATATACTAGTTTGAGAACATTATATAACATGTAATGTATATATTATAGTCTTTTTTAACCTTAAAAATGGTTTTATTACAAGCATTTATGACGTAATTGAAAAATGAAAACTCATCATCTGCGAAGGCGGTAAATCGGCACATCACGGATGATGTTTTCATTTTTACAATAAAAATGGGAATAGAACATTATTAATGGTGGATATAAAATTATACAAATATAATTTAAGTTTATATAATATAATTTAGTTATAATTTATGGTTGTACATATGAGGTAAGGAAGGGATAAGAAAAGAAAATAAATTGAAAGAAAAATTAAAAGAATGAAATGAGATTTTACCTCTTGAATTCCTCACCTTAAGAACCTCCTTAAGGAACTTTGAAATGTTATTTTGGTAATAAAAGAAAGAAAAAAATGTGGGGAAGAGTTTTTTTAGATTTATTGGGTATAAATTGTACAATATTCTAGGATTTGGAGGTGTTAGGATAAGTGGTGGTGAGGGTGGTATTTATAGTGGAGGAGAGGGGTGTTTTTTTATTATTTTATTTGTTTATTTATTATTTTTTCTCAAGAAAAGAAATATTATTGATTATTGTAACTAAATACAGTAAATAATGCATGTGATTTCAAAATAATGGTGCCTACATCATATATAAATCATATATGACTCAGTAATTCATTTATTTTTTTAATACTGTAAATTACCATATTTCACTATTCACCAAAAATTCAACCATTTTAAAAAAATATGAAAAAATCACCCTAACCATTTTTTGATATTTAGAATTAAAAAATAGACTTCATTTTATAAAAATTATTTTTTAAATATGAGAAATTTAATTTTTAAATAAAATAATCAGTTATTCAAAAAATGCTGAATTTAAAATTATAGCTGATTTTATAAAACGTTGAAAAATTAATTAAGGCCTTCTAAAATTATCATGTAGTCATAAGACAATAAAACATTATTTAATGAATCTATTTTATGAAAAAATTCTTGTAAAACATTATATTAATTATAAAGTTGTAAATAAACATTTACTCTTTACAAAAATACCAAACCTTAATTTATCATTTTTAAAACATTTAATTACTTATACCAAGATATAAATATATCATTTTTTCATTTATATGAAACCAAAATTTTATTTATACTTTCCTAGGAGAAGTTATTGTTCTATTGGTCATATTACTATTTCTTATTATAACATTACTATTCCAACAATTATACTTAACATTATATTAAAATTTTAAACTCAATGTTGTCTGAAGCATATACTATCGAAGATATTAAATTTTAAAAGTGGAATACCATAAAATATTTGGGTGTTACATTCTCCACGCTTTTAAAAAAAATTCTCCATTTAAATTTCCATAACGTTGCCTCATAAAAAAACTCTGGTAGTTCTTTATCATAAATTCCTCTGGTTACAATGTATCCTAATCAATTTTATGATTTTTCAAAAGTATATTTACTAGTCGTGTTGTCTGATTCCTTAATACCCATTCTATAGTGTCACAAATCTAAATAGGCACTTCATAGTAAAATAAATTAGGTTCCAATTATATTTCTTCAGAATTCAAGACATTCATCGATTTTGAAATTTACATGTTTAAAAAAGATATGTGGAACACTTTTTGTACTTTTAAAATGATTTGTGGCATCACCAATCGATAATCGACATAACCAATTCTATCCTAAATTTGAAAATGTCTAATTTACCTAGGGCTCAATTTCCCTTTCTTTCCAAATCTTATAACACCCTTCCATGGAGATAATTTCAAGAAAACATGACCCCCACTCAAAATTCCAAATCCTTTCTTCGATTATTGGAATAGCTCTTTTGCCTACTTTGATATGCTTTGATATGGCTTTGAATAGTATTTACCTTTGTTGTAGTTTCCTCCACAAGTTCTTGTCCTACAAGCATCCTTTCACCAATTTCTTCCCAACAAGTTAGTGTATGACATATATTTTCATACAATACTTCATATTGTTCAATTTGAATACTTTAATGGAAACTATTATTGTGGGAAAAGTATAAAAAAGTAAATAATGATACCCCATATATTTAAGGTCAAGTGATAATGATCTCAACTTTTATTATAATGTTAGAATGGTCCTTTTAGACTGTCAGTCAGTTTGTTGGTGATAAGTTGTACTCAAATGAAGCTCGGTGTCAAAACCATTCTAAATAATTTTCCTGAATTTTGATGTAAATTGTGGATCATAATCATAAACAATTGAAATAGGTGCTCCTTTAAGTCTTACAACTTAATTAATATAGAGTCGTGTAAGGTTCTTTAGTGAAAAATACTCCCTTATAGCGATGAAATGTGTAGATTTAGTAATTTGATCAACAATTACCCATATTTAATCATTATTTATTAGAGTATTTGGTAATCTACTAACAAAATCCATAATAATATCCTCTCATTTCTTTTTTGGAATAGGAATAGGTTTTATGATTCCTCTAGGATATTTTCTTTCATCCTTAACCTATTAACAGAATAAAAAACTTGATACATAATCAGTAAATTCTCACTTCATATTATCCCACTATAAATGTTCCTTCAAATATTTATACATCTTAGAACTACTAGGGTGAATAGAGAAAATTGAGTTATGGGAATCATCCAATAACTACCTTTTTTTCTTGTACATTTAGGTAACACAAATCCTCTTCCCAAATTTCAGAATTCTGTCCTCATACCTGAAGTCTACCAACTTACCATCATTTAAAACTTTAATTTTCATTTGAAAATTATCATCATCAGACTGAGAAAATTTATTCCCTTTCAATAAATATGTTTGAGAAACCAATTTAAAAATTAATTATGTTTCACCTTCCTAAATATTTCATATATCTATATTTTATAGATCCATGTACACTGGATCCTTGTCAATCCTCATTTTCTAAGAACTCTATGATCATTCCTAGTCAATGCATCTACTACCATATTCACATTCTCTGGGTAGTAGTGCATTGAACAATCATAATCCTTGAGTCGCTCGAGATTTAACTTTTACCTCATGTTGTGATCTTTCTTTTAGAAGATATATTTCAAGATTTTTTGATCTATATATAACCCACATATTTCACCATAGAGATTGTAAAGTCCCAGTTCTGAAAACCTCCCAGAGACGCCTCGTACCTGATTATTCACATGGACTCAAATGCATTTCCCTGAATGCTAGAGGCTGTCGACTAGAAGTGAGGGCCTTGGGTGTGATATTGGGCTAAAATATGCCCTCATTGGAAGAGTAACACAGTGGAAATAAAAACAAATAACAATAGAAGAAGCAGTGATAATGTCATACAATAGTAACGGTGGAAGACTAAAGGAAATAAACAGCTGGAGCACGTATATAATGATTCATGATACATATATCTAGGAAAGTATCCAAACACGTAGCAATACTGAAACACAATACTAAACCAAATTATAAGGAAATAGTAAAAAACTCCTCAGTATCGCAAGCCTCATCTTGGTATCATGCTCTCCATCTCCAAATCAGTCAAGTACCTGAAGTAGAAGGGCGCTTGGCCTTATCTATACCTGAAACAATATAATTTGTTTGGGCCCAAAAGCATGACCCAAACAAGGTGTGAGACTAAATACTAGTAGGAAACCACCAAGAGATATGTTCCTAATAGTCAGTGAATATATATGGTAGGCAATAAGAAAGTAAAAGCAGTAAAAAAGGAAGTAATCCACAGTAAACATTCCTACAGTTTCATAGTATTCAAATACCATATATCAAGTAAGTATATAAACACAAATAGGTAACCCTCTAGGATATACTCACATCCTAATCCCCCCTAGTACTACCTAGAAAACACAAGCAACCCTCTGGGTAGTACTCACCATCTAACCCCTCTGGTTTATCTTTAGTATAGACTCTCTGGGGAATTACTCATCGTCAATCCCCCTTATAGTATCGTATCAGTAACTAAAAGGAACTCTGGGGAAACACTTACATCTCATTCCTCCTATGGCCCACGTTGATGAACTATAGACACTTTGAGGAAGAAATTATGTCAATTCCCTCTTTTTTCTCGCATTGTAACAATAAAAACATACACTCTAGATAAGCCCTTATGTCCATTCTCCCTATGGTCCACTACACCAGGTTCTCACGACCCTGTGTAAGTCAAATGAGCATAGTAATGCAAAGCGTCCAAAGTAAACCTCAATTAATACTTGGATAACTAGTCTAGAACATAACAACAAGACACTCCATCCTAACAATACTAGGCATGGGAAAAAAATAGCAGCCTAACAGGAAAACTAGACCAAATGGTCAAAAAAAGAAGACATGGGGAAATACTCCATAGAATGGAAAAGTAAACCCTATTCTCAACAAAATAACCTCTATCCAATCAAACTAGGGCATAACATGCAAACAATAGGTATAAAAACATGCAATACCCCATTCATGGGTATTGGGTACTTTTGCACATAAAACTCAAAGAATATCTACAGAAAGGCACAAACCACCTACCCTGGTGTTGTAGGATCATTATACATGAACCTAAATCCTTGAATCTCCAAGGAACATCATATATCTACAAAAGAACTCAAAACTCTCAACTGAGGATAACTTGAGAAAGATGGAGAATCAGGAAACAAAACTCTAGAAGAAGGAAGAGCTTACTGAGGCAATCACATCGAAATCTACAGTGATCGATTCAAAGAGTGGATAATAGATCGAGGGCTTGGTGAAAGATCACGTTTGTATGGTTTCTCTCGGACGAGACAGTCATAGAAGGAGGTGTTTCTGTCTGTCAGACGTGACCCCGTTATGTTCAATGAAAAAAAAGTACACGATGTGTACTTTAGAAGTACACAGCATGTACTTGACTTTTTTGGCCCCCACATTAGGTGGTATCCAGGTCACCACACATGGATCTGTGCATGGACATGACACATCCATCACCCATCTACCTATGATAATTGAGTACATGGCATGTACTTATATAGTACACGACGTATACTTAAGAAATTTCCATAAAACTCCTCTTTTCCCTAAAAAACACCAGAAAAAGGAAAAAATACCTGAAAATAAGATCAGGGTTCTTATAGAGATAGTTTATCCATATCTTTAAATAAAATATTATGGATTCTAACTCAAGATCATGAGTTGGATAGTTTTTTCATAAGTTTTTAACTGCCTTGATGCATAGGCAAAAACTCTGTCATTTTATCTAAGGATACATGCAATTCATTTCTTTGATTCATCAATATAAATCACAAATCCACCATTTCCCGATGGTATATTCAAAATCATATAATTTACTAATCCCCAATTAAATTCTTCAAAACATTATTCACGTTATTTTTTCCAAGAAAGATTAACCCTTTTACGACTAAGCTTGGTTAACGGGTTAGCTAACTAGGAAAAATTCTGAACAAAACACTGATAGTAACCTGTTAAACCAATGAAACTACATACCTCAGTTATGTTCTTTGGTGTAGTCCATTCCTAAACTACATTGTCCTTTTTAGGATCAACTTAGATTCCATCCTTAGATACAATATAGCCAAAAAAAGAAAATGTTTGAAGCTAGAATTCACACTTTATAAACTTCCCATATAAATCTTTTCTTCTAAGAGTCTCCATAACAATCCACAAGTGGTTCTCATGGTCCTCATATATTTTTTAATATCTCAAGATATCCTTAATAAATACTAAAACAAAATCATCAAGATATTCCTTGAACATTCTATACATTATATCCATAAAAATAGAGGGTGCATTAGTCATTAAAAATGGAATTAATATAAACTTGTAATGTCTATACCTAGTTAAAAATGATATCTTTGGAATATATTCCTTCTTAATATGAAATTTATGATATAAATATTGAATATAAATATTTGAAAAATATTGAGCTCTGTGAAGTTGATCAAATAAGTCATCAATGTGTGGCAGCATATATTTATTCTTTATCATAATAGAATTGATCTCCCTGTAGTAAATGCATAGCCACATGGATCCATATTTATTTTTAACAAAGAGAACAGGGTCTCCCCATAGAGAAACACTAGGGGTGAATAAATCCATTATTACTAAACTTATTTAACTGTTTCTTAAAATCCATTAATTATACAATGGACATTATATAAGGTTTCTTTGATATTGTCATTGTGTTAGTGATTAAATCAATAGAAAACTCAACTTCCCATTCTGGAGGATTTCTGGGTAAATATTTTATAAATACATCAATATATTCTTGTACAATAGGTAAATCCTCAATTTTAATATTTCTTTCATCACCCATAGATGATGTTTTCTCTTCCTCTATAAAAATTTTAGTTATAAGAGGTACTGAAGGTGTATTTAGATATGAATCAAATGATGAACTCTCCCCTATAAATATGAAAAATTCCATACCTTAAACATGAATCATAATTTCGTTCTCTTTGAAATAAAATTTTGCATTATATTTTGAAAGACATTCTATACCAAGGATTATGTCAAAATAAACCATAGGTTTGATGATAAAATAAGAAAATAGAGCATATTTATGTGTCATAATAAGAATAAATCGACACATCTTTGTTTCAATAAGGTTTACACTAGTAGTCTTTACTGAAAACTCTCTTGTTAAGGTCAATTTGAAATATCTATTTTTTTAAAGAAAACTTGGAATATATGAAGGAATGAAATGATCTATGATAAAAAAATATTTAGCTAAATTTGAGGATATGATTGAAGTACTTTCCACCACCTCATTAGGAACTTCAACCTTAACTATTTTGATCACATAAGATTTTCCTTTCTCCCATGGAATTTTCTAAGTCAAGTTTCCTTGACACATAACACAATCATTTACATATTGTCTCATCTCCTTATAATTGTAGTATTGAATATTGGTAGCTTCTTTCTTTTCCTTTCAATCACGAGATTGGTGTCCTTTTTCTCAAAACTTTTAACAAACTCTCATTCCCAATATGCATGTTCTATGATGTATCATTACACATTTATTGATGGATGGAAAGTCAACTTTTCTATTCTTCCCCTTTACCTTATTTCCCTTCCCAGAGTGTTCAGCATCCCTATTCTTCTCTTTGTTTCCTTTAAAGTCATAAGACCTATAAAATTATTTCTCTGTCTTGAAATCACATGATACTATATATTTGTATGGTGAGAAATTTTGGGAGACCAGTGGCCTTAATAAGAATGGTTTTAAACCATAAAATAATTGATCAATATTTCTCTTTGTATTGTGTATGTAATCCACAATATTCCTTGATAATATTTTAAAGTTGGATTCATACTTAGCAAAATTTCCACCCTTCTTTTTCCTTATATTCAAGAATTGTCTCTCCATATTTTCTCGACGTTCACAAGGAAATATTTTTCTAAGAAATATTACTTAAGATACTTTCATTCCATATTATCAATTTCTTCCTCCTCCTTTGTATTTTGAATTAATGACCACCATTGATTTTCATCTCCTGATAGATGATAAACTGCCATGATAACTATAAGGCCCCAGCCTTAAACCTAACTTAATATTGAATTAAATGAATAATTCACATTGAGGATCATTTCAGGTTTAGAGTTTTAGAGAATTAGATCTTAAATCATGAATTACATTCCACTTTTAAACAAAGTGGTTACATAAAAGATAGTATTCATTTTCCCCATCAGCAGAAACATATTTAAAATAAAACAAAGATTATTTCTTGACACTTCTTTGACACTATCATCATATCATGTACCTTTCCCTTGACCTGTGAAAAACATTTCAAAAACTTGGGATGAGCATAAAAAGCTCAGTAAGGGATATAAAAATGTGGAAAGGAAACATGAGTACATGTATACATAAGAATGAAATCATACTTTACCCATAAAACATAAGCACTTTAACATACCTCATAAAATAATAAATAAATCATAGAAATCATAAGACATAAAGGTAACTTGAGGCATTCATAACATTCTTACGTAGGGAGTAACCCTCTTGGTTACGTTTGGAATACCTATCATAGTATATTCCCTAAATCTCTTCGGAGAAACCTTAACGTTTAACCCCTTCGCATTACCCAATGCATTGGAGAGCTATATCGGGCTCACCCACCCTTAGTTTATCATGGAACCACCTGTCTTCATAATAATGCCCAAGAACCATAACATAATCGTATCATATAAAACATGCATAAAGGAAACATAACATTTCCACTTTTCAATCACAAGATATCAATACAACACATTGATATAAAAACATTATGAAAACCATTTTCAATACCAAAATAAAAGAAAAGTAAAACATGTTATTTATTTTTCTTTTAAAAAGAAGGTATGAATTGTAGAGGAAGCCGAAACTTAAATAATGGTCACGGTAGCAGAGAAGTCATTGTCACTGCATACGTACGACAAAAACATTCCCTTTTGTCGTTTAGTAAAACGCTTCGTATAAAAAAGATTCATTTTGGATAAATGTAAAAGTCAAAGGGGTTTATACACCGTATAAAAGGAGGTTTTGTATAAAACAAAATATGCCTCAATGAATGGAGATTGCGACGAAGTCCCTTACAAAGACGGTATCCTTAGTTTAAGGATAAATCAATTACATAATTTTGTGTGACAAACCAATACACCAAATATAAGTGGATATTAAGTGTAAAAAAATCAGATGTTATTCACACAAATTCATAGAACGACATATTCAAGGAGTACAAGTTTATCCCAAAGAATCAAAATTGGGTTAAGAAGTTCCCTTGCAAAAATTTGATAGCCTAACGACGTCACTACAAAAAATCGGAAAATGTTTTAATGAGAGATAAAAAGGGTATCTCATCATATGGAAATGAAATTTAAATCAATAAGGATATATAAGAACATATCCCAACATAATATTATGTGAATTAAAAGACATAACAAAAGAAGTCTTTTAAAAAGAGGAGGGTGAAAGGTTCCCTTACCGACATGGGTATCTTTCGAAACATACACCCCGTGAAAGAAGGACAATACAACATTGATGTAAATACTCATAAATGAAATTATATTACACAATGAGTAAAATAATGCACAGTACATACACCACTCAAAGGAAATTGTGGCAATGTAGCATAAATCTCACGGGAATAAAAGTGAGATGAAAAATCCCTTACGAAAACTCGGCAGCCTAACGACGCCACTTAAAACTTAAAAAAATGGATTGATGAGATCAAATAGGGTCTCTAATAATATTAACATAAAGTTTACATCAATAGGAATATAAAATAACATACCCCAACATAGCAAATTTGAGCTTAAAATAAGTGACATAAATGAGATTACTTAAAAAGAAAGAGAGAGGTTAGATCTCTTACGAAAATTCGGCAGCCTAACGGCGCCACTCAAAACTTCCAAAATGGATTGATGGGAGAGAATAGGGTATCTCATCATATGAACATAAAAATTAAAGTAAGAGTAATATAAAAGAACATCCCAATCACAAGAAGGATGAGCTTAAAAGGAATGACATAAAAGAGTGTACTTAAAAAGAAAGAGAGGAGTAGAATCCCTTACCTCAAGTCCGACTTGTCTTGTTCGTTTCTTTATATTCCTGAATAACAAACTTTGGTCAATTTATAATTTCCTAATGACCTCCTTTAAATATTATTATTCATTTCATATCACATGTTATAATTTTATAATAATTGTTTAATAATGTTAGTTCATATCAGACGTTTTTGCGGATGTTTGGTACATGAGTCAAAAATGAACTTGTTTGAAAAATGATTTCCTATGTAGTTATAAGTAAATAATTTCAAGAATAGTATTAATGATTAAAATATCATATATATCCAGTACATATTAATTTTATACTATTCCATATCATTTGGAGATAAAAAACGAAAAGCACCGTTCATGGAGACGGTAGGTCGTACGTACGCATGAACGCTACTTTCATTGTTTTGTCATATTAATGGAATTAAAAATAAATGATATATATATATATATATATATATTATAATTAAATTATAATATATATGTTATATAGGTCTCATATGTTCATTAATTTCATTCTTTATACATTCTATTTATTGCATGTACGAGTCACATCACTTGAGGGGGCGGTAGTCCACACTTCCTCATATGAAATTATCGCATTTTCACAACATGAAAAGAATAAAGGTATGTTTTAAATATAAAATACAGAAGAATATAGTAAACATAAATAACATATATATCATATATAAAATACAGTGACATCATAATGGCCACCTTTAAAGGTGTTAAAAATATATTGAACAATCATCGTTTCGTGAGGCAGAAAATCGCCAACCACAGAAACAGTATGTTCCTTAACCATTAGACGAAGGTGTGTGTAAGTGTAGCTCGAATACTTCACATAAAAACATCCTAGTATATTGAATATAATTTTTTTGTTACAAAATAAAAGAACAAAAAGAGTTTAGGGGGTTGGAGAAGCAAAATAAAACATAAGAACACAAGAGAAAACACTACCTTTAAAACGGGCAACTCTCTTTGATTTAAGCTCAAAGGCTTCCTTGGAAAGGATTATTCCCAAAGTGAGGCTTCAATGATGAATATATGGATGTTGAGAGATTAAATGGGAAGGGTTTGGCTGAGCCAAAGGCTTCATAGGTGTGTGTATGTTGGTAGAGGTGGGGGTCTTTTATAAGAGGAGAGGAGGGGCACTCTTGGAAAGTAAAGAAATGCTACTTTATTTTAAAATGAGTTTCGGATTTAAAAGGTCCCACATTGATATAATTAGAGTATAAGGTGATAAGGGTTCAAAATATACCCATCCAATAGGTTTTTGACATGTGTAGGTCTTATATTTTACATTATCTTTTCATTTTATTTAAATCATTAAATAATGAGGTACTCGCTGCATCATCATGATGTCATAAATAATTTAATTTATTTAATGTCTAAAAATTATAAAAAAATACTATGATGTAGGAAATCTTTTTATATTTCCAATTACTATTTATAGTCCAACATCTGACTTGTATAACCCCATTTAATAAATTTTTATAGTAAAACAACTCATGTTTGTGTCATTTTTTACTTTTACATTAAATAAAAAGATATTAATGTCATTTTCCTTCCAAAGTGGCTCCATGGGGTCTCCAAGTTGACCCATGGATTGTCTTGGTAAGAAATGACACATCCAATAAGGGTAGGACATGTGTCAAGCTCATCTCATATTATCAAAACATTATTTTTACCTTCAACAACACTAATTACCTCTAATCGCGATTAAAAACTTATAAGTTACTATTCACCAAAAAAATATTTTAATCCCATTGAATCACATTTTACTTCTTAATGAAAACCATATATGTCGGATTTTTGAAATTCAAAACACAGACGTGGTAAAATTTCATTTAAATGAAAAATTAGTTTCTTTAAGTACCACTTAGTGGTTTCACTATTCATCAAAAATTGAAGTTTTTCAGAAAAATACCCAAACATCACCCTAAGCTATATTTGATATTCCAAATTCAAAAATGATGTATATTTTAAAAAATTCAAAACATATAATTTACATTAATTAAATTAGTAACTAATTTCCGTTGTCAGAGCAAATAGCGTGTTTTTATGAAACAGTAATTATCAAAAGATTGACACTAGTGTAAGTCCAATTTCAAAGTGAAATTAATTCCAATGACCACTATTGGATTAAATGGTAAAAATATATTCTAATTTTACTTTAAAAACAATTAAAAAGATAATATAATCATATAAATAAATTATATTAAAAAGAGGTTTTGAATTAAAATACAACATTTTTCACTATTCATTTAAAAAATGAACTTTATCGGAAAGATACCAAAAATTTACACAAAGTAAATTTTGATGTCCCGATTCTAAATAAGAATTTTATTTTGTCAAATATAACACATAAAATTGTCAAAAAGTGTATTTAAAAGAGGTTCGCCTTCAAAAGGCGGTTAATTGACCTTTTAAATAATATTAGAATGTTTACACTTAAAATTGGTTTCATTCGCATTTTTAATCCTATAACATTTATTGTAAAGAGTAAAAATATTTGACAAACATATATAATCATTTTGTAGTTAGTTATATTCATTCCTGCCATTACAACGGCTAGGCGTTAACTACCATTTAAAATAATATTATTTTATTATTAGAGTGCAACGTAAGATTCCCAAGAAACTCGTTGTTGCGTATTGGGTACGCCATCGAGCATAGAGTCCCCTTTAAAGTAATATTAATATTTTATTCAAAAATATGGATAAATATAAAAATTTCATATTCATTATTTACCTGGGGTGTGACATCCTTCCCCCCTTTTGGGAATTGCGTCCTCGCAATTTTAAAATTGGGCTTGGAAACATCCTTGAAAGTCCCACATCGGAACAAGAGTCGGTAAAACAATCACTTTAAAATAAAGAAAGAGAAGTACAGAGGTCACCCGAGTTAACCCATACTTAGATTCCATGTAGGAAAACATGTACATGGAGGAGAAAACATAGGGTCATGTTCTGATGGAGAGTGATAGAAAACATGTTTAGGAGAAAGTTAACCACAAGAAAATCACAAACTTGTGATGGGTTAAACGGTATTAGATTCCCCAGTAGGAAAAGTTAATAGAAAACATTTTTGTTTTAAGTTACTTTTTATTGAGGAATTTGTTCACAAGGAAACATAATCACTTATCATGTTGACTTTCAACTTTTATTAGATTCCTTACACAAACTCATATTTTCTCCAAAAGATGAGTATTTAGGAAGATTTGTTCACAATAAGAGTACTATAATCAACTTCTAGAGAATCACCTAATCCACAAAAAAGAACTATATACTTCCCATTTCTTTAGACATTAACCAAAACCAAAACCAAAAAGGTTAGTACAAGATCAGATAATCCAGAAAAGGATAACCCTTTATAAAAAGAAAATCTATTCTTAATCTCCAAAATTTGTCCAACAAAACCCAAAGTTCAACGAGGACCATTCGATAAAAAATTTGTCCATAAAATTCTTCAAAGTAAACCAAACTAAGATTGAAACCCAAATATTTTAAGGATTTAGTCACATAGTCTTCCAAGTTAAATCGTAACATTTATCTCCAAACAACATCAGTTGCTCTTAAAGTCTCGTATTGAAAAGTAATTAACCTAATCACATATCCTCCATGATAGGTTAATAAATTTCCATAGATAACCCAAAATCAACTTACTCTTAATTCATAAAATCATCTAACTAAAAAGAATCAGTCAAACTAACCAGGGACTTGATGTAGTCCAGTGGTAGGTGATAAATACCAGTCGCACTTTAGTTGTGGGTTCGATTCCTGCAGCTTTGTCTGACGTGACGGGTTGTCACACGGTCTGCATGTTGTCCTTTTTATAAAACTCCAAAAATACCCCTAACATGTTTTAACCTCAATAGTTTCCTTATACCTCTCATTTTCATCCAAATTTTTTACGATCTCAACATCTTAATTCTTTAAGTCTTATTTCACCACCATAAGATAAAATAAAATGATTCCCAAATTGAATAACATCATACCTTGATCATGGCGTCCACTCGGTTTCATCGTCATCTTGCTCACGTAGGTAGAAGTCCCATGCATTACAAAAATGATTTAGAGATCCTTCAAAATCATTTACTTCCTCCATCCAAATACATCTTGTACAACATGGTTCATATGGGTGTTCACAGAAAAACGATTTTGGAAAATAATCATGTATGACATATAATTCCAAAACATCTGATAAAACATGATTTCTATAAAATAGTCGGATAGAATTTGAGTTGAAACTTTCTATTATTGGTCCTTTTAAAATACCATAAGTATGTGATGAGAGAATATATTTTAAAATCAAAAATAAATAGGTTGGACAAGGGTCTCCTTCCTCAGCACCATTTTTAAAATCATAATATGCTTCAAATTCTTGTGATAAGGTAAAATATTTGAAAATACCTTGATAATATTTACCTTTCTTGAAAATATGAGAATATTGTGAAAATAGTATTTGTCTAAAAACAACCCATGATCCACGATGATAATGAGGTATAATGGAGGTGTTTGATATCTCAAACAACTTCTTACAAGTGAGTTGTATACTAGAAAAAGTCTCACAATCATCCAAACTTGACTTTGCAATAATTACTGCAAGCATGTCATCAGGAAGAGATAGGAGTGTCGTTTGAGATCCTTCTCCTTCCATTCGTAACCAACTTTACTTGACCTGAAAAATTTTATAAAACAAGGATTTAACTGAAACAATAGATATAGGGACTAATCATGTGTCTAACCAAAAATCCTAACCCCTAAAGTTGTCTAAACCGACCTTTGATACCAACTATAAGGCCCCGGCCTTAAACCTTACTTAATATTGAATTAAATGAATAATTAACATTGAGTATCTTTTCAGGTTTATAGTTTTATAGAGTTAGATCATAAATCATGAATTACATTCCACTTTTAAACAAAGTGGTTACATAAAAGATAGTATTCATTTTTACCCATCAATGGAAACATATTTAAAATAAAACAAGGATTATTTCTTGACACTTCCTTGACACTATCATCATATCATGTACCTTTCCCTTAACATGTGAAAAACATTTCAAAAACATGGGATGAGCATAAAAAGCTCAGTAAGGGATATAAAAATATGGAAAGGAAACATGAGTACATGTATACATAAGAATGAAATCATACTTTACCCATAAAACATAAGCACTTTAACATACCTCATAAAATCATGAATAAATAATATAAATCATAAGACATAAAGGTAACTTGAGGTATTCATAACATTCTTACGTAGGGATTAACCCACTTGGTTACGTTTGGAATACCCATCACAGTATATTCCCTAAATCTCTTCGGAGAAACCTTAACGTTTAACCCCTTCGCATTACCCAATGAATTGGAGAGCTATATCAGGCTCACCCGCCCTTAGTTTATCACGGAACAACCCGTCTTCATAATAATGCCCAGGAACCATAACATAATCGTAACACATAAAACACACATAAAGGAAACATAACATTTCCACTTTTCAATCACAAGATATCAATACAACAGATTGATATAAAAACATTATGAAAACCATTTTCAATACCAAAATAAAAGAAAAGTAAAACATGGTATTTATTTTTCTTTTAAAAAGAAGGTATGGCTTGTAGAGGAAGCCAAAACTCAAATAATGGTCACGGCGGCGGAGAAGTCGTTCTCGCCGCATACGTACGACAAAAACATTCCCTTTTGTCGTTTAGTAAAACACTTCATATAAAAAAGATTTCTTTTTGGATAAACATAAAATTCAAAGGGGTTTATACACTGTATAAAAGAAGGTTTTGTATAAAACAAAATATGCCTCAATGAATGGAGATTGAGACGAAGTCCCTTACAAAGACGATATCCTTGGTTTAAGGATAAATCAATTACATAATTATGTGTGACAAACGAATACACAAAATATAAGTGGATATTAAGTGTAAAACAATCAGAGGTTATTCACACATATTAATAGAACGAAATATTCAAGGAGTACAAGTTTATCCCAAAGAATCAAAATTGGGTTAAGAAGTTCCCTTGCAAAAATTGGACAGCCTAACGGCGTCACTACAAAAATTCAGAAAATGAGTTGATGAGAGATAAAAATGGTATCTCATCAAATGGAAATAAAATTTAAATCAATAATGATATAGAATAACATATCCCAACATAATAGTATGTGAATTAAACGACATAATAAAATAATTCTTTTAAAAAGAGGATGGTGAAAGGTTCCCTTACCGACATGGGTATCTTTCGAAACATACACCCCCTGAAAGAAGGACAATACAACATTGATGTAAATACTCATAAATGAAATTATATTACACAATGTGTAAAATAATGGGTAGTACATACACCACTCAAATGAAATTGTGGAAAATGTAGCATAAATCTCATGGGAATAAAAGTGAGATGAAAAATCCCTTACGAAAACTTGGCAGCATAACGACGCCACTTAAAACTTACATAAATGGATTGATGAGATCAAATAGGGTCTCTAATCATACTAAAATAAAGTTTACAGCAATAGGAATATAAAATAACATCCCCCAACATAACAAAGAGGAGCTTAAAAGAAGTGACATAAAGGAGAGTACTTAAAAAGAAAGAGAGAGGTTAGATCTCTTACGAAAATTCGGCAGCCTAACGGCGCCACTCAAAACTTCCAAAATGGATTGATGAGAGATAATAGGGTCTCTCATCATATGAACATAAAAATTACAGTAAGTGTAATATAAAAGAACATCCCAATCACAGGAAATATGAGCTTAAAAGGAATTACATAAAAGAGTGTACTTAAAAAGAAAGGGAGGAGTATGATCCCTTACCTCAAGTCTGACTTGTCTTGTTCGTTTCTTTATATTCTTGAATAATAAACTTTGGTCAAGTTATAATTGACTAAAGACCTCCTTTAAAGATTATTATTCAGTTCATATCACATTTTATAATGTTATAATAATTGTTTAATAATGTTAGTTCATATCAGACGTTTTTGTCGATGTTTGGTACATGAGTCAAAAATGAACTTGTTTGAAAAATGATTTCCCATGTAGTTATAAGTAAGTAATTTCCAGAATAGTATTAATTATTAAAATGTAATATTTATCTAGTACATATTCATCTAATACTATTCCATATCATTTGGAGATAAAAAACGAAAAGCACCGTTCATGGAGACGGTAGGTCGTACGTACGCATGAACGCTACTTTCATTTTTTTGTCATATTAATGGAATTAAAAATAAATTATATATATATATATTATAATTCCAGTATAATATATATGATATATAGTTCACATATGTTAATTAATTTCATTCTTTATACATTCCATGTATTTCATGTAAGATTCACATCACTTGAGAGGGCGATAGTCCACACTTCCTCATATTAAATTATCGCATTTGCACAACATGAAAAGAATAAAGGTATGTTTTAAATATAAAATACAAAAGAATATAGTAAACATAAATACCATATATATAATATATAAAATATAGTGACATCATAATGGCCACCTTTAAATGTGTTAAAAGAATATTGAACAATCATCGTTTCGTGAGGCAGAAAATCACCAACCACAGAAATATTATGTTCCTTAACCATTAGAAAAAGGTGTGTGTAAGTGTAGCTTGAATAATTCACATAACAACATCCTAGTATATTGAATATACTGTTGTTGTTACAAAATAAAATAACAAAAAGAGTTTATGGGGTTGGAGGAGCAAAATAAAACAAAATAACACAAGAGAAAACACTACCTTTAAAATGGGTAACTCTCTTTGATTTAAGCTCAAAGGATTCCTTGGAAAGGATTCTGCCCAAAGTGAGGCTTCAATGATGAAGATATGGATGTGGAGAGATTAAATGGACAGGGTTTGGCAGATACAAATGCTTGATAGGTGTGTGTATAGTGGTAGAAATGGGGGCCTTTTATAAGAGGAGAGGAGGGGCACTCTTGGAAAGTAAAGAAATGTTACTTTATTTTAAAATGAGTTTCGGATTTAAAAGGTCCCACATTGATATAATTCAAGGATAAGGTGATAAAGGTTCGAAATATACCCATAAAATAGGTTTTTGACAAGTGTAGGTCTTAGATTTTACATTATTTTTTCATTTTATTTAAATCATTAAATAATGAGGTAATCGCTGCATCATCATGATGTCAGAAATAATTTAATTTATTTCATGTCTAAAAATTATAAAAAAATACTATGATGTAGGAAATTTTTTTATATTTCCAATTACTATTTATAGTCAAACATCAGACTTGTATAACCCCATTTAAAAATTTTTTATAGTAAAATAACTCATGTTTGTGTCATTTTTTACTTTTACATTAAATAAAAAGTTATTAATGTCATTTTCCTTCCAAAGTGGCTCCATGGGGTCCCCAAGTTGACCCATGGATTTTTTTGGTCGGCCATGACAGATCCAATAAGGGTAGAACATTTTTCAAGCTCATATCATATGATTAAAACATTATTTTTACCTTAAACTACATTAATTACCTCTAATCGCGATTAAAAACTTAAAAGTTACTATTCACCAAAAAAATATTTTAATCCCATTGAACCACATTTTACTTCTTAATGACAACCATGTATGTAGGATTTTTGAAATTCAAAACACAGAGGTGGTAAAATTTCATTTAAATGAAAAATCAGTTTTTTTTAAGTACCACTTAGTGGTTTCACTATTCATCAAAAATTGAAGTTTTTCATAAAAATACCAAAACTTCACCCTAAGATATATTTGATATTCCGAATTCAAAAATGATGTATATTTTAAAAAATTCAAAACATATAAGTTACATTAATTAATTTAATAATTAATTCCCGTTGTCAGAGCAAATAGCGTGTTTTATGAAACAATAAGTATCAAAAGATTGACACTAGTTTAAGTCCAATTTCAAAGTGAAATTAATTACAACAACCACTATTGGATTAAATGGTAAAAATATATTCTAATTTTACTTTAAAAACAATTAAAAAGATAATCTAATCATATAAATAAATTAGATTAAAAAGAGGTTCTGAATTAAAATACAACATTTTTCACTATTCATTAAAAAAATGAACTTTATCAGAAAGATACCAAAAATTTACACAAAGTAAATTTTGATGTCCTGACTCTAAATAAGAATATTATTTTGTCAAATATAACACATAAAATTGTCAAAAAGTGGATTTAAAAGAGGTTCTCCTTCAAAAGGTGGTTAATCGACCTTTTCAAGAATATTAGAATGTCTACGCTTAAACTTGGATTCATTCGCATTTTTAATCCTTTAACATTTATTGTAAAGAGTAAAAATATTTGACAAACATATATAATCAATTTTTAGTTAGTTCTGTTCATTCCCACCATTACAACGGCTTGGCGTTAATTACCATTTAAAATAATATTATTTTATTATTAGAGTGCAACGTAAGATTACCAAGAAACTCATTGTTGCGTATTGGGTACACCATCGAGCATAGAGTCCCCTTTAAAGTAATATTAATATTTTTCACAAATATGGATAAATATTAAAATGTCATATTCTTTATTTACCTGGGGTGTTACAATAACCTTCTCCCTTTTATTACTTACAAAAGCAATAAATATCTTCTCTAAGGATCTTATCCACTACTCTCCTAAAAATGGGTTTGTGGTCCTATTGAATGATGTAGGTTTTTTTCACATGAAGTGGTATAACATTTTTTCTCCATATTGTGGATCATGATGCTCCATATGGGTAAGGTTATTGTCTATAAACCGAGTCAGTTGTCCCAATATAATTATAAGTTACTAAGATCCAGTTGTAGCTTTTTCTCCAATATCATTATCATGCATAGGAGGTAAAACCATATATAGAATACATACTTTGATATAGTTTTCATTCCATCCACTATGCACCATTTATAAACAATTTCATACACTAAATTAGGTTAGGAATCATAATTCATAATTTTGAACAAGAAAAATACATAACCTAAATTTTAAATTTATGCATATATAATCTAATAATCATAAACATTGTTTCTTGCGGGCATGATTACGTTTAAATCCTTCAAAATGGTTTGTCATGAAAAGTGAATTATCCAACGTATATCCCTAGGGAGTGTCTAACCAAGTTCATAGGAAGGCATGTTGTTATGTACCAAGTTACACCAAGTCAAACCTGATGAACATTGTCAGAGTTGTTACACCTAGGTACATATGTTCTAAAACCATGTCCACTTATAGTATCTATAAATGGATTTATTTCTAGTAATACCCAAATAATATCTACCTTACCAAAATTCTTGTTTGTTTTCTTATTCTTATCCTCAATTTTTATTTTAGGGTTATGTTATCTAATCTATGTTTTCTAAATCTAGATTTCAATATTTCTATAAAACTTCATCTGATACCAAATATAAAGACCCCGACCCCGGTATCCCAAAGACGATGCCTTACATTATTACATTGGTATAATAAACAAGTAATTAACATGCTGAAGGACTAAATACATTAATAGATTTGGAAAAACCATAAACAAACACAAGTTTTTCATTACAACATGAATAAAAAAAGACTTAGCAACTCTATTGGAAACATACATAAACTCATAGATTATCCCTACAAGTTATTCATAATATACATCTTCACATCCTAGGAAAAATAAAAAATAAGAAAGGGGTGAGATCAGATGCCCAGTAAGGGTAATAAATATAGCGAAAGCTATCATAAGTAAACATAAGCAATAAGGAACGATGAATAACTAAAAACATATGCCATTGAAACATAATCTTGAGAATAATATGGCAGGAATAAAAGATAATTACATAATTCCATAAATAATAACATGAGAAATAAACTTAAACAAAAATATTATACTAGTCTAATAATCACATGGAATGTCAATTACTGGTATCATAATGAGATAATGCATAATGTCAGACATCATAACATACTGTTGAGGCTCCAACCGAGACACCATAAACGGGAAATACGTCATCCAATACCCAAACTAGTTTTTCTCATGATACGTAATGATGCATAAAGAGGATATATCAGTCCCCACCTTTCACTAACTAAGTAACATTAATTCCTCATATGAAAAGGGTGAAACATATCATAAACATTCATATTGAAAAACTAGCATACAAAATATGAATAATTCAACCATAAACCATGAATAGGACATCCATATTCAAAATGGTAATAAACCCTTTAATAAAATATGGTATATGGTATTATAATAAATTGGACTCTATCAAGAAGAAAATATAACAAAGGTTTTTGAATATACTATAATAAAAATATTATGAAATTCTTAAGACAAATATGATTTTCTACTTTGGAAAGAAGAGTTATTTTGGAAAAATAATTTATATAAAATCACATTGTAATAATTTTTATCGAATAAAAGAAAAGGGAAGAAAAAAATTATTTTTAATGCATAAGTTATGTCCAACTGAAGTGAAAAACATGTAAAAAGAGTTGGAGATATTTGAAGTATGGGTGAAGGAGGGTCACATAACAGAGTGATGCGTTTGGTTTTGTTTCTTATGTTCTTCTTATTTTCCAATGGCCATGGCATTGGCTTGGCCTTGGGGAGGCCTGGCGGCAGAAGTCACTCCCCCTCCCCTCGTGGCAAGGGTCACTCCCCCTCCCCTCATGGAAAGGTTTGCATTCTCTATGTTCACTCATACACTCCTCCTTCTCCACCGGTTCCACGGGCAGAAAATCCATGAATATATAAGAAAAGGGATATTTCAATAATGATGATGATGGATGACGGGAGATGGAAGTGGATCATTGAGGTTGTGGTTATGGGTCATGTTGGTATGATTTGTTTGTTATTTTGTAAGTCCAGTAAAATGCTTAATGGGGCTTATGATATGTATGTATCCTTATGAAATGAATATTTAACATGTAAAAAGAGTCTTTGTAAATGAGACATGTTACGACTGTTTAATAGAAAATATAATATTCTTTAAAAGAGGAAAAGGTTTAATTATCTATATAAAAAATAAAAGAACTAAATTATTTTTTCATGATAAAAAGAGTGATTTAAAAAAATTTGTTCCTTATAACAGATTATGGAGTGTGCATGAAAATGGGTAAGAAATTAGGAAGTTATGTTTAATCGTGCTTGCTTACCAGGAATAATTAAAAAGGGAACCTTATTAACCATGTACTTCCCCATTAAAAAAGTTGAAATTATCTTGATACATGATTTTGGAACATGTCCATATAATGTATAATATTTATATAAATAGGAAAAATAATGACATTAGGGTAAATACATAGAAAGCATAACCTGAATGAAAAATGGAGGTTCGGGGAGAATCCCTTACGTTATGTCTGAAAGCATTCTGTACATGTACTTAACATCTTGGATAATGGAATTAAATTCATTAATAATTTAATTCAGAATCAATTAAGAATTTTTTATTATAATTTTATTATTTTCATTTATGGTCTTTTTTATGAGTTATAAGATTTAATTTTGCAATTCTAAAGTGTTTGTTTCCTTGGTTTTCATGATTTTTTCACTTGTATATATGTAAGAAATATCATGTGAAATGGGAATAGTTATCTAAAATTAAAATAAAATGTCATTAATAAACTTATATAATATTTAATGGTCTTATATATCATTTTTTCAGATATTAGGATGATTCATTATATAAACCGTTAATGACAATCGTTTAGATTATTTTGTCATTTTTTCTATCATCACACACTAGTTTTGTTTTATTGATTAATATTGTGTATATATACTAGTTCTAGAACATTAAATAATATTTAATAAAAAAATTATAGTATTTTTTACCATATAAATTGTTTTATGACAATCCTTGAATATGGAATTGAAAAATGAAAACTCATCATCCATGAAGGTGGTAAATCAGTATCTAATAGATGAAGTTTTCATTTTTAGAATAAAAAGGGGATGGCAAAAAATTTATGGTTGATATCCCATTATCCCAATAAAATTATACTATATATAAGATACAATATTTATTATTCCTGTTTGGATAAAGGAGGTAAGGAAAGGATAAGAAAAGAAAATAATTTTAAAGAAAAATTAAATAAAGGAAATGGGATTTTACCTCTTGAATTCCTCTCCTTGAAAACTTCTTTATTTACAGTGGAAGAGAGAGGTGTTTTTTGATTATTTTATTCGTTTGTTTATTATTTTGGCACAATACAAGAAATAGTGTTGATTATTGTGACTAAATATAGTAACTAGTGCCTGTTTATTTATAAGTAATGGTTCTTACATCATTTATATATAATCTATGTCATAATAATTCATGTATTTAGCTAATGTCATAAATTACTGTATTTCTCTATTCACCAAACATTCAACTATTTTAGAAAAATATAAAAAATTCATGCTAATAATTTTTTGATATTTAGAACTAAAAATGGACACTATTTTATGAAAATAATTTTATAAATATGATAAATTTATTTTTTAATTAAAAAAATCTTTTATTTGAAAAAATTTATTTTATGATTATAGGTGATTTTATAACACTTTGAAATATTAATTAAGGTCTCATAAAATGATCTTATAATAATAAGACAAGAGAATATTAATTTATGAATCTACTTTTAAAAAATATATATTTTAAAACATAATATTAATTATAAAATTGTAAATAAACATTAATTCTTTACAAAATACGAATACTTAATTTATCATTTTAAAAATATTTAATTACTTATACCAATATATAAATATATCATATTTTCATTTATAATATACCAAAATTTTATTTATACTTTTATTGGTTATGTTACTATTCTATTGGTCATATTACTATTTTATTGGTTACATTCCTATTCCAATGATCATACTTAGTAGTATATTATAGTTTTAAACTTAGTGTTGCATGAGGAATTAAATATAGAAGATTTTAAATTTTAAAAGATTAATACCATAAAATATGTGGGTGTTATAATTTGAATGATATTTTATGGAATGTCATGTTCCGTTGAGGAAATTATCCCCCTCTCCCACCCTCTTGGGTATTTTTTGGTTGGGTTGTGAGTGTCATTTTTTTGAGCATCGTCGTCTGGGAAACCCATCTTGGTGAAAGTGGGTTGTATCCATTATTTTGGTTGGGCCATGTTATTCTCATCGTTTAGTTTTGAGAGAATCCTTTGGGTATACATTTGGCTATCTATGTTGTGTGATACACTAGTTGTGTGTGGTATATTAACAAGTGTGTGGTTGTGGGGCTTTTATAGTATGCAACATGTGATTGTGATCCGGTGTTTAACCCTAGGTTATCCCTATGTATCATGACCTAGGGTTAGTTCTCATGTAATTATTTTAAGGATCTTATGGGTTTTCTTCATTTCATTTGGATTGGAAGAATTTGTTCTTCAGAGTGTGTCCCTCTCATAGTTTCTCAGTTGTTGGAGGATTCATTCTATGTAGTGGTTCCTTTGTGCTTCTATTTTAGATGAACACTAAATAGTGGAGAGAACATATTAGGTATCTTTTTCTTTATGAGTATTATTGTTAGAGGTTATCATATAATTTGTATTTAGATATGTTTGGTTCTTTGTGGTTGATTAGTTTCTCCAATTTGAGGATTTAAATTGTTGGCATTGAGCTTGGGCCATGTTGAATTATCTATTTGTTTAAAAGCTCTTGATAATCTATTTTCATGATCATTCATTTAGATTTTGGTATTTCTAGTATAAAAACGTGGTATGGTGATGATTTTTTGATACCACTTATGTCACAGTATTATTCAATTAGTTATATTTTCACAATTGGTGGTATAGGTTTCACTTCCCTGGAGTTATGGTTTGGAAGAAGGAAACTTTTGGAGTTTTACTTCTATGAATATTTAAGGTAAATAGCTAGAGGAAAACCATGTGGAATCCCATTGTGAGTATCCTTTTTAGTTCATTTTGAACTGTGCACGGTTTATCAATATAGGTTATGCATGGTTAAGTCTAACCCATTCAGCCCCTAGGAGAAATTATGTAGGTTCATTGGGGTGTTTGAGTTATGGAAATCGACTTGAACATAGTTAGGTAAACCATGATGAAAACATGAATTTTTCTCTATAGTTTTTGGCAGAACCATTTTCACAGCTTCCGCACAGTTTTCCAAACCTTTTGAGGAACTCCAGGAATCCATATGAGGCTTGTGGTGGTCCTGGGGTGAGGCACATGCCTTTTTTAACTGTGAAAATTATTTAGAGTAACTATGTGACATATGGTTCTTTTTGGGGTAGTAGCGCCTGCACGATTGAAACATAACTTGTCTAACCATGTGACCAAACCATGAAAATTGTCCATGTGTTTAAAAATTTGTGTAATTACTATGTTTCCCTTTCAAAATAAGAGGTATTTTACCCCTCCTCAACTCCACACAAGTATGGTGACCCTTGGGATCCCTTTGGCATGTTCCACCTTCCTCACTTGATTATTTCTCTTCCTATGGTGCTTTCCAAGAGGTTTGAGGTGTGTTTCTTATCTCTTTCCCTCTTTCAACCTTCTCCCTCTCTTCTATCTTGGATTTGGATTCTCCCATGAACCCTAATTAACATGTAGATCATTTTTAGGGTTCTAGTTGGGTCTAATGATAGGTATTTTCGTGTATATGGGTTTTATACACCATTGTTAGTCCCATGGGTGTGGTTTCCATTAAAGGAGACATGTTTCAGAACATTTCAGATTGGTTTCTGATTAAAAAAGGCAGGTGTTACTATGAAATTGTTTCATTTTAGAATTCTTACCATGATTTCACTTTCCAAATTCCCTTTTTTATGAAATAATAATTATATATGGTAGCCTTTTGATGATTTGGAACAATTTCATTAAGTTTATTGTTTTTCATTATTGGTTTTATATGTGAATTCCTTATTTTATTTTTTAAAATATAACTTTTTATTAGGTTAAGCTTCCTATAAAATTCTTTATACATTTTTAATTGGTTTTCATGAGGAGTAATGGATTTTAACCCAATTTTTGTCTTTGATGAGTGAAATGAAATGTTTTAAAAGGAATTTTCTTTGAAATTGAGGTGAGGAATTAAAAATTATTTTTAAAGGGGTGTTTTAATGTATTTAAAATGGTGATTTAAAAGGATTATCTAGTTTAACTCTTTGAAAAATACCATGGAGACTTCTTTTAAATGGTTTTATATAAAGAAGGTTTCCATTTTGACTTGTTTTAGTTTTCAAATAGAAATACCCTTATTGATGAGTATTTTGAAATATTTTAAAAGAAATTTTTTATTTCATTAGACCACCTAAAATGTTTTAAGTTTTATTTTTTGAAATGTGTCATGGAAATAATTGCTTGTCTATGTTTTATATTTTCGAAGAAGAGAACCCTTGTATAGGGGTGACTCTGAAATTTTTTATATGTTTGGGTGATTTCCATCTTTTTCAAAATGGGTTTTTAGAAATTATTTTATGAAATTTAAAAGGTTGTGGAATTATGATCAATGTTTTGGGGTTAAAGGTATATTTGAAACCTTGTTTTTTAAATGGAATTTGTTGAAGAAACCCTTTGATTTTTCCTTGACTGCGTATCCCATGTGTGGTTTTTTTTATCACTATGTTATGATTATTTCTTCCCTTATTTAGAAATGTTCTTGTTATTTATTATGTGCATGTTATGTGTATAGGGATTTCCATTATTGGTTGTTAGGGGAGATGGTAGTTATGATTTTGAATTGTGGGTATAGTATAGAATCTTATTACTTTTTTATGTGTTTTCAGCTATTAATTTTATTACTCAATGATTGGATATCTTCATAGGTCATTTATGTGGTTTTTTTATGACTTTTTTTGAAGGTTTTTGGTCTTGTGCACGATTTTCACATGGTTTGAGCATGGTTTGACAAAGTGTAAAACCTTTATAGTAGGGGATCACATGGCTGGAATGTGGTTTGACAAAGTTTACATCCAAACCATGAAAAACTTCTAATAGAACTATTTTGGGCACATGGTTAGGTGCATTGTTAGTAATAAACCCGCGACTTAACCATAGAAACTATGAAAATGGTATTTAAAGACCCAAAAATCTTAATTATTATCACGAAACGCCCCTAATTAACCCCAAAATTCTTCCACTAAATCATAATCATATCCTTGGGATTTTGGATCCCTCTTGTGGAATTATTGCTACCCAAATCTCATCTCTTGGTGGATTGAATCACCAATCAAAGAAGAGATCATCTCATTCGGTGAGTTTTTCTCTTCTATTCTTGGATCTCCATTCTCTTCTTGATTTATTCTTCCTAAAGGTTGTAAAATACTTTCATTTTTTGGATCTTGATTAATTGATGTTCAATTATTGATCTAAGATATACTCTCTCTTATTTCTCGATCTATCTTCTTAGATCTGGTAATCGACATTAAAGGAAACACATATCAGATTTGTTTTGGTTGGATTATTTAATTTTCAAGTAGGTGTTTCTATGATTTTCCGTAGTTTTGTGATTTGTTTTTTCTTGATAAATTCATCTATGCGTGTTTATTTATTTCTAACATATTTTCTATGATTTTGGTCTATTTGATTCTTCATAAAATCTTCTTTGACCAATTTCTATTTAAATTGAACATGGTATGATTTAAATGGATTTGATCTTGGTCTCTCTCAATATTTTACTTATTTTTTAAATTCCATGTTTGTTTTATTTTATTTCAAAAGAACTTTTAAAGGGTTTTTTGTGTATTTTAGGGCTTTAACTTGGGTTTTGATTTAGAAAATGAACTTCCAGGATTTGAATTAATTGAATTGAACTATTTGATGTTTTCAAAATAGTTTTAAATTATTGAATTTATTAAATAAACAATAACCCCCTTTAAATGATTTTACCCCTTTTTTAGAAAATTGTGTCCTTGTGTTATTTGAAATAAATATATTATACACATAGAAAGAGGGCGTAGAACCATTTTTTTAAAATCTATTCAATTCTTTTACAATTAAAATACTTCCTTTAAATGATTTTGGGATGCCATAAAATAAATGATTATTTAAAATTCTCATTTCTGTTTGGTCCAAAAGGTTAGATACCAAGATAGGGGGCTGAATCAGGGTATGACAGATTAAAAAAACTTCCCCAATTTATCTTGTTTCTGTGTTAAGAAAAACTCTATTCTCCCTCTTTCATGTATTAAAGTATAAATAAAAATTAAATCATGCACAAGACACAATAGTTTTTACTTGGTTAACCCTCACTTGCCTACATCCAAGGAGCATACACCGGTGATGTGACAATGTAGTAAATCCACTAAAATTGCACTGTTGTTTACAAAGTTCATATTGGACTAACTATCCTTCTTGGTTTACAACCACTCACAAATTGAAATCTCACTACTCTCTCAACTAAAGTGTGTTAACTGCTTCTTCCTAAGATCCACTCATTGTTTAAATACTTGGAGGTCCCTTTATTATCTATAATGAAATGTGCATCCTTAACTATTGATAGATGCTCTGTTGATGTCCAACTTTCACCCACAGATGAATCTCACTTTGTATTAGGTGTACCAAGAAATTTGAATTTTTATGTGCAGCCTTCACTGGTCCTTGCGCGTAATTCCCTAATTTTTCCTGAAATACATTTTTCGCACAATATCTCTCTTACATGAAAACACTTATTTTACGTGAAATTGTATTATTTTATGTGAAACCTTTTTTTTACATACAAACACTTCTTTTAATAGTGCCAACCATCTTTTACGCGCATTATTTACATTATGCACAAACAATTATTTTACATGTAAACTTTATGTTTATGTGCTACTCCCTTGTGTACTCCAATTTCGCATGCCAGAGCTCGGATACTCTCTAAGTATTGAGCTACTTTGAATGAGGGGGTCACCTAATATTTATAGTAAAACTCTACCTCTATGCAAAAAACCCCCATTGATCACATAATCTTATTCGAGCACGGAAAACACATCTTCCGTGCAATATTGTATTTCACGCACTGTACCAATATTTCGCACACCTCATGCCTTTTCCAATTTTCAAACTTTTGATCTCAAAAAAACTCTTGCATGAAAAAATCCATTCTTCTATTTCATGCACCACTATAATATTTTGTGCACCTTTTTTTTCCAAAAACACATCTCTCGATTTTCTGATTTTCAGGCCCAAAAATTTGGCAAACACTGGAAAACAGTACCACCTTAAATCTTCCCTTTTTGTACCACCTCTAGATCATCCATTCATTTATTTAGCTTCTTTTATCAATAATGAATTTTCAAAAACATCTCTTGAACCATAAAAATTACAATGGATTCCCCCTTTTTCAACAAACTGAACCTATAAACCCACCTTGTCAATAAACAAAACATCAAGGCCCAATTTTTCAACAAACACAACCAACCCAAAAATACTTCAATTATGCCTTGAGTTATTTTTTCCCAACAACATTTTTATGATGAATCGTGAGAGGAATTATGTATTATTACTATTTTGAATTTTTAATTGTATAACAGGTTTTTAATTTAAATTAGTGATTGTTTTAAAGGCCTATTTGACATTTTAACTATAAATTGTGAAAGGAAGCAGGTATTATGAACCTTTTTAAATATTAAATTGTTTAAAAGGGTTTGTTATGAAATTTATGGAAATTGTTTGAAAAAAATTATTGAATTTAATTTTGAAATTGGATTTTGAAATTTAATGTTTAATTGATTTCAAATATTTATCTATTAAAATGGATTAAAATAGTTCTGATTGAAACCTTAGGGTTTTATCTTTATAAAAATGCATGTTTTTTATTAAAACCCTATTATCGTTTTTAAAGGAAAAATTGGAATATTTGAAATGGAGAATGGGATAAATTGTATTTTAAGGTTTCTTGAAATAAATTTCTCATCGTTGATTTTTACTTGATCACATGCAGGTATAATGTATTTAGTGAGTTATTTGGATGGAACTTTATGATTTACAATATTCAAAATCATCATATCATCACATCGCATCCCTTATGTGATGGATATGAGTCCTCTTAGGCCTTAGTTAAAAGGGGTGTATCCACATATTTTCCATATCACTTTGAGTGTGGGGTTTCTATATCCTAGAACTATCATACCTTCTTATGTGTGTGACCATGTTACTCATTTGTTTGTATTTCAAATGAATATATACTATTTTTGTAAGTTGTTTTACATTCCTTGTGAATTTATATAAACTATTTTATATGAAATGTTTTATTAATACATTTTTATGGAAATATTACATGATTTGAAATGTAAAGAATGATTTGTTTAAATATTATTTTGAAATAAAAAACAATTTTATTTAAAATTGAAAGATCTTCACTTTATTGTTAAACCATCTGTAACAAGAGTTTCCTTGATTTTTTAATTTATTGTTATACGAACCTAGAATCTATTGTATAGATTCATATTCATCTTTTATATATATAGTGCATATTATCATATTTTCTAGATTACCTGACCTTAGCTTGTGAAATGGTTTTCAAATCATTTCAAGAAAATGTTTAGACAATATTTTTTTTAAACTAATCTTCATTATATCTCCTTTGTACTCCACTTTTTGAATATTTTAATTTCCTTATGAAGAAATTGCATTGAATCTTTAGTGGAATTATACTGGGCTCATTAACACACCCATTTCTTGTACCATTTGGTTTTTACATCTCTATATTATTTTATATTAGGTATTATTTCTCTCACCATACTTTGTGGGTTCATTCTTGGGTGACCAAGGGTGGGTGAGTTGGGACATGGTGGGTGGTTATGGACCACCAAGAGATGGGTTTTAGTGGTTATGCGCCACTTTCAATTTTTATAGTGCCTCATTGTACTTGATATGTTTGTATTGATATATATATATATAATTATGTTTCCACATTGTACTCTGTTATTGTAATATTTTGAGGGAAAAATTTTCCCCAATGGTTATTTGTAGATGCCCATGTTCTTTTCGTCGACCCATAGGGATTAGGAATGTTCTTCAGGTTAGTGGAGATTCGGATTGGGTATCAGTTTAGATGGTATCCTAGGTTGGTTCAATATAAATGGTATTGGATCAGATCTTTCCTTAAATGTAAATACGTGAATTTAAAATACTTATCTTATTTAGGATGATCCATGGTATAAAGAAGATTAAGAATGTGTCAGGACTCAAGAAGTAGTCCATAAATGGGTTCTTGATCGCCACACCTTCATGATGATACTTAAGTTACCAGGGATGTTTGGGCATAAGTATTTCTTTTGAGTTATTTGTTTTATAATGATAAATTATATTTATATTCCCAATGAGTCTATATTTAATTTGGGGAATATATTATGAGTTTTTGAACCAGAATGGAAGGATGATCATATTGGAACCATTTTTTTTCATGTTATGATAAACAATAATAAATCGGTGGGGGAAATTTGTAAATCCATCCATGAAGATTTTTGAGGTTGGTGTGTGGTTTACTAGGCCATATGTTCAAGAATTTTTTAGTTTTAACTTGGTTCTAAACATGAAATATTATCCGTTTTATTACAAGTGAATTCACTTATTTTAGGTTGTTTATGTGGGCTATGGATGTGGGTTGTTTCATGCTCTTTTTTGGTTGATTCAAATTTAATCCCATGTTAATAATTTTAAATCAGATTTGAAAAACTAATTTTTTCCTTAAAACAAGTTTTGGTGTATTCTTAGAGAAAAATTTTCAATTAGCAAAGAGTGGTTTTTATTAAATGTTTGGTTTGGAAAAATAATTATCAACGACTATTATGTGATTTGGTAAAACAATGTTTTAAGAAGAACTTTTTATTTGTATTGGATTTAAATGGAAATAATTTTTTTAATTAGAAAAGGGGTTAATTCTTTTGAAACCATGGAATAATTTAAAACTGATGGTCAAGGGTTTTTGAAATTGTGATTGATTTATTGCATGATTGATCATTTTGAAATGAAAGAGTAATTTTTTAAAAATGTGAAATCTTGTACTTTTTGAAATCAATAAATATTTAATTAAAAATTGGTTGTGACTTGGTTTAAAATATTCTATGATATTTTTGAGTGTCATTTTATGCCTAAGTTGGTATTCTTGTGTTTTTTTGTTTTTTTAAATGTCTCCCAAAATTTCTTCAAGAAATATATAATTTTGGTCCAATGGTCTGGTTCTCAAGGTAGTTCTTTATATTTTATAGTATTTTAATCCCTAGCTAATGACTCTACCCAGACTCCATATAGAATAGTTGAGCTAGATAATTTCCAACCTTTTAACCCCATCCTTGAATTCCTATATTATAATACACCTTCTTATAAAGTTGAAAGAGGTTTACCAAGGCAATTCAGTGGCTCGAAGAAGTTGATGTGATCATTAATACTCTCAAGTCTCCTGAATCTCTGCACGTCAAGTCTATACACTCCATATTTTAGAGACCTGGCCAAGAGTGGTGTGACGTTTTTATTACCTCTTGTATGTATCAAATAATGTCTTGGGAATTATTTAATTCAGTCTTCATTTGATGTTATTATGCTGAATAATTTTAAAAGGAAAAAGTTTCTAACTTCTTGAGTTTCAGTCAAGATGATCTATTAGTTCTAAATTATGCTAAGGACTTATCATGTTTGGTGTGTTTTATATTCGATCTTGTTGGTATAAAATAAAATAAGGTTTTATATTTTATAAAAGGTCTTCACCCAAACCTTGTAACTACCACATACACATGATGGTTGGTCTCTTAACTAGAGATGTATGAAAGGGGATTTTTCAGCTGAAGTGGAGCTTGAAAAATAAAAGAATGGCTAAATGACACATTCCCAATTAAAGAAGTTTGGTCTCCTCATGAAATAAAGATGACTACCATGTGATTAAATTATGGAGAACCTAGTCATTCTAAGAAGGTATGTTCACAATCATTGAGAGTTTGTAAGCTTTGTAGCAATTTGGGTCACCTTAAGAGGTTAAGTAAGTTGTTAGGCTGAAAAGGGATGTTTTGGTCAGGGATATCAGCTCCTTACTATAGGGAAGCAGATGCTTCATGATAATAAGGCTCCATCCATGGGACAAGAAGTGAATATTTTTACACAGTGGATGAGATTCTGGTTTCCATCTTGTTGTTTCTGATGTCGAAGTGGAAACTTTGTTGCCCTATTGTGAAAGTGAATTGCCCTATCGTGCTACTTTGTGTGTGACTCACTTATGGATTAGGGATTGTTCACCTCACAAGATAAATGAGGAAGTTCTTATTGCTTCACTGTGTTCTATCTTTCTGACTTGATGCTTTCTAGGGACATAAAGTCATATAGTGGGGAGGTTTTAGCATCTCATTAATTGTTTTATGTGTTTTAACCCATTAATTTGTTTAACTAATGATTGGTTAACTTAGTGGGACATTTATGGAGTTATTCCATACATTTTTTAAGGTTTCTGGGCTTGTGAACTATTTTCGCACTGTTTGAGAATGTTTTGACAAAGTGTGGAACCTGGATAGTATGGGGTTTCACATTTAGCATATAGTTCGACAAAGTGTTCATCCAAACCATGAAACACTTCTAGTGGATCTGTTTTGGGCACACTGTTAGGTGCATTATTAGTACTAACAATGTGACTTAACCCAAGAAACCGTGGAGATTCTAATTAAAAACTTGAAAATCCTAATTAAAATTATAAAACCCCCAAATTTACCCCAAACATCTCTCACTCATTCATAATATGATCCTTAGGCTTTGGGTATCCCTCCGGAGGCATTTTGGATCCCCAAACCTCATCTCTTGTTCAGTTGAAGTGCCAATAGAAGTTGATATATTCTCTTTTGGAGAATTCTTCGGTTCTTTTGTTGTATATTCCTTATCCTCTAAAGGTTTTTAAATCCTTGAGTTTTGTTTTCTCTTGATTAATTGATGTGGAATTTTAGATCTAGGGTCTCATATGTCTTCTTTCAAGATCTATCTTCTTAGATCAGTTAATCGCCATTAAAGGTGAAACATCTTAGATTTTTTGTAGTTGGATTCCATAATTTAAAAGTAGTTATTTCTATTATTTTCCTTAGTTTTCCCATTCATTGTTTCTTGATAAATTCCTGGATGGGTGTTTCTTGATTTTTAACACATTTTATATGATTTTGGCCCATTTAATTCCTTATAAAATATTATTTAACCAATTTCTCATTAAATTTAACATGGTATGATTTAAATGGATTTGATCTCAACCTCTCTCAATATTTTATTAATTTTTTAAATTCTATGTTTGTTTGGTTTTATTTTCAATGAAAATTTAGTGGGTGTTTTGGTGATATTGAGGGCTTTGGCCCAAGTTCTGATTTATAAAATGAACTTAAATGAGTTTAATTAATTGAATTGAACTATTTGAAAATTTCAAAATAGTTTTAAAATATTTAATTTATTCAATTACCAAGATCCTCCTTTAAATGATTTTACCCTTGTTTTAGAAATTGGTGCTCTTGGGTTATTTGAAATAAATTATTTCTTCATATGGAAAGAGGGTGTAGACCCATGTATCTAAACTGAATTCAATACTTTTAAAATTGTAATAATTCCTTTAAATGGTTTTGGGATGATTTAAAATAAATGATTATTTAAAAGAATTATTTAGAATTTTTATAATGAATTTTGAACGGAAGCGAGTACTATTACTCTTTTGAATTATGAATTGTATAAATGTTTCAGAACTGAAATTGATGATTTATTAAATGCCCATTTGACATTTTAATGATGAATTGTCAAAGGAAGAAGGTATTATTACCCTTTTTAATTATTGAATTGTTTAAAAGGGTTTGTTATGAAATTGATGGAATTTTCTAAAAATTAAATTATTGAATTTAATTGTGAAATTGGATTGTGAAATTTAATGGTGAGTTGATTTCAAATCCATAGTTGTTAAAATAGATCAATATGGTTTTGATAAAAACATTAGGGTTTTATCTTGGTGAAAATGAATGTTATTTATTAAAAAATCATTATGGTTTTTAAACGGAAATTTTGTGTATTTGAAATAGACAATGGGATTAATTGTATTTTAAGGTTTCTCGAAATAAATTTCCCATCATTGTTTTATACTTGATCATATACAAGACTTGTGTTGTTAGTGAGTTATTTTTATGGCACTTTACAATTTTCAACATTCTATAACATCATATAAATAAATCACATCCCTTAGGTGATGGTGATGATTCCTTTTTTTCCTTGGTTCAAAGGGGAGTATATACATATTTGTTGTATCACATTGAATGTGGGATCCTTATAAACTATAACAATCATACCTTCTTTGGCATTTGAACATGTTTCTCAATTTTTTTTCAAATGAATGTATTCCATTGTTGTAAATTGTTTTACATGCCTTGTAAATTTACATAAGTTATTTTATATAAAAAAATATTAATCCATTTTCTTAAAAATATTCCATCATTTTAAATGTATATAATGATTTGTTTAAATATTCTTTTGAAATTAAAAACTTATTCATTTAAAATTTAAAGCTCTTTACTTGGTTCTTAAACCATCAGGCATCAGAGTTTCTTTTCTTACTTAATTTATTATTATTATGAACCTTCAATATATAGTATTGATTCATATTCATCTTTACATATCATGTTCATATTCTCATATTTTCTTGGTTAACTGATCATAGCTTGTGAAATGTTTTTTATAGCTTTTTAAGAAAATGCTTAGTTTATAAATGGGTAAATTGAAAGTTTTACTCGTTCGGTTTGATAAATGATTTTTAAATGTTTAAAAACTATATTTTTGAAAAAATATTTTGTAAAATCCCCACTTTGTACTCCTCTTTTATCGTATTTTAATTTCTTAATGAGGTAATTTCATAGAATTTTTGTTGGAATCATTATGATCTCTTTAGATCACACATTTCTTATACCTTTTGGTATTTGTATCCCTTTATTATCTTTTAAAACATGTTATTTCTCTCACCTTCCTCTGTGTTTTTCGTCTTTGTTGACCAATGGTGGATGACTTTGAATATGGTGGGTGGTCATGGACTACCAAGAGATGGGTTTTAGTGGTTAAGTTTCACTTTTAGTTTTATTAGTGTCTTATTGGACATGATATGTATGTATTGATTGATATATATATATATATATTTATATATATATAATTATGTTTATTCATTGTACTCTTTTATTGTAATATTTTCAGGGTGAAATTGTTTCCAAGTGTTATTTATAGACACCCAGGTGCTTGCCACTGCCTGTAAAGATTGGTAATTCTCATTAGGTTAGTGGAAAATCAACTCGGGTATCAATTTAGATGGTATCTTAGGTTGTTTCATTACATATATTTAGTTTTTTTCACTATTCCTCACTTCCTTTATTAGTTATGGTATGTTGGGTACTAAGTGGAATATCTAATTTCTTCCTCTAGTTGGTTCACACGCCACTAGTTTCCCACCAGTTGTTCTTTTCATTTCCATGTGACAACGTTATTGTTCATGGACCACCTCCATTTTTATTTCACGAAGATATCACGGTTTCTAAGTGGGAATTGGATACTTGAGGTTTTTCATGGGATAAACCCCCCTTAGTTGTACACAACACTTTTCTTTGTGGTTTGTCTCCGATGAGACTGATCAGATAGATTTAGTTGATGGATGTGTGACTATTAACTTTTCGACAGTTAGGTTCACTTTTGTGTGTCTTGTGTTGTCTTGTTAGTTATCGTAGTGTTGAATCATTATATGTATCATATGTTATTCCTTTTGTTGTATATATTATCATCTGTAAAGTTTATTTCTTGGATGGACTTGTTTGATGTATTGATCCTCTTGTGGATTAGTCATGTTATTGACTATTTTTATTTTATCTATTTATTGGCTTAATTTATAATGTGTTAGGGTCTTGTCTCATTATTTTTTCCCTTTTTTCTTGTTTCTCTTTTTATTGGGTCTGTAAAGGATTTTAACTTAAACAAGGGATAAATTATTTTTATTGGTTGTAATTATTTTAAAATATTTTAAACAATGCATAGGTTTATTTTTCCAAAGTGTGGTATTTTTAAAGAGAAATGGTTGTCACTTTGGAATGGATTGGGTTTTTGTAAAACATTTTCATGATTTTTTATGAAGTTCTTCTTTCAAAAATTTCTTGTTCCATACTTTGTCTACTCCTATATTATGTAAAGGAAAATGAAAACCTATTTTTTATATTATTTTCAAACTAGTGAGCTTGATTTATTTTATAAATTGAATGAATTGGAATCATTGTGGTATCCTACTAGCTTCATCTCACACCCTACGTACTAACTTATGTGGGTATGTAGTATTCCATTATTGTGTAGGTTCCTCTAGGTTTTGGATGTCATGTTGGATCTAGTTCCTTCTTCTTTGGGAAGATGGTGGTGACAAAAGATGTAACCACCCAAAATTTTATCAATGGAATTTTACTTTTTATGGTTAGGAAATAAAACACACACATCACATAGAGAACCCAATAAAAACATTGTTCTCATAAATGATGAATTAAATAAGTGGTATTTATAGAAATTAAGGAACTTATACCGTTGGAATACTAGCCTAGCCATTGGAATAGTAATATGACCATTGGGAATAGTTATATGGCTATTAGAATAGTAACCTCACTTAGGAAAGTATAAATAAAATTTAGGTATCTTATTAATGAAAATATGATATAATTATATCATTGTATAATTAAATAAATGTTTTCAGAAATGATAAATTAAGTGTCGGTATTTTTTTGAAATGTAAATGTTTATTTGAAATTTCATAATTAATATAATTATTTAAAATAAAATTTATATTTATAAAATAGATTCATAAATTAATTTTTTTTATTAAAATTTTAAAATAATTTTATGACATTAATTAATTTTTCCAAGGGTCATAAAATGGATTATAATATTAAAATTGGTATTTTATAAATAAATTATAACCATATTTAAAAATTAAATATCATATTTAAAAATTTATTATCATAAAATGGATTCAAAATGTTTAAATCTACATGTCAAAAAAAATTAGGGTGATTTTCTTTATTTTTCTAAAATAGTTGAAATTTTTGGTGAATAGTAAAATACAATAATTTACAGTATAAGTTAACTACATGAATTTTTATGTCATGAATGATGTATGGATGATGTAATCACCGATTATCTCAAACCCACCTTCACTATTTACTATATTTAGTCATAAAAATCATTATTATTGATTGTATTCATCCAAAATAATAAACTAATGAATATAATAATAAAAAATACTCCTCTCCTCCCTTATAAATATCACCCCTTTTACCCATTCTACAGACATATTATAAACCTTTTAGATTGTCTAAATTCTACCAAATTATCTTCCTAAGCATCTTTATATAATCCAAGAACTTATGGTCTCAAAAAAACCAAACCCAAGTGTCATAAGGGGGTTCTCAAGGAGACAACATTCAAGAGGTAAAATCCTCAATCTTTCTCTTTAAATTTTTTTTCTTTTATTATACTCCCCTCACCTACCCTATCCAAAGTAGAATTATAACATCATTATAATATATATATTCTATAATTTTTTTTTTAATATAATATCTATCATAAAATCTATTCTCTTCTCCTTTTATTCTAAAAATAAAAGCATCATCCATGATATGTCGGTCCACCACCTTTATGAATGATGAGTTTTTATTTTCCATTACCACCATAAACTATGGTCATAAAAACATGATTATAATTAAATAATATTTTAATATTTATATTATAACTTTTCTAATATTCTAGAACTAATTTATAGACATGATATTAAATAAAATGAAACTAGTTCGTGATGGTTGATAAAAACAACCAAAATCAACTAAATATTTGTCATTAATGTTTTATCAAATTAATCACCATTATAATAGAAAACCAAATTATATATGATACTATTTAAAAAATTTATTTTCATTAACAACATATAATTTCCCTTATGGATAATTATCCTCATTTTACAAGAACTTCTATAATTATATGTAAGTAAACCGACCTAGAAACCATGAAAACAAACGCTCCTAGAATGAAAAAATTGAACTCTATAACTCATAAAAATGAGCATAAATGTACTTAATAAAATTATAATAAATAAAATAGATGTATAAGACATTATTAATTAATCAATTAATTAATTTAATTTAATTTTCCATGATATTAAGTGGAATTACAGAACACATTCAAGTATAAGGGAATGGGATTCTCAAACCCAACTCCCTTTATTTAAGTTATCCATCCTTCATACCAAATTTCATTGTGGATATTCTTTTAATGTTATTTAAATATAATTTCATAATTATTCCATTTTTATTTTTTGGGATATACTTGTTTCTATGTATGTTTTTGTAACATCCCATGTAAATAAAGAATAATACATTTTTATATTTATTAATATTTTTGAAATAAATATTAATTTCATTTTAAATGGGATGCTATTTTTGATGGCGTACTCGATACAAAAAAAAAGTTTTTTGAAAACTTATGTTGCACACAATGTAGGGTCATACTAAAAAATAATAATATAATTTTATTTTAAATTGTAATTGATGCCTAGCTATTGTATTGGAGAGAATGAACAAAACTAACTACAATATGATTATACATTTTTTTTAAATATTTTTACATTTATCTAGTAAAAGTTATAGGCTTAAAATGTGAATGAATCTGATTTTAATCATAAATACTCTAATATTCATTAAAATATCAATTTATCACCTTTTGATGGAGAACCCTATTTAAATCTAGTTTTGGTCTCTTTTATATGTTATATTTGAAAAAATAAATTTATTCTTTAGAATAGAGACATAAAAATTTATTTTGGGTAAATTTTTGGTATTTTTCTTATAAAATTCATTTTTAATGAATAGTGAAAAATACTGTATTTTAATTCACAACTGACTTTTAATCTAATTTACTTATATGGTTAGATTATCTTTTTCATTGTTTTTTAAGTGTAATTATATTATATTTTTACCATTTAATCCAATGTTGGTCAATGGAAGTAATTTCACTATGAAATTGGACATAAACAAGTGTAAATATTTTGATCGTTATTATTTCCTAAAAACACGCTTATTGTTTTGAAAAATAAAATTAATTTTAAATTAATTAATGAAAATTATATGTTTTTAATTTGGTAAAATATAAATCATTTTTGAATTTTAAATATCAAATATAGCTTAGGCTGAATTTCTGGTATTTTTCTGAAAACCTTCAATTTTTGATGAATAGTGAAAACACTGAGTAGTAGTTAAAAACTGACTTTTTCATTTAAATGAAAGTTTACTGCTTCTATGAATTGAATTTCAAAAATAAGACATACATGGTAATTATTATTAAGTAAAATTTGGTTTAATAATATGAAAATAATTTTTGGTGAATAATAACTTTTGACTTTTATTTACCACGGTTAAAGGTAAATAGGGTAATTTAATGTAAAAATAATATTATATTAATATTAAATTACCCTAACATGTATCATAATCCTATTGGTTAATATATTTCTGACCATGGTCAGCCTTGGGTCGATTTTGGGACCCTATGGAGCCACTTAAGTGTGATAATGACACTTTATATTAATTAATTTAAAGTGAAGACAAAAATGACATAAACATATATCTTTTAGTAAATCAATTCTTAAATGGGGTTATATAATTTAGCTCTTATACTATAAATATTCATTTTAAATATAAAAATATTTCCTACATCATGTTATTTTTTATAATTTTTAGACATTAAATAAATAAAATTATTTATGACATAATAATGATGCTGTGTTTACCTCATTAATGAATGATTTAAATAAATAATATTATAAAAATTAAAAAAACATTCAAAACCTGTAAAGTTATTATTTTATGTTTTTATATCAAACATGAGTCATCTTATATTTGAATTTAATAAGTTTTCGACATTTAGAAACTGAAAATCATTAGATAATAAAATTATATTTTCAAACTTTCCTAAAGAGCCCCTCCTCTCCCTTATAAAAAACCCTCACCTCTAACCCATTACTCACACCTCCAAAGCACCTGGGATTGTCCAAACTCTACCCTAATAATCTCTCAATATTTTTACCTTTCTCTTAGAAGCCTTCCCTTATGCTGAAGGCAATTCAAGTAAACCTTTTGGTTCCAACCAAAGGGAGTTACCCAATTTAAAGGTAATGCCTTTTCTTAAGTTCTTTTATTTTATTTTTCTTTTCAAACCCCCTAAAATATTTTCATTAATTTATTTTATAAAAACACTAGTATCATAAATATACTAGGTTTTTTTATGATGTGTATTCTAAGTACTCTTACACACACCTTCGTCTAATGGGTAAAGAACAGACTGTTTCTGTGGACGGCGAACTACTACCTCACAAAACGTTGATTGTTCAATCTTCTCCTACCACCTCTTATGGTGGCTGTTATGATGGAACTATATTTATATGTGATATATATTATATTTATCTTGTCTCTATACTTCTATATTTTTTATTTATATCATACCTTTATGGTTTTCATAATGGGTAAACACGATAATTTCATTTGAGGAAGTGCGGACTACCGCCCCCTCAAAATGATATGACTCATTCATTCCATACGTGGATTGTATAAATGATGTAGTTACTGAAATTATGTATGATATTATACTAGAATAATAATATACCTATGTATCATTGAGTTTTCATTCCATTAAATATGAAATAGAAATGAAAGTAGCGTTCATTTGTACATACGACTTACCATCTCCATGAACGGTGCATTTTATTTCTTACCACCAAATGCTATGTACTATTATAAATACATATATATATATATATATACTAGATATATATATATGATATATATTATATCTAAATCATTAATATAATTCTGGATATAATGTACGTTTTACCACATTAACAACTTGAAATTGTTAGAAGTTCATTTTTGACTCAAGTACCAAATATCGACAAAATGACCATTATTAACTTAAATGATTACATAATGTTTATAACATGGTAATAAGTAATATAAAATTAATAATAAACTTAAAAAATATTCTTAACCATGTATAAATCAACTTTAGTTTATTATTCAGGAGATTAAAGAACGGACAGGTCAAGTGGGATAAGAGGTAAGGGACTTCGTCTTAATCTCATTTCATTGAGGCATATTTTGTTTTATACATGACTTTATTTTATGTGGTGTATAAATACCTTTTAATTTTCAATTCATTCAAAGGGAATATTTTTATTCAAGGAATTTTATGAATGACAACATAATGTTTCTTTTAACTTAAGCGGTGACAATGACCTTTTCTGCCACCGTGAGTATTATTTGATATATGGCTTCTTTAAAAAACTGTAATGCTTTTCAAAGGAAAATAAATATCATATACTCATTTAAGTATTTTGGTATTGAGAATGGTTTTGATAATGGATTTGTTATGTCAATATATTTAAATAATATATTGTGATTTAAATGTGGAAATGTTATATTTCCTTTAGGGGTTTTTAAGTGTTATGAATATGTTATGGTTCTTGAGAATTGTTTATGTATACAGGTGGTTTCATGATAAACCTAGGATGAGTGAGCCCGAGATAGCTCTCTAACTCACTGGGTAATGTGATGAATGTAAACATGAATGTTACTCCTAAGAGATTAAGGGAATATACAGTGATGGGTATTCCAAATGTAACTCTTTATTTAGCTGTGAAAGCTACAATATAAGTTTGATATAGACGCCACAAGTTACCTTTATGATTTATGATTTCTATTTGTTATTCATAAATATTATGATTTCATGAGGTATTTTAAAGAGATTATGTTTTATATGTATTGATGAAATGATGTTTTCTTTCTTTATTTTATAACCCTTACTAAGATTTTTATGTTCATCCCATGTTTTTGAAATGTTTTTTCAGAGGGTATAAGGCAAGGTAAAATAAAAAAATAACTAAATAAGATTTATATCAAGAAAAGAATTGTTTTTTTTATTTTAAGAATTTTTATTTTATGAAAAAAATGGATACTGGGTATAACTTTCTACTTTGTAATCTTTGAGATGTGATGTAATGGTTATTTCCAAATTATCTAAAACTCTAAACATGAAAAGATCCTCAATGTGAATTATTAACTTAATTCAAGATTATTTAATGTTTAAGGATGAGTACTTATAGTTTTATGGAAAATATAATTATTTTAAAAAAGAAATCTTCTTTCCAAAATATATCTTTATTCCTCTTGAGTTATTTATTCTTTGTTAAAAAGGGATTATTTCTGTACCAAATATGTTTTTCCATTTTTAATTTGGGAAATAAATGTTCATTCATGCAATAATTATTGATCAAATCCTTATGAAACTCATTACTTTCCATGGGATAATTCATGACTACAATTATAATATGTTCTATATGGAATGAATGATTATATAAATATTATGATGTGATGGGTGGGACTAGAATTAAATGTACATCTAATTAATTTTGGTAATTTAATGTTTCTAATGAGATTATGTGTAATATGTGTAAAAATAATTCTATATTTTTTCACAATAATGATGTTATGTTTAAATACATATGTTATTCATGAACATGATGGTAGATTTTTTCACAACCATGTGTGGTATTTGACCACTAAGACAAGATGTTTAATTTTTATGTATTTCCACATTACACATCTTTATCCAATGTTTTCCTCATGATTATTATGATGATCCTATTATTATATTATTACCATTATTATTATTCTCACTCTTGTTTTATTTATTTTTTCCCCTTAATCACCCACTTATCGGGATTTTATCCCACCCCTTTTCATTGATGTATATCCTCATGTTACTACATGTACTAAAGAGAACCTGATATTTATAAGGATAAAGAAGAGTGTTTTAAATAAATTTTATGTTTTATTACTGTGTAATTTATGTATGTGCTTAATTTTCTCAAGACATTAATCCTTTGGATCCTAGATTATAGAACTTTTATATTGTTTATCTTAAGAAATATGTAATAGTCATGTAAGAAAAGTAGAGTCACTATAGTTGGTAACAATCATGGTTTATTTAATTTGGGAATTAGGATTAGATAATTTTAGTGAAAACCCTTATGATAATACTATGTATATATAAACATACAAGAATATTTGTTTTATAAAAATGCTAAAATAAGGATCCCATAAGATATGTCTTTAGAGTTAATTTCACTAAAGAATAATTTTTTATTCATTACTTATTGACTTATATTTTTTAAACCTTTTTTATTTTAGAAAATGATGGGAACCATGAGAAACAAGACCAACTGACCATGTGAAGGACAATGAAATGATTTCCTGAACAACATCCTCAATGCCTTGGGAGGTGCAGTTCAAAACTTCAAGGAAATGCTTACCCAATTTTATCAGGATATCAATAATAAAATGAACCATATGGAACATACACATTCACCCAAGAAGGACCAACTAGCCATTTATTCCTTTATGAGGTAATGAACACCATCATTTAGTGGATCTTATGATCCACTTGTTGTAGAATAGTGAGTTAACTCAATGGGGAAGTGATTTTTTTCTCAAATATATTGAGAAGTATAAGATGACTCTAGTCATTTATTATTTAGATGGAGAATTAGTTCAATGGTGGGAATTGGTAATGAACATCAAGAGTATGTTTAAATTTAATAAATGGAGTGGGAAAACTTTAATAAAATGTTTCTTACCAAGTATTTACCTCAAAATCTTCATACAAAGTTAGAGTAAAAATTTATAGAGCTAAACCAAAATGGAGGTGAATTTTTCAAGGAATATGAAGAAAAAATCCCAATGATTTAAATATATGTCGTGTTTTTTGTTGTCCACAAAGATAGAAAAATAGATAGATTCTTTAGTGGTTTAAAACCACACCTTAGAGATTCTCTAACTATATGAGACTGTGGGAGTTATGAAGAAGAGGTTTGATGTTCTATCAAATTAGAGATTAAGTTCATATAATGGTGTCATAGTTATAGATATAAAGATAGATGAATGACGTTTGAAACTGGTGGGTCAAATGACTAAGGATTAAAGACAATCCAACCACCCACGTGTCAAAATATGGGCAGTAGAGTTATGTGAATTTCATCAAATGGATGGGGAAAAGATTAATTTTTGGGAGAGAAGGCCGTAATGATCATAAATGTAGAATATAATTAAAGAATCTATCCAAAATGATTGAAGAAAGAATAGAACCACCCATGGTTCAATGCTTCAACTAAATGGAGAAAGGGCACTATGCAAGCTAGTTCAATATGACATGGGTCCTTAAGGGTAATCAGAATTAGAAACCATCAAAACCAAAGGATAAAGATAAATATTATTCCGTCACTACTTCTAATATAGAGAAAGAAAATGAAGTTGTAAAAGGTACACTTACTATCAACTAAAGAATGGAAAAGTCTTATTTGATTCTGGTTTTATGCATTCCTTTATATCTTATATGTCTCTAGAACCATAGAATCGAAGAACTAATACCTTGAAGTATAGATATTCATAAAAATATCTAGTGGAAAAATCATTGAAACCGAAGTGTTGGAATCTTATTATATTGGTGCATGTGAGGAGATTATTCTAGTGAATCTATAAATACTTCCCTTGGTAGAATTAAATGCTATATTGGGCATGTAATGAATCTCATTATATAGAGAACACATCAAATTTCAAGAAAAGGAAATATATTTTCATATTCCAAACCATACTATGATCCTCTAACAATTAAATAAAGACTGTGGATATCTTTTGGAAAATTCCTCAATTGTGTGGGTGTTGATTCCCTATGAAGAATCAAACCTTGCTCAAATGGTTGAGTCAAAGGAAGGTATCAACTTGGAGAAAATTACCATTGTGAGGGAATACAATGATGTATTTTTTGAGGAGTTACATGGACTTCCCCTATATAGTGAGGTATAGTTATCAGGAGAACTTAAACCTAGAACCACTCTTATTTCAAAATGTCCCTGCAAGATAGCCCTTATTAAACTAGATGAGTTAAATAAGTATCTTCAAGAGAATTTGGACAAAGTGTTCATATTACCATAACACTTTTACCAATATGACATACTTACCATGCAATACTATCACCACAAAATAAATGATCATCACTAGATTATCTATAACAAAAACATATATATCTAACTCAATCACTTTTGAACTCAGAGCATGAGAGGGTTCATGATGGTACCTCTTGAGCCATGATATGTGGAAAACATCATGAATATCTATCAATTGAGTCATCAATTCCAACCAATAATCAACCTTCCCAAGCTGACCAATGACTTATAATGGACCCACATATCTTAGAAACATTTTTTCCAATTTCCCAAGATAATGGTGACCCAAATGAGGATATACCTTCAACAAAATATGGTCACCAAACGAAAAAATTCAAAGGAAAAAGTTAAATATCCCCATATAATCTATAATAACTCTAAGTTTCAACATATATTGATTTATATCTTGAATCCTCTAAGAAATATCCTGAATGAGACTCAGTCTCATTAGAGAGGCCTCATCCACCTCTTCCCAACAAATAATTAACCTTTACAGGTGACCATACCTAGCCTCAAAGGCATCCATTCTCAAAGATGACTAAAAAATGTTTTTATAAGAAAATTCAAAAAGTATTATATGTCTATCTTATGATCCACTAAAATCCAAGACATAGTTATGGAGCATATCCTCCATGTTCTAAATAGAACACTCCATCTCAAGGCTTATATTTAGATGATAATTTGTATTCAACATAACATAATTCCCCATCACCTCCTAGAGACTCTTTCAGAACCGTGAGGTAACCCTAGGATCCCTATTCAAAACAATGGTAGTTGGAACCCAATGTAACCTCACAATATCCTTCGCATATATATTACTCATATCTTTAAATTTTGTTGTTTCCCTGATCGGAATTAAATGAGAAGATTTTTTCAACCAATCAATAACCACCCTGATATAATTCCTCCCTTGAGGATTCCATGGAAATCCAACAACAATGTCCATGGAAACCACATCCTATTTCCAAATAGGCACTAAATGATTTTGGATAAAAACAGAATAATTATGGTTCCCTAAATTTATTTTTTGGTAGCTGTAACATCAAGAAATGTAATTGGTAATGACTTTCTTCATACCTAGACACCAGAATAGTCATCTCAGATCATAATAAATTTTCATAGTTCCTTGATGAATGGCCCTAAAAGAACTTTGATAGTCAAATAAAACTGATATCCATATAGATTTTGGGATGGAAAACCAATTCCCAAAGTAGATAATAGCATCTGATAGGATAGATTAACCAAAAACAGTCCCCCCTATATAAAGGTTGTCTCAAATTCCTTTTAAATAATCATCATATTACTGACCCAACAAGAATGTAATCAAGGATAAATGATGATAACTCAAAAAATTTCAAAACCATACCTAAAACAACCTCCTAAGAATCCAAATTCAACTAAGTGAAGAGTCCCATAAGGTTACACTCTTCTTCCGATTCCAAAACAACCTATAATGGAACTTTCCTTCTAAGAGCATCTACAATTACCTTTCCATTCCTTGAGGTGTAGGCAGTGTAAAAGTTAATCTTCTGAAACTATTCCAATCACCACCTATTTATAAGATTAAATATTTATGAAAAAGATATATCTCATCCTCTTATAGTTGTAAAATATTATGAACCTCTCCCTAAATAGATAGTGCCTCCAAAATTTAAGCTCATGCATAACTGGGGAAAGCTCTAAATCACTAGTGGGGTAATTCTTTGAATGCTTCCAAATCTGATGAAATCTATTGGCCAAAACATGATCATCCTATATAATAATGAAACCCAGATCAGCACTAGAAGAATCATAGTATACAAAATAAACCTTACTGGGCTCAAGTAATATCTTAATCGGATATTATGTTATATGTCATTTCAATTTATTGAAAGAAGACCGACATTTAATAATCCTTGTGAATTTCACTCCTTTCTATGTAAGAGGAGTTAAAGGTGATGCTAACATTGATAAATATTTAAAAAAAATTGATGGTATCATTTAAGACCAAATAATATTTGAATCTCAAAGATATTCCATGACTCCCCCCATGATAATATAGCTTTCACCTATTTAGGATCAACTGATAATCCACACTAAGATATCACGTGTCTCGAGAACTTCACTTATTAGATATATAAAGTGTATTTTGAAATATTTTCAAAAAATTAGTGGCTCCTCATGATTTCAAAATCCAAAATCATATGGTGGTCATGCTCATGTTCAGACCTCAAATAAACAAAAATATCAAACAATAACACTTCCAAAAAAGTTTTATGATACTGTTAGTATAGCTAGTTCATCAGATCCATAAAAACTATAGGGCCATTAGTTAGACCAAATGGCATAAAAATATATTCATAATGTCCATACCTATTATTATAATCCATCATCAAAATATAAATCTCTTTAACCCTGGGCTAATGATAAAATGACTAATTATTGGTCTTAGAAAACAACATTTCCCCATTTAACTAATCAAAAAAATCAACCACAAATCATCCAAATGAATCTTAAGATCTTTCAACTCAACTTGTGTTGTATGATAATAGAGTAATAATATTGGATATGTTACCCATCACTAGATCAATCATGAACTACACCTCTCTATATAGAGGAAGACCAAATAAGTTTTCTGAAAAAACATTATGAATGTCTTGAACAACTATGGTAAGATAATCAATAGATAAAACAATATAGAGCTCAACTGAAATAGCCGATAAAAACTCCTGAGATCTGGGAGGAAATTTTTTACTTTACCATACCTCATATCTCACTTACCCTAAAGAACCCAAGAACTCCAATCAAATTCTAGGAATGTGATACACTGAATATAACAATCAACCTTATTATAATGATTGATAATACGATCCATCCCAATGATGACGTCAAATGTATTAAGATCAAGAAAAAATAAATCCTCTACTAAATCATCATCATCTATCAATATAGAACAAGGAAAATAAAACTCATACTATATCCTCTTCCCATAAGTTCTCTCTAAATCTATAACAAAGGTAATGAGATCCTTTTTAAGTTTTAACAAATCAATAAAACATGTATAAGTAAATGAGTAGGAGGAACTGATATCAACTAAAGCAATCTCTATAAAAGATAAAATAAATATGGTACCTCTCACTATCACTATACCTTGTTCATCCTCCACTGGAGAGACAACCACTGCATAAAGGTTCTTCACTCTTGAGGCCTATGGATAGATCTCTAAAAACGTTGATTCATCTGAATTCATCATCGTGGACTTTGGGGATGATGATACCTAACTATAACAAATTGTAGGGATAGCTTTGTAGAACCTCTGTAAATAGCCATATAATCCACAACCGTTTCACATATTTACAGTCATGGAACAAGAATGTTGGGTGTTCCCAAACATGTCACACATATATCAAATTAGAATCAAACTACTAGATGTAATTTATGGGGTATAGGATTTCCACTACTATGAACCACCTCCACTACCCCTGAGATGATCATGGAACTTCCTCTTCTCTCCCTACAAATCATGATAGATACCACTGGGTGGAAGATAAGGTCCAAAAGAGAAAACATTTACTACCATATCCCTTTCTACCATCATATCTCTAGATACCATCTCTGTATAGGTATAAATCTTAAACATGAATGCCTGTGATTTGATATATAGTCGCAAACCAAGAAAGTACTTTTGATCCTTCATATGATCATTCCATAAAATTTTGGTGTATATTGACACCAATCACTCTACCTAATATAAATAGAGAAACTATAGATAATTTTTTATCATAAAAAACTATGGAAAAAACTACTAGAAGAAGAGGGTCTTTAAACCCTTCAAGTCCAAGCCCACATGGCTATATTCTTATACACAGGAATGCCACCATCACTTGTTGGGACCCTAAACACTAATAACCATTCACTTCACCATGATAATATTAGGTGTTTCTATGAATTAAAAAATATTATGAATCTTTTACATTTAGTCCTTCACCTATGGGGGATCATTATTACCCTTAAAGGATGGTGGTTTCTTATATAAGAACTCTCTAGATCGATCCATTTCTCCCTTGGCTCTTGGATATACCTCAAAAATTGTGTTCTAGACTTGTAGTACATTTTGGTACATGAAGAAAAACTTATCACATGATAGAACCTATAATATTAAGATTCAATGGTAGATTACCTTTAGTATTATCCATATCAACCTCCTATATAACCTATGGGAGATATCTCAGAGGCATGTCAATGAAAAAATAAATAGTAGAAAAGATCAAATGATTGGATAATATCTGTTTAGATAAAAAAACCTTAAGAAAAACTAATATTAAAATCAAGATCTCAACATAGGATACACATATCCCAATATCTCATGGTAACTTGAGTCTCTTCACGGAAAGATTTGGTCAAGCACTCACTATAACCTACCAATAAAGTCTCAAAAAAACTATCTCTAATATAAAAAACTTCCCAATAATGAGAATAAACATACTCTAATACCATTAATGTCAAAAACTTATCTGGGCTACCCTAAAACCCAGCACCCAGCCTAGTCCACCACATACCCGAAGGGCATTCACGATCCCCACAGGTTGGAGATTAGTATCCAGGCATCAGACAACAACCATAGAGAATGATTTCACCCACCTTGAACCAGATTACATAGAATATATGTACATAGAAGAAATAAATATTGGAACAAAAATCAAAAGAAATATATATGAAATAATTGAAAGAATACATTGGAGGAGATACAACTTGAGTAATCACAACAAAAAAATATAAATCTAATATAAAAGGACAACTAAAATTGAAAATAACTACTCCATATAATAGCACAAAAAAACTCCCACCGTCTCACGACAGGATACCAAACTCTTCTGATAAAAACCTCACCACCCCACTACAGTACCTTGGGTTTTTCAACATTAAAATACATGATAAGGTCGACAAACCACTGAAGGGGTGCACATGGTGTATTCTAAAGAGGATCAATAGGATCCAACCCACATGTTCTATAAAAAATCTCTATAAAACAATTTGAACATTATCAAATTTAAAGAAAATAAGGTATGATAATCATTTAAATAGTTTTTATATCAAAATTAGTGTAAAATATTATTGTTTTTCTATATTACCAAATAATCAAGTAAAATAGTTTCAAATAATATCATATATATTAAAGTAGATAATAAATGCCAAGAAGTAAAAAACCAAAAGCATATGTAACATCATTCCAAGGATAATTATAGGTTAGGATATCTTAAATTATCAAACCCAAAAATAAAAAATTTAGCGCATCACATCTTATGAAATTTGCATCAAATCTATAGAGGAGAGGAACACCCCAAAAAGTGAACTTCCCAATAATGTCTAACAATTCCTCAGAAAAACAAGTCTAGGTAGAAGAGGGGAACCTCATAAATTACCCCCACCCCCCTAAATATCAAAAGACGAGGACTATTACTACACCTTACACCTAAGTACCCAAGGATTCCCATGTTCCATGTTTTCCATATAATTTCATCACAACCATGATTTGAAAACCATTTCATAAATACATTTCATAATGATTTTAAACTAACTTTTATTTTTCCAAACTAGTGGGAAAACATATTTTCCCTAAAATGAAATGACACAAAAAAAATCAAAAATGATTCTAATTAATTTAAAAAACAATTTATAAAACTAGAGCATTCATGTTTCATTCCTTATAAGCTTGAAAGGGAACCGCCTATCTCAAATTCGGGCCGCACACCAAAATTGATGGGATCCAAAACCACTGAAAGGAATGTTGAAAAAATAATAGAGGAACTAACAATGATTATCACATCTTATAATCACATTCCATAACAACAAAGTTCATTAGAGAGGTTAGGTCACACGTACCTTGAGAATAACTCACCTCCCACACCACAACCAACAAATGATCAGCCCTTGAAATAATATCACACAATGGATCTAGAAAGGATTAAGGGAAATTCCACCGAAATATCATTGAATCTGAGAATGTAGCAAAATGGTAATACTATGAACAATGTTAATGAAGAAGTAGAAATGTCACTTAGCTAGAGATATGAAGAAAACTGTAATAAATACCATGCATCGAACAATGCGATCCAAAAGGAGTGCAGGTACCCATGATTTCTTGGGAGAGACCCTAGCTTTAATGGGATATGCCTGTATGTCTAATGAGAAAATAAACATATGTGCAGATTGATAAAAATGGTTTTCCCCAAACCATTCATGTTGTGAATCCCTTTCATGGAGTGAATTCCATGATTTATGAAATACATTAAAAAATGTGTCACCTTGCAGTAAAAATATTAATCCCAACCATTTAAGGACATGAAATTGTTTCATGGATTATAGAATTTATGGACTCTAAACCATTTCATAAAATCATCCCATAAATTCATTCATGTTGTGTAACTAGTTCACAAAATTAACATGTTCATCAGGTAGTGTGCAGTCTAGCTTCTGCAAAAAATATCCCAAAAGATACCCAAAAAATAGAGACAAGAATTATATAAAATGAGGTAATAGGATGTTACACTTATTGATCGATAATTGTTTATATGTTGATGTAAAATCAATTAGTTGGTACTTACAAGTCAAGGTTATTAAGGATATATGAGTGTGGCTATGCTACTCATGACTTAGAGTTACCAATAGTGGGTTTTTCCATGATGTCAATAAGAAAATAATTTCTCAAATATTAATTCATGTGTATTCATTAAAAGGAAAATATTATAGTAAAAAATTTCTCTAAGAGATCTGATACTGTACTGTTAAAATTTGGTAGAGTTCTTACAGGACTATAATTCCAGGATTTTTTAAACCTTTAAAAAGTATAATACATTATAAAAGGTACTGAGTATGAGGTTGTATTGAGACTTTATGTAGGAGGATCAAATGTATTAGAGGGTGATGGTGTAGTTGTAAGCATTATAGCTTGATATTGGGGAAGAGAATGGTCATGTATACCTCCTACATATGATAGTTATAGTGAAAACCTTTCCTGAATTACCCCAAAATCAAAAAGGATTACTAATAACCACCAATGTGCTATCTTGAATTATCAGAGGTAGCTAACAATCAATAAGAGATAATATCCATTCCATGGGGTATTAATTTCCCTTAAACATTTATATAATTTGTTTATACAAAATATATTTCAATTTAATAAAATGAAGTAACTAAAACAAACGAAAATCATACATGGATAAATTTAATAGGCAAGTAATTAAAATAATAATACAATAGTTTCAAAATATGTATAAATGTTATGAATGGAGTTAAAAAATAAAAATGGAATTATTTGGATAACATGACCCATGGGTTCTCATCAACCACTAACATATTTGGAAATCAAAGGGAAATATCATTCTACTAACGACTAATACTCTGTCTAATATCAATTATTAAACTTATAATTCAAAAATTAATACAAAAATTACAAAATTATTAAAATAAACATACATACAGTTTTTATATTCACATACTTAGTAGGTTTTCTTTATATAACATTCCAAAAAACCAATACATATGTAAAGTAATCCATCTTAAATAAATATATTTAAAAAATAGTTTACATTAAAATTTAAAAACATTAAATACCAAGGATTTAAAAAATATACAAATAAAACAATCATAATTAAAGGGTGAAGAAAAATGATTATCAACAGAATACAGTTTTCTAAAACGTATCTCTTTCATGATTTTCAAGAAAAAAAATATAAATTATGGGATAATGAATATAACCAATTCAAGAAATAATGAAAAAGAAATATTTAGCACTAAAAAGTGCAAACAACTAGGTTATGGACCTTGTGAGTACACCCTCATTGACCATAGTTATTACAAAGTGGTTATTAGTTTTTTCCACCATCATGGAAATTTGAACATACCCATGAAATCCCACCTTACATTATCATGGGTGGCATATGTTAATGTGGAGAGGAAATTACCCCATTCCTAATAATATTCAAAGTTCTAAAATCATCAATTAACCTTAAAATAACTAATATAAATTATTTTATGCATCCAAAAAAACATTACATGAATTAATATCCTCAAAAAACATCATTTTTTTATTTCTAAAAAAATATTTAATGTAACAAAAAAACATATATCATAGTTTAAAATAATCAAAAATACCCATCAAAATACATTATCATTCTAAACACCTAAAAATTAAGGTATTTGGATTAAAAAAACCAAGTTCACAATGAACATATCAAAATACTTATATGGAAACCCATTTTAAAATGGAATAAAAAACCATCATAGTTTCACAAAAAAACATTTCATCAATTTATTTCGAAAAAATCATAATCCAAAAAAAGGTTTTACCACAAAATAGGTATATTAAAGATCCACTTACCTCTGATGCCATCCATAAATCAATATACTACCTTATACAATCTTAAAATACTCATATGATACTTCCTAAAAAATAACCAAACTTATATGAACAATGTAATGTCCTAGTTCTAGGTGTTGCCCAATGGTTCCCTGAATACAGTTGGTCACATGACCTCAAGCGCATTTCCCCAAATTATAATGGCTACCGACTAGTATCAAGGGATACAATGTGATAATGGAGAAAATATTCCCTCATTGGTATATTATACACTATGGGATGAAAATACTAAATAATAGAAGAAGCAGTAATACCATACAATAGAAGGAAAAAACAGAAATCAAGTACCTAATGAAGAAGGGTTCTTTCCCTTATCTATAACTACAATCATATAATCTATTTGGGTCCAAAAGGATGAACCAAATAGGGTGTGAGATGAATCCCAGTAGGTAACCCCTAAAAAATATATTCTTAATTTTTAGTGAATATATATAGAAGGTAATATAAAGAAATGAATTAATAATCTAGGAAATACTCAAACAATCATACAATTTTGAATTATGTTCTTTTAAATTTACCATTCAATCATTTGAATCATGAAAAGTTGGGATCTAGCCTAAGATCTATATCCCCATGTGTAATAGTAACAAACTAATGTCTCAGAAGACCATCTAAAAAATCTGGTAAGAAAGAGTCCAAGCTTGTGCTTTGGCTTAACAGACTCGTCAGAATCATTCAATAATTCATAAATAAACCTCTAGGAAATCTCTCATAGTCTAACCACTATGGTTTAACATAGAAAAAAACATTAAAGAATGACCCTATGTTAAATCTCTCATGGTCTGACCCCTTTGGTCCCACACAGTTGTAAATAAACTTATAAACGACCTCCTAGGAAACTATCACGGTCAATACACAAGGGTCAACATAGAATAATAATTATAAATGACCACCTGGATAGCTCTCACAATCAATACCCCTAGGTCAATATCTAAACTGAGGCTCTCATGGTCTTATGTAAATAAACATAAAACCCCCACAATTTTCCTACTCCAAATCTCTCATGGTCCATTGGGAAAAAAAGTTTTCATATCATATCAGGCATCACATGTAATCTATTGAAGGACACTAGACCACCCTGAGATGGGGGGTGAATCAGGGTGTCCACTTTTTCTCTTCTTTACTAGATCTTGTTCCAACATTGGTAAGAACTTTTTTAAACCTGTATGATGGATATTTGAAGTAATTAAAACATTCACATGCAAAAGGGAAACACAACACTTTTACTTCGTTCACCATTAAGGGATACTTCCAAGGATCATACACCGATGGGTTTTCGATGTACCTAATTCTACTAATCTTCACTACTTGTGGATTACAAAGATTCGGGATTAGTCACTCTTTCCTAAGAACACTACCTAAAGGTTCAGGGATAGCTCACTGCCTCCCTCATATCACTTCTGTAGACTCTCCCTGGCTCACTTCCTTGGATAGGTCTTCACTCATTTTATCAACTTAAAGGTCGATTCAACAGATTGGAATGAAAGTATTTGTCTCTATTCAGCACGAGACACTACTTTAATCAGAGTACCAAATTGATACTCTTTTATATTAAGTATTATACTTTACAGAAATTACTGAATTTACTAAAACTTCTTCTTTTCTCTAGAATCACAAACTCCCTTTATGATGTTTCTGCTTCTGCTAATTGTCCCTGATTCTACAGACTATCTCTGATCTCTGTATCGCTCCTGCTTCATGTACCGCTCATGCTCTGCATATTACATCTGCTCTGCATACTGTGCATACTCCTCATACTGTTCATGGTTCACATATGATGCATGCTCTGTATACCACACCTACTTCGCACACCACACCTACTCCAAGTATTGTGCCTGCTCCTCACACCACCTCTGCATAGCACCCCCACGTACCTCCTCTACATACCATATTTGCATATCACCTTTTCTTACCACCTCTGTGTTCTACCTTTTCATACCATTTCTTCCTTCTATGAACTTCTTCTTCATATTCTGAACATTATTTTGTCTCCTGCATACCAATTTTTCCTACACAAAATCTCTTCCACGGACTGATTCTTCCAATTTTGGGAACTATTTTTTCTTTCATATACCACTTCATCCTACACATAATATCCCCTGCATACCATTTTTTAACTTAGCTGTGTTCATGCACTACGATGATATTTTCTTGTCTAATTCTCTCTATCGTAATGATGGGATTAACACTCCTTATATAGGAAAATATCTCCACAAATTTCACTAATACATTTTACCCAAATTTTAAATATGTGACAAACTTCACCGCATACTGAACTCCATTCGCATAATATAAGTATCCACTATATACCATTAATCTTCTGTGTAACGTAATCCTAACGGTATGCATATTGCATCTCTTCTAACAATGACGATTCATCCCACTTACCACACCTCCCTCTGCTGCAAACCATCCACATTACACATACTGCACGCCTTCACCACGTACCATCGTTGCAAACAATTTTTGGTTCCTCACATCGCTCCATGTACTATTTCTAATTCTAGGTACATGGTGGTGAACCATTCCTAGAACATGGTACATGGTCCATGTTCTGATATATGTGTTTCCCTTCCTTTTCCAATTTTCTTCATGATTCTGCATCTCTTTCACCCCTGTATAGAAATCCTTATATTTCCAAAAACAAAATCCCAATTTGAAGGTCCAAAAATTTGGAAAATATAGGGAAACAACACCATTATAAATATATACTTCTGCAAGAACTTCCATGCTTCTTCACTGTAATCTAGCTTCTTCAACAGTTAGTAGATTTCATCACAAACTCCTTTCACCATGATATATAATCTTTTGATGATCAGTTTCAGCATCATCAGATTCTCCAGGGAAAGTACTTCAACTTCCCAACTTCCCTGTCTTCCAGCAAAATCAGTCTTTCCAGTCAACACTGAATATGAGGGGCATAATCTTTTCAGCTTGGTATGATCATTCTTAAATCTTCAAATCTCCACATAATCCCTCATGCAATAATTCATGTCTCTTCATGTAGTCTCTTGCATGGTCTCTTTGAATAGTGAGATGTTTCATGATCACATTATAACATCAATCCCTTCAACACTATCTGTAATGGTTTAATTTTTGTAGAAAATGTATCACCTTTGATACATGTACATTGAAATTAATATTAGTTCAATAATAATCATAATTTCTACTCTTAATAACATTGGAGTTCTCCCTAATCTCCTTCTTCATTTTGATGTTCATTAATTATTGTTGACAAAAAATACAACCTTATACACAAAGTTTTCCAAAAAATCCCCCCCTTTGTATTTTGTTTTCAATACCTTAAATTTCACCTCAAATTAATGAGTCAATATTGAAATGAGAATCTTCTCTCTCCTCTTACTTCTTTCTCTCTGCCAAACATTCATTTCAATTATCTCCCCCTTATTGATAATAAATACAATGTTTATGGGAAAAGGTTATCATTCCACACTTGATCAATGTGACATCAATCATTTCACTCTAAGTATACTTGAGAAATGCTCAATGTATAAAACAAGAGGATTTTATTTAAAAAAAATCTATTTGTTATCCACTAATCATGATACATTATGAGATGAGAACTCGTGCTCTTTTTCTTCAAGGGATTTTCAATTTCATTCCAAGATGAAGAAATTTAATGTGATAGAGAATAATCAACTCGAAACTCTTTCACTCACTTCAACAAATATATCAAAAAACATTCATGTGCAATTAGTAGGATAAGTGACCTTGGGGAACTTCCATTCTTCTTATGTCACTAATTAATTCCGTTATTACCCTTTGTAAAATTATCTTCATACTGAGTAACCAAGGTGAGAGATTGGGAAATTACATACCTTTTCCAATGAAATATATTCAAGAAATTTCTAGAGTAGTTGAATTTGATACCAACTGAAGTTGATACTGATTAAGATAATAAATCTAGAAACTTCTTCATTTGTCTCCTCCTTAAGGGAAACACACCTCGTCATATTCATCAAAGGTGATCCTTCATCATTTTAATATTTGAATATCAATTGATGAATCTTCCAAGGAAGGAAACTTCTTCAGTCTAGTTATCAAGAGTTAATATCATTCACTACTTCTCATATTATACCCTTGAGAGAATGCTTCACCTTTAATTCCTTATATTATCAGTACAAATACAATACACAAAAGATTATGGGAATAAAGTGGTTCCTCTTTGCTTCTTCAATGAGGGAAGGAAGGCTGAGATGGTTTTCTCAACCAATATGCTCAATCTTCTCCATTATTCTTGCTTGCACATCTAAACATTATTTCTGATACGTGCTGATGTGACAAGGATCTCATCACATTATTTTTTTCTTTGCGTGGAGAATTTTTTTTCTTAACATTCATAATGAATGATACATTATTAATCCTTTTAAGGACTATATATTTCCCTGATTTTAAGGTTAGAAAACCTTTTTCAATGTGACCAGATTTCATACATCTCTCACACAGAACTTCTTTAGCATTTTTTCTTCCTTTGTTTTTCACTCTCTCATGAACTTTATCTTCATCATGTGATATTTTTCCTTTTACTTTAACACCATCCTTGGATTTTTCATCTTCAAGTTTCATCATTATTTTCAAATTTTTTGGCCAGATGACCAATATTTCATTTGGAACTGTTGTATCTAGTTTGGATCTTCCACACAGGTTCATCTAAGTTTCATCTCTCTTAGTTTCTCTTTTGGATGAATTTCCATTAAATTTCATGGATTAAAAATCTAGTATCTTCTCATATTTCTTATATGAGATCTTCATGGGGAAATTTGTGTTCACAATATTCTTATGATTTCTTCCCAAGGTAGCTACTTCATACTTATCCCGCATTATAGGTCTTATTTTCTTACCAACGATGAATGCATGTTGAGATGGGCATGTACCTACCTTGTGATCACTTCCATTGAATACAACATAGATGTTATAAAGAATTTAAAATATATTTGTGGTATATAAATGCTTCTGAAACTATGGATGTGGCTTCTTCCTCTCTAGATTACTCCCCCTTGTGATGGGATTCTTTTGTGCTTTTTCATTTTGAGGATTGTACCAACAATCTAATGCACAATTCCCAAAATTTTTGCAACACCAAAATTGGCCAACAAATGTTGACTTCATGATATATTATGGATAAGGCTATTGGGTCTCATTATGGATTTGTTGTGATATCGGTGGGTAACCATCTTCCATCTTTTTGTTCTTCTTATCCACCCTAGACATGGTGGCAGGTTACTCCTCACCTTTCCTCATCCATACATGTATTAAATTTCTCTTTTAGGCTACAATACTTGTGGAAACATATTTACAAACATGATTACACGATTTTGTGGATGGTACCTTATTCCTTTCAGCTAATTGTGGTATATCACTGAAATATGTCCTGATATTATTGTCACATTATGAAGGTATTTCAATTTTTGGTTCCTCTAGTGAGCATTGAGTACAAACAGACATTGTTTCTTGAGATATATCATTAAAAGAAGTCATGATCTTCTTGTCACATATTGAAGGTCTTTTAGCTTTAGAATCTTTCAGTGGACACTGAGTACCAGTAGAAACTATTTATTTCTCTTTTAAAGGCTCAATATGTTTCTTCTCAATATTGGTCGACTGAGCTTCCAATTTTAGACTTTCCATATTGAGGATAATCTTTTAATATTCAATCATGATCATCTTTTCTTCACAAGTCTTCCTCAGTATTTCACCTCATATTCATGCATCTTAACATTGTTTTGAAAATAATATTCGAGTTGTTTGGTATTACTGGAAGTTTATTTCAAATATAAACATTTGTCTTAATTTACCTTCTTCAGCTCATCTTCAAGTGCATGGATCGTTTCTTCCAGAGTCTTATTGACTCCTTATTTCTTTTCAATGGCTTCAATCTATCTAGAGAGCTTATAACATTCTATAATTATTTCTACTAAGCCCATCTTTATATTTTTATCTTCTATTTCCATTTGGGTGATCTCACCCTTAATGCATTGAAATATTCTACAAACAACAACAACTCTTTATTCATGAATATCATGCAGATAGGTTATTAATTTCTCTTGATCACTTTCAAGATCATGTGTGGTAAAAATTTGATCAACATCACTACTTGTGATGGAATCCATATGTTTAGTGGAAAACAAAGCCACCTGCTCTTTACTTTCCAAAAATAATGTTTATTCATTATTGGAAGGGCATAGAGAAACAGAAACATCATCTTCTTTACCGTATATTCTCTTTATTTTCATGTTCTTAATTGTCTTACTATGTATATACTTCTGCTCAGAGATAACAGAGCTTTCATCAAGACTACTCTTCATTGTTGACTTAAGAAAGAAAACTCAAATCCTTTTATAAATAGAATTTTTGAAGAGTATCCAACATATGTAAACCCAGATCTGATACCAATTGAAGGAACCTAGACCACCTTGAAAGGGGGTTGAAGCAGGGTGTCCTCTTTTTCTCTTCTTTAATAGATCTTGTTCCCATGTTGGTAAGAACTTTTTTAAACATGTATGATGGATATTTGAAGTAATTAAAACATTCACATACAAAAGGAAAGCACAAACACTTTTACTTGGTTCACCACTAAGGGATACGCCCAAGGAGTATACGTTGATAAGTTTCCATTCGTACCTAATTCCACAAATCTTCACTAGTTGTAGATTACTAATATTCGATCATAGTCACTCCGTCCTAGGAAAACTTACTAAAGGTTTAGGGATAGATCAATGGCTCCCTCAGATTAATTCTGTAGACTCCCCATGGCTCACTACCTTGGATAGTTCTTCACTCAATTTATCAACTTGAAGGTGATTCAATAGATTGGAAAGAAAGTATTTGTCTTTGTTCATCATGAGACACTGCTTGCATCGGAGTTCAAAATTGGTGCTCTTTTATATTCAATTTTCTTCTTTAGTTCAATTACTGAATTAACTAAAACTTATTCTTCTTTTCACTAAAATCACAAACACTCCTTATGATTTTTTTGATTCTACTAACTATCCCTAATTCTACCGACTATCTCTAATCTGTGTACTTCTCCTGCTTTGTGTATTGTGCATGCTCCAAATACTGCACCTACTGCACCTACTCTGTGTACTTCTCTTGCTCTGCATACCACGCCTGCTCTATATACCATGATTTCTCCACTTATGGTTCCTTCTCCACATACCTCACCTCCTCCACACACCATTCCTCCTCTGCGTACCACACCTTCTTCGCACACCGCCTCCACATACTGCCTCTGTGTATGACCTCTGTGTACTGCCTCTGCGTACCGCCTTCACATACTGCCTTCATGTACTGACTATACATTCCACCTTCACATACCATTTCTTCCTTTTGTGGACATCTTAAAATTCTTTAAATTATTTCATATCCCATATACTACTTTTTCATACGAAAAATCTCTTCTGTTGACTACTTATTCCAATTTTGTGAATTGTTTTTCTCTTTTATGTACCACTTTTGGAATTAGCTGAGTTCTTCTATAGAGATGATATTTTCTTAACAAAATTTATATGCCTTAATAATGGGATTATCACTCCTTATATAGTAAAATATCTCCACAAATTTCTTTAATATGTTTTATCCAAATATTCAATGTGGGACAAACTTCATTGCATACTAAACTCTATTTTCATATCAAAGGTCTTCATCGTGTACCATTAACCTTTCACTTACTGTAATCCTGCCGGTCTGAATACTGCATCTCTTCCACCAATGATAATCCATACCACATACTAGAACTACCTCTTCCAGAAACCATTTGTATTTTGCGTACCACACACCTTCACTGTGTACAATAGTTGTAAACCATTTTTAGTTCTGCGCACTACTCCGCATACTATTTCCACTTCCAACTACGTGGTTGTAAACCATTCCTAGAACATGGTATTCGGTCTATGTTCCAAGATATGTGTTTCCCTTCCTTTTCCATTTTCCTTCTCCATTCCACATCTCGTTCACTCCTATGCATAAATCCTTTCATTTTCAAAAACAAAATGCCAAGTTGGAGGTTCAAAAATATGGAAAATTCTATAAAATGGCACCACTGTAAATATCTAATTTGGTAAGAACACCTATGCTTCTTCACCATCATCTGGATTTTTCAACAGTCAACATATTTCATCAGAAACTCCTACAACCATGATATATACTCTTTGAATGATTAGTTTCATCATCATCAGATTCTCCAAGGAATGTACTACAACTTCCCAACTTCCCTATCTTCCAGCAACATCAGTCTTTCCAGTCAACACTAAATATGACTGGAATTATCTTTTCAACTTTTTATGATCATTATTTAATCTTAAAATCTCCACATGATCCCTCATCCAATAATGCATGTCTCTTCAAGTATGCTCTTGCATGGTCTCTTGGAATAGTGATATGTTGCATGATCACTTTATAACTTCAATCCTTTCAACACTCTCTAAGATGGTTTCATTGTTATAGAAAATGTATCAACTTTAATATATTTACTTTGAACTAAAGATCAGTTCAACAATCATCTTAATTTCCACTCTCAATAACATTGGAGTTCTCCATTATCTCCTTTTTCATTTTGATCTTCATTGACAATTGTTGACAACAAATAAAACATTATACACAAAGTGGTCCCAAAAATCTCCCCCTATTACATGGATAAACATTCACAAAGCATATCACAATCATTTCATATAATTAATCAAAATCTATTATAATCAACCAAGGCATGAAAAACAAGTAAATTAAACTTACACATAAGCAATAACCCCGTTTTAATCGATCAAACCATAGAAGGTATTAAAAAGGGTTAAATTCTAAATCGAGAAATACCCAAAGGTGTCTATGTGGCACTTTTAGCACATATAAACCAAAGAAAAACAAAAAAACGCACAAACCACCTACCTTGATGTCGTACGAACAATAATCTTGAACTTCGGTCCTTGAATCAGCCTAGAACGACATAGATCTAAAAAAAGTCGAATTTTTTTTAACCTTGAATAACTCATGAGAGAGGAGGAATCAAGGATAAGGGTTATAGAAGAATTTAGAACTCACCGGTGGGATTCCAACGCACCAGATGGCGTCTCAATAAGAGGTCAGTTAGAGAAATGATGGATTAATCTTTGTTCATCATTCCCAAGCGCTCTTGTATGAAACACAGGAAGAAGAAGTTGGTTCTGGACATGAGATGCAACCTCACTCCGATTTATCAAATAAAAAAGAAAAATACACTGCATTTTCATTAAATGTACACATTATGTAGTAGCCTTAACTAAAACTCGCCTTAAGTGGTCTGCTTGGTCACCTAGATGGCAAGTACGTGGTTGTACGCAGTACCCAGGTACAATCCATGTACTCATAAGTACACAAAGTGCACTTAGAAAGTATCCCATTTCTTTATTTTTCCTCAAAACCACCCTAAATAAAGATCCATACCTGAAATGAAGATCCAATTTATTACAAAAATCCCCCATTAATGCAATTTGTCCCCGAATTTCCCTTCTAAGGGTGGTAAAGAAGAAGCTTCAAACAACTATGGCCACTATGGTCATATGTTGACCTCCCTCTTCCAAGTATCATCCTACACTCACTTGTGCTACCATAATACCCATACTAGAGAAACAAAACTTCCATAGAGAACCTTCATGTTGCGATCCACAATCTGAATAGGGAATTCATCGAAGGATGAATCCACCTCCAACTCAACCTCATTGGGTTCAAAAACATGAGACAGGTCTGAAAAGTAACATTGTAGATGAGAAACATGAAAGATGTACTGCATAATCCAGTAACTCTGAGGCAACTGCAACTGATTGGAAACCATCCTGACTCTCTCCAAAAACTAAAATGGCCCAATGTATCTCGGTGGAAGTTTCCCCTATCTCAAAATCCTCTTGTTTCCTAACCTTAGTGTGATACGCAGAAAAACCTGATCTCAAACCTTGAACTCCATAGGTCATCTCCATCTATCAACATAATTTTTATGCAGAGACTGTGTAGTATCCATCCTCTTCTGAATTAACTCCACTTTCTCAGTGGTCTCCTAGACAAGATGAGGTCCCAGTATAGCTGCCTATCCTACCTCTAGCCAACATAGGGGTGATCGACATGGACTACCATACAAAGCCTCATAAGGTGTCATATGAATCATTTTCTGAAAACTATTATTATAGGAAAAACTCCACTAGGGGTATGTATCTCTCCCAAGATCCCCTGAAATCCAGGACATATTTTCATAGCATGTCCTCCAAAACCTGAATCATGCACTCGGACTGGCCATGTATCTGAGGATGGTAAGCTGTACTTAGAAGCACCTATATACCCAAATCAGTTTGTAGTCCCTTATAGACACGATATGTAAACCAGAAGTCCCTATTTGAAACGATTGAGTGCAGATCACCATGTAAACATACAATCTCTTGGATGTACAAACTTCCAAGCTCTTCAACACTGAAGGTTTCCTTGATCGACAGGAAAAGTGAAACATTAATGAGTCTATTAAGATTAACTCACACGGTATACTTACCATGATACCTCCAACATTTGAAAAACCCTACAAAGCACACCCCTAAGCATTCAAGAAAATCTATCATCATGTTTTCCTTTAACTCGGTGAACCCGAACACAACTGAGGTCATAAACATGACCTCAAAACAAGGAAAGGTCAAACTGAAAATGGAACCCACAAAACTGGTCACACAATCTTTCCTCTAAAGACATTGAGTATTTTCATAGCACACCCACCCTTAACTGGTGAGGTGTTCAAACTATCTCACTTGAACCATACTCATGGAACAAGAATGATAATGATTCAAACCATCATAAGATGAATTATCTTAGTAAAACGTGGAATAGAAGGCTGACGTAATGAAACAAAAAAATAATGCCTTTTCCAAAGGCACCACGTACTCACAAAAAACCCATTCACCATATCCTACACCTATCTTTTTGTGACTCTCCTATGTCACACCATCCCTTGATCACTAAAAATTTCATGCCAAGGCATGAACAAATATGTAATTCCATATCCATCCCACTGGAATTATTATCTTTTTAAGAATTACATCTGATCACAACTAAAAGTCTATGATTACCTCATATTACTCAACTTGGAGTCTGAGGAACTCACCAAGGTGGTCCATACTCCCCATAAAAGTTAGAATTTAGTGTGAAGACCAAAAGTACACATAAGAAAACCGATTGAACCCAGAATGGAATCCGCCTGGTGGTCAGGTCAAGGAAGTAGTAGGCATCAAGATTCGGTCCAAGGTGTTATTACATGATAACTCAAGTATCATTCAAGATTAATGAAGCCTCTACTGAAACCACACATCCAATGCACAACACAAAAAGAGATCACGAACCAATCCAATGACATACAACTGTAACATGGCGTATAACCAACGCTCTCTTATTGCACTCATGATGACATCAAGATACGGGACATGCTCACCTCTTAAGAAATAGAACACTAAGAGGACTTCAAATATTACCAGAAAAGGGTAGTCAAACCATAATTAGTCAACCTCAAGAAGGAAACTTGGTTTTACTTTTTGACACACCGTTATTAAACTGATCACAACAACTTTGTGCAGGCTAGAAAGCACCAACATAAAACAAGACATCTAAGGCTCAAAAGAATTCAAGAAAAAATGAACATTTTCGAACGATCCTTTATTGTGATCCTTTTACCTCGAAAGAACATATTTGAAATAGAACTGATGTGACACTCTCTACCTAGGTGTGGCTTATACATCGAGAAGGACTAGCCGCTCTCAAATGATCTAGTTTAGAAGAAACTTAAATGCACGTGTGTCATTATATGAACCAAGATCACCACGTCACATCACTTGGAATGAATCCAAAAAGATAAACTGACTGGCGTTTTAAAACACTCATGTCCTAGAAAGTCTTCCCGAGTAGTGGGACGAAAAAGGTTCCTTAATGCTTAGGTCACACTACACCGGAGATAATCCAAGAACATACACTAAACCTCAAATCTTAATGATGTAACTGAACTCAATGGATCATTTAAACATTTAACACTCGACAGGTATTGCATATGTCGACATACACTACCCTGAGCTTACAATATCAATGACACATTCTGGGGTACTATGCATTGGTTTTCCACCCTATGCATCCTAGTACTAGATGACTCACACAAGAACTAGCTCAAAATCACATCATTTAAAAAACCATTAAATCAGGTGACAATGTACTAAGTCATCCAACTCTAAAGAAAAGGGAGGCTTACATGACCTTCTAATAGTTTACCATGGTCTAGGCATGTCTAACCTAGAGAACCAAGTGATCCTCCAGCTTGTTCCCACATTAAAATTCAAGGCACAATGACCAACCATATGAACAAGGATTTAATTTAAAACTTGAAGTCCTATCAGGGACAACAACACCTAGACCACACCAACATCAAAATATCTCAACAGAAAACAAGGTAACCAGCTCTAAGAGTGCTACCTACCATGGGATAGCATCTTACAAATCATAAGCATCAACTTCCACTACGAGGTTATGTAAAACGAATTCAATAGGATCCAAATACCCTAGAAAACTACTTTAGATCAATATCTCAAAGTAAAATAGGCAAGTCTCACCTTCTTTCCCTTAAAATTTTTAACAACTCCAACATTCCATCTTGAATGGAATGTTATCCAATAAGATCCTTTTTATCAACTGAGGAAACCTACAAGGATCTTGTTAAACCAACCTGGGTCCTCAAAAAGGGAACCCAATAGTAGTTGTTTAACCACAAAAAAAAAATTAACACAAAAGTAGTTCATTATATTAAACCCCCCTTCTAAAGTACGTAAGTAGAGGAATCCTACAAGAGACCTTCGAATGATAAACATCAAAAATATCCCATGAAAGGGATCCTCGAAATGGTACACAGAAGAGGGATCATACTAGGTAATCTCTAGAAGAATTATGTCTCATGGCCTCATAGGATAGAAGGAACAACTCACATGGTAAATATACCCAAAATAAAAACATCATGAGTGATAGCTCACAGCTCATATCATATCAAAGGTCTCAACTAGGTTGGTCCAAACACCCAACTGATCATTTACTTATTGGTATCACTCCTAGGAGACAACTGCAAATGGAAACTGGAGTAAGAACCACTATATTTAGAAAAGAAACCCCAAAACACCTATTAGAAGTCCTCATAATGCTCAAAATGTTCCACCATTGTGATCTATGTGTAAAACTACTTAGAAAAAACTACTCACGTGTCCAAAACTGACATTGGGAAATAAAACAGAAAAAACACCTCAAAGTTACAAAAGATGACCACACAATGTATAAAACACATACAGGGCTTGTAAACTCATACTCTTACATAGGTGTGTACCCCCACCTTTTTAGGCATGTAAACACCCTAGGTACACAACGTTCCATCTCGGAACATGACGTGTACTCAAGTCCTCCTTCATGTCCATGTTTGTATACACGTCTAGACTCACAGAGGTTTTGTCTAAAGAAAACTACACAGGGTGTACTTAACCTACACAGTGTGTCCTTAACAATACTCAACAACCTAGGTTTTCCACCACGTGGATGAAACCACACAATTCCTCCTAGTGTAACACTACACGATGTGCACGATCTAGAAAAATTTTGTACCACAGGTTCCATCCATCCATTTTGTTAGTCACACGACTGGATATATGGTCTATCACTACACAATGTGTACAAGATAGACACAGCGGGTACAACCTAAGTTTCATCCATCTATGTCATTAGTCACACGGAAGGTTACATGGTCTTTTACAGCACGACGTGTACTCCCTGTACATAGTGCATTCCACCAATCTTTTATCGACCCTGTGTCTCTACTCACACAGTCAGTGACATGGTTAACAACTACACGACATGTACATATAGTACACAGTGTATACTTAAGAAAATTCATTTCTTCCATAATTGAAGAACACATGGTGTGTTCTCATAACATCACATGCCGTGTTGTTTAGGTTTTCAGATAGTAAGCCTCTGAAATTTCTCCAAAACCCCAAAATCTTAAAATTTTGGACAAGGTAAGGAAAATTTCGACCCGTGGGAGCCCATACTCCCCGAAAATCAATGTTTGGAATCCTTTTTCACATCATAACTAGAAAAAATTCAATTAAAGTCCAAAATGATCCACCAAATTTCAATCCAAGAGGCCCCATAACACCTCAGGGACCCAAGTTTGGAGTCCATACAAAGAAACTTTACATATACTAATACCCTAACAAAATATCAGGTATTCTATCAAGAAATCTATCACAATAGCATGAATATGTATCAAAACATCAATCCCAATAACATTCAATTAGTAATGAACCCTAAATGGCATGACAAGAATCTGTGATATATGATATCTAGCAAGTTCATATACGATGCATGATATGGAATACCCTCATCTCATTGGGTTGCAATTGAAATAGAATCACAATGATATAAATCATAACAGCACAAAACAAGTGAATCACCCAACAGTGAAATCAAATAAATTGTAACAATTGTAAACCCATAAAATTGAATTATTAGAGGTAACTTGGATTTTCTCTATACACAGATTAGATACTCCCAGAAAAATATTATTACCAAATACATATTCCTTCTTATCCCAGCCTATTATCTCTAAATAGTAAGGAAAAGAAGAAAAGAACCTCCCTCTGATACCGCATTGTAACATCCTAGTTCGAGGTGCTGCCCAAATGTGCCCTGAACCCAGTTGGTCACATGACCTCAAGCATATTTCCCTAAATCCCAGAGGCTACTGACTAGCAGTGAGGGATAGGGTGTGATAATGGGGAAATTGTTCCCTCATTAACAGGGTATACACAGTGGAAAGAAAATATTAAACAATAGTAGAATAAATAATACCATACAACACAAGTAAATAGTAGAGGAATGATTATAATATAACAACTAGAGCATATATAAATGATGCATGTCACATGTGTCTATGAAAGCATCCAAACAAGTTACAATGTTGTAAATACAATACTAAACCCAAAGCATAGAAAAGCAGTAAACTCCAATAGTATCGCAAGCCTCATCTTGGTCTCATGCTCTCCAGCTCCAATGAAAATCAAGTACTTGATAAAGAAGGGTGCTTTCCCATATCTATAGCTGCAATGATATATTATATTTGGGTCCAAAATCATGACCCAAAAAATATGTAAGATGAATACTAGTAGGGAACCACCAAATGATCTCTGCCTAACTATCAGTGAATATATATAGTAGGTAATATATAAAAATGAAGTAATAAACTAAGAAATACTTAAAAGTAAACAATACTAAAATTTTCAATTACATTCATTTACATTTATAATTCAATAATTTGAATCAAGAAAACTCAAGATCAAGCCTCAGATATATATCCCCCTTTGTAATATTAAAAAACTGGTGTCTCATAAGACAATCTAAACAATCTGGTAAGACCGAGTCCAAGCTTATGCTTTAGATTGGCAGACTAGTCACAATCATTCAATCATTCATAAACAAACCTATGGGAAATCTCTCATAGTCTAACCCCTATATTTTAACATATCACAAAAACATTAAAGAACGGCCCTTTAGGAAATCTCTCATGGTATAACCCATTTATTACCACATAGTAGTAAATAAACTTATAAATAGACTCCTAGGCTGCTCTCACGATCAATACCCCTGAGTCAATATAGCATAAAAATTATAAATGAACACCTGGGTAGATCTCATGGAAAATACCCCCGGTCAATATCTACACCAAGGCTCTCATGGTCCTGTGTAAATAAACATAGAAACCCTACAGTTTTTCTGGTCCAAGGCTCTTGCTATCCATTGAAAAAATATCACGCATATCATATTAGGTAGCACATGTAATCTATAACTACTATATGGATAAAAATTAACAAATCATATCACATTCATTACATATAATCAACGAAACTCCATCTTAATAAACCAAGGAATGGAAAAAAGGCACCTAACCTTGCATATAATCAATAACCCCTTTTTAATCGATCAAACCTTACCAGGTATTAAACAGGTTTAAATTATGAATTGAGCAATACCCAAATGTGGTTATGTGGTGATTTTAGCACATATAAACCAAATACAAATAATGAAAGGCAAAAACCACCTACCCTGATGTCATACGAACAATACTCTTGAATTTTAGTCCTTTAATTAGCCTAGAACGACATGGGTCTATAAAAAGGTGAAAAATAGTCAACCTTGCATAACTCACGAGATAGGAGGAATCAAGAAGAAGGGATCTAGAATAATTGAGAACTCATAGGTGGGATTATAATTTACATGATGGCATCTTAATTGGAGGTTAGACAAAGAAACATGGGCTCAATATTTTTTCTTTGTTTCTGAGCGCTCTTGTATGAAACATGGGAAGAACAAGTTGGTTCCAGACATGAGATGTAACCCAACTCCAATTTATCGAATAAAAATAAAACAACATGGCGTGTTCATTAATTGTACACATTGTTTAGTATCCTTAACCATCCCCTGCCTTAAGCAGTCTACCAGGTCACCTACACGACCATGTACTCAGTCGTTACAAGGCCAGTACGCAGTTATACACGGTACCCGAGTACATGGTGTGTACTCATAAGTACATGGAATGTACTTAGAAAATTTTATATTTCTTTCTTTTTCCAAAAAAAAACTCGAAATAAAGATCCATACCTAAAATGAAGATTTGGGTTCTTACAAAAATATATCCTTAAAATCAAATTAAATTGAATGAAATGATAAAACACTCACTCATCAGTGTAATGATGTTAATTAGTATAGAAACTATATGAAAATATCCCTAATAATATTCCCCCACCTTCACGAATAAAATAAAAAATCATTGAGTGGGTTTCTCTATGCCCTAGTGAAATGCACATCTCGAATCCATAGGATTTGATCCACCAAATTGAGTGGAATGAGAGAATAATAGTAGATAATAATGAAAAGGGAAATATGATATTTAATTTAAAAATGAGATGGTCCAAAAAAACTGAAGAAAAAATCTAAACAATATAGACACCCCTTAGGTGTATTTCATGACCAATAAGGGAAGTAGTCGGAGAAAAATGAATGAAAATGAATAAAAATCAAGGTTTTTAAGGGTAAATATGGTTTTTATCATGATTTATAAATCATTCCAAAAACAAGTATGAACTATTTCCCATTTTTAGAACCCCTGTCACTATTTATATACCACCTTCATGGTTTTTAATTTTTCCCATAAATTTGACATCATCCAAAAACCATGTTTTGACCCCTTTTGCCTTCTAACTTCACTGAACACCTCCCTAGTCCCAAATAACTCATTCATGGAGTTATTTAAGGATTTTATGAACTGGAAAATAATATATTTTACCATCCTTCTTAGTTTAAACTAAATATGGAAAATCCCCCCTCAATTTTTTTGTTTAAATTAAATTTAAAAACATGAAGGATTAAAATTTATCCGATAAAAAAATTAACCTCATATTTTTATTGGGAATATTAATTGGTAAATAACTAAAATAATTGTTATTATAATAAAATGAATATTTATAAAACTCTGAACAATATCAACCTTACTAAATAAAAAATTATATAGACTATAAATATCATTTTAACATCGTGATTCACACTATAAATTATTCTTCTTATTATCACAACATATAAAACTCATGTTAAATCCTTAGAGAAATAATCAAAATAATTAAATAGTCAATAAATAATTTATCAAATTTAATGACTTCATGTATAACATAAAAACAAACCATTAAAAAAATATGTATAATCATATATTATTCAACTTAAATCAAGACATGGCTTCCACACATCATGCTACTAGCCTCATTTAAATCTTAGAAATTACCAAAAGAATATTTTTAATGAAAATACCATAACCTATAATTGATTTATCTATAGACATGATTAACATCATAAAAATTCTAAATTGTATGATCTTAATTATCTCATAATCCTAAGGTATACCAAATATTTTAACCATTACTCCAAGTTTTTCTTTTAAAATTTTATCACTTAGTATTAAATTTTTTTATATAACATGGGTATAAACCCATAAAGAGAAGTCACAGGTCCTCTATGATGTATACTATAACCTTTTATTCACTAAATTGGAATCCTAGTATATAGTCTAAATTTATGAAACCCCAACTTAAATCACACACCATTCGTAGTCATAATTAAAAATTTCTCACTTATAATGGTATACGACACTATTTATAAACCATTTTATAAAAAGTTACAAAGTTATTAATAAGTTCTTCTAACAAAACATTGTTTGTGCTACAGATTTAAAATTAATCTATAAACTATAAATATTTTAAAAATTCAGTGTTGAGGAAGATTTTTTTTAAATTATATGCAAAAACAATATAGTAAATATACAAGCACCCAAATATTCTTAAATGTGACTAATTTCATTCATCATAACACAATATGATAAGGTTTTTAAATATTCATCCCTACATACCTGATTTCCCCTTATAATCTGATTGAACATTCTATTCCAATTATTATTTACATAATTAAATCCTAAATTTAATTAAACCATAAATAAATTAAACTCTCTAGGAATTTTACACATGAATAAGGATTTGATTCTCAATATTTAATTACGGTGACCCCAAACCAACCTATCACCCAAAAATTATCTATAACATAACTAAAAATTCAATTTTACTAAACACTAATCTAAATTTCTAAAACCATGTTTCTTATACTACAATTCAAATTTATAAATCTAGATTACATCCATTCACCTTCACAGAACACTAAATAACCAATTCACATATCTATAAAACCACACCAAATCACACCATTTAAACGCACACATTACATTATTACAATTCCAAGTATTAAAAAATAATTTTTTTTAAATATCCATTTAAATAAAAAAAACTACCATAATTTATTCTAAACCATACTTCATTAATGGGTTTCAGCCCAAACATACCATTTTTCACTCATTACAACCCACTTTATTAAATATCATAGTCAAACTAAATGAGGATATTATAATATAATTTATTTCTAGATAAACCTAAATATGAACATCTATCTAAACAGACTTTAAATAATTAAATCCACTCAAACACTATTTAAAATATGTTTAATAAAAACTTAATCAACCCACAACATTTCAAAGAATAAATTCACATAAAAAATTACTTCAAATAATTAAATAAAATTCATATTAAAAAATTTAATATAACTAATCAAGCCATAAAAAACCAAAATTTTAAATTCATAAAAATTAAAATAATATTCTAATTAAATATTTTTAAAACCATACTATAATTACCGGAAAAATACTATTAATTCAAAACAATAAATTCAATGACATGTATAGTCCTATTCAAATAAATTTAAAATTTTAGTGCCCCAATAAAGATGGTCCAATGAGAGGGGGTGAATCAATGCTATTTTTTTAAAAAAAATCATTTCCTTTTAAGTAAACCTTTTGATATTTTTAGGGTTATTGATCCACTAAATAATTCCTCATAGTACCCATCTTGTGTGTAGTAAATAAAAAAAAAGATTTTAGTACATACTATTTACATGGTTTGATCTAAAATCCTAATCCTTTTAATTTTGGTCATACCCCCAAAACATGTATTCTCCAATATCTTAAAAAATGGTTTAAAAAAGGATAGTCCATTACTATCAATATAGAGTCCACTGTGTTCCCTTAAATAACTTCCTTATAACAAAGAATCCACCATCTTCCCATGACTTTCAGAATCCACTGGAAAATACTTCACCCCTTCAATGATGATCCCACAAATAAAGATACACTCCCTCTCATCATTTTCTTCTACATAACTTGGAAATATGATTTCCACCATGAGAAGATAGATTGGTATATTTCCATGTGTATCTCATTTAATAACATTAACATCAACCAATATATATTATCATTATTAGTCTCATGCCTCATGCATATCTATAATGATGTTTGTCTTTTCTCTAAATAATCAGCTATAATTTCTTCTATAATGGATGATCTCCGAGATTTAGACTCTTGTCTTTCATTAATGGTAGTGATTATAGGATTATTGGGGTTCTCAAAATATTCTCAAGGGTTTAACATCTTTTTTTTCAACACCTTAATCAATATATACAAAATAAATTTCATGCATATAAATTCTTATTAATTCTCATCATTATAAGAATGTGTTTGTCCTCGTTATTAATTTAATAAATGATTCCATATTATTCCATCATTAATTTTGAATATTAATTTAGGTTTAATACTCGAGAATTGTTCCTCATCAAATGGTTCATGAATCGCAATACATGCATCGTGATGTTATATCATTGAAGACTCGACTAAATTGAATCTTCACACTTGATCCATAACTCTACATTGTTATCATGAAAAAATTATATGTTTCATCCCCAAAAATAATAATTTCTCATTTAAATGGACATTCAAAAACAATTTTCCACACAGATTATATTTATAGAAACATAAATTCACATGGAATCTTCTACAATCATAAAATCTCATGCATGAAATATATTCTTATATTCATTCATGGAACGCATGAATCATGATTCTCTTTAGGATGACATGTGTAAGTGAATTTAAAGGTGGTTTAAGCATGATGGGTGATCCTAGATAACACTACATTCCACTTTATTAATTGATTAACTTGCTTAAAAAATATAGCATGTGTGCAGGATAATTACTAGCACATTAATTTCAAGATCTCATTTATTTCATAGTTGTGAACATAATTCTCACATGAATATACCCTGAAATTATATTTTGTTTCTCCTAAAGTGAATATTTCAGAATTATCACAATAATACTTGTAAAGAAATTCTTGTTTGTATGAATGATCATTCACAAACTTCAAAAAATCGTCCTTTTCTTCTAAGACCACAAGACCTCACCTTGAGATACTTAGTTTTTCATGAATGTATCATTCATGACTTCCTTCCTAAAAAAACCAACTTGTATAAGTTTAAGTCACATGTGATTATTTTGTATCTCACATGGTCAATTGGATGCTCATAGTAGGTTCATTCCTATACGTGAATTAACTAATTGTTCATGTGATTGGATGAACTAAATGTGCATGGTCAGTTCATTGAACATGCTTCAGTTTCTTCATATGGTATATTCATCTACCACGTAAAAAATTTCATGTGGTTAGTAACTACTCATGAAGTTGGTTGGTCATTATTCATAAGGTTGGTTTAACCTCTTCATATGGTCAGTTTCATTCAACCGTAAAGTCTCACCCATGGTAGGTAATCATGGTTGATTAATTTTTCCACCAGCAATCGTTTTTTTAAATTTTATAAAAGCTGGTTCTAGGGTGACCAGTTCCCAACATACAAACCAAAACATGATTAGGAGAACTAAAAAACAACAGGCAACACAAAGTAGTACAACATTATACATAATAGTAACCATAGTTATCCTCGCATCCCATGTAGGATTCTTCTTCTCCAGTAGCCAATTCCCACTCTGGGTGTCCCCAGAAACTTTCGCTTTGAACCAGATTTCTAAGCTGATCAAGAGCGGTCATATTTTGGAGATTCCTTCTTAACCTCGTTTCCCTTTTTAACAGCAAGAACTACCTAGATATTCTATTTAGAAGCAGACCTAGTCTGCATTGGCCGTGGTAGATAAGAATAATCATTCCTTGGTCGCCTTATTATTGGTACAAATAAAGGTATTTCACTTGTAGACCTCATCCGATTCACACTCTAGATGATATCGCTGAAAGAACGGATGACAGGGGTACCCAAGTTTTCTTTTCCTCCCCCATAGTTCTCCTTTCCCTTCCCGGACTGCTCCCTCAACGCAGACTCAGAACACCCAATATTATAACCTAACCTCTGATATAACTTCTTACTTTCCATCAAGGGTTTCTGTCTTCCCTCCAAAGGTTGTTCATCCCTAGCCATATAACCTGCCTCTTTCCCCTTGCCTTCAATTAGAAGACCCTCCATAGTCATATTTCCACCAAATCAATCCTTCCCGATGTAAGATTGAACAATAGAAATAGAAAAACCCTGACTGGAGATATCCCCCAGCCCCTAATTCACACATTCCAACAAAAGAGGGAAACTTGCCACATTGAGGGAACCTTCCATAGATCCTGCAACTGGATCCTGCCCCATACGATCAACCTACCTATCCTCCAAGACCTCGGCATTACACTCACCTCCTGTAATTACCTCCTCCTCCTCCTGGCCTATAGTCAGTTTGTCCTCAACTATCCCCTCAAAACTTTTACTCAAAGAAAAAAATGTCTTCCCTAGTGGATCAAGACCTTTAGAATCCTTCGTTCTGGTCGTGTTGGCCACCTCCACAAAACTGAAGCCCCGATCCTCTTCTGCCTGTTCTGAATCCATAATACCAGAGGCCTGAGCATGCGTATCTTTATCCTGGTTTATCCTAATGCTAGAAGTTCCAACTATATGGCCTTCATCAAAAGAAACTTTACGAGATCCAGAGGCAAAATTCTTCCCAGCTGAAGCAGTTGACTGAGAGCCCTTCCCTCCTTCTGCCAACTCCTTAACCATCATAGCCTGACCCACCTTCACACTATTGTACAACATCTTATTCATTGAGCCATCCTCCATGATCATTATCTCATCCTTCCCACTACAATGAGCATCCATCGATCATGATAGGAGTTTGCTTTGATAGGATTCAACTGAGTGACCCAAACGCTTGCAAAAACCACAAAACTCGGTCCAATTTTCATAGACAACTCTCTTTTTGTACCTGTACTCCTCGCTGATCATGATCCAAACATAATCAAATGGGACACGTGATGCATCCATTTCAACACACACCTAGGGATTTACCGGATGGAAAGATTCCTCGGTACGACAATCAGAACAAAGGTATCTACCTACCAGGTTACCCAACAAGTGAATAACCGAAGGGTTTTGAAACGGTGAAGGGAGTTTAGGGAGACTTACCCAAACAGTGATGGAAGGAGAATCTCAGTTCATATTGAGATCGAAGGACCACCACAGAAGCATAAATCGAGTTCCATTGAAGTTACGAGGTGCCCTCGCCCAAGCCTAGATGAGATATGCCTCTGAATCAAATCTAATCATAAATTTCTTATTGTCCATCAATCCAACCACCGCTCGTTCACGAAGATCCCACGATCCAAAGAAAAATCGGTCAAAGTCATCAACTAAGGACCTTCTATGTTTGAATCGGGACACCAGAGTGAGATTCAGCAAGGCTGTGGACTTCATGAACTCAGATAAAGAAAGATGAAGATTCGTTTCTCCATCGATTAGATCAGGAAACTTAGGGTTAAGAGAAACTTTCAAAAAATGGGGAAGAAACTCTAGGTTGGAGAATGGACAAAAGGACCTAGCTCTCCCAAGAAAAGGTGATTCCTCCTCCCCCACCAGGGGGGAGGTGCCGGCGCAGTGGCCACTATTGTCACCCGCGGTTCATGTGGTAGGTGTAGATTTTTATGCATTATAGGTTCATGTGTTTTTACAATGATAACTTATGATCCTAAGTAAAAAATATAGTACACATGGTGCCTCATCATTCTATCTGACTTTTTAATGATAGATGGATAGTTACACACAAATAATTTTTCCCACATCTAACTTATGCTTCTCCATCCTCCATTTAATATAGATTTTCACATCTAAAGCTATCCAAAATCTATGGAACTGGTGATCATCTTTGGACACACCTAACACACATGCCTCATGGGTTTCACCACCTTGTGTTGACCCTCCAGCACCTATGCATGCATATACATTTTCTTTCTTTCCCACATGTTCACTATACAACATTAATGCTCCTCTATAGGTACCTCTTATGCTAGCTATGTGTGGTTGAACCAGCTCCCTCTTGGGTGAATGGGTTCCCATGGCTGGCATGGGATGACCCATATTTTAGTAAACTTCTAACTGAAATACATAGTAAAATTCTAAGTGTAATCCCAACCAATAAATCTTCTCAAGTCTCTATTTTCATTTAATATAAAAGCTTCGATTAATATTTCACTGATAATATATTGATATCACCTCAATACCAAAGTGTTATCCATTATTGATAATAAATAAAATATATTAATTGGGAAAAATAATCTCCCCATTTTTATTTTGTTTTCAATACCACCAACCACATTTCAAGTCAATATATGTGCTTCCCTTTTCCCTCTCTCTCTCTCTCCCTATTGATTATCAAATTTAAACGGGCTTTTAGATCTCTTCTCATCACTCTCTATTTCGAAAAAAATACTCCCATTTTAAAGAGGGATGAAATAACATATATTATTTACAAAGATACTTTAGTTAGACAAATCTAAGTCTACGTGGGCTATCCTAATTTATAAAACCAAATTTTATAACTTGGGTTATCAATTTTTCCATAAAATCTAGTATAAATGGTATCATGAAAAAATATTATTTCTTATATATGGTCTATATAAAAAATTTATAATGAAATATATTGTATCTTACACACATCATATCAAACAAATTAAAAACATAAAGTGAAAATAATTATAAAAATATATTTAAAATAATCGAAATTAATGATTAAATGTGTGATTGGAAAACCTTATTTCTTATATTTAATGGAGTTTTCCATAAATTCTAGATTTCATAGAATATTGGATTTGGATAGTCTTATTCTATAATTTTTCTCCCCCTCACGGGATGCCCTCATCTTTTCTTCATGGTGGTTGATAAAAACCATGAGAATTTATTTTTATTATTATCCTAGTAGTGAAATCCTCAAAAATTTCCTTCAATTACATGCATGTTAGTTCTAAACATATAAAATAATAGGAAATATCGAGGGACCTCTTTTTTCTCATTAAAAACATTCAGGATGAGAGCTTCCTATCATCTTGGGGCATTATTTTCTTCCTATATATATATGGAAATATTTATTTGGACTCTAATTTCTATTTTTAACCTTATATGTTTGATTATATTCTTTATTCCCTTGAACATATTATTTTTTTGTAATATATTTTTAAATATTATTCCTTTTAATCTTTAATCATATAGTTGTAGATAACTTATCATAAATTTTCACCTCATATTATGAAGTTTATTTCATTAATTTATACTTATAAATTTTTTTAGTATCCTCCAACTGCTTATCTAATTTCAATTGATTTGGACAAACAACTAGGAACTCTTTCTTGACATTCTATACCTTCTTAGAATTTCCCATGACTTAACACTATTTTTATATTTAAATTTCGTCCCTTTCATAGCATAGGAAACTTATACGTCCAAATTTTTCCTAAAAACTTAAGCTTTGTGTCCTATGAAATTTCATCTTCCACATACTTCTTCCAGAACCAAAAATCTATTTTTTCTAGAATACTTTGGTGTAGATCTAGTCACACATTGTCTCCTTTGGGATTTTTTTTCTATGAATCTCATTGAAACTCTCCCTTGGTTATTTCTTATTTCATAGTAGAGATATATTTAACCAAAAATAATAGGAATTGTTTCCATGATTACTATAATACCAACAAAACCTTTTAAACTTTTATCTTCTAGATTGGTTTCATATATATCTAGATTTCTATTGTTATTAACCTATTGTAAAGTAATATTCCTTTTTTCTTGAGGTTAGTGGTTCTCATGACTCATTTTTTCCTACCTTTTAGGTGTAATATTTCCTCACATTCTTTTTTGTCTAAAACTTTTCAATTTTTTATTGTACCATGCACTATTAGAGAGAAGCAATTTTTTTTTAATTTGAGTAAGTATAGATTTAACTTATTCTTTTAAATATTTCATCTCAAAATTTTGAGAAGTATCTATTTTGATATCAAATAATTATTTGAATCCCTCTTGGTCTATGATTATCTCCTGATGAATAATGATACATATGACATGTGTCTCAAATAGTTATTCATCCTTTATAACTAATTCTTCTTCAATATCATTCACCTTTTTCACTTGTTCAGATTTATTTAATATTTTATATTGATATCATCAAAATAGAGTTCCTCTTTTATATCAAACTCTAATTTATATTCATCAACATAATTTTATTTAAAATCAACCTTTTCATTGGTAAGATTATTATTTTCTTTCTTCATCTCTTTCTTTTCTCTATCGAGCTATGTAATATGCGCATGACAAGATTTTGTCTTCCATTTTAAGTCCTATACAAGATCAGTCCTCTCTTCTCTATCATAATCACTTCTTGATGAATCAAATACTTTTTCAACTTAATGAAGGAAATTGATCTCATAATATAATGAAAAACTTGAGTTATATTGTTCCTTATGGATAATTAAATTTCTTCTCTTAGTGATTAACTACTTATTATTATTTTTATTTTTCTACTTATTTTTATCTCTCGTCCTCCTGATTTAATTTATAATCTTTAACCTAATTCTTTGGTAAAAAAGTTTAAATATGACCAAGACCATCACAATTATAAAATCTCATAATGTTATTACCTTTACCTTTCAATTCACCCTTTCTTAATTTTTTGATAAACAAACCTTTATTTTTTTGAGGTTTTCATCATCTTTCTCCTTATCTTAATTACTTAATTAAATGTCATATTATTATTATAATTTCTCTTTTTTCAGAGATTCAAAGTCTATTTCATATTTTTATTTCTTTTTGAAGGTTGGAGCCTCCCTTATTTTATTGGCTATATGGATGTTGTAAAGTTTATCCAAGGTTAAATATTTCATATCATCTAAAGATAAAACATTGGGATCAAATATTCTTAGGAAATTTCTCATAATCTTCTTCATAATAATTGAGACCTCTAGCTTCTCACTAAATCCCTGAATGTTTCTGATTATTTCATTTAACCTAGTGAGATAATCATCCATATTCTCAACATCATCCATTCTTTCATCTTCAAATATTCTTCTCAATAATTTAAATTTTTGTTACTTGACATTAATATTACCCTCATAACTAATTCTCAATTTTCCCAAATTTATTTGGTTGTTTGAAGACCCATGTATTTTGTATAAACTTTATCTAATAGAGGAATCATGATGGAATTTTTTTCTTTTATATCCATCTCCATATTCCACTTATTTGTACGACTCATTGGAGCATCTTTAGTAATTGGTGGAAAACCTATAGTATAAGAATCCTTGACTTATAGGTCAAGTGAATAGTGATATGGTAGTATCATATTCCTCCAAATGTGGTAGTTTTTACCATTAAAATTTGGTACTTCCCATCTATTCATAGAATTATAATTCTCCATTTCAGAAGAATAAATCTTTTGAGATCTCTAGAGGGGACATTGGCTCTAATACCACTTATAGTGTCCCAGGAAGTATGGACCACTAAGAGGGGGTTGAATTTTTGGCCTTTATTTTTACAAATTATTTAACTTCTAATTGAACTTTTAAAAATTTTTAAGGTTCTAAATCCACTAAATAATGTCTCATATTCTTAACCTCATGTATAGTAAATAAATGTAGCATGTAAACACACAATATTTTAAGGGTTTAACCTAAAATCCTCTCCTTTACATGTTGGTTTTAACCCCCAACATGTATTGTCCACTATCTTTAAAAAAACATTTAACCAAGGAAAATCTAATGCTTTAAACATAGTCAGTTTTGTTCCCTTCAACAATTTCCTTCTGACATAGAATTCATTGTGTTCCCATTACTTCCAAAACCCATTAGAAGATATGTCACATCTTAAGTGGTTATCTATATAATAAATATCTTATTCTTAACCTTTTTTTATTCTATACAACATAGAAATAGGATCTTCCTCCATGAGTAGATGGATTGTAAAATCATCCCATATACCTCCTTCAAGAACATCAGTAGTAACAAATAAATATTGGCATGGTTGGTCATGAAAATCACTTAGATAAAAAAGATCTAAGTCCTCCCTCTGAATACTCAGTTAGTATTTCTTCTATAATGGATGATCACTTAAATTTAGACATTTATCTTTCTTTGATAATAGAGTTTATAAGACTCTCAAAATTCACAAAATATTCTCAATGATAAAACATATTTCTTTCATTTTCAATATCATTGTACACACACACACACAAATATCATGTATATAAATTCACATTAATTATCATTATTGTAAGTAGGTGTATTTCCTCATTATTAATTCAGATAAAGAATTTTAATTATTTAATCATTAATTATAGATATTAATTAATTATTAATATCTAATAATTATTCCTTATCAAATGGTATAAGCATCATGATACATGCATCATGATATTATATCATTAAAGACTCGGTTTAATTGCATCATTATACTTTATTCATAACTCCTCAATATTACCATGGATATTATTTCATGTTTAATACCATAAAATAATAATTCCTCATTTAAATTTTCATTCAAAAAAATTCTCCATACAGATTAAATTTATTATAATATAACTTCACACATAATATTATTATATTATAAAAACTCATACATGACATATCTTCTCATCTTCATGCATGGAACACATGAATCATGCTTATCTTTGGGATGACCTTTGTGTAAAACATTAAAGGTTCTTGAAGTACATGGGATGAACTGGAGAAACACTACATTCCTTTTTCTTAAATGATTAACAAGAAAACAAAGGATAGCATGTATGTATGTTAATTCAAAGAATATTAATTTTAAGATATGATTTACTGTATAGAAGTACACATAAGAGTAACATTAATATACCCAATAATTATCTTCTATTTCCCAGGAAGTCTAGCTTTCATGGTCATCACACCAATTCTTGTAAAGAACTACTTGTGTGTATGAAATATCATTCTCAAGATTTATTAAATCATCTTATTATATTAATATCACATGACATCAACTTGGGATACTCTATTTTTTATGGATGTATCCTTCTCGGTTTCTTGCAAAAACAAACCACCTTGTCGTATTCTATGCCTGATGTGGTCAATTTTTATCTTGCATGGTTTATTGGATTCTCATGGTCGATTCATGCTTGTATGTGCGATAACTCATTCTTCATGCAGTAGGATGAACTCAACAAGCATAGTTGGTTTAGTGACCTTGATTTAGGTTTATCATGTGGTAGCTTCATATTCCATGTGATGTTTTCGATTTGATAAATAAAAACTCATTTTTTTTTCACCATTGTTCTTAAAATAAGTTGTAACCTCTTCATATGGTCAGTTTTATTCTTGTGTGTGGTCGGTTTACTCACCTATGGTAGTTACACATGTTCAGTTCGGTGTTCAACATGTAGTCGATGAAGTTACTATTTGACCAACCTTTATGTGGTCAATTACATTACCCTCAAAGTCACTTAAATGTTCCTCATGTAGTAGGTTTGATTTTTTCATAAGTTAGACCACTTTTTTGTGTTTGGTTAGATGTTCTTACTGTATCTTGATGTTTCTCATGTGGTAGGTATTTATTTGTAGTAGGTTCAAGTGTTTACATGAAGACATCTTGTGATCCTGAGGAGGAAGATGGGTCATAAAGTGCCTCATCATTCTATCTAACATTTTAATTATTGATGGGATATTACCCATGAATAATTTATCCCACATCATATTTATTCCCATTTAACCTCCACTTAAAATAACTATGCACATCCACAGCCATCCATAATCTATGGCATTGAGGATCAGATCCCAAACACACATCACACACATGCCTCATGTATCGGGTTACCCCACACTGACCCTAAATCACCCCTTTACACCTCTTCATGTTCTTTTCTTGTAACATCTTAGCCTAGGAGCAACTAAATTAGTTCCCTGAGCAAGTTCTCTACATAAACTTGGAATAGACTCCTCATACTCTTAAGGAAACTAACTAGAAATAGGGGCCTAGGTTGTTGTTGTGAGGAGAATATACCCTAATATAAGAGTGTGCAACAAAAATAAAAAACAAAAATAATTATATAAATCATTTTATGTAGAAATAATAAACTAACTCAACATTCCATGATAAAATAAATTTCAATAAAGGACCAAATATCCAGGTCATACATATAACTAACCACCCACTAGAATTGTTACATAACATACTAGAATGAAAGAAACAAATAAATTGTGTCTATAAAATCTCAAAGCCATACCTCATCCAATATCATGATACCATTTTAGTGATCCATCCTAATCATGAAAAACACAATCCAGCCCTGAACCCAAACCTGTGCCTATAATAAACATGTGTGATCTTCTCTGGTACATATGTGCAGTGGCAGCTTGAACAGGGTGTGAGTAAAATATAGCAGTCCACCCCCAATGATGTCTAAATAAAGTAATTGTCATATAATCACTGTATATAGATAAATATTGGAATAAATAAATTGTATAGAAAAGAAGATACATGACAAGGAAAACAACATCTCATCTAGTATCCATCAGTCCTAAGGTTCTAAGGTGACACATGGTCCAAAAAAAACTTACATCGACCTAATATAGTAATTTAAGCCACTAAACATAGGGTGATACATATTGTGAACAATAAAAGGGTTCTTTTCATTTAGCATTTATCTTAGGTAAGAATAAACATCAATGTAAACCGTGTTTGGAACCCCAGTCCAACACCCAAACTATACCCAAAACTATCGGTACCAATATGGAATGTCAGATTCGAAATTATAATCATATATGATAACAATATTTCTTAGAGACTCAGTAAAATACCTAATCATACTTTCAAACAATAGGACATGAAGCATCAATCCATCACCTTGAACCATGGATTCATAGTATCAATCCAGAATCCATTTCTATTTGGTATACCAATGTTCCCATAGAATTATTTCGGCACTTAAACAATATAGCATACTATCAATGCCTAGATCCTTTTTCTGACACCTAGTCTATATAGTATGCTATCTATACTAAATCATCAGTCTGGAATGAAAACCATTCCATCATTACTCAAATACCAAGGTTCAGTATCTTGACCTTACAACATTGAAAAATTCACAAAAAAACCCTTTTCAAACCATTATCATTTACTAAGGTCCATTTAGGAATTTAATAATAAAATAATGTCAAAGCGTCTCTTTCCATCAAATATTTAAAAAGAACCATCAAGGAATCTCCCCAAAGGGGGAAAACACACAACCATTTCCAAAAAATATTAAAATCCATTTATAAACCCCTTTTTATGAAACCACTTGGATTTTAACACCTCATTCTAAAACAAAAAACATTTAAAAACATATATTTCCCCCTTTGACACCCCAAAACAAGTTCAAAACCCAACACACATGGTCAAAACCATTTCAACAGCCTCATAGGGATTTCAAAAAATATTAACACATGAAAAAAACACATTTTAACTTCTTACATGTCAAAAGAATTTATTACCACATTCTACCCATTAGCTCTTAAACCATTTTATTAATCCAACCAACAAGATTAATTGGGTTAAGATTGTAACCTTCCTAATTTACCCCTTGAAAACCCAACTTACCATTTTCAAGGAATGAAGAAAACCCATGGGAATCTATATGTTCAATCTTATAAAAACCAACCGATTAGATGGGATATTTGGAAGGTATAAGTTTCCAATTTAAAGACCAACCAATTTACTTACACCAAGGAATCAAACACACCACACAAGGGATTTAAGGAATGTGACACATACATATGTAAATAATCGAAATAGACTATAGGTAAATATCTTACACAACATTCCTCAATAAAGAAATTTTCCATATCATTTCTAAAGCACAACAGCCTTGCCAAGGCCCATCCAAGTCCCATTCAAAATCCTCAGCATCCAAAAATATCATTTTGGCTACCCAATATCTCTTAATGAGACTCCATGCAACTGCCATGGGTGGTAAACAATAAACCTTTAATACTATTTAGATGTAAATTTCTAAGAGTATATTCAATTTCAATAAATAAATAAACTAATTAATTAGGGAAAACCTATAAAAAATTCACTGATGTCACATACCTTAATGAATTTCCATAAAATGACATGTGGAAATCATCTATGGATATCATATATATATTCCAATGAAAATAAATTTGATAAATAGAATATTCCACCATGATCTAGTGGAATCATAAAAAAAACTAAATCAGAGAACTCCAAAATCAGAGGGGAGTAAGAGGAAGAGGAAAGGAATCCACTATAGGTGGAATATCATGTAAAAATGTTGTCGTACCACTATAACCCCACCACAAATACAAGGGGGATAATGAAGAAGTGTTTAGAAGACCTCTGGTTTGTGTACACCAAATAGTGGGGAATATTGGGGGTAAAACTAAAGACCTAAGGCTTTATTTTGGTAAAATCCCCCTTTTAAGGATGTTATGGGTATTCGTATGGTTAGGCCACATTATTTTCCAAAATGTGAGCCAACTGTGTTGTTGGAACTATCCAAGACAATACACCTACATAGTTTGGTTCCATGATTTTACAAATAATTTACCAATTATGAAAACCCCCTAGATCCCTTCTTCAACAAGGCACATGGTTTTTATGAAACCATGTATAGGTCATGCACCATAACTTAAGCCCTAAAAATACTTGAAAAAGTCTCCCTTGAAACCCATAGGGTATGTCCTTAACCAAGTGGTAACCGTGAAACACAACCATTCTTAGTTAAAAATGAATTGAAATCACTTTGGGAATCAAGGTGTTGCATGGTTTCTCCTAAACCATTCAAACAAAACCGTGCACCCTTGATAGACCACTCCAAAACTAGAAAAACATAACCTAAAGCCTCCAAATATCATCTAAACACACAATCTATATCTCAGGAATTTGTCTTTATCTTAAAAAACCACTTTGACCAATTATAACTCTTGAAATTCCATTCTAATTAGAGTTCCAAAATTTGACCCATATTGTAAATGAAAACTCAAATTCCTTATGAAACTTTTAACCTATATGGATATGGTATCTTAAAATGTCCCCATCATAATACTTATTATCCCTGAGAAGTCTTGGTGGCTATCCATACTTCCCACCCAACCTATGTAGGACACCAATTATATCCAAAAACCTCGTTCAGTTTTCAAATGTCTAAAACCCAACCAAATTACAATCTCCAACTCAAGGAAATCAACCAACCAAAACCTAATCTAGTACCTTTTATCAAAACTAGAACACTAATATTATTCTTACCTAATACCATTTGACTGGAACATCAATTTTTATCATCATTTTATCACCCATCAGAGCTATGGTTCTATTCACCATAATCTTATTCATATAACCACAAAAAAGATACATAGCACATTTTCCATCAGAAAAGATCAAAGGGACCTCAAATTAATGCTTCAAAAACATTCATGGTATGGATCCCATATAATAATTCTATAACACCCAAAAGAACACCCATCAACATCATCACCTATCCTCATCATCGAATACCAATAGGATTGGGCGCATACCCACTATACATGCATGTACTAAGAAAAAACCATCTTTTTCCTAACAAACCCGACTCAAATTTCAAAATACATATTCAATTTCAAAAATGATATATGAGATTTTATTTAAAAGATTGCACATTCAATTCATATTCTAAACCAAGTCAAAATATCCTTGGCTAAATCATCCCAAAAACACCTAGCTCTAACTTCTAACACATCACCACCTCACCTGATCACAATGCCTTCATTCCCAAAGGCATTCCAATACCAACCAAACATGATCAATAGATTACATACCCAAATTCTAGTGACATCTTATGGTTATCTCCTCTATTATCCCAAAAACATCATCATTCCCTACTGAACACATCAACACACCTCTGAAAATATCACCTCATATTAATTTTTAGAACCACCCCACGACAAAGGCCATGATTTGCTCGATCATACACGATAATTGATTTATTGTTATCATTACCTATGTAATTTAAGCATGTACCTCATCAATTACTCACTAGAATCATAATTCCACCATGACTGATCCATGTACAATTCTACACATATGTGATCCTTCCGGAATGAGGGTTTCACCTATGAAACAAACACATCACTCCCCACCATAAAAGTGTCATTGTTGCTGCCTCACTCATGTGACCTCAATCGCCATGGCCCATAATCTAATCACTATTCCCACGAATTGGACGTGGAAATATGTATCACAATTGATCCACAAAAATAATCATTAAACATCACCCATTCTCTTCATATGAGAATAGTACCCACAATATTCACTAACATACAATCCACTACAAGGACTTACTCACAAATGTCTGATGATGAACCTCCCACTATACAACATCACATACAAGGATCCACAAGCACAACTCTAGGGAAACCCATCATAAAATATAAAATAAATTTAGATAGCTAGGGATATAGCCTATTATTTCTCAGTTTACTCAATGTGATGTCAATATATTGGGCATGATCATATCCATGCTAAGAGTATGATGATATTTTATCGAATATCACCACCACATCTCATCCATTTTTTATGAAACCTATATCTTCACGGATATGTCAAACCCATTAAAAGACCTCAAACCTCCCTATCCATAAGTATATCATCACACCCACATCATTTATTAGTTTATCTATAGATACTTTTATAACTTAATAACCTTAGTTGTATGCTCTTATAACCTTTGATCCATAATTTAAATGACTAAGTGCATCACTGCCCCTCATTCCTCCAAGTTCCCATTACCACTTAACCATAGAACACTCTTGTGTGAACTAACCAAAGAAACTGTTTATTTCTATAATTATTCTAACCTCGTGAAAACTCGAGTCACAATCCCTAACCACTATCCATGCCGGCCCCAAAATCCTATCTTACCCAATGTAGGGAACCCATGGTGTTCCCCAAAACTGAAGGTATATCACCAAGACAAAACCACTTGTATGGAAACTTAAGTCTATAACATCATTAAAAATTACCACTAGGTTCATTTATCCTCTCACCATGTCCTTAATATTTCATTTAAAGATAATTCGGCTGGCAACCTAACTGGTAAACCACATGCACCATCAAAGCATCAACACCCCATGTTACTTTTATCTGAAGGAAACCAGACATATTCATGCCTCTCACTACAAACATACCAGGTCTTCCTCACTTGTATGGAAACCACCCAATGTATACTTTCGCATCAAAAACCTCATAATATTGAGCACCTATTATGCTTTCGATTCTATCTCATAACCATAAATAACATCCCACCCGCACAACCATCACTTGGGCTAGGCACCCAAATGAGTCTTTCCCTCTTGAAATCAACCACACAGATGAAACAATAGATCCCAAGGTTTTCTTATCCAAAAAATTAGTCCCAAATTCCTAAACCCTGTATTAGGATACACCATTCAGGAACCATTATAAATATTCCAAGCCTCCACTTATACCTCACATAACCAAAGGCACACATAACTCTCTCGACCCCTCTCATGAGTCACCCTTGATGTTCAAAAAACACCAACTCCCTAAACTAATTTCTCATTAAGAAGGTTTCTAAGATTTCACACCTATCCCGATGAGTCGAGTATCCCAAAAAAAACTAGGTCCAACCATCTAGGCCCATAATAACTCACATAAGGACACAACTAATAGGGCATCAAGAACACTCATGTCCCAACATCACATGACATCAACATGTCCAAACACCCATCTCTCGGGTCTCTTAAAACAAATACATCACATTCCAAAATAATATTCCACAACTAAGACACTCTTCCTCTCTAGGAATCTTCACATAGACTATTACCTATAGGAATAACCCACATAACCAACCTTGAAGAAAAATCACCCTCAAGGTTACAATGGTTATATACCTATACCATGCTGACCCACATGGGTCACTTCACCTACTGTGTCTATAGACCACTTCATCATCCTCATCATGGATCATCTCAACATAAATCCACAAAAACATCCATAAACAAGAGATCCATATATAATTTATCCCAACTAAGTACAATTCCACCAAATAAAAATATGATAAAACTCCATATGCGAAGTTGTTGAGAATTTAAACAAATAAGCCTCTATTGTCATCCAAACAACACACTAGAGGGGCAATAACATGAGGATCTTATGTTCCTAACATTCATGATACATCTCTTTCCTCTATAGGCCATGATCCAAAACCAAATCATGGGCCTCTTGAAAATGGACCAAGATCCAGAAATCCATCATAAACCATGAAATACAAACCACATGACTTATTTTTGAAGGAAAATTAAAATAAATTCATAAAATAAAAAAATCAAAACAAAAATAAAAACCCAGGTAATATGGAATTCCTAGTAGAATAAGTGTGTATGACACACAATATGGGTATCCACCATAAGATCTGACACATTCTTATATCACAATTCTACTAAATCCCTAATAGTAAAACACCAAGAAAGTAATGGATCTGATAACACTTTGTAATTTCTTGTTCTGGGATCTATTAAACTGATAGATTGAGTTATTTCTACATACATCTTGAGGCACACCTCCACATATTCCATAGCCCACCAACTTGTAGTGGGGGAATAGGGTGGTTGCTTTAGGCGACTATACCATCATATCAATGTTTTCAACAATAATAAAAAAAACCAATCATCATATACATTTGATAATTCATAAATAATAAACCAACAGAAAGTTCCATGATAAAAGAAAGTGATGTAAAGGCCCAAATAGCCATTTCATAAATATAACTGATTTCCCAAAAGGGCATTTACATAATATACCCAAATAAAATAACCCAATAAAAAGTCTCCATATTATATCTAATATGTAACTCATCCAGTCTCATGATACCATCTGATCTATCCATCCTGATCATGATATAATTAACCCAAACCTCAACCCAAAGATGTGCATGAGGTAAACATGGGATAGATTCTCAAGAAACCATGTTCAATAGAGTCCCATAAAGGGTGAGAGTAAAACTCAGTATAAAACCACCAATGTTGTCTAAAGAAAATACAAGTCAAATAATCATTGTATACATATAAACAGTGGAATAAATAAATAGTTTAAAATATAATATGCATTCCATGGAAAAAAACTCATCTATTACCCACTAGTCCTTGGGTTTTAAGGTGATTCCCAATCTAACCAAACCTACATCAGCCTAATCCAGTAGTTTAATCCACTAAACATAGAGTTTTACAAATTATAGAAAAACAAAATGGGGTATTTCATTTACCATTTATCTAAAGGAAGCATAAACATCAATGTAAATCGTTCCTGGAACCTCATTCCATCACCCCAACCATACCCAAAACTATTGATACTAATAGGGAGTGTCAGTTCTGACATTATAGTCATAAATCATAATAATAGTTCATAGAGCCTCAATCCAAAACTTACTCAAAAATTCAAAAAAATAGTTCATAGAGAATTATTCCATCACCTTAAACCATGGATATAAAGCGTCAATCCACAATTAATTTATATCTGGTATATTAGTGTACCCAGAGTATCAATGTGAAACTCAAAACATGGAGCATTATATTAGTTCCTAGAGCCTCATTCTAACACCTAGTCGATATAGTGTGCTACTTATGCCTAGAGTATCAATCTAGTATGAAAACCATTCCATCCTTTCTCAAATACCAAGGTTCAATATCTTTACCTTGCAACATTCAAAAATTCTCAAACAAACCCTTTTCAAACCATTTTCATTTACCATGGTCCCTTTAGTCCTTTAACACTAAAACAAGGTCAAAACCTATATTTCCATCAAACATTTAAAAAGATCCATCAAGGAATCTCCCCAAAGGGGGAAACCATGCACCCATTTCTAATAAATACTAAAATATATTTATAAACCCCTTTTTATAAAACCACTTGTATTTCATCACCTCATTTTAAAATAAGGCCGATTTAAAAACATAGGTTTCGCCTTTAACACCCCAAAATTGGGTCAGAACCCAATGGAAATGGTTAAAACCATTTCAAGGGCCATATAGAAATTTCACAAAATCTAAACACATGAAAACAACACATTTTATCCGCTTAAAAGTCAAAACCATTTTTTACAAAGATCTACCCATTAACTACTTAACAATTTAATTAAGAAAACCAATGAAATTAACTGAGTGAAGCTTGTAACCTGCCTACTTTACCCCTTAAAAATCCATCTTACCATTTTCAAGGAACATCACACACCATGGGAGGATGTAGTTTTGGTCTTATAAACACCAAAAAATATAATGTAATCCATGAAAGGTATAAGGTAATAATTTAAATCTCAAACTATTTACTTACACCAAGTAATCAAACACACCTGAAAAGGTCTTTAAGGAACAGGACACATACACATGTAAATAATCTTACAGGACAATGAGTAAATCTCTAAGACCAGATGACTCATTAATGATGATTTGTAAATCATGGAAGTCTTTCCAAGGCATGTTCAAGTCTCATTCAAACTACATAGCATCCAACAAGTTTGTCTTGGCTACCCAATATATCTTATAGAAACACCACACAACAACCATTGGTGGTAAAAATCAAACTTCCGATAACATTTATGAGTAAATCTATATGATGTGATTTTATTATAATAATTAATCAAACTAATTAATTAAGTAAATCCTGATGAAAATTAACCATTGTCACATAACATAATTAAACACCACACAAAGGCACGTAGAAATCATATTAGGATCTCCTCTATGCTATCCAACCAAAATTTATTTGAGAAATGGATAATTCCACCACGATCTAGTGAAATATTAAAAAAAAATTAACCAGATAACTCTAAAATAATAGAGGAGTAAGAAGAAGAGGAAAATAATCTACCATAGGCTGAATCTCACCTTAAAATGCTAAAGGATCACTATGACCACACCCCAAATCAAAGAGGAGTGAATGAGTAATGGGGTTGGAATCCTCTTTTTTTTGTTCACCAAATAGGGAAGGAAGAGGGGGAAGAAACCGAAAAACATGAGAGGGGGATTTTGTTTAAAGCCCCCTTTTAATAAATTTCTAGGAACCCACATAGTTTGGATGCATGGTTTTCCAAATAGTACACCAACCCTACACTTGGAATAGTTCAATATAACACACTTACATGATTTGGACACACTATTGGACAAATCATGTACCAAAAATGTACACCCACCTAGAACCCTTCTCTAATAAGGCACACAATTTGTTTGAAACCATGTGCAAGCCATGCACGATGTCTCAAGACCTCCTCCTCATTACATGGTTTTCCCTTTAACCCCATATGATTTTTCATTTACCATGATATAAACATGTATAACAACCATTCTTAGGTAAAAATGAACTGAAATCTTCCTAGGAATCAAAGTGTTTCATGGTTTCTCATAACTATGCATACCAAATTGTGCACCCTATCTAGACCACTCCAAAACTCCCAAAACATAAAATGAAGCCTCCAAATATCATCCAAACACTTGGGATACCTCTCTTGCGTCATTAATAGTCTCAAAACCCCCACTTTTAGTCATTAGAACTTTTGAAATTCCATTATGATTCCTATTCCAAAATTTGACCCGTCTAGTAAATGAAAAGTCAAATTCCATCTAAAAATTCCAACATGTATGGATGTGGGATCTTTCATACCTACTCTAATGCACACAATGTGAAAGTTTATTCATCTATATCCACCTCTTAGGATGGTTATTTATAGTTAAATCATCTCCCTCTTGGTCGAGTTGGTTCTCACAACTGGCTTGGGATGGACCAATTTTTAGTAGACTCCCAACTCAAACACTTGGTAAAATACTAAGTGTAATTATAGCCAAAAAACCTTCTCGAATATTTTTTTTTCATTTAATAAGTAATATTCCTTTAATAGTTCACCAAATAAATATTTACATCACCTCAATACCAATGTGTTCATCTTTTTTGAAAACAAATATAATATATCAATTGGGCATAACAATAATCATTTAATTTAAAATCATTTAAACTAATCAACCAATGATAATTCATTTGATTTCCAAAAAAAATTTCATGGGAAACTATTATTGGTTAAAATACATCACATTTATTTAAAAAATATCATATACATTTAAACCCATCATTGGTAAAACCTTCACAAAATTTTTATAAATAAGAAAATATTTCATATCAAACCTGGATTGTTTTCCAAAACCACATCCAAAAGTTCTAAAACAAATAACCATTTTGAAAACATATCTCAATTTTTTTTACAAAAAAACCAATAGTCAACTTAAAAAAATTATGAAGATATTTACCCATTGTTTAAAAATAACCAAATGTAAAAAAATTAATTTCCCATTCAAATATCCCATATTTGAAAATAAACTATATTTTCAAAATTAAACTTTTGATATTTTCACACCCAACCCAAAAAATAATTTTTTTCAAAATAATTTCTGTTGAATACTTTATTTTATTAAACAATGGGTAATATATTTATTTAAACTATACCATCTATTAAGGATCCATTTCATCCAACTTATGTTTTAAAAATTAAAAAGACACACTTAATGTAAAGAAATTACATTAAAATAAATTTATATGATATTTAATACCAATTTAATTAAACGAAAGTATTTTCTTTAAAAAAAACATGAAAATATTAATATGGAAGAATTTTATTCCAAATATAAATATTAAAACTCAATAAAATTTCAATTAATACATCTTATAAAATAGTATTCAAAAATAATATAATAAAACCATTTCAAACCCAAAAAAAATCAATAAAAAGAATAATACCATTATTGAAACATAAGTGATGTTATTATTGATTTTAAAATATAAAGTAAAATATTTTAATAGATTTTTTGAACATATATCTAAGAATAAATTATTTTATAAAATCAAAAAATTTATTAGAAACCTATTTTGAACATTCCCAAAACACTTTGAAAAATCAAAACACTCAAATCTATAAAAACGTGTAAATTAAAATAATGTTACCCTAAAATCATGAAATCCATAACTATAAAATATGACTTAAATTTCCATGATAAAATATAATGAACCAATAATTAAAAAACTCAAACCAAATAAACATTCCATATCTATTTTATAATAAAAAAAATTATTTTATTTTACAAAACTTATTTTTAAAATCAATAAAATATACACCCTAAAATGTAAGTAATTGATATTAGGAACACTTCCTAAAAATTGTATCAAAACCCCCCAAATAATTTGGGTCAATGAAGTAATGAACCATTTGACCTTATTTATATGATTATTAATTTACTTTCAAATTGACCCAAGACTCATCCTATTTTGCAAAGTCCTAATGATAATCGCATACATGCTACAACACTTACCATATAATTTAAAGTAAAAAAATTAACCCATATAAAAACCCATTTTCATTTAAGGTAATTAATATATCCCTAGGTTTTATTTTTATTTTTGAATTTAAAATGCAACAATCGCAATAAAATAAATGTATGATAGGTCATTTCCACACATGAATACATGATGCATGTGGCACAAAACCCATTTTTCCCATTATGGATCATGAAGCATCACTTTTTCCTAAATTAAAAAAATAATATGTCCTCTATAAGTTAAATTATACATTTACTTAATGAAACATCCCTTTTTAACTCTACTATTATAGATAAAAAGCATGTGAAACATTTTTTAAAAACATGTCCCTTGATTTTTACCGTCCTAGATATACACCTACCACTAAATTTCCCAAAACCCTACTTTGATTTTAATGAACCATCATATAATACCCTAAAAAACCAATCATGAACCAACATGGGATACCCTTGATCCAGATACCCGATTCATCTCATCACATGGCTCAAGGTGCATTATCAATTTTCCTAGGCTAGAAACAAGCACCATGGTATGAAATGAAAACTCATGGGAACTATTTTTTCTAATAAATAAATTGATAAAGTAGAAATAAAACCATAGAATATGGCATGATCATACCATATATTGTAAGTTCATGAATCATGTAATAAATTAAAAAATAAAATGGAAACCAAATATGGCGTAATGAAAACAAACATCTCACATAATAAATATAAACTTAAACCAAATACACACACAAAAAATAAATGAAATCTTATAAAATGGATGTGTTAATAGAATTTGATACGTCAATGATACCAAAAAAATAAAAGGAATAAAAAAGTTACATTCACTACTCTCTATGAGTAAGTGGAACATCTTTAATTTCCAACACCATTAAACCTGAACCAAGAAAAAGATAGAAAGTAGTCATGTCCCTGTAGAAATTTCAATAACTATAATATGATAGGTGTGAGTATAAAAATTCCAATAGGTATTCTCCCCAAACCCCATGCATTACCTTTTAAATAAAATCCTTTCCAAAATTGTTTGAAATAAATTTATAAAATAAAAATCACATTTAATTTTTATTTATATACCAAACCACATTTATTTAAAACCTTTCATTCACACTAAAAACCAACTAATTTCTAAAGATATATTAATATTTATACATAACTTTTTAAATATAGTGGAATTTTTTAAATAAATAATATTATTATTAACAATTTTTTTGAAACCCAATATCAAATAATTTTAATAAAACAAAGTATATCTGATTCATAAAAATATGCACATGATATTTATACTAGTTGGTACGGTCTCCTTAAGTGCATCCAAGTGACCCAGGACCAAATCCAGGTGGAGGCAGAATTTCCAGGTACTGTAGCAGCGCTGCAGCAGTAACTGTGCAGTACTGTAGCAGGTACTGTAGCGGGACCTGTTGCAGGTACTGTTTGGAACTGTATTAGCTGGGAATATGCCCCCGTTTGGTAGCTAAACGGATTACAAGAATGAGAGGGTATGAAACCTACCATCGGTACAATCCTATGCATGCACGAGAATTCCTAGTCGAATAGCCATGAAAAGGTGGAGAGCTAATTTCAAGATGAAGATGCTGGGGAGGAGCAATTTCAAGTAGTTTGTCTGGGTTGTATGTATGTTTGAAGCCTACAAGCAATGAATTCTTCTAAGGCCTATGGGCCATATAATGATTATGCCTATAGGAATTTTAATGGTTTCACCTCATCCCTTGAAAGGTGGATTATCAAAATCAATAAAAAATGAAGGCCTTTGGGCCATTGGATGGATGATGCATAAAAATACACACACTAAAATATAAATAAAACAATGTCAAGCATCTTGGGAACATAGGAACCCTAGGTATAAATTTAACACATATAAAATACTCACTAAATAGAAATACTCAAATTGGATATAAATAACCTACCCTAACTCCTAGTTTTACAATAAGTATCACAGACTAACATAGTCTACCCCTTAACTAGGTACCTGATCCATCCTAAAACATAGATTGAGGGGAATTACTGATCCCCTTGGGATGGAAAAATCACCAAGGAATCAAATAAACTCTAATAGGGAATGTTTTTTTCCTAACGAATGAATAATCAATAATATATTCTACCCATAATCTCTCTATAGACCTTACATACCTCGGAGAGTCACACATAAAAGTACGTAGATGAAATAAAACCAAAATCAATTATAGAACATGAAAGTAAATAGAACCCAAAAATAAAATAAAACAATTAATAGGTCCCATGTCAAAAAAATGACTATAAAAACTAAAAATAGAGGTTGGTATGGTCGATATATCAATGAAATCCAAAAAAAATAACTAAAACCACTATTATTCATTACAATGTTCATGATAGATAACTCAACTTTCCTCCTCCACAAAACCCAAACTAATAAACTTGGGTCATATAATATATCCAAGAAGGCTTTTTAAACCTGTAATATGATATCCATGACCAAGAATTCCTTTTAGGTATCCTCACCACACCCCGTGCATAACCTTTAAAAAAGAAAAATCATTTCTTATTAGTTTGGAATAAATTTAGAAAATATTTTTTCTCAGGAAATCATATAAAATATATATGAAAAAACAAAAACATTATATTAAATACCCACTTCTTTTCTTTAAATAAAAACAATCACTTGGAAATAATTTATTCAACCTAAACTTCTATTATCAAAAAACCATTTATGAAATCCTCTTTAAAGAATAAATGTTATTTAAAACAAAAAAACAATCTAATATACCACATGTAAATAAGAAATAGAACAATCGTAATCATCATAGGAAGCTAGGATCTTGGGGGGAAACATAGAAATGTCTATATAACTATTATTAAATGTGACTAGTTCCAGATATAAAATAGCCTACCCTAACCATCAGTATTTCCAAACATAGTCTAATTGAGGGGAATAATACCATAATAAGAGTGTAGTATATCCCATGGATACTAGTTAGATAATGATACTAAACTAGTGCAACATGTGTATTTATATTTTATACCTAACTATATTTGGTTTCCATGACATAAAAATACATATTTAAACATCAATTATCAAATAAAAATATAATAAAATAAATAAAATAATCTCACCCTCACCTTCTAACACCATTAACAAAAACAAGTCATCCTCTTTCATTTATAATAGTAATCAATATAAACACTCCCTCTTTTGTGAAATCATTGAATAACTAATAGCATTTCAATTTTCAAAAGACACTAAGAGTGTATTTCAAGAGACACCTTTAAAACCATTTAACTAAAGTTCCAAACTTACCTTTAAATACCATTGAAGTAACTAATTTAGAAAATATTATTTGAAAACTAAAATGCTCAATCACTATAAAATCACCACATTTTAAGTAACCCAACAATTTTTATTTAAAATCCTATCACACCATAACAATTAAATAGTTTCCTTTGAAAGTTTATTTAAATACCATAACACCTTTTATAATTTTTAATCCCATAATAATATTCATTTAGAAATTTATCAAACATTTGGTGTGTGAAGAAGTTTAAAAAACCATATTTGATAGAAAAATACTTCAAATTCAATGGAAACCAAGTGAAACATAAATTCAATTTTAAATATATCCACATATATATATAAGACTATCATTAGGTATTTGGAAAATTAATTTAAAGGATAATAAATCATGGTTAAATAACTAAAAGAATCATAAAATGAGGAAAACCTACCTAAGATCCATCACTTTCATAAGTCATGATACCAAACCACCTCAAGAGGACATAAATAAGCCAAGTAGAATATAACAACCTGATATTTTGGATCATTTAAATTAATACTATCTTCGGTATATTTTTTTCACATACAACACTGAACTAAAGAAAAACCTAACAAAAAAGAACCATAATGAATTATAATTATATAAATAATATAACTATTAGTGGATAAAAAGATAATAATGAATCTAAACAATTATATATTATTATTTTTCTTTGATTAATAATTTAAAACAGTTGTCTTTCGAAAAACCATTTAAAAAATGTTATTTTATTTTACCTTAATAAATTAAATTAATCACATTTAAAATATTATTATAATATTTAATATTTGTATTTATAAACTAATATGTTTATTTTAAATTATATTTAAATTTATATTAAATAAGATTAAATACACTTGAAGTTTAAAAAGTTCATTTTTAAAGTAATTTTTCTTTATATACTGTATTTTAATTTACAAGTAAAATTTATAATTTTTATAATTATAATTTAACAGAATTAACATAATTTTTTGGATTAAAAATTTTAATTTTATCTTAGTATGAATTTTTTATATGTTTTTTAAATAATTTATTTTTTTGGTGAATAGTGAAAAAAATAAAGATTTTGTTAATGTCGTTACTTTTATGACATTATCCTAAATAATATTAAATTAAAAGTTTTTAAACCATTATTATATAAAAAATCAATTAAAAGAACTATATTTAATTTACAAAACTCATTTTTAACATTTTGTAAACTCAAAAAATATTTCACACTAAAAATAGTTTTTATGCACTTTTATTAAAAATTATATTTTATCACTTTTAGAATTTAAATAAAATATATATATCTTGTTTGAGATCAATATGTATATATAAATTGATAAATATAATTTCAATTTTAGGTATAAAAATATAATTACTTGGATTAAAGTTAGTTGCCATGATAATGGTAAAACTGTTTTTTTTAGTGAATTATTTTATTTACATTGTGTAATTTATATCCAATAAAATAAATTATTATATTATTAAAAAGTAATTTAATATAATTTATAAACCTATATATATTATCACTCATTCAATTGGTAATCAATACTATGTAATGTTAAGAAAACTTAATTGTAAAAATAACATTTTTCTACAAAATACTTCTTTTATATATTAAAATTTTTAATTTAAAAATTAATTTTCACTTTTTTATAAATTGAATATGATTAAATATAGGTTAAATTTAGATTCAAAATACCCAAATTTGGAATGATGGGTTATTTTATATTTTTTTTAAATATATATTACTTATTTAATAACTTGTTACCATGGTAAAAATGAAAATGAAAAAACATGTACAAACCAAATTGTAAATAACTTAAAATATGTTTAAAACATGTGTTGAATTGATGGGTAGAGGATTTTTTTGACATTATCCCACCCAAAAATCTATTATTTCTTACTTTTGAATCTTTTTATCTTTTAATAGTATCATTTCATTATTGAAAAATAATGGGTGTTCACAAAAGTTTCATTTTATTCACATATAAAAGTAGAATAATTACACCCCTTCATGACACACAAATACCTTAAAATTTCATCCTGAAACTCTTCCATTTTTGTCCTCATAGAATCTTATCTCAATTTTATATTCCTATAGTATCAATTTTATATCCTAAGGCCTCTATTTCCAAGGATACTTCCAAGTTACATTTCATGTTCTTAACGAGGTCAAAGCATGTTCGAGTAAGTGGGAATACAATGTTAGAGTTTCTTTACCACATTTTCAATCCCATGAGACGTATTTAATATTGTTCACCATAATTGATTTTATATGTTTTTATTACTTCCCAATAATGATATTTTACCAGACTCATGTAATTCATGGGGTTTGAAGATCTATATCGCGTTTTTTCTTTAAATGGATTTTGATTCAAAAGATACTAATGTTGAAAGGGTTTTTTTAACTCAACTTTCTTTATTGAATTATAATTACTCTTATTGAACTTATTTATTAAAATATTGGCTTATTTAAATATAATATTTTATTTCATGATACTTTATTTTTATCTCTAGGTAAAATGAAACCTTGGATTAAAATCTTTTTTCTTGATGAATTTATTCCCCATTAATATTATATCATTATAAAGAATAATTCTCCTTCTATTTAATGATGATATTTATTAATTTTATATATTTTCCTTCCCACCAATTTTATACTATATATTTGGAAAGAAAATTATGTATTAACTCATCTCAGCTTCATATCACTCTTCTTCTATTTTAAAACGGATGTCTTGTTATCTCTTTTTACAATATGGGGTTTTAATAGTGGTTTTAAAAATATAAAAATAGGTTTTCCATACTTTCAAAATAAAATGATTTATCTTCCAATAAAATTTTATTTTTGATAACATTTATGTATTTTCAAGGATTTTTTAATATTCTTTTTAAATTAATTATTTTCTAAAATTTTCACTTTACCTTTTAAAAATTGACTTTTTAATGTGACTTTTAACTTCTTCTTTTATGAAAATGTTAAAAGTGTTTTCTAAATATCTATTTTTATATTTTGATTACATTTTCCAATTTATCTCAAAAATAGTTATTTCCTTATAAATTTCATTTCATGAATTAACCTCCAACTTCACTTATACTATGTTGGGTGATTAAACTGATGAATATTTTCCTTATCTTTTTTAGTCATTAAATGTTTTTAATTTTTCTTCCAATGAATTTCCTCTATGAACACTCTATGTTTTTTCCTTTGATTGAATAATGTTCACATATATTCCCTACATAAATTAACTATGGAAATTATTTAATAAACCATATATCCTTTATCTATATGGTATAAATACAATATGCTCAATTATCTTGATTGAAGGGTATTTACAAATAAATTTTTAGAATATCTTTGGGTTCCAATTTATTCTCCATTAATAAATCATATAATGGTTATTTATTAAATTATAAATGTTTTCATAACATGATTTTATTATTATATGGTATGAAACCCATTTTATTTTCATGGGTTCTTTTGGATATGATGGATTAATTTGTTATTATAAGCACTCATATGTATAGATGATAACACGTGGGGTCTTAAATATCATTCTAATTCATTGGTTAATGTTTTATATATCATGAGATAATGTGGTGTGGGAATTATTGGATATGATCACAAAACCAAAGGTTCACCATTATTGGATATTCTTACAAACTAAAGCATGGTAATTCTTAAATATGCTCACAAACTAATGTATATGACTTCTTGGATATGATCATAATATGATGCTAACCTATGATTATGTTTGTTACAAATATTATTATTATTATACATCTCAATGTAATTTTAAAGTTCCACACCATATTCATATGTTTATTATCCATGGATAATATTCATTATCTCATGATTCCACAATCTTTTTCATGGTATATTTTTTATCTCACATGTTATTGTATCATGACTCATAGATATATCTCATGGTTCTATGTTCTTTTAATAATATATTTATCCCCTTATAATATTTTATATTATAATTATAATCTATACCTATATGAAATGATGATAACTTATCCCTTTTAGAGCATTTTATATCACAACTTTCTTATGATTCTGTTCCCCAGGTCATGAATAAAAGTAGTAAATTTTATGCGACTATAAGAGTATCTTGTGTGGAGAATTTTTGTGAGATTTTGAAGACATGTTTTATATTAAGTAGTTTCTTATGTATTGAGAAAAATATCCCTTAGTTGAAAAATAATTGGGTTATTTTAGTTAATTTTTTTTACTAATTATATAAAAATATAAACCTGAATTTTTTTGGAATGTATTGTAATGAAATATTTTCTTTAAATGCATGTATTTGAGATATTCTCATCTGTGGGGTTTCAAATTTGGTATTAGATCAAGGTTTAGATAGATTTATATATTAGTATGTTATTGGTTGATGGTAATTTAAGAGTTATAAATTTTATCAATGGTTGATAAGTTCAGGATGATCATAATTTAAAAGGTATAGATAACCCTTTAGGTTAGTTGCGGTAATATTAAATATTTTAAGGGTTGGTATAAGAGAACTTTGGAGAAAACCCTAGGATATTAATAAGGTATAAATTTAAACATTTGATAACATCATCAAATTTTGGTAAAATATATATTTTGTGGTTCTCCTAGAAATTGTATCCCTCTTTTGATACTACATGTGGATGTAATCTCTTACACATATATACCTAGGGTTAATAACCCAAAAAATGTTTGATTGTGTATTAACTTGATTTTTACTCCGCAAATGAAAAGAGGCCTAACTTCACACCTATTTTGACACTATTTGGGGATTTACTATGGTTAATTAAAATTATATCTAAGGAATAATTATGAATGATTTGAGTATAATGTTGGAAAAGTATATTAGAGAACCTAATAAGAAAATGACCATAGGTAACCAATGATTGGAAAAATAGAGTCATAGGATGATCTAAAAGTATCATATATTAAAATTAAATTCTCCAAAGGGAATCCATATTTTTATTGATGCTTTCATATTAATATTTTGGATATTATCATAACAAGTTTTGTTTTTATTATTTGTTGAAATGGGATAAAAAAATGAAGTTAAGAGGGGTGTGTATCTAGAAACCACTATGTCTTGAAACTGAATATGGGAACATACATAAATGGTTTATAATATTATTATATGCATGTCATAATGTAAAATGTGAGTTTCCTGTTATTAAATAAGGTAGTGAGGTTGATATTATAATATAAATTAAATCATGGTACTCTTAGATATTCTCATCTGTGAGTGATATTTATCCATGAAATTCAGGTATATTTTAAAATTTATTAGCATTATGTGAAATATTTTAGGTTTTTTGTATTTTATTTTTTCCTTAATGTTTTTAAACATGTAATAAATTATATAAATAACCCTAAAGACTAATTTTATGGAAATGCTGTATTTTTTAGGATAAATATTGGAGAAAACATGATTGAGGTATGGAAAACTAATAGGTTTAATATATACTTGAGGTTTAGGTAATAACTGGTTAATTTATTTTGATAAAAGTGAGTTAGATAGTATAAATATCCTTATATTTGATTATTGATTTAATGAAAAAGTGATCCATGTTATTTTTGTGGAATTTTATTTCATTTTATGAATTATGATATAAATTTTTGACTATGTGACTTTATAAACTAGTGATTGAAGATAAGACTTGATTTTTGGAGGAATATGTGATTTCATTATGGTTTAATGTCTTGAAGGTTGAAATGGTTTTTAGAGAGGTATGTTATGGTGAATATATGATTAGGGTATTTATATATATATGGGGGTACATGATTTTATGAATGATTATTGTTGTTGGTGAAAAGATAAGTATCTCGATATATCCTAAGAGAGAATGGTAGATGTCATGTAATAAGTGATATCCCAAATTATGAATATTTTAATAATTCCTTCACATACTTTCATTAGTGATTAATAATTAAAATTGCGAGGACACAATTTATTTAAGGGGGTATAATGTAATAGCCCAATATTTTGGACCCCTTAAATTAATATTATCTTCAATAAATTGTCTTGCATGCAACACAGAAATAACGCAACACCTGACTAAAACAAACTAGAACATATTTAAATCATATGAATAATATAATCACTAGTAAATAAAAATTCAATAATCAATTAAAATAATTATGTATTATTATTTTTCTTTGATCAATATTTTAAAAGGGATGTGTTTCAATAAACCATTCAAAAAAAGGGTGTTGTATTCTTCCTTAATAAATTAAATGGATTGTAGTTAGAAGTTTATTAGAATAGGTAATTTTTATATTTATAAATATTTATGTCAACATTAAATTATTTAAAAATTTACATGAAATAATATTAAAGACACTTGATTTTTAAAAATGTCATTTTTAAAAAATTGGTTTTTTGTATATAATATATTTTTGTTTATAAAATAAATTTTATAATTTTATAATTTTAATATAACAAAATTTAATTCATTTTTGGATTAAAAATTTCAATATTATCATAGGATATTTATTTATATATGTATCTAAAATAATTTATTTTCAGGTGAATGGTGAAAAAAATACTGATTTTGTCAATTCCATCACTTTTATAAAATTATCATAATACAAGAGTCACATAAAAGTCTTTGAAACATTTTATATAAAAATTATATTAAATTGATAATTTAATAATATTATGTTCAATTTATAAAACCCAGGTTTAATGTTTTGGAAACTCAAGTAATATATCACAATAAAAATTGTTTTGTGTGCTTACATTTTACATTTGGGAATTAAATCTAAAAAAATGTATTTCATATTTGATACCAAAATTTCTATATTAATTGATAAATTAAATTTCAGTTTTAGATATAAAAATATGATTACTATGATTAAATTTAATTACTGGGATAATGGTAAAACTATTATTTTCAAATAATTGTGTAAATTTTACCTAATCAAATAAAGTAATCACTTTTTAAAAATAAATTTAATAAAATGTTCAAAATTATATTTAAATATTTTATTAGACACTCAATTGTTAATGTATACTAAATAAGTTTAATAACTATAAATGTTTAAAACACCATTTCTTAAAAATATGTTTTCCATATTTTATGTGTTTTAATTTAAAATTTTATTTTATTTTATTTAGAAATTAAATAGGGTTAAATAGAGATTAAATTTAGTTTTATAACACCCAAATTTTGTATGATGGGTTATTTTATATTTTTATTAAAACACATAATACTTATTTAAAATCTATTTACCTCGGTAAAAAAATGGTAAAAAGAAAAAACCTAATGATAAATAACATGAAACATATTTAAAACATGTGTTGAAATGAGATGAAGAGTCTTCATCCGAATTAAACAGCCCAAAGCTACATAATTTTTTACGTTTTTATATTTTTAACTTTTAATAGTGTTATTACATTATTGAAAAAAAATGGTTCATAAATGTGCCCTTTTAATCAGTTATAAAAGGGGTATACTTCCGACCATCCATGCCACACCCATCCCTTAGAATTTCATCTTGAAAATAGGGATATTTTATCCACCTATAATCTTCTCTAGATTTTATAATCCAATGATCAATTATGTAACCTAAGTTATCCATTTTCAAGTATATTTCTAAGAAAAATATCAACTTCTCAATGAAGTTAGAGCACGTTCGAGAAAGCAGGAAAACAATATAACGTTTTATATTTATCACTTTAAAATCCATAACACATGTTTGATATTAAAATAATAATTTCTTTTATATGGTTTGATTACTTCAAAATTTATATCTTTTACTATATCCATTTAAATCATGGGTTTTGAAGAGCGACATCATATTTTTTCTTTAAATGGATTTAGGTTTAAAATATACTAAAGGGAAAGGGTTTTTGTTAACTCAACTCCATTCATTGAGTTTTAATAATTCTTTATGAAATTTTTTCTCATGGGATTGGTTTCATCCAGCATAATATTTTATTTCATGGAAATTTATTTTCCTCTCTAGGGAAAATGAAACTTTTTATTCAAATATTCATTCTTTATGCATTTCTTACCCATAAAAATTATATCATTGATAAGAATAATTCCCATTTTATTTAAGGACGATTTTTACTCATTTTAAATAATTTCATTATTATTAATGTCATGATTTATATTTATAAAAAATAATTATGTATTATCTCATGGTACCTTCATATTTTCTTTCTACTCTTTTCAAAATGATGTTTTTTTATTTCCTTTTACGATGTGAGTTTTCAAAAAATGTATTTCAAAATATAAAAAGTTTTTTTTAATCCATTAGAAATGAAATTTTTTATCTTAAACATCACATTTATTTTTCATAACCTTTATATATTTTAAAGTATCTAGTATTAATTTTTTTTAAATAAATATTTTCCCATGTTTTCACTTTAAATTTTCGAAGTTTAATTTTGTATGTGACTCATAACTTCTTTTTTTATAGCAACATTAAAAAAATATTTCTAAAAAAAATTTTGTGGTTTCACTAAAATTTTCCACCCTATCTAAAAAAGATTTATTTACATATAAATTTCCTTTACTGAATTACCCTCTAACTTATCTTACACTATTTGGGGTGATTAAACATGTGGAAATATATTATTGCCTTTGTCTTCTCTATTCATTGAATGTGTCTGGTTTTTATTCCAATAAATTTTCTTTATGAACACTTTATATTTACATCATCTAATTAAATGGTGTTCACCTAGATTCTATACATTTATTTGTTGGTATATTTATTGAATTAACTATAAATACTTTATCTATATGGTGTAAATATCATGAGCTTTATTATTTTAATTTAAGGTTATTTACCTATAAAGATACTGAATATATTTCGATACCCATTTATTTTCCATGGGTAAATTATTTTATGATTATTGATGTAATTATGAATTTTTTATTTATGTGAGTCCATTTGTAAAGTATATGGAACCCATTTTAGTTCCTATAGTTATTTGTGATATGATGAATGAATTTATTTTAAGATACTTTTGTATGTGTGTATAATGATGGGTGGGATCCAAAATCATTATCCAATGAATTAGTTAATGTTTTATCTCTCATAAGATAATTTAGCATGGCCCTTCTTGGATATTCTCACAGAACTAAATTGTTATCCTTCTTATATATTTTTACAAACTAATGTGTGGGACTTATTGGATTTTATCACAAACTAAAGTGTTGTCCTTCTTGGATATTCTCAAAATATGAGGATACCTTATACTTATTTTTGTGATAAAGATATTTTTTTACTATATCTCAGGGTCATGTTATATTTCTATTCCATATTCTTATAATTATACTCCATGTATCTTGTTTATTATCCCATGGTTCTGTATTCTTTTTCCATGGTATATGTTTTCTCTTATATATTCTTCTATCATTAATTGTGGGAAACTCCCATGGTTCCATGTTCTTTTAATAATATATTTCTTCCCTTATCATGTTTTATCTTTTGATTGTGAACTAACCCTTAATAACTCGATGATAATTTTTCCCTTACTGATAATTTGAGATCACCTCATTCTTATGTTTCCATTCCCCGTGTTATTTTGAAAATTAATACATATGATATTTCTAAAATATTATCTTTTGTGGAGGATTTTTGTAATACGTTGAAGTATTGGTATAAAATTAAGAAATTTCTTATATTCTGGTAAATATGTCCCTTAATTGAAAAATGCATGTATTTTTTAGTTAATTTTTTGTCTCAATTACCTAAAACATTAAACCTAAAATATCATGAAAATGTATTATAATGAAATATTTTCTTTAAAGGTTTATAATTGAGATTCTCTCATCTATGAGAAATCAAAAAGAATAACAAGAACCCTAAAATAAGAATAAACCTTAATAAAAATTTAACCAAATTAAATACTATGTCACTATGACCATATTAGGTTATGAGGAAGAAAAAATAGGAATATGAGGAGAGAAGGGAAACTTTTGATGAATTTACCTGAAGGAATCAATCTCAAACCATATAGAAATCCCATTGAATTACCTTGGATAAGAAGGGGGATAATGGAGAGGCATGTCTGGTCCATGTGAGTAGAATGGGATATGATTGGAAGTTTTTAGTGTCAAAACCATAGAGGATAATAATAGTAAAATTCAAATTTTAAAAGTGTTGGTGTGCTATATAGATTGGCCACATAGTTTTACCAACCATGCACAAGTTGTGCAATCCACACTAGACACACATATGAACCTTTAATGGAATGGTCACATGGTTAGGTAAACCATGTGAGATGAATCTTTAAAGACTATAGACGCATATGCATGGTTTCATTACAGTTTCTACTAACTATATTCCAACTGTGTTCCCTTTACTAAAACTCTAAAAACATGAAACTGTAGTGGTATTTGGATTAAAATTTAAGGAAAAGGTAAATTGTCAATAAATATATAAAATAACGATAAAAATCATGGTTGGGGTGTGATAATTCTCCCCACCATAATGATTTCTTTACCCAAAAAAATTCCTTGAACAAAAAGGCCGATTTAAGAAGAAATGGGGTTAACCTCCAACATCAAAGACGTGGTTTAGAAAAGATAGATTCCAAATGAAACAACTACCAATTATCAGATAAACTACCCTCAATATGTAAATAAAATATACAACCAATTTATAATTCATCATCACATATATCCTTAAAGGACCCTAAATGAGTTCTATAAAAACTTCAAATAAATAGAAGGCATGTCAAAGGGGTAAAAAGGTTGATCCAATAAAATAAAACCTCAAAACCCAAGTAACACCTTAGAGCAATAGTGGTAATACAAAAATAACTAAAAAAATTGATCAATGATCTTGAATATCCTAAGAACCATTGATATCCCTATCTACACAACACCACTTAAACACAAGAAAAAATCACTCACCTAGTTAAAAAATCTATATCTCCATGAAATATGCATATATAGTGGTCTTATAACTATATTAAGAACTTATATAGTATAAGAAATATTCAAAATTCATACTCACTCTAATAAACTACAATGATTAAGGACATCAGAGTAGGAGATAACCCAGTAAAAGAGGGAAATATCATAAAAGACACAACTGAAATTCAGAAATACCATAATAATATACCATCTACCAAATATTAGGACTAATTTCACCTTAAATAAGTATAATCTGCACATTCCCAAACAATACATGAAACAACTATAAATACATCAAACTAGACATGACCTAAAAAAGATCAAACAATGCAATATTTAAAACCGATGTGTAAGAAGAAGTGACTTTGAGTGACTGAAACCCTGGTAAACCCATCTGAATAGAAAATTTATAGTCTAGGATACAACCTACACAATGCATAACACACGTCCTTTCTACCCAAGAACACACTCAAATATTTATATTCACAGCCCCTTGTAGGCAAGACCAAACAATAAGGCTAGTGTTCTCACAAAATAAAAGGAATATCGGATCACTAAAACAAGAAAATAACCTAGATGATCAACATTATAATTTGAATATTGTATAGGAAACCCAAGTTGAAAAATGACCTAAAAACCACTTTAGAAACTTCATCCACTCTAGGATTAGAAAGAACAACACCCAAATAGACAACTATCACTATTATAAAATGGAAGTAAACCTATAAAATGGGGGAGACACCCTCTAAATCATCCTAATATATGGATATCTTCTATTTTCATTAGGACCTTTCTTGGATGAAAATATGAAATAAAATAAAACATGATTTCAAACAATCCATAATTCAAAATTAAATTTAACGCATCTCAACTAATCTAAAAAGAAAAATAGAGAAACAAAACATACCAAGTTTAAATCATCTTTATAAAAATCACTTTTAATTCCTCTAAAACCCACCAATTCACAATTCAAGACTATTGAAACATACTTCCAAAAAAAATTAACAATAAAAACATTTCCCCATTTTTAAAACATAAAATATTTTCATCCCATTTGGAATACTCACCAAAATTTATTTCGAAAAATCCAATACCTTTTTTGGAATACTATACAATTTCATTATTAAATTACCCATATTCATTTAAAATTATTTCCCAAAACCATTTGTAACATAAGGTTAAGTCCCACCAAAAATTAAAAACCTCAACCTTTATAATTATTTAATGTTTCAAAACGTTTAAAGAAAACCTAATCGGACTTACTATAAAATTTAACACAAATTATTCTAAAAAAATTTAACACTACACCATATAAAAATTAAAATCATTTAGAATCCAAAATAAGTACTTTTTCAAAACCAAACCTAATTTTTTGTTTAAAACATTTGAAAATTTATTATTGATTTTATATAAGTTCTATTTCATTTAAAACACCTATCAAAATCCTCACCACAATACTCAAATAAATTGAAACGTAAATCAATATAATTATAACAATATAAATAGTTTATATAAAACATATCAATCCATTTAAAAATCATAAGGAATAATAAATTAACTCAAATCAATTATAAAAATTATTTTCAAAAAATCTACAAAAAATTTAATTGCAAATATTTTAAATGCAGGATATAGAAACTCACATGTCAACTATGTGAGTCCCATTAGACACTATCCAGATTGGTCTTCATGATCCATGAAAGGTTTTCCAAACCATGAATAGTACTAGTGAAACCCTATATATCTTCCCAATTTAACCATAGTACCAAAAACTTCTCAAAAATAAACTCATAAATTCATAATAGAAAGCATAAACATTAATAAAAAACTCAATATCCCAAAAAATAACAAGAAACAAGATTAAATTTGAGATGTATTTACCCTGAAAAAACCTAAAAAATCGAGTGTTCAATAAGAGAAGTGTTAACCATACACTCATTCTCATCTACACCTTCAGTTCTGAAAATCCTATATAATTGAATCCCTAACTAACGTGAAATCTTTAAGAACCTAGAAACACTTAAGAACCTAGGATTTGATACCATTTTTTTACAAACCAACCCAAGTCAACCCTTGAATCAAGCACCTGAGTCTGCCTACGAAATGACTTGAAGGGAATTTCTATCCCCCTGGGATAGAGACAAGTATCAAGGAATAAATTAAACTATGAGTGAGAATGATTTTTTGTAAATAATGAATAAACAATATGATATTTCACCTAGAAGATCTGTATGGCCCTCTCATACCTTAGAGGGTAACACATTAGAGTATATAGATGAAAAAAAAGATAAATTAAACAAAGCGCATGAGAGTAAAAAATAACCAATAATAAACATATCAAACATAAACCAAGATGAATATAAAAAAACTAAGAAAGTGGTTAACATGGTCGAGACATAAAAGACATCAAAACTAAAAAATAAATAGATACCATTACTATCCATCACTGTGTGCAAGTGAAATAACTCCACTTTCCACCTGCACCAAACCTGAACCAAGAAACTTAGACCGTATACTAAATTCATATGGACCTACTAAACTTATAATATGATAAGTTTAGGAAACAATTTCAAGTATTTATCCTCCCAACACCCCGAGCATAACCCTTAAAAAGGAAAAACCATTTCTTTTAGTTTTAAATACATCTAGAAAATAAATTTTCTATGGTGATCACATGAAATTCAAATGTCACATTTAAACCTTTTTGTAAAACTACCAATTATTTTATTTAAAATAAAATAATTACGTTGAAAACATTTCATCTACCTAATAATATTTTATTAGACAACCATTTATCAAATCCGTATTAAATTAGAATCATGATTTAATGTAAACTAAAAAAGTCTAATAAAACACATTCCAACAAGAAATAGAAAAATTATAATCATCGTCTAAACTAAGATGCTCAAGGGAAAAATTTAGGCATTCCTATATAACTGATATAAAAATAAACCAATGATGGATATCAAACAACAAGCCCTAATACTCAACATTTCACTACCTAGCCTAACCGAGGGGTATAATACCATAAGATAATCATATTTTATCCCAAGGCCACTCTAACAAACCAAGTAAATAAAGAATAATACATTTACATATTTATTAATATTTTTAAACTAAATATTAATTTTACTTTAAAGGTGATTCTATTTTCGATGGCGTACCTGATACACAATAACGAGTTTATTTGAAATATTACGTTACGCATAACGTTGGGTCATACTAAATAATAATAACATAAAAATATTTGAAATGGTAGTTAACGCCTATCTGTTTATTGGTAGGAATGAATAGAACTAAATACAATATGATTAGACATGTTTGTTAAATGTTTTTTACAATTATCCAATAAAAGTTAGAGGTTTAAAATTTGAATAAATCTAATTTTAAGCATAAATACTCTAATATTCTTTAAAAGGTTGATTTACCCCATTTTGATGGCGAACCCTCTTTAAATCTAGTTTTCGTAAATTTTATATGTTCTATTTGACAAAATAAAATTTTTCTTTAAAATCGTTGAATCCAAATTTAAAATGGGTAATTTTTTGGTATTTTTTTATTAAATTCATTTTTAATGAATAGTGAAAAATATTATTTTTTAATTCAAAACTGTCTTTTAATATAATTTATTTATATGGTTATATTGTCTTTTAAATTTATTTTAAAGTGTAATTAGATTATATTTTTACCATTTAATCTAATTTTTGTCATTTGAAGTAATTTCACTTTGAAATTGGACATAAACAAGTATCAATCTTTTGATAGTTATTATTTCTTAAGAAACACGCTTTTTGTTTTGACAACGGGAATTAATTTTATATTAATTAATGAAACTTCTATGTTTTGAATTTGGTAAAATAGACATCATTTTTTAATTCAGAATATCAAATATATATTAGGCTGAAGTTTTGGTATTTTTCTGAAAAACTTCAATTTTTGATGAATAATGAAAACACTGAGTAGTAGTTAAAAAACTGACTTTTCATTTAAATAAAATTTTACCATTTAGGTAAATTGAATTTAAAAAATCTGACATATATGGTTGTTATTATTAAGTAAAATATTGTTCAATAAGATAAAAAAAATTGAATAGTAATGTTTGACTTTTATTTACCACAGTTAAAGGTAAATATGGTAATTCAAGGTAAAAATAATATTATAATAAAATTAAATTAACCTAACATGTGTCTTAATCTTATTGGTTGATACATTTCCAACCATAGAAATCCTTGGGTCGATTTTGGGACCCCATAGAGCCACTTAAGAGTGATAATGACACTTTATATTAATCAATTTAAAGTAATGACAAAAATGACATAAACATATATCTTTTAGTAGATAAATTATTACATGGGGTTATATAAGTTATCTCTTAAACTATAAATATTAAATATAAAAATAAAAACATTTTCTAAATCATGGTATCTATATATATACTAATCTTAGGTATTCTCTAATGCCACGTGTCACACACATATTCTGCCACCTTATTTTTTTCATTACGTGTCGCTTCTCCAGCTATCCATATCGATCCACACGTACCTGACTAAACTCCTACCGCCGCACTCGCCTCGCTCCAAATCACAATTTTCCTCTATCCACATCGTGACTTTCCTCCTCCGCTACCACTACTGCAAACCCTCTATAGAAATCCTATTCATCGTATGCCTCCACCGAAATCAGCATCTCAGCTCAAAAAAAATTCACTACATATCGCTATTACATCTTCCCAGTCTTCGAAACTCCACATAGTCACTCCTTACCTACATCATCTTCACATCCACAGATCTCCTCCCCATTGAAAATTCAAGATTTTGATTCACTGGTTCGAAAACCTTCACTTTTTTCACTTCATTATCAATCGATGTCTTCACCAAGAACGTTATCTAAAATCTATGGTCTAAACTGACTGTCAACACATGGACTCCACCTACTCAGATATCCAAAAACTAGGTTTTTGGAACCAACAACATTTGGTGTCTGAAATATACAACCCGTACTTACTACAAAAGGTATTTTCTCCTAATCCCATAGAAATGTTCACTGATCTACTTCATTTTGTTCGCAAATTTCTATTCGAAAACTTCATTGGAGATATACATTACTCCGTTGAACCATTCTAGAACCAATGTCCTTCATTTTCCATTTGGTAACCCATCGATTCATCCACATTGGATATTATCTAACGTAAACTAACCACTGCCCTTCCTTTTTTATTCATTTCTAAACTAATTTATATTTATCCATGATGTGTTTTCATCTAATTTTTTTCAGGATTTATTCTTCTAAGTAGTATTTTTATTTTGCATATACATTGTCTATACAATGCGTTCAAATTTATTTTGAATTTTTATGTTATGTTTGAAAATAAAAAACTTCTACAGTGGTTAGTTTTATGTCTGTGATTATATAATCTGGGTTGACTTCCTATATCTCCTATTCCCTCTCACAGCATCTTCGCACTTCAGAAATTTGATAAATTATGTTTCTATTTTTATGTTGCGGTTGTGCATCATGTGATTAGGAGTTTGTAATATGTTTTAGGAAAAATTTATGTTTTACTAACGGCTGAACTTGTCAGAATTTTGGTGATGTCCAACAGACAAGATGGACTTTTGACATCTTCGCACTTCAGGTATGTGATAAATTTATTATTTCTCCCTATGTAGATGCGTTTTTATAAGATATTACAATTCATCTATTTTGAGTCACAAATTTGGGAATATAATTAATCTGGCCATCATGTTTTTGATCATCACTATTTGGCTTCACATCAATTATTTATTCTGCACCAAATTACTCCATATTTATTTTGGTTATTTTTCGTTAATTATTGTAGGAAAAATATTGGCTTAGGAAGAAAAATAAATATTCACCCAAATTACCCAAGGAACCATTTTTCCCAAAGGTAAAATGTTGTCATGTTAATTTCATTCTTTTTATCATACTAGAACATGTATGTTTAGAGGAATATTCTCATTATTCATTCATGTGGATTTCCATATTGAACATCCTAATAAATATGTTCATACATTTTTTTGGATTAGAAACTTTGGTATGACATACTGCATATTTAATATTTCATTGCGGTTAACAATTAAACATCTCTTTCATTCTTCTTATTTGGTTGGTTATAAGCCAATAAGCCTTGGATTTATAGACTCTTCTATGCATGTTTCTTCATTCTGTTATATCTTATTAAAAATATGCGTTCCTATTTTTTATTACTTAAGAAATGTCACTTTGGTAGTCTTATTGATGCTAATTTGGTTGAATGTTCATACCCCCTGAATAAATACATGCTATCTTTTTTAATATTGTTCTTTTAATATACAGTAAATTATTTCTCTATGGTACTCAATTTTGTATTGGATAACTTTATCATTTTTTTATGTGAAACATACTTCAAGAATTTTCATGCTATAATTGGGTAAGCTTTGGTTTCAAGATAATTTTTTTTCTTTCTAGCTGATTCTTAAATTCATTTGTGGTTCATATTTAAGCATCTCATTCATTCTGCTTATTTGGATGGTTTTAGGCCAATATGCCTTGGATTTATGAACTCTTATATACATTTATCTTACTTGTGTTATATCTTATTAATAATATGGTTTTCTTAATTTTATTACATAATAAATGTCACTTAAGTAGTCCTATTGATGCAAAATTGGTTGAACCTTCTTACCCCCTAAATAAATACACACTATCTTTTTTACTATTGTTCTTTTAATATGCCATAAATCGTTTCACTATGATACTAAGTTTTGTATTGGATAACATTCTCATTTTTTGTTCTCAGTTTATGTGAAACATACTTTAAGAAATTAAATGCAAGAATTGGGTAATCTTTGGTTTCAAGTTAAACATTTTTCTTTCTAGCTGATTCTTAAAATCATTTGGAGAGTTAAAAACTATGAAGATAAAGCAGTCTTTTTAGAAAGGATGTTGTTTTATCAATAAATTTACTATAAAACTATGATGTTTTATCATGCAATACTATATAAATCTATATAATATGCTTTTAAAACATGTAATATATACTATCCAAATAGGTAAGTACATCCACCCACTACCTGTAAAAGGTTCAAAAGGTTCAAAGAACCAAATTTGATTTGATTCTAAGAATATTTACAAACTAGATGGATTTAGTTTTAGTCTATAGTTTGTATCAGGCATAGTTAAATGTAGAAATACTTCTTCTTCAAAAGAAATAAAATTTCCAAAGGATTGATATAATAAACTATTAATTAAGCCTCAATTGTTAGTGAAAATGCCTCCACAATCTGTAGGTCAAGGAGCCTCTGAGGCAGCACCATCAATGTTATATTTTATATATGAGGTATCCATTGAACTGAAAGTATTGGGTTTCCTTGGTACACGACTAAACCCTACATTTTTGTTGATAATAAGGCCCTCCCTTGAATTGTTTATGCAGCCTAACTTTATTGTGGAATCCATTTGGATTCCCCCATGATTCCAATAATATTATATTTCAATGTGAGATTTTTTTTTCCATCAAATTTCAAGTATTTTTTTTTGTTTCCAAATATGATCAATGTAGGATAAAATAGTGTGAACAGAAGGGGTATTTAACATTATTTCTTATGTTTAAGTTGATGAAATTTTTCATCAAGGCATTCATTCCACAATTTGTATATAGTATGCAATAAAACGTATCATGAATATTATTTTAGATTATCATGGCATGGTTGTAGGTGGAGAAAAAGTTAAGGTAGTACTATGAAATTTTAAGGAACAAAGAGATGGAAGATGCAAGTGGTAAGCCTCCCAATAGAAGTGTTCCTGAAAACAATTTTACAAAAAACATTACTATTGATATGGAGAAGGCAAATTCTGTTGCAAAAATAAATGTTTTGGTGAATACCACCCTATTTCACTTCTGAATTATTATCCTTTTCTTTATATAATTTTGTTTCAGTCAAAGTGTTGTTTATATCCTCATGATTTTGTAGATTTCGGTTTGCATGAGACCACTAAATGTGATGGAGTTATAGAATAATGAGGATAACATTATAGAGACACAACCCTGTCCGTTGATAGCCAATGAGACAAAATTTAAGGTGATATTCAGTATTAGGGGGATACAATTTTATGTTATTTATATAAATTTTTTGAATTTCTCTATTTGTTGTAGTGATGTTTGAAGGGAAACTTGTTCCATGAGATACATGTTTGAAACTTGTTAATTATACCAAACTACTAGTTCGTAGTGATCCTTTCCACTTGACTATTATTCTTCCACCACCTGATTTACTATTTATGTATAGAGATTATAAATACAAGTAAATTTATTGATATATTTCATTGATTTTTACCCATACCTATTCAATATGGATTTCATTTTTCCTTCCAAATTTGTTTAACATTTTGATACTATTTTCTATCTTGAATAACTCAAAGATGAAGGATCCATAGGGTTAATATAGGGCATGGATATTTTAGTGCACCATTCCATTGTTCAAGATATCAATTTTTGGATTAAAATAGTGTTTATTATGATGATAGAATATGTTTTCATGCTTCTCATTAATTTTAGTGTTGATTTGTTGACTTTCTTATGCTAATGATGGAAAACATTATTTTTTTACTGTCTATTTAATTCTCATTAAATGAGTGCTCTAATCACTACATAATATCCTTAATCATTCAATTTATTATTGAATAATGTTCTCCCTATGATGCAAATAGCATCACAGTCCATGTATGGCCAACTTCCTTCAATTCTTTTTCAATCATCTATAAAGGATAACTATTTTTTCCTTTATAATTCCATGCTTCTATAATTTGCATCAAAACACACATTTACTTACATTTTTTAAACTGTACATTTCCACTTCCCTATGTTTTAATTTTCAATTTTTTTACTCATGTGTGATACTTTGAAAGTTATCCTGTAATATGCAATTTTTTGTGTTGGCTTAGCAGAGTATTTAAAGAAACATGAATTTGTTCTTTAATGCCTCTTAAATTAATTATTTTTTGTATCCTTTGGAATTTAATAATAACAGTGCTCATTTGATACTCCTCTTATATATCAAAAATATTAATAACAATACAATGGTATGTGTATAGACTACTTCACATGCACTTAAAACAAACATCCCAATGATCATGACTTTCAGTAAGGAAGGTAAAAATTCAGATGAAGTAGAAATGACACTGCTCTATAATTCTATAGAACATGATGGAATATATATATGGTGGGAATGATCAGATAATGATTCATATCCAAGGTCATATCCTAATCTCTTAATTTTTATTATGTTATTAAAAAAAGTATATATATTGTACCTGCAAAATGTACCTGTTAGAAGTTTTTCATGGTGAAGACAATATGGAAAAAACGTTTTCTATTGGATGAGTGTATAACTTCATGTTCTTGAAAATCTTCAAAAAATTTACACATTACAAATTATGTAGCAATTATTTACTTTCTTCCATTTCGTATTTAATTCAATCATTTTAAAATTTCTCATTTTTATTATTAAAATAACTGTCTTATCTTTAATTTATCTACAATGTATTATTTTAGTTCATGCATTATGGTTTTTTTGATTGAAGTTGAAAATGAAATCAAATTTACATCCTCAAAATATACAATTTCATATGATTTTAATCTATCCTTTTTATTTTTCAAAAATTTAAATGGTTTATCCATATGTTATGCACTCCTACTATATTATCATAAACCATTACTTTCTAATTAAAATTTAATCAACATTATTTTTTCTACTAACCATTTATAAATACCAATTTCTTATTAAAATGAAAACCATTATTCGAATACATTGTGAAATAGCACGGGAGAGTACTAGTTTTTTTATAATTTTTAGACATCAAATAAATAAAATTATTAATGACACAATAATGATGCAGTGTTTACCTCATTAATGAATGATTTATATAAGTAAGACTATAAAGATTAAAAAAATATCCAAAACCTGTACAATTCTTATTGGATGATTTTATTTAGAAAAATAGCCATCTTATATTTGACTTTAATAAGATTTTTTACCTTTATAAACAGAAAATTATTATATAATAAAATAATATTTTCAAACTTTCTTAAAGAGCCCCTCACCCCCTTATAAAATGACCTCACCTATAAGCAATTACTCTCACCTATCATGACCCTTGGCTCATCAAAACTCCACCCAAATAAGTTCTCAAGATCCCTCTATTTTACCTAGAAGCCTTACCATTTGCAGAAGGCACTTCAAGAAATCATTTTTGTTCAAACCAAAGGGAGTTACCCGATTTAAAGGTAACGTAAGTTCTTTTATTTTATTTTACTTCTCCAACCCCCTAAACTATTTTTATTCCTTTATTTTATAACAACAATAGTATCCTAAATATACTAGGTTATTCATATGAGAAGTTTTCTGACTACACTTATACATACCTTCGTCTAATGGGTAAAGAGCATATTGTTTTTGTGGACAGTGAACTACTACCTCATGAAATGATGATTGTTCAATCATCTCTTACCACCTATTATGGTGGACATTAATATGGAACTATATTTATATATATGATATATATTATATTTATATTGTATCTATACTTCGGTATTTTTCATTTATATCATACCATTATGGTTTTCATAATGGGTAAATAAGATAATTTTATTTGAGGAAGTGCGGACTACCACCCCCTCAAAGTGATATGACTTGTTCATGACATACGTGAAATATTTAAAGGATTGTGTTAATTAAATTACATAACATATATATTATACTATAATTTCAATATAACTATGTATTATTAAGTTTTCATTCCTTTAAATATAAAATATAAATGAAAGTAGCATTCATGCGTACATATAACTTACCGTCTCCATGAACGGTGGGTTTCATTTCTTAACTCCAAATGACATGGAATATTATAAATACATATAAACTGGATATATATGATATATATGATATATAAATCATTAATACAATTCTGAATATAATGGAATTTTGACCACATGGACAATTTGTAAGTATAACATGTTCATTTTTTACTAATGTTCCAAACATCAACAAAATGTCCGATATGAACTCAAATAACTAAATAATTGTTATATCAAGGTAATAAGTGATATAAAAGGAATAAAAAACTTAAAAAATGTTATTATGGAATTAGAAATTAACTTCAGTTTATTATTGAGGAAGAATACGGAACATACGAGTCAAGTTGGACACGAGGTAAGGGGTTTTTATCTCACTTTTAATTCTTTGAGATTTCCATTGTTCGCCACTTATTTATTGCATGTGGTGTATTGTTTACTTCCATTTGATATATATTATAACGATTCTGTTTATATTCATGGTATTATATGATTAATTTGGTGGTTATTAACTTTTGGTCATATGACTCGATTGATTACAACGTGGTAAGGGGTTTTCATCTAACTTTTTATTCTCTTGAGATTCATGCTATATTTGCCAATATTTACTTTTGGGTGGTGTATTTACTGACCATGAATGTATTATTTGTGTAATATAATTTAATTTATGGGTATTTACATATTCATTCAATGATCTTTCCTTCATGGGGTGTATGTTTCGTAAGTTACCAAATTGGCAAGGGAAACATTCACCGAACTCTTTTAGTCAAAGACTTCGTTTATGTCATGTCTTTTAATTTAATTTTTATTGTGTTGGAATATGTTCTTATATATAATTATCACTGTAAATTTTATGTACATGTGATTAGAGAACCTTTTCTCTCTCATCAACTCATTTTCTAAATTTTAAAGCGACACCGTTAGGCTGTCAAATTTCTATAAGAGAACTTCTTAACCCAATTTCAATTCTTTGGGTTAAACTTCTACTTCTTGATTATGTCATGCGATGAATATGTGTGAATGTCTTCTAATTGTTTTCAACATAATATTCATTTATATTTGTTGTATTATTTTTTTTCACACATAATTATTTCATTGATTTGTCCCTAATATAAGGATATGATATTTGCAAGGGACTTGATCCCAATTTACTTTCCATTGAGACTTATTCATTATTATACATAAATTCACTTTTATATGGTTTATTTACTACCCTTCTACATATTATATCATGAATCTTCTTATTATCATGATATTATTATCTTTTATTAATGTTATTCCTCAAATATTTGTATTTAAGCATCTCTCATTTGGTTAGGAACTCGTTAACTATAATATCATTTTAAATGTTTTAAAGATTTATTCTTCGAAATCATTATCATTAATTTTCATGTCTTAAAATTTGTTTTAAGGATTTATTTATATATTTTTGAATGTTTTGAAATTAAAATTTCTTTCAAAATCTTCAAAGTGGTATGAGACACTTTGATTAAAAAATATCATTATTAAATGTTTTAAATGGTTTTGAAAATGGTTTGATAAGACATTTATTATGTTAATATCTTGAAATGATATATTTTGATTAAAATGTGGAAATTATATCTTTCCATTATTCTTGTTTTATGTGTTATGAATATTTTATGGTTATTGGGAATTTTTCACATATACGGGTGTTTCCATGATAATCCTAGGGCGGGTGAGCCCGAGATGGCTCCCCAATTCATTGGGTAATGTGACAGAGGTAAACATGGATTTTTCTCCTAAGAGATTTAGAGAATATACTGTGATGGGTATTCAAAATGTAACTCCCTACGTATCTGTGAAAGCTACAATGTATGTTTGATATAGATGCCACAATTTACCTTTATGATTTATGATTTCTATGTGTTATTCATAAATATTATGATTTCATGAGGTATGTTAAAGATATTATGTTTTGTATGTATTGATGAACTAATGTTTTATTTCTTTATTTTATAACACTTATTAAGATTTTTATACTCATCCCAAGTTTTTTTAAATGTTTTTCACAGGGTATAAGGTAGGGTAAGATAAATGAATAACTCGAGATAATTTATATCAAGAAAATAATTATTGTTTTCTTTTAAGAATTTTTATTTTATGAAAAAATGGATACTGAGTAGAATTGTCTACTTTTTAATTTTTGAGATGTAATGTAATAGTTATGGCCTAATTCTATATAACTCTAAACCTAAAAAGATCCTCAATGTAAATTATTAACTTAATTCAAGATTATGTAATGTTTAAGGTTGGGGCCTTATAACCACTCATTAGATTCTGATACTAAACTAGTGCACCATGTGTACCTATATTTCCTACCTAATAATATATGTTTTCCTATGATATAAAAATTTAATTGATAAAATCAATTATCAAATAAGAATATAATCAAATCAGTCAATAAATTTTCTCACCCTAACCCCTGAACACCCTTTATAGAAACATTCCTTTCACTTTCATTGAGAATAATAGTTAATATAATCATCCCTTATTTGAGTAAATCGTCAAATAATTAATAAAATTTTAATTTTTAAAACAAACTAGTGGCATATTTAAAGGAAAAACTTAAGAAACATTTAGTTAAAGTTCCAACTGGGCCTTTAAATACCATTAAATAAACCAATTTAGAAAATACCCTTTGAAAACTAAAACACTAAATCACTATATTCTAAGTAACCTAACATCAATTCATTAAAATACAAGAATACCCTTAAAATTCAAGAGATGTATTTTAGTATTGATCAAAATAACAAAAAACTAGTTATAATTCTTTAATCCCTTAATAAAATCCATTCAATAATTTTATCAAACATTTGGTTTGTATGTAAGTTGAAATATAAATTTAAACAACCTATTTTGATAGAAAAGTACTTCACATCCAATAACAACAAGAGTAACCCTATAAAAATAATAAATTCCAATAAAAATGAAGAAAAATTAATCTCAAAGTCTCCATGATCTTGTTAGGGAAAGTGGAATAGATTAAATTAGAAGGAAGATAAGAATTTATTGTGTTCACATGAAGGAATCAACCTAAAACCATAGATAAATCCTCTATAAATGCCTTGGTGAAGATGGGAGACAAGGGGAGAGGAACTCAAAGGTAATTATATTCAAGTGGTAAATGAGTGAAAGATTTTATGGTTAAAAGTGTAGGAGGGTTGAACAAGAAAATCCCATTTTTAAAACATTATGCAGGCTGCACAATTTGGCCACTTAGTTTTTGAAACTGTGTGCCAAATATGTGGTCCACACTAGAAAATCTAATGAACCTCACATGTATTAATCTCATAGTTAAATTTTTTTCCAAATATGTGAAATGGATCTGTCAAGAAAGAAAGAACATATTCACAGTTGGTGCATGGTTTCTACTAACCATGTGCCAACCATGTACCCAAAACTAAAACTCCAAAATCCTTAAAATTCAAGGTGAAAAAAACTCATAACTCAAGGAAAATTTAAGATATCAATAAATAAATAAAATAAATACAAAAATCATGGTTAACATGTGACACTACCTTACCAAACCAAGGGTTAACTCCCTAATTTGAGCAACTCTCACCTTATGGACAATAACCAAAGTAAATAATACACCAGTGCAAAAAGTTTTCCTAACTCTCCCACCCAGCTACCACATCTTCCCATGAAAAAATTATAAGTGAGAAAAAAAATTATCATATACAATATAATCACATAAAAAATAATAAATATGAACCACACCTTGAACACCCTTCATAGAAACACCTCCATTTTAAAGTATAATAAAATTATATGAACTTTCCCTAGTAGGGAATCCATCACATAGCATCATAATAAAAAAAAGAAACCATTCATAACAATAAGGTTAAATTTTCTATGGACATTATATTTATAAAATAGATGTTTGAAAATATACCATCAATACTTAAGGTTCACTATTATGAAACCAAATTAATCAAAACATCGTTAAATCTAAATCACATAGCGCAATCATAAATCTCGGGGGTTAAAATTCATAAAAAACCTTTAAAAACCCCTATAATACCCTCAATTTTGAATAAAAAACTCTTGAAATATATTTTAAAATCACAGTGTTTTCTTTATATCATGAAAATTCATTGTAAAGGTTATTCGATCATTTTAAAAAACATATTGTGTGCCTAGAATTATAAAATATTTGAGAATTAGAATGTTAAAAAGAAAACACTTTCACATTAAGTAAATTTATCAAGTAATTGAACTTATTTTGATATAATCTACTAAGTATAGGTGATATCATTCATATAACATCTTAAAAAACATTGAAATCCATAAGCAATCATAGTTTTAAATTTAAAATACTTGGCATAGATAAAACTACCTTTAATATCATAACATTTTCAAAATAAGGTGTAAACCCACCTCAAAAAAGTTGAGAAAGCCCTAGAATATCTAGGGGATCCTAAAAAAGAAGCCCCTATTTAGAATTCATATAAACATAAACACTAGGTTACATATAACTTATTTGGTAAATAAGAGAAGAGAAGAGGAAAAAAGGAGGGAGATGAATGAATTTGGAAGTGATTACATTATATATTTGGCACTAAATCTTAAATAAGACCAATAAATCCCCAAGGGTGGAGGGTAAATCTAAGGGGATCCGATGTTGGGAGTCATGGGGCTCAAATGGGATGGATAAGGATCCCCCAATTGGTTTATTTTGACCAAGGGAAAATGGTAGGCTCAAGTTTTTAATGACATGGTTAGGTTGCACAGTTTGTCCCCATGGTTTAGAAAATCATGAATCAATGCTGTGAGATTCACTAGAAAACCTAAGAAATGTAAATTGATTTTGGATGCATGTTTTACTAAGCCATTACCCATCAATGTGATCACTACTAAGATGAGTTGTGCATTTTGCATGATGAGGTTGCACAATTTGCACAAACTATGTTCCAACCATGATTCTAGAACTGGAACATAAAATTTGAAAATTTTAAAGGAGATCAAACCCATAACAAAAGAATAATAAATAAATAAAATAATAATGGAAAAAGGTTTCATGTGAAAATTATCCCCACCATAAAACTTTCTACCCATAAAAAGTTCTATATGAATTGGTTGATCAAGGGAAAGACTTGACCTTTAGCTTCCTATTAAAAATAAGACTCTATAAACCAAAGAGAAAAATAAACTAATATAGCTACTAATTATATGACACATGTTCCTAAAGAGAAATTTTGAGCACACCACATGAACCCAACTTTTTGATACATAGGTAACCAAGAAGTATTTTACATCATATTATCAAGGAATTCAAAACTAGCAAGATAGAAAAATCATAAAAGTGTCATAACTAATTCCTTAATATACGATACAAAAAACCAAAGAAGAGACTGACCTAATAATATAAAATACAAAAGGGAACCACATATGGCTCAATATAAATCCTTAATATCATATAAAAGACAACCAAAATTCAAAACCAATTAAAAATATCTAGGTAGAGGCTTTGTAGGGTAATCCAAGATTCTATCTACGATTTACTAGACTGTATTCATCAATTTCTGGAAGAGATAGCATCTCATCCTAATATTTATTCCCATGGTGGTCTCCCGCCATATTAAGAACTGTCATAGGCCCTAAACCTTCAAAAATAAAAAAGATTTTAAAAATTACAATGGAACCCAATAACTCAAATAAGGAATACACCACATCGAAATCACCAACAAAGACCAAAATGTACTACAATGAATTTCCATTATTAACAAATTCCCATAAATACATTATTTTCATCATCCAATATATAAAAAATCTTGTAGTATTATAAGGAAAGGCATAATAAAATAAGGAATACCTCATACTATCACCACATTGAAATTCAGATTAGCAAGTTGAACCTGGGGATCTTATAAAGGTATAGATCTAGCTCCACTTATCTTAAGATAAATTTCTTTAAAAAACAAATGAAAGTTTCCCATATAGACACAAATATTATTAGTATTGGGATTTACCTTTCATGATGTATTCTCATACACTAGATTCCTAAATGGATGGCATTCTAGGGGCCTATTCCTATATAAATCTAATGAAGAAATAAATGTGATATTTTTTATTCTACCACCAACCTAATCTGACTTGGATCACTTCTCTTTTTCACTATTGGAGATTTCTCAACTACCATTGGGGATGGAGGAACATCTATTTTCTCTTTATTTTCTGTGAGAGGTCCAAATATGGTCTTTTATGTATAATATGCTTGCAATACTTCCAACTTGGACCATCTAGCAAAAGGTTATGAATTTAATCTTAGGATACATGGGAATCTCAAGTCACATGTGAATCTACTTGATCTTTCATAACCATTATCTAAATCCCATAGAGTCTAGTTTGCCACAGAAATTTGGAGGTTTAATATTCTTTAACTCTCAAATGAAGTCCCTAAGTTGGGTAGAAAAAGAAGAAACACTATACTACATAGCTGGAGTATATGGAGAAATTGACTCAGATAGAACTTGATCAACCATAGGGTTTTCATAGAGTGAACCACACACAACTCTAACTCAAGAGTCCATTAAAACATGGTGGGGGTAGTAGTCTAAAATAACAATATTCTTAAAAATTGAATAAACTTCAAATTTTAAAATTCCTCAAAACCAAAAAAACAAAAGTTAAATATATGTATATATATATATCACCAGGAATTAATACCAATATCCACTCATCAAACATCAAACACATAAAAAATTAAATCCTCACAAGAAAAACACTTTAAATCCCATTTTAATGAAATTTAATAATAAAAACATTAAATTTCATTCAAATATTTTTATCAACTCCATGTATTCAACTTTTAAAATATTCTCAATCTATCTTATTTTTAAAGTATCCTAAATAATTTCTTATAAAAAATCATCTAAAATTTTTTAAAATATGTTATCCAACCCCTATTTTTATGAAATCAATACATTTATAAATCCATTATCTATTTCAATCTCAAAAAAAGTTAACAAATTCCTCTACCTTTCATAAATTCCCACTCCTAATTAAGAAAAACCCAAGGTTTTAATTGTGAAAATAATAAATAAATGAACAAAAATACCTTCAATAGTCTATAATGGACACCCCAATTCATTCTAAACCACTAGTAAGATAATACAAATACAACTCAGAAAATAAATAATAAAAAAATATCAATAAAAATTAAAACTATGCAATATTTGGTTGCATGATTTAGAAAAACATGCACCAACCATACAAATATCACTAGAGAGTTACCAAAATTAGTATGCATGTTCTACGTATGGTTTTTCAAATCATACATAAAAACCATGTGACCCTAAATTCCATCCCAAATTCTACATTCAACACTAATAATTCTCAAAAATAACACATAGATCATTAATATAAATCAATAAAAATAAAATGAAAATTAAAAACCATGAAAATTTTTGATAACTAAGATTGAATTAAAGGTATACACATCACATAATACCCTGTTAACTCAAGTTTCATCTTGAGTAGGTGGTGATAAAGTTCCCAATAATGATGTACCTCTTGAGACATGATTATCATATCTCCTATATACTGTAATCCCAAATTAAAAACCATATTTTGATATCATTTTTTCATGATACAACCCTGGATACCTCTAATTGGAGTAATCGGTCCAGCCCATGATATAGCCCAAGGTGAATTCTAGGTCACCCTGAGCTGGTGACAAGTTATAAGGCTTCAAATGACATCCTGTGAGCATTTTTTTCCAATAAATAAATTAATAAAGGATAACTTCCACCTAGGAATCCAAAATGACCATTACATATATTATAAGGTCTTGCAATAAGTAAGCAATTATGAAATAAAATGTAAATCAAATAAGGTGTAAGGGAAAAATATCTAAAATAATAAATATAAATTAAAACTAAATACATTTTCCAAAAAAGATGAGATCTGATAAAACATAGGGGAACAAAGCATTCGATGAATCAGGGATGCCAAAAAATAAAAGGAAATAAAAAGTTCATCTACTCATCTCTGTGTGCAAGAAGTACTTCTTAACTTTTTCCCACCATAAAAAATAAACCATGAAAATGATAAGAAACTAATGAATCCCTATAGAACTGGTTAGTCTTGTAATATGATAAGTGTGATCGTAAAACCCCAGTAGGTATCTTTCTAAAACCCCATGAATATTATTTAAAATAAAATTCATTTCATACTAAATTTAAATATATTTAGAAAATAAGATTCATGTTTCTTTTTTAATTAAATTCAAAATAAAATTAATTCAAAACTATTAAATTACACTAAAAAACAACCACTTTACAATGTTATATTTATCGTTATAATTACATATATCGACCAATACTTTTCATACATAAATATTACATCTTTTAGATGAATATATAATACATTTCATAAATACATGCCTATTAATGGTAAATGTTTAGTTTATTTGGAAACTAGATACAAAATATTATTGTTTCATGAAATATATTAGACATATCCTATAAATATCTTACCATATGTTAATTTCATTGATATACTCAACTTAAACATTTATTAATAACCTAAGAAAAGGAAACATAAAAAAGAGAGATTACAGATGTTCAACAAGGGAAAACATGGGAGATGTTAAACTAAAATCATATAAAGGCATAAGATAGGTATAAGGGTACGATATCATAACCATAAATTAAAAATCTCATACCCAATATTTCAATGATCACAAACATAATTCATGGTATAAATAAATATCATTTTAAAATACATGAATCGTAATAGTGATAAATCATTATAAATCAATCTTGAACCAGAAGTTGTTTTCATAAAAGTGTGTCACCATAATTATTATATAACACATTTCATATGTCAACTTTAACTAACTATACCATAAAATCATATTGTATCAATAATCATCACCAATTTCCAATAGTGTATCAAGCACATCGACTTGTTTCCCATAGTTTATCAAGTACAAAAACTTGTTTCCCATAGTCGATCAAGCACATAAAATTGTTTCCTATATTTATCTTAGTAAATATAATACTTTACCTAGTGAATTGTACGGATATATAATTTTGGTACCACCTATCACATAATGAAAATTTTATATATGTGTTCCACAAGATCATAAAACATTCATCATATCATAATATCATAACCCATAAAAATAAAACAAGTTTCATAAGTATTCCTTATTTTCATCATGGAATAACCCATGGAAATTAAATAGGTTTCATTAAAATCTCATTATCATAATAATAAATCATCCATATAACGTATGAGGATGGTATTATGGGATCTTATCCCTAGTAAAACATAATTAACACCAAATTATGTTATCATAGATGAAAATTACATTAAATGAATCACTAGAATAATTATTGAAGAAAATACACTTTTTATTTTTAAATAACTTATTTAAAACAAAAAAATCCAAAATATTGTGGAAAAAATATTATTTGAAAAGAAGCATGGAAATTGTAAAGGAATCTTAAAATAATTTAAGGATCATGATGGAGGGAAATTTTGTGTCGTCTATTTTAAAATAAAACATTCCTTTCACACTTTTCTAAAAAAATAAAAATGTGTCTTGTTTGAAAAATTAAAAGAATATTCCTTTGAAAAAAAATTATATAAATTAAAATTTGGGTAAAAATTAAATTAAAAAATAATAGGAAAATTGTAAAGCATTTTTTAAAACATTTACATGGAAAAAAATTATTTTCAACCAAATAGTAAAACATCGTTAATTAGCCAATAAAATACATATGTTAATTAAATTTTAAATGTATTAAATGTCCATTTTTGATCTTATGGGAATGTGTTAGTGTATTTTAATTTTGAACATCCATTCTCATCATTTGTGCACTTCAGGCCTAATGTACAACAATTTAGGCCCAATGATTCATCAGATTTTAAAGAATGTAATTATCCATATTTTAATTTGATATTTTGGAAAATGTATCTAAACTTAAATATGAAAATTTTTAATTCATATATCAATGGAGGATTCATAAATGATGATGGAGATTTTTGGCGATGAAAGGAAACAATTTTGGAGAAGGCATATTGGACACCAGCCCACTGATGAGAATGTGGGGCCTACAATAAAGACCCAATGAAGTTCAAATTTTGTGGAATGATAGAATAAATATATAGAAACATATACTTCTTCAGTAGACAGTTATAATTCTATATACATTGTGGTTATTCAGGCGTCCCAAGTTCGAGATAAAATTCTGGGCCAGATTCTGCGGCCTAGAAAAACAGTCCACCAATTTAATCTTATTTCGCCAACCAAAAATTAATTTGGGCTGAAATTTTATAGAGATATTGGAGAGATCCGAAGATTCACTTTTTCTTCTATGGAACACTCTAATTAGGCTATCTAAAAGGCCATCTAGGCACGTCTGTTTAGTGGATGTAATCTGGATGCCACTTCGAGTCAAGGATAAAGAAGTCCACTCTCCCTTACTTTCCACCATCATAGGCCTACCATAACCAAGTGGGATGCTTTGTACTATTTTAGGCTCTACCCAAGACTCCCAAAATGCCTATTTAAGGTAGTTTTGTTGGAGGATTTGTGTATCTTGGATGATTTCTTTCATTGTAATGTTATGTTGCCACTTTTCCTTTGTAATGTTCTTCCTCAATTGTAAGTTGTTTTAATTCATCTTAGTTTCTTATTAAAAGTACTTATTTTACTATTATTATGTTCTTATTAATCTCAATTTGATAATATTTCCTCAATGGTTGAATTTATTCACATCAAATTATATGAAATTATTTACACAACGGTGGAGTGATCATTTTCTTTTTATTTTTTTCTTACTTCATCAATTCCTCCCTCATGAGTCTACTTCTCGCCCCCATTGAAATCATAGCATCAATGGATGGCTAACCCACTTATGGGTTGATCCAAGGGAGTAGTAAGGATCAATATTGGATTTTATTTATCACCCAATTAATTTTTAATCACTTCTTTTAATTGATATTTTTATTTGATGATTTTATAACTTCTTTATCCTTGTTGAATTTTAAGGCCACATACTTCAAGTGCTAATATGAACCTTTACCTTAGAGTGATCATAAATTTGATCCTCCAAGTGTATAGGTGATTATTATTATGTTGTGTTGGTATTAAACTAGTAAGTGATTAATTTGTTTGATCTTCTTTAATAAACCCATCTCGAATATAAGAAGTTGAAACTGTTAAAAAGGGAATTTCATCCAATCCACCCCAAAGCAATAACCTAAGATCAACTCATTATTTAAAATTGAATTAACTTAATACTATTTTTTATATCTTAAAACCCATAAAATTTCAACTCAAATATGGAAACATAATTCCCAAAACAATACATATAATGTAAATGTTTGTAGGTTTCTTCTTAGGTCATTGAGGATTCGACAAACCAAGCTACCCTACAAGCGACCGCTTAACCCTAAAATCATGGGTAAATTTGGGTGAGACCAAATGTTGGCACCATTGTTAGGGACCCAAGCAAGTCATCTTAAACACCCATTCTATTCTCCCCCATTTCTTTTATTCTCATCCAAATTCTCTTAACTTTTCCCTTTTCATTTTTTTCTTTTGCCGCATGTCCGCCTACACCCATGACCAATCAAACCGTCTAGTTAGGGTGGATAGTCTTGGGTTTGGGGAGTCAAGTACACCAAGGGAACTATTTTAATTAGATACTAACCTTTATGATACCTTTGAGTCAAAAATTGATCTCATTTAAATGGAAGGTCTTCAAAGAAACCAACTCATAAACCCGGGTGGGAAACAAAATGGAAATCCAAATGAGGCAGCACCAAACTTGGGGAATGTAGTTGATCAAACCATGGATGACTATCTCCCACCTTCCTGGACCAATTCCCCCTCATGCATTATACACAACTCTCTATGAGATTCCAACTACATCTTTAAACCCCATGTCCTAAACCATCTTCCCACATTCCATGGAATGGAGTCTGAGATTCCCTACCTTCACGTTAAATAGTTCAATGACATTGTAGAAACCATGTGTCCCCCACATCAACTAAAATCAGTTAAGATAAGGCTATTTTCTTTTTCTATAAAGGATCGAGCTAAAAATTGGCTAAAAAATTCGAGACCACCATCCATCAACTCTTGGGACCAATTACAAATAGAGTTATACAAAAAAATACTTTCCCCACCACAAAAATATTTCACTTAAAAAGAGCATCCGAATATTTTTTGAAAAAGGCGGAGATTCATATTATGAAACATGGTAAAGGTTCAAGGACACACTCAACATGGTAACTCATCATTTATTTTTAATACTAGAACAAGTTTGAATTTTCTATGAAGGTTTGGGTATGGGTAACAAACAATTCATTGACATGATGTGTAATGGAAATTTTAAAAACAATGCCCCAAATGATGCTTATGAGAATCTAGAAAGCCTTAATGAACAAAACAAAACATGGGGAACTTCACCTTATTCTAAAAATCCACAAAAAACTACTGGAATTAATACACTTAAAGAAGAGGAAAGCCTTAGGGATGAACTCGCAGCACTCTCTAGGAAGGTTGAAGAGATAGAACATTGGAAAGTCCATGAAATCCAAACTGTAGACCCTGTCCGCACAATTTGTGACAAACATGACCATAATATAGACAACTTCCCAACCATTTCATATATAAAGGATGTTATTTTATGAGGACCCCCATCATAAGTAAATTATTTGAACTTTCAAAAGCCTCAATACCAAAACACCTTCAACCCAAGGTATAATGACCACCCAGGCCTCCGCTAGAAAGAAAACCAACAACCTAGCCAACCACAGGGAAAAAATCCTTACCCCCATCAGAACTAGAAAACCCATAACCAGTTCCAAACCCAACCTATCCAATACCAACAGCCACCTATCCATTTTCAACAAACCATCCCACCTCCAAAATATCCCCCTGGGATAAACCAATCTTCTCAAGCACCAACCCAAACTGTTCCACCAAGCCTATTAAAATAATTGTGCAATAAAATGGAAAGTATGAACTCAAAAGTATCTTCCCAAAAACAAGAACTTCAAACCCTAAAAACTAGAAAGGAACCCATGCCTACTCAGGTGGTACCATACTCAACTTCAAGGGGAGAGTCAATTTATACTCAAACAAATCATGAACAACTAAAGGTTTTGACTATTTTATGATGTGGGAAATCAATTGAGAAACCTGATCAAATAAGTCAGAAACCATGTAAAGATTCAAACTCTAATGAAAAATCAAATGAACTAAATGATCAAACTAAAAAACATGATAACATTGTCAAAGAAAAAACCCTTCAACAAAAAAACCCACAACCTACACCATTTTCTCAATGCATGAAGGTGAAAACTAAGCCTTAATTGAGTGAAATGTTGAGGTAAATCTTCTCACAAGTCAAGTTGAACATTCCCCTTCTCGATGGAATCCAAACCATACCTTCCTAATCAAAGTACCTTAAGGACATGGTAACTTTTAAAAGAAAATTTTCACATAAAAACCAAGTCCTTTTGGCTGCTAATGTGAGCACCACCATTCAAGGGACCATTCTTCCTAAGTTTAAAGACCTAGGTTTCCCTTACATCAATTTTGAACTTGGAGTGAGAAAAGTTGTCAAGGCCTTTTGTGACCTAGGTGCTAGTGTCAATCTCATCACCTATGTTGTGTACTGCCAATTAGGCATAGAAGAGATCCAAACCACATCTGTCACACTTCAACTTGTTGATCATGGAATTTGGGTTCCATAGGGGATTTTAAATGATGTTCTGGTAATGGTTGAAAATTTCATCTACCATACTAACTTCATTGTCTATGACAACCATCCAAACTTAGGAAATAAGGAACAAAACCCAAGCATATTTGGTCATCCTTTCCTGGAAACAATCAACTCTGTTATCTAATTTCAAAATAGAATAATGACAATCACCTTTGGAAACATGAGTCTAGGATTGAACATCTATAATGCATGCTCACAAATAGTGGATGATGAGGAAATTCATGAAGTAAACATGATAGTAAGCATTGATAATGAATCCATAAGACATCAAGGAATATTTGATGGATTTTTAAGCTAGGATGAGATTTATTTCCTTTGTTCACATGAAAGAAGTTTATCTTATTGACTTGAATCATTTTCAAATTCCTCTTATGATGAATTCTTAGGTCCAACAATCAGTGAAACATATCAGGAAACCACTTTTATAGAGACCACTCTAACTTCCTTCCCTAAATCTGATCAAGCCAATCTAGTAGCTGAAACTTCTATATGTGGGGAATGAATCCTATATAAAACTATAGGAAATAAAATTGATCTTGATCCAATGTCCCAATCTTTAGCTAAAATTATCAACAAACCTGATATTGAATTGAAGGAAATTCCCGTTGCACTCAAGTATGCTTTCCTAGGGGACAATAAAACACATCCTATTGTCATTTCTTCTTATCTTGAATCCAATAATGAGAGGATGCTTCTAGATATCCTTAGGAAACATTAGAAAGCCATTGGTTGGACCCTGTTTGATATTCCTGGGATTATCCCACTAATCGAGACTCATAGGATTGGTCTAGAATCTGATTCAAAGCCATGTCGTCATCCTCAAGGGAGACTAAATCCTAATCTCATATAGGTTGTAAGTAATGACCTTATGAACTTTTTAAAAGCTGGTATCATATATCCCATAGCTAATAGTGATTGGGTGAGCCCAATCCAAGTGGTTCCCAAGAAGGCAGTGATAACCAATAAGGATGGAGAGATTCTTCCAACAAGGTTGAGTAGTGGTTGGAGGGTCTAAATTGACTATAGGAAGCTGAACTCATTTACCAAGAAGGACCATTTCCCCTTACCATTCATTGACCAAGTCCTTGAGATATTCGAAGGTCATCCCTTATACTATTTCATAAATGGGTACTCGGGGTATAATAAAATTGAGGTATCCCTAGAGGATCAATGGAATACTACATTTACATGTCCATTCAGCACATTTGCTTTCAAACGCATGCACTTCGGGTTTTTCAATGCCCCTAGAACCTTCCAGCGATGCATAATTGGAATATTCTTAGACATGGTAGGGGATTTTCTATAGGTTTTCATGGAATATGGAGAGAGTCTTGTCAATATTTTAAGAAAGGAATCTAGTTCTAAATTGGTAAAATTCTATTTCATGGTTAAATATGGACTAGTTCTAGGCATATGGTCTCAAGTAGGGGGATTGAAGTTGATAAAGCAAAGGTTGACATCATTATTCACCTTCCATCACCCAAAACTGTTAAGTAAGTGAGGTATTTCCTAGAACATGTTGGTTTCTATAAGAGATTAATCAAGGAATTTAGTTCAATCTCCCGCCTCCTTTGTTCTCTCCTAGTAAAGGATGCTCCATTTGTTTGGACAAAAAGCTGTGAGGGCTCATTATCTACCCTAAAATCCTCTCTCACCTCTCCTCCCATTATGAAATCTCCAAATTGAAACCTTCCTTTCAAACTTATGTGTAATTCCAGTGGATTTTTTGTAGGATATGTGTTAGGAAAATGTTGTGATAAAAATAATTATGGTATTGCCTATGCAAGAAAATCCTTAAATTATTCCCAAATCAACTACACCACCACTGAAAACGAGTTACATACTATTGTGTTTTCCTTAGATAAGTTTAGGTACTACCTCTTAGGATCCCCCATCACTGTGTTCACTGACCATTCTATACTGAAATACCTCTTCAAAAAACAAGATTCCAAGGCTAGACTAATTTGGTGGGTCCTTCTCTTACAAGAATTTGACCTCGAAGTAAAGGATAAAGAGGGTATTGAAAATGTTGTAGCTTATCACCTCTCTAGAATATAATTAAAAGAAAACACAAATCACCTTTATGTGTTTGATTCATTCCCTGATCAACACTTATATTCTGTGAGTGAATTACCTTACTAAGCCGACATAGCTATCTTCTTAGTTACAGGAGTCATTCCAAAATTCTTAGGGACTCAAGATTGAAAGATATTCCTTTATAAAGTTAGGCACTATGTGTTTGATGATCCATACCACTATATGTTCTTACCTGACCAAGTCATTAGGAGGTATGTCCTAAAATCTGAAAAAGGGTCCATCCTTAAATTATGTCATAGTGAAGCATTTGGAGGTCACTTTTCCTCTAAGAAAACTTCTTCTAAGTTTCTTTAGTGTGGTCTCTTCTAGACCACACTCTCATGAGACTCCTACACATTTTTTCAAAGCTGTCCTAAGTGCCAACAAGTAGGGTCCATTACTAAAAGTAATCAAATTCCACTCACTCACATCATAGTAATAGAAATCTTTGACTGCTGGGGAATCGATTTCATGGGTCCCTTACCAAACAATAGGGGATATCTATACATCCTTTTAGCTATCGATTATGTCTCCAAATGGGTTTAGTCCATTCCTACAAAATCCAATGATCATCAAAATGTGATTAGATTTCTCAAGGAAAACATCATCTCTAGATTTGGAATTCCTAGGGATATCATTAGTGATCGTGGAACTCATTTTTTCAATTATCCATTCTCAGCACTCATGGAAAAGTATGGAATTTCTCACAAGGTGTCCACTACTTACCACCCACATACCAATGGTCAATATGAGTTATCCATTCAAGAAATCAAACAAATTCTTGAGAAAACTGTTAATCCATCTAGGAAAGATTGGTCGAGCAAACTCTTAGATTCTCTTTGGTCCTATCGAGACACATATAAAACCATTTTAGGTATTTCCCCATATAGGTTGGTTTATGTTAAAGCATGTCATTTTCCAGTGGAGATTGAACATTAGGATTATTTGGAAATTAATAAAATTAATAATGACCTCTTATTGGATGGAACAAAAAAGAAATTAGATCTCAACAAACTTGAGGAACTTTGGATGGAGGCTTATGAAAATTCAAGAATCAATAAAGCTAAAGTACAAGCCTACCAATCTCGAAATCTTAAAAACAAACACACTGTACTAGGTAAACCTATTATTTTGTATAGTTCTAATATTTATTTACACCTGGGAAATTTGAGGTCTAGATAGTCAGGTCCCTACATAGTGCATAAGGTGTACCCCTATGGGGCTGTAGAAATTCAAGATCCCACTAATGGTCAAACCTTTAAAGTTAATGTTTATAAAGTCAAACCATTCATCGAACCATTCCAAAAAAAATAAGTAGATGAAAACTTGTGTGAAACAACCTTAGATGAGGAAAAATACTTAAATAATTACGGGTCTAAGTCGAGCTAAAGACACTAAATAAAGCACTGTATGGGAGGCAACCCATGGTTTTCAAGTTTCTAATCATTTTGTTGTTTTAATCAACTTTATATTTTAAATAGGATTAACAAATCCTTTTGATATATAAAAAAAATTATATTGTTTACGTGTTCTTATATTATAAGTATGGATGATTATGAAAGGGGGGCTCCATATTCATCTGTTTCACGTCGTGTGATCCTTGAGTAATACATTACCAAAAAATTTAAAAATAATACAGTGTATCATCAGTTCATTTTATTTTTTATGTGTTTATAGGTTAAAATAAAAAATATATAATAAAAAAATTAAAAGGCCACATAGTAGGTCGTGGGGAAAACCCTGTCACAACCGGCGAAGCCATGTGGACTCGAACCCGGGATCTGAGGGAGACATGGGCATGCGCTAACCACTGACATATGGCATATAGTGCTTCCTTATTCTATAATTTTTGTATATATACTTATATTTTACTTTTTTTATTATATGAATAAATATATATATCTATGTATATATATATATAGTTTTGTTTGTTTGTTTTTTTCTTCCACTGGGGAATTCTCAGAGTGACATGGAGATCAAGTGATTAAAAGGGAGAAGCAAAAATTTCAACTTCAACCACTAGGTGACTTCATTACATGATCCTCGTTTTTAATTTCCTTTTTGAACTCCCATTCTCTGCCTCTACCCCCTTATAATTTTTTTTATCTTTAAACACTGGGGACAATGTTATTTTAAGTTGGGGGGAGATAAAAAAATTGTTTTTTTGTAAAAAAAATGAATGATTTGAAAAAAATGAGTGCCTTAATGGAAGGAAAAATTTCTATAACCTTGGACATGATAATAGACATTGTACACTTTGAAACTGAATATCAAAAAATTTATCATGCCCTGATTTAGATTTTAATCCATGTATATTTCATGAGCATAGATTTTGGAAAGTGTGGATGTCTAATGTGATATTTCATTGTTTATATTTTCATCCAAATAAAAAATAATCATAATGAAAAACCTTTGGATAGTGGGTTATTAGTTTGAGTTCATGGGGTACCCCAAATAAATATCATAGTTTTGGTGGTCATTTTAGTTTTAATGTGAGTATTAAAAAAAAAAAATGTGTGCTTAGAGCAATGAAATGACCTAATGCATGGATTTCGGCACTTGGGGATCATGACTCCATAGTTTTCTGGCCCAGAGTTAGTAATTGTATCTTTATTTATGGAAATTTTACACTGTTTTTGACTGAGTTAACTCGATATGATGCCCGAGTAAGTGGGATTCACTTGGTACCCTACGGTATTTGAGCCTGGGAGTCATCAGTAAAGTCTCGCTATAGGGGTTGACTCTTTTCAGTGAAGTTTCAATTACCATGGAAAAATTGAAAAAATATTAAAAATAAAAATACTCTAAAAAATTGAATACTCATCTTAATATTGAAATTTGATTTCATCTAGCACTTCCATCATTTCCCCTTGAATAAAGATGAATCCCCATGTCTAATGTGATGCACAACACATCATCACTCTTAATTGATATTGGATGAAATATGGAGATGAATTTGAACAAAGTATTGGGCTTGGGATTGGGATCTAATTATGAAACTGTCTTGTATTAAAATATTTTATGGGTTTCATGATTGTTTGGTATAATGGTTTTTGGTGATCATTGTGTATTAAAATGTTTTTGGAAAAGGGAATTCGAATTTCATATTGTTGAGGTACATTTTTCTCAGGACTAGAAAATATAAAGTTGGGGGTGTGATTAGACAATAAAAAAAGATATTTTAATTAAATTTTAATGGTTTTAAATGTTCATTTTTTATCTTTTGGGCCTGAGTTAGTGGATTTTAATTTTGAACATCCGTTCTCATCATTTATGCACTTTATGCCTAATGTACACCAATTTAGGCCCAGTGATTTGTATGATTTTAAGGAATGTAATTTTCCATATTTTAATTTAATATTTTGGTAAATGGATATAAACTTCAATATAAACATTTTTAATTAAGGGATCAATGGATTATTCATAAAGTATGATGGGGATTGTTGGCGATGAAAGGAAACAATTCTCGTGAAGGTAGATTGGACACCAGCCCACTGATGATAATATGGGGCCCACAATACAGACCCAATGAAGCCCAAATTTAGTGGGATGATATAAGACATATAGAGGAACATATACTTGTTTAGGATCCAGTGATAATTGGGCCTTTATTGTTGTTATTCAGGTGGTCCAAGTTAGAGATAAAAGTATGGGCTAGATTCTGGGGCCCAGAAAAATATCTCCCCAATATACTCATATCTCTCCAACCACAAATGAATTTGGGATGATATTTTACAGAGATATAGGAGATATCATTATATTCAATTTTTTTATATGTACCACTCTAATTCGGTAATCTAGAAGGCCATATAGGTGTGTCTGTTCGGTAAATGTAAGATGGATTCCACTTCGAGTCAAGGATAAAGAAGTCCACTCTCCCTTACTTTCCACCACCCTAGGACTAACATAATCAAGTGGGATGATTTGTACTATTGTATTATCTATCCAAGGAACCCAAAATTCCTATTTAAGTTAGTGGTGGTGAAGGATTTGAGGATCTTTGATGCTTTACTTCATTGTAATGTTATGCTGCCACTTTTCCTTTGTAATGTTATTCCTCAATTGCAAGATGTTTTAATTCATCTTAGTTTCTTAATAAAAGTTATTCTTTTACTATTATTCTATTTTCATCTTTCTCACATTGATACCATTGCCTAAAGTTGTGAATTTATTCACACCAAACCTTGTTAAATTATTTACACAACGCTGGTGTGATCATTTTCTTTTTATTGTTTTCTTACATCTTCAATTCCTCCCTCATGAGTCTACTTCCTGCTTCCATTGAAACCATAGCATCATTGTAGGGATAAACCACTTATGGGTTGATACAAGGGAGGAGAAACGGGCTGTATTGGATGTTATTTATCACCCCATTAATTTCTAATCACTTCTTTTAATTGTGATTTTTATTTGATGATTTTAAAACTTCTTTGTCCTTGTTGAATTTAAAGTCCACATACTTCAAGTGATAATATGAACCTTTAGCTTGTAGTGCTCATAAATTTGATCCTGCAAGTGTATAGGTGATTAGTATTATGTTTTGTTGATATTAAACCAATAAGTTATGAAGTTGTTTGATCTTCTTGAATAAACCCATCTCGAATATAAGAATTTGAAAATGTTAAAAAAATAATTTCATCCAATCCACCCCCTAGCGATAACCTAGGATCAACTCATTCTTTCAAATTGAATTCACTTATGCTTGTTAGTTCTATCTAAAAACCCATCAAATTTCAACTAAAATTTAGAAACTTCATAGCCAAAACAACCCATATAATGTACGTGTTGGTAGGTTTCTTCTTAGGTCTCTAAGGATTCGACATCCCAAGCAACACTACAAGCGACCGCTTAACCCTAAAATCATGGGTAAATTTGGGCGACACCAATAGTCAGTTTTTATTAAAAATATTCTTACTATCTATTAAGCACTTAAAGTGAGGAAAATTAAAGGAAACCATATATTATCTAGAAATAATCAAAGGGGAAAAATGAAATGGATTTATCATATAACAATCATATAATTTATTTAATTAAAATTCAAGCATAAACAGTCTTGATTAAAATAGGATTGAAATATAAATCCTTTACCTCAAGTATCATCTTTATTCATACATGTTTAAACCTCATGAATCATAAATATAGATTTATTATAAATATATTATAGAAACATATTCATATATTTTATACCATGTATTATTTACTTATGAAATATTATCACCTATTATAAATAATTTGTTATTGAAATCACTGTTCTGGGTGATAAGTGCATCATTTTTCAAGAATGTTTTAGTTTGATAGTCTTGATAATTTTACATTTATCATGATTAAATCATCTCTAAAATGTTAATAATGATATAAATATCATTTATATTCATTATATATATTTATATAGTCATCTATAAAATGTAAAGATAGAAATATTAATTAGACCATTCATGGAGATAGTTGGTTATGCTTACTTATGAACATTTTTTCCATTTTTCAATATATGGATCGAAAGAAAGGTAAATAATAATTCGCCTTTCATTAAACATTATTATATAATATATATAATATATATTCATTAAATCAATACTTATTATTTTCCATGTCAAAATAAAATGAAAGTTTAATTATATATCTTTGTGGAGGTGGTAGACCACATGATTTCATGAGTGACATTATAATTTTCTAACATATGGAAAGGTAATAAGGTAGATAAAATCATATAATTATATAGCATAATTATATCATAAATATAATTTATAAATATTAAATCCATAACTATAACCATCCATTAAATATGGTTTTTGAAAATGAATTGTATCCCTACATGTAGATGGTAAGACATACGTATGCATGTTTTAGAGGAGGTAGAATAAGAAAAAATTTGAAAGAGGTTGGGTAAGATAGTTACCTATTCTTTAGTAGGCCTCCATTTGATCCCTTCTTAAGGACCCATTGATTAATATTTTAAAAATACCATAAGATATAATTCATATATTGGTAATTTTAAAAGATATTTGGGTAGGGTATGGTCATGATAGATGGAACAAAGTTGTGTAAAGAATATAACTGATGGGTTCCCTTTTATAGGTGAGGAGAGGGGAAATCTTAAAATTTATTAAGAGATTAAAATAAAATGAAGTCATTATCAATAAAAATGTTTAAAAATGGCTATAGATTAGAATATAAGGTAGTTTTATGTTGAAATCCCATCAACCAATAAAATTTGGATAGGTTTTTACGGTGCTTTAAACTATATATTCTGGATTAACCCCTTAGTTAACCTATTTTAACCTTAACTGCAATAAGTAATTTTTCATTCTTGAAGGATTATAATTAAACATATAAAATAAAAATTAACTCATAAATGGAAAATGGGTAAAATTTTAGACCATTTATCATTGTAATTTTCTTGTGATTTATTTATGATTTTTAAATACTTAAATAAATTATTATTTAACCTAAAATATCATTAATTTCATTTTTGAAACAATTAATTTAATTTGACATTAAAGGCATCAAGAAAAAGTTTTAATTTCAATATAATCCTTTCAAAAATACCTATTATTTTAAATTTACCAAAAAAAATAATGAAAATCAATAATTCATCCAAATTGTATTATTTTTAACATTTTTAAAATTATTTATTTTATTTTTCTATTAATTGAATAAATATAGTGTCTGCGTTGCATAGTCATTTAGGATAATTATTAAATCTATAAAAAATAAAATAAAATAAATATGATAAATATAATTAATTAACATTTCAAATAAACATTTATAACTAAAAATAAAATCATTTTACCCTTATGATAAAATATTAAAGATATTAGCATCAAGAGAGGGACATTTTGTACTTATTCTTTTCATAAATTAATAATAAGTTCATAATGAAATAAATATTGTGACAAATGTCCATATATTCAATAATTGGATATACATGGAAAATATGCACCCATAAAATAGGAAAACATCAGGCATTATAGAAATTTTAAATCCTTATCCCAAAGTTTTAACTATATTTTACCCATTTTACCCTTACCGAGGTGACAAAAAATTTACTATGGTTAATATTCATTTTGACCAAAAATAAAAGGGTCATATTTACCAAATTTTATATTTATAATTCCAAATATAAAATCCATTTTTAAAAATTTAATTTTTATAATTGGCACAATTTCATTTTAAAATAAATTTGAAAAATGTGAAAAAACCCATTTTTCATAAAAAAATGTATTTTTAAGCATAAAATTAGATATATATTATTATATCATGTTTAGTAAAATATTAGTTTGATGTTAAAAAATTTAATAAATATATTTATTTAAAATAATTCCCCAATAGGGATCGATTTAATTTATTAAGATAAAAACACATTGTATACATAAAAACAATTTTTCAGAAATACATCTCTTCTACTTTATAATGATTTTTATTTTCATTTATAATCAATTGATAACCAAAAAATTCAATTTATACATCTATAAACCATAAATTTATGAAAAATTATTTATTCCTATTTAGAACCACTAAACTAATGGCTATGTGATAACTTTATACTTTATTACAGTTTATTTAGACTTGAGGTTGTTTGTATCATAAGATACCGAAGAAATAAGATTTATTTAAAGAGATATATATCAAAAAATATATGTGTACTTCATTTTAACCCCTTTAAAATAAATTTCTATCTTGAAATTCTATCACACTAACATAAATAATTGTGGATATATTTGTTTCATCACATCCTTTGGTTCCCAAGTAGCTTCCTCTAATTTATGGTTTTAAAATAAAACTTTAACTAAGTGAGTGGTATTTTTTTCGTAGAACTTTTTATCTATGATCTAGAATCTCCACTGGTTTTCCCTTATAATAGAGATCTTGATATGGTGGTATGACCACTAATTTTAGTACATGGGAAGGATCATGTATGTACTTCTTTATGATAGATATATGGAACACATTATGGACTTTAGAGATATTTAGGAGAATCCCCAAGCGATAATCTATTATCCCAACTTGAAAAATAATTTAAAATGGACTGATAAATCTAAGTCCCATCTTTCCCTTCCTTTCAAATCTCATTACCTTTTTCCCAGGAGATATTCATATAAATACCTTATCAATAAAATCAACCTCCAAATCTCACTGACAATTTTCATCATAACTTTTCTTCAACTTTGTTTTGTCTTTATGTAGTGGTGCATGGCTCTAACCTTATTTTCCATTTCCTAATCTAGATCAAGTCCCAAGAGTTTTCTTTCTCCAACTTCCTCCTAAAAATTGTGAGTTCTTCACTTACTACCATAGAGAGATTCATATGAAGCCATCAAAGTTCTTAAGTGAAAGCTACTATTTAATGAAAATTCCACCAAAGAAAGATGTTGGTTTCAACCACCTTTGAAATATAAAGAGTAATATCTCAAAATATCTTATTGGATTTGAATGTTCCTCTCATACTGTCTATCTATCTTAGGATGATATATAGTAATAAAACTCAAATTTATATTTAGATCCTACTAAATATGTCTCCAAAACTTCATAGTAAATCTTAGATATCAATCAGATACTATAGAATGTGGTACTCCATATAATATAATCACTTCTTTGATTTATTGGATATAAATTTAATCAAGAGGGAAATATTATATGATATAAATAAAGTGTTTCTAATTTATAATTTAATTGACTACAACCCAAATATCATTGTTCCCATTAGAATTTTTGGGGAGTCTAATGATAAAATCCATGGTAAAATTTTTCCATTCCCATTCCCATTTAGGTATGAGTAATGGTTGTAACATAACCTTAGACTTATGTCTCTCAGCCTTTACATACAGGCCTATCAGGCATCGAGAAACATACTCTTCAATATCCTACATCATGTTATCCCACTAGAAATATTCTTTCATATATTTATCCATATTTATACTTTTAATATAAATAGATAATGAAGAAATATGAGCCTCATCGAATATATCTTTCTTCAAATCTATTATGGACGGGACACATAATCGATTCCTAAAACTTCTCATTCCATCACAATCATGATTTAACTCATGAAAACTTCACATTTTCTTCTTCAATTATATATCTTCCTTATACACCTATTTATTTTTCATATATATAGATGGTTGAGCATTTATCTAAGAAATATTAGATATATTCCCTTTCCTTAGGATTTAAATTACAATCTTTTAAAAGTACACAATAATTTGATCTCTTTAAATCCCCATCAGGGAAAGTCTAACAATTTATTTTCGAATCATAGAATTATCCACCTTATTTTCCTTCCCAAAGTGGTAATGTATTGAGTAACCATAATATTTAAATAGTTTCAACCATATTTTTGGGCACATATTCAACTATTTATATGTGAAGATATACTTAAAACTTTAATGATCAGCATATATGTCACAATATTCATCATAAAGATAATACCGCCATATCTTCAATGAAAAAATTACCACTACTATCTCCAAATCCTAATTCATGTGATTTTTATCATGTATTTTCAATTGGATTGAGGTATATGCTATCACCATATAATTCTTCCTAAATACATGTACTAGTACCTTCTTTGATGCATCACTATAAATCAAAAACCCTTCTCCATTATATGGTAGTGTAAGAATAGGTGTTCTAACCAAATTTTTATTTAACACCTTAAAATTTGTTTCACATTAATCTATTCATAATAACTTAACCCCCTTCCAAGTAAACATGGTGACTGGATTAAATATTGATGAGAAATATCTCAAAATATTTCTATAATATCCATCAAACCAAAGATAAATATAGATATTGGTTGTCGTGTTTTTTCTAGTATATTGATCAATAACTTCTATCTTTGAATAGTCTAAAAATATAAACTCCCTTGAGATAATATGACCAAATAATGAATCTTTCTAAATCAAAAAATTACAGTTGGAAAATTTTGAATAAAAATTCATCTTCCTTAGGGAATTCATTGTAACAACTCAAGGTTTTATAGTACGTTATCTCTTTAAAATAATTCAATAGCTTGCACCTCACACAACACCAAGTTCCAGCGCACGACGACGTAACAAACTAGCTGTTCAAAAGCAGTTATGAATAGTATTAACTGAATTTTTAATTTTATATATTCCATATAATTTTAACATCCATATTATGTGTTTCTTATACATAATATAAGAACAAATTCATTTTTTCAAATAAATAAATTACTTTTAAAAAAAATGAAATTTTACCACCTTTTAATGGAAAACCATTTTTAAATCAAATATTTGATACTTTTATATATTCACTTTGAGAAAATAACCTTCTTATTTAGAATCGGGACATAAAAATTTAGTTTTGATAAATTTTTAGTGTGTTTCTGATAACTTTTATATTTTGGTGAATAGTGAAAAATACTAAATTTTCATTGAAAACAACTTTTTAAATAAAAATAATTTATAGTGTTAAATTATGCATTTAAGTGGTTTGGAAGTATAATTTTATTATATTTTTACCATTTAATACAATGTTAGTCATTAAAATTAATTTCACTTTGAAATTATACATAAAGAAGTGTCAATCTTTTGATAGTTATTGTTTCTTAAAAACACGCTATTTGTTTTGACAACGGGAATTAATTTTAAATTAATTAATGAAACCTCTATGATTTTAATTTTATAATATAGACATAATTTTTTAATTTGGAATATCAAATATAGATTAGGCTGAATTTTTTGTATTTTTCTGAAAAACATCAATTTTTGATGAATAGAAAAACCACTTAGTAGTAGTTAAAAACTGACTTTTTCATTTAAATGAAAATTTACCGCTTTTGTGAATTGAATTTTGAAAATATGAAATACATGGTATTTATTAGTATGTAAAATGTGGTTCAATAAGATGAAAATATTTTTTGGTGAATAGTAACTTTTGACTTTTACTTACCACGGTTAAAGGTAAATAGGCTATCTCAAGGTAAAAAGAATATTAAAATAATACAAAATTACCTTAACACTTATTCTTACCCTATTTTATGAGTCATGGACGACCATTGGCATCCTTTGGTAGATTTTGGGACTCGATGTAGCCAATTAAGAATGATAATGACACTTTATTTTAATTAACTTAAAGTAAAGACAAAAATGACATTAACAAATATCTTTTAGTATATAAATGTTTAGATGGGGTTATATAATTCATATTTTATACTATAAATATTCATTGGGAATATAAAAATACTTCCTACATTATGGTATTTTTTATAATTTTTTATATCAAATAAATTAAATTATTTATGACACAATTATGATGCAGTATTTACCTCATTAATAAATGATTTAAATAAATAAGACTATTAATATTAAAAAAATATCCCAAACATGTCCAATTCTTATTGTATGATTTTATTTATAACATTATTCATCTTATTTTTTACATTAATGAGTCTTGAAACTTTTAAAACTGAAGATAAGTTTATAGTAAAATAACATTTTCAAACATTCCTAAAGTGCCCCTCCTCTCCCTTATAACAAGACACCACTTCTAACCCATTTCTCACACCTATCAAGCCCCTTGTCTCATCCAAAACCTTCTCAAATAAGCTCTAAATATCCCTATATTCCAACTATAATCCTTACCTTATGAATATGTCACTTCAATAAGTCCTTTTGGTTCAAACCAAAGGGAGTTACCGAAATTAAAGGTAAAAGTTTCTCTTAACTTATTTTCTTTATTTTACTTCTCCAACCCCTAAACTCTTTTTATTCCTTTATTTTATAACAAAACCAGTATCCTTAATATACTAAAATGTTATTATGATAAGGATTCAAACTACACTTACACACACTTCTATCTAATGGGTAAATAACATACTGTTTCTATGGATAGAAAATTATCACCTCACTAAACGATTATTGTTCAATTATCTCCTACCACCTCTCATGGTGGCCATTAAGATGGAAATTCATTTACATATGATATATATTATGTTTATTTTTTATTTTTTATTCTGTATTTTTCATTTATAACATACCTTTATGGTTTCTATTATAGCTAAAATGCGATTATTTCATTTAAGGAAGTGCGGACTACTGCCCCCTCAAAGTGAAATGACTCGTTAATGCCTTATATGGGATGTATAAAGGATGGATTTAATGATATTATATATAATATTATACTGGAATTATAATATACATATTTATCATTATGTTATCATTTCATTAAAATACAAAAATAGAAATGAAATAAGCGTTCATGTGTACGTACGACTTATCATCTCCATTAACGATGCATTTAATTTCTTATCTCCAAATGGAATGTACTGTTATAAATAAATATATATATTTACTAGATATATAATATATATATATAATATCTAAATCATGGATATCATTATGGGGATAAAGGACTTTTGATCACATGGACAAATTGTAATTATAACAAGTTCATTTTTGACTCAAGTTCCGAACATCGATAAAATATCCAATATGAACTCAAATAATTAACTAATTGATGTAGAAAGGTAATAAGTGATATAAAAGGAATAATAAACTTGAAAAATGTTCTTAATCAAGTAGAAATTTAATTTAGTTTGTTATTCAGGAAGAACAATGAACATACAAGAGAATTCGGACTTGAGGTAAGGGGTTTCTTATCTCACTCTTAATTTCGTGAGATTTACATTGTTCACCACTTATTTATTTAATGTGGTGTATTTTTTACTTCCATTTGATATATATTTTCATGATTCTCTTTATATTCATGTTATTATATGAGTAATTTTGTGATTGTTAAATTTTTCTCATATGAATCTATTGATTACAACGTGGTAAGGGGATTTCATCTCACTTTCTATTCTCGTGAGATTCATGTTGTATTGCCACTATTTCCTTTTGTGTGGTGTTTGTACTGGCCATGATTATATTCCTTGTGTAATATAATTTAATCTATGGGTATTTACAACTTCATTGTATGATCATTATTTCATAGCGTGTATGTTTCGTGAGTTACCAAATCAGTAAGGGTTAATTTCACAATCTCTTTATTATCCGAGGTTGTTTTTACGTAAGTATCTACTGGGACCTATTTATCATCCACATCCAAGTTTCTTAAAAATGTATTCAAAAAAAAATTAATATTTACTAGAATATGGTTTAAAGTCGTTTATATTCTTGTTTGACTTTTTATAAAATGGTTTGAAATAAATATTTCTGTCGTTTTCCAAACAAGGTACCTTATGACCTTTTCAACAAAATTAAGGTAATAATATTTTTTTAACTTATACGGCGGTCTGTCTATTTTCTTCTATTATAACATTATCAAATCTTCCCTTACAAGATTATAAGAATATTTTCAAAATAAATTTTTTCTTTTATAATTATATGACTTTTAAATAATTTCAAAATATAAAGATATATTTCTCTAAAAAAGGTTTTGATTTCATCTATGCCAACATCCTTTGATGGATTTTAAGATTATTTGATTTTGATTTATTATGATACAAAACTTCCATATTTTATTGAAGGTTTGGTGATATGTTTGACTATGGATGTGTTATTTTTACACCATTCATGGTTTATGGATAAAGTATTTACATTTCGTATGCTATTTTAAATACGAATGTTTATGTTATGTTTAAACCTTTTCATATGAGGAATTCATTGGACTTAGAAAGTGATGGTGGAGCCTGCTATAGCTCTTTGAATCATCATTTGGTCTCATGAGACAAACTATTGTCTGGGAACAAGGCCTTGAAAAAATCTTATTTGTAGTCTTGGCACGAGGCCTTAACTACGTGGTTATGATGTCCGACATTATGCATTCCATCATTATGAAATTAGTTATTGATATTACATGTGATTATTCGACTAGTAGAATATCCATGTGAATAATTAAATGGTATTATTTCATTTATCTTTTCCATATTATGCTGAAGTTTAATTTTAAAAGGTTTTTTTTAGTCTTATACATTTCCTTAAATGTTTATTCTTATTTATAAAAGTTCCTTCTATATTGTTATCATTACTGAGCATCTGAGCTCACCCCTTTCTATGTTTTGTTTTTTCCAGGATGTGAAGAAGTAAATTATGATTAAACCACATGGATAGGCCAAAGATATGAGTTTTTTCAAGGGGCACACAATGTCATTTTTATTTATTTCATGATGTAATGTAAAATTTTTTGTATGTATCTGTTGGAAACATGGATATTCTATGCATAAATTGGAGTATGGTTTGTGTTTTTTGTCAATCCTCAGTGGAAGTTCAGAATGTGTTCCAGAAAAGTGATCATATAGTTCAAGCAGACAACAGTGTTGAAGGTGGCGTCATTTTCCAGTGTTTGCCAAATTTTTGGGCCTCAAAAACAGAAAATGAAGACATGGATTTTTGATAAAAGTAGGTGCGCAAAAAAAGGAAGTGGTGCAAAAAAAATAAGGGCTTTGCATGAAATACTTGAGCTGGGCATGAAAAATAGTGTGGTGCGTGAAATATTGAATCGAGGTTTTTTATGCAAATAGTGTTTCAAAATCAGAACATCGAAAAATGGAAATGGCATGGGCTGCACGAAAAATCTGGAGATGTGCTTGGAAAAACGATACTGGCGTGAAAGATTACATGCCATATAGGATTTTTTTCATGCCATGGGGGGTTTTGCACTTGGGGGTCTCAAACGCCTATAAATAAGAGGTGACCCCCCTCATTCCATACAGTTTAAGACTTAGAGAAGGTCTAAGGTCTGATGCGCATAAAAGTATTGCGAGAAGTGTCTTGCGTGAAATAGTCTGGTTTGCATGAAATATTCAGGGTTGCACGAAAAATTCCAGGATGAGCGAAAAAGAAAGAACTGCATGTAAAAATTGGAGCAGCGCGTAAAAGACTCAGTTGCGCGAAAAAAGATATTATTGTGCGAAATATTTTTCCACGCGAAAAAGGAAATTTTGCGCGCAATAGTAAGGTCTTGCATGCAAAGGGTAGGTGTTGTGCGAAATTGTCAGTGAAACTTGAATATGCATTTTTTGATTATCCTGCTCAGTTGTTCAGTGTGTTCAAGAGCATCAATTCAGGACTTCGATGCAAGAATAGTCTCGTGCTGAGTAGAGACAAAGACTTCAATGCAAATCTACTGAAGAGACCTTCATGTCTATAAAATGAGTGGGAATTCACCGAAGGTAGTGATCTAGGGGGAGTCAACAGGAGTGACCTGAGGGACGCAGTGAGCTATCCCTGAACCTTTGTAAAGGCAGTCAGCCTCGGAGAGAGTGACTGTGCCTGAACCATTGTAATCCATAACTAGTGTAGGATAGTGGAATTTGGTACGACCGACAACTTGTTGACATATGCTCCTTGGATGTAGACCTTAGTGGTGAACCAAGTAAAAAGTGTTGTGGCATCTCTATGCACGTGACTGTTTGCTTTCTGTTCTTTTTCATCATACAGGTTTAACAAGTTCCTACCAACGTGGGAACAAGATCTATCTCATTAAAAGAAAAAGTTTTCACCCTGATTCACCTGTCCCCTCTTAGGGTGTCACGTGGTCCTATAAGGGGTATCAGAGGGAGCTTACTGGTGTTAAATATGTCCTTTGTCATTATAGAGAATGCAGTCAATGTAAGGGGAGTCCCTCTATTTGATAGAAGGAATTTTCAGATTTGGAAGAATAGAATGAGATCTCATTTAAGATCCCTTGGATTGGAAGTTCTATTTTCCACTGTGTAAGGTATAAATGTCACTGATCCAATAGGACTGTCTATGACTGACACAGACAGGAAAATTCTTGATGCAGATCATAAAGCTCAAAATGCACTCATCGCAGCCCTTTCTGATTCGATCTATCTAAAGGTGATGAGTTGCACCTCATAAAAATACATGTGGGATAAACTCGAAAATATTTATGAAGGATATAAAAAAGTGAAGGAGGAAAAATTACAAGTCCTACACAATCAGTTTGATGATCTGAAGATGCATCCAGGCGAGAATGCATAATCATTCTTCAATCGAATTACTGAAGTGGTTGTAGAAATTCGGGGTCTAGGTGAAGAAATCGAAGACATTGATATTGTAAAGAAAATATTAAGAAGACTCCCACCCCTATACAATGCAAAGGTGTTAGCCCTTGAGTAAATAGATCTTTCCAAACATTATCTGGATGATCTACTGAGCAGCTTGGTAGAATATGAAATGAGAGTCAAACCAGAAGATGCTACGGCTCATGTGAGCAAGGAAATGGCCTTCAAGGCCATGGATAAACTAAAAATTTCAAAAGATAGTAGAGGTGAAGATGAAAAATAAAAATAAATTATTTCTCTCATTGCAAAGAAGTTCCAGAAGGGAAAATCAAAATTCAAAGGGAAGTTACCTCTCGCATGATTTTATTGTGGAAAAGTTGGGCACATTTCCTCTCAGTGTTTAAGAAACATCAATGATGAAGATAGTGAACACGAAAACATTGAGAAGACTTGGAAAAGTTTTTTCAAAAAGAGATACTTCAAATCTGGAAATAAAATACAGAGGAAGAGTTTTGTCTATGAAGAGGAAGATGAGGATACTGAATTTTGTGAAGAAGAAGAACTCGAATTTAAAATATAAAATCATGCTTCCATGATGGCTACAATTGAAAAGTTAGAACTCTCGATCAATAAAGGAAAAGATAATAAGATTACTCCTAATAGTGATTCAAAGACTCATATTAAGGATGCTTTTTCCAAGATTGAGAATAAATGTAAGAGATGCAATAAGATGAAGGAAGTGGTGGAAGAATCACTAGAATATGTTGATGAGCTTGAAGTAGAGATTGAATGACTATAAGAACTAGTGAGAGTTTAGTCTTCAATCCTTGAAATCACATATGATGTTGTGTAACTAAATCTTAGAATTAAAGAACAAGAAAAGGTCATAAATGACCTTTTATCCATATTGGAAGAGAAGTCCAAGAATATTGAGGGACTTGAGGAATAAGTTGTTACTCTTAGGATTAAAATTGAATTTCAATCGACAACAAATGAGGGTTAGAAGAAAATTTATTTTGGAAGATTCTAAGATGCATAATTACTAGCAAGAGGAAAGTATGGTTCAGATGGGGTTGGAAAAATATTAAGTGATCAAAGAACCACTTGCATGGGAAAGAGTGGAATTGGCTGTGAATCTGAGACATCAACTGCTGGAAGTAAAGAGATCCAAAATAAAGACAAGATGAAATTTGGACATGTTGAAACATTACCTGAAATGCTGAAAAAGAAACCCTCAATCCAAACTAAAAGAAGAACTAAAAATTATCCCTAAACTTTCAGAAATGACAGGCACTTCAACTATTCTCCCAAGGAAGAAGGCATGAGGATAAATTCAAGTGAAAAGACATTTCCTCGCATGAAGTGTCAGTTCTATGGTTATCTGGGCCATACCATGTCATACTGCGAAGAGGCAAGGAGCTACTTGAATGGGGAAGATCTGGGAAGTCAAACAAGGAGACTGATTTTCTATCCTCCATCTTATATAAGAAATAGCTTCTATGGTTACTGTTTTCATTATTCTAACATTGGCCATAAAGCTATGTATTATAGGCAGAGGTACGACAGGAGAAATTCATACAACTCTCAAAGACGGGCCAGTTTTCACCCTCCTGGTGGTGTTGTTCTCACTAATAGTTTTTCTCCTCTAGAAGAAGATTATGGGTATGAAGAATCATATTATGTGGAAGAAAGTATTAAAAGGCCATCAGTATCCTATGCTATTTCCAATATCTCATAAAAAGAAAAGAAAAAGATCGAGAAATCAAATCTTGCTTTAGTAGCCCTCAAAGATACAAAGAGCAGCGGCACCTGGATCCTTGATAGTGGATGATCTTCCCATATGATGGTAAATGCTGACCTTTTGAAGAACATTGAAAAGAAGGTTGATGGAACATTATGGTTTGGTAATGATGGAGCTTTGATGATTAAAGGTAGTGGGAATACTGCTCTCGCCAATGGAGAGCTGAAGAAGACTGAAGTTCTTTATGTGGACGGTCTACACCACAATCTCCTCAGTGTAAGTCAACTCTATGAATCAGGGATCATAGTAACCTTCAATCAAAAAGGCTGCACTATAAAGGTAAAAATAGGGAATTCTCTTATGAAAAGCTATAGAACAGATGGAAACTTATATCAGGTTAACAGCAAAGTGTACTCCTGTTATTTTTCTATTGAAGAAGAAAATAATTTGTGGCATCGGAGGTTGTGGCACATTAACCAAAAAGACATGGAAAAGATATATAAGATGAAAATAGTCATGGATATCCCCATTCTGAAACATGAACGGTAAAAATCTTGTAATGCTCGCATTCATGTGAAGTTGGTCTGTAGTTCATATCGTCCAAATAAGAAAAGGGCATCACATCTTCTTGATCTCATTCATATAGACGTATGTGTCCCAATAAATGTTGATGGAACCCATAGAGAAAGGTACTTTTTCTTTTCATTGATGATTATAGTAGAATGGCTTGTGTAATGGTGATTCACAGGAAGCGACAAGTACTTGATTTCCTGAAAACTTATCGTCAGATTGCTGAGAATGATACTGGATAGACAATAAAAGTCTAGCAATCTGAAAATGTAGGGGAATACATGTCCATTGAGTTTGAAAATTACCTAGAAAAACGTGGAATAAAACATGAGGTATCTTCTGTGAGAACTCCATAGCAAAATGGAGTTGTTGAACGTCGGAATCGACAGGTCAACAATATGGCTTGAAGATAAGGATGAATGAATGAGATCAAGGGAAGTTTGGAATACTTTAGTGTTTTTGGAAGCAAATGTTTCAGTCGGAATAAAAAAGGAAATCAAGGGAAGTTTGGAGACAATGTTGATGAAGGATTTTTTATTAGGTATCCAATGAATAGCAAAGCCTACAAGTGCTTCAATAAACGCTTGGGATGATTTTGGAAAGCAATGATGTTAAGATCATTGAAGGGAAAACCCCAAATGCTTCCAATAATACCTATGCTGATAAGATAGAAGATGAGGATGAATGTGAACATGGATTAAATACAAATACAAAAATATAGGAAGGTGTACAAAACACTCAAGTATCACATCATGATGTTGACTTAGAAGAAGAATCTGAAGAGGAAATCTTGGGTGGAGAGAGTGTGACTGAACCTCACAGGAGAAATAGAAGAGCTGAGATTGATCCATCTAACATAATTGTGGATAGAAGAGCACCCACACAAACAAGGAGGATGAGGAATAACGCAAATTATGCATTTCTGTTATCCGTAGAGCCATACTCATTTGAGGAAGCTACAAAGGATGAATCATGGGTGAAATCCATGAATGAATAGTTAGATCAGATTGACAAGAATCAGACATGGGATCTTGTCCAGAGACCTTAAGGTCACAATGTGATTAGTACAAAATGGATCTTAAAGAACAGGTTTGATGAGCATATAAGTTTTATTAGAAACAAGGAATGTCTGGTATGTAAAGGATACTCCTAGATTGAAGGCATTGATGTTTAAGAAACCATTGCTCCAGTGGCTAGAATGGAGTCAATCAGGATTTTCCTTGCCATGGAACTCCAAAGAGGATATAAATTATATCAAATGGATGTCAAGATAGCATTATTGAATGTATTACTTTAAGAAAAAGTCTACATTAAACAACCAGTGGGTTTTGTTCTTAGTACTGATGAAACAAAGGTCTGCAAACTAAAGAAAGATCTATATAGTTTGAAGCAAGCACCACGAGCATGGTATTCTCGGATGGACTCTTATCTCAAGAGGCTGGAATTCAAAAGAGGAGGAGTAGACCACAATCTATATGTAAAGAATTCTCCAAAATATCAGTTCATGGTTCTAGTCTACGTTGATGATATCATTTTTGGTGGAAGCAGGCAGAAATCAGTGGATGAATTTTCCAATCATATGAAATTATAATTTGAGATGTCTATGATTGGAGATCTCACATTTTTTCTTTGGGGTTGTAGGTAGTTCAAAAAAATGATTACACTTTCATTTCTTAGGAAAAGTATGCAAGAGAGATTCTGAAGAAGTTTAATATGCAAGACTCCAAACCAATGTCAACACCGATTGCAGTTGGAACTAAACTTGGAAAGCATGATTATGGGACCTTTGTGGATACCACCATGTACCAGAGGATCATTGGGAGCCTACTGTACCTGACAGTGACACGGCCAAATATTGTCTTTGCCACATGTCTTATAGCCCTCTTTCAGAGTAATCCAAAAGAGGAACATATGGAAGCAGTAAAAAGAATCATGAGGTATATTCAAGGTACTCAAAATTGTGGCTTATACTTTTATACAGGAAGGAACAGAAAATTATTAGCATTTTCTGATACTGACTGGGTTGGTGATATTGTGGATAGAAAGTCCACCAGTGGTGGAGCATTCTATATTGGGAATAAATGTGTTGGGTGGTTGAGCAAGAAACAAGAAAGTACTTCTCTTAGTACTGCTGAAGCTGAGTATATCTCCGCCAAAAAGGCATGCACTCAATTTCTATAGATGAAGCGACAATTAACAGATATTGGTGATGATGTGAAGGAACCAATGGTTATTTACTGTGATAACAAGAGTGTAATTGATCTTAAAAATAATCCTGTTCATTATTCCCGTACAAAACATATTGAAATCAGGTATCACTTTATCAAAGAAAAAGTTTAGAAAGGAGTGATTAGAATGGATCATGTGGGAACGGATGAGAAAGTGGTTGATATCCTGACCAAGCCACTATCAGCGGTTGTGTTTGAGAAGCATCAGTTGAACCTCGGTGTTTATCCACCTCCTAGTGCATAAGGAGGTTATGAAATACCCCTCTCCCTAGTTATGTTAACTGATTTTTATTTGTTTTTGGTTGTGATGCAGGTTTGTGGGGAAGATACTATCCAGTGGGTGAGTTTTGAGCTGAACAATGAACAATTACCGGTCTATGGGTTTATTTCCAATAGGGGAGAAAGGAATAAATTCAGGCATTTCATGTCATTGGCATGTAATGATTCTATGACACGATGAGAATTCAGCGTCGGTGATAGGATGAGAAGGAATTCATTGGACATGTAATGCTTTTGTGACACTAAATGATAATTACTTGGGTGTCATTGAGAATTCCAAAACACGGGAACCCAATTAAAGCTTCATCTCTTGTTTTCTACACCGAGCATTGCTTACGTAGACTTAGAGTGTTAGCTGAGTTGATTCTTGCGTTTCTGGTTTTCATGTGGATGCTGATCTATTGAATTTATTTGGTGATTACCAAAAAAACCAAAGGGGGAGATTGTTGGAACCATGGCTATTATATGCATAAATTGGAGTATGGTTTATGTTTGTTGTCAATCCTCAGTGGAAGTTCAGAATGTGTGCTAGCAAAGTGATCATACAGTTCAAGAAGACAACAGTGTTAAAGGTGTTGTCGTTTTCTAGTGTTTGCCAAATTTTTGGGCCTCAAAATCAGAAAATGAAGACATGGATTGTTGGTAAAAGAAGGTGCATGCAAATAGGAAGTGGTGCGCGAAAAATAAGGTATGTGTGTGAAATACTTGAGCTGGGTGTGAAAAATAACATGGTGCGCGAAATAATGGATCGATTTTTTTCACGCAAATAGTGTTTTGAAATCAGAACATCGAAAAATGGCAATGGCATGGGCTGCATGAAAAATCTAAAGATGTGCGCAGAAAAATGATACCGGCGCGAAAGATTACATACTAGATGGGATTTTTTTCGCGCCACATGGGGTTTTGCACGCGGGGGTCTCAGACGCCTATAAATAAGAGGTGACCCCCTTATTCCATATGATTGAAGGCTTAGAGAAGGTATGAGGTCTGATGCATATAAAAGGATCGTATAAAGTGTCTTGCACGAAATAGTCTGGTTTGTACGAAATATTCAAGGCTGTGTGAAAACTTCCGGGTTGAGAGAAAAAGGAAGAGCTGCGTGTAAAAAATGGAGAGGTGCATAAAAGACTCGGTTGCACGAAAAAGGGTGTTGTTGTGTGAAATATGTTTCCATGTGAAAAAGGAAAATTTGCACGAAATAGTAAGGTCTTGTGCGCAAAGGGTAGGTGTTGCACGCAATTGTCAGTGAAAATTTTATATGCATTTTTGATTATTCGGATTAGTGGTTCAGTGTGTTCAAGAGCATCAATTCAGGACTTCGATGCAAGAATAGTCTCGTGCTGAGTAGAGACAAATACTTCAATGAAAATCTACTGAAGAGACCTTCATGTCTATAAACTGAGTGGGACTTCACCAAAGGCAGTGAGCCAGGGGGAGTCAACGGGAGTGACTCGAGGGACGCAGTGAACTATCCCTGAACCTTTGTAAAGTCAGTGATCTTGGGATAGAGTGACTGTGTCTGAACCATTGTAAACCACAACTAGTGAAGAATAGTGTAATTTGGTACAACCGACAACTTGCCGACGTATGCTCCTTGGACGTAGCCCTTAGTGGGGAACCAAGTAAAAAGTGTTGTGTCATCTCTCTCCACGCGATTTTTTGATTTCTGTTCTTTTTCATTATACTGTTTTAAAAAGTTTATACCAACGTGGGAATAAGATCCATCTCTTTAAAAGAAACTTTTGTCACCCTGATTCACCCCTCCCCTCTTAGGGTGTCCTGGGGTCCTACAGTATCTAGTATTTCCAAGGCTACTAAATTGATCAGTCTTTAGAGACATGATTCCTTGTATCATGCCAATGTATTAAAATAATGCATTGGCTCAAGGATTTTGGGGTTGCGGTGTTATAGTTGGTATCATAGGAAGTTTAGTACAAACCTTGGAAACTTGATTTTGATAAACTCTGATTAGATCATGTTACCCTAAGATAGACTTCTAGGATTAGTATATAAGAACTTCCTAGATTTTTGGTAATATAGAGATTTTGTGTATTTTCCAAAAAATGCATCCCTGTCTGGATACGAGAAGGCGGAGGTGGATCTGGAACATATGTACCTAGGAGTGAAAACTCTGACAAGGAGTTTTGGGCTTGACCCGGTGTATTCCGGTACACGACAACGAGCTTTGCTGCACTCTTGTTTATGACACTCCTAGGGGATATTATTAAGATTATTTCCACTTTCTTTACAAACAGATATGAAGGATTTTAATATAAGATGAGAATAAATGACCTTGGTTAATCCTAAGGTGTTTCAAATTGAAAATAATATGTCATGATATTCTCTAAATGACTTTATGACTATTGTTACTCACACAATGATTGTTGGTTTTAGTCAATGGATGGATTCCAAGGGAATCATGGTAACTTTGAGCATAATGTACAAGGTGGGAATAATGGTGGAAATGAGAAAAAAATGGAATATTAATTGGCATAAAAGAAATCGTGTTCATGCCTAATCAGTATTCCAAAAATATGATCAACAACATATATATTAACCAACTCCTAGACTCAACAAAGGAGAAAAAGGTGATTAATGATAAGAGCTCTAGTAGTGGAGAACATAGAGAAAAAAACCTTAATTTCCATCATGCAGGAAATGTGGAAGGAGACACCCAGAAAAGTGTCTCAATGGAATAAAGAAATGCATTGTGTGTAGGAAAGAAGAACATAAAGTAAAGAATTGTCGAGGAAAAAATAAGAGTACTATGGAAGAAAATAAAACTGATCCTAAGAACCCATTTACAGTCATTTTCTATAAATTTAAGGGTCCTTGGAATTACCTGAGTCAATTCCCTATTATATAGAATAACATCTTGGTCAAGGAAGTACCTATGTGGAAATAAATAGATGGCTAAATATTTAAAAGTATTATTGCTCTTTTTTTATGTGATTGCTTTGGAATATTTTTCTCTTGTATGTGTAACCCTTCAGTTTGTTATGTGAAAATACTATTCGAGGAAGAATTGTTTTTTCTTTTGTGGATATAGATATAAATAACCATTTGGGTTTATATGATCCTTGAATTTGAGGTAATTATAGGTTATTAATTTTTAGGATTAAAATGTGAGGTATGAGATAACATTTGTGGTTAAATTATGTTATGGTTATTTTGAGGAATTTAACTCATTTTGGGAATGTTAAAAAATATTGTTTTTGAAAAAAGACAACACGTAGACCATGTAATAACCACCGCGTCAGACAAAGCTGCGGGAATAGAACCCACAACCAAAGTGAAACTGAGATTTATCACCTACCACTGGACTACGTGAAGTCCCTGGTTAGGGTGACTAATTATTTTTAGTTAAATGATTTTATTAATTAATAATAAGTTGATTTGGAATCTTATGTTTTATCAAATAGATATCCTTAGTGTTGGAAAATGATTTGGTGATTAAGTCATAAATGTTATTTTGGAAGACGTTCGCTCTGTTGGAAACACTATATGCACAAGGAAAATATAATACTATGGGATTTCATTTGAGGAATAATTGGGGGTTTTATCTATGTATTTATTGTGGATTTATAGATATTTGGGTTATTTATGGAAATTATTAACCTATCATAAAGAATATATTATTAGGTTAATTACTTTTAAGTATGTGTCTTTAAGAGTAGTCGATGTTATTTGGAGATACAATTTAACATGGAAGACTACGTAAGAAAGTTATTTTGAGTTTTGGGTTTCAATATTAGTTTATATTATATTGAAATATTTTATGTAAAATTCTTTATTGAATGGTATTTATTGAACTTTGGGTATTATTGGTTTAATTTTAGAAATTAAGATTAGTATTTCTTTCTCTAAAGGATTATCCTTTTTGGGGATCATTTGATCTTGTACTAACCATTTTGGTTTTGGTTAATCTCTAATGAAATGGGAAATATATAGTTCATCCTTTTTGGATTATGTGATTCTCTATATGTTGATTCTAGTTCTTTAGGTGTGACCAAGTAATCTTGAATACTCATCGTTTGTAGTGAAAGATGAGTTTGTGGTAGGAATTAGTTGAAGGATGAAACTCTACTTGTCAAGTATATTTTTTCCTTATTCAATGAATAAATTAATTCTTAAACATTAGAGAAGGGATCTTCAAATCCAAAAATGTGTTATCTTAATACCTTATGTTTTGTTGAACCAACGATATGTTAAATCATAATAGATTGATGGCTTTGAGACCCTCAATTTTACACTTGTTTGTGATTGATGATCTCAATCACTCCCAACAAATATTTATGTTTTTCCTCTAATTATGTGTCTCTTATTTCAACCAATGTTCTCCTAATCGAGAACATAATATGGTGGTGACTTTTTCATTTCTCTTTCCCTTTTATTAAGACAAAATTTTATTAACCTAATTTCCGATGTGGGTTTTCCACAGAGGTATTTTAATATTTTTAACCTTTTATTTTAGAAGAACAATTTCAAATTTCGAGGACGTAATTTTTTGAAGGAGGGGAGAATATAACACCCCAAGGTTTCATATTACATTATCTCTTTAAAATAATTCAATAGCTTGCACCTCACACAACACTGAGTTCGAGCGCACGACGACGTACCAAACTAGCCGTTGAAAAGCAGTTATGAATAGTATTAACCAAATTTTGAATTTTATATATTCTAGATAATTTTAATATCCATATTATGTGTTTCTTAGACATAATATAATAACAAATTCATTTTTTTCACATAAACGAGGTATTTTTCAAAAATTGCAATTTTACCGCCTTTTAATGGAAAATCCTTTTTAAATAAAATATTTGATACTTTTATATATTCAATTTGTCAAAATAAACTTCTTATTAATAATAGGGACATAAAAATTTAGTTTTGATAAATTATTGGTGTTTTTCTGATAAATTTCATATTTAGGTAAATAGTGATAAAAACTCAATTTTAATTAAAAAAAAATTTAATCAAAATAATTTATAGTGTTAAATTATAAATTTAAATGATTTTAAAGTATAATTAGATTATATTTTTACCATTTAATAGAATTTTTATCATTGGAATTAATTTCACTTTGAAATTATACATAAACAAGTGTCAATCTTTTGATAGTTATTGTTTCTTAAAAACAGGTTATTTGTTTTGAAAACAACAATTAATTTTAAATTAATTAATGAAACTTATTTTATTTGAATTTGGTAAAATAGACATAATTTTTTAATTAAGAATATCAAATATATCTTAGGCTGAATTTTTTGTATTTTTCTGAAAAACTTCTATTTTTGATGAATAGTAAAACCACATAGTAGTAGTTAAAAACTGAATTTTTCATTTAAATGAAAATTTACCGCTTCTGTGAATTGAATTTCAAAAATATGACATACATGGTTGTTATTATTAAAAAAAATTTGGTTCAATAAGATGAAAATATTTTTTGGTGAATAGTAACTTTTGACTTTTATTTACCGCGGTTAAACGTAAATAAGGTAATTCAAGGTAAAAATAATATTATAATAATAAAAAATTACATTAACACTTGTCCTAACCTTATTTTATGAGTCATTTCTGACCATGGGCATCCTTGGGTCGATTTTGGGACCCCGTGGAGCCACATAAGAATGATAATGACACTTTATTTTAATTAACTTAATGTAAAGACAAAAATAACCTTAACAAATATCTTTTAGTATAAATATTTTTAAATGGTGTTATACAAGTACTATTTTAGAATATAAATATTCATTGGAAATATAAAATGATTTCCTACATTATGGTATTTTTTTATAATTTTTAGACATCAAATAAATTAAATTATTTATGACACAATAATGATGAAGTATTTACCTCATTAATAAATGATTTAAATAAATAAGATTGTTAATATTAAAACAATATAAAAAATATAAGAACCCGGATCTTTTTTTCAGGTATGTAACCCTTGGTTGATGTTTTTCTTGGTTTTAAAGTTAAGGGTGATGTTTGGGAGAGTCACGGGAACTTGAAATGAAGTTTTGAGGCAAAACGGGGAGCTGCACGGGCGGCGTACGGTTTGTATAACCGTGTGGCAAGACCATGTGTAGCTGGCACTCAAGGCAGTGGCAAACACACGGTTATCACTCAGTTAAGGGAAACCGTGCAAACAGACCATGCAAAGACTGTTGAAAAGGCAGTACAGATCGCATGGTTAGCGCACCGCTTGTCAAACCGTGCGATCAAACCGTGCGGGCACTTAAATATAGATCCTAAATTTGTGGATATAACTCATTTTTTCTTTAATCACCTTGTTTAAGCTTCTAAGCATCCATAACTTGGGATTTTGGCTCTCCTTAGGTCTGTAAAGGTTCTCCGATCATTCTGGAGGCGATCCTAAGGCTTCTCTTGGAAAATCGAAGCCGGTTTCTTAAGGTATGTGATCATTCTCCTTCGTTCTTGATCGTTTTCTAAGATCTACTCAGATATACTTATTCTCTTCCCTCGGTTTCTTATATCTACGCCCGTTATGGGTAGATCTAAGTGTTTGGATGACATATTTGATGAGTTTGGGTCTTGGTCTTGTTAGGAGAAGGGATCTAAAATGGGTTCTTGAAGAATCAACCCAAGATCTTGTGCTTTCTTCGTTGTTGGGGTTTTCATCAAAACCTACGAGGTAGGTGGTTTGTTTCCTTACGTTGAATGTCTTTGAGTTTTTGTGCAATAGTGTCGGATACCCATGTATTAGGTATCTTGGGTTAGGATTTTGATCCTGTATTTTTATCTTCCTTATATTTCTTATTTTCTTGAAGCTATTAGATGAATAATTATTTCTTGTTTGCATGTCTGAGGATCACCCCATGGGTGTTTTCCTTGTTTTGGAGGTTTATCTCCGTTTGGCTTAGGTTGCCTATGAGGCAAACCTTGTTACATTGATTTTTTGCCTTGATATGAATGATTACACGTGTTTCCTACTGTTTAAATGATTTTAATGCATTGTAGCTATTCGCCAAGTGGATTATTGAACTTACTTAGGGCTTCTATAAATCTTTTATGTACGATTGATTTTACTCAGGGCTGTGGGAACCTGGTGTAGCAAGACCATAAGGGGAATTGAATTTGAGTGCTTCCTCAGAGGGCCTGTTTAATTATTACCATTATGAGACCATAAGGGGGATTGACTTTGTGCTCACCGAGAGGGTCTGATAATTACCGAATCGAGACTAAAGGGGGAATTAGACATAAGTGCTTCCTCAAAGATCTTGTTTTATTACTGAAAGACTATAGGGGGAATTGACAATGAGTTCTTTCTCAGAGTGTCTTTGACTTTGTTGAATACTTGACCATAGGGGTCTTCCTATGTGAGCCACCCAGAGGGTCATCGTGATAAATTAATGTTTGGTTGGTTGTGATGAGTCCACCAAGACAAAGAACAAGCTTGGGATTTGTACTGCTTGTGGTTTAGGTAGTCTTTTGAGATACATGTTGTGTTACTTGCTTTACCATGGAATAGAGAGCTTTTATAGATTCCTTGGTTGTTTAATTAAATGAATGTGAATGGTAATTTGTAGGATTGTTTACTTTAGTGTACTCCAGTTTCTCTATTGCATTTATGTTTTTATCACTTTTTCTATATTGCTCACTGATAGTTGGGCACAAATCTTGTGGTGTTTGCCTACTGGGATTAGTCTCACACCCTGTTTGGGTTCTGATTTTTGGCCCAAACAGGTTATATGGTTGCAGGTGTGGATAGGGATTATGGACCTTCTACCTCAGGTGCTTGATTACTGGTTAGAGCTGGAGAGCATGGGATCGAGCTTAGGCTTGTGATGGTGTTGGATTTTACTATTTACTTTTAGTATTTTGGGTTCAGTTGTATTTCAGCACGTCATTTTGTTTTGCTGCTTTCCATAGATACATGTACCATGCTGCATCATTATTATATTAGACATTACTTCTACTGTTTAGTCTCAGTTGTGTGTATGTTTTTTACTGCTTCTGCTATTGTTTATTATTTTCCTTTTGCTGCATACTTTACCAAATGAGGGCATAGTTTCCTCACTGACTCACCAAGGCCCTCATTGCTAGCCGGCAGCCTCTGGCGTTTGGGGAAACGCGCTTGAGGTCATGTGGCGAACCGGGTACGGGGAACCAGTTGAGTGGCTCCGAATTCTGGTCATTACAAAGTGGTATCAGAGTTCTCTTTCTTTTATATTTCCTTACTATTTGGTGACAATAGACAAGGATAGGAAGAAATGGGTAGTTGGTACTTAACTGTGCCCGGGAGTAATTAACCTGTGTACAGGGAAAAGCTATATTACCTCGTAATTGAAATTTTTAGTTTTTGCAAGTGTTACAGTTGATTATATTTCACCGTTAGGTGATTCACTTGTTTTGTGCTATTACAGTTTATATTATTGTGGTTCTATTGTGTCGCAACCCGATGAGATGAGGGTATGCCATCTCATGCATCATATAGGTAATGGTTAGAAAATCACATGTCATGCATTTTACCATGCCATCTAGGGTGCATTAGAAATTTCATGCTGTTGTGATAGATGTCAGGATAGATTATGCATGATGTAGTGATAGTTATTGTGATATAAATACATGCTGTGTTGATAGGGTGTTATTTATTTTATAGCTTATTTATCATGGATGCCAAGCTTTGGTCTGAGAGGTGTTATGGGACCTCGAGGATCAGAATTTGGCAGATCATGGGATTATCATACTGTTTACTTGTCATATGCATTGTTGGGATGTCAAGATTTGATTCCTGGGGAGTATGGGCCCCCACGGATCAGAATTTGACACATAGGTGTGGGTTTTCTGTGTTTTTCAGTGTTTTTGGGGAGTTTTGTATGCCTACTGCCCAGGAACCCAGATAACATGGCGTGTGGCCTTATGAACACACGCCATGTTTTCTTCTGTGTGGGAAGAACTACTTTTTGCAGTTACACGCCGTGTACTTTCCTTCCGGGTGATCCAGCTGTGTAATTGAATACATGGGCTGGAAAATCTTAGGGACAACACACCGTGTAGTTGTGACCCGTGTACCAGCCCGTGTGACTAACGACACGGATGGGAAAAATCTTTCTGGAACACACCGTGTAACTATTTTTTCCTGTCTTAAGAGTTTTTCCTCCTCTATTCTGTTTTCAATCTCATAAGTTTGCAACTGTGCTCGTCATTGATAAAGTGTTGTTGACCCAACAGAATCATGCCGCCAAGACGTCCTCTCATTGCATGTCAGGGGTCTATCAATGATCATACACTGGATATGGCACCAGAAGTTATCCTAGATACTGGTTTGGACACATAGTTTCGTGAGGGATTCATGAGGTTCATGCAGACCTTTCAGGGAGCTCAGCAACCTGCCCAGTCTATGGCAGAGCTTACGCGAGTCTTCCAGCAGCAGCATCCTCCCACTTTCTTAGGGGATGGAGGACCTTAGGCTACTGAATCTTGGTTCGAAGCTATGGTTTCTATCTTCGATCATCTCGAGACACCCCCAGATAGAAGGGTGAATCTCGTAACTTACAAGATATGAGATTCCTCCAAGAGATGGTGAGACGTAGTTTCTCAGGCATGGCATTAGAAGATGGTTGCTTGGGATGAGTTCTAGTGTACGTTCTACCACTACTTATACCCGGCGACGCTGAGGGCTGACAGAGTCATAGAGTTCATTAACCTGCAGCAGGGTACTCTATCAGTTATGAATTATTCCTCCTGTTTTACTAAGTTACAGTGTTTCACTCCCTTTCTAGGGAATGATGAGCTGTTTTTAGCGAGGAAGTTTGAGGAGGGCCTCCGACCAGATATCAGATCACAGGTGAGCATCTTATAGTTGACTTCTATTTCTTTGATAGTCAACCAGGTGTTGATCACGGAGACTAATCTGAGGGATACTGTAGCAGTGAGCCAGGGCGGTTCAGCATCCAGAGTCAGTATTATTTCTACTGACAGTAGGAAGGGCCACCGAGAGTCTACATGAGGTGACTCGAGGAGCGAGATGTTACTTCAGGTAGCAATTTTGTGTGATACCAATGTGGGAATTACGGGCATAAGAATCCACAATGCCGGAGGGACCTAGTGAAGTGTTGAGCTTGCGGCAAGATGGGTCACCTGCAGCGGTTTTGCAAGGTTATTCTTCTAGTAGCTAGTGAAGGTGGATCTGTCTCAACTCTGCGTACAGGCGCAGGATTAACAGTTCCGTAGTAGACTGGGGGCTGGAGTTCTTCGGGTCATTCAGGCCAGGGTAGAGGCCATGGATGCAGTGGTCAGGCTTAGGGAGGATCAGCTCAGGGATCTCAGCCTACTTCACAGGGTCGCGGTACTGGATAGACATTTGCGGTGGAGCAGATTCATCAGGAGCAAGATCCTGGACCTTCCACAGTGCGAGGTATGATTTTAGTAGCCTCGGTTTTATCTTCTTCACTTTTCGATACAGGGGGTTCTCATAGACTTATTTCTATGCACACTGTGGAGAGCCTTAGACTTACTATCCATACATCAGAGAGTATGATGACACCAGACACTCCTTTGGGACTTATAACTGCTAGTGTGCGTCAGTGCAAGGAGTGCCCACTTGAGATTGGTGGGTGTCACTTTATGTGTAATCTTTATGTCCTAGAGATGAAAAGTTATGATGTCATTCTCTTAATGGACTAGCTAGTTCTTTTTCAGGACCTTGTCGATTTATCTCGCCTTAGGGTGAGTTTCACGTCACTGGAGGGAAGATCATTTCTTCATAAGGCGAATGGGATGTCTAGGCGAGCAGAGCTGGACCATAGCATCATGGGTTGGGCAGTGTTACAGGACAGATTGCTAGTTTATATATGGATGATTAGGGGACTTCTCATATGGATTATCCTCTAGTGGTTGATCATTTCCCAGATGTCTTTCCAGAATACTTTTTAGGGTTTCCTCCAGAGTGTGAGGTAGACTTATCTATTGAGCTTGTGTCGGGAGAAGAATCAGTATCAATACCTCCTTATAGGATGGCTATTTCTGAGTTACAAGAGCTCAAGAAGCAGTTGGAGGAGTTGCAGGCAAAGGGTTTTATCCGACCTAGTACTTCTCCTTGGGGTTCTCTAGTTCTGTTTGCAAAGAAGGCATATGGTAATATACATCTTTGTGTGGATTATCGGAAGCTGAACCAGTTGACGGTCCAGAACCGATATCCCTTTCCAAGGATTGATGATCTTTTTGATCAAATTCAAGGATCCAGGGTGTTCTTGAAGGTCGACTTGAGATCCGGATATCATCAGTTGCGCTTCAGACCATCGGATATACCTCTTATATCCTTCCAAAGCTGGTATGGTCTGTACGAGTATTTGGTGATGTTGTTCGGTCTCATGAACGCTCCAGAAGTTTTCATGGAACTGATGAACAGAGTTTTCCATCCTTACTTGGATTCCTTCATGGTGGTTTTCGTGGAAGATATCTTGGTGTACTCTCACACTCGACACAACCATGCTATCCATCTTGAGAACGTATTGAGTACAATGAGAGAGAATCAGTTATATGCTAAGCTCTCAAAGTGCCACTTCTTGATGGATGATATTCACTTCCTGGGTCATGTCATCTCAGAGACAGGAGTATAAGTAGACCCAGAGAAGGTGAGATCAATAGTTACCTGTTAACATCCGAAGAATGTCTTTGAGGTACGGAGTTTCTTGGGGATGGCTGTTTACTACAGGTTGTCTATAAAAGACTTCCCATGCTTAGCAGCGCCATTGAAGGGATTGACCAAGAAGGGGGTGAAATACGTTTGGTCAGAATCCTGTGATTCATCTTTTCAGAAGCTAAAGGGGGGATTGACTTCAGCACCGATTGTAGTTTTACCAGAGTTAGGAAAGATTTATACAGTTTTATGTGATTCATCTAGCATCGGGCTTGGATTAGTGCTATATAGGAGGATCGTGTTTTTGTATATGGATCTCGACAGTTTAGGCCACATAAGAAGAACTATCCTACAAATGACCTAGAGTTGGCTTCTATTGTTCATGCTTTGCGTTGTTGGAGAAACTATCTTTTGGGGGAGCATTTCGTGGTATATACTGACCATAAGAGCCTCAAGTATATCTTCACGCAGCGTGACTTAAATCTGAGATAGCGGAGGTGGGTTGAGTACCTACAGTATTTCAACTTTGATCTTTCTTATACGCCTGGGAAAGGTAATGTTATGGCAGACGCACTAAGCAGGAGGACTCAGATTTAAGCAGTTCAAGAGGCCAGCAGTGAGTGTCAGTTCATGGATCTGTTCTTTGAGATGCATTTATAGGTGCATGACAGATAGGGACAGACGGTTCTTTCTTCTATAACTGTTACCTCTACTCTTCTGGATCGAGTTCTAATGAGTAATATATCAGACTCATAAGTCCTAGTCCTACGGGAGAGTGTGTTAGATGGAGACCCTACTCCAGGGTGGACAGTGGGAAATGATGAGGTGTTACTTTTTCATGGTTGCGTATGGGTTTCAGTAGACATACGTGAGGAGATGATGTGGGAGTTTCATGTTTCAGCTTGGGCAGTTCATCCTGGTGTCATAAAGATGTATCGAGACTTATGTTGTCAATATTGGTGGCCAGGTATAAAGAAGGATGTGGCTGGTTTTGTTATGCGGTGTTCCACCTGTCAGCAGGTAAAGGCAGAGCATCAGTGACTAGCAAGGATTTTACAACAGTTACCCATTCCTAAGTGGAAATGGGATGATGTCGCGATGGACTTCGTGACAGGGTTACCGAGATCGCCCCGATGGAATGATGCGGTTTGGGTTGTAGTGTACATGCTCACAAAGGTTGCGCATTTGTTTCCGATAAAGGAGACCTTCGGTGTGGATGAACTTGGGAGATTTTACATTTTTGAGGTGGTACGACTTCATGGGGTTACAAACACTATAATTTCAGATATGGATGACTGTTTTACTTCTCATTTCTGGTAGGGGCTACAAAGGGCTTTGGGTACACAGGTACTTCTGAGTACAGCTTACCATCCCCAGACAGATGGACAGTCAGAGCGAACGATTCAGGTGCTGGAGGACATGCTTCGAGCATGTGTCCTTTATTTTGGAGGTTCATGGGAGAAATATATACCTCTAGTGGAGTTTTCCTATAATAATAGTTTTCAAGAAACTATTCAAATGGAACCTTACGAGGCTCTGTATGGTAGGTCGTGTCGATCACCCTTGTGTTGGCTGGAGGTATGAGAGGCAGCTATGCTGGGACCTCATCTTGTTCAGGAGACCACAGAGCAGGTGGAGTTGATTCAGAATAATATGACTACCTCACAGTCTTAGAAAAAATATTATGTTGATCAACGGAGATGACCTTTGGATTTCAAGGCTGGAGATCAGTTTTTCCTGCGTGTTACCCCTAGGTTGGGACAGAAGAGGATTAGAAGACATGGAAAACTTTCACTGAGATACATCGGGATATTTGAGATTCTGGAGAGATTCGGGCTGGTTTCTTACAAGTTGCAGTTACCTCAGAGGTACTAGGCTATGCACGATGTCTTCCATGTTTCTCAGCTTCGACGGTATTTCTCAGACCCATCTCATGTTTTTCAACCCAAGGAGGTTGAGTTGGAGAAACATGCATCTTTAGAAGAGAATCCTATAAGGATTGTTGATCATAGTTTCAAGTTTCTCTGTGGACAGTCTGTTCCTTTGGTATGGGTGTTGTGGTAGCATGAGAGAGTATAGGACGAGACATGGGTGAGGGAGGCTGATGTACGATCGCAGTGGCCAGAGTTGTTCGGGGTTCTTTCTTCTACATAGCATTAGGAAATTCGGGGACGAATTTCTCTAAGGGGGGATGTTTGTAAGAACATGAATCTTTTTTTTCAGGTATGTGACCCTTGGTTGATTTTTTTCTTGGTTTTAAAGTTAAGGGTGATATTTGAGAGATTCACGGGAACTTGAAATAACGTTTTGAGGAAAAACGGGGAGCTGTACGGGTGACACACGGTTTTTCTAACCGTGCGGCTAGACTGTGCGTAGCTGCCACTCAAGTCAGTGGCGACTGCATGGTTTTCACATGGTTAAGGGAAACTGTGAAAACATACTGTGCGAAGAGTGTTGAAAAGGCAGTACAGATCGCATGGTTAACGCACGGCTTGTCAAACCATGCGAGCAAACTGTGCGGGTACTTAAATCTAGATCCTAAATTTGTGGATCTAACTCTTTTTTTCTTTAATCGCCTCTTTTAATCTCCTAATCAGCCATAACTCGGTATTTTGGCTCTCATTAGGTCTATAAAGGTTCTCCCATTGTTCTGGAGGCAATCCGAAGGCTTCTCTTGGAAAATCAAAGTCGGTTTCTTTAGGTATGTGACTGTTCTACTTCATTCTTGATCGTTTTCTTAGATCTACTCAGATATACTTCTCCTCTTCCCTCGATTTCTTAGATCTATTCCTGTTATGAGAAGATCTAAGTGTATGGATGACAAATTTGATGACTTTGTGTCTTGGTCTTGTTAGGAGGAGAGATCTAAAGCAAGTTCTTGAAGAATCAACCCTAGATCTTGTGCTTTCTTCATTGTTGGGGTTTTCTTCAAAACCTTGGAGGTAGGTGGTTTGTTGTCTTACATTGAATGTCTTTGAGTTGTTGTGAAAAAGTTTTGGATACCCATGTATCAGGTATCTTGGGTTAGGATTTTGATCCTTTATTGTTATCTACCTTATATTTCTTGTGTGGTTGAGGATATTAGATGAATAATGATTTCTTGTTTCCATGTTTGAGGATCACCGCATGGGTGTTTTCCTTGTTTTGGCTGTTTATTGACATTTTTCTTAGGTTTCCTGTGAGGCAAACCTTGTTACATTGATTTCTTGCCTTGATATGAATGATTGCACGTTTTTCCTACTGTTTAAATGATTTTAATGCTTTGTAGCTATTAGCCAAGTGGATTTTTGAACTTACTTAGGGCCGCTACAAATCGTTTACGTACGATTGCTTTTACTCAAGGCTTTGGGAACCTGGTGTAGCAAGACCATAAGGGGAATTGGCGTTGATTTCTTCCTCAGAGGGCCTGTTTAATTATTACCATTACGAGACCATAAGGAGGATTGACTTTGTGCTCACCCAGAGGGTCTGATAATTACCGAATCGAGAGTAAAGGGGGAATTAGAAGTAAGTGCTTCCTCGGAGAGTCTATTTTATCACCGCAAGACCATAGGTGGAATTGACGATGAGTGATTCCTTAGAGTGTCTTTGCCTTCGTTGAATACTTGACCATAGGGGTCTGCCCACGTGGGCCACCCAGAGGGCCAGCATAATAAAATTAATGTTTGGTTGGTTGTGATGAGTCCACCAAGCCAAAGAACAAGTTTGGGTTTTGTACTACTTGTCGTTTAGGTAGTCTTTTGAGATACCTATTATGTTACATGCTTTACCATGGAATAGAGAGCTTTGCTAGATTCCTTGGTTGTTTAATTAAATAAATGTAAATAGTAATTTTTAGGATTTTTTACTTTAGTTTACTTCTGTTTCTCTGCTGCAATTATGTTTCCATCACTTTTTCTATATTGCACATTGATAGTAGGGCACAGATCTTGTGGTGGTTTCCTACTGGGATTAGTCTCACACCCTATTTGGGTCCTTCTTTTTGGCCCAAATAGGTTATATGGTTGCAGGTGTGGATATGGATTGTGGCCTTTCTACCTCAGGTGCTTGATTACTAGTTAGAGCTGGAGAGCATGGGACCGAGCTTAGGCTTGTGATGCTACTGGAGTTTACTGTTTACTTTTAGTATTTTGGGTTCAGTTGTATTTCAACACGTTGTTTTGTTTTTCTGCTTTCCATAGATACATGTACCATACTGCATCATTATTATATCAGACATTGCTTCTATTGTTTAGTCTCAGTTGTATGTATGTTGTTTACTGCTTGCGCTATTGTTTATTATTTTCCATCCACTACATACTTTACCAAATGAGGGCATAGTTTCCCCACTGACTCACCAAGGCCCTCGCTGCTAGTCAGCAGCCTCTGGCATTTGGGGAAATATGCTTGAGGTCATGTAGCGAACCGGGTACGGGGAACCAGCTGAGTGGCTCCAGATTCGGGTTGTTACAAAAAACCTATACAATTCTTACTGGATTATTTTATTTCAAACATGAGTCATCTTATTTTCGACTTTAATGAGTTTTGGACCTTTTTGAAACTGAAGATAAGTTTATAATAAAATAACATTTTCAAACATTCCTAAAGAGCCCCTCCTCTCTCTTATAAAAGGACACCACTTTTAACCCATTCCTCACAACTCTCAAGCCCATTGGATTGTCCAAACCCTGACAAAAAATCTCTCAAGATGCATATCTTCCACCTAGAAGCCTTATCTTAGGCATAAGGTACTTTAAGAAGCCCTTTTGGTTCAAACCAAAGAAAGTTACCCAAATTAAAGGTAAGGTTTTCTCTTAACTTATTTTATTTTATTTTACTTATCCAACCCCTAAACTATTTTTATTCCTTTATTTAATAACAAAACAATTATCCTCAATATACTAGGATATTTTTATGATAAGTATTCGAACTACACTTACACACACCTCTATCAAATGTGAAAAGAACATATTGTTTCTGTGGATGGAAAACTATCACCTCACGAAATGATGATTGTTCAAATATCTCCTACCGCCTCTCACGGTGGCCATTAAGATGGATATGTATTTATATATGATATATATTTTTTGTATTTTTTCTTTATGCTTCTGTATTTTTCATTTATATCATACCTTTATGGTTTCCATTATGGGTAAAATGTGATAATTTCATTTGAGAAAGTACGGACTACCACCCAATCAAGGTGATATGACTCGTTAATGTATTATGTTATATGTATAAAGAATGTAGTTAATGATATTATATATGATATTATACTGTAATTATAATATACCTATGTATCATTATGTTTTAATTCCATTAAAATACAAAAATAGAAATGAAAGTAGCGTTCATGCGTACGTACAACTTACTGTCTCCATGAACGGTGCATTTCATTTCTTATCTCCAAATGTTATTTACTGTTACAAATACATATATATACTGGATATGTGATATATATATATATATATATGATATCTAAATCATGTATATAATTCTGGGGATAATGGACTTTTAACCACATGGACAAATTGTAATTATAACAAGTTCATTTTTGAATCAAGTTTCGAACATCGATAAAATATCCAATATGAACTCAAATAATTAACTAATTGTTATAGCAAGGTAATAAGTGATATAAAAGGAATAATAAATGTAAAAATGTTCTTAATCATGTATAAATTAACTTCATTTTATTATTCAGGAAGAACAGGGAACATACAGGACAAGTCAGACTTCAGGTAAAGGGTTTTTTATCTCACTCTTAATTTCGTGAGATTTCCATTGTTCGCCACTTATTTATTGCATGTGGTGTATTTTTTACTGGAATTTGATATATATTATCATTATTTTATTTATATTCATGTTATTCTGTGAATAATTTGGTGGTTATTAAATTTGGGTCATACGACTCGATTGATTACAATGTAGTAAGGGGATTTCATCTCACTTTCTATTCCCGTGAGATTCATGTTGTATTGCCACTATTTCCTTTTGTGTGGTGTTTTTACTGGACATGATTGTATTCCTTATGTAATATAATTTAATATATTGGTATTTAAAACTTAATTTTATGATCCTTATTTAATGGGGTGTATGTTTTTGGAGTTACCAAATCGGTAAGGGTTAATTTCATAATATCTTTATTATCTGAGGTTGTTTTTACGTAAGTATCTACTGGGACCTCTTTATCATCCACGTCCATGTTTCTTAAAAATGTATTCTAAAACATTTTTACTATTTAATATACTATGGTTTAAATTTATTTATACCATTTTTTGACTTTTTATAAAATGGTTTGAAAGGAATCTTTCCGTTGTTTTCAAAACAAGGTACCTTATAACCTTTTTGACAAAATTAAGGTAAGAATGTTTTTTTAACTTATACGGTGGGTGCGGCTATTTTCTGCCATTATAACATCATCGAACCTTCCCTTACAAGATTATAAGAATATTTTCAAAATAAATGTTTTATTTTAAAATTATATGACTTTTAAATGATTTCAAAATAGAAAGAGATATTTCTCTAAAAAAAGTTTTTATTTCATCTATGCCAACGTCCTTTGATGTATTTTAATATTATTTGATGTTGATTTATTATGATACAAAACTTCCATATTGTATTGAAGGTTTTGTGATATTTTTTACTGTGGATGTGTTATTTTTACACCATTCATGGTTTATGGATAAAGTATTGACATTTAATATGCTAGTTTTAATACAAATTTTTATGTTATGTTTAAACCTTTTCATATGAGGAATGAATTGTACTTAGTATGTAACGGGTGGAGCCCACTATAGCTCCTCGATGCATCGGTAGGTTTCATAAGACACACTAGTGTCTTGGCATAAGTCTTTGACAAAATCTTATTTGTAGTCTTGGCACGAGGTCTTGACAATGTGGTTATGTTTTCTAGCATTATGCATTCCATCATTATGAAATTATCTATTGATATTACATGTGATTATTCGACTAGTAGAATATACGTGTGAATAAGTAAATGAAATTATTTGATTTATCTTTGACATATTATGCTGAAGTTTAATTTTAAAAAGATTTTGTTTTAGTCTTATACATTGCCTTAAATTTTTATGCTTATTTATGAAATTTTCTACTATATTGTTATCCTTACTGATCATCTAAGCTCACCCCTTTCTATGTTTTATTTTTCCTAGTATGTGAAGAAGTAAATTGTGATTAAACCATATGGATAAGCCAAGGATATGAGTGTGTTCAAGGGGGACACAATGTCGTTTTTATTTATTTCATGATGTAATGTAAAACTTATGTATGTATTAAGTATTTCCAAGGATACTAAACCGGTCGGTCTTTCGAGAAATGATTCCTTGTATCATTCCAATGTATTAAAATAATGCACCGGCTCCGAGATTCTGGGGTTGGGACGTTACATTCATCACATTTCTCAGATAATCTCCATGCTCTTCGTTGATCTTTTAATAAATAGTATTATCATCTATAAAGACTACCACAAACTGATTAAGGTAATCTCTAAAGAGTTTATTCATTAAATACATGAAGATATCATAGAAATTAGTAATTTCGAATAGAATAATAATAAATTAAAAATTTCCATGCCTCATAAGGAAGGATTGTTTGGGTATATCCTCATTATTAACCCTCAATTGATGATATCCAGACTAAATGAAAATATTAGAAAATTATTTATCTCCTCATATATGATAAAAAATCATCAACATGGGGTAGAGGATATTATTTCTTGACAATGATCTTGTAAAGTTCTCAATAATCAATGAAAAGATTTGTTGACCCATATCTCTTCTTAAAAAAAGAATAGGTTAACCCTATGGTGACACACTAAGGTATATGAATCCATTATAACTATTCTCTTAGAGTTTCTTTTTTGATTCCAGCAACTTTATTGGGGCCATTATATAAGGATTATTTGAAATATTTATAATACCATGTATGAATTATATTGAAAAATCAACTTCATGATTAAGAGTAAGACTATGAAACTCTTATAGAAATAAATCAACAAAATCTAATACAATTGGAATATCTTTAATCTTGAATTTCTCCCCAACTATCCGAGATAGGTACCCTTCATAGATAGGAATTAAGTCCTGCAAGATATAATTAATTTCCATTTGAAGTTCATATTCATCCTGAAACTGATAAATGATCATATATTTATTCAGAATATGAAGCGTGACTTACATTCCTTAGGAATTAATTTGTGATCCATATAAATAAATCCAATCCATATCTGTAATAATATAAAATTCAAAGAAATATATAATCCCAATGTTTTTTGGAATCACTTTCCCACAAAATTCAATTAGAGAGTAACTATATACTCGATATGATACCATTATACCATTTGGATTTTTTACTGCTAACTCAACATCTAATCATTGAAATGGGAATTCAATACCCTGTTCAAATTCCTTATATATAAAAGGGTGGGTGGATACAAAATCAAATAAGACATTAGTTTTTCTGGAGTGGATGATAAGTGTACATTTTACCACATCATTATCATAACACACTTTGTAATACACAGTCTCATGATATTTCGCTTTATATTTGAGCTTAAGAGGTTGCTGATGTCAATCATCATCATAAAATATCATATTCATGCACTAGTTTTAATAATTCTAATACTCTTTTTATTTAAATGATTGGATCGTGGGTGGTGTATTAGTTAGTGACTTATTTCCCTCCATTGTTGTAACGAGTCTATTAATCACCTTTTGACATTCATGATATTTATAACATGTTTTTCCTCATTTAAATCCCCCCATTATTCCGTTAAAACAATTCCTTTCATTTCTATTCCCACATTTTTAACACGTATATTTATATAATTTATTTCCACCATGTGATTTGTTCGAGTTTTCATGAGACTCAATCTTCCTTTTCTTATCAAAACCATTTGAATGGTGTAAATATATGATTTAAATTTCTACCTTGAGTGCACATCAAATGATTTATTCATAACTAATAAAATATCTTACAGCTAGTTCCATTCAGATACATAGTTTTAATCCAAAAAATAATCGATCAATATGGATTTGGGAGTGACTATTAAACCATAATCATACCGTTAAAGTCTTGTAAAATTATCCTCATAAGTACTAATGGATTCATAATTATTTTACATAAGATCAAGGAATTACTTCTTCATCTTTGAATGTAGAATATTAGGGAATTACTTATTAATAAATTTCATTTTAAACTCATCCCATTCCATGGAGTCAATTTATTCTTCTTGTATCATATTTTTAATAAGGTTTCATGATTGATCTGATTCTCCTTCCAAATGATAAATGGATAGGAAAACTTTTCTATATTTTGGACGTTGAAAAACATAAAATATTTTCTCAATTGTATGGATCTATTTATCATACATTAGTGGATTAGAATACCCACTAGAAGAAGGGGTATTTCCTCATGAAATACTCAACTATACATTGTTCCCTCCTTTTATCATTCGGAATATCAACATGATTCATGGAATAAAAAAGTTACATGAGAATTTAAATATGATTATTCATTCCAGATCCCATAGATTTTGGTTTCTTATATGGAAAACATTTCATTTTCAGTTATATTCATTGTTAGCATTATGTCTTATGGTTCTATCCATTGACTAAAACCAAGAATAAAAGTGAAATGATCAAGCAATAATAATCAAATTTATCTATCAAATAATTATTAAATATCATTAATAGGATATTTAAATAATAACAACTTCTTCTCAATCTATATAACCTTAGGTTCAACCAAGGTTTTTCCATGGTAATTACCAAAACTTTTTGATGATAACATATACTTAGACTTATCCCAAAGGTATTATTCAAATTTCTCTAATAAAAATATAAAAATATTGAATAAACCTATATTATGATACCAACTATAGTGACCTGTACTTTTAATACATAAATATTACATATTTTTTGTGAATATTCAATACATTTCACAACTACACGCCCAAGGACCATGAATGTTTAGTGTCTTTGGAGACTAGATACACAATCTTATTATTTTATGAAATATATTCAACATATCCCATAAATATCTTCCCACATTGTATTATTCATATAAATTCCCTACTCAAAACATTATTCATAACTTGGGGAAAGGAAACATAATAAAGGGTGATCTCAGATGCTCAGTAAGGGAAAACATGGGATATATCAATCGATGATCATATGAAATCATAAGATAAGCTTAAGGGTATGATATCATAATAATAATAATAATAATACTAAAATTTCATACCCAATCTCTCAAAAAAATACATGATTCATAGAATAAAGCATTATCATTTCAAAATATATGAATCTTAAGAGTGATAAATCATTATAAATCAATAATAAACTATATTTTCATTTCATAAAAGTGTGGTTCCATCATAGGCATAGAAACCCTTTCATATGTCAAGGTTAACTACTGTGACCATAAAATCAAAATATATTAAACATCACCAAAAATTTCCCATAGTGCATTAAGTATATAAACTTCTTTCTGATATTTTCCCAATCACATTGAATTTTTTCCCATGGTGGATAAATCACATTGACTTGTTTCCCATAGTGAATCAAACACATCGACTTGTTTTCCATAATTATCTCATGATATATAAAACTTAACGTAATACATTAGAGAAATATATAATTTTGGTCCCACCCATAACATAATAAAAACAATACATATGAGTTATACATGATCATAAATCATTCATGATATCATCATATAATCATATCACAAACCATAACCCATGAAAATAAAATATTTTTCATAAATATTTTATAATTTCATCATAGGATAACCCATGGAAAATAGAGGGTTTTTATAAAAATATCATCATTATAATAATAAACCATCCATATAAATAATAAGGATGGTATCATTAGATTATATCCCCACTAAAACATAATTAACTTCAAATGATATTATCATATATGAAACATCCTTTAAAATAATCCCTTGAATATTTCTTGTGAAAAATACCCTTTCCATTTTGAAATCACTTATTTAAAATCTACAAATTTCTAAAATATTATGGAAATTTTTTTATTTGAATATAACTATGGAAATATGTAAAGTAATATTCAATAAATTCACTGGTCCTCATGATGGGACATTCAGTTAATGTCATACAAGTTAAAAGAAAACATTTCTTTCACAATTTTGTAAAAAAATAAAAAAGTAACTTATTCATAAAAGGACCAAAAGGTTCCTTTAAAAAAATTATAGAAGTTAATAATTGGGTAAAACTTACATTAAAACCCATAGGATAATATTAAATCATTTTTTAAATTATTTTGTATAAAACATGGACATTGAAGAAAAATTATTTTTCGACCGAATAATAAAACATAGACAGTTTTCCTAAAAAATATTATTTAAATATATTGAGAAATTAATGTGTGGAAAATGAAAGAAAAACATACATTATCTATAAATAATTATAGTTTTATAAAATTAAATGGATTTATTATAGAATGATCATATAATTTTCTCAAGTAAACTCAAGCATAAGTAATCTCGATTAAAATATGACTAGAACATAAATCCCTTACCTAAAGTATCATATTTATTTGAATGTGTTTGAAAATATTTTATAAAATATTGATTTATTATACATGTATTTCATAAATATAATCATATATATCATACCATTTATGATTTACTTATGACATCATATCACCCATTTATTAATAATTTGTTATTAAAATCATGGTTCTATGTGATAATTGCTTCATTTTCCATGCATGTTTTTGTTCAGCAGTCTCATTCCTTTTCCATTGATCATGGTTCCATAATTTAAATAATGCTAATAATGATATAAATATTATATATATTCATTATATATATATATATATTTATTTATTTATAGTCATCCATAAAATTTAGATATAGAAAAATGAATTACACCATTCATGGAGATGGTAGGTCGTACATATGCATGAAAATTATTTCCATTTTTCAATGGATGGAATGAAAGAAAGGTAAAAAATAAATCACCTATAAAAACATTATTATATCATTTATGTAATATATATTCATTAAATTTATCCATATTACCATTCATTTCAAAATAAAGTGAAAAATGAATCACAACATTTCGTGGAGGTGGTAGCCCACATGTACACATGATAGACATTATTGTTTTCCAACGGATGTAAATATAATAAGGTAGATAAGATATTATAATTAATAAATAATTATTACTTCATAAATATCACACATAAATATTAAATTTTTTATTATAACCATCCATGAAATATGGTGATAGAAAATTAATTGCATTGCTACGTGGAGATGGTAAGTTGTAATACGCCCAAGTGATACTTTCACTTCTCATTTGAAAGAAATGAGGGTGAGTAAATGTGTTTTAATAATCGTAATAACATTTAATTATTTTGAGGATACTAAATTTATTATTTTAGTAATAATATCAAAGATATATATGAGTTATAATTAGAAAAAAAATAGAAATTGGTCGGGTAAGACAATTATCTATTCTTTGATAGGCCTCATTTAGTAACTTCCTAAGGACCCTTTTGATAATATTTTAAAACTAAAATCACATATAATTAATATATTTGGTAATTTAGAATACATTTTTGAGTTTTTGGGAGATCTATATGGCTCAGTGTAGTTTAAATAAGAGAAAGGTGGGGTTCCCTTTTATAAGCGAGGGGAGGGGTACTCTAGGATTTTTATAAAAGATTCAAATATAATAAATTAATTCTCTAGAAAAATTATACCAAATGAATAGAGATTAGAATTAAAGGTAATTATATGTTTAAATTCCATAAACCAATAAATGTTTTACTGGATTATGTGGTTTTTTAAACCTTATCATTTGGTTTAACCCCTTAGTTAAATTATTTTATCCTTAATAGCGTTAACACCTTTTTCACTATTAGAGGGTTATAATTTGACTTATAAGGTAACAATTTTTAAATAAATGTAAAATGGGTGAAATTCTAGACCATTTATCATCATAGTTTTCCACTTATAATATTTTATGTTTTTAAAACAATTTAATAATATTTTATTTAATATAAAATATCATTAATATCATTTTGGACACTTCAATTAATTTGAAATTAAAGACACCAATAAAAATATAGAATTAAAATATAATAATTTAAAACATCACTAATATGTAATATTTATATAAAAAATTCATGTTACTCAATAATTCATTCAAATTTAATTACTTTTAACATTATTAAAATCATTTAATTGTTTTTTCTTAATTGAATAAATATTGTGTTTGGTTTGCGTAAGCATTTAGGGTAATCATTCAACAACTTAAAATTAAAATTAAATTACTATAATAAATAAAATTAATTTATCTTTAAAATAAATATTTATAAATTCATATAACTTCTTTTTACCATTATTATAAAATATTATAGATATTAAAGTTGAGATAGTGAAATTTTTTATTTATTCTTTTCTTAAATTAATATAAAGGTCATAATCAAAGAAAAATGACAAAAGTGTCTATATATTCAAGACATGTATAGAAATTTATAAAATACACCCAAAAAATAGGACAAAGAAAAGTTTTATATAAGCATTAAAGCCATATCGAAAATGTTTAACCTATTTTACCCATTTTAGCCTTACAGAGGTGAAAAAAATTACAATAGTTACTATTCATATTAAATGAAAATGAAAGGGGCATATTTAAAAAATTTGGTACTCATGATTCAAAATATGTAATATATTTTTAAAGATTTATTTTCTATAACTGGCATAAATTCATTTTAAAATATGGGTGGAAATATGATAAAAACCTTTTTTTAGAAAAAAATATATATTTTTTAGCATAACACTGGATATATATTCTTATTGCATGCCTAAAAATATTATATGGATATTAAAATTTTTAATGTATGTTTTTCCTTAAAATAAGTCACCAATATCTATCAATATAATTTATTAAGATAAAATCACATTGCACCCATAAATATAGTTTTTCAGAAAAAACATATATTTTACTTTCAAATGATTTTTATTTTCATTTATAATCAATTGATAGGCAATGAATTAATTTTAAACATGTGTAAATCATAAATTTTTCATAATTTATCTATTCCTATTCATACCCACCAATCCAATTGTTATATGATAATGTATTACTTCATTATGTTTCATTTAGAGTCGGGGTTGCATGTATCACAAGCTATTAAAGAAATTAAATTTATTAAAAGAGAAATGTATCATAAAATCTTAGGGTGTTAAATGAACTTTTTAAATAAAATAAAATATTTTAACAATGACTATTATGTTTTATAAATTTGTGTTAAACCCAATATCATATTAGTTTAATAATAAAATTATAACTAAGACATAAAAAACAAACACTAACATTAAAATAAAATAATATCAAGAATTGTAGGAACCTAAGAGCTCCGGCGATGACCTGAAAAAATCTAACATAGTCACTATATAGAATGACTGGTGTTAGATATCAGCATCCCTCCCTAACTCCTATTTTTACCCTATCTATCCAAACCATGGGGCAAATCCCTAAGTTGAGAAACTCTCACCTTAGAGCCACTAGCCAAAGAGATTATCATACACTAGTACATAAAGTGTTCCTAGGTCTCCGACCTAGCTACCGTGAATTCCCATGAAAGAAAATAGAGTTGATCCAAAAATAATAATTATATAAAATATAATCATATCAATTCTTAATAAATCTCCAACTCATCGTCAAACACCTTTCACAGAAACAAACCATTTATTAAGTATAATAATATAATATGAACTTCCCCTAACGAGGCATCCATCAATAACATCATAACGATACAATTTTCTATAAACCTTAAATAAAAATTAAAGGCAATTTTTCTAGGGATATTTTCTTTAGAAATACTTTTTAAAAAAAAGTAATAATCTAACCATAAGGTTCACCTTTTTAAAACTAAATCACCCCAAATTTCCTTAAATCCCAACCACATAAGACCATCATACAACTTGAGGGTTCAAATGGATAAAACCCCTATAAAGGACCCTAGAACACCCTCAATTACATTTAAAAATCATAATGTTATATTTAAATCATGAATGTCCCTTTGAAAGGCTATTCAATCATTTTAACAAACATGTAGTGTTCTTAGCATTCTAAAATAATTGGTACTTATATTTTTTAAAATAGAACACTTTATCATTAATTAAAATATTTATGGAATTGAACTTATTTTGTGATATCAAACTATGTATGGGTGATAAAATTCATATATCATCTTAAAACATATATTTAAATCCACAGTAAATTATAGTTTTAAATTTGAAGTCTTATAAATGGGGAATCCTACCTTTAATCTCATTGATTTTAAAAAAAATAGGTGTGAATCCACCTAAATAAAGCTGAGAGGACCCTATAAGGTCAAGGGGGTCTTAAAATAAAGAAACCCCAAATTAAAATTTAGGTAAACTTAAGCCCTAGGTCTCTAAGATATTACATGGGCAATAAGAGGAGAGAAAAGAAATAAAAGAGGGAGAGGAAAAGAAGTTATAAGATATTTCCATGATGATTTGGCCTTAATCTTAATAAAAGATAATAAATAACCAAGGGGGGAAGATAAATTTAAGAGGATTTTTTTTGGGAGTCGTGGGTCTCAAATGGGAGGAAGAAAGATCCCTAATAGGGTTTATTTTGAAAAATTAAAAACAGTAATCTCTCAGACAGGTTTCGTGGTTTGGGCACATTATTTGGAAAACAATTTTATAACCAAGAAAGATTCACTGGATGGCCTAAGAGTTGTACCATGGTTTTGGGTGTTGGGTTTTCCAAACCATATGAGCACCACTGAGATTAGTTATAGGTTTTTTGGCTGTACAGTTTTTACAAACCGTGTATTAATCATGCTCCTAACATTACAACAACAAATTTAAAAAAATCTAATGTGATTCAACACAAAATTAAAGGATAAGTAATGAAATCAATAAATAAATAAAATAATATGGAAAAAATGTTTAGGGTGTGAAAAAATTAAAATATCACTAATCTTTAATATGTTCCCCTAAATCATTTAAGGTTTTTGATAGATAATGGGTGATAAAATACTTAATGTGAGAGAATAATTTACCCCAAAAACTTATATAATTTGGTTTAACTAAAAATATTATAATTTAACAAAATGATAAAACCTAATAAAATTAAAATCATTCATAGATAAATTGAACAATCCAATATTTAAAATAATAATACAATGGTTATAATACATGTGTTAATGTTACACATGGTGTAAAAATATAAAAAGGTGATATTTGGCTAATAATATCCATAAATTTAAGTTTCCCATTAATATATCAAAATTCCAAATGGAAATAGACTATAAGTAATGAACAATGTTATGCGTGATTTCCATCACTAAACCTACAAGTCAAAAATTAATACACAACTTTATATGCATTGGCGTACACATGTAGTAGGTGAGTATATCCACATACTCAATATATGTTCCCTCCCATAAAAATCATGAATTAGTAATTAAATCTAGAAAAAAGAAATATATATTTAATGAATTCATGTTAAAATCTAAAAACATTGAACACAAAGGATTCAAAAATCATCAACAAAACTTACTCGCTCTTTATAGTTGAAAAACACTAGTTATCACCATAAAATGATTTTCATATCACTTTTAATATTTTGAATATAAACAATATAAAAATAATGATATAAAAAATATAATCATGTAAAGGGATAATATAAAGTAAATAATGGGAACTATTAAGGGAAAACACCAGTTGAGAACCCTCTATATGATACCATACACTTGACAAGACCTAGGTCATCACTCGAAGCCATACGATTCAATTAACTAGCATATAAATCTAAACAAACACCATAACCACCCACCCCACTTTATTGTGGGTGACTTATATTAATATAGATATTTATTTGGTCATACTAAATAAAATACCGAAGTTCATGTCATCATTTATCAAAGAATATAACAAAAATAAAGGATTGTACCATTCATAAAAACATCACATAACTTAAACCCCTAAATAACATCATTCATTGATATATAAAAATATCTAATCTAATAAATATACCTTATCATAATTTAGAACAATACACAATTATTTTTAAAAAAATATCAATATAGACACATAAAATAAAAAAATAGATGGTAAAAAAAATTTCAATGAACATGTCAAATCCTCACATGGAATTTTTTTTAATAGATAAAAAAACATTTTTAATTTTATAAAAAATATATTTAATCACTTTATTTCATAAAAATACACAATTAAAATATGTTTTTTCAAGGGAATAATAATATAAATATTCACCTACCTCATATCACAAATATAAATTTATATACTCTATTCTGTGATCCTAAAATCATAATAAAATACCACATGAACCAAAAGGTATAATTTAAATAAAAAAAATATATTTTTTAAACTCAAAATAAATAAAAATGATTAAACTATCACTAATAGGTTTAATTATTCTAATAAATATTATAATTGTGTGAAAATAACATATATAATTCTCTTCTCACTTTTACAAAAAAATCCCAAACCTTCAAGTAGATTTTTCCATTATTATAAAAAACCCCACATTTAAAATCACTGTAGTAAAACAAAAAAATCAGGTAATGATATAATAAGCGAAAATGATAAATATACATTTAATTAATAAAATAAATGTGTTAAACCCCTCAAGAATAAAATTTATATTAAGTTCAAACCCCTATGGGATCATGCATGTTCGGAAGGGGAATAAGAGAGAGGAAATGAGTAAAAATGATTAAAAAAACAAGGGATATAAAAGATGGAAAATATTTATTATGGTTTTTAAAATATACCACAAACTATTAGGATTTACTGCCCATTTTTCACCCCTTAGTGGTTTCTCACGATTTTTAAATTGTTTTAATAATCATACACAGTCCAAAACCATTTTTTTACTCGCTTTTTCCACCCAGATTAATTGAAAACTCTACCCATACAAATGACTCATTTTCAAGGTTATTTTTAAGACTTTAAAATCATTAAAAAATTTACATTATTCAACCTTATCCTTTTTAACATAATGAAAAAAAATAAAAAAAATTTTATTTGAATTAAATTATAAAAAAGTATGGTATTATAAGAACTTAAACATTGTTATAATGAGTAATTGATCTACATTTGGAAAACATTTAATGTGATTTCCAACAAAAAATTATTATCATCATGATTCACCATGGAATTGATACTAATATGGAAGATACCAAGTCTATATTTTGAGGAAATTTTTTTGTTTCATATGCACTGAGGAAATAAGTTTTGTGGGAGTTTAACTGATCTCATTTGGTAGTTTATCATATAGTTAAAAAGATGTTTAAATACCCAATGATTCAATTTTAGTGGTCTAGTATGAAAAGAGATATTTTAAAATTCATGGAATCGGTAGGTGTAGGTGGATCATTTTGTTTAGTAAGTTTGATGTTGAAACCTAGTGTGTCTTAATGGAAATATAATGACATATCCTTTGACATTGTGATTGGTCTCTATAATACTACTCTTGGCCATGATATTTTTATGGTTATCACATATAAAATGATAAATTATATTCTATTTTAATCTATTCATGGGAATATTTTAGTAAAAACGATGGTTAGGTTATATGTTAATGAGGTGGTGAAGTTACATTATGTTCCATTAATAATAATATAAGATTAAAATAATCATTTTACCTCAAGGTTATACTGGGGATTAAAATAGAATTTTGTAACTTTTTTTTACTTGATAATAGAATTTCCCTAAAAATATGAGGAGATATAGTGAGTTATAAAAATCCAGGAGGACATGTTGATGACCTGAATTGTGGATTTCAAGAGTGCATGATTGGAGAACCTACCCTTGGTGTTGTTCATATAAACCAATAGTTATCAATCTACCATTATAATGGTACATTTTTAGGTGTTATATAAGAGACCATTTAGATCTATATTATTTTGGTTTGAAGTCATGGAGTCGAAAATCTTGTTCCCCAACATAGTTTATAGTATGATAGAGAAGGTTTATCAGATAGAGGAATGCATGATGGTGTAATAAAGTCTGTAGAAGTAATATGTTAATCAATGGAGGATACCTATTTAGTTTTAAGAAGGTTATCATGTTTTTAAAGCTATCACCTCATAGTTTATTTTATAGGTTTGATAACAGAATTAATTTTGTACCTTGTTTTTTTAACCCTTTTACATCCTAGAGAATATTGGAAAGTTAGATTAAAATCTACCACTACATTCTTAGCTGAAGTGGGTTCATAGTGTGTTACTTATATCAGACCTGTAGATGTATTTTATTAATTCTTATCATTTGGTTTAATAAAAATATTTGGATCTAAAATGGGATTAAAAATTCATGATAAGCCTATGGAGATCCAATATCTTTGGGAGTATGTATTACTGGGAAACCTAATCTCTCAGGTGTGGGTGTTACGGGGGTGCGGAGATATAAAGTAGAGAACATAGAATTGAAAGAATCATATGAAAGACTAATAAAATCATGTTTTATCTGACTTTTACATTTAAACTAATTTGAGTTTTGGTATTTTTTTTATTTAAAATATTAAAAGTCCTAAGGGTGGAGAGTATGTAGTGACTCGGACGCTCTATTAAGAGAAATTGTTATTTTTTTATTTAGATTTTACACATGATAAGGGTAAAATTATAAAATACTAATAAGTGGGGAATAATATTTAGAAATGGACTTCTATATTAGGATCAGGATACTTAGTTTTGATTATGCTAATATTTTAGTGTGGATCCAGGTCTGTCTAACATTACAGGTCACTGGTGATCACTGAAAGTTAAAAATAAAAACCCCCTTAATATATTTTTCATTAATTAATTTATAATTAATATAAAATTATGAAATTGATTTAAATGGAAAAATATACTAGATTTAATGATACCATTCAAGATGATTAAATCAAGGTATGGTTCTTTGATTTTAATCATGATCTTCATCCCCCTTTATAATATTTTTTTTTCATTTTTTTATTTTAATAATGAAAACTTATTTGTATTTTTATTCATTAAACCTAATAAATATAAAATAAATTTATTTATGACATATATCCATAGAAACAAAACTTTTAATGATTTAAGTTGCGGATTTTGAGAAATATTATAGAAACTTTTTCTAGAATTTTATTTTATCAATAGTTTTTATAGGGTTAAACATTATATTCATGTTGAATAAACTATATTTATATAATATTATAATTTATATAAAACTATATTTGAAATTTTGTGGGGACTAGAGAAATTTTTTAGGATTTAGATCATATGTGGTGGTGAACATTGGTCAGTTTTGGTCTATATAGTAGCCAACAGTACTTCAATCAACCATCCTATATGAGATCTGATAAATAGAGAAGCATCACATATCCCTTCTATTTTAATGGGTGCTATTCAGTATTGAAAAAATGATATCATTTCAATCAAATGATTGAATAACTGGGATATGATCCCATTTTTCCTTTATGAGTGGCTGAAATCGAGTCCCCATGTGTGTTACATGACACGTATAGATTGTAAAAATATGGGGATATAGATCGCTCCCCCCCTTTAATGATCTTAACCATTGGTATTGAGTGATTGATGGTCTAGTAATCAAATTGTGGGTAAGTTAAACCTTCATCATCAAGTATATCTGATATCATGACCTAGATATATAATATATATCTCATACACCATGATCCATGGTAGCACACATGTTGGCATGTGGGGGTACCATGCAATACCCCATGACTAACTAAAATTTATTGAGGCGTGTGGGGTGTGTAAGAGGAATTATTAAGCACTGATTTTTTTTATCCTTTTGAACTCTAAAAATTAATGTATCCTTGACTTTAATCTATGGGTAAAGTTTTTTAATTTAATTATTCATTATGATTACTAATAAAGTATGTAAAATTGTGCCTACATAATTGGCTACAGAATTAGAATATGGTTCTTGGTTATGATATATGAATTATAAAGGATGTTGTGCTTAAGGTTATCCCAAGGTTAGGTTGATATGTTTTATTATAAGTATTACTTGAGATATATTCTTACAACTAAAATTATGAAGGATAAATTTATTGAAAATGTTGTATATGGGTGCCTAATACTCTTTCTCACTCACTACCCAAGGTTCAAAGTAGACCAGTTGTATAGTTATTGATCTAGCATAAGACCAGTGATTTAATTTTGGTGATCAAGATAACATGGGTAAATTTAAAATGTATATTATTATATGACTATATTATGATATTTTTTATGTTAGGGAGATACTTATATTTTTATGGATAATTCTGAAAGGATTACCTTAGGGTTACATTAAAATTTATGACTAGCATTCACACATACAAAGGGTGGTCTCCAATATTCATTGAGGGTGTGTTTTAAGGGGAATATATTGATGGAAATAGTGTTTCAAATTGTTCCCCTCCCTAGATAACAGAGTTTCTAGTGGAGGAATGAACTATTGGTTTGGATCTGGTCTCCCCTTGTAGGACGTAGTATATAGGGGCCCTTGTAAGGTAATATTTCAGAGGTGGGAACTTTTATATATATATATATATATATATATATATATTGTTGTTGTTGTTGTTGTTATTTGGTGAGTGTAATTATGGTGAGATATAGGTAGATTTTACTTTTTTATGAATGTTTCCTAAGATATTTTATAGTTGGGACAACGTATTGGTTTAAATTAAAATATTTATAGATGTGGACGTAGTTGTTGATTATATTAGTCTTATATTTTTTCATGGGAAAATTATACTGCATATTATTTTACTCATCCTTGTTTTCTCACTTTCATGTTAAGACTAGGTCAAGGTAGACTATTGAGACCAAGTTGGAGTGGATTTTTTAGGTTAGAGAAGATGGATTCCCTTGAATTTATGTGTTATCCAAAGGCAGAGTTTGTTAAAGTGGATGTGATCAGTGTTGTATTTTTTTGAAAATAAAAACAACAAATATAAAAAATGGATCACATTAAATATAATTTAATTAATGGTGTTTTAATTTAGGTGAAGTTATTTTAGGAGTTTGGAATAATACTAGGACTGAGAAAATGAGGTTTTGGAGAGGTTTTTGTGTTTTAGATGAAATTACACTAAAATGCAGATAGTCGTGTCCCTATGTATAATGTGTAAGAATATAAATACATTAAAGGAAGATTAAATCACATTAAAATAAAAGTTTTAATGTCATGATTGTACTCTAAATCTGATGATTTTTGAATTGGACTTTCATGTCAAGGAAATCATGTTTCAAATAAAACATGTTATAACGTGAATTATAGAATCATGTTATGGTGAGGAGGCTATAAGAAATTTGTGATCATATAAATTAGAGGTTCTAGGGTGTCACATCATAGTGTAATAGATCATTAAATAATGCACCTAGATGAGAATAATCATGTGAATTGTGTAAGAGACATTTTCACTGTAAAGTTATTGGTTACGCCGTAAAGCATAAAATCATGTCTTAAGCTTTAGGTTATAAAAAAAGGTGTTTCTCGATTTTTGAAGGTTTTGAATGTTCATTATTTAAGAGAGTATGTCACACCATAATAGAGATTTTTTTTTGAGTAGTTGAAAAGTAACCACTATATCAAGCTATAGTGTCCCATAGTTATGTCACAAATAACATTCTCATGTGAGAGAGAAAATAGTTACACTATGGTGGAGGGAGAATCAAGAATTCATGTTTTTTCTAATATGGTACACTTTATGATTTAATTGTTGTTATATATAGATCCTTTAAGAACCTAAATCTTATCCAAGGGTGGATAGAATGTCATGATTTTTTTGAAGACTCAAAATGAAGCAAGAGTGGTAGAAGTGTAAGATACTCATTTTAATTTTAATTAGGAATTCAGATTTAAGTTTATAAAGATAGGATTATTCCTATTAAAAGTGATAAATAGATAAATAATGGGAAAAAGGAGAGACATGAAGAATTGAAAAGAAGAGGAAGAGTAATAATAAGATTAGAAAAATAATTTAAATATGAAGAATAATAAAAAAACTTTATTCAAGTCCAATTTAGATGAAAACATTGTTGTTACTATTATTTCAGAGTATCTATCATTATATGTGTGGGATAACATTACAAAAGTCAGTAGATAGATTTTATATAACATGTTTAAGGATAAAACATGCTTTTTATATTCAACATCTTGAATCTAGTGGATCATATGATCATGATTTATTCAAAATTGTTTCAATGATGTGGCCATTAATTTTAAGAGTAATACCATGTAAAAATTTTATTTTTATACCAATTTTATGCCTTGGTGTGAGTATGGATATTATAAAACAATAATTTCATTATGTTTAATAGGTATCAAATTTGTTTTGAAATAAAAATATAAAAATAAGTTAATTCACTAATCCCCCCCCACTACCTCTTAATGAATTCTCATAAAACTTTGGAGTAATTTTCAAGTGTTATTAGTGTTGTCCTAGTTGCCTTTAAAGATAGTCATATATTTATAATGTTTCATAAAATCAGTTCCTCTAACTTTTGGGTTTATAGTTTTGAATTTATATATTGAATATGAATCATATTAATTCAATGAATAGAAATTTTATTTCTTTGTTTAATGGGAAATATTGTTACATTTTCAAAGATCAGATGATTCTATACATATCTTCCATTAGTTATGATCTATTAGATCCTACTACCAATGGTTTTATATATTGTGTCAAATATATTTCAATGAAAATAATTGATAGAAAGAATATGTAGAATTACGGTTATTCTTGGAATTTCAACTTATCGTCTATTTTAGAAAAGAATTTTCTCAATATTAAAGGGATTAGAATATAAAAATACATTTTGGATAAATTGGAAAACATTTCTAAAGGAAATTTAAAAGAAAAATAAATCCTATATATTGGTTTAGATAATGAAATATGAAGATCCCAAGATAAATGATGACGGAAAGGTGGAAAACTATTCACTAGAGTAATGATGTTGTGAGAAACATCATAGTTTTGGGTGAGAGAAATAAATATTCTATGGTTTTGGAAAATATACTACAAATCATAATGAAAATATTTGATGCATAATTTTTTTTGGTTGAAGACCATACACCCAAAACACTTTCATTGGATGGTTTTCAAATCATTTTTATTTCTTATGAAATGGGGAACAGAAGTTTTTCTAAGAAGAAGTTTAAATTTGATAAGGAAATGTCTTTTAAATATTTGAATAAAGATAAGAGAAGGAAAGAAGATGTTTGAGATGAAAAAAAATTCTTATGAGAATAAAATATTAAAAATAAAATTTGATAAAATCATGTCATTCATTTTAGGAATTTTGAGAATTGGAAAAGGAAAGTATCAAGGGAAGCTCCCACTCAAATGTTTCAATTATGTATCTATTATAAAATTCCAAAAAAATCCCAATTTTAGTACATAGTAATATTACAAGTATGATGTTGAAAATATTATTCATACCTCAAAGAAGAAATATATAAATTTTAAAAGAAAAGTTTTTCCTCAAAGGGGAAATGTAAGAATTTTTTTAACCCAAAAATAAAAATTTTTATCTAAGTTTAAAGACATTGATAGTACTAAGAACAAATATGAAATTTATACTTCAAGTAAATTTAGTTAAAAAAATTATCATTATAAAATTGAATGAGTAAGTGGTTATTAGTGATGAGAGAAAAAATTATGGAACTGTAGAAGAAACAAAAATGGATTCATTTATAAAGTGGGAACTCAAAGAATTTTTTCAAAATATTTCAAAGAAAACAATAGTGAATAATAATATAAATAAAAATAGAAAATAATCAATTAAAAATCACATATTACATGTTGAAAAGGATTAAAATTTTAAAAATGAGATTTATTACTTAAATAAGATACTCATTGAAGAGACGAATTTGAATGTTCGCATGGAAGAAAAGGATAAAGAAAAGAAGAAAGGACTTGAATTTGTTCAAAATAAATTTATGGAATAGAATAAGAAATTGAGAAAGTTCAAATATAACTTTTACAATTATATTTAATAATTTATATACATCATAAAGAAAAATATGATGTTAAATTTTTATTAGAAACATTGGTAGAGAAATTTGAATTTGTGGAAAAGAAAAAAATTCTCAAAAATATTGAAATTACAGTAATGATAAATTTAAAGAGAAATATACTAAAAATAGTGATTTTTAAAAGTTAGGTACAAATACTAGAATTAATAATAAATTTTTGGGAGTCTACCAAAATTTTTGTTTGGAGAAATAAACCAAAGCTAATGGTCAAATTTTTAAGAACATTAGGATTCTACTTTTGGAGAGCAAGTAGTTTTCAAATGGAAGTAATAAGTTTTTGGTTAATTCTAGTATTTTAGAATATTTTCAAATATGGAAAGGATATTTTGGTTTAATTTAAAATATAACTCTAAACTTAAAATATATGTTTGGCAGAGTCATCCCCTTCAAAGAATAAAATTTTAGAAATAATCTAATAATTTTAGAATGAAGGTTGGATTTTTTTTTCAAATATTGGAGGAAGTTTTTGGATGGTGTGATAGACTAGGTCAATATAATAAATATTATCTCTAAAAATTACCATCAAAACTATGTATAAAATAAAATACTCAAAAGTTTTATTAGAAGAAAGAAAATGTAAAGGAAGGATCAGTGACCTTTAGCAATGGTAGTTATCTCAATATGAGAGAATTTGAGTCATCTATCATGTGAGAGTAAAATAAGAAATCTAAGAACACTTTATTTTTAGATGGGTTGAGAAAAAATACTAATACTACTAGAAAAAAAGGTTATACCATTGGTTTCGAACTGTTGTTCTAGAATTCAAACCATTAGTATAGCCTATACCAATGGTTTGATGGTCCATTGGGTTATTTTCCATCGGGATTGACCTATAACAATTATTTGGTCAAACCATTGGTATAGGAGGTCTATAAAAATTGTTTCCAAACCATTGATATTGGTAATTTCATAAGAAATACCTATACAAATGGTTTTACAAAACTTTTGGAATATGTTCTATGAAAAAAATGATGTTAGGTATTGAACCCATAACTTCACTCGTACAACTAAACAACTTAAACACTTGCCTATGACCACATTTGTAATCTACCTATCCTAAGATCCACTAAATCTAGTTCCCCAAGTTGTTTTTCCACATGAACTCATGTGTGTCTCCCTATATTCTAGTGGTTTCTGACTAGTTGTGAGAATCTAATGAAACGCATGGGGAGACTATTCTCTCTTTATTAGAGTAATCCATAGTAGATAAGATAAGAAATAGTATATCAATATAATAGGAAAAAATTCAATCCCAAAACAATTCCCAAAAACTGAGTAAATTCCCACAACCAAATAGTAAATATGCCATTCCATGTCATACTGTTCCAAGTTTAATGGAAAACCCAAAATAAATACATGTTAAAAATCTCCAAAATGGTTTTTGACACCAAGTTTGGTTTCCTCATCCATGCACGTCCCTGAGCCCCAAATCAACCCTCTAGTATATGGAATTTTCTCTTTTCCTAACCTGTAACCATGAAATATTATCAGGTATCCCACAGTATCTCGAGCAGGGTGTGAGTACAACTCAATAGTCCATCACCAATGGTGTCTAAAAAATATCCATTCTAACAATATGTGAAAAATTATAGGAAATAATGAAACTATAGAATGGAACAGGTTACATCATTAAACATTTATTAGATAAATTTCTTTCATTCCCTTTCTTCTTATTTTACCCATATTCATCAACCTAATTCACCATATTTTGTTTTTTTGTTCCATGTATCAAAATGGTCACAAGTTAGAAAACATGAAGCCTAAGCCAATAAATATGATCGGGATTTGGAATTCTATGTCCGACCATACTAACAACAATATAGAACCTCATTTCTATACTCTTGGATTCGGGATCATCAGTCCCTTCCCAAGATAACTACTATGCACAGGGGTGCTTGGAGCATCATTCTGTCCCACCCATGATAGTGGAGCATCATTCCAACATGCCACTACTATATATCACCATCACATATATAATATCCTGAAATTTTCTAGAAATTCTTACTGCTAATTTACATATACTCTTTTACCTTGTTTTGAGTATATTTTTTGTGGGTTTTACCTTGGGTGTGTTTGGGTGAGAATGGAAGTTTATTTAAGGAAAAGGGGTAGTGCACAGTTGGCGCACTGTTTTCCCAAACCATGTGCCCAGCCTAGAAAACCATGCGAACCTAGGTAAAGGAAATTTTCATATCTAGTGCACAGTTTTCCAAACCATTCACCCTCTTAGGATTAACCGAGCACCCCCCCCCCCCCTTAGAAAATGTTCATGGTTTAGGAATAGGGTTTAGAAAAATGTGCACCCCTGTCAAGGAAAATATGTGTGTAATTTTAATTATCCTGAAAATTAGATCTAATATACATGAACTTCCATAATTCATCCAAAATTAACCCTAGATCAAGTCTAAAAGTTTTTTTCGCATTTATAGAGGCTCTTGGATAGATTAGAATGCCCTTAAACCTCTTTTATTGACAATTTGAAGCTCAGATTGAAGATTTTCACCTCTCTCAGTAATAGATTATAATCCAAATTAGTTTCCTCTCTCTCTCTTATATATTTTTCTAATTATTTGAGAATATATTTTCCTTTATTTGTGATGGATCTAGATCATGTTTTGATTGATCTTGATTCTTTTCATCTTGGACCCATATTTCAGATCTGGGCCATGTTCTTCATCAATTTAGAGGTAGGTGGTCTAAATTAAATTCCCATAATCTTGAATCCAATTGTATGTTTGTGTTGTTAGATTTCAATTGGAACTTTTAGAAATTGAATCTTGAATTGAATAAATTAATTGATTAATTGATTTATGGAAACATTTAATTGGATTAATTAATTTTTTAATTAATTGTAATGTTGAAATTGTGGAATTGGATTAATTAATTGTTGAATTAATTAATGTAATGTTGAAATTGTGGTATTGGATTAATTATTTTTTGGATTAATTAATGGAATGTTTAAAGTATGGAATTGGATTAATTAATTGTTGAATTAATTAATTGATTGTTGGGATTGTGGAATTGAATTAATTAATTATTCAATTAATTCATGGAATTTTATGATTGTGGACATTAGTGAATTAATTAAAGGATTGTGTGATTGATCAATCAATGTGTTTAAGAATTCATTGAAAATGGGAATTATGAGATGGTTGGATTAAATATGATGTTTATAAAATTGTAATACATGTGAAATTATGATATATGTGACATCTTGATATACATGATATTATGATATATGTGATTTTGTTATATATTTGTGTGGGACATGGACTGTTGCTTCAAAATTCCATAGTGGCAAATGAGTGTGGGACACAAATTGATGCTTCAAAAGCCAACTTGTGTGATTTATTGAAAAAAGGTTGTGGGATATGGTCTGTTTTATCATAATCCCATAATGATAAATGATTGTGGGATGGGGATTGCTACTTCAAAATCCCACTTGTGTGATTTATTGGTAAATGAGTCATGGGATATGGACTATTGCTTCAAATACCCACGGGGTCCTAGGCATGGCAATCTAGGCCCAAAATATTGGAATTAGACTATGGTTCTAATGGATCATAATATGAATTGAAATGAAATGATAATTGATAAATATGGTATTGTGATATGTGATATCCTTTGGGGATTGGGTATACTCTATCATGGGATGAAGTAGGTATTGAGTGTTTGGGTGTCCTTAGGAACCTAGGGGTTTATGTGGTTAAATAAATAAAAATTGAATATATGTAAATTGTTCACTTTATTTATTGTATTTTATTCTTTATAAAAATTCATACACTATTATTGAATGGATATTTTTTTAAAATATGTTGGTGGTAGCCTACTGATTTGTACTCACAATATACCTAGTCTTCCTAATTGGTACCCAAATAGACTTCATGTTTTTATGATAGGATAAGGGAAAGAGTCCTATATTAGATGGTTGAGTTGGGATGGAGATCAAATGAGGGAATCAAAGGTGATTTGGGACTCACTTGTTAATTGTTAGTGTATTTATTTATTTTGGGTTTTTCATACATACATATGACACACATTTGTTATGACATATCTCTTTTTCAGTTTTGTATATTGTATTCCTATTTTGGTCAGCATGTGACATTGATATTATTCTGGTTATGGTTATATTATTTAGTTATTTTTTATTTATTTCCACTATTTAATTATTCTGATAAGGATAGTATAGTCTCCATGTGATTGATATTAGACCCTTTCTACAAGTCAACAGCCTTTGGAGTATGGGGAGGCACGCTTGAGGTCATGTGACTGATCATCTCAAGGCACCAATGTGTGTCACCTATGCCGGGACATTACAAAGTGGTATTAGAGCCCATTTTTCTTTTCTTTTATTTTTTATTACAATTTTGTAAAGGTAGATAGGATTCTTGGAACATTTGGGCCTTGGTTATGATCTCATTCATGGGAGTAGCTAACCTAAGTATAGGGGAAAACCCAAGTACCCAGGGTGGTATTTTTATAATTGGTGTGTTCTATTAAAGTTGTATCTTATTTCCCCTTGGGTGGTTCACTTGGTGTGTAATGTAACTATTTTTTCTAATATTGTTTTTATATTTTACTCATTTCTCAGAATGGAATGAGAGTTGGGTATTCATGAATCATTCTAGGAACTCGGGATTTATGGTGACATGCATCATTTTAGTCACACAAGAAAAATCATGTTTTGGGTACGTTTTTGAAATTAAAATGTTATTCATTACTTGTATATTGAAATGAAAATGTGTGTACTATGAAAATAAAAATTTTAAAAGATGAAAAATTTGGATAAATGGGTGTCTAATGAGAAACTTGAATAATGAGAATGTTTTTACCTATTTTTAACTATGACCAAGATGTAGGGTAGTTAAGGGTAGTGATAGCACCATGGTTTTGACTATGTGGTGGGGTTTGGGGGAATGATTTATTATGGATTTATGTCAATACCTATAAATATGATAATGTTGTGAATGTTTAAAAATACATGTGTTTATCATTTTAGAGATATGCCTCCATGAAGATGCTTTCTAAGAGGGAAATAAGAGGATATGCGTGGAAATGATCCTCCAGCGGTGGAACCTAAGGAACCAATAGTGCTAGGTAAGGAAGTCTAAGAATAGTTCTGGGAGAATATTGATTTCTTTATCTAGTTCATGGAAAGATACCCAGGGTAGGTTCTAAAGAGTATGTATAACCTAACATGAGATTTTTAGTTGAAGCACCCTCAGACATTTATCAGAGAGGGTGGACTTGAGGAAGCTTAGTCCTTGATTGAGTATATCCAGAATATACTTGACCACTTGGAGAATCCTATTGAGAAGAGAGTTGAATTGGTTGTTTAAATGTTACATGTTCAATAAAAGAATTATAGGGACATCCTGACTCGGTATGGACAGCTATAGGATACTAAGTGGGAGGAATTTCAGAAGAATCTCTTGGAGCACTTTTACCCAAAGATGTGCAGGCAAGAGAGAGCATCTTGGTTTATGAGGTTGGCTTAGGGGATAATGTCTATTATGGACTATGTTATATTATTTATATATTTTCATCACTATATTCTAGCATTGGTGGGGGATGAGGCTACTACAACGAAGTGGTTTCAGGATGGTCTTAAAAGTGAAATTAAGTCCAAAGTGAATATCTTCAAGCTGAAGAAGTTTTTTAAAGTGGTGAATCTGGCTCTAATTTTTTAGGGAAACCTGAAGGAGTCTTCTACTAGAGGATATGTGTTTTCTTCTAAATGATATAGATGTATAAATTCCGAGAGTAGGAATTGTCACTATAATAATGTTAGCCAGGGTAGTGGGAAGTAGAGTGGGCATGGGGAAGGTTCTGTTACTCAGGATCTTACTCGAGTGATCTTTCACCATTTTTTTAGGTCGAGTCACTTTCATAAATAGTTCCCCTAACTGCCAGTAGAGTTCTGAACCTATGGAGGGATGGTTCATCTATATAGGTTCTATAGAAACCCATGACAGATGGGTAATGACGTAGTAGTTAAGTGAATCAGAGTGTGTGAAGGGAATATTCTACACCATATCGGTCTGAAAGATGGAGTTATATTGACCATAATGGTAGAGGTAGTGGATGCACTGCTTATGGGAAAGAGAATCAATATTAGCATAGTGGTGCAACTTAGGGTACTCAGACTGCATCACAGGGAAGAGGGGAAAGGTAGTTACAGGCAGTTCATCCTAAACTGGTGCATAGCAAGGCTGGACCATTGATATTTAGAGGTACTATTATTATATCTTCTATGCTAGCTAATAAGTTATTTGATATTTTTGCCTCTCATTATTTTATATCTGCACAAATTGTGAAAAATTGAGCCTGATGGTGGAGTTTTTAAGTGGTGTTATGATAATAGATAGACCATTGGGGGTATGGTTGAGAGGTATCAGCTTATTAAAAGGGTTTTCTCTCGAGGTTGGGGAGTATTTTTTTATTTGCGATATCTATCCACTAAAAAAATGACTACATTAGAGGGAATTATTTTTTACATTAAAAGGGGTTATAATCCCTTCTAAAGAAATTAGCGGCAGTTGTGAGGAACCACTGCTAATGTGGCTACCTACTATCATTAGAGGTGGTTTTGATAAACTACTGGTAAAATAACGGAGAGTTTAGCGGTGGATACATTAGAGGGGGTTTTAACCCCCTCTAATGTTGATTTAAATTCACTAAAATGTCCCCATTAGAGGAAGTTATAGTCAGAACCTCTAATAATGAAGTGCATTAGGGGTGATTTAAACCTCCCCTAATGGGGTTTAGGGTAGGGACGGTTTGGAAAACCACTTCAAATGCTTTCTTTTTTTCTTTTTTTTTGTCTCTTCCTAGGATGCCCTAATGCTTTCTTTTTTCTATTTTTTTTGTCCCTACCCAGGTTTCCCCCTACCCCTTTACCTAGCCTCCCCCTACCACTTTCCTAGGCAGTCATGCACCCCACGCCCCCATTCCCTTTCCCAGTGCCCCCTCTCATTCCCCATTTTTCCCACACCCCAGCTGGTTCCCAAATCTCCCTCCCATTACCTGTTTCTCAAACTCCCCCCTCCGGTTCTCACAGGTTCCCAACGCCATTACCTGTTTTCCACACTTCCTCCTCTGGTTCCCATATGTTCCCACTGCCGCTAATGTGACCGCCTACTATCATTAGAGGCGGTTTTGATAAACAACTGGTAAAATAACGGATATTTTAGCAGCGGATACATTATAGGGGGTTTTAACCTCCTCTAATGATGATTTAAATTCACTGAAAATGTCTCTATTAGAGGGAGTTATAGTCAGAACTACCACTAATGAAGTGCATTTGGGGTGGCTTAAACCACCCCTAATGGGTTTTAGGGTAGGGGAAGTTGGAAAAACTACTTCTAATTATTTCTTTCTTTTCTATTTTTTCCCTACCCAGGAAGCCCTAATGCTTTCTTTTTTTTCTTTTTTTTTCTTTTTTTTATCCCTGTCCAGTCTAACCCTACCCCTTTCCCAAGATTCACCTATCCTTTTCCCAGGCTACCCCTACCCCTTTCCTAGGCAGTCACGCACCACATGCCCCCCATTCCCTTTCCCAGTGCCCCCTCTTGTTCCCCATTTTTTCCCACACCCCAACCGGTTCCCAGAGCCCCCTCCCATTCCCCATTTACCACACTCCCCCCTCTGGTTCCCCAGGTTCCTAGCAATATTACCTACTTCCTACACTCCCCCTCTGGTTCCCGCAAGTTCCCACCACCCCTCTAGTTCATGGAGCCCCTCTAGTTCCCCATTTCCCTCCCCCCGCTCCTGCATAAAATCTTTCAGCTGGTGGGATTTGAACCAGGACCAGCCAGACGCTATGGCTCGGAACACATAATTGGCACCACTATGGAACTTGGTTTTTTAGAATATATGTACAAATGTTTGTATTTATATAGATATATGATTTTATATTTAAAAATATATTATTCAAATAATATATTTCAATGCATTTAAATAATATCCTATCTATAAATTTATATAAACTACATATATGTTTATAAGTTTATAAGTATATTTATATGAATTATTTATATACATAAATATATATTTAAATATTATATATATGTTTCTTCATATAATATATATAAATAATTCTATTTACATATATAAATATATATTTATAAGTACATTTATACTTCTCTATGTTTGTTTATGTATTTTTTTAATATTTATGGATATAATATAATTATAATATATATTTATTTAATTATTTTTATATACTTATATATATGTGTCTGTGTGTGTGTATCATAATAATATTATTATTAATTTTTGATATTATTGTTATTACACATGTTTTTTAAAATATAAAAATTATATATTGGTTTTATAAATACTGTACATTTATTTTATGATTTATATTATAAATATATTATACTAAATACATTTATATTACATATTTAGGTAAATTATTTATATAATTAAATACGTATTTATATATTATATACAAGTTTATTTAAAGAATATATATATATAAGTATTTACTTGATATATTTATATAAGGGCATTTAAAATATATTTATATAATGTATTTCAATACATATATTTATTATTATTTACATTAATATATATTTATTTGTATAAACGGTATAATATTATATACAGTTAATATATAATAATTATTATATAAAATACGATTTATACAAATATTTATATTATATATAATTGATATTTTATGAAATGAGATTTATATAAATATTTATAAAATGTTATATAAAATACAATTTTATATTATATATAATTAATATGTGTATTGTATATAATCGATGATATATGAAAAATAATTTATACACATATATACTTAATATTATATGAAATAAAATTTATACAAATAAATAAATATTATTGTATATAATATTATATATATTTATGTATAAATATAAATATGATTAAATAAAATCATATAAATATTTTATATAATATATTCATATAATGTATTTAAATACATTTATATATTGTGTTTTAATTATATATATATATGTATATATATGTATATATATATATATATTATGGAAGTTTCATTTTAAAAAAATAATGGGGCTCACAACCCCATGTAATCTATTAAATTAGACGTGGATTTGAACACCCTCTAATTTAAATACATTAGATGGGGTTTTGAACCCCCTATAATTTAAGACATTAGAAAGGGTTTTCAATCCCCTATAACTTAAGATATTAGAGTGGGTTTTCAACCCCCTTTAAAATCTAACCTGGATATTCAAAAAATAATGTTAAAAAATTTAGAGGTGGTTTAATTAGTGGGGGTCCATAACCCCCTCAAAATTAAATGATTAAGGAGGGTTTTACATAATTACCCCTACAATTTTTTATAGAAAATGATTTTAGAGGTGGTTCATAACCCCCTCTAAATTCGATGATTAGAGGGGGTTTTGTAGAACCCTCTCTAATGTTACTGAAACAGAATTTAAAGGGGGCTGTGCATAACCTCCTCTAAATAACCCCCTCTAATGTACTGTTTTTTTAGTGATATTCTAGATATGTTAGTATTCAACTTTATTATGGGTATGTACTAGTTAGTAGAAAACCAATACCATGTAGATTGCTACCAAAAGAGTGTAAATTTTATGTCTCCCAAGGGTGACAATTTTTTTATCGTGGAAAGTGGGATATCAAAGTGGGCCATGTAGGGTCAGTTCATCAACAACTGGGAGAGATCACAACCTAGGTTGTTATTCTGTTTCTAGATAATGGTAGTGTAGGTCTTAGTGTCTTCCTACCCATAGTGGATAGGTTTCAAGATGTATTTACCGAAGACTCCTTGGGGATGGAACCTAAGAGATATATAGAATTTATCATTGATATCATGTTAGGGGGGTGATATAGTTTCTATTCCACCATATATAATGGCACAAACATAGCTTAAATAGCACAAGACACAAATATAAGAGTTTATGTATAACAGTTTTATCCATCCAAGTACATCACCTTGGGGTTTTCTAGTACTGTTTTCAAAGAAGGATGATGGGACTTTGCACTTATGTGTTGATTACTGCAAGTTGAACTCGATGAAAATAAAGAACTAGTATCCTCTTCAGCATATTGATGATGTTTTTGACCAATTTAGGGGAACCTGTGTCTTTTCCAAGATTGAATAGAGATTAGGGTATCATCAATTGAGAGTTTTTCCTTCTGATATACCTCAGACTGCTTTCATAAGCAGGTAATACCTTTATTATTCCTTCCTAATGTCATTTGGGTTGAAAAAAAAATCCTACTATGTTTATGGCCTTGATGAAAAGAACCTTCCACCCTTACATGGATTAGTTTGTGGTTGTGTTTGTGGATGAAATATTGGTGTACTCCAAGACTCATGATGATCATTCCCAATATCTAGACATCATCTGAAGTACACTAAGAGAGCATTGACTATACACCAAGATATCTAAGTTTTAGTTTTGGATTTATCTGGTGCACTTCCCAGGTCACATAATCTCAAAGGAGGGTGTGTCGGTGGAACTAGAGAAGGTATAGGAAGATTTTTGTTGGGAGAATTACAAGAATTTTTTTGATATCTGTATATTTCTGGGGTTAACGAGATATTATTGGAGGTTCATCTAGGAATTTTCCTAATTGGAATCACCACTTTAGGCCTTGAAAAAAGAAAGTAAATTTTTAAGTGTCAGGATCATTTGATAATGATTTATAAGAGATAAAAAATTGTTTCACAAAGGAAACAATCATGATCCTACCCAATTCTGGGGAGGAGTATAAAGTTTTTTGTGACACTTCTCAGATCATACATAGAGAAGTGTCGAGGCAAGGAGATCGAGTTTTGGCATATGTATCTTGGAAGTTAATTCCACCTAAATGGAATTACCATATTCATGACCTCAAGTTGGTTGCATTGGTTTATGATTTGATGTGTGGCTGGAATTATCTGTTGGGTGAAAATTTTTCTATGTATATTGATCATAAGATCTTAAATTATATCTTTTCATAGATAGATTTGAATCTATGAAAGTGTTTGTGGTTCGAGTATATGCATTAATTTTAATTTTATCTAGAATATATTCCTAAGAGGGGAAATGGTGTTGTTGATTCCTTAAGAAATAAAACTTAGGCTCATGAATTTTAGGAATCTATCTCTGAGTGGAAGATGATGACTTTAACGGCTGAGATGCATGTTGTGATTTAGAATAACTAGGATTTGTTTTCCCTCTTATCAGTTTCAGTGCAGTCTACACTTTTGAGTTGGATTAAAGATATGAAGTATGAGGATTTTGAGTGTTTTTCTTTAATGGAAATCCTTGAAGGTGGAGATTCACCTTGATATTTGACTATATATGAGGATGAAATAATCTAGGTTAGGAATTATATTGTTTTTACTACAATAATGTGGGAGGACATGATGTTTGAACTTCATTCCTCAAACTATGAAGTGCATTCAGGTGTGACCAAAATATACCATGACCTATGATGACATTTTTGGTATTTGGGTATAAAAAAGAAGATATTAGGGTTTGTGAAATGATGCTACACCTGTCAACAGGTGAAGGATGAGCATCAATGACCTGGTGATTTACTACAGTTATTTCCCATTCCATAATGGAAGTGGGGTGATGTTACTGTGGAATTTGTGGTGGTTCTCCCATGTAAACCTCTGAAGAATGAAGTTATTTGGTTTATTGTGGATATTTTGGAAAATTCATTGCATTTTTTACTGGTATGGGAGACTTTCAAAGTGGAACAGTTGGGATACATGTATGTTTGGGAGATAGTCTATATGCATGGGGTGTCACAGAGTATAATTTTAGACTATGGATAATGTTTTACTTCATGATTCTAGCTTGAATTACTGAAGGCTCTTGGTAGAAAGGTTTTGTTGAGTATGTATTTCCACCCATAGAAATATGGTAATTTGGAATGTATTATACAGATACTTAAGGATATGCTTCGGGTTCATGTCCTAGAATTCGGTGGATCTTGATAGAACCACCTATCTTTGGTGTATTTCACATATAACAATAGTTATCTAGAAAATATAAAAATGGAACCATATTATTCTCTTTATAGTAGGCTATGCAGATCATCTCTATACTAGATGGATTTTGGTGAGTCATAGTTTTTGGGACCAAGTATCGTGTAGGAGACATCGGATCAGGTTCAGTTGATTCATAAGTGTATGGTTATGGCTCAAAGTAGACATAATTCATATATTTATAGACATTGATGCCCTTTAATTTTTTATGGGGTGATCGTTTGTTCCTTTGGGTGTCACCTAGATTGGGTCACCGTAGGATTTGGTGGAAGGGAAAGTTGGCACCCAGGTTTTTTGGACTATTTTAGGTTGTCGAGAGAATCGGGTTGGTGGCATATCAATTGGCTCTTCCACAGAGGTATAGTGTTATGAAGGATGTTTTTATTATTTCATAGGTTTGGAGGTATCATCCTAACCCTTTACATGTGATCGATGTGGATGATGTTGAGCTTGAGGCTGATTCTTCCTTTGAGGAGAATCTGATACGCGAGTTGGATCACAGTGAGAAATTGGTGCATAGAAAGATCATGCCAATATTTTGTGTATTATGGAAGCATGAGAGTGTATAGAAGTAAACATGGGAAATATAAGACAATATGTGGGCTCAGTGGCCCTATCTTTTTACCTCATAATTTTAGGGATTCTTGGAGGTACAGCTCGAAAATGAGCTGTTATAAGGTGGGGAGATTTTAAGATCTATACCTTTTCTAGAGATTCTATAATCTTATTTATAGCTACTCTTTTTACTTATTTTTTTTATATTTTGTTTTGGTTTTATCATGGGTGTGTTTGGGTGAGAATTCGGAGTTTTTATAAGGAAGAGGGCCAGTGCACGGTTGACCCACAGTTTTCCCAAACCGTTCACCCAACCCAACAAACTGTGCAAACCCAGATAGAGATAATTCACATGTTTAGTGCATGGTTTGGAAAAATGTGCACCCTATTAGAAGTAACCATGCACCCCCACTATAAAAGTCACATGGTTTAGTCACACGATTTGGAAAATCATGAACCCCTTCCCAGGAAACCATTTGTGCAGTTTCAATTATACCAAAAATTAGATTAAAAATATTCAAACCCCTAGAATTCACCCAAAATCAGCCCTATATCATCCCTCAAAATTTTCACTCATTTTTTGAGGCTCTTGAATGGATTCTAAGGCCCTACAACATCCATTATTAACGATTTGAAGCTGGGATTAATGATCTTCACCTCTATCAGTAAGAGATTCTAATCTCGATTATTTTTCTCTCTCTCTCCAATATTTCTCTCATACTTTGAGGTGATGTTTTCCTTTATCTATGGTGTATTTAGATCTAGGTTTGATGGATCTTGATTCTTTTGATCTTAGACCTAGGTTTTGGATCTAGTTCATGTTCTTCATTGTGATCTTGGATGTTCTACTTAAAATTGGGCATTTCTGTTGATGAGATTATGTCATCAATTACAAGTTACTTGGTCTAAATTAAATTCTTATAGTATTGAATCCAATTACATGTATGCATTTTTTAGATTTCAATTAGCACTTTTGGCAATTAAATCTTGAATTGAATAAATTATTTGATTAATTAATTCATGGAATCATATAATTGGATTAATTAATTGTTGAATTAATTAGTGGAATGTTGAAATTGTGGAATTGGATTAATTATTTTTTTAATTAATTAATGGAATGTTGAAATAATGGAATTGGATTAATTAATTTTTGAATTAATTAATGGAATATTGAAATTTTTTCATTGAATTAACTAATTGCTGAATTAATAAATGGATTATTGGGATTGTGGAATTGAATTAACCAATTGTTTAAATAATTGATGGAATTTTATGATTGTGGAAATTGGATTATTTAATTGGTGAATTAATTAAAGCATTGTGTTATTAGTTAATTAATTTGTTTAATAATTAATTAAAAATTAGAATTATGATTTGATTGGTTTAACCTCAAAGTTTATTAGATTATGATTCATGTAAAATTGTGATATACATGATATTGTGATATACGTGATATTGTGATATGTGTGATTTTGTGATATACATGTGTGAGACATGGACTACTTCTTCAAAATTCCATAGTGATAAATGAGTGTGGGACATGTACTATTGATTAAAAATCCAACTTGTGTAATTGATTGAAAAATGTGTGTGGGACATGGTCTGTTGAATCAAAATACCATAGTGATAAATTAGTGTGGGATGGGAACTAATGCTTCAAAATAACACTTGTGTGATTGATTGATAAATGAGTTTTGGGACACTAATTGCTACTTAAAATGCCCATGGGGTCCTAAGCATGGTGATTTAAGCCCAAATTGTTTGCATTGAACTATGGTTCCAATTCTCCATATTATGAATTTATATAAAATGATAATTGATAACTATGGTATTGTGATATGTGATATCATTTAGGGATTTTTCATACTCTGGAACTGGTCAAAGAATGTATTTAAAATTTTGATGTCCTCGGGAGCCAAAGGGTTTATGTGGTTAAATAAAGAATAATTGATATATGTAAATTGTTAATTTTATTGTTTTTATTTTATTCTTTATAAAATGGAATACATTGTTATCGAATGAATAATATTTTAGATACCATTTTTGGTGGCCTACTGAGTTGTGCTCACACCCTACTCGAGATTCCTAATCGATACCGGAATAGACTTCATGTTTGCAGGACAGGATAAGGTAGAGATTCATATGGTAGATGGATTAGTTGGGATAGAGCTTGGATTAGGTAACCAGATGTGATTCAGGACCCACTTGAGAGTTGTTAGTGTATTTATTTATTTTGGTCTTTTCATACTGACAGTTGACATGTATTTAGCATGACATCTCTCCTTTTTAGTTTTGGATAATGTATTCCTATTTTTGTCATCATGTAATATTGGTATTATTATTGTTATGGTTATATCATTTTTTTATTATTTATTTATTTTCATATTGGTATTAATCTAATAAAGAGGGTATAGTCTCCCCATGATTAATATTAGACCCTCGCTGCAAGTCCGTAGCCTCTAGATTTTGGGGAGTCACTCCTAAGGTAATGTGACTGACTCACTCAGAGCACCGATGTGTGGCACTTAGGTCAGGATGTTATAATATAGGCTCATCAACATTAACCATTTTATTACCGAATTATAAAAATGGTGTACCATATCCATTTACTAACATTTACATGGTTCTTTACCATCATCATGTTCTAAATTCTCAACACAATTCCATCTTACCATTTAACACATTAAAACCACGTATTCCCCTTTCCCAGTCCATTTTACCATGAGTTCAATCCCCATTAACCAATTATCATAAGCATTCATTTACCCATCATCAATTACTCAACTTATCAAGTTAATCCAAACATCCCATTTTTTCATGTTATCAGTTTATTCACATTTACCATTCGTTTCATATCATAATCCCCCAAAATCTATCATTAAAACATCCCAATATTTCATGTTCAATGGAGTGGTCCACTGCATGGGTGTTTATAGGCCCAGTCAACTCATCCTCATTAGTCCCATGGGGATACGAGGGTTCAATTTACCATTAAATTAACCCAAATCCCATTTCCAACCAATGAACCCAAATGGAAGTAAATAATATACCACTAAAAAACTACATACACATTAAAATAAGCATCAATACAATGGTATATAACTTGTATACCACATACCTTGTGTTTATAGATGAGCACTCGCTTAATCTTAGAACTTGATTTGAACTCAAACCACCTTCAAATCCACAACATATAAATCTACTAGAAAGTATAAATTTAGTTCTCATAAAGTATAATAACAAATATATGATCCCCTAATTATAAAATATAAGGAAGATAAGTTTTAAACTCTCTAAGACATCCAATCTTTACCCAACGACACTCCAAACGACTTAAAAATTAGAGAGATCAGTCCTTGGAAAGAATGGGAGGGTTTGGTTCATCACCAAGGATAATGGAGAAGTAATATGAGAGAAAATTGGGTGAGCTTTCATAAATACTAAGGGTTAAAATGGTAAATTACCCCAAGTTTAATATAAACCATGGTTCGGTCGCACTGTTGTCAAAATTGTGTGTCAACTGTGTTCCACCCTCTGTCATGAGGGGGCCCGGGTCGCACAGTCTCATGGAAAGCCACATGGTTTGTAAAAATATACGGTGGTCAGGAGGGATTGTTTGTATGAGAATGCATGGTTTTTTCCTCCACCATGAATGATTTTACTAACTATGCACCACCCCTATATGAGGTGCATTGTTTTGGTGTACGGTTAGCACTAATCATGCATCAATCGTGCAACTTTCACTAGATGGACTCTTTTTCCTTATTTTCATGACCTAAACCCCTAAGACACCCCTAAGACTCCCAATACTTCATATAAACATTTTATTAACCAAATTAAAGGGGTTTAAACCAAGGGTTAAAAAATAACATACCTCATTAAATGTTCGGGATCTTACAACATTTTTGTATATAACTATATACATATTTATAAATTTAATTATAAATTTTGATGCATTTAACTTTATTGTACATAAACACACAAATAAAATTATATATCATATACCAAAGGTTTTGGTAAAACATTGGTATGGTTACCCAAATGGGACCTATTCCAATGGTTTTTCAAAATTGTTGGTATATGTCTTGGAAATCAATGGACCTATACAAACAGTTTTGGAAAACTATTGGTATAAGTTATTTTTGGCTACCTATTACAATGATTCTCTAAAAATATTGTTATAGGTACTATAAATTAATGGAAAAATACTAATGGTTTAAAAAACTATTGGTATAGTTTTCTTTTAGGTTCATATACTGACGGATCTCTAAAACCATTGGTATATGACTATTTCTATAGACCATATTTTTAGTAGTGTGAGTATATCTTATCTTTTTTATAAAAGAAAAAATTGGTTTTTTGTACATATAAATTTTTGGTAAATACATTGAAATATAGATTTATGTCAATGAGAGGATATATAATAAAACAAAACTTATTTTAGGTTGATGATGCAAAAAGTTTATACTACTTGAGTGTGAAGGCAGAAAATCAATTATGGGATCGAAGACTTTCCCAAATTGGTGAAATGAATATGAGAAAGATTACTTAGGTAGATAATTTTCATTATGATTCAATTCTTAAGAGAGAAATAAATAAAATGTTCATTACATTTCAAAATTGGTATATTGTTAATTCTTCACAAAAGAAAGTGGATATTCAAACATTTCTCCCATTAGAGCTCATTAATTTAGATGTTTAGCAGCCTTTGAGGAAGAAATCAACTAAACAAGATAAATATTTTATTTCTTTTATTGATATATTCACTAATATTACATGAATTATATTTATAAATCATTACTCAAAGGCCTTTAATATGTTTAAGAGTATTAAAAGAAGTGCTGAAAATGATCATGGTTTCTCTTTAAAGAAGTTATAGATGGATAACAGTGTTCAATAAACACGTTATATGTTCAATTAATATATTATAAATCATATTATTCTTCATGAATTTAGTAAAAAAATACCCATAAAAAAATACTATTTCTAAATAAAATAATAGGATCTTAGTGGAAATGGATCACACCATGTTAGTGGAGAGTGATACTTCTCATTTTTTTTCTAGAGGCAATCTATTAGTATAGAGGTACATATTCAAAACCATGATTTATTCCAACTCAATTAAGATATGATGTCACAAAATATTTATTATAAGAATATCCCAAACTTTAAATAATTTCATATATTTGGAATCCCTTGTAATATCAAGGTGAAATATGTAAACTTGGGAAAGTTTGAACAAATAGGAGTTGGAAGTATATACCTTGGTAATCCTCCAAATTCAAGAGAATATCATTTATACAACAAAGCAGTAGGGAATATTATGGATAGTGATGATGTAAAAATTTCATGAAACTAAAAGAATGAATTCATACATAAATAAGAAGGATTTATAAGAGAATACTATGAAGCAAAAATTATTGAGAAGTGGGATGAAGTTTCTAAAAATAGTGGAATTTCAATAGAATAACGGGTTAAAGATGATGATTAATCTATTTCCAATGCCAAATAAAAAAACTTTTTTAACTCATCCAAGGATGATAAAGTAGGTGGGGGTACAAAATATTATTGGAGATAAAGGAAACCCAATATAAACTAGGAGAACTTTTAGGATATTAATGCATACCTCATTGTTTTCATAGGTTGTTCCAAGATATGTAGATAAATTCTTGGAGCATCAAGAGTGTATCAGTTCTATTAATGAGTATTTGGATTAGATCAAGAATAATGGTATGTTAGTACCCAATACAACTAAGAAAGAAGTTATTAAAAAATTATGTATTATATAATAAATTGATTGAGAAATGAGAGGTGAAGAGAAATAGAGAATGATTTTTATGCATTGGCTACTCATAGGTAGAAATAATTGATTTCAATGATATTTTGGTATCGATTTTTATGATTTAAAACACTAGTGTATTTATTATTATCACTTCATAGTGATGATAAAATATTTTCCAAATATATTTCATGTCAACCTTCCTCAATGGAGAGTTTGAAGAGTAAGTGTACATTAAGTAACATAGTGGATTATTTCTTTGATACGATAAAGGAAATGTTTATAGGATAAAAATAATTTATATGTCTTAAAAAATCCCCAAGATCATTGAATTTAAAGTTAGGACCTTTCTTTAATTCACTAATATTTAGTAAAGTATGATTCTACAAAAACCTATGCATAAAAGATAACAAACATATATTATTAATCATTATATTATATGTATATGGTATACGTTTTTCTATAAATGAATAATATGTTTATAAGAAGTTTTATTTGATGATAAATTAAATTTTTGAGATGTCCATTCTTGGAAAGATTAAGTATTTCTTGGGTTTAAAATTTTATCAAGGGTGAGTTCATATATTTATTTTATAATAGAAGTGTGACTGAGAGATTCTATAGAATTTTGAAATAAAGGATTCAAAATTGGTTCCTACCCTACTTTTAGTGGAGAATAAGTTATCAAAGGATAAAGATGGAAAATAAGTTGATTCAAGATAGTTCATAAAACTTATTGAGAGATTACTCTATTTAACTTATTTGGGACTATATTTAGTTTATGTTGTTACATTATAATCCATACTTCAAATTGCACCAAAACAATCACATCTTTTGGTTTCAAAGAGGATACTTACATATATCAAAAGAATAGTTAATTTTGTTATGAAATATGATAGTAATGGAAGGATAAATATGTTTGGATATATGTGTGTTTGTGTGTGTGTGAAGATTGAACTATAAATGTTGATAAAGAATATCAATATTCAAAAGAGTTTTCTTTATTAGAGAAAGGTGTGTGGTTTGTAACATAAATAATAAATGTTTAGTGACCTTGAGTACTACCTAGGTAAAATATATTATCGAAACTCAATAAATACCCAATTTATGTGGATGAAAACTCAATTATAAGATATCATGGTGGATGTGAAGTTTTTCTATTAGTGGTATGTGATAATTAAAGTGTCATCAATATATCATGAAATCTGATTTAGCATTCTAAATCAAAGCACAACAACATCAAGTACTACTTTATAAATGATTTGGTAGATCAAGGAGTGTGAAGAAATAGCTTGTTCTAATCTTGAAGAAAATAGTTAATGTGTTTATTAAGCCGCAACCAATATAAAATTTTCAAAAAATTAGGTTGGTGATAATAGTTAAAAATCAATTCATTCAATGATAAGGTATGGTTATTATGTCCTCTCTCTTATTATCTTTATATTTTTTTCAAAGTGGGAGTAAAACAAAAAAAATTAAAATATATATTTTTTACTTAAGGTGGAGAATATATTTAGATTTTTTTAAATGGGAAAATATATGAATTCAACTTGTGTGTGTGTGTTTGTTATGCATTTTAACTATTCTATTTTTTTATCATATGTGAAAGAATTTTTTGTTTAGAACATACAGGAATTGTCTTGATGAATTTATAAGAATTAGAAGTTTAATATGTAAAAGATTTATTTAATAAGTGGATGTGAGTTACCCTAATTGACTGTATTGATATTATTATCTAGAGTACTTGTTTCTTGCACTAATTTTGTTCATGTAGGATAAGAGTGACCAAATGGTGATTTATTTCTAAGTTTTAATGGGTGATTTGTGTTCAATGGTCAGTAATAATTTTATGGATCTAGTGGTTGTTTAAATTTTGTGGTTGTAAAAAACCCAGAGGGGTAAATGTTTGATACCAAGTAAAGGTATTTTACTAACACCAAGTTAGAAGAGATTTTTGAGGTTGAAGAATATGGATTCCATAGAATTTATGTGTTTTTAAAAGGGGGAGTTTTTCTTGTGAAGTGAAGATTAATTAGATTTGATAAGCATTGTATTTTGTTTTAAAAATATTAACAGTTTTTTTTAACAAATTAATCAAAATAAATCTTAAATAATTCATGGTGTTTCGGTTGAGGTAATGTTATTTTATGAGTTTAGAACAAGACTATAATTGGGAATATGGTGTTTTGGAGATTTTTTAGTGTTACAAATGAAAGAAAACTATAATTTAGGTGTTTAAGCTACAATTCATGAAATGTAAGATTATAAATATGTTAAAGTGATTTAAAATCATGAAACAACTAAAGGTTTCATGTTTTTATTGGAGACTAAATCTAACAATGTTTGAATTAGTATTTTAGATCATGTAAATCATGATACAAAGGAAAATTTTTTTGTTGGGAAGTTTATATTCATAGTGTAATGAAGAGGACATAAAAAATTAATGCTTATAAGGATTAGAGGTTCTAGGTTTTCACACTACAGTGTATTGGATCATGTATTTATGCACCTATATGAGAACAAGCACCATGGTATGAAATGAAAACTCATGGGAACTATTTTTTCTAATAAAAAAATTAATAAAGGAGAACTAAAACCATGTAATATGGCATGATTATTTCATATATTGTAAGTTCATGAAGCAAGTAATAAATTAAAAAATAAAATGGAAACCAAATAAGGCGTAATGAAAACAAACATCTAAAATAATAAATATAAACTTAAACAAAATACATGACCAACAAAATAAATGAAATATGATAAAATGGATGTGTTCATAGAATTTGATACATCAAGGATACCAATGAAATAAAATGAATAAAAAAGTTACATTCACTACTCTCTATGAGTAAGTGAAACATCTTTAATTTCCAACACCATTAAACTTAAACTAAGAAAAAGATAGAAAGTAGTCATGTCCCTGTAGAAATTTCAATAACTATAATATGATAGGTGTGAGTATAAAAATAACAATAGGTATCCTCCACAAACCCCATGAATTACCTTTTAAATAAAATCATTTTCAAGATTATTTGAAATAAATTTTTAAAATAAAAATCACATTTAATTTTTTTGTATGTACCAAACCACATTTATTTAAAACCTTTCATTCACACTAAAACCCAACTGATTTATAAAGATATATTAATATTTCTATATAACTTTTTAAATAAAGTGGAATTTTTAAATAAAGAATAATATTATTAACAATTTTTTTCAAACCCAATATCAAATCATTTTAATAAAACAAAGTATATTCGATGCCTAAAAAGACACACACTAACATATAAATAAAACAATGTCAAGCATCTTGGGAACATAGGAACCCTAGGTATAAACTGAACACATATAACATACTCACTAAATAGAAATACTCAAATTGGATATAAATAACCTACACTAACTCCTAGTTTTACAATAACTATCACAGACTAACCTAGTATACCCCTTAACTAGGTACCTGATCCATCCTAAAACATGTCTTGAGAGGCATTACTAATCCCCTTGGGATGGAAAAATCACCAAGGAATCAAATAAACTCTAATAGGGAATGGTTTTTTCTAATGAATGAATAATCAATAATATATTCTACCCATAATCTCTCCATAGCCCTTACATACCTTGGAGGGGCACACAGTAAAGTTTGTAGATGAAATAAAACCAAAATCAATTTTAGAACATGAAAGTAAATAGAACCCAAAAATAAAATAAAACAATTAATAGGTCCCATGTCAAACAATTTAACCATGAAAACTAAAAAGGGAGGTTGGTATGGTCGATATATCAATGAAATCTAAAAAATAACTAAAACCACTATTATTCATTACCATGTTCAAGATAGATAACTCCACTTTACACCTCCACAAAACCCAAACTAATAAACTTGGGTCATATAATATATCCAATAAGGCTTTTTAAACCTGTAATATGTTATCCATGACCAAGAATTCCTTTTAGGTATCCTCACCACACCTCATGAATAACCTTTAAAAAAGAAAAATCATTTCTTATTAGTTAGGAATAAATTTAGAGAATAGGTTTTCTGAGGAAATCATATAAAATCTATATGAAAAATCAAAACCATTATATTAAATATCCACTTCTTTTCTTTAAATAAAAACAATCACTTGAAATTAATTTATTCAACCTAAACTTCAATTATCAAAAAACCATTTAGGAAATCCTCTTTAAAGAATAAATGTAATTTAAAACAAAAAAACAGTCTAATATACTACATGTAAATAAGAAATAGAATAATCATAATCATCATGGGAACCTAGGATCTTGGGGGGAAACTTAGAAATTTCTATATAACTATTATTAAATGTGACTAGCGCCAGATATCAAATATCCTACCCTAACACTCAGTATTTCCAAACATAGCCTAATTGAGGGAAATAATACCATAATAAGTTTGTAGTATATCCCATGGATACCAGTTACATAATGATACTAAACTAGTGCATCATGTGTATTTCAAGAGACACCTTTAAAACCATTTAAGTAAATTTCTAAACTTACCTTTAAATACCATTGAAGTAACCAATTTAGAAAATATTATTTGACAACTAAAATGCTCAATCACTATAAAATCACCAAATTCTAAGCAACCCAACACTTTTTCTTTAAAATCCTATCACACCATTAAAATTAAATAGTTTCCTTTGAAAGTTTATTTAAATATCATAGCACCTTTTATAATTTTTTAATCCCTTAATAATATCCATTTAGGAATTTATCAAACATTTGGTGTGTGAAGAAGTTTAAAAAACATTCTTTTATAGAAAAATACTTCAAATTCAATGGAAACCAAGTCAAACAGGGATTCCATTTTAAAAATATCCATATATATATATATAAGACTATCATTAGGCATTTGGAAAATTAATTTAAAGGATAATAAATCATGGTTCAATAATTAAAAGAATCATGAAATGAGGAAAACCTACCTAGGATCCATCACTTTTATAATTCATGATACCAAACCACCTCAAGAGGTCATAAATAAGCCAAGTAGAATGTAACAACCTGATATTTTGGATCATTTAAATTAATATTATCTTCGGTATATTTTTTCACATGAAACACTAAACTAAAGAAAAACCTAACAGAAAAGAACCATAATAAATTAAAATTATATAAATAATATAACTATTAGTGGATAAAAAGATAATAATTAATCTAAACAATTATATATTATTATTTTTCTTTGATTAATAATTTAATAGAGATGTCTTTCGAAAACCATTTAGAAAATATTATATTATTTTACCTTAATAAATTAAATTAATCAGATTTAAAATATTATTATAATATGTAATATTTATATTTATAAAATAATATTTTTATATTAAATTATAGGTAAATTTATATTAAATAAGATTAAATACACTTGGAGTTTAAAAAGTTCATTTTTTAAAGTAATTTTTCTTTATATATTATATTATAATTTAAAAGTAAAATTTATAATTTTAATAATTATAATTTAACAAAATTAACATCATTTTTTGGATTAAAAATTTTAATTTTATCTTAGTATGAATTTTTTATATTTTTCTTAAATAATTTATTTTTTAGGTGAATAGTGAAAAAAATAAAGATTTTGTTAATGTCGTAACTTTTATGATATTATCATAAAAAAGATTAAATTAATAGTTTTTTAAACCATTTTTATATAAAAAATCAATTAAAATAACTATATTTAATTTACAAAACTCATTTTTAACATTTTGTAAACTCAAATAATATTTCAAACTAAAAACTATTTTTATACACTTTCATTAAAAATTATATTTTATCACTTTTAAAAATTAAATAGAAAATATATATCATGTTTGAGATCAATATGTATATATAAATTTATAAATATAATTTCAATTTTAGGTATAAAAATATAATTACTAGTATTAAAGTTAGTTTCCATGATAATGGTAAAACTGTTATTTTTAGTGAATTATTTTATTTAAATTGTGTAATTTATATCCAATAAAATAAATTGTTTTATTATTAAAAAGTAATTTAATATAATTTATAAACCTATATATATTATCACTCATTCAATTTTTTATCAATACTATGTAATGTTAAGAAAACTTAATGGTAAAAATAACATTTTTCTACAAAATACTTTTTTATATATGAAAATTTTTAATTTAAAAAATAATTTTCACTTTTTTATAAATTCAATATGATTAAATATAGGTTAAATGTATATTCAAAACACCCAAATTTGTAATTATGGGTTATTTTATATTTTTTAAAAAATATATATTACTTAGTTAAAAACTTGTTGTTTGGGTAAAAATGAAAATGAAAAAAAAATATAAAAATCAAATTGTAAATAACTTAAAACATGTTTAAAACATGTGTTGAATTGATGGGTAGATGCTTTTTTGACATTATCCCACCCAAAAATCTATTATTTATTACTTTTTAATCTTTTTATCTTTTAATAGTATCATTCCATTATTGAAAAATAATGGGTGTTCACAAAAGTTTCATTTTATTCACATATAAAAGTAGAACAATTACACCCCTTCATGACATGCACATCCCTTAAAATTTCATCCTGAAACTCTTCCATTTTGGTCCTCATAGAATCTTTTCTCATTTTTATATTCCTATAGTATAAATTGAATATCCTAAGGCCTTTATTTCCAAGGATACTTCCAAGTTATATTTCATGTTCTTAATTAGGTTAAAGTATGTTCGAGTAAGTGGGAATACAATGTTAGAGTTTCTTTGCCTCATTTTCAAACCCATGTAACTTATTTTATATTCTTCACCATAATTGATTTTATATGGTTTTATTACTTCCCAATAATGATATTTTACCAGACTCATGTAATTCATGGGGTTTTAAGATCCATATCGTGTTCTTTCTTTAAATGGTTTTCTATTCAAAAGATACTAATGTTGAAAGGTTTTTTTTAACTAAACTTATTTTATTGAGTTATAATTAATATTATTGAACTTATTTATTACAATATTGGATTATTCCAATATAATATTTTATTTCATGATACTTTATTTTCATCTCTAAGTAAAATGAAACTTTGGATTCAAATCTTTTTTCTTGATGAATTTATTCCGCATTAATATTATATCATTATAAAGAATAATTCTCATTCTATTTAATGATGATATTTCTTAATTTTATATATTTTCCTTCCCACCAATTTTATACTATATATTTGGAAAGAAAATTATGTATTAACTCATCTCATATTCAAATCTCCCTTCTTCTATTTTGAAAAGGATGTTTTGTTATCTCGTTTTACAATATGGGGTTTTAACAATGGTTTTAAAAATATAAAAATAATTTTTCCATACTTTTAAAATAAAATTCATTATCTTCTAATAAAAATTTATTTTTGATAACATTTATGTATTTTCAAGGATCTTTTAATAATTTTTTTTAAATTAATTGTTTTCTAAAATTTTCACTTTACCTTTTAAAAATTGACTTTTTAATGTGACTTTTAACTTCTTCTTTTATAAAAATGTTAAAACTATTTTCTAAAAAACTATTTTAATATTTTGATTACATTTTCCAATTTATCTCCAAAATAGTTATTTCCTTATAAATTTCATTTCTATAATTAACCTCCAACTTCACTTATACTATGTTGGGTGATTAAACTCATGGTTATTTTCTTTATCTTTTTTAGTTATTAAATGTTTTTAATTTTTATTCCAATTAATTTCCTCTATAAACACTCTATGTTTTTTTCCTTTGATTGAATAATGTTCACATATATTCCCTACATAAATTGACTATGGAGATTATTTAATAAACTATGTATCCTTTATCTATATGGTGTAAATACAATATGGTCAATTATCTTGATTGAAGGGTATTTACAAATAAATTTTTAGAATATCTTTGGGTACCAATTTATTCTCCATGAAAATATAATATAATGGTTGTTGATTAAATTATAAATGGTTTCAAAACATGATTTTATTTTTAAATGGTATGAAATCCATTTTATTTTCATGGGTTATTTTGGATACGATGGATTAATTTATTTTTATAATCACTCATATGTATATATGATGACACATGGGGTTTTAAATATATTTCTAATTCATTGGTTAATGTTTTATATATCATGAGATAATGTGTTGTGGGAATTATTGGATATGATCACAAAACCAAAGGTTCACCATTTTTGGATATTCTTACAAACTAAATTGTGGTAATTCTTAAATATGCTCAAAAACTAATGTATAGGATTTCTTAGATATTATCATAATTTAATGACACCCTATGCTTATGTTTGTTCCAAATATTATTATTATTATACATCTCAATGTAATTTTAAAGTTCCACACCATATTCATATTTTTATTATCCATTGATAATGTTAATTATCTCATGATTCCAAAATCTTTTTCATGGTATATTTTTTATCTCACATGTTATTGTATCATGACTCATAGATAGATCTCATGGTTCTATGTTCTTTTAAAAATATATTTATCGCCTTATAATATTTTATCTTATACTTATGATCTAGCCCTGTATGAAATGATGATAACTTTTCCATTATAGAGCATTTGATATCACACCTTTCTTATGTTTCTGTTCTCCAGGTCATGAATTAAAGTAATACATTTTATGTGACTATAAGATTATCTTGTGTGGAGAATTTGTGTGATATTTTGAATACATGTTTTAGATTAATTAGTTTCTTATGTAGTGAAAAAAATATACCTTAGTTGAAAAATAATTGGGTTTTTTTAGTTAATGTTTTTTACTAATTATATAAAAATATAAACCTGAATTTTTTTTGGAATGTATTGTAATGAAATATTTTCTTTAAATGCATGTATTTGAGATATTCTCATCTGTGGGGTTTCACATTTGGTATTATATCAAGGTTTATATAGATTTAGATATTATGATGTTATTGGTTGAGGAAAATTTAAGAGTTATAAATTTTATCAATAGTTGGTAATTTAAGGATGGTCATAATTTAAAAGGTATAGATAACCCTTTAGGTTAGTTGAGGTAATATTAAATATTTTAAGGGTTGGTATAAGAGAACTTTGGAGAAAACACTAGGATATGACTAAGGTATAAATCTAAATATTTGATAACATCATAAAATTTTGGTAAAATATATATTTTGTGGTTCTCCTAGAAATTTTATCCATATTTTGATACTATATGTGGATGAAATCTCTTACACATATGTACCTAGGGTTAACAACCCAAAAATTGTCTGATTGGGTATAAACTTGATTTTTACTCAACAAATGACAAAGCAGCCTAACCTCACACCTATTTTGACACTATTTGGGGATATACTATGGTTAATTAAAATTCTATCTAAGGAGTAATTATGAATGATTTGAGTATAATTTTATCTAAGTATGTTAGAGAACCTAATAGGAAAATGACCATGGGTAACCAATGATTGAACAAAGAGAGTCATAAGATGATCTAAAAGTGTCATATATTAAAATTAAATTCTCCATAGGGAATCCATATTTTCATTGATGTTTTCATATTCATATTTTGGATATTATGATAACTAGTTTTGTTTTTATTATTTGTTGAAATGGGATCAAAAAAATGAAGCTGAGAGGGGTATGTATCTAGAAACCACTATGTCTTGAAACTAAATATGGGATCATATATAAATGTTTTATGATCTTATTATATGCATATAATAATGTAAAGTGTGAGTTTCCTAGTATTAACTAAGGTAGTGATGTTGATATTCTAATATAAATTAAATCTTGGTACTCTTTTATATTCTCATATATGAGTGATATTTATCCATGAAATTCAGGTATATTCTAAAATTTATAAGGATTATGTGAAATATTTTAGGATTTTTGTATTTTAGTTTTTACTTAATGTTTTTAAACATGTAATAAATGATATAAATAACCCTGAAAACTAATTTTATGGAAATGCTGTATTTTTTAGGATAAATATTGGAGAAAATAAGATTGAGGTATGGAAAACTATTAGGTTTAATATATACTTGAGGTTTAGGTAATAAATGGTTAATTTATTTTGAGATAAGTGAGTTAGATAGTATAAATATCCTTATATTTGATTATTGATTTAATGAAAAAGTGATCCATGTTATTTTTCTTTAATTTTATCTCATTTTTTGAATTATGATATATATTTAGGACTGTGTGACTTTATAAACTAGTGATTGAAGATAAGACTTGATTTTTTGAGGAATATGTGATTTCATTATGGTTTAATGTCTTGAACGTTGAAATGGTTTTTATAAAGGTATGTTATGGTGAATATATGATTAGGGTATATATATATATGGGGTTACATGATTTTATGAATGATTATTGTTGTTTGAGGAAAGATAAGTATCTTGATATAGCCTAAGAGAGAATGGTAGATGTCATGTAATAAGTGATATCCCAAATTATGAATATTTTAATAATTCCTTAACAAAATTTCATTAGTTATTAATAATTAAAATTGTGAGGACACAATTTATTTAAGGGGGTATAATGTAATAGCCCGATATTTTGGACCCCTAAAATTAATATTATCTTCAATAAATTGTGTTCCATGAATCACTGAAATAACACAACACCTGACTAAAAAAACTAGAACATATTTATATCATATGAATAATATAATAACTAGTAAATAAAAATTCAATAATCAATTAAAATAATTATGTATTATTATTTTTCTTCGATCAATATTTTAAAAGGGACGTGTTTCAATGAACCATTCAAAAAAGGGTATTGTATTCTTCCTTAATAGATTAAATGGATTATAGTTAGAAGTTTATTAGAATAGGTAATTTTTATATTTATAAATATTTATGTCAACATTAAATTATTTATAAATTTATATGAAATAATATTAAAGACACTTGATTTTAAAAATGTCATTTTTTAAAAAGTGGTTTTTTGTATATAATGTATTTTCATTAATAAAATAAATTTTATAATTTTATAATTTTAATATAACAAAATTAAATTCTTTTTTGGATTAAAAATTTAAATATTATTATAGGATGTTTTTTTATATATGTATCTAAAATAATTTATTTTCATGTGAATGGTGAAAAAAATACGAATTTTGTCAATACCATCACTTTTATAAAATTTTCATAATACAGGAGTCACATAAAAGTCTTTGAAAAATTTTATATAAAAATAATATTAAATTAATAATTTAATAATATTATGTTCTATTTATAAAACCCAGGTTTAATTTTTTTGAATCTCAAGTAATATATCACACTAAAAATTGTTTTGTGTGCTTATATTTCACATTTGGAAATTAAATCTAAAAAAATGTATTTTATATTTGATACCAAAATTTCCATATTAATTGATAAATTAAATTTTAGTTTTAGATATAAAAATATGATCACTATGATTAAATTTAATTACTGTGATAATGGTAAAACTATTATTTTCAAATAATTGTGTAAATTTTACCTAATCAAATAAAGTAATCACTTTTCAAAAATGAATTTAATAAAATGTTCAAAATTGTATTTAAATATATTATAAAACACTCAATTGTTAATCAATACTAAATAAGTTTAATAGCTATAAATGTTTAAAACACCATTTCTTCCAAATATGTTTTCTATATTTTATGTATTTTAATTTAAAATTTAATTTAATTTTATTTAGAAATTAAATAGGGTTAAATAGAGGTTAAATTTAGTTTTATAACACCCAATTTTTTTATGATGGGTTATTTTATATTTTTATTAAAAGACATATTACTTATTTAAAATCTTGTTACCTAGTTAAAAACAAAAATGGTAAAAAGAAAAAACCTAATGATAAATAACTTGAAACATGTTTAAAACATGTGTTGAAATAATATGAAGAGTCTTAATCAGACTTATACAACCCAAAGCTACATCTTTTTTTACCTTTTTATATTTTTAACTTTTAATAGTGTTATTACATTATTAAAAAAAATGTTCACAAATGTGCCCTTTTGTTTAGTTATAAAAGGGGTATACTTCCAACCCTCCATGCCACACCCATCCCTTATAATTTCATCTTGAAAATATAGATATTTAATCCACCTAGAATCCTCTCTAGATTTTATAATACTATGATCAATTATATAACCTAAGTTATCCATTTTCAAGTATATTTCTATGAAAAAACTGAACTTCTAAATGAAGTTAGATCACGTTCGAGAAAGCGGGAATACAATATAAGGTTTTATATTTATCACTTTCAAATCCATAACACATGTTTGATATTGCAAAAAATAATTTCTTTTATATTGTTTGATTACTTAAAAATTTATATCTTTTATTATATCCATTTAAATCATGGGTTTTTAAGAGCCATATCATATTTTTTCTTTAAATGGATTTAGGTTCAAAAGATACTAAAGGGAAAGGGTTTTTGTTAACTCAACTCCATTCATTGAGTTGTAATGATTCTTTATGAACTTTGTTCTCATGGGATTGGTTTCATCCAGCCTAATATTTTATTTCATGGAAATTTATTTTCCTCTCTATGGAAAATGAAACTTTTTATTCAAATCTTAATTCTTTATGCATTTCTTCCCTCATAAAAATTATATCATTGTTAATAAAAATTCCCATTTTATTTAAGGATGATTTTTACTCATTTTAAATAATTTCATTCTTACTAATGTCATCTTTTATATTTATAAACAAAGTGTTTTGTTATCTCATGTGACCTTCATATTTTCTTTCTCCTCTTTTCAAAGTGATGTTTTTCTATTTCCTTTTACGATGTGAGTTTTCAAAAAAGGTATTTCAAAATATAAAAATTTGTTTTTAATCCATTAAAATGAAATATTTTATCTTAAACATCATATTTATTCTTCATAACCTTTATATATTTTCAAGTATCTAGTATTAATTTTTTAAAAGTAAATATTTTCTAAAGTTTTCACTTTAAATTTTTTAAATTTAATTTTGTATGTTACTCATAACTTCTTTTTTTATAACAACATTAAAAATGTTTTCTAAAAAAATATTTTATGGTTTCACTAAAATTTACCACTCTATCTCAAAAAGATTTATTTACTTATAAATTTACTTTAAAAAATTACCCTCTAACATATCTTACACTATTTGGATTGATTAAACATGTGGAAATCTATTATTTCATTTGTCTTATCTGTTTATTCGATGTTTCTGATTTTTATTCCAATAAATTTTCTTTATGAACACTTTATATTTACATCCTCTAATTGAATGGTGTTCACCTAGATTCTATACATTGATTTATTGGGATATTTATTGAATTAACTATAAATCCTTTATCTATATGGTGTAAATATCATGAGATTTATTTTCTTGATTGAAGGTTATTTACCTAGAAAGATACTGAATATATATTTTGATACCCATTTATTTTCCATGGGTAAATTATTTTATGATTATTGATGTAATTATGAATTTTGTCTTTATGTGAGTCCATTTGTAAAGTATATGAAACCCATTTTAGTAACTATGGTTATTTGTGATGTGATGAATGAATTTATTTTAAGATACTTTTGTATGTGTGGATAATTATGGGTGGGATCCTAAGTCATCATCCAATTAATTAGTTAATGTTTTATCTCTCATAAGATAATTTAGCATGGCCCTTCTTGGATATTCTCACAGAACTAAATTGTTATCCTTCTTATATATTTTTACAAACTACTGTGTGGGACTTATTGGATTTGATCACAAACTAATGTGTTTTCCTTCTTGGATATTCTCACAATATGAGGATACCTTATACTTATTTTTGTGCTAAAGATCTTTTTTTTACTATATCTCAGGGTCATTTTATATTTCCATTCCATATTCTTATAATTATAATCCATGTATCATGTTTATTATCCCATGGTTATGCATTATTTTTCCATGGTATATGTTTTCTCTTATATATTCTTCTATCATTACTTATGGGAAACTACCATGGTTCCATGTTCTTTTAATAATATATTTCTCCCCTTATCCTGTTTTATCATTTGATTGTGAACTAACCCTTAATAACTTGATGATAATTTTTACCTTACTGATAATTTGAGATCACCCCTTTCTTATGTTTCCATTCCCTGTGTTATTAAGAAAAGTAATACATATGATGTTTCTAGAAGATTATCTTTTGTAGAGGATTTTTGGAATATGTTGATGTATTGGTATAAAATTAAGAAGTTTCTGATATTCTTGTAAAAATGTCCCTTAGTTGAAAAACACATGTGTTTTGTTAGTTAATTTTTTGTCTTAATTACCTAAAACTTTAAACCTAAAATATCATGAAAATGTATTATAATGAAATATTTTCCATAAAGGTGTATAATTGAGATTCTCTCATTTTTCGGGAATCAAAAAGAATAACAAGAACCCTAAAATAAGAATAAACCTTAATAAAAATTGAACCAAATGAAATAATATGTCACTATGACCATATTAGGGTATGAGGATGAAAAAAATAGGAATAAGAGGAGAGAAGGGAAAATTTTGATGAATTTACCTGATGGAATCAATCTCAAACCATATATAAATCCCATTGAATTACCTTGGATAAGAATGGGGAAAATAGAGAGGCATGTCTGGTCCATGTGAGTAGAATGGGATATGATTGGAAGTTTTTGGTGTTAAAACCTTAGAGGATAAGAATAAGAAAATCCCAATTTTAAAAGTTTTGGTGTGCTATATAGATTGGACACATAGTTTTATAAAACATGAAAAAGTTGTGCGATCTACACAAGACACACATATGCACCTTTTATGGAATGGTAACATGGTTAGGTAAACCATGTGAGATGAATCTTTAAAGACTATAGATGCATGTCCATGGTTTCTGCACAGTTTCTACTAACTATAATCCAACTGTGTTCCCTTTACTAAAACTCAAAAAACATGAAACTTTAGTGGTATTTGGGTAAAAATTTAAGGAAAAGGTAAATTGTCAATAAATATATAAAATGAAGACAAAAAATCATGGTTGGGGTGTGATAATTCTCCCCACCATAATGATTTTTTAACCCAAAAGATTCCTTTAACAAAAAGGTTGATTTAAGAAGAAATGGGGTTCACCTCCCACATAAAAGACATGGTTTAGAAAAGATAGATTCCAAATAAAACTACTACCAATGATCAGATAAACTACCCTCAATATGTAAATGAAAAATACAACCAATTTATAATTCATCATCACATATATCCTTAAAGGACCCTAAATGAGTTCTATAAAAACTTCAAATAAATAAAAGGTACATCAAAGGAGTAAAAACGTTGATCCAATAAAATAAAACCTCAAAACCCAAGTTTCACCTTAGATCAATAGGGGTAATATAAAAAGAACTAGAAAAACTTGATCACCGATCTTGAATATCCTAAGAACCATTAATATCCCTATCTTCACATCACCACTTAAACACAAGAAAAAATCAGTCACCTAGTTTATAAAACAATATCTCCATGAAATATGCATATATAGTCGTCTCCTCACTATATTAAGAACTTATATAGTATAAGAAACCTTCAAAATTCCTACTCACTCCAATAAACTACAATGATTAAGGAAATCAGAGTAGGATATAACCCAGTAAAAGAGGAAAATATCATAAAAGACACAACTGAAATTCAGAAATACCATAAGAATATACCATCTACAAAATCATAGGACTAATTTCACCTTAAATAAGTCTAATCTGCACATTCCCAAACAAGACATGAAACAACTATAAATACATCAAACTAGACATGCCCTAAAAAGAACCAACAATGCAATCTTTAAAACTGATGTGTAAAGAGAAGTGACTTTGAGTGACTGAATCCCTGGAAAACCCATCTGAATAGAAAAGGTATAATCTAGGATAAAACCTACACAATGGGTAATACACATCCTTTCTACCCAACAACACACTCAAATATTTAAATTCACAACCCCTTGTAGGCAATACCAAACAACAAGGCTAGTGTTCTCACAAAATAAAATGAATATATGATCACTAAAATAGGAAAATATCTAAGACGATCAACATTATATTGTGAATATTTTATAAGAGACCCAATTTGAAAAATGATCTAAGAATCACTTTAGAAACTTCATCCACTCTAGGATTAGTAAGAACAATACCCAAATAGACAACTATCACTATTCTAAAAAAGAATTAAACCTATAAAATGGGGGAGACACCCTCTAAATCATCTTAATATTTGGATATCTGCCCTTTTCATTAGGACCTTTCTAGGATGAAAATATGAAATAAAATAAAACATGAATTCAAACAATCCATAATTCAAAATTAAAATTTAACGCATCCCAAATAATCTAAAAAGAAAAATAGAGAAACAAAACATACCAAGTTTAAATCATCTTTATAAAAATCACTTTTCATTCCTCTAAAACCCACAAATTCACAATTCAAGACTATTGAAACATATTTCCAAAAAAAAGTAATTATAATAACATTTCCACATTTTTAAAATATAAAATATTTTCATCCCATTTGGAATACTCACCAAAATTTATTTCAAAAAATCCAATACCTTTTTTGGAATACTATCTAATTTCATTATTAAACCAGATATAAACAAGTGTCAATCTTTTGATAGTTATTATCTCTTAAGAACACGCTATTTGTTTTGACAACGGGAATTAATTTTTAAATTAATTAATGCAACTGATATGTTTTGAATTTGTTAAAATAGAGATCATTTTTGAGTTCATAATATCAAATATATCTTAGGCCTAATTTTTGGTATTTTTCTGGAAAATTTCATTTTTTTGATGAATAGTGAAACCACTAAGTGGTAGTTAAAAAAATGATTTTTTCATAAAACTTAATTTTACCACTTCTGTGAGTGGAATTTAAAAAATCCGAGAGACACTGTTGATGTCAGTAAGTAAAATTTGGTTCAATGAGATGAAAATAATTTTTGGCGAATAGTAACTTTTTTACTTTTTTTTACCACGGTTAAAAGTAAATAGGGTAATTAAGGGTAAAAATGATATTATTATTACCCTAACACATGTCCTAATTCTATTGGATAAGTTAAATTCGACAAAAAACAACCTTAGGAATAAAATATGACTATTTAGGACCACTTGGATTAGATTAGGACATTTATTATTAATTTATTTAAAGAAGGGTTAAAATAGTCAAAATCAAAGTTTAATAAGTATATAATTTTTAATATAGGGTTAAACATAAGATAAATTCGACTATAAATATTCATTAGAAAGATAAAAAACTTTCCTACATAATGGTAGTTTATTTGTAATTTTTATACATTAAATAATTTAATTTATTTATGACACAACGATGATGGAGTAATTATCTTATTAATGAAATATTGACATAATTGATGTTATAAATACCCAAATAAATTTAATTTGAGACTTTTTATGAATTCCACTAATTTTATAGGTTAATATGACATTCTATTATTGATTTAAGTAACTTATTTAGAATTAATAATTCTTTTATGATTTTTACAAAAATAAATTACTAAATAGTGTCAAAATTGAAATAAAATAGTTTTTAAAACAAATATTATATTATTAATTGTTATTTTATTCCTAAAAATATAAGGATCGGCCAAATGACTTATATAAGGTTATATATATTAATAATAAACAACTTGGGGTTCTCTTGGATTTTTATAGTAATTTTATTAACCTTATAGTGTAAGAACAAAAAAAGACACGATAAAAGTAAAATTATCTAACTTAAAGTTAAAAATAAATGATAAGGATAAAAAAGTAAACTAAACTTGTAAAAATTCAATTTTATGAGAGTATTTCAACCCATACCCACCTTAGCCTCTAAATAATACAATTTTGAGCTATTAAAAACCGAATATGACTTTATAATAAAATAATATTTTTAGTTATTCCAAAGGTGCCCCTCTCCTCCCTTATAAAAGGGCACCTCCTCCCTCTCTTCCTCACACCACTTTGAGCCTTCAATCTTGGCCAAAACCTGAAAAATTCTCTTCTCCACTTCCCTAGAAACATCCTTGAGGTACTGGTCTTCTTCGAAGACCAATTTTAGTGCCCTAAGAGAAGGACTCAAAGAGGCGCTTCAAAGAAGAGGTAATGTCGGTTACCAATTCTTTCAACTTTATTTCTTCTTCCACTTCTTCTTCTTAGGTTGTTTCATTATGAAGTAATAACATAAGTATCAATCATATACTGATATGTTATTATAATTATGAAACAACCCTATTTTTCCATCTATCCATCCTGCGGAAAATGAAATCACCGCGCGTGCGTACGTACGGAATACCGTCTACACGCCGTGGTGTAATCTATTTTCCACCACCACCTTACTTGGATGGGTATGATGGTGTAAATAATAACTATATATTATTATTGTAAAGTGATATTGATTCTGAAATAGTATACATACAATCCAATACAATTCCACTATCATGAGAACGATATCATCGCTCGTGCGTACGTACGGACTACCGTCTCCACGACGCGATGAGATTCATTCTCCACATTAACTATTCATGAATGATTATAAAGTATATATAATAAGTAATCATGAAATATATGACATAATAATTATACTAGATTTATGTGTATATATATGTATGTCATCTACTTAATTCCATTCATCTCAATAAGGAAACGAAAACAGCATTCATGCGTACGTACGGCCTACCGTCTCCATGAACGGTGTATTTATTTCCATTTACTGATCTATTATATATATATATATTCTGAATATATATTATAAATAAATAATGTTTTACATTATTTAATTAAGTAATCATGATCTAAGTAATCATATGAATAATTACAAGTCAAAACACGGATGACAAATGAAATGATTTTACCCAAAACGCTCTTTAACATGGAATTTACATAAGAACAGGTAATATAAAATCATAATTGAACCATATATGATATCATAACAATGAGTATGATTCTGGAATAAGTCAATGACATTATTTAAATCATTATACAGTAGGTTCGGACACTTACAAAGAAAATCGGACCTAAGGTAAGGGAAATATCACAATCTCATTTTTATCTGAGATTGTTTATACTTTGGAATTTACTGGGGTGTATTTTATCATACACATCCATGTTTCCTAAATATGTAATATTATTTCCATCCACATATAATTTTTTAAATCCAATTTTACCCTTCGGTGAGTTTTTAGTAAAAGATATGAAAGGAATCTTTTGTGGTTTTTTTGTACGAGGTACTTTTTGACTTTTCTGACAAAAGTACGAGAAGAATGTTTTTTTAACTTATACGGCATGAATTGATTTTTAAAACATTATTTTCAAGAAGCTTCCTTTACAAGTCTTCTAGTTTATTTTTAATCAACTTCTTTTATTTTAGAATTGTATGACATGTTAAGAAAGGAAAAATATTTTTGAAGTAGAAAGGATATTTTCCTCAAGAATGGAGTTCAAGTGTTTTATCAAAATTATTTTCCATCTAAGATAATAAAGGGTTCTGTTTTTATCCCTATTATTACATTGATTTGATTATGTTGTGATGGAATCATTTTTATGAATTCCTTTATCTTATATGAATTTTTTTATGATGTCACTATGTTTAAGAATCCCATTTTTATTACACGGGTTATGCTATGATGTATGGTTTATGATTTTGTGGCACACATAATAATGGTATCATTATGAGATGGGTGAGACCTGTATCTCCCTCCAATGCATTGGGTAAATATTTTATATCTCATGAGATAGACATGGCTGGAATGGCAGGTTAAACCGGTTCAGTGAAACAGGAATGAAACGAGGAGTGAACTCGATTCAGAAATGGACTTTGTCCACTAAGATAGTCTTGGAAATGAGTCTTGACTAATAAGAAATGATTATATATGATTATGTGTGTATGCCACAAAGTTTCGTGTTTTAAGTTATGATTATTGAGATTACATTTCACTACTATGATTTATCCCATGTTATGATATTATGATCTCTTTTGCAGGTTAAGATTTCCAAAATGTTATGTTCTTATGAATATGATGTGATTGATATTTCTTTTGTTTACCCTTACTGAGCATTTGAGATCACCCTTTTATGTTTTCTTTTCCCCAGGATATAAAGAAAGGTTTTAGGTTAAAAAAAAGGAAGATCTTTATGGGAGATGTTGAAGATCTTTCACCACAATTAAAAGATTATATTCTGAGTTTCCAAAGACACTAAAATATTACGTTCCTTGTGTGTGTGTGTTTGTTATGTACTAAGTATTCCGCAAAAGTAATGTAATGTCCATGTACGTTAAGCTTCGGGTCTCTACAGTTGGTATCAGAGGAAAGGTTTAGTCAACCATTGGAAACTAGGATGTGAGAACTTTAGTGAGATCCCTAGAGATATTTCTAAGGTATGTCTAGGGATGTCCCTAAGGTTAAGTATAAGTATAGGTTATAGTACTAGAATTACGGTAACCCAAGATGTTAGATATTTAAGGTACTCCCCCTTTATTATATTGTTTTCCCTAGCGTGATTTTTTCCTCTCACACTATTCTTTTTGGGTTTTAGACGATGGCTGGAACCTGAAGGAACCGTGTTGATAAATGTAATGGAAAATGCAATGATTTTCCTCCTGAACAAACATATGTTATGGGAGATGGAGTGCAAAATCTTATTGCTATACTTACACAAGATATGAATCATTCTGGACTTCCATATGAGCAAAGAAGGGAACAATATTCTATTGAGTCCTTCATGAGGCAACGTCCACCTTCTTTCAGTGGGTCCTCTGATCCACTTATTGCTGAACAATGGATCAGTACTACTGAAAAGATATTTTCAGCTCTTCAATGTTATGAACATGATAAAGTCGTCTTAGCAATGTATTGTTTGGAAGGTGATGCTGATCAATGGTGGAATCTTATCAAGAATATGAGGACAAGAGATGAAATTGAGTCCATGGAATGGGATGAGTTCAAGAACTTATTTTTCAATAAGTACTTCCCTCGTATTCTTCGAACAAAGATGGAGAAGGAGTTTCTTAAACTAAATCAAAAGGATGATGAATCTGTTGGTATATACGAAGCAAATTTTACAAGGCTTGCAAGGTATGCATCTGGATTTATCATCCAACCTGAAAGTAAAGTTGATCGATTCTTCAGTGGCTTAAAACCAAATCTTCTAAGGGCATTAGCTATAAGAGACTTCAGTAGCTATGAAGAAATTGTGTGTTGTGCTATCAGGGTAGAAATGGAAGTTGGTGTTACTTATCCATCTCATAGTTTTGACAAGAAACGAAAGATGGAGTTCAAGGAGAAATATTATAATAATGGTGAAAATAATATGAATGTTTCCTTATTCTCAAAGTGTGGAAAAAAGCATGGTGGAGATTGTCTTAAAGGGACTAGAAAATGTTTTAAGTGTGGAAAAGAAGGTCATCGAGCAGCTGAGTGTCGAAGTAATGGAAAAAGGGTTTCTAATGATGTGAATAAAGAAAAGACTGCAGAGAACGCACCACCAACACTTCAATGCTTCAAGTGCAAGGAAATGGGGCATTATGCTAATAAATGCCCTAATCCAAGGGTTAGTGATGATCAATATGAGCAACCACTTAAGGAAAAGGACAAAGGGAAGTCACATGCAATCACTATTGGTGATGTTGAATATGAAAACGATGTGGTGGAATGATTAAGTGTTTATGTAATGGGATTCCAAAATAATGTTGTATATAGTATCGTGGAATATTGGAATATTTATGTATTAGTCTATTGTGGTTTTCAATGGTACCAGTAACCATGGAAAGTGATTGAGATATTTTTGGAAAAAAAGATGTTATGCACATAATGAAGGGAAAACGAGAAAATGAAATGTTTGAAAGTATTCATGAGCTCATGATTGATATAAGGACTAAGTGATATCATGGTTTGAGTATATAGAATTTTGAGGATTTTGGTATATGGAAAGAGTTAACTTTTAACAGCATTCATGTTTTCAATAAGGATCAATGGGTATTCATTTTTTTTCAAGAGAATACATGATTAAGGCCTTAGAATGTTTGGAATGTGACCAATAAGACATATCTCATGATATATGGGGATCAAAAATGGTATTAACATGCTAGTTTTATGAACTCTTTGGTAATCGTTTTCACTATAATATGAGATTAGAGAGAATTATTTTGGATAAGCCTAAAGATTGGAATGGATTATGTTGGACATAAGTTAGTATTGTTTAAGGATAGAAGTTTTTTCAATATTATTTATGGGATGTTATAGTAATGTAGTTTTAGAAAAAGGACAACCTGCAGGATGGGCGACAGCCCATTGCGTCGGACAAGGCTGTGGGAATCAAACCCACAACCGAAGTGCAACTGGCCTTTATCGCCTACCACTGGCCTACAGGAAGTCCCTGTTTAGTAGAAACTAGTTTTATTATATTAATCAGTATGATATATGAAGTATAAGTCCATTTTAGGAACCATATATGATTAATCTCACTATAGATGGACTTATGTATTTTTTTATAACTTTTCTAAACTTTTGTTTGAGACAGATGTAATGACCCCTAATTCTATCACATGATCTTCTAACACATCACGAATGACAAATTCAACTTCATTTCTTTAAGAGATGAAGTAGAAATTGTCCAAAGAATGACCAATGGTGAGACTATACCAAAATCACGAAAGTATTTCTTCTAATTCCAATTTCATCAACTTTAGGTAAATGATCTTGAAAACCAAAAATGTTGTCCTAGTGCTCTTATATCTGATGAATCAGATGGTACCTTAGATCATCACAAATTTATGGCTTTGTGATTGCCGGATTTTCTATAGCCATGTTCTCTACCACTCTCTATCAGAACATGATGGTTAGATTTCTCTTCCATATCCATATTTTCACCTAGGTGGAAACCGAGTGATTAGTTTATTTGGGTAACCATTACGTTTCATACTTTTGTTTTTAAAGAATGGTTTTGGTATTCCTTTTTATGATGTGGGTTTATATTAAAGAAACTTTCGAGTAGTAAACCATTTATAACCCCGACAAATTTCGAGGGCGAAATTCATTTTAAGGGGGGTAGAATGTAACACCTCGAGATTTTATGAAAAATATTCTTTTTAATTTCATTAATGTCTTGTGTTGTACGCTACACCAAAAGGATCTTTCACAACATGCATCCTTGACTTGCCTTGCATTACACTCAATCGTGACCTTCCTCGATAGCGTGTGTAGTATGCAATACCGAGTTTCACTAAACAACGATGTGCTATTAAAATATTATTAAAAATAGCCATTATGAATAGTAATAACCCCTTTTTGAAAATTTGTAAATTTTATTTTTCAAAATCGACTTCATTTTTGTATTTGGAATATCGAAATTAGCTTAGGGTGAAATTTTGGTACTTTTCAGATAACTTTCATTTTCTGATGAATAGTGAAAATTACTAACTTTTAATTAAAAACAACCCTTTTAATCGAAATAATTAATAGTGATAAATTATTAATTTTAGTGTTTTTAAAGTATATTTAGAATATAATTTTACAATTTAATACAATTTTGGTCATTGGATGTAATTTCACATTTAAACCAGACATAAACAAGTGTCAATCTTTTGATAGTTATTATCTCTTAAAAACACGCTATTTGTTTTGACGACAGGAATTAATTTTTAAATTAATTAATGAAACTGATATGTTTTGAATTTGTTAAAATAGATATCATTTTTTAGTTCATAATATCAAATATAGCTTAGGCCTAATTTTTGGTATTTTTCTGGAAACCTTCATTTTTTGATGAATAGTGAAACCGCTAAGTGGTAGTTAAAAAAATGAATTTTTCATAAAACATAATTTTACCGCTTCTGTGAGTGGAATTTCAAAAATCCGAGAAACATGATGGATTTCAGTAAGTAAAATGTGGTTCAATGAGATGAAAATAATTTTTGGTGAATAGTAACTTTTTTACTTTTTTTTTACCACGGTTAAAAGTAAATAGGGTAATTAAGGGTAAAAATGATATTATTATTACCCTAAAACATGTCCTAATTCTATTGGATAAGTGTAATTCAACCAAAAACAACCTTAGGAATAAAATATGACCATTTAGGCCCACTTGGATTAGATTAGGACATTTATTATTAATTTATTTAAAGAAGGGTTAAAATAGTTAAAATCAAAGTTTAATAAGTAGATAATTTTTCATATAGGGTTATACATAAGATAAAATAGTCTATAAATATTCATTAGAAATAAAAAAATATTTCCTACATAATGTTATTTTATTTTTAATTTTTAGGCATTAAATAATTTAATTTATTTATGACACAACAATGATGCAGTAATTATCTTATTAATGAAATATTGACATAATTGATGTTATAAATACCCAAATAAATGTAATTTGAGACTTTTTATGAATTCAACTAATTTTATAGGTTAATATGACATGTTAGTATTGATTTAAGTAACGTTTTTCAAACTAATCATTCTTTTATGATTTTCACAAAAATCAATTACTAAATAGTGTCAAAATTGACATAAAATAGTTTTTAAAATAAATATTATATTATTAATGGTTATTTTATTACTAAAAATATATGGTTCGGCCAAATGACTTAGATACGGTTATATATATTAATAATAAACAACTTGGGTTTCGTTTGTCTTGTTATAGTAAGTTTATTAACCTTATAGTGTAAGAACACAAAAAGACACGGTAAAAGTAAAATTATCTAACTTAAAGTTAAAACTAAATGATAAGGTTAAAACAGTAAACTAAACTTGTCCAAATTCTATTTGATTAGAGGATTTAGACCCATCCCCACCTTATCCTCTAAATAACTCAATTTGGAGCTATTAAAAACCGAATATGACTTTATAATAAAATAATATTTTTTGTTATTCCAAAGGTGCCCCTCTCCTCCCTTATAAAAGGTCACCTCCTCCCTCTCTTCCTCACACCACTTTGAGACTTCAAGCTCGACCAAACCCTGAAAAATTATCTTCTCCACTTCCCTAGAAAAATCCTAGAGGTCCTGGTATTCTTCAAAGACCAATTTTAGTGCCCTAAGAGGAGGAATCAAAGAGGCGCTTTAAAGAAGAGGTAATGTCCGTTACCGATTCTTTCAACTTTATTTCTTCTTCCACTTCTTCTTCTTAGGTTGTTTCATTATGAAGTAATAACATCAGTATCACTCATATATGGATATGTTATTATAAGTATGAAACAACCCTATATCACCATCTATCCATCCTACGGAAAAAAATCACCGCGCATGCGTACGTACGGAATACCGTCTCCACGCCGTGGTGTAATCTATTTTCCACCACCACCTTACTTAGATGGGTATGATGGTGTACATAATAACTATATATGATTATTGTAAAGTGATAATGATTATTAAATAGTATACATACACTCCAATACAATTCCACGATCATGAGAATGATATCATCGCTCGTGCGTACGTACGGACTACCGTCTCCACGGCGCGATGAGATTCATTCTCCACGTTAACCATTCATGAATGATTATCATATATATATAATAAGTAATCATGAAATATATGACATAATAATGATACTGGATTTATGTATATATATATTTATGTCATCTACTTAATTCCATTCAACTCAATAAGGAAACGAAAACAGCGTTCATGCGTATGTACGGCCTACCGTCTCTATGAACGGTGTATTTCTTTCCATTTACTGATCTATTATATATATGTATATTATGAATATATACTATATATAAATCATGTTTTATATTCTGTAATTAAGTAATAATGATCTAAGTAATCATATGAATAATTAGAAGTCAAAACACGGACGACAAATGAAACGATTTTACCCAAAACACTCTTTAACATGGAATTTACAAAACAACGGGTAATATAAAGTCATAAGTGAACCATATATGATATCATAACAATGAGTATGATTCTTTAATAAGTCAATGACATTATTTAAATCATTATATAGGAGGTTTGGACACTTACAAAGAAAATCGGACCTAAGGTAGGGGAAATATCACAATCTCATTTTTATCCGAGATTGTTTATACTTTGGAATTTACTGGGGTGTATTTTATCATCCACATCCATGTTTCCTAAATATGTAATATTATTTCCATCCACATACAATTTTTTAAATCCAATTTTACCCTTCGGGGAGTTTTTAGTAAAATATATGAAAGGAATCTTTTGTCGTTTTTTATACGAGGTACTTTTTGACTTTTCCGACAAAAGTACGAGAAGAATGTTTTTTTAACTTATACTGCATGAATGAATTTTTAAAACATTATTTCTAAGAAGCTTCCTTTACAAGTTTTCAAGTTTATTTTAATCAACTTATTTTAGTTTAGAATTGTATGACATGTTAAGAAAGGAAAAGTGTTTTTGAAGTAGAAAGGATATTTTCCTCAAGAATGGAGTTCAAGTGTTTTATCAAAATTATTTTCCATCTTAGATAATAAAGGGTTCTGTTTTTATCCCTATTATTACATTGATTTGATTATGTTGTGATGGAATCATTTTTATAAATTATTTTATCTTATATTAATTGTTTTATGATGTCACAATTATTAAGAATCCCATTTTTTTTACATGGGTTATGCTATGATGTGTGGTTTATGATTTTGTGGCACACATAAGAATGGTATCATTATGATATGGGTGGGACATATATCTCCCTCTAATGTATTGGGTAAAGATTTTATATCTCATGAGATAGACATGGATGGAACAGCAGGTTAAACCAGTTCAGTGAAATAGGACTGAAATGAGGAGTGAACTCGGTTCAGAAATGGACTTTGTCCACTAAGATAGTCTTGGAAATGAGTATTGACTAATAAGAAATGATTCTCTATGATTATGTGTGTATGCCACACAGTTTCATGTTTTAAGTTATGATTATTGGGATTACATTTCAGTACTATGATTTATTCCATGTTATGATATTATGATCTCTTTTACAGGTTAAGATTTCCAAAATGTTATGTTCTTATAAATATGATGTGATAGATATTTCTTTTGTTTACCCTTACTGAGCATTTGATCTCACCATTTTATGTTTTCTTTTCCCCAGGATATAAAGAAAGGTATTAGGTCAAAAAAAGGAAGATCTTTATGGGAGATGTTGAAGATATTTCACCACGATTAGAAGATTATATTCCGAGTTTCCAAAGACACTAAACTATTACGGTCCTTGTGTGTGTGTTTTTGTTATGTACTAAGTATTCCTCAAAAGTAATGTAATTTCCATGTACTTTAAGCTTCGGTTCTCTACAAGTTCTATTTAATTTAAAACACCCATCAGAATCCTCACCATAATACTCAAATAAATTCAAACCCAAATCAATATAATTCTAACAACATAAAGAATTTATATAAAACATCTCAATCCATTAAAAAATCCTAAGGAATAAGAAATTAACTCAAATCACTTAGAAAAATTATTTTCAAAAAATCTACAAAAAATTTATTTGCGAACAGTTTAAATTCATGATATAGAAACTCGCATGTCAACTATGTGAGTCTCATTAGACACTATCCAGATTGGTCTTCATGATCCATGAAAGGTTTTTTAAACCATGAATAGTACTAGTGTAACCCTATATATCTTCCCAATTTAACCTTAGTACCAAAAACTTCTCAAAAATAAACTCATAAATTCATAATATAAAACATAAACATTAATACAAAAACTCAATATCTCTAAAACTATCAAGAACCAAAATTAAATTTGAGATGTATTTACCCTGAAAAACCTAACAACTCGAGTGTTCAATAAGATAAGTGTTAGCCATACACTCATTCTCACCTACACATTCAATTCTAAAAATCCTATATCTTTGAATCCCTAACTAACATCGAATATTTTAGGACCTAGAAACTCTTAAGAACCTAGGCTTTGATACCATTTTTTTACAAACCAGCCCAAGTCAACCCTTGAACCAAGCACCCGAGTTCTCCTATGAAATGACTTGAAGGGAATTTATAACCCCCTGGGATAGAGATAGGTATCAAGGAATAAATTAAACTATGAGTGAGAATTATTTTTTCTAAATAATTAATTAACAATATGATATTTTACCTATAATCCTTGTATGGGCCTCTCATACCTTGGAGGGTAACACATCAGAGTATATAGATTAAATAAAAGAAAAAATAAACAAAGCGAATGAGAGTAAACACTACCCAATAATAAACATATCAAACATCAAACAAGATTACTATAAAAAAACTAAGAAAGTGGATAACATGGAGAGACATAAAAGACATCAAAACTAAAAAATAAACAAATACCATTACTATCCATCACCGTGTGCAAGTGAAATAACTCCACTTTCCACCTCCACCAAACCTGAACTAAGAAACTAAGACCGTATACTACATTAATGTGGACCTACTAAACATATAATATGATAGTTTTAGGAAAAAATTTCTAGTATTTATCCTCCAAACACCCCATGCATAACCCTTAAAATTGAAAAACCATTTCTTTTAGTTTGAAATACATCTAGAAAATAAATTTTCTAAGGTGATCGCATGAAATTCAAATGTCACATTTAAACCTTTTTATAAAACTACCAATTATTTTATTTAAAATAAAATAATAACATAGAAAACATTTCATCTACCTAATAATATGTTATTAGACAACCATTTATGAAATCCTTATTAAATAAGAATCAGGATTTAAAGTAAACTAAAAAAATTCTAATAAAACACATGCCAACAAGAAATAGAACAATCATAATCATCATCTAAACTAAGGTGCTCAATGGAAAAATTTAGTCATTCTTATATAACTACTATAAAAATAAACCAATGATTTATATCAAACAATAAGCCCTAATACTCAACATTTCACTACCTGGCCTAACCGAGGGGTATAATACCATAAGCTAATCATATTTCATCCCAAGGCCACTCAAACATACCATGTAAATAAAGAATAATACATTTACATATTTATTAATATTTTTGAACTAAATATTAATTTTACTTTAAAGGGGATTCTATGTTCTATGGTGTACCTGATACGCAACAAGGGGTTTCTTTGAAATCTTACGTTACGCATAACGTTGGGTCATACTGAAAAATAATAATATAAAATTATTTTAAATGGTAGTTAACTCCTATCTATTGTATTGAAATAAATGAATATAACTAACTAAAATATAATTAGACAGGTTTTTTAAATTTTTTTTACATTTATCCAATAAAATTTAGAGGTTTAAAATGTGAATGAATCTAATTTTAAGCATAAATACTCTAATATTCTTTAAAGGGTTGATTTACCACCTTTTGATGGAGAACCCTCTTTAAATATAGTTTTGGTAAATTTTATATGTTATATTTGACAAAATAAAATTCTTCTTTAGAATCGGGGAATCAAATTTTACAATGGGTAATTTTTTGGTACTTTTCTGATTAAATTCATTTTTAATGAATAGTGAAAAATACTATTTTTTAATTAAAAAATGTCTTTTAATATAATTTATTTATATAGTTATATTGTCTTTTTAATTGGTTTTAAAGTGTAATTAGATTATATTTTTACCATTTAATCCAATGTTTGTCATTGGAAGTAATTTCACTTTGAAATCGGACATAAACAAGTATCAATCTTTTGATAGTTATTATTTCTTAAAAAACACGCTTTTTGTTTTGACAACGGGAATTAATTTTATATTAATTAATGCAAATTATATGTTTTTAATTTCGTAAAATAGACATCATTTTTTAATTCAGAATATCAAATATATTTTAGGCTGATTTTTTGGTATTTTTCTAAACAAACATCAATTTTTGATGAATAATGAAAACACTGAGTAGTAGTTAAAAAACTGAATTTTTCATTTAAATGACATTTTACCACTTCGATGAATTGAATTTCAAAAATCTGACATACATGGTTGTTATTATTAAGTAAAATATGGTTCAATAAGATAAAAATAATTTTTGGTGAATAGTAAATTTTGACTTTTATTTACCACGGTTAAAGTTAAATATGGTAATTCATGGTAAAAATAATATTATAATAATATTAAATTAACCTAACATGAGTCTTAATACTATTGGTTGATACATTTCCAACCATAGGAATCCTTGTGTCGATTTTTGGACCCCAAGGATCCACTTAAGAGTGATAATGACACTTTATATTAATTAATTTAAAGTAATGACAAAAATAACATAAACATTTATCTTTTAGTAGATGAATTATTACATAGGGTCATATAAGTTATCTCTTAGACTATAAATATTAATTTTAAAGATAAAAATATTTCCTAAATCATGGTATTTTTTTATAGTTTTTAGACATCAAATATATAAAATTATTTATGACACAATAATGATGCAGTCTTAACCTCATTAATGAATGATTTATATAAATAAGATTATAAAGATTAAAAAAATATTCAAAAACTGTACAATTCTTATTGGGTGATTTTATTTCGAACAATACTCATCTTATATTCGAATTTAACAAGATTTTCAACTTTATAAACTGAAAATTATTATATAATAAAATAATATTTTCAAACATTCCTAAAGAGCCCCTCCTCTCCCTTATAAAATGACCTCACCTATAACCCATTGTTTCCCTCGGAATTCGGGGATAACCTCCTGGATGGGAGATTCAAATGTTCTGATCGGTTTCTAACGGGTTTGTTCGTAGAACCGGAAACATCCAATGATTCCACATCCACTTGGACCAACTTTCCAAAGGTAGGTGCTTCATTAGTTTGTGAACTGATGAGGCTTAGGAATTTGCATTGGTCGAGAGGATGGGAGGTCAGACTCATCACACCTTTTTTAGGGTAATTAGTGTCTATTCCGGGACTCTCTTTATAGATTTAAGTTATGTTCGTGAATCCTTATTACATTACCAAGTAAAAAATGAGCTTTCCTTCAGTTTAACAATCAATGATTAAATATGTAAGAAATTTAGAGAATCTTTTATATTTATTTGAGGTTCTTCATCAATAGAGAATCATCTATATCTATTTAAAGATTCTTGGTCAATGGTAACCTTCAAAACATTTATATAAAAGTCTCTTGGTCATTATGATGACCAGGCTGGTTTTAAAGCCACTCAGTGGGGCACTTGAAGTTTATTGTCATTCAGAAGGACATGAATTATTTCAAAGTTGGGATCGAACCCATAGATGGGATACCTACGTATCCTTTGTTTTGGAAAAGGAATCAGAACCCACGTAGTTCAAATAAGGGAGTATAATGTTTATGATTTATGGCTCAAAGAATGATGTCATAATTACTTTTACTCTCTAAGCTCACGTGAGTCATGCTCGGTATGAGAAACAAGAGGTATTGGTAATAAAATAGACAATTGTGCCATAAAAAATGTAATCATAAAAAATGGTTTGGGGCTTATGTATATATGACTGCCCAGATAAATGAAGGTTAGGATTTACTTTAGGGAGAAAATCCAAGAACAGGGTCCACAAAGATATATGTGCTTCATGGAGATTTGAATACTCTAACTTGGAACTTATTCCCGAAAAGGAAACCCAAATTAGGAGAGGATTGATAACTGGGTTTTAACCCTAAGAAGGAATCCCAGATCAAACGTAAATTAGGACTGGTTAAAGAGAATTTAAGGGACTTGGGGCTTACTTCTGAAAAGAAAGCCCAAATTAGAGGATCTAGGGCTTACTCCTAAGAAGGATGCCCAAAAATTAAGGGACTTGGGGCTTACTCCTAAAGAGGATGCCCATAATTATGACTGGGACTTATTCCTAAAAAGGAGGCCTAGGTTAGGGGACTTGGGGATTACTCCTGAAAAGGAAGCCCATGATTATGACTGGGACTTATTCCTGAAAAGGAGACCCAGGTTTAAGGATTATCTCATCTTAAAGGATGAGGTTGAATGAATGAACTCTCCATATTTGGTGACATAAAGATATTTAAATCACTAGGTTTTGAGAGATATTCCACAGAATTCCTTTCAAATAAGGAAGTCAAATCAAGAAATTATGCCATAAATGGATTTGAAGAGTTTCTTGAAGACTGAATCTTAAAAAGGAAAGGTGTAATGGCTTAAGAGGGGTGAAATGGGAAAGAAAGGCACCCAAAAAGGAAGGGGCGCGCAAGTCTTGGAAGGCGCGCAGGTACTGCGGCGGTGCGCAAGTATTGGTCGTGCAGGTATACCTGCGTGACATGGTGGGTACTTGAGCGATATTCAACCAGCATTTGAGATACTTGAGCGACTCTTCATTACAGCCTTTAAAATCCTCTTGAGGTTCTTCCAAAAAAGGTACGCGCAAGTTCTATCGAAGGAAAAAGGCGGCGCGCAAGTGTGACCACTTCCCTTAAGGGCTGACCACTCAGGCGCGCAAGTGTTGATGAGTTTCAACACTTAGGCCTTACTCCCTCTCTTTAGATCTCCCGTTCTAGGTAAGAAATTACCTTATAAGTGTTCTGGAAGCTTTGATAAGGGACTTGGGCGTCGGGAGCTTCAATCCGAGTTTCTGGAAAAAAAATCCTCTCGAATGGGGGGCCCACAGGGTCTATTTATAGGCAGGAGAAGACCCTGGGTGGTTACCGGGCGGTTATCAACTAGGTCGCGCAAGTCACTTGTGCGCCAATTTGCGTCGCGCAAGTCCACTTGCGTGACCATAAAGAAACTTGCGCGGCCTATGGTCAAAGTTTTCCTTGTTCATCCCTTTGTCAATTTTTGATGTTTTCTTCAAAGGTTGAATCACTTTGTGCTCATATATTCCCCTTTTCCGATCTTTAGATTATGTGATGAAAGGAGCGTCAACAAAAGTCCCCCTCAGAGTTGGATCCGGAGAGAAATAGAGGATTTGACTCTGAGGAAATCGAATACATCCAAAGGAAAAGGGGGCGCACAAGTCTTCAGGGCACAGAGGGCGGCGCGTAAGTTTGCGTCGCGCAGGCTTTGAGCGCACTGTATACGGCGCGCAGATAGGCCTCCTGGCCTATAAATACATGGCCTCACCTCCGTACAAAGCATCTGGATTCCTGGACTTCAAACTTCTCGAGCTCTCGTCGCGCAGGTTATCTTAGCCGCGCAAGTTGCTCTGTTTTCCAATGTTTTCCTTGATGTCGTGCTATTGTAAAGGTATTTTTACTTGCGCAGTTTACACTTGCGCGTCAAAAACTAGCACGACACACGAATACTTGCGTGCCATGTTTAGACTTGCGCGCCTTAATGCCTTAGCCATTTTTTTCAAATTTCTTCACAAACTTTATGAAAAATAAACCCATTTAAGAGTTAGTTTATTCATCTTTTGTGCACATTCAGTGGTTCCCAAGGGAATTGGAACGGCTGATGAACTGGCTAGAAAGCGGATTGATGACATGATGAACATCATTGGCCATGATTACTATGATATCTGCAATAGCACTCTCCCAGATTTGGCTAAGTACTTGAAGAAATATCATCCTAATTTTCCACAGAGCATCTATCTGCCTCTATGTAGTCATGGTCATCTGTGAGGAGTCAATGTTCCAAATGAAAACAATTATACACCTGAGATGCAGCTGCACTGATACTCCTCTATTTTGGTTATGTTGTGCATTAAGAGAAACAACAATGGTGTGAACTTTCAAGTTCTCCTTCCATGCCATTTCCTTGCAGATATGAAAATGGAAAACCCATGGGCTGAAATGTTTTCCACTGCCGGTTGGTGGAGAGAAGAAAAACATGGCATTAGAGCAATATCTAAAAAGATTACTCTCTCCAAATGGCTCTTTACTTCCAATGCTCCATTCTCAAATCCATGTATCCATCTTCCAAGTCTCTTGGATAGAAACAGAGTCACTGTTTGATCAGTAGAAAATTTTCTCAAACCGCACTCAAGAGCATCCTTTTACAATTGTTCCAAGAAGAGCTAGTATCACTGCATCTCTTATTGTATCCAGTTGAATGAATGAATTCCAGGTGGTTGCTGATGAAGCTCGGGATTCCGTAAATCAAATGAAGTGTTATGTTGAAAGCCTCTTGTAATTCTTGAAAAAGAGAAGAGACTCCAGTCTGTGGATGTCCTTCTAACTCTTGTGCATCAATGCAAAACACTTTCACTTTCACTTATTTGTACCTGCATTCTTTCACTACTTGCTTCAAATTTACTTAAGCCAAATGGGCTTAGTAAGCATAGTTTGATTTTTACTAGGATTATTACAAATAATCCTATAAACTTTGAACCTTTTAATTGCTCAATATTACCTAAATCATACAAAAATGTATATTTAGTGAGCTGGAACTTGACTTTTATTCAGAGTTCCTTTGTCTTTTGTGGGAAGTTTAAAGTCATGCATACCGAACATAAAGGGGCTAATGTTTAAGGTCGAAATAGCTTTGACCGAAATGGATTAAAATTGATTCAATTCCTTGAAAATTTATCTGAAAACATATTACCATACTCAAGTATGAGAGAAAATATATAAACTATGGCTTAAGAATATTTGAATCTGGGGAATGATATGAAAAGGAGATAAAAGTCATTAGAAGAAGTAGTTTCCAAGAATTAAGTTACTATTATTTAACAAAACCCGTTAGGGGGTTGAATTATGTAGGGCCATCTAAGGGCATTGGCTGCATGGTCAAATAAATAGCATCTTTCGGCTGACAAGTCTGTTATATAGACTGTTTATGCAAGGCCACCTATGGGCACGTGCTGCATAGTCAGGAAAAAAGAACTCTCAGAAATGTACTTTCCTAGTGCTAAAAGCCAGTGAAAGTTTATGGAGATTCAAATTTTCTAAAGTATAGAGTTTGATGTATGGAAAGAGGTACTTGATTATGGAGAATATATTTCCAGACAAGATTATCGAAGAACTGGATGAATATCACTCCTATGAAGGTCTGACCCAAACGTAGGGAAGAAGAATAAACCATAGACTTGAATACTTTCAGATCATGAAAAATGATATGGGACAAATATGTTAAGGATGGCTATTTTTTTCGGATCCCTACATACTGTCGTTCAAGACAAATAAGGACAAAAGAGGCATTCTTCCCAAGAATGAAGTTACCATCATTTAACAAACCCGTTAGGGAGTTGAATTATGCAGGGCCATCTAAGGGCATTGGCTGCATGGTCAAATAAAATAGTATCTTTTGGCTAACAAGTCTGTTATGTGGAATTTTTATGCAAGGCCACCTATGGGCAGGTACTGCATAGTCAGGAAAAAGAATTCTCAGAAGTTTGACATTTTTGTGACTAAAAGTCATGAAAAGGGTTATGAAGATCTGAAAATATTTAAGGTTTAGGATTATAACACATAAAGATGAGTATTTTCCATTGTATATAGAGATACATAGGTCAATGATAACCATAATCATGTTGTGGCTAGGTCATGAATTGAAATTTTGGACTTCACTACGTATCTCATAAGAATGAGAATCAAGCCATACGTAGTTATTGAAATGTAGTTTAACATCGTGAAGGACGAAAATATGAGAGATCTTAGTTTAGGGTCATAGAGTTCGGACCATAATAATGAATACACAGTGTGTGTTTTCATGAGGACTTTTCAGCCAAGGGACTGAAAGTGAAATTTGGGGTTAGGGCCAAAAGACTTAGGCTGGATTCGAGGGATACTCGAACGTTCCTATGTATCCCATAAGGATGGGAATCAAGCCCACATAGTTCTAGAACTACCCTTTGTACAAATTTGGTTCGTACATGTGAAGGGTGAAAGGGGACTTTAGTGCAATGATGGTTTAACCTGAGATAAAAAGTTTAGGCATTACCATGTATGCACGTAGTCTTTTGAAATGAAACATGATTGAAAAATCAATGTCAATAATAGTTCTCTCTCAAATGAGGAAATCAAAGAGTATTATAGTTTATTTTCGTACCGGACAAAGGTGTTGCATAGTTTAATGTCATATAACAAGGATGAAAGTGAATCAATGTAAGGATATTGATTCTAGGGGCGGTTTCACAAATCAACATCATATGAGATGGTGGTGAACCGATGTGAAGAGATTGTTTTTGGGCTTGAACCCTGGGAGGTTTCCTACATACCCAGCCTGGAGGGCAAGGATCAAAGTCCGTGTAGTTCAATTAAAGAATGAATTAATGATCAAGTTGTTCTTAGGGACAACGATCTAATAAAAATGTTGTTGGGACTTACACATGGTTAGCGGCCCAAAGAGAGTGTTATGGTTGAGGTTTTCTCTAAGCTCACGTGAGTTATACTCGGTGTGAGAAACAAGAGGTAACAACAACCTTAACAATGCATAGTTTAATGTCATGTAGGACATATAAAGGGACTATGCAGTTTAAAGTCTTGCAGTTAGGACTATTGGTGCTGCACAGTTTAGTGTCATGTAGCAGGGCCAAAATACAGTTTAATGTCATGTAGGACATATCAAGGACTTTCTGTACAGTTTAGCGTCATGTAGTTGGGACGATGGGGAAAATACAGTTTAACGTCATGTTGGACAAAAAGGGGGACTGCGCAGTTTAATGTCATGCAGTAAGGACAAAATAACACACCATTTACGTCATGTTGGACGCATTGGGGATTTTTTCTACAGTTTAGTGTCATGTTGGACAAAAGGGAGAATAGTTTAAGGTCATATATATGGACCGTGGATGGTACAGTTTAATGTCATGCTGGACATAAGTACAGTTTAAGGTCTTACAAGATCATTGATGATTATGTAGTTTAACGTCTTTCCAGACGTAAGGGACTTTCAAATAGTTTAGGGTCATATTCATGGACCATGGATGGTGCAGTTTAATGTTATACTGGACCATGGTGTAGTTTAAAGTCATACAGGACTTTTTAGGGAACTTTTTCACGGTTTAATGTCGTGTGGGATGAAGTTGCAGTTTAAGGTCATACTGGACCATTGCTGTATAGTTTAACGTCATATAGCAAGGACGAACTGGTGCTGCACAGTTTAGTGTCATGTTGTGGGGACATCTTGTGAAAACTTTGTATTTTATACAAAATATTTCTTCAAAAATCTGGCATTAGTTGGAGTAGTAATGAGTTCTCCATCCATCGAGATTAATGAATAAGCTCCATTGGAGTAGACCCTATATATTGAATAAGGTCCTTCCCATTTTGGCTCAAGCTTGGGAGGTTTCTTTCCTGTTATCATTGGAGTTCTGAGAACTAATACCAATTCTCCATGAATGAATGAACGAAGACGAACTTTTTTGTTAAAAGCTCGTGCTATTCGATTCTGATAGATTTCCAAGTGATGAAAAGTGCACAATCTTTTCTCATCTAACTGTTCAAATTCATTCAATCGCTTTTGGGATTGCTCATCTGTCGATAACTAATCACAAATGGATACTCTGAGTGAGGGCAATTGAACCTCAATTGGCAAGACTGCTTCTGTTCCATATACCAACGAATATGGAGTTGATCGCGTTTCATTGCGGGTGGTAGTCCGATAAGCCCATAAAGCATGAAAGAGTTTATCAGGCCATGACCTCTTATCATTATCCACCGTCTTTTGTAGTATATTTGAAAGAGTCTTGTTAAAGGCTTCTATTTGGCCATTGGCCGCCGCATGATACCGAGATGAATGGTTGGATTTAATGTTGTATTCTTGATACAATTTCTTCACCTCAGAAGAACAGATGTCGGTGCCGTTTTCCGTCAATATGGTATGAGGGACACCAAATCTAGTAATGATGTTAGACTTGATGAAGATAACAATGAATTTAGAACTGACTTCTTTGAGAGGTACTAGCTCTGCCCATTTGAAAAAGAAATCAGTAGCAGTAAGAATGTACTTAAACTGCTTGGCCGTAGCTGAAGGGTAAGGTCCCACCACATCCATTCCCCATGTGGCAAATGGCCATGAGTATTTAGCTGCATGAAGCAACTCTGGAGGTTGATGAATGAAGTTGGCATGTACTTGACATGAATGACACTTCTTTGAGAAATCAACACAATCTTGTATCATTGAAGGCCAAAAGTATCCAAGCCTTCGAATTTGATCAGACAATCTATGTCCAGACTGGTGGGCACCACAGACTCCTGCATGTACTTCTTTCATGATAGCCATTATCTCTTCACCATCAATGCATCTGAAGATAAATCCATCAAAACCATGTTTGTAGAGAATTTTCTCTAGGTGGTTTGGGCCATCATAAAGAGTAAAATTGACCACACATCACTGGATTTGTTCTTCCTCAGATCTATCAGGTGGAAGTGTTCCATTTTGAAGGTATTCCCTGATAGGTGACATACATCCTATAGTATGACCATACGGTTCAGGAATGGGACTAATTTCATTAATTTCCTCTGTTCTGGCTTGAACATAAGGTGAAATTGCACGACGGTGGGTAATACTTATGGTTGTCTCGTCCCGATTTGGATCTGCTAGAGCTGTGGCTATATTATCCAGTGCATCATCTTGAGCATTTTGTGATCTTGGGACATAAGAAAATGTCGGTTCTGAAGGGAATTTCACCATTAAATTTCTGACGTAATCATACAAAGGGATTAACTCTTCTTTTCTGATGGCATAATCCCCATTGACTTGTTTGATTACCAGGTCTGAATCACCTTTCACCTTTAAGTGATTCACTTGTGCTTGAAGTGCTAACTCCAAGCCTGTGATAAGATCTTGGTATTCGGCTTCATTATTGGTACCACCTTCCCACAATAAAAAGGAATAAGGTTAAAATGCCTTATCTGGATAAATGAGTACAATTCCTAAACCAACTTTGTTGAATTTAGAATTTTCCATTTCCTTCCCTATTGGACTTCTGGAACCACCATCAAAATACATTTCCCATGTTTGAGGACACTCTTGAATAGAAAAAACTTCCTCATCAGGGAGTTCAATATCTGAAGACGTGTCTTCCACTGAAGGATGTTCAGCCAGGAAATCAGCCAGAGCTTGGCCCTTTATTGCCTTTTGAGATACATACTGAATGTCGAACTGCTGCAAAATAACTGCCCACCTTACTAGACGTCCTGTAAGCATTGGACGACTAAGGATGAATTTGAGCGGATTATTGTGAGTTACCAATTGGACCTCGTGATGTTGCAGGTAGTGTCTTAGTTTCTGAACTGCAAAGATTAATGCCAGGCAGCACTTCTCAATACTTGAATACCGGGTTTCTGCTTCAAGCATAGTTCTACTGAGATAGTAGAGGCTATTTTCATTCCCAGCATCATTCTTTTGAGCGAGAAAGGCACCCAATGATCTCTCTAGAGCTGTCACATAGAGGATAAGTGGTCTACCTTCAACATGTGGCATGAGTACTGGTGGAATCAAGAGGTATTTCTTGAGAACATCAAACGCTTCTTGACATTCTGTAGTCCACTGGTAAGTGACTCCTTTCTTCAATAATTTGGTAAAGGGTAAACTTTTGCCTGTCAAATTGGCGATGAAATTCCGAATATAGGCTAAGTTTCCTTGAAGTCCTCTTAATTATTTCAAATTCTGAGGAGTTGACATACCAAGGATTGATTTGGTCTTCTCAGGATCGACTTCAATACCACGATGGCGTACAACAAAGACGAGGAATTTTCTTGAGGTTACCCCAAAAGCACATTTTAAGGGGTTCATCTTCAAATTATGTTGTCTAAGCTTGTGGAATATGACTTCCAAATCAGCCAAGTGATTAGAACGTTGTTTGGATTTAACCACCAAATCGTCTACATAGCATTCAACAAACTTCCCTAATAAAGGTTTGAAGATACGATGCATGGCGCGTTGATATGTTACACCTGCATTCTTTAAACCAAAGGGCATCACCCGGTAACAAAACACACCTTGAGGGGATCTGAAGGCTGTAGATTCCTCATCTTCTGGGGCCATTCGGATCTGATTATATCTGGAATATCCATCCATGAAGGAAAGTACTTCATAGCCAGCGGTTTCATCAATTAAGAGTTCTGTAATCAGAACTGGGAAATCATCTTTAGGACAATACCGATTAAGATCTCTGAAATCGATGCAAACCCTAATTTGTCCGTTCTTCTTCTTTACAGGGACAATATTAGCCAACCACTTGGGATATTGAACTTCTTTGACAAAGTTAGCTTTGATCAGCTTATCCACTTCAGCTTCAATTTTGGAAGCATAAGTTGGGTGTGTTCTTCTCGCGGCTTGCTTAAATCCTCGATGTTTTTTTGGTAAACCCAAATGATGAGTAGCAATATCAGGATCAAGCCCAGGCATTTCTGTATAGTTCCAAGCAAAAATATCTTTATTTTTCTTTAGAAAAGAAGTATACATTTCTTTCTCTTCAAGGGTCATGGCCGCACTAATTAAAGTGGGGCATGGATCTTTCTCTATACCCAGATTTATTTCTCTGAGTTCATCCACAGTGGTAGAGATACCTTCTTCAAATGCTGGAGGAGCATCTCTAAGATCTTCCTCTTCCTCTTCATCATGTGTTATTTCTTCCATTTCTACTTGCATAGTAGATGACAAAACGAAATTTTCATGATCATAAGAGATGTCAAAATTTTCACATTTTGAAGAAGAAGCTTCCATTTCCGACCCTATTGATGATAAAGGGCCTTCTTTGGGAAATAAAGAGGAGATGATGGATTGAGAATTGACATCATTATTCACCTTCGACCTTGCTATAACTTCTTCTGGCCTGATTGAAGAAGTATAGACCTGTTGGATTTCAGCAGATGAAATGAAGACGTCACCACTTGTGCTTTCATCACTGTTTGGTAGGTTACCAATGTATTCCATGTTGTTTGGCTCAATTGTCGTAATTGACATTATGGATCTTTCCATAAGAGTATTTTGATTTGGGCCTATTTTGTCAATTTGACTGATAGGTAACACATAATCTGTACTCACATGTGTAAATGGATTTATTAGAATTTTCTCCAAACCATATGGAGAATTAACTTTGGTAATTTCCTTCATTGTAGATTTTTCTCTTCCCTTCATGTGATAAAATTCTGCCTCAATGTATTGAGACTCACATGTCTTGAACGGGGTCTTATCACCATACAATGATCCAACTTGACCATTGAAATATTATTTGAGACATTGATGGTATGATGAAGGGATAGGTGCATGCTGATGTAGCCAGGGTCTTACAAGTAAAACGTTGAAAGCTGAGTCTTGGTCAACAATCATGAAATCCGAATTGGATACAAGATTTCCAAACTGAGTTCTGAGTGTAACTTCGCCCAGTGGTTCTTGTTCATTTTTATCATATCCTTGTAACATCATGGTAGAAGGAGATAAATCAGATTCCGTGAGGCCCAATCGACGAAGTGTACGAATGGGCATGAGGTTGACTCCTAAACCATTGTCAATAAAATCTCTTCAGATATCTACACCATTGACTTTTCCAGATAATTACAAAGGTTTTATGTGCCCATTCACAACATCATCTTCATCTTTATCAGTAAAAGATATCACTGCATGGCATTCTGCAGGATTATTCTCTATGTGATAGACTTCAGCTACAGCAATTTCAGCTTCAAACTCCTGAGGACTTGACAAAGCTTCGATGAGTGCTTCCCGAAGATCTTTTGACAGATTCAAAGCATCCAAAATTGATAACTTGGCTGGTACTTAGGCCAAGTGTTTCAATATATCATACTTTTGATCTAAAGGTCTGCGTTTCCCAACAGGAATATGCGGTTTAGCAGGTACCTTGGAAGCAGATGCTTTGGAAGCTGATGCATCTTGTATTTGGATAGAAGTTGGAAATATCCTTGGTTTTGGAAGATTAGACCAATTAGAACCATTTACTTGCTGAGATAAAGAAGATGAAACATTCAATCGGTCTTCTAAAATAACTGTTCCAAGACTAAGTTGGCTATTAGCAGAAAAACCTTCTTGTTCTTTTTTATCTCGCTGAAGGGCTCTACCACGAGTTTCTGCTGCGTACACAGTGCTAGCAGGGGTAGAGTTGGAGTAGTGGCTTCGGAAATATCCACGTCTTCCCTTGTATCCCAAACCTTGGGAACTTCCTCGGATTCCCTTAATTGATACAAGGAATTCAGGCTCATCAAAATTGAAATTATGACTGGAATACGGATCTGTTAATTGAATCATATTAACAGAACCGAAGATTAACTCTTCGTCTAATAAAGACTCTGTCTGACTAGCTTGTTTAGGCTGTGCCGTTTGATGGGTCGGTGCCCATGGTTTTGAAGTAGATGGAATAAAGTCTGCCATAGTCAAAGACAATTTAGGCTTTGACACATACTCATCTTCTTCTGATTCTTTTTTCTTCTTTGAATCAAACCGTTTCTTTGAGGATTTTCCCTCTGACGAAGAGGGTTTTACCGCAATATTCATGGCATAAGACACAATTGGTTTCTTTAATTGTGTTCGCAAAATGGCATGAGTCTGGTTGATTGTCTTTCTGACCATCCAATCATCATACTTCTATGCATTTCTTCTTTTGACTTCTTTCCATTCACCTTCCTCCTCTAGAACTGTAGCATTAACACATGCTATCTGAGTCGAAGAACCTTTCAACTTGACTTGTCCCAAGTCGAACATCTTTTGTAGGAGGTCTTTAAAGACAAAACACTCCTGGATGGGATGCCCCAACATTTGATGAAAGGGAAAATAATTGGGACGGTCTTCATCTCGTTCCTTATTTGGTCTCTTGGGCACTGGTAATTAAACCAAATTATTTTCCAGAGCTGAAATGAAGTAACCAGGAACTTGCTCATTTCGGAAATAATATGTTTTACTCTTCAAATCCTCAAATTGTTTTCATCGTTGATCTCTTTGTTCAATTGGACGAAATGGCCTTTATTTTTGGCGTTCAGGAGGTGGAGCCCTTCGAGAAGATGAAGGTTTTGAAGTATAAATAGGTACAGGTGCTTTTTTAAGCATAACTGTAGAAGTTTCTGCTTTACCCATTCTCATTCCTGAAGCTGATGGAATTACACGATATTTAACCTTAGCCTGTATAAGGGAATCTTCAATCTGCTGAGCGATTGAAGTATGGTCTCAAAACTCTCATGTGTATTTCACAGGGATCAATGGTGTGCGTAATTCTTCACGCAAATTTGGCACACAGATTGGCAACAGCTCTTCCTGAGGGAGTGCTAAACTCAGGGAATATGTTAATCCCTTCCAGTGAGCAATGAAATCAGAGACTCTTTCATTCTCCCTTTGCTTGCAGTTTGTAAGATCGAAAACTGTCGTTTTTGGCAAAGTTGAGCTGAACTAAAGAAGGAATTTTTGACAAAGATCCTCCCATCCGATGATTGACCGGGATTGCAAGCTTTTATACCAGACAAAAGATGGTCCTTGCAAGGTTCGCACGAAGCATCTGAGTTTCACTTATTCTTGCTGCTCTGGAGTTCCCATCATAGGATCGCAGCAAGACATGTAATGCGTCAAATGTTGTTCAGGGTCACCTGATCCATTAAAAGTAGGGAAAACAGGGTTTCCAAAACTAGATGGAGGAGAAATTGAATCTACCCATTCAGGGTAAACTTTCTTTTCTGGTTGAACTTGCGCATGTTTCCCTTCCATAGTTTCTAACCGAGCTGTTAATGACTCAATAGTAGTTATTAACTTTTGAGAAACATCAGGTTGAATTTGGTCTTGGGTAGGTGCAATGAATGGAGCTTGGACAGACGTGGTGATTGGTGCTGCAACTGATGGTAGCACTGCCAACCATTGTTGCGTTTGACCCGTAGGATTAGACCTCTGAGGGTGTACTGATAAAGGAGGATATTCCTGATCCATCTCAGTAGTTACAACAAATTCCTTCGGCTGTTGGACTTCAGCATTCTTAGGAAGAAGACTACTCTGAAGTAGTTCTGCATTCAACCTTCTTAATTCTTTCATTTCTTCCTCTTGTTGTGCAAAACTTTTCTCTAACGAGAGCGATTGACCTTCTCCAGAGGAATGATATGTAACCTAATTCTTTCCCCTCCCTTTGTTGGATACTTTTTGGAGAGAAGGAAGTGGATTACCTAGGTTCTGAGTAATCCTTTGACTTCGTGTACGCACACCTTCTTCATTTGTATCAGCGCGTACATTTTCTTGAGCAGGACGCTCTTCATCTGAGTCCCCTGAGTGAGTCTCCTTTGGTGGATTATCAACAATGACATTGATGACATTGATTGATGTATAATGCATCGCATCCCTTCTATCAACATTTCTGTGATATTGTCTTCTTTCATGTCTTTGATGAGACATTGCCTTTTGTTGATTTAATCTTTTAGGAAATTCTTGACGAGCTATAACTTGGAGGGAATCTCCTGATAATTTGTCTCTTCTTTTCTCTTGGGGCTTCTTCCCCAATCGAGAAAAGACCAATATTCTTTGAGAAGGGGATTGATGATTTTAAAGAGTCCCCAGTCTCGAGAACTGGGGATGTTCCTGCTGCTTCCACTCAACTCCTCGAATCCCATTTGTTGACTCTGAGGGTTGGGTTAAAGGAGTCCCCAGTCTGACAAGATGGGGTGGCTCTTGACATGATATGTCTAAGACCTTCTTAAAAGCTCTCTTGATCTTGAAAATCTTAGTTCGGAAATTAGCTGGATGCATTAGCATGTATCCACTTTTATCACCTGGTTTAATAGACCGTTGGATGATTTCTGAAACTTCTGTCATTTGATGATGTGTTTGCTCCATACAAGAGGCTTGTGCAATATTCTCTCCTACTTGATGTAGGAGCAATTCAACAACTTGTTCTCTATATGCTTGATTTTGAGAGGAACTAGTTGAAGCCTGTTCTTGAGAAAGCTTTTGATTATGAACAAAGCCCATTGACCATGGCCGGCCATGGGCAATAACATTGCATGAGACCATTTTCGGTAGGCTTTGCTGACTGGAAAGCACTGTGAAATGTAGTGCTCCGTGAACACCCCATCCTCTGATATAAACACCAGATGGAGCATTGGAAATTAACTGACGCAATTTTCTTAGTGCGCCAAGGCATGAACGTTGAAGGGTTCTCTGTTGCTTTTCAGCCTTCGGATACCGAGAGACTGATAGAGATGCCAAATCAATCTGACATTGTAGCCCTTCTATTATCTTAAGATGATTTTCATATTCATCATAAGATAATACCTTCTTCTTCAATTGACAAGGATTTTTCCATATGTTGAGAAGAATATCATGGACTCCATCTTCCGTCAACATCTTTGGAATGTCATACTGGGAGTCAGCCAAAGGCCAAAACATGACTGGTACCTCACTTTTCGCCAGTTTTTTCCTCATGTTCAGCATTTCCTCTTTATCATTAAATGAAGATTCTTCTACCTATTTTGACCAGAGTTGGTGTTTCCTTGTTGCTTCATCGGATTCAACAAGATTGGTAGAGAGATCATTGATCAAACTAGAAGATGCATGACTTAGGGGTGGTTCGGAGAATGACCTACACCCTGGGATATCTTCTGATTGAGAAAGTATTTCACTTGCTAGCGATAAAGCATCAGACATGACTGGTTTCGCATTTTCAAGTGCCTCAAGATAAGAGGGCTTTCTCGGCACTACATTTTCCACTGGAGTATTTTCCAGCCAATGTGAATCACTACTGTGGAGAGGACTTTCGCAGCGAAATTCATCATCATGGGGAGGACCACCATAATGGGTTACAGCAAAAGATGAGATCTCTTGCTCCTTGGTCTTCTGACCACACAGAGGGTTCTTGTGGCTCTCATCTGAAGAAGAAACTTCAATATTGACCGAATTTTCATGAAGCAAGCCTTCATGAGGAAGTGTATGTTGAAGACTTTCGGAATTAATGTTCCCGTTATTGGGAACTGAGGGAGTAGAATCTTGAATTCCAACAGATAAATGTCTGAGGGCTTCAAGAACTCCAGCATCGAGCAAGGCCTTGTTATAGATTAGCCTTTGATCTCCTGACTATGCGGGGCGGATCTTTTTCTTAGATGCCTTCTTACTCACTTTGGAAACCACTTGTTGACGAAAGTGGTTACTCTGAGCAGGTGTATGTGCCTAATCAGGAAAGATGGTCAGGTTAGGCTGACGATCTCCACTCAAATCAGGTGTATGTGCCTGACTTGGTTGTCCGTATGATATGGGGGAGTATGCCCCATAACCCTCTTGGACTGGAACAGATGTGTGTGTCTGTTCCGGAGTGAATCGTTGATGTGTCACTCCACTGCTAGGGATAGATTTATGTGTCTTTCCCTGAGATGATGCTGAAGCTGTTATGATATCCTGGAAAGCATTCAGAATATGAGCAGGAATTTGCTTCTGCTCTTTCACCATTGAAAAAATATGCTTGGTGACTTCAGCTGCCGGAACGGGGATATACGTCCATTCTAGGCTTGGAATAGGTGTATGTGTCTGCTCCTGTCCTCCTTTTCCTGTCAGTGAATCCTGACAGTACTCAAGTGTGGAGGCAGAGAGTTGAGTCTGCCTCCTGTTTGTCGTCGGAGCTTTCCGACTGACTTCTCCGTGTGCTACCAAGCGAGACTGTTGGTAGGCTTGATTAGTACTAGCAGGTGTATGTGCCTGCTGATTACACTTCACCAAATACGGTTGACGAGATCCATCATATGTAGTCAGGCGATCCTGCTGACTAACTGATGATGTATAAGCAGGTGTATGTTCCTGCCTATAGTACTCCGCCAAAATTGCCTGGCGGGATTGGATTGATGTTGTTAGATGAGTATGTTGGATAGCGGATTTAAAACGGACAGGTGTGTGTGCATGTTCGTTGTTCGCCACCAATTTAGGTTGGTGGACTTCTCCGGAGATGGAAGGGATGAAAACCTGCCCATTGTTAACCGGATTCTATCTCTGGTGGTTCGTCTTGCCTACTCAGGTTCGAGGAACCTGAGCTGAATGCTTGGAGTCGGTACCCTCATCATGTTGAGGGCGCACTGCCGCACGAGTCTGGTGGCGATTGTTGATAGGAGCCCTCGGGAAGGACTCCTGTATTTTTGAATTAAGGTCCTGAGGGACCTACTCATTCACTTCTTTAGAGTAAGGGAGCGAATGGAAATTGCATTCCGGGGATAATGACCCGAAACGGTTGGAGACGGTAGTCAGCACCGCCTGCCTCTTGATCACTGGTCATCGTTGTCCGGACAACCTGTGTGAGTTGTTTACTTTGAGGGCATGTCGGGTAGCCTCCAGAGTTGGGATGGTACTGTGTTGACGGTACTCCTTAATCAGCGCATTTGATACCCAGCATTGAAGACGCTGAGTAGGTGATGTCATCCTCAGAGCAGATAGAGATCCAGTAGGAATAGCAGGAGTGGTATTTGCAGCAGCAGTATTCACAGACGTGAATTTGAGAGCAGCCATTATGGAAATACAGAAGATGTTGGAAAAGAGTGCCTGTTTGATATAACAGACGTAATCAAGATAAAATTCAGACACTTCATCCTTTGGATGAGCACACATGTCAATGATTGTTTTTGTTAGCCCTCTTATTGAGTTTTAAATAGGGGATTAACAAATAGGTAAAACATCATTTTAACTTGGTTAAGGATTCACGTCAGGTTCACCATTTTTTGTTTCCCTCGGAATTCGGGGATGACCTCCTGGATGGGAGATTCAAATGTTCTGATCGGTTTCTAACAGGTTTGTTCGTAGAACCGGAAACATCCAATGATTCCACATCCACTTGGACCTACTTTCCAAAGGTAGGCGCTTCATTAGTTTGTGAACTGATGAGGCTTAGGAATTTTCATTGGTCGAGAGGATGGGAGGTTGGACTCATCACACCTTTTTGAGGGGAATTATTGTCTATTCCAAGACTCTCTTTATAGATTTAAGTTATGTTCGTGAATCCTTATTACATTACCAAGTAAAAAATGTTCCTTCCTTCAGTTTAACAATCAATGATTAAATATGTAAGAAATTTAGAGAATCTTTTATATGTATTTGAGGTTCTTCATCAATAGAGAATCATATATATATATTTAGAGATTCTTGTTCAATGGTAACCTTCAAAACATTTATATAAAATTCTCTTGGTCATTATGATGACCAGGCTGGTTTTAAAGCCACTCAGTGGGGCACTTGAAGTTTATTGTCATTCAGAAGGACATGAATTATTTCAGAGTTGGGATCGAACCCATATATGGGATACCTACATATCCTTCGTTTTGGAAAAGGAATCAGAACCCACGTAGTTCGAATAAGGGAGTATAATGTTTATGATTGATGGCTCAAAGAAGGATGTCATAATTACTTTTACTCTCTAAACTCACGTGATTCATGCTCGGTGTGAGAAATAAGAGGTATTGGTAATAAAATAGACAATTGTGCCATGAAAAATGTAATCATAAAAAATGGTTTGGGGCTTATGTATATATGACTGCCAAGATAAATGAAGGTTAGGATTTACTTTAGGGAGAAAATCTAGGAATAGGGTCCATAAAGGTATATGTGCTTCATGGAGATTTGAATACTCTAACTTGGAACTTATTCCTGAAAAGGAAACCCAAATTAGGAGAGGATTGATAACTGGGTTTTACTCCTGAGAAGGAATCCCAGATCAAACGTAAATTAGGACTGGTTAAAGAGAATTTAAGGGACTTGGGGCTTACTTCTGAAAATAAATCCCAAATTAGAGGATCTGGGGCTTACTCCTAAGAAGGATGCCCAAAAATTAAGGGACATGGGGCTTACTCCTAAAGAGTATGCCCATAATTATGACTGGGAATTATTCCTGAAAAGGAGGCCTAGGTTAGGGGACTTGGGGCTTACTCCTGAAAAGGAAGCCCATGATTATGACTGGGACTTATTCCTGAAAAGGAGACCCAGGTTTAAGGATTCTCTCATCTTAAAGGATGAGGTTGAATGAATGAACTCTCCATATTTGGTGACATAAAGATATTTAAATCGCTAGGTTTTGAGAGACATTCCACAGAATTCCTTTCAAATAAGGAAGTCAAATCAAGAAATTATGCCATAAATGGATTTGAAGAGTGTCTTGAAGACTTAATCTTAAAAAGGAAAGGTGTAATGGCTTAAGAGGGGTTAAATGGGCAAGAAAGGCACCCAAAAAGGAAGGGGCGCACAAGTCTTGGAAGGCGTGCAGGTACTGCGGCGGCGCGCAAGTATTGGTCGCACAGGTATACCTGCGCGACATGGTGGGTACTTGAGCGATATTCAACCAGCATTTGAGATACTTGAGCGACTCTTCATTATAGCCTTTAAAATCCTCTTGAGGTTCTTCCAAAAAAGGGACGCGCAAGTTCTATCAAAGGACAAAGGCGGCGCGCAAGTGTGACCACTTCCCTTAAGGGCTGACCACTCAGGCGCGCAAGTGTTGATGAGTTTCAACACTTAGGACTTACTCCCTCTCTTTAGATCTTCCATTCTAGGTAAGAAAATACCTTAGAAGTGTTTCAGAAGCTTTGAGAAGAGACTTGGGCATCAAGAGCTTCAATCCGAGTTTCTAGAAAAAAATCCTCTCGAATGGGGGGCCCACAGGGTCTATTTATAGGCAGGAGAAGACCCTGGGCGGTTACCGGGCAGTTATCAACTAGGTCACGCAAGTCACTTGCACGCCAAGTTGCGTCGCGCAAGTCCACTTGCGAGACCATGAAGGAACTTGCACAGCCTATGGGAAAAGTTTTCCTTGTTCACCCCTTTGTCAATTTTTGATGTTTTCTTCAAAGGTTGAATCACTTTGTGCTCATATATTCCCCTTTTCCGATCTTTAGATTCTGTGACGAAAGGAGCGTCAACACCCATTACTCACACCTCTAATGCCCTTTGTCTCATCCAAACTCCACCCAAATAAGTTCTCAATATCCCTCTCTTTTACCTAGAATCTTTACCATATGCATAAGGCACTTCAAGAAATCATTTTGGTTCAAACCAAAGGGAGTTACCCGATTTAAAGGTAACGTAAGTTCTTTTATTTTATTTTACTTCTCCAACCCCCTAAACTCTTTTTATTACTTTATTTTATAACAACACAAGAATCCTAAATATACTAGGTTACTTTTATGAGACGTTTTCTGACTACACTTACACATACCTTCGTCTAATGGGTAAAGAACATACTGTTTCTGTGGACAGCGAACTACTGCCTCATGAAATGATGATTGTTCAATCTTCTCTTACCACTTCTTATGGTGGAAATTAAGATGGTTATATCATACCTTTTTGGTTTCCATAATGGGTAAATACGATAATTTCATTTGAGGAAGTGCGGACTACCGCCCCCTCAAAGTGATATGACTCGTTCATGACATATGTGAAATGTATAAAGGATTGTATTAATTAAATTAAATAAAAAATATATTATACTATAATTATAATATAACTTTTTATTATTAAGTTTTTATTCCTTTAAATATAAAATAGAAATGAAAGAAGCGTTCATGCGTACATATAGCTTACCGTCTCCATGAACGGTGTGTTTCATTTCTTAACTCCAGATGATATGGAATATTATAAATACATATACATTGGATATATATGATATATGTGATATATAAATCATGAATATCATTATGAAGATAATGTAATTTTGACCACATGGACAATTTGTAAGTATAACATGTTCATTTCTTACTAATGTTCTGAACATCGACAAAAGGTCCGATATGAACTCAAATAACTAACTAATTGTTATATCAAGGTAATAAGTGATATAAAAGGAATAATAAAATTAAAAAAATTTATTAGGGAAGTAGAAATTAACTTTATTTTCTTATTCAGGAAGAACACGAAACATACGAGTCAAGTTGGACACGAGGTAAGGGGTTTCTTATCTCACTTTTAATTCCATGAGATTTCCATTATTCACCACTTATTTATTGCATGTGGTGTTTTTTGTACATCCATTTGATATATATTATCATTATTATCTTTATATTCATGGTATTATATGATTCATTTGGTGTTTATTAACTTTTGGTCATACAACTCAATTGATTACAATGTGGTAAGGGGTTTTCGTCTAACTTTTCATTCCCGTGAGATTCATGCTATATTTGCCACTATTTACTTTTGGGTGGTGTATGTACTGACCATGAATGTATTATTTGTGTAATATAATTTAATTTATGGGTATTTACATCTTCATTGAATTATCCTTCCTTCATGGGGTGTATGTTTCGTAAGTTTCCAAATTGGTAAGGGAAACTTTCACCATACTCTTGTAGTCAAAGACTTCTTTTATGTCATGTCTTTTAATTTAATTTTTCTTGTGTTGGAATATGTTCTTATATATCCTTATTGCTATAAATTTTATGTTCATGTGATTAGAGAACATTTTCTCTCTCATCAACTCATTTTCTATATTTTAAAGCGACATCGTTAGGCTGTCAAATTTCTGTAAGAGAACTTATTAACCCAATTTCAATTCTTTGGGTTAAACTTGTAATTCTTGATTGTGTCATGCTATGAATATGTGTGAATGACATATGATTTTTTTACAATTAATTTTAACTTATATTGGTTGTATTATTATTTTTCACACATAATTATGTCATTGATTTGTCCTTAATCTAAGGATATGATCTTTGCAAGGGACTTGATCCCAGTTTACATTCCATTGAGACTTATTTGTTGTTATACATCAATTCACTTTTATATGGTGTATTTACTGCCCTTTGACATATTATATCATGAATATTATTATTATAATGATATTATTATCTTTGATTAATGTTATTCCTCAAATATGTGTATTCAAGTGTCTCTCATTTGGTTAGGAACTCTTTAACTAAAATATCGTTTTAAATGTTTTAAATATTTATTCTTCAAAATATTTCTCATTAATATTCATGTCTTAAAATTTGTTTTAAGGATTTATTTATATGGATGTGAATGTTTTGAAATTAAAATTTCTTTCAAAATCTTCAAAGTGGTATGGGACACTTTGATTAAAAAATATCTTTATTAAATGTTTTAAATGGTTTTGAAAATGGTTTGATAAGACATTTATTATGTTAATATCTTGAAATGATATATTGTGATTAAAATGTGGAAATTTTATCTTTCCTTTATTCTTGTTTTATGTGTTATGAATATTTTATGGTTATTGGTCATTTTTGACATATACGGGTGGTTCCATGATAATCCTAGGGCGGGTGAGCCCGAGATATCTCCCTAATGCATTGGGTAACGTGATATAGGTAAACATGGATGTTTCTCCTAAGATATTTAGGGAATATAATGTGATGGGTATTTAAAATATAACTCCCTACGTAGCTGTGAAAGCTACAATGTAGGTTTGATATAGATGCCACAAGTTACCTTTATGATTTATGATTTTTATGTGTTATTCATAAATATTATGATTTCATGAGGTAAGATTATGTTTTGTATGTATTGATGAACTAATGTTTTATTTCTTTATTTTATAACCCATATTGAGATTTTTATGCTCATCCCAAGTTTTTTAAATGTTTTTCACAGGGTATAAGGTAGGGTAAGAGAAATTAAGAACTCAATAAGATTTATATCAAGAAAAGAATTATTGTTTTCTTTTAAGAATTTTTATTTTATAAAAAAATGGATACTGAGTAGAAGTGTATAATTCTTAATTTTTGAGATGTAATGTAATATTTATGGCCTAATTATATAAAACTCTAAACCTAAAAAAGGTCCTCAATGTGAATTATTAACTTAATTCAAGATTTTGTAATGTTTAAGGTTGGGGCCTTATAACCACTCATTAGAATGTGTTACTAAACTAGTGCACCATGTGTACCTATATTTCCTACCTAATAATATATGGTTTCCTATGAAATAAAAATTTATGTGATAAAATCAATTATCAAATAAGAATATAATAAAATTAGTTAATAAATTTTCTCACCCTCACCCCTAAACACCCTTTATAGAAACATTCCTTTCACTTTCATTGAGAAAAATAGTCAATATAATCATCCCTTATTTGAGTAAATCGTTAAATAATTAATAAAATTTCAATTTTTAAAACAAAATAGCGGTATATTTTAAGGTAAAACTTAAGAAACATTTATTTAAAGTTCAAACTAGGCCTTTAAATACAATTAAATAAACCAATTTAGAAAATACCCTTTGAAAACTAAAACACTAAATCACTATATTCTAAGTAACCCAACATGAATTCATTAAAATACAAGAATACCTTTAAAATTCAAGAGATTTATTTTAATATTGATCCAAATAACAAAAACCCATTATAATTCTTTAATCCATTAATAAAATCCATTCTATAATTTTATAAAACATTAGGTTTGTATGTAAGTTGAAAAATAAATTTAAACAACCTATTTTGATAGAAAAGTAATTCGCATCCAATGGAAACCGAGTGATTGTTAGTTTACCTTTTAAAAATATAGACAAATGAATATAATTCTATCACTAGGAATATTAAATATGAATTTAAAGGATAAGAAATAATTATTAAACAATTTAAAGGATCATGAAATGGAGAAAACCTACTTCAGATCCATTACTTTGATAATCTACAGTGTCAAACCACCTAAATATGGAATAAATAAGAAAATAACAACAAGAGTAACCTTATAAAACTAATAAATTCCAATAAAAATGAAGAAAAATTAATCTCAAAGTATCCATGATCTTGTTAGGGAAAGTGGAATAGATTAAATTAGAAGGAAGATAAGAATTTAATGTGTTCACATGAAGGAATCAACCTAAAACCATAGATAAATCCTCTATAAATGCCTTGGTGACGATGGTAGAAAAGGGGATAGGAACACACGGGTAATTATATTCAAGTGGTAAATGAGTGAAAGGTTTTAGGGTTAAAAGTGTAGGAGGGTTAAATAAAAAAAATCCCATTTTTAAAACCTTATGTAGGCTGCACAATTTGGCCACTTAGTTTTTGAAACTGTGTACCAAATATGTGATCCACACTAGAAAATCAAATGAACTTCACATGTATTTGTCTCATAGTTTAAAAAAATTTGTTCCATATATGTGAAATGGATCTGTCAAGAAAGCAAGCACATATTCACAGTTGGCGCATGGTTTCTACTAACCATGTTCCAACCATGTAACCAAAACTAAAACACAAAAATATTTAAAATTAAAGGTGAAAAACTCATAACTCAAGGAAAATTTATAATATCAATAAATAAATAAAATAAATAAAAAAATCATGGTTAACATGTGACGCTACCTTACCAAACCGAGGGGTAACTGCCTAATTTGAGCAACTCTCACCTTATAGACAATAACCAAAGTAAATTATAAACCAGTGCAACAAGTTTTCCTAACTCTCCCACCCAGCTACCACATCTTCCCATGAAAAAATTATAAGTGAGAAAAAAAATTATCATATACAATATAATCACATAAAAAATAATAAATATCAACCACACCTTGAACACCCTTCATATAAACACCTCTATTTTAAAGTATAATAAAATTGTATGAAATTTACCCAGTAGGGAATCTATCACATAACATCATAATAAAAAAATAAACCATTCATAACAATAAGGGTAAATTTTCTATGGACATTATCTTTAAAAAATATATTTTTGAAAATTTACAATCAAGACTTAAGGTTCACTATTATGAAACCAAATTAATCAAAACATCCTTAAATCCAAATCACATAGCCCAATCATAAAACTCAGGGGTTAAAATTCATAAAAACCCTTTAAAGAACCCTATAATACCCTAAATTTTGAATAAAAAACTCTTGAAATATATTTTAAAATCACAGTGTTTTTTTATATCATGAAAATCCATTGGAAAGAACATTCGATAATTTTAACAAACATATTGTGTTCCTAGAATTATAAAATATTTGGGAATTAGAATGTTAAAAAGAAAACACTTTCATATAAAGTAAATTTATCAAGTAATTGAACTTATTTTGATATAATATACTAATTATAGGTGATATCATTCATATGACATCTTAAAACAAACATTGAAATCCATAAGCAATCATAGTTTTAAATTTAAAATACTTGACATAGATAAAACTGCCTTTAATATCATAACTTTTTCAAAATAAGGTGTAAAACCACCTCATAAAAGTTGAGATAGCCCTAGAATAACAAGGGGATCCTAAAAAAGAAACCCCTATTTAAAATTCAGGTAAACATAAACACTAGGTTACAGAGATTTTATTTGGTAAAGAAGAGAAGGGAAGAGGAAAAAAGGATGGAGATGAATGAATTTGAAAGTGATTACATTATATATTTGGCACTAAATCATAAATAAGACCAATAAATCCCCAAGGGTGGAGGATAAATCTAAGGGGATTCCATTTTGGGAGTCATGGGGCTCAAATGGGATGGATAAGGATCCCCCAATTGGTTTATTTTTACCAAGGGAAAATGGTAGGCTCAAGTTTTTAAAGACATAGTTAGGTTGCACGGTTTGGTCCCATGGTTTAGAAAAAATGAATCAACTCTATGATATTCACTAGATAACCTAGGAAATTTAAATTGATTTTGGATGCATGTTTTACTAAGCCATTACCCATCTGTGTGATCACTACTGAGATTAGTTGCGTATTTTTCATGATGAGGTTGCACTGTTTTCACAAACTATGTTCCAACCATGATTCTAGAACTGGAACTTCAAATTTGAAAATTTTAAAGGAGATCAAACCCATAACTAAAGAATAATAAATAAATAAATAAAATAATAATGGAAAAAGGTTTCACGTGAAAATTCTCCCCACCATAAAACTTTCTACCCATAAAAAGTTCCATATGAATTGGTTGATCAAGGGAAAGACTTGATATTGATCTTCCTATTAAAAATAAGACTCTATAAACCAAAGAGACAAATAAACTAATGTAGCTACTGATTATATGACACATGTTCCTAAAAAGAAATTTTGATCACACCTCATGAACCCAAATTTTTGATACATAGGTAACCAAAAAGAATTTTACATCATATTATCAAGGAATTAAAAACTAGCAAGATAAAAAAATCATAAAAGTGTTATAACTAATTCCTTAATATACGACACAAAAAACTAAAGAAGAGACTAACCCAATCATATAAAATACAAAAGGTAACCATATATGGCTCAATATAAATTTTTAATAGCATATAAAATAAAACCAACAATCAAAACCAATTAAAATTATCTAGGTAGAGGCTTGGTAGGGTAATCCAAGATTCTATCTATGATTTACTAGACTGCATTCATCAATTTTAGGAAGAGATAACATCTCATCCTAAGATTTATTCCCATGGTGGTCTCTCTTCCATATTAAGAACTCTCATAGTCCCTCATCCTTCAAAACTAAAAAAGAGTATAAAAATTATAATGGGACCCAATAACACAAATATGGAATACACAACACCGAAACCACCAACAAAGACCAAAATTTACTACAAAGAATTTCCATTATTAACAAATTCCCAAAAATCCATAATTTTCATCATCCAATACATCAAAAACCTAGTGGGAGTATAAGGAAAAGGCATAATAAAATAAGGAATACCTCATACTATCACCACATTGATATTAAGATTAGAAAGTTGAACCTAAGGATCTTATAAAGGTATAGATCTGTCTCCACTTATCTTAAGATAAATTTCTTTAAAAAACAAATTAAAGTGTCCCATATGGACACAAATATTATTAGTATTGGGATTTACCTGACATGATGGATTCTCATACCCTAGATTCCTAAATCAATGGCATGCTAGGGGCCTGATCCTATATGAAGCTAATGAAGAAATAAATGTGATATTTTTATTCTACCACCAGCCTAATATGACTTGGATCACTTCTCTTTTCCACTATTGAATATTTGTTAACTACCATTGGGGATGGGGGGGAACATCTATTTTCTCTGTATTTTCTGATAGAGGTCCTTGTATGGTATTTTATGTATAATATGCTTTCACCACTTCCAACTTGGACCATCTAGAAAATGGTTGTGTATTTAATCTTAGGAGACATGGGAAGCTCAAGCCACATGAGAATCTACTTGATCTTTTATAACCATTATCCAAATCCCATAGAGTCTAGTTTCCCATAGAAATTAGGAGGTTTAAGATTCTTGAACTCTCAAATGAAGTCCCTAAGTTGGGTAGGAAAAGAAGAAACACTATACTACATAGTCGGAGTATATGGAGAAATTGACTCAGATAGAACTTGATCAACCATAGGGTTTTCATAGAGTGAACCACACACAACTCCAACTCAAGAGTCCACTAAAACTTGGTGGGGTAGTAGTCTAAAAAACAAGATTCTTAAAAATTGAATAAACTTAAAAATTTAAAATTCCTCAAAACCAAAACAACAAAAGTTCAATATATGTATATGTATATATATATATATATATATATATCACCAGGAATTAATACCAATATCCACTCATCAAACATCAAACACATAAAAAAATAAATCCTCACAAGAAAAACACTTTAAATCCCATCTTAATGAAATTCCATAATAAAAACATTCAATGTCATTCAAATATTTTTATCAACTCCATGTATTAAACTTTTAAAATATTTTCAATCTATCTTATTTTTAAATTATCCTAAATAATTTCTTATAAAACATCATATAAAAATTCTTAAGATATGTTATCCAACCCCTATTTTTATAAAATTAATACATTTATAAATCCATTATCTATTTTAATCTCAAAAAATTTAACAAATTCATCTACTTTTCATAAATTCCCACTCCTAATTAAGAAAAACCCAAGGTTTTAATTATGAAAATAAAAAATAAATGAACCAAAATACCATCAATCGTCTATAATGGACACCCAAATTCATTCTAAACCACTAGTAAGATAATACAAAGACAACTCTAACAATAAAAAATAAAAAATATCAATAAAAATTAAAACTATGCAATACTTGGTTGCATAATTTAGAAAAACATGCACCAACCATACAAATATCACTAGAGGGTTACCCAAATTGGTATGCATGGTCTACGTATGGTTTTTCAAATCATACATAATAACCATGTGACCCTAAATTCCATCCAAAATTCTGCATTAAACACCAATAATTCTCAAAAATAACACATATAGAATTACTATAAATCAATAAAAATAAAAAGAAAATTAAAAACCATGAAAAATTTTGATAACTAAGATTGAATTAAAGATATACACATCACAGACTACCCTGTTAACTCAAGTTTCATCATGAGGAGTTGGTGATAAAGTTCCCAATAATGATGTACCTCCTGAGACATGATTATAATATCTCTTATCTACTGTAATCCCCAAATAAAAAACCATACTTTGATATCATTTTTTCATGATACAACCCTGGATACCTCTAATTCGAGTAATCTATCCAGCCCATGATATAGCCCAAGGTGAATTCTAGGTCACCATGAGCTGCAGACAAGTTATACGGCATCAAATGACAACCTGTGAGGATTTTTTTCCAATAAATAAATTAATAAAGGATAACTTCCACACAAGAATTCAAAATGATCGTTCCATATATTATAAGGTCTTGAAATTAGTAAGAAATTATAAAATAAAATTTAAATCAAATAGGGTGTAAGGAAAAAAAATCTAAAATAATAAATATAAATTAAAACTAAATAAATTTCCCATAAATATGAGATCTGATAAAACATAGGGGAACAAATAATTCGATGCATCAAGGATTCCGAAAAATAAAAGGAAATAAAAATTTCATCTACCCATCTCTGCGTGCAATAAGAACTTCTCAACTTTTTCTCACCATAAAATATAAACCATGAAAATGATAAGAAACTAATGAATACCTATAGAACTGGTTAGTCTTGTAATATGATAAGTGTGATCACAAAACCCCGGTAGGTATATTTATGACACTCCATAAATATTATTTTAAAAAAAATCATTTCATACTACTTTTAAATATATTTAGAAAATAAGATTCATGTTTCTGTTTTAATTAAATTCCAAATAAAATTAATTTTAAACTATTAAATTACACTAAAAAACAACCACCTTACAATGTTGTATTTATCTTTATAATTCCATATATCTACCCATACTTTTCATACATAAATATTACATATTTTAGATGAATATACAATACATTTCATAAATACATGCCTATTAATGGTAAATGTTTAGTTTATTTGGAAACTAGATAAAAAAAATTATTATTTCATGAAATATATTAGACATATCCTATAAAGATATTACTATATATTAATTTCATTAACATACTCAACTTAAACATTTCTTCATAACCTAATAAAATAAAACATAAAAAAGAGAGAGAACAGATGTCCAACAAGGGAAAACATGGGCGATGTTAAACTATGATCATATAAAGGCATAAGATAGGTATAATGGTATGATATCATAACCATAGATTACAAATTTCATACCCAATATTTCAATGATCACAAACATAATTCATGGTATAAATCATTATCATTTTAAAATACATGAATCATAATAGTGATAAATCATTATAAATCAACCATGAACCATAATTTGTTGTCATAAAAGTGTGTCACCATAATTAGTATATAACCAATTTCATATGTCAAATTTAACTAAATATACCATAAAATAATATTTTATTAATAATCATCACCAATTTCCAATAGTGTATCAAGCACATTGACTTGTTTCCCATAGTTTATCGAGTATAAAAACTTTTTTCCCATAGTCGATCAAGCACATAAAATTGTTTCCTATATTTATCTTACTAAATATAAAACTTTACCTAATGAATTGTAGGGTTATATAATTTTGGTACCACCTATCACATAATGAAAATTATATATATACATTCCACAAGATTATAAAACATTCATCATATCATCATATCATAACACATGAAAATAAAACAAGTTTCATGAGTATTACTTAATTTCATCATGGAATAACCCATGGAAATTAAATAGGTTACACAAAATATCATTATCATAATAATAAATCATCAATATAAAGTATGAGGATGGTATTATGGTATCTTATCCCTAATAAAACATAATTAACACCAAATTATGTTATCATAGATAAAAATTACATTAAATGAATCAATAGAATAATTACTGAAGAAAATACACTTTTTAGTTTTAAATAACTTATTTAAAACAAAAAAAATTCCAAAATATTGTGGAAAGAAATTATTTGAAAAGAATACTAGAAATTGTAAAGGAATCTTAAAAGAATTTAGGGATCATGATAGAGGGAAATTTTGTGTCATATATTTTAAAATAAAACATTCCTTTCACACTTTTGTAAAAAAAATAAAAAACTGTATTGTTTGAAAAATGACAAGAATATTCCTTTGAAAAAATTATATAAATTAAAATTTGGGTAAAAATGAAATTAAAAAATAAAAGGAAAATTGTAAAGCATTTTTTTAAAACATTTACATGAAAAAAAATTATTTTCAACCAAATAGTAAAACATAGTTAATTAGACAATAAAATACATATGTTAATTACATTTTAATGGTATTAAATGTCTATTTTTAATCTTATGGGCATGAGTTAGTAGATTTTAATTTTGAACACACATTCTCATCATTTGTGCACTTCAGTCCTAATGTACAATAATTTAGGCCTAATGATTCATCAAATTTTAAAGAATGTAATTATCCATATTTTAATTTGATATTTTGGTAAATGGATCTAAACATCAATATGAACATTTTTAATTCACAGATCAATGGGGGATTAATAAAGGATGATGGAGATTTTTTTGCGATTAAAGGAAACAATTCTGGAGAAGGCAGACTGGACACCAGCCCACAGATGATAATGTGGGGCCCACAATAAAGACCCAATGAAGTCAAAATTTCGTGGGATGATAGAATACATATATAGAAACATATAATTCTTTAGTATATAGTGATAATTCTACATAAATTGTGGTTATTCAAGCGTCCCAAGTTAGAGATAAAATTCTGGGCCAGATTCTGCAGCCCAGAAAAACAGCCCACCAATTTAATCTTATCTCGCCAACAAAAAATTAATTTGGGCTGAAATTTTATATAGATCTTGGAGAAATCTGGATATTTCATTTTTTCCTCTATGGTCCACTCTAATTTTTCCATCTAGAAGTCCATCTAGGCACGTCTGTTCGGTGGATGTAATCTGGATGCCACTTCAAGTCAAGGATAAAGAAGTCCACTTGTTGGATCGAATAGTAGATATAAAAGTCTATTAGATGGAACAATACAAGAGGGGGGGTGAATTGTAGGTTTAAAAACTTTTGAGTTTTAGTAACAAAGAGATTAGTTTAAATGATCTTAAACTAATACAAATACAAACACCCACAATTGTATTGAATGTAAAAGGTATGATGTATTGTAATACTATTGTAAAGTAAAACAATTGTATTCAAGATGAACACAATAATCAGAGTAATACAGATATAAATGATTCTACCTTAAAGCGTATAGAACCAATCAATACAATATGTAATAGAATGATTGTAATTGAAACAATTACAATTGAATATGTAAAGAAGAAAGGAAACAATACAAATCCCTTTCTAATACAAGTAACATCGGAAATGTAAAAGTAATACAATTCTTTTAACCCAAAGAGAAGGGTTATCCTTTCACCTAGGATAAAAGGTCTGTCTCACCAACACCTTGGTGAGCCCTCGATATGATGATCGGCACGTCTGTCTGCCTATCCCCGGCAGCCCTCGATACGATGATCGGCACGTCTGTCTGCCTATCCCCAGCAGCCCTCGATACGATGATCGGCACGTCTGTCTGCCTATCCCCGGCAGCCCTCGATTTTGCAGGTAATCGGCACCTCTGTCTTCCAATTACTTGAAAGCCCTCGATACGATGATCGGACGCACAAAGCTGATGAGAGAAGTCACAGTGTCTCTCTCTAGAATCTTCGTAGTTCACAGAGTCTCTTCATTCGTTCTCTTTTTTCATCGTTGTGTTCTCAGCTCCAAATGACCTCCTATTTATAGGCCTCGGGTTCCAACGGTCATATTGCCTCCAACGGTCATATTGAAACAGAAAGCACGACATCGTTTTGATTAGTTTGTAACTAACTCAATGACATCGTTTTGTTAGGACAAGAGATATATTGAAATGTAAAACATGAGTACGATTCATATGTAGAGAGAGTTTTTGACAAAGTACCAAAACAAATAATGATCATCTGAATAGCAGAGTCAGTACGATACGATTGACAAAGTCGGTACGATACGATTGACAGAGTCAATACGATACGATTGACAGAGTCAGTACGATACGTTTGACAGAGTCAGTACGATACGATTTGGTCGGTACGATCAACATCGTACGATACGATAAACATGATAAAAGACAATTGTAATATACAAACATATGATAGAATACATTTGTGATTTCCAAAACATGATATAGAAGTCAAAAGAAGACTTTTGACTTAACAATCTCCCCCTTTTTGGAAAGCACAAATACACAAAGTAAATGAAACAAGAAATACTTATCTCCCCCTGAGTTTAAAAACTCTTCTGAATAAGAAAATTGAATACAACTAACTCCCCCTTAGGTATTGACTTTCCTAAGGATTGTATTAGTAGATTTTCCTTAAGAGCATTGTAATGCATTCTTCCCCTTTGTAAAACAATCTTTGCTTTGTAAATATTCTCCCCCTTTGTGATTTACAAAAAGAAAGGAGTAATCTCGAATTGTCTGAAAGAGTTAGTGAAGTAATACAAGACAATGGATAAAAGAGAAAGGATTATAAGAATTATTACAAAACAAACAAGTTCCAAAAGAAACAAATACAACAATCATTTGTTTTCTCTTTCCTTCTCTTTATTTATAAGCTCATGAAGCACAGCTTTCATCTTCTTGATCTCCTTCTTGTCTTCAGAAATTGATTCACCCTGAGTTTTGAGAAGCTCTTGTTGATCCGCAAAAATCTGATCTTGATTTCTGATGGTCTCCTCCTGTACTCTGATTACTTCTTCAAGGGTATCAATTCTGTTTTGCAGAGTCTTGTTGTCCTTGGACAACACAGAATTTTGATTCTTCAGTAAAACCATTTCATCTTTGAAAGATGAAACTTTCGAGAATTCAGATTGGAAAACATTCATCCTATCTTGCAAGTCTTTTACTGAAGGAACATCGGCTCTTTGAGAAGATAAAAGGTTCAACCTTTCAACCGTTTCTTTATCAAGCTTGTTGAAAGCAATTGCTAGCTCATTTGATAACCTCCTTATATCTTCAATAGCTATTTCATGATCATTGATTGAGCTCTCTATTTTGTATGACCACTTGGTCATCTTATTGCAAGCCTTCTTATGAGCAACTGAGGTTTCTGAAAGAACTTTCAGATCGGCTTCTACTGACAAAACTTTCTTTCTCAATTCTTTTACAGAGCCAAACTTTTTCCTTTGATTTTCAGTAATAAAATCAATCTTCCCTTCTAGCCTCGGGAAATAAGGAATGGTTTTCTCCATCCTTCTCAAAACATGAACAATGTAATCACTCTTCTTGAGAGAGATTGTATGCTCTGAATCAGTATCTTCATCGTACGATGCTAGTTCATACGATCTGCTTGAATCAACAACTGGCTGTTTCCCTTTCGCTTTTTCTTTCTGTTTTCTTTCATCTTCCACTTTGTCACTAATGACAACTACTTTATCAGACTGAGAAGATTGAGCATCTTGCTTTTCTCGAGATGACATCCTGTCCGGAGATCTTTCCTGATCGGCATGAGGAGTTTGTTGAACACCTTCGCTCAGCTTTTGAAGCGATTCCTCTCTACTTTTCTTTGAACTTTGAATAAATTCTAACAAAAAATCTCCTTCTTCTACTTCCACTTCTTCTATCACTTGTTTTCCTTTTTCTTTCTCAGGCAGACTCTGTACGATGGGCTCTTGGTGCACTTCCACAGTTAGTTGAGCACTAGCATCTTCAACTGCTTTCAAGACTTTAGAGATATCAAAGTCCTGAGCCTTTTTTTTCAAAAGAGTCTTCTTTTTCTTTTCAGCTTGAAGGGTTTCTTCTACCCTTATTCTTTCTGCAAAGGCCTCAGCAGGGTCAAGACCAAACTTCGGATCACCTTCCTTTCTCTGTTCCTTGTCCTTTCTCCATTTGGCTACAACTTCCTTACTGTACCTTGGCTTCTTCTTTGGTTTTGAACTAGTTTGAGGATCAGACTTTCGAGTAACACCGGTGGATTGATTGTCCTTGGCTGGCATAGGTGCCGATTGATTTTGAGCCAATTCAGCTTCTACATCTCTGACAAAAAGTTTTGAATTTGAATCAAAACAAACATTCAGCTTTTTCATCGTACTCTTATTAATCAAAGATGGCCTCAAATCCATAGGTTCTCCTTTCAAAGGAATGTTACAAAACTTCATACTCTCAAGAATGAATTTCGTAAGGATGGCTGGATACATTATTATCTGGGATTTAATCCCTCCTTTCTTGACATTCTTGATGGTTTCAAAAACATATCCCATGAGATTTACTTTCCTCATATTCACAAGATAGTCGAGCATAAAGACATCAGAAACTTTAAGGGTTTCTCTATCCCCTTTCCTTGGGATAAGAAAACCTTGCATCCATAAAGTGACAAACCGATTGTCCGGTGAAAGATGAGAAACTTTCCTCTTTTCCTCATTAATAACAAACAAAGTTTTTTCAGCACTTTCTCTATTAAACGTACCAACTTCCTCTGGTAGTTTGTGAGATGGATAGAATGCATCGCCTTCTATAGAAACTTTCAGAAAATGTGTCGCTTGTTTCACAGACATAGATAATTTTCTATCGTACACAGCGAAGTTTATAGTCATATCTTTGTCGAAAGAAACGGTTTTGTAAAATTGACAAACTTCATCAAAAAGAACTGGATCTTGAAAATCAGGATTTTCCACACAGAGATGTTCCCATCCTTGAAACAGAATGATCCTCCTGATTGTAGAATCGTACGTATTGAAAAAGTCTCGGGATACTAACCTTTCTCTGTTAAAGTCTTTCTCTGTAAAAGTCTTTGAAGACATTTCGGCAGGAGTATTAGCAGAAGATTGAGACATAAAGGCTCTGCCAATGAGAAGATCGTACGATTTTTTATAGCTGGTGGAGCAGAGCTTCGCCTCAATTCCTGGACAATCAATGTGGGTTTGGGGAGGGGAGGGGTGTATTTATAGGCAATAAAGAGATGACCGTTGATATTCTACGGTCAAGATTAGATAATACCAGATCAATGGTTAGGATTAAAGCAAAAAAAAATTTAAAAAAAATGAGAAGAGTGAAAAGAAACCTGTCGGAGAACATAAGGTGATTGCTGGTTTTGATATGAATCAAAAATAAACACAATCTTAAGGAGAAAAAAAACATGATGCCGATGGAAAACAAAGTCATTACTATGATCGGACCGTACGATAGAAAATAGTCTTGTTACCATGAACTGACAGTACGATGGAAAACAATCTCAATACTATCTTCGGTCGATACAAAACTATTTGAATGGTACGATGGAAAAGAATTTCAATACTATCATCGGTCGATTCAAAAACTATTGAATGGTACGATGGAAAATAATTTCAATACCATCATCGGTCGATTCAAAAACTATTGAATGATACGATGGAAAAGAATTTCAATACCATCATCGGTCGATTCAAAAACTATTGAATGATACGATGGAAAAGAATTTCAATACCATCATCGGACGATAAAAAAATTGAATGGTACGATGGAAAAGAATTTCAATACTATAAACAGAAAAATTGAAATGGTCAATACGATAAACAGGAAAACTAAAGTGAAACGATAAAACTGTTAATACGATAAACAGAAAAAGAAACATATATAAATAGAGTAAATAGTTAAAGATCAGAAACATAAAGACAGAAAGAAATGTCCTCCCCCTTTCTACGAGGAGTTTCTTACTATTAGGAGAGATGTAAAACAGGAAGTAGATATGAATGATTATTTTAATGTAATCATTCCTAGCTTCTGTTTTATAAATTCAAATCTATCGGAAGGTAAAGTTTTTGTAAAAATGTCAGCAAGTTGTTCTTGCGTTCCGATGAATTGTAAAACAATATCTCCTTTTTGTGTGTGATCTCTAAGAAAGTGATGCCTAACATCTATGTGTTTTGCACGAGAGTGATGTGCTGGGTTTTTACTAAGAGCTATGGCACTTGTATTATCACACAGAATTTGAGTTTTGGAGAAACTCAAACCATAGTCAGTGAGTGTGTGCTGCATCCACAATACTTGAGCACAACAACTTCCAGCTGCTACATATTCAGCTTCAGCAGTGGAGAGTGCTACTGAGTGTTGTTTCTTGCAGGACCAAGAAACCAAAGAGTCTCCTAAGAAATGACATGTTCCAGATATACTTTTTCTATCCATTCTACAACCACCAAAGTCAGCATCTGAAAAACTTTTTAAAACAAAATCATTTCCAGAAGAGTAGAAAAGTCCTAAATCCATAGTGTCTTTTAAATACCGAAAGATTCTCTTTACGGCTTTTAAGTGAGACTCTTTTGGATTAGATTGATATCTTGCACATAAGCATACAGAAAACATCAAGTCGGGTTGACTAGCTGTCAAGTATAGCAAACACCCTATCATACCTCTAAAAATTGTTTGATCTACTGGTTTCCCAGTTTCATCAAGATCAAGAGTATTTGAGGTACCAATTGGGGTGCTAATACTTTTAGTTTTTTCAAATCCATACTTTTTGAGTAAGTCTTTAATATACTTATGTTGAGATATATAAGTTCCTTCTGGTTTTTGAGATATTTGAAAACCAAGAAAGAATGTTAACTCACCCATCATACTCATTTCAAACTCAGATTTCATTAAATTTGCAAAAGAATCGGTTAAAGATTTCTGAGTTGATCCAAATATGATGTCATCAACATAGATTTGGACAACCAAAACATTTTTGTTTTCCATTTTGATAAAAAGAGTTGGATCAGCTGTACCTTTTATATAATTGTTTTGTAAAATAAATCATGTAAGTCTATCATACCATGCTCTAGGAGCTTGTTTAAGACCATATAGAGCCTTGGTAAGTTTAAAGACATGATCAGGATGTTTTGGGTCTTGAAAACCAGGAGGTTGTTCGACAAAAACTTCTTCTTGAACAAAACCATTTAAAAAAGCACATTTGACATCCATTTGAAATAGTTTGAAATTGAAATATGCTGCGAAGGCTAATAGAATACGAATAGATTCTAGTCTAGCTACAGGAGCATATGTTTCTTCATAGTCTATTCCCTCTTGTTGATTATAGCCTTTAGCGACAAGTCTTGCTTTATTTCTTACAATGATTCCATTTTCATCACACTTGTTTCTGAAAACCCATTTTACACCAATTACAGTTGTTTCTTTAGGTCTTTCAACTAAAGTCCAGACTTGATTCCTTTCAAATTCATTTAGTTCATCCTGCATTGCTTTGATCCAATCATCATCACCTAAGGCCTCACTTGGACTTTTAGGTTCAAATTGGGAAAGAAAAGCAAGATGTTTTATTTCATTTCTTAAGGAATTTCTGGTCCTTACAGGTTGATTTATATCACCAATGATGTTATCACTGGGATGATTCCTAAGAAACAATTGATTTGGGTTTTGTAAAACCTGTTCATCAACATATGGTAGAAAATCTTCTGTGGTAAATGTTTCAGGAATACTTTCTTGAACATTTTCCTTATCAGAATGTTCTTCTAATAAAGGTTGATAAACATTTTTAGAAAACACATCCGAGGATGTAGGATTGGGTTGGTTGAAAACAAAAGGGTTAGTTTCATCAAATTTTACATGTACTGTTTCTTCAACAGTACAAGTGTTTTTATTGAAAACTCTATAAGCCTTAGAGGTTGTGGAATAGCCTAGAAAGATTCCTTCATCAGATTTTGGTGCAAATTTGTGTAAATTATCTTTTGTATTCAGAATGAATACTTTGCATCCAAAAACTTTAAAGTAAGAAACTTTAGGTTTTCGGCCAGTCCATAACTCGTAAGGAGTTTTATTAAGAAATGGTCTAGTTAAAACATGATTTATAGTATAACAGGAAGTACTTACAGCTTCAGCCCAAAAGTGCTTAGCAATTGAGTATTCACTCAACATGGTTCGAGTCATTTCCTGAAGAATACGATTTCTTCTTTCAACAACCCCATTTTGCTGAGGAGTTCTTGGAGCTGAGAAATTGTGAGTAATACCTTTCTTACTACAAAAAGTTTCAAAATCTGAATTTTGGAATTCACCACCATGATCACTATGAATAGTTATCAATGGTAGGTTTTTCTCATTTTTAACTTGGGCTCTAAAAGTTTTGAAATAGGAAAAGGCTTCAGATTTCTTTGTGAGAAAGTAGACCCATGTAAATCTAGTAAAGTCATCAACTAAAACAAATACATAGTATTTGCCTCCAATGCTTCCAGATTGTGAAGGACCAAACAGATCCATATGCACAAGCTGTAATGCATTAGAAGTTGAAACTTCATTAATTGGTTTAAAGCTAGTTTTATGTTTCTTGCCAAATTTACAAGGATCACAGACTTTTGAAGAATCATATCTAAGATCCGGTAGCCCTTTTACAAGTCCTTTCTTTGAGAGTTTTCTTAGGTTTCTCAAATTACAGTGTCCTAGTCTCCTATGCCATAGCCACGATTGGTCTTCTATTACACTTAAGCAAGGTAAGTTTTGGTTCTTAAGGTCTTCTAAGTTAATAGTGTAAACATTCTCTTGCCTATGGGCAGATAGAATGAATTCATCCTTGGAATTGTGAACTAGACACTTATCATTTCTAAAATTCACAAGGTAACCTTCATCACATAATTGACTTATGCTGATGAGATTGTGCCTAAGACCTTTTATAAATAAAACATTTGAAATAAGAACTTTTCCAAGAAAAACGATATTACCTATACCAACAATCTTTCCTTGAGCATTACCTCCGAAGGTAACTTTTCCACCTTTTGTTTTGATAACCTTTTCAAAGAAATCTTTGTTTCCAGTCATATGTCGAGAACAACCACTATCCATGTACCAAATGTTCTTATTGATACACTTCTCGTTTCCCTGAAAAAGAAACAATTAGATTTTTGGAATCCAAACTTGTTTGGATCCAGAAAGGTTAGATAAAAGAATTTTAGGAATCCACATTTGTTTAGCAAAATGAGCTTTATGAAATCCTAAGGATTGAGTTTTGTTAAGAGAACAATCTCTTCTCCAATGTCCACCACATTGACACTTGGAACAGAAAATGGTTTTTTGAGGAACAAAATAGTTATTACTAAAAACAGGTTTGGAATAAGTATAACCAAGACCAGAACGATTTCTCAACGGTCTAATTTGAGAATACATCCTATCAAAGTTTTCTTTTCCATGAGTAAAGTTTGACAAACACTTTTTCAAGGATAAAATCTCTGACTTTAGTTTTAAAACCAAATTCTTGTTTTCTAAAACATTTGAATTTGAACTAGAGTTAGACTCTAAAAAAATTTTCTTTGAAATAGCAGTTTCAAGATCCTTAGAAAGTTTATCCTTTTCAGATTTGACTTTCTCAAGGGTTTTCAAAATACTTTCAAAATCAGAAGTTTTCCCATCAAGATCTTTAGAAAGATCTGATACTTCTTTAGTCAAAATAGAAATTCTAGAATTTTCTTTTTCAAATCTCTTTTTGAGTTTAGAATTTTCATTTTCAAGTAACTTAGAAAATCTAGAAACTTCTTCAAAAGAAGGTAATGTATCATCTTCTGATGATGAGGGTTCATCATTTGAAGATTCATAATATCTATTATCAACATAATTTGCATTTAAAGAGACATTTGTAACAGCTTCAGCATTATGTACCTTAGCCATGAGACAATGATCTTCAATTGGTAGTCTGGCTAGAAGTCCAATATTCCTTTGTCCTGACGTCTCATATTTTGAAGAATCAACTGAGGAATCACTACCACTTGCACTCCATGTATCATTTGCTTTCAAGCCTTTCTTTGTCTTATAAAACCTTTTCTTGTTTCTTTCAGAGTGTTTCTCTTTTCTATCTTTCCTCTTTAGTAAAGGACAATCAGGCCTTATATGTCCTGATTTCTTTCATTCATAACAAGTTACCTCTGAATCTTTCCTATCTTTCCTATCTTTCTTTTTGAATCTATATTGAAAATCTTTCTTTCCCACAATCTTGTTCATCCTTCGACCAAGATTAGCTAACTCATTATCCGAAAGATTACAATCACTTGAATCAGATACAACAACTTTCTTGGATTTAGACCTTGTAACCCTTTCAGGTGTTTTAGCTTTATATGCAAAAGCTACACTTCCATTCCCATTCTTCTTCTTATTGAAATTAGCATCTCTCTTCATTCTTGTCTCGTGCTGTAGAAGAGTTCCAAAGAGTTCATCAAGAGTAATCTGGGAAACTTTTCTATTTTCATCAATAGCTGTTCTTTTTTACTCCCATTCATTTGGCATAATATCTATAATCTTATCAACAAGAGCTTCATCATCAAGACCTTTTTCTCCCATAGATTGTAAGCTGTTGACAATTGTCATAAACCTTTGTTGCACTTTACATACTGGCTCTCCATAAGGAAAGACAAATCCATGATACTCTGCTCGAAGCATTGCTCTCCTTGTTTCTATAACCTTGGATGTACCAAAATGAGTGACTTCTAATTTCTTCCAAATACAGTTGGCTGCTTCACATGAAGATATCTGACTATATATATTCCTGGTCATAGAGCATAATAAAGTATTGCGTACCTTGTAATTCAGTTGATATTCTTGCTTCTCTTGGTTGGTGAAAGTGCTAACTTCTTTGTCAGGAATTTTGTAACCCCCAGTAAGCATAATAAAATTGTCTACACCGGTATTGATGACGAAAGTCTTCATACGATCTCTCCAATACTCATAATCATTCCCATCGAAAATTGGTGGTCTAGAAGGATTCAGATTATCTATTGATCCGATATTCATTCCTGCCATCTAATATAACAAAAACAACTTTTCCACTCCACACGTTAGTGTAGTAAGTATTCAAGATAGTAATAAGAAGTAAAGCTAGTAATACAAGTCAGTGGAAAACTGCCTCTGATACCAATTGTTGGATCGAATAGTAGATATAAAAGTCTATTAGATGGAACAATACAAGAGGGGGGTGAATTGTAGGTTTAAAAACTTTTGAGTTTTAGTAACAAAGAGATTAGTTTAAATGATCTTAAACTAATACAAATACAAACACCCACAATTGTATTGAATGTAAAAGGTATGATGTATTGTAATACTATTGTAAAGTAAAACAATTGTATTCAAGATGAACACAATAATCAGAGTAATACAGATATAAATGATTCTACCTTAAAGCGTATAGAACCAATCAATACAATATGTAATAGAATGATTGTAATTGAAACAATTACAATTGAATATGTAAAGAAGAAAGGAAATAATACAAATCCCTTTCTAATACAAGTAACAGCGGAAATGTAAAAGTAATACAATTCTTTTAACCCAAAGAGAAGGGTTATCCTTTCACCTAGGATAAAAGGTCTGTCTCACCAACACCTTGGTGAGCCCTCGATACGATGATCGGCACGTCTGTCTGCCTATCCCCGGCAGCCCTCGATACGATGATCGGCACGTCTGTCTGCCTATCCCCGGCAGCCCTTGATTTTTCAGGTAATCGGCACCTCTGTCTTCCAATTACTTGAAAGCCCTCGATACGATGATCGGACGCACAAAGCTGATGAGAGAAGTCACAGTGTCTCTCTCTAGAATCTTCGTAGTTCACAGAGTCTCTTCATTCGTTCTCTTTTTTCATCGTTGTGTTCTCAGCTCCAAATAACCTCCTATTTATAGGCCTCGGGTTCCAACGGTCATATTGCCTCCAACGGTCATATTGAAACAGAAAGCACGACATCGTTTTGATTAGTTTGTAACTAACTCAACGACATCGTTTTGTTAGGACAAGAGATATATAGAAATGTAAAACATGAGTACGATTCATATGCAGAGAGAGTTTTTGACAAAGTACCAAAACAAATAATGATCATCTGAATAGCAGAGTCAGTACGATACGATTGACAGAGTCGGTACGATACGATTGATAGAGTCAATACGATACGATTGACAGAGTCAGTACGATACGTTTGACAGAGTCAGTACGATACGATTTGGTCGGTACGATCAACATCGTACGATACGATAAACATGATAAAAGACAATTGTAATATACAAACATATGATAGAATACATTTGTGATTTCCAAAACATGATATAGAAGTCAAAAGAAGACTTTTGACTTAACAATCTCCCCCTTTTTGGAAAGCACAAATACACAAAGTAAATGAAACAAGAAATACTTATCTCCCCCTGAGTTTAAAAACTCTTCTGAATAATAAAATTGAATACAACTAACTCCCCCTTAGGTATTGACTTTCCTAAGGATTGTATTCGTAGATTTTCCTTAAGAGCATTGTAATGCATTCTTCCCCTTTGTAAAACAATCTTTGCTTTGTAAATATTCTCCCCCTTTGTGATTTACAAAAAGAAAGGAGTAATCTTGAATTGTCTGAAAGAGTTAGTGAAGTAATACAAGACAATGGATAAAAGAGAAAGGATTATAAGAATTATTACAAAACAAACAAGTTCCAAAAGAAACAAATACAACAATCATTTGTTTTCTCTTTCCTTCTCTTTATTTATAAGCTCATGAAGCACAGCTTTCATCTTCTTGATCTCCTTCTTGTCTTCAGAAATTGATTCACCCTGAGTTTTGAGAAGCTCTTGTTGATCCGCAAAAATCTAATCTTGATTTCTGATGGTCTCCTCCTGTACTCTGATTACTTCTTCAAGGGTATCAATTCTGTTTTGCAGAGTCTTGTTGTCCTTGGACAACACAGAATTTTGATTCTTCAGTAAAACCATTTCATCTTTGAAAGATGAAACTTTCGAGAATTCAGATTGGAAAACATTCATCCTATCTTGCAAGTCTTTTACTGAAGGAACATCGGCTCTTTGAGAAGATAAAAGGTTCAGCCTTTCAACCGTTTCTTTATCAAGCTTGTTGAAAGCAATTGCTAGCTCATTTGATAACCTCCTTATATCTTCAATAGCTATTTCATGATCATTGATTGAGCTATCTGTTTTGTATGACCACTTGGTCATCTTATTGCAAGCCTTCTTTTGAGAAACTGAGCTTTCTGAAAGAACTTTCAGATCGGCTTCTACTGACAAAACTTTCTTTCTCAATTCTTTTACGGAGCCAAACTTTTTCCTTTGATTTTCAGTAATAAAATCAATCTTCCCTTCTAGCCTCGGGAAATAAGGAATGGTTTTCTCCATCCTTCTCAAAACATGAACAATGTAATCACTCTTCTTGAGAGAGATTGTATGCTCTGAATCAGTATCTTCATCGTACGATGCTAGTTCATACGATCTGCTTGAATCAACAACTGGCTGTTTACCTTTCGCTTTTTCTTTCTGTTTTCTTTCATCTTCCACTTTGTCACTAATGACAACTACTTTATCAGACTGAGAAGATTGAGCATCTTGCTTTTCTCGAGATGACATCCTGTCCGGAGATCTTTCCTGATCGGCATGAAGAGTTTGTTGAACACCTTCGCTCAGCTTTTGAAGCGATTCCTCTCTACTTTTCTTTGATCTTTGAAGAAATTCTAACAAAAAATCTCCTTCTTCTACTTCCACTTCTTCTATCACTTGTTTTCCTTTTTCTTTCTCAGGCAGACTCTGTACGATGGGCTCTTGGTGCACTTCCACAGTTAGTTGAGCACTAGCATCTTCAACTGCTTTCAAGACTTTAGAGATATCAAAGTCCTGAGCCTTTCTTTTCAAAAGAGTCTTATTTTTCTTTTCAGCTTGAAGGGTTTATTCTACCCTTATTCTTTCTGCAAAGGCCTCAGCAGGGTCAAGACCAAACTTCGGATCACCTTCCTTTCTCTGTTCCTTGTCCTTTCTCCATTTGGCTACAACTTCCTTACTGTACCTTGGCTTCTTCTTTGGTTTTGAACTAGTTTGAGGATCAGACTTTCGAGTAACACCGGTGGATTGATTGTCCTTGGGTGGCATAGGTGCCGATTGATTTTGAGCCAATTCAGCTTCTACATCTCTGACAAAAAGTTTTGAATTTGAATCAAAACAAACATTCATCTTTTTCATCGTACTCTTATTAATCAAAGATGGCCTCAAATCCATAGGTTCTCCTTTCAAAGGAATGTTACAAAACTTCATACTCTCAAGAATGAATTTCCTAAGGATGGCTGGATACATTATTATCTGGGATTTAATCCCTCCTTTCTTGACATTCTTGATGGTTTCAAAAACATATCCCATGAGATTTACTTTCCTCATATTCCCAAGATAGTCGAGCATAAAGACATCAGAAACTTTAAGGGTTTCTCTATCCCCTTTCCTTGGGATAAGAAAACCTTGCATCCATAAAGTGACAAACCGATTGTCCGGTGAAATATGAGAAACTTTCCTCTTTTCCTCATTAATAACAAACAAAGTTTTTTCAGCACTTTCTCTATTAAACGTACCAACTTCCTCTGGTAGTTTGTGAGATGGATAGAATGCATCGCCTTCTATAGAAACATTCAGAAAATGTGTCGCTTGTTTCACAGACATAGATAATTTTATATCGTACACAGCGAAGTTTATAGTCATATCTTTGTCGAAAGAAACGGTTTTGTAAAATTGACAAACTTCATCAAAAAAAACTGGATCTTGAAAATCAGGCTTTTCCACACAGAGATGTTCCCATCCTTGAAACAGAATGATCCTCCTGATTGTAGAATCGTACGTATCGAAAAAGTCTCAGGATACTAACCTTTCTCTTTTAAAGTCTTTCTCTGTAAAAGTCTTTGAAGACATTTCGGCAGGAGTATTAGCAGAAGATTGAGACATAAAGGTTCTGCCAATGAGAAGATCGTACGATTTTTTATAGCTGGTGGAGCAGAGCTTCGCCTCAATTCCTGGACAATCAATGTGGGTTTGGGGAGGGGAGGGGTGTATTTATAGGCAATAAAGAGATGACCATTGATATTCTACGGTCAAGATTAGATAATACCAGATCAATGGTTAGGATTAAAGCAAAAAAAAATTTAAAAAAAATGAGAAGAGTGAAAAGAAACCTGTCGGAGAACATAAGGTGATTGCTGGTTTTGATATGAATCAAAAATAAACACAATCGTAAGGAGAAAAAAAAACATGATGCCGATGGAAAACAAAGTCATTACTATGATCGGACCGTACGATAGAAAATAGTCTTGTCACCATGAACTGACAGTACGATGGAAAACAATCTCAATACTATCTTCGGTCGATACAAAACTATTTGAATGGTACGATGGAAAAGAATTTCAATACTATCATCGGTCGATTCAAAAACTATTGAATGGTACGATGGAAAAGAATTTCAATACCATCATCGGTCGATTCAAAAACTATTGAATGATACGATGGAAAAGAATTTCAATACCATCATCGGTCGATTCAAAAACTATTGAATGATACGATGGAAAAGAATTTCAATACCATCATCGGACGATAAAAAAATTGAATGGTACGATGGAAAATAATTTCAATACTATAAACAGAAAAATTGAAATGGTCAATACGATAAACAGGAAAACTAAAATGAAACGATAAAACTGTTAATACGATAAACAGAAAAAGAAACATATATAAATAGAGTAAATAGTTAAAGATCAGAAACATAAAGACAGAAAGAAATGTCCCCCCCCCTTTCTACGAGGAGTTTCTTACTATTAGGAGAGATGTAAAACAGGAAGTAGATATGAATGATTATTTTAATGTAATCATTCCTAGCTTCTGTTTTATAAATTCAAATCTATCGGAAGGTAAAGGTTTTGTAAAAATGTCATCAAGTTGTTCTTGCGTTCCGATGAATTGTAAAACAATATCTCCTTTTTGTGTGTGATCTCTAAGAAAGTGATGCCTAACATCTATGTGTTTTGCACGAGAGTGATGTGCTGGGTTTTTACTAAGAGCTATGGCACTTGTATTATCACACAGAATTTGAGTTTTGGAGAAACTCAAACCATAGTCAGTGAGTGTGTGCTGCATCCACAATACTTGAGCACAGCAACTTCCAGCTGCTACATATTCAGCTTCAGCAGTGGAGAGTGCTACTGAGTGTTGTTTCTTGCAGGACCAAGAAACCAAAGAGTCTCCTAAGAAATGACATGTCCCAGATGTACTTTTTCTATCCATTCTACAACCACCAAAGTCAGCATCTGAAAAACTTTTTAAAACAAAATCATTTCCAGAAGAGTAGAAAAGTCCAAAATCCATAGTGTCTTTTAAATACCGAAAGATTCCCTTTACGGCTTTTAAGTGAGACTCTTTTGGATTAGATTGATATCTTTCACATAAGCATACAGAAAACATCAAGTCGGGTCGACTAGCTGTCAAGTATAGCAAACACCCTATCATACCTCTAAAAATTGTTTGATCTACTGGTTTCCCAGTTTCATCAAGATCAAGAGTATTTGAGGTACCAATTGGGGTGCTAATACTTTTAGTTTTGTCAAATCCATACTTTTTGAGTAAGTCTTTAATATACTTATGTTGAGATATATAAGTTCCTTCTGGTTTTTGAGATATTTGAAAACCAAGAAAGAATGTTAACTCACCCATCATACTCATTTCAAACTCAGATTTCATTAAATTTGCAAAAGAATCGGTTAAAGATTTCTGAGTTGATCCAAATATGATGTCATCAACATAGATTTGGACAACCAAAACATTTTTGTTTTCCATTTTGATAAAAAGAGTTGGATCAGCTGTACATTTTCTATAATTGTTTTGTAAAAGAAATCATGTAAGTCTATCATACCATGCTCTAGGAGCTTGTTTAAGACCATATAGAGCCTTGGTAAGTTTAAAGACATGATCAGGATGTTTTGGGTCTTGAAAACCAGGAGGTTGTTCGACAAAAACTTCTTCTTGAACAAAACCATTTAAAAAAGAACATTTGACATCCATTTGAAATAGTTTGAAATTGAAATATGCTGCGAAGGCTAATAGAATACGAATAGATTCTAGTCTAGCTACAGGAGCATATGTTTCTTCATAGTCTATTCCCTCTTGTTGATTATAGCCTTTAGCAACAAGTCTTGCTTTATTTCTTACAATGATTCCATTTTCATCACACTTGTTTCTGAAAACCCATTTTACACCAATTACAGTTGTTTCTTTAGGTCTTTCAACTAAAGTCCAGACTTGATTCCTTTCAAATTCATTTAGTTCATCCTGCATTGCTTTGATCCAATCATCATCACCTAAGGCCTCACTTGGACTTTTAGGTTCAAATTGGGAAAGAAAAGCAAGATGTTCTATTTCATTTCTTAAGGAATTTCTGGTCCTTACAGGTTGATTTATATCACCAATGATGTTATCACTGGGATGATTCCTAAGAAACAATTGATTTGGGTTTTGTAAAACCTGTTCATCAACATATGGTAGAAAATCTTCTGTGGTAAATGTTTCAGGAATACTTTCTTGAACATTTTCCTTATCAGAATGTTCTTCTAATAAAGGTTGATAAACATTTTTAGAAAACACATCAGAGGATGTAGGATTGGGTTGGTTGAAAACAAAAGGGTTAGTTTCATCAAATTTTACATGTACTGTTTCTTCAACAGTACAAGTGTTTTTATTGAAAACTCTATAAGCCTTAGAGGTTGTGGAATAGCCTAGAAAGATTCCTTCATCAGATTTTGGTGCAAATTTGTGTAAATTATCTTTTGTATTCAGAATGAATACTTTGCATCCAAAAACTTTAAAGTAAGAAACTTTAGGTTTTCGGCCAGTCCATAACTCGTAAGGAGTTTTATTAAGAAATGGTCTAGTTAAAACACGATTTATAGTATAACAGGCAGTACTTATAGCTTCAACCCAAAAGTGCTTAGCAATTGAGTATTCACTCAACATGGTTCGAGTCATTTCCTGAAGAATACGATTTCTTCTTTCAACAACCCCATTTTGCTGAGGAGTTCTTGGAGCTGAGAAATTGTGAGTAATACCTTTCTTACTACAAAAAGTTTCAAAATCTGAATTTTGGAATTCACCACCATGATCACTATGAATAGTTATCAATGGTAGGTTTTTCTCATTTTTAACTTGGGCTCTAAAAGTTTTGAAATAGGAAAAGGCTTCAGATTTCTTTGTGAGAAAGTAGACCCATGTAAATCTAGTAAAGTCATCAACTAAAACAAATACATAGTATTTGCCTCCAATGCTTCCATATTGTGAAGGACCAAACAGATCCATATGCACAAGTTGTAATGCATTAGAAGTTGAAACTTCATTAATTGGTTTAAAGCTAGTTTTATGTTTCTTGCCAAATTGACAAGGATCACAGACTTTTGAAGAATCATATCTAAGATCTGGTAGCCCTTTTACAAGTCCTTTCTTTGAGAGTTTTCTTAGGTTTCTCAAATTACAGTGTCCTAGTCTCCTATGCCATAGCCACGATTGGTCTTCTATTACACTTAAGCAAGGTAAGTTTTGGTTCTTAAGGTCTTCTAAGTTAATAGTGTAAACATTCTCTTGCCTATGGGCAGATAGAATGAATTCATCCTTGGAATTGTGAACTAGACACTTATCATTTCTAAAATTCACAAGGTAACCTTCATCACATAATTGACTTATGCTGATGAGATTGTGCCTAAGACCTTTTACAAATAAAACATTTGAAATAAGAACTTTTCCAAGAAAAACGATATTACCTATACCAACAATCTTTCCTTGAGCATTATCTCCGAAGGTAACTTTTCCACCTTTTGTTTTGATAACCTTTTCAAAGAAATCTTTGTTTCCAGTCATATGTCGAGAAAAACCACTATCCATATACCAAATGTTCTTATTGATACACTTCTCGTTTCCCTGAAAAAGAAACAATTAGATTTTTGGAATCCAAACTTGTTTGGATCCAGAAGGGTTAGATAAAAGAATTTTAGGAATCCACATTTGTTTAGCAAAATGAGCTTTATGAAATCCTAAGGATTGAGTTTTGTTAAGAGAACAATCTCTTCTCCAATGTCCACCACATTGACACTTGGAACAGAAAATGGTTTTTTGAGGAACAAAATAGTTATTACTAAAAACAGGTTTGGAATAAGTATAACCAAGACCAGAACGATTTCTCAACGGTCTAATTTGAGAATACATCCTATCAAAGTTTTCTTTTCCATGAGTAAAGTTTGACAAACACTTTTTCAAGGATAAAATCTCTGACTTTAGTTTTAAAACCAAATTCTTGTTTTCTAAAACATTTGAATTTGAACTAGAGTTAGACTCTAAAAAAATTTTCTTTGAAATAGCAGTTTCAAGATCCTTAGAAAGTTTATCCTTTTCAGATTTGACTTTCTCAAGGGTTTTCAAAATACTTTCAAAATCAGAAGTTTTCCCATCAAGATCTTTAGAAAGATCTGATACTTCTTTAGTCAAAATAGAAATTCTAGAATTTTCTTTTTCAAATCTCTTTTTGAGTTTAGAATTTTCATTTTCAAGTAACTTAGAAAATCTAGAAACTTCTTCAAAAGAAGGTAATGTATCATCTTCTGATGATGAGGGTTCATCATTTGAAGATTCATAATATCTATTATCAACATAATTTACATTTAAAGAGACATTTGTAACAGCTTCAGCATTATGTACCTTAGCCATGAGACAATGATCTTCAATTGGTAGTCTGGCTAGAAGTCCAATATTCCTTTGTCCTGACGTCTCATATTCTGAAGAATCATCTGAGGAATCACTACCAATTGCACTCCATGTATCATTTTCTTTCAAGCCTTTCTTTGTCTTATAAAACCTTTTCTTGTTTCTTTCAGAGTGTTTCTCTTTTCTATCTTTCCTCTTTAGTAAAGGACAATCAGGCCTTATATGTCCTGATTTCTTTCATTCATAACAAGTTACCTCTGAATCTTTCCTATCTTTCCTGTCTTTCTTTTTGAATCTATATTGAAAATATTTCTTTCCCACAATCTTGTTCATCCTTCGAGCAAGATTAGCTAACTCATTATCCGAAAGATTACAATCACTTGAATCAGATACAACAACTTTCTTGGATTTAGACCTTGTAACCCTTTCAGGTGTTTTAGCTTTAGATGCAAAAGCTACACTTCCATTCCCATTCTTCTTCTTATTGAAATCAGCATCTCTCTTCATTCTTGTCTCGTGCTGTAGAAGAGTTCCAAAGAGTTCATCAAGAGTAATCTGGGAAACTTTTCTATTTTCATCAATAGCTGTTCTTTTTTACTCCCATTCATTTGGCATAATATCTATAATCTTATCAACAAGAGCTTCATCATCAAGACCTTTTTCTCCCATAGATTGTAAGCTGTTGATAATTGTCATAAACCTTTGTTGCACTTTACATACTGGCTCTCCATAAGGAAAGACAAATCCATGATACTCTGCTCGAAGCATTGCTCTCCTTGTTTCTATAACCTTGGATGTACCAAAATGAGTGACTTCTAATTTCTTCCAAATACAGTTGGCTGCTTCACATGAAGATATCTGACTATATATATTCCTGGTCATAGAGCATAATAAAGTATTGCATACCTTGTAATTCAGTTGATATTCTTGCTTCTCTTGGTTGGTGAAAGTGCTAACTTCTTTGTCAGGAATTTTGTAACCCCCAGTAAGCATAATAAAATTGTCTACACCGGTATTGATGACGAAAGTCTTCATACGATCTCTCCAATACTCATAATCATTCCCATCGAAAATTGGTGGTCTAGAAGGATTCAGATTATCTATTGATCTGATATTCATTCCTGCCATCTAATATAACAAAAACAACTTTTCCACTCCACACGTTAGTGTAGTAAGTATTCAAGATAGTAATAAGAAGTAAAGCTAGTAATACAAGTCAGTGGAAAACCGCCTCTGATACCAATTTTTGGATCGAATAGTAGATATAAAAGTCTATTAGATGGAACAATACAAGAGGGGGGGTGAATTGTAGGTTTAAAAACTTTTGAGTTTTAGTAACAAAGAGATTAGTTTAAATGATCTTAAACTAATACAAATACAAACACCCACAATTGTATTGAATGTAAAAGGTATGATGTATTGTAATACTATTGTAAAGTAAAACAATTGTATTCAAGATGAACACAATAATCAGAGTAATACAGATATAAATGATTCTACCTTAAAGCGTATAGAACCAATCAATACAATATGTAATAGAATGATTGTAATTGAAACAATTACAATTGAATATGTAAAGAAGAAAGGAAACAATACAAATCCCTTTCTAATACAAGTAACAGCGGAAATGTAAAAGTAATACAATTCTTTTAACCCAAAGAGAAGGGTTATCCTTTCACCTAGGATAAAAGGTCTGTCTCACCAACACCTTGGTGAGCCCTCGATACGATGATCGGCACGTCTGTCTGCCTATCCCCGGCAGCCCTCGATTTTGCAGGTAATCGGCACCTCTGTCTTCCAATTACTTGAAAGCCCTCGATACGATGATCGGACACACAAAGCTGATGAGAGAAGTCACAGTGTCTCTCTCTAGAATCTTCGTAGTTCACAGAGTCTCTTCATTCGTTCTCTTTTTTCATCGTTGTGTTCTCAGCTCCAAATGACCTCCTATTTATAGGCCTCAGGTTCCAACGGTCATATTGCCTCCAACGGTCATATTGAAACAGAAAGCACGACATCGTTTTGATTAGTTTGTAACTAACTCAATGACATCGTTTTGTTAGGACAAGAGATATATAGAAATGTAAAACATGAGTACGATTCATATGCAGAGAGAGTTTTTGACAAAGTACCAAAACAAATAATGATCATCTGAATAGCAGAGTCAGTACGATATGATTGACAAAGTCGGTACGATACGATTGACAGAGTCAATACGATACGATTGACAGAGTCAGTACGATACGTTTGACAGAGTCAGTACGATACGATTTGGTCGGTACGATCAACATCGTACGATACGATAAACATGATAAAAGACAATTGTAATATACAAACATATGATAGAATACATTTGTGATTTCCAAAACATGATATAGAAGTCAAAAGAAGACTTTTGACTTAACACCACTCTCCCTTACGTTCCACCACCATAGGCCTACCATAATCAAGTTGGATGCTTTTTATTGTTTTATTCTCTACCCAAGACTCCCAAAATGCCTATGTAAGGCAGTTGTGGTGGAGGATTTGAGGATCTTGGATGCTTTCTTTCATTGTAATGTTATGCTGCCACTTTTTCTTTGTAATGTTCTTCCTCAATTGTAAGTTGTTTTAATTAATCTTAGTTTCTTAATAAAAGTTATTATTTTAATATTATTATGTTATTATTAATATAAATTTTATATTGTTTCCTGAATGTTTTAATTTATTCACACCAAACCTTGTGAAATTATTTACATAATGGTGGAGTGATCATTTTCTTTTTATTGTTTTCTTACTTCATCAATTCCTCTCTCATGAGTCTACTTCCCGCTTCCATTGAAATCATAGCATCAATGGAGGGCTAACCCACTTATGGTTTGATCCAAGGGAGTATTAAGGGTAAATATTGGATTTTATTTATCACCTAATTAATGTCTAATAACTTATTTTAATTGATATTTTTATTTGATGATTTTAAAACTTCTTTGTCCTTCTTGAATTTTAAGGCCACATACTTCAAGTGCTAATATGAACCTTTACCTTGGAGTGATCATAAATTTGATCCTCCAAGTGTATAGGTCATTATTATTATGTTGTTTTGGTATTAAACTAGTTAGTGATGAATTTTTTTGATCTTCTTGAATAAACCCATCTCGAATATAAGAAGTTGAAACTGTTAAAAAGGGAATTTCATCCAATCCACCCCCAAGCGATAACCTAGGATAAACTCATTATTTCAAATTGAATTAACTTAAGCCTGTTATTTATATCTAAAAACCCATAAAATTTCAACTCAAATATGTAATCTTCATATCCAAAACAATACATATAATGTACATGTCTGTAGTTTTCTTCTTAGGTCTCTGAGGATTCGACAACCCAAGCTACCCTACAAGCGACCGCTTAACCCTAAAATATTGGGTAAATTTGGGTGAGAAAAAATTTTGGAACCGTTTTTGGGGACCCAAGTAATTAATCTTAAACACCTATTCTATTCTCCCCCATTTCTTCTATTCTTCTCTAAATTATCTTATCTTTTCCCTTTCTCGTTGTTTTCTTTTGGCGCATGTCCGCCTACACCTATGACCAATCAAACCGTCTAGTTACAGTGGATAGTCTTGGGGTTGGTGAGTCAAGTACACCAAGGGAAATATTTACATTATATCTTAAACTTTATAATACCTCTGAGTCAAAAATTGGTCTCATTTCAATGGAATTTTTTCAAAGAAGCCAACTCATAAACCCGGGTGGGAACCAAAATGGAAATCCAAATGAGGCAGCCCCAAACATGGGGAATGTAGTTGATCAAACCATGAATGACCATCTCACGCCTTCCTGGACAAATTCCCCTCCATTCATTAGACACAACTCCCTAGTAGATTCCAACTACATCTTTAAACCCCATGTCCTAAACCATCTTCCCACATTCTATCGAATAGAGTCTGAGATTTCATACCTTCACGTTAAAGAGTTTAATGACATTGTAGAAACCATGTGTCCCTCACATCAACTAAAATCATTTAAGATAAGGCTATTTTATTTTTCAATAAAGGATCAAGCTACAAATTGGATAAAAAATTTGAGACCACCATCCATCAACTCTTGGGACCAATTACAAAGAGAATTCTACAAAAAAATACTTTCCCCACCACAAAAATATTGCACTTAAAAAGAGCATCCAATTTTTTTTTTTGAAAAATAGGGAGAGTCATATTATGAAACATTGTAAAGGTTCAATGAAACACTCAACATGGTAACTCACCATGAATTTTTAATCCCAGAATAAGTTGGAATTTTCTATGAAGGGTTGGGTCTGGGGAACAAACAATTCATTGACATGATGTGTAATGGAACTTTTAAAAACAATGCCCCAAATGATGCTTATGAGAATCTGGAAAGCCTTACTGAACAAAACAAAACATGGGGAACTTCACCTTATTCTAAAAAACCACAATGAACTACTGGAATTCATACACTTAGATAAGAGGAAATCCTTAGGGCTAAACTCGCAGCACTCTCTAGGAAGGTTGAAGAGATAGACCTTAGGAAAGTCCATGAAATCCAAACTGTAGACCCTGTCAGCACAATTTGTGACAAACATGACCATAATAAAGACAAATACCCAACCATTTCATCTATCAAGGATTTTATTTTAGGAGGACCCCCAGTAGAAGTAAATTCCTTGAACTTTAAAAAGCCTCAATACCAAAACACCTTCAACCCAAGGTATAATGACCACCCAGGCTTCCGCTAGAAAGATAACCAATAACCTATCCAACCACAGGGACAAAATCCTTACCCCCATCAGAACAAAAAAACCCATAACTAGTTCCAAATGAAACCTATCTAATACCAACAACCACCAATCCATTTTCAAAAAACCATCCCACCTCCAAAATATCCCCCTGGGATAAACCAATCTTCTCAAGCGCCAACCCAAAATATTCCACGAAGCCTATTAGAATAATTGTGCAAAAAAATGGAAAGGATGAACTCAAAAGTCTCTTCCCTAAAACAAGAAATTCAAACCATAAAAACTAGAAATTAAACCATGTCTACTCAGGTGGTACCATCCTCAACTTCAAGGGGAGAGTCAATTTGTACTCGAACAACTCATGAAAAACTAAAGGTTGTGACTATTTTAAGAAGTGTGAAATAAATTGATAAACCAGAACAAATAAGTCAAAAACCATGTGAAGCTTCAAACTCTAATTAAAAATCAAATAAACCAAATGATCAAACTAAAAAACATGATATCATTGTCAAAGAAACAACCCTTCAACAAAAAACCCACAACCTACACCATTTCCTTAATGCATGAGGAGGAAAACCAAGCCTAAATTGAGTAAAACGTTGAGGTAAATCTTCTGACAAGTCAAGTTTAACATTACCCTTCTCGATGCAATCCAAACCATACCTGCCTAATCAAAGTACCTTAAAGACTTGGTCACTTCTAAAAGAAAATTTTCACATAAAAACCAAGTCCTTTTGGATGCTAATGTGAGTACCACCATTCAAGGTACCATTCCTCCTAAGTTGAAAGACCTGGGTTTCCCTTAAATCAATTTTGAACTATGAGAGAGCAAATTAGTCAAGTCATTATGTGACCTAGGTGCTAGTGTCAATCTCATCCCCTATGTTGCGTACTGCCAGTTAGGCCTAGAATAGCTCCAAACCACATCTGTCACACTTCAACTTATTGATCATAGCATTTGGGTTCCAAATGGTATTTTAAAAGATGTTCTAATAAAGGTTGAAAACGTTATCTACCCTACTGAATTCATTGTACCTGACAACCATCCAAACTTAGGAAATAAATAACAAAACCCAATCATCTTTGGTCATCCTTTCCTTGAAAAAATTAACTCTGTTATCTAATTTCGAAATGGGAACATGACCATCACCTTTTGAAACATGAGCCTAGACTTGAACATCTATAATGAAAGCTCACAAATAGAGGATGATGAGGAAATTCATAAAGTAAACATGATAGGAAGCATTGATAATGAATCCATAGGACATCAAGGAATATTTGATGGATTTTTAAGCCAGGATGAGATTGATTTACTTTGTTCACATGAAGGAAGTTTATCTTCTTGGCTTGAATCATTTTCAAATTTCTCTTATGATAAAGTCTTAGGTACAACAATCAGTGAAACCTTTCAGGAAACCACTTTCATGGAGACCACTCCAACTTCCTTCCCTAAATCTGATCAAGCTAATCTAGTAGATAAAACTTCTAAATGTGGGGAATCAATCCTATCTAAAACTATAGGAAATAAAATTGATCTTGATCCAATGTCCCAATCTTCAGTTGAAATTCTGAACCAACCTGATATTGAATTGAAGGAAATTTCTACTGCACTCAAGTATGCCTTCCTAGGGGACAATAAAACACATACTATTGTCATTTCTTCTTATCTTGAATCTAATTATGAGAGGATGCTTCTAGATGCTGTTATAAAACATAAGAAAGCCATTGGTTGGACCCTGTTTGAGATTCCTGGTATTATCCCTCTAATCAAGACTCATAGGATTGTTCTAGAATCTGATTCAAATCCATGTCGTCAACCTCAAGGGAGACTCAATCTTAGTCTCATAAAGGTTGTAAGTAAGGAAATTATGAAATTTTTAAAAACTGGCATCGTCTATCCCATAGCTAAGAGTGAGTGGGTGATCCCAATCCAAGTGGTTCCCAAGAAGGTAGTGATAACCAATAAGGATATAAAGATTCTTCAAATAAGGTTGAGTAGTGGTTGGAGGGCCTGAATTGACTATAGGAAGATAAACTCATTTACCAAGAAGGACCATTTCCCCTTACCATTAATTGACCAAGTCCTTGAGAGAGTCGCAGGTCATGATTTATACTATTTCATAGATGGGTACTTGGGGTATAATCAAAATGAGTTCTCCCTAGAGTATCAATGGAAGACTACATTCATATGCCCATTCAGCACCTTTGGTTTCAAACACATTCCCTTAGGGTTTTGCAATGCCCCTGGAACCTTCCAGCGATGCATGATGGGAATATTCTTAGACATGGTAGGGGATTTTCTATAGGTTTTTATGGAATATGGAGAGAGTATTTTCAAGATTTGAAGAAACTAATCTAGTTCTAAACTGGGAAAAATGATATTTCATGGTTAAAAAGGGACTAGTTCTAGGTTTCTGGTCTAAGGTAGTGGGATTAAAGTTGATAAAGCAATGGTTGACATCATTCATCACCTTCCATCACCCTTAACTATTAAGGAAGTGAGGTCTTTCCTAGAACATGTGGGTTTCTATAGGAGATTCATCAAGGACTTTAGTTCAATCTCCCACCTCCTTTGTTCTCTCCTAGTAAAGGATGCTCCATTTATTTGGACAAAAAGCTGTGAGTGCTCATTATCAACCCAAAAAATCCTCTCTCACCACTCCTCCCCTTATGAAATCTCCAAATTGGAACCTTCCTTTCAAACTTATGTGTGATTCCAGTGACTTTGATGTAGGAGCTGTGTTAGGAAAACATTTTGATAAAAATCCTTATGTCATTTCCTATACAATCATATCCTTAAATGATGCCCAAATCAACTACACCACCACTAAAAAAGAGTTACATACTATTGTGTTTTCCTTGGAGAAGTTTAGGTTATACCTCTTAGAATCCCCCATCATTGGGTTCACTGACCATTCTACACTGAAATACCTCTTCAAAAAACAAGATTCCAAAGCTAGACTGATTAGGTGGGTCCTTATCTTATGATAATATGACCTGGCAGTAAAAGATAAAAATGGTATCAAAAATGTTATAGTTGATCACCTCTCTATAATGTAATTCAAAGACAACTCAAATAACCTTTATGTGTCTGATTCATTCCCTGATGAACACATATACTTTTTGAGTGACTGCCCTTGGTATGCCTACATAGCCAACTTCTTAGTTATAGGAGTTATTCCAAAATTCTTAGGGACTCAACCTCAAAAGATATTACTTTCTGATGTTAGGCACTATTTGTTTGATGATCCATACCACTATAAGTTCTGCCCTGACCAAGTTATTAGGAGGTGTGTCCCAGAATCTGAAAAAGAGTCCATCCTTAAATTCTGTCATAGTGAGGCATGTGGAGGTCACTTTTCTTCTAAGAAAACTTCTTCTAAGGTTCTTTAGTGTGGTCTCTTCTAGCCCACATTCTCATGAGACTCCTACACATTTTTTCAAAGCTTTCCTAAGTGTCAACAAGTAGGGTCCATCACTAAAAGGAATCAAATGACACTCAATCCCATCTTAGTAATTGAAATCTTTGACCGGTGGGGAATCGATTTCATGGGTCCATTCCCAAAATCTAGGGGATATCTATACATCCTTTTAGCTATCGATTATGTCTCCAAATGGGTTGATTTAATTCCTAAAAAATTCAATGATCATCAAACTATGATTGGATTTATCAAGTAAAACATCCTCTCTATATTTGGAATTCCTAGAGATATCATTAGTGATCGTGGAACTCATTTTTTCAATTGTCCAGTCTCTGCACTCATGGAAAAGTATGGAATTTCTAAAAAAGTGTCCACTACTTACCACCCACATACCAATGGTCAATCTTAGTTATCCAATCAAGAAATCAAACAAATTCTTGAGAAAACTGTTAATCCATCTTGGAAATATTGGTCAGGAAAACTCTTAGATTCTCTTTGGGCATATCGAACCAAATATAAAACCATTTTAGCAATTTCCCCATATAGGTTGGTTTATGTTAAAGAATTCCATTTGCCAGTGGAGTTTGAACATTAGTCTTTTTGGGAAATTTATAAAATTAATTATGACCTCTCATTGGCTGGAACAAAAAGGAAATTAGATCTCAATGAACTTGAGGAACTTTGGATAGAGGCTTATGAAAATTCAAGGATCAATAAATCTAAATTATAATCCTACCAATCTCGAAATATTAAAAACAAACACATTATACTAGGTAAAACTATTTTTTTTTATAGTTATAAACTTTATTTACACCTGGGAAAGTTGAGGTCTAGATGGTCAGGTCCCTACATAGTGCATAAGGTGTACCCCCATGGGGCTGTAGAAATTCAAGATCCCACCAATGGTAAAACCTTTAAAGTTAATGTTCATAAAGTCAAACCATTCATTGAACCATTCCAAAAAAATTAAGTATATGAAAACTTGTGTGAAACAACCTTAAATGAGGAAAAAAACTTAAATAATTAAGGGTCTAAGTCAAGCTAAAGACATTAAACAAAGCACTGCATGGGAGGCAACCCATGGTTTTCAAGTTTCTAATCATTTTGTTATTTTAATCAACATTATATTTTATATAGGATTAATAAATCCTTTTGATATTTAAAAAAAAATATTTTTGACATGTTCTTCTATTATTAGTATGGATGAGTATGAAAGGGGAGCTCCATATTCATATGTGTCACGTGGTGTGATCCTTGAGTAATACCTTACCCAAAAATTTAAAAAGAAAACAATGTATCATCAGTTCATTTTATTTTTTATGTGTTTTTTGGTTAAAATAAAATATATAATAATAATAATAAAATTAAAAGGCCACATAGTAGGTCCTGGGGAAAACCCTGTCACAACAGGCGAAGCCGCGGGGACTCGAACCCGGGACCTAAGGGAGATAGGGGTGCATGCTAACCACTAACCTATGGCTTATCGGGATTCCTTATTCTATAATTTTTGTATATATACTTATATTTTACTTTTTTATTATATAAATATATATATATATATAAAGTTTTTTTTTGTTTGTTTTTTCTTTAACTAGGGGATTCTCAGAGTGACATGGAGATCAAGGGATTAAAAGGGAGCAGCAAGAATTTCAACTTCAACCACTAGGTGACTTCATTCCATGATCCTCATTTTCAATTTCCTTTTTGAACTCCCATTCTCTGCCTCTACCCCCTTATAATTTTTTTTATTTAAACACTGGGGACAGTGTTATTTTAAGTTGGCGGGGGGAGATAAAACAATTGTTTTTGTGTACAAAAAATGAATTATTTGAAAAAAAAAATGTGTGTCTTAATGGAAGGAAAAAATTATTTAACCTTGAACATGATAATAGACATTGTACACTTTGTAACTGAATATCAAATAATTTATCATGCCCAGATTCTGATTTTAATCCATGTATATTTTATGAGCATAGATTTTGGAAAGTGTGGCTATCTAATGTGATATTTCATTTTTTATATCTTCATACAAATAAAAAAATAATCACAACGCACATCTTTTGGATAGTGGGGTATTAGTTGGAGTTCATGGGGTCCCCCAAATAAATATCATAGGTTTGGTGATCCTTTTAGTTTTAATGTGAGTATTAAAAAAACAATAAATGTGCACGTAGAGAAATGAAATGACCTAATGCGTGGCTTTCAGCACTTGGGGATCATGACTCCATAGTTTTATGGCCCATAGTTTGTAATTGTATCTTTATTTATGGAAATTTGACATTATTTTTGACTGAGTTAACTCGAGATGATGCCTGAGTATGTGGGATTCACTTGGTACCCTAAGGTCTTTGAGCCTGGGAGTCATCGGAAAAGTCTCGCTACATGGGTTGACTCATTTAAGTGAAATTTCAATTACCATGGAAAAATTGAAAACAAAAAACAAAAAAAATAATACTATAAAAAAATTGAATACACATCTTAATATTGAAATTTGATTACATCTAGCGGTTCCATCATTTTCCCCTTGAATAAAGATCAACCCCCATGTCTAATGTGATGCACAACACATCATCACTCTTAATTGATATTGGATGAAATATGGAGATGAATTTGAACAAAGGATTGGGCTTGGTATTGGGATATAATTATCAAACTATCTTGTATTAAAATATTTTTATGGGTTTCATGATTGTTTGGTATAATGGTTTTTGGTGATCATTGTCTATTAAAATGTTTTTGGAAAAGGGAATTCGAACCTCATATTGTTGAGATACAGTTTTCTCAGAATTAGAAAATATCAAGTTGGGGGTGTGATTAGCCAATAAAAATACATATTTTATTTACATTTTAATGGTATTAAATATTCATTTTTTATCTTATGGTCCTGAATTAGTGGATTTTAATTTTGAACATCTATTCTCATCATTTGTGCACTTCATGCCTAATGTACACCAATTTAGGCCCAATGATTCATTTGATTTTAAGGAATGTAATTTTCCATATTTTAAATTAATATTTTGGTAAATGGATTTAAAATTCAATATGAACATTTTTCATTTAGGGATCAATGGATTATTCATAAAGTATGATGGGGATTGTTGGTGATGAAAGGAAACAATTCTAGAGAAGGTAGATTGGACACTAGCCCAGTGATGAGAATGTGGGGCCCACAATACAAAGCCAATGAAGCCCAAATTTCATGGGATGATATAATACATATAGAGAAACATATACTTATTCATGATCTAGTGATAATTCGGCTTACATTGTTTTTATCCAGGTAGTCCAAGTTAGTGAAAAAAGTCTGGTCCAGATTATGTGGCCCAGAAAAATATCTCACCAATATACTCATATCTCTCCAACCATAAATGAATTTGGGCTGAAATTTTACAAAGATCTAATATATATCATGATATTCACTTTTTCGTATATGTACCACTCTAATTCGGTCATCTAGAAGGCCATATAGGTGTGTCTGTTCGGTAGATGTAAGCTGGATTCCACTTCGAGTCAAGGATAAAGAAGTCCACTCTCCCTTACTTTTCACCACCCCAGGCCTACCATAATCAACTGGGATGCTTTTTTCTATTGTAGGCTCTACCCAAGGCTCCCAAAATTCCTATTTAGGGTAGTGGTGGTGGAGGATTTAAGGATCTTGGATGCTTTATTTCATTGTAATGTTATGCTGCCACTTTTCCTTTGTAATGTTCTTCCTCAATTGTAAGATGTTTTAATTCAACTTAGTTTCTTAATAAAAGTTATTATTTTACTATTATTATATTCTTCTATATCTCACTTTGATACCGTTTCCTCAAGGTGTGAATATATTCACACCAAACCTTGTGAAATTATTTACACAATGATAGAGTGATCATTTTCTTTTCATTGTTTTCTTACTTCTTCAATTCCTCCCTCATGAGTCTACTTCCTGCTTCCATTGAAACCATAGCATCATTGGAGGGATAAAACACTTATGGTTTGATACAAGGGAGTAGAAACAGGCTGTATTGAATGTTATTTATCACCCCATTAATGTCTAATCACTTCTTTTAATTAAGATTTTTATTTGATGATTTTAAAACTTCTTTGTCCTTGTTGAATTTTAAGGCCACATACTTCAAGTGCTAATATGAACCTTTGCCTTGGAGTGCTCATAAATTTGATCCTCCAAGTGTATAAGTGATTAGTATTATGTTGTTTTGATATTAAACCAGTAAGTTATGAAGTTATTTGATCTTCTTTAATAAACCCATCTCGAATATAAGAAGTTGAAACTGTTAAAAAAGGAATTTCATCTAATCCACCCCCTGGCGATAACCTAGGATCAACTCATTATTTCAAATTGAATTCACTTATTCCTGTTAGTTCTATCTAAAAACCGATCAAATTTAAACTCAAATTTGGCAACTTCATATCCAAAAAAATCCATTGAATGTACGTGTTTGTAGGTTTCTTCTTAGGTCTCTGAGGATTCGACAACCCAAGCTACACTACAAGTGACCGCTTAACCCTAAAATCTTGAGAAAATTTGGGTGAGACCAATAGTCAGTTTTTATTAAAAATATTCTTACAATATATTAAGCACTTAATGTGAAGAAAATTAAAGGAAAACATATATTATCTAGAAATAATCAAAGGATAAAAAAATTAAATGGATTTATCATATAACGATCATATAATTTCTTTAATTAAAATTCAAGCATAAATAGTCTTGATTAAAATAGGATTGAAATATAAATCCATTACCTCAAGTATCGTCTTTATTCATACAATTTGAAACCTCGTGTATCATAAATATACATTTATTATAAATATATTATAGAAACATATTCATATATTTTATACCATGTATTATTTACTTATGACATAGTATCACCTATTTATTAATAATTTGTTATTGAAATCACTGTTCTTGGTGATAAGGGAATCATTTTTCAAGAATGTTTTAGTTTTATAGTCTTGGTAATTTTACTTTTATCATGATTAAACCATCTCTAGAATGTTAATCATGATATAAATATCATTTATATTAATTATATATAAATATATAGTCATCTATAAAATGTAAAGATAGAAATATTAATTACACCATTCATGGAGATAGTTGGTTATACGTACTTATGAACATTTTTTCCATTTTTCAACATATGGATCAAAAGAAAGGTAAATAATAATTAACCTTTCCTTAAACATTATTATATAATATATATAATATATATTCATTAAATCCATACTTATTATTATCCATGTCAAAATAAAATAAAAATTGTATTGTATATATTTGTGGAGGTGGTAGACCACATGATTTCATGAGTGACATTATCATTTTCTAACATATGGAAAGGTAAGAAGGTAGATAAGATCATATAATTCTATAGCATAATTATATCATAAATATAATTTATAAATATAAAATCCATAACTATAACCATCCATTAAATATGGTTTTTGAAAATGAATTGTTTGCATACATGTAGATGGTAAGACATACGTATGCATGTTTTAGAGGAGGTAGAAGAAGAAACAATTTGAAAGAGGTTGGGTAAGATGGTTACCTATTCTTTAGTAGGCCTCATTTTGATCCCTTATTAAGGACCCTTTGATTCGTCTTTTAAAAATACCATAAGATATAATTTATATATTGGTAAGTTTAAAAGATATTTGGGTAGGGTATGGACATGATAGATGGAACAAAGTTGTGTAAATAAGATAACTGATGGGTTCCCTTTTATAGGTGAGGATAGGGGAACTCTTGAAATTTATTAAGAGATTAAAATAAAATGAAGTCATTATCTATAAAAATGTTTAAAAACGGATATATATTAGAATATAAGGTAGGGTGAGGTTGAAATCCCATCAACAAATAAAATTTGGATAGGTTTTTACGGTGCTTTAAACCATATATTATGGCTTAACCCCTTAGTTAACCTATTTTAACCTTAACCACAATAAGTAAATTTTCACTCTTAAAGGATTATAATTAAACATATAACAAAAAAATTAACTCGTAAATGGAAAATGGGAAAAAATTTAGACCATTTATCATTGTAATTTTCTTGTGATATTTTTATGATTTTTAAATAATTAAATAAATTATTATTTAACATAAAATATCATTAATGTCATTTTTGACACAATTTATTTAATTTAACATTAAAGGAATCAAGAAAAAGTTTTAATTTCAATATAATCCTTTAAAAAATCCCTATTATTTTATATTTACCAAAACAATTCATGTAAATCAATAATTCATCCAAATTGTATTATTTTTAACATTTTTAAAATTATTTATTTTATTTTTCTATTAATTGAATAAATATAGTGTCGGCGTTGCGTAGTCATTTAGGGTAATTATTAAATCTATAAAAAATAAAATAAAATAAATATGACAAATATAATTAATTAATATTTCAAATAAACATTTATAACTAAAAATAACATCCTTTTACCCTTATGATAAAATATGAAAGATATTTTCATCAAGAGAGGGGCATTTTGTACTTATTCTTTTCTTAAATTAATAATAAGTTCATAATAAAATAAATATTGTGACAAATGTCCATATATTCAAGAATTGGATATACATGGACAATATGCTCCCATAAAATAGGATAAATTCAGGCATTATATAAATTTTAAAGCCTTATCCAAAAAAATTCACCATATTTTACCTATTTTACCCTTACGGAGGTGAAAAAAAATTACTATGGCTAATATTCATTTTGACCAAAAATAAAAGGGTCATATTTAACAAATTTTATATTTATAATTCCAAATATACAATCCATTTTTTAAAATTTAATTTTTATAATTGGCACAATTTCATTTTAAAATAAATGTGAAAAATCTGACAAAACCCATTTTTCATAAAAAAATGTATTTTTAAGCATAAAATTAGATATATGTTCTTATCTCTTGTTTAGAAAAATATTAGTTGAATGGTAAAAATTTTACTATATTTATTTATTTAAAATACTTCCCCAATAGTGATAGATTTAATTTATTTAGATAAAAAGACATTGCATACATAAAAAAAAATTTCAGAAAAACATCTCTTCTACTTTCGAATGATTTTGATTTTCATTTATAATCAATTGATAACCAAAAAATTCAATTTATACATGTGTAAACCATAAATTTATGAAAAATTATTTATTCCTATTCAGAACTACAAAACTAATGGTTATGTGATAACTTTATACTTTATTACAGTTCATTTAGACTTGAGGTTTCATGTATCATAAGCTACTGAAGAAATTAGATTTATTTAAAGAGATATATATCAAAAAAATATGGGAACTTCATTTTAACCCCTTTAAAATAAATTTCTCTCTTGAAATTCTGTCACACTAACATAAATAATTGACGATATCTTTGTTTCATCATATCCTCAGGTTCCCAAGTAGCTTCCTATAATTTATGGTTTCAAAATAAAACTTTGACTAGGTGAGTGTTATTGTTTCGTAGAACATTTTATCTATGATCTGGAATCTCCACTGGTTGTCCATTATAATAGAGATCTTGATCTGGTGGTATGACCTCTAAGTTTAGTACATGGTAAGGATCAGGTATGTTCTTCTTTATGATAGATATATGGAACACATTATGGACTTTAGATATATTTGGTGGAATCACCAAGCGATAATCTATTGTCCCAACTCGAAAAATAATTTAAAAGGGACTGATAAATATAGGTCTCAGCTTTCCATTCCTTTCAAATATCATTACCTTTTTCCAAGGATATGTTCATATAAATACCTTATCACCAAAATTAAACTCCAAATCTCACTGAAAATTGTCATCATAACTTTTCTTCAACTTTGAGTTGTCTTTATGTAGTGGTGGATGGCTCTAATCTTATTTTCCATTTCCTAATCTAGATCAATTCCCAATAGTTTTCTTTCTCCAAATTCCTCTTAAAAAGTGTGAGTTATTAAATTACTACCATAGAGGGCTTCATATGAATCCATCAAAATTCTTAAGTGAAAGCTATTTTTTAATGAAAATTTCACCAAAGGAAGATGTTGGTCTCAAATAACTTTGAAATATAAAGAGTAATCTCTAAAAATATCTTCTTGGATTTGAATGGTCCTCTCAGACTGTCCATCTATCTGAGGATGATATATAGTAATAAAACTCAAATTGATATCTTGATCCCACTAAATACTTATCCATAACTTCATAGTAAATCTCATATATCAATTAGATACAATATAATGTGGTAATCTATATAATATCATCACTTCCTTGATGTATTGTCTATAAAGTTAATCAAGAGGGAAATATTATATGATATAAATAAAGTGTGTTGACTTTATAATTCAATTGACTACAACCCAAATAGAATTATTCCCATTAGAAGTTTTGGGGAGTCTAATGATGAAATCCATGGTAAAATTTTTCCATTCCCATTTAGGTATGAGTAATGTTTGTAACATACCCTTAGACTTATGTCTCTCAGCCTTTACATACAGGTTTATCAGGCATCGAGAAACATACTCTTCAATATCCTACATCATGTTATCCCACTAGAAATATTCTTTCATATATTTATCCATATTTATAATTTTAATATGAATAGAGAATGATGAACTATGAGCTTCATCGAATATATCTTTCTTCAAATCTATTATGGATGGGACACATACTCGATTCCCAAAACTTCTCATTCCATCACAATCATGATTTAACTCAAGCACACTTCTCACTTTCTACTTCAATTCTACATCTTCCTTCTACACCTCTTTAGTCTTCACATAGATATATGGTTGAACATTCATCTAAGAAATATTAGATATATTCCCTTCCTCAGGATTTAAATTACAATCTTTTAAAAGTACACAAGCATTTGATCTTTTTAAATCCCCATTAGGGAAAGTCTAGAAATTTATTTTCGAATCATAGAATTATCCACCTTATTTTCCTTCCCAAAGTGGTAATGTATTGGGTAGTCATAATCTTTAATTAGTTTCAACCATATTTTTTGGCACATATTCAACTATTTATATGTGAAGATATACTTAAAACTTTAATGATCAACATATATGTTGCAATATTCAGCATAAAGATAATACCACCATATCTTCAATGAAAAAATTACCACTACTATCTCCAAATCCTAATTCATGTAATTTTTCTCATGTATTTTCAATTGGATTGAGGTATATGCTATCACCATATCATTATTTCTAAATACATGTACTAGTACCTTCTTTGATGCATCACTATAAATCAGAAACCCTTCTCCATTATAGGGTAGTGTAAGAATATGTGTTCTAACCAAATTTCTATTTAACTCCTTAAAATTTGATTCACATTAATCTATTCATAATAACTTAACCCCCTTATAAGTAAACATGGTGAATGGATTAAATATTGATGAGAAATATCTCAAAAAAATCTATAATATCCATCCAACCTAAGATAAATATAGATATTGGTTGCTGTTTTTTTTTCTAGTATATTGATCAATAAATTCTATCTTTGAATAATCCAACAATATACACTCACTTGAGATAATATGACCAAATAATGAATCTTTCTAAATCAGAAAATTACAGTTGGAAAATTTTTAATACAAATTATTTTTCCTCAGGGTAGTCATTGTAACACCTCAAGGTTTCATAGTACGTTATCTCTTTAAAATAATTCAATAGCTTGTACCTCACACAACACCGAGTTGAAGCGCATGACGACATAACAAACTAGCTGTTCAAAAGCAGTTATGAATAGTATTAACCAAATTTTTAATTTTATATATTCCATATAAATTTTACATCCATAATATGTGTTTCTTAAACATAATATAAGAACAAATTAATTTTTTTCAGATAAATAAAGTATTTTTAAAAAAATGAAATTTTACAACCTTTTAATAAAAAACCCTTTTTAAATCCAATATTTTAATCTTTTATATATTAAATTGGACAAAATAAACTTCTTATTTAGAATCAGGTTATAAAAATATAGTTTCAATAAATTTTTGGTGTTTTTCTGATAACTTTCATATTTTGGTGAATAGTGAAAATACTAAATTTTAATTTAAAACAACTTTTTTAATAAAAATAATTTATAGTGTTAAATTATACATTTAAATGGTTTGGAAGTATAATTTTATTATATTTTTACCATTTAATACAATTTTGGTCATTGGAATTAATTTCACTTTGAAATTATACATAAACAAGTGTCAATCTTTTGATAGTTATTGTTTCTTAAAAACACGCTATTTGTTTTGACAGCGGGAATTAATTTTAAATTAATTAATGAAATTTCTATGATTTTAATTTTTTAAAATAGGCATTATTTTTTAATTCAGAATATCAAATATATCTTAGGCTGAATTTTTGGTATTTTTCTGAACAACTTAAATTTTTGATGAATAGGAAAACCACTTAGTAGTAGTTAAAAAACTGCCTTTTTCATTTAAATGAAAATTTACCGCTTTTGTGAATTGAATTTCCAAAATATGAAATACATGGATTTTATTAGTAAGTAAAATATAGTTCAATAATATGATAATAATTTTTAGTGAATAGTAACCTTTGACTTTTACTTACCGCGGTTAAAGGTAAATAGGGTAATTCAAGGTAAAAAGAATATTAAAATAATACAAAATTACCTTAACACTTATCCTAACCTTATTAGATGATTCATGGCCGACCATGGTCATCCTTAGAGAGATTTTGGGACCCCATGTAGCCAATTAAGAATGATAATGACACTTTATTTTAATTAACTTAAAGTAAAGACAAAAATGACATTAACAAATATATTTTAGTATATAAATATTTAAATGGGGTTATATAATTCATCTTTTATACTATAAATATTCATTGGAAAGATAAAAATATTTCCTACATTATGGTATTTTTTATAATTTTTTTACATCAAATAAATTAAAATTATTTATGACACAATAATGATGCAGTATTTACCTCATTAATAAATGATTTAAGTAAATAAGATTATTAATATTAAAACAATATCCAAAACCTATCCAATTTTTATTGGATGACTTTATTTATAACATTATTCATCCTATTTTATACTTTAATGATTTTTGGAACTTTTAAAACTGAAGATAAGTTTATAATAAAATAACATTTTCAAACATTCCTAAAGAGCCCCTCCTCTCCCTTATAAAAGGACACCACTTCTAACCCATTTCTCACAGCTATCAAGCCCCTTGGATCATCCAAATCCTAATCAAATAAGCTCTAAATATCCCTATCTTATAACTAGAAGCCTTTCCTTATGAATAAGTCACTTCAAAAAGTCATTTTGGTTCAAACCAAAGGGAGTTACCCAAATTAAAGGTAAAAGTTTCTCTTAACTTATTTTCTTTTATTTTACTTCTCCAACCCCTAAACTATTTTTATTCCTTTATTTTATAACAAAACCTGTATAATTAATATACTAAAATGTTATTATGATAAGGATTCAAACTACACTTACAAACACCTCTATCTAATGGGTAAAGAACATACTGTTTCTCTGGATGGCAAACTATCACCTCACTAAATGATGATTGTTCAATTATCTCCTACCACCTCTCATAGTGGCCATTAAGATGGAACTTTATTTATATATGATATATATTATGTTTATGTTTTATTTATGCTTATCTATTTTTCATTTATAGAATACCTTTATGGTTTCCATTATGGGTAAAATGTGATAATTTCATTTGAGGAAGTGCGGACTACCGCCCCCTCAAAGTGACATGACATGTTAATGCCTTATGTGGGACGTATAAAGGAAGGAGTTAATGATATTATATATGATATCATACTGGAATTATAATATACATATTTATCATTATGTTCTAATTTCATTAAAATACAAAAATAGAAATGAAAGTAGCATTCATGCGTACATACGGCTTATCGTCTCCATGAACAGTGTATTTAATTTATTTTCTCCAAATTGTATGTACTATTATAAATATATATATATATATACTGGGTATATAATATATATATATATAATATCTAAATCATTCATATCATTCTGGGTATAATGGAATTTTGACCACATGGACAAATTATAATTATAACAAGTTCATTTTTTACTCAAGTTCCGAACATCGATAAAATATACAATATGAACTCAAATAATTAACTAATTGTTATAGCAAGGTAATAAGTGATATAAAAGGAATAATAAAATTGAAAAATGTTCTTAATAAAGTCTAAATTAACTTAATTTTATTATTTAGGAAGAACAAGGAACATACAAGACAAGTCGAACTTGAGGTAGGGGTTTCTTATCTCACTCTTAATTTTGTGACATTTCCATTGTTCACCACTTATTTATTACATGTGGTGTATTTTATACTTCCATTTGATATATATTATAATTATTCTCTTTATATTCATGTTATTATATGATTAATTTGGTGGTTGTTAACTTTTGTTCATATGAATCGATTGATTACAATGTGGTAAGGGGATTTCATCTCACTTCATATTCCCGTGAGATTCATATTGTATTTCCACTATTTCCTTTTGTGTGGTGGATGTATTGGCCATGATTGTATTCATTGTGTAATGTAATTTAATATATTGGTATTTACAACTTCATTGTATTATCCTTCTTTCATGGGGTGTATATTTTGTGAGTTACCAAATCGGTAAGGGTTAATTTCACAATCTCTTTATTATTCGAGGTTGTTTTTACATAAGTGTCTATTGGGAACTATTTATCATACACATAAATGTTTCTTAAAAAATTATTCCAAAACATTTTTACTATTTACTATAATATGTGTTAAAATCATTTATACCCTTGTTTTACTTTTTATAAAATGGTTTGAAAGGAATATTTCCATCGTTTTCCAAACAAGGTACCTTATGACCTTTTCAACAAAATTAAGATAAGAATATTTTTTTAACTTATACGGTGAGTGCGGCTATTTTCTACTATTATAACATTGTCGAATCTTCCCTTCAAATATTATAAGAATATTTTGAACATAAATGTTTTCTTTTATAATTATATGACTTTTAAATAATTTCAAAATATAAAGATATATTTCTCTAAAAAAGGTTTTGATTTCTTCTATGTCAACATCCATTGATGGATTTTAAGCTTATTTGAAGTTGTTTTATTATGATACAAAACTTCCATATTTTATTGAAGATTTTGTGATATTTTTGACTGTGGATGTGTTATTTTACACTATTCATGGTTTATGGATAAAGTATTGAGATTTTGTATGCTATTTTTAATACGAATGTTTATGTAATGTTTAAACCTTTTCATATGAGGAATGCATTGGACTCAGTAAGTGATGGGTGGAGACCTCTATAGCTCTTTGAATCATCAGTAGGTCTCATGAGACAAACTAGTGTCTGGGAACAAGGCCTTTACAAAATCTTATTTGTTGTCTTGGCACGAGGCCTTGATTATGTGGTTATGATGTCCGACATTATGCATTCTGTCATTAAGAAATTATCTATTGATATTACATGTGATTATTCGAGTAGTATAATATCCATGTGAATAAGTAAATGGTATTGTTTGATTTATATTTTCCATATTATGCTGAAGTTTAATTTTAAAAGGCTTTTTTTAGTCTTATACATTGCCTTAAATGTTTATTATTATTTATGAAAGTTTCTGGTATATTGTTATCCTTACTGAGCATCTGAGCTCACCCCTTTCTATGTTTTGTTTTTTCCAGGATGTGAAGAAGTAAATTATGATTAATCCACATGGATAGGCCAAGGATATGAGTTTTTTTTAGGGGGAAACAATGTAGTTTTTATTTATTTCATTATGTAATGTAAAACTTATGTATGTATCTAGTATTTCTAAGGCTACTAAACTGATCAGCCTTTAGAGACATGATTCCTTGTATCATGCCAATGTATTAAAATAATGAACTGGCTCCGGGCTTCTAGGGTTGGGGTGTTATATTTGGTATCATAATAAGTTTAGTACAAACCTTGTAAACTAGATTTAGATAAACTTTGATTAGATAATGTTACCCTAAGATAGACTTTGAGGATTAGTATATAAGAACTTCCTAGAATTTTGGTAATATAGAGATTTTGTGTATTTTCCAAGAAATAAATACCTATCCGGAAATGAGAAGGTAGATTCGGATCTGGCACAGATGTACCTAGGAGTGAAAACTCTGACAATGAGTTTTGGGCTTGACCCGGGGTATCCTGGTACATGACAACGGGCCTTGATGCACTCTTGGTTACGACACTCCCGGGAGATATGCTTAGGATAATTTACACTTTCTTTACAAACATATTTGAAGGATTTTAATATAATATGAGAATAAATGACCTTGGTTAATCCTAAGGTGTTTCAAATTGAAAATAATGTGTCATTATATTCTCTAAATGATTTTATGACTATTGTTACTCACACAATTCTTGTTGGTTTTAGTCAACGGTTCGATTCCAAGGAAGTCATAGTAACTTTGAGCATGATGTAAAAGGTGGGAACAATGGTGGAAATGAGAAACAAAATGGAATGTTGATAGGCGTAAAATATATCGTGTTCATACCTAATCAGTTTTCAAAAAATGTGATCAACAACATATATATTAACCAACTCTCATACTCAACAAAGAAGAGAAAGGTGATTAATGATAAGAGCTCCAGTAGTGCAGACCATGGAGAAAAGAAACCTTAATTTACATCATGCAGGAAATGTGGAAGGAGACACCCTTAAAAGTTCCTCAATGGAACAAAGAAATGTTTTGTGTGTGGGAAAGAAGGACAGAAAGTAAAGAATTGTCGAGGAAAAATGAAGAGTACTATGGAAGAAAATAAAACTAATCCCAAGAACCCATTTACAGTCATTTTACATAAATATAGGGGACCTTGGAATTACCTGAGTCAATTCCCTATTATATAGGATAACATCTTGGTCAAGGAAGTACCTATGTGGAAATAAATGGATGGTGAAATATTAAAAATTATTAGTGCTCTTTGTTGATGTGATTTTATTGGAAGACTTTTCTCTTGTATGTGTAACCCTTCAGTTTATTATGTGAAAATACTATTTGAGGAAGAATTATTGTTTCTTTTTTGTATATAGTTATAAATAGCCATTTAGGTTTATATGATCCTTGAATTTGAGACAATTATATGTTATTAATTTTTAGAATGAAAATGTGAGGTATGAGATAACAATTGTCGTTAAATTATGTTATGGTTATTTTAAGGAATTTATCTCATTTTTTGAATGTTATAAAATAGTTTTTTTGAAAAAAAGACAACACACAGACCGTGTGATAACCCATCGCGTCAGACAAAGCTGTGGGAATCGAACCCACAACCAAAGTGCAACTGAGATTTATCACTTACCACTGAACTACATGAAGTCCCTGTTTAGGGTGACTAATTATTTTTAGTTAAATGATTTTATTGATTAATAATAAGTTGATTTGGAATTTTATGTTTTATCAAATAGATATCCTTAGTGTAGGAAAATGATTTGGTGATTAAGTGATAAATGTTATTTTGGATGACGTTCGCTCTGTTGGGAACACTATATGCCTAAGGAAAATATAATACTATGGGATTTCATTTGAGGAATAATTGAGGATTTTTATATATGTTTTTATTGTGTATTTATAGATATTTGGGTTATTTATGGAAATGATTAACCTATCCTAGAGAATATGTTATTAGGTTAATTAATTTTAAGTATGTGACTTTAAGAGTAGTCGATATTATTTGGAGATACAATTTAACATGAAGACTATGTAAGCAAGTTCTTTTGAGTTTTGGGTTTCAATATTAGTTTAGATTATATTGAAATATTTTATGGACAATTGTTTATTGAATGGTATTTATTGAACTTTGGGATTATTGGTTTAATTTTAGAAATTAAGATTAGTATTTCTTTCTCTAAAGGATTATCCTTTTTGGGGATCATTTGATCTTGTACTAACCATTTTGGTTTTGGTTAATCTCTAAAGAAAAGGGAAATATATAGTTCATCCTTTGTGGATTATGTGATTCTCTATATGTTGATTCTAGTGCTTTAGGTGTAACCAAGTCATCTTGAATACTCATCGTTTGGAGTGAAAGATGAGCTTGTGGTAGGAATTAGTTGAAAGATGAAACACTACTTGTCAAGTATATTTTTTTCCTTATTCTATGAATAAATTAATTCTTAAACATTAGTGAAGGGTTCTTCAAACCAGAAAATGTGTTATCCTAATACCTTATGTTTTGTTGAACCAATGATATGTTAAATCATCATAGATTGATGGATTTAAGACCCTCAATTTTACACTTGTTTGTGATTGATGATCTCAATCACTCCCTATAAATATTTATGTTTTTCTTTTAATTATGTGTCTCTAATTTCCACCAATGTTCTCCTAATCGAGAACATAATATGGTGGTGATTTTTCATTTCTCTTTTCATTTTATTAAGACAAAATTTTATTAACCCAATTTTCGATGTGGGTTTTCCACAAAGGTATTTTTCTATTTTTAACCTTTTATTTTTTATGAACAATTTCAAATTGCGAGGATGCAATTTTTTGAATGAGGGGATAATATAACACCCCAAGTTTTCATAGTATGTTATCTCTTTAAAATAATTCAATAGCTTGCACCTCACACAACACTGAGTTCTAGTGCACGACGACGTACCAAACTAGCCATTGAAAAGCAGTTATGAATAGTATTAACCAAATTTTGAAATTTATATATTCCATATAATTTAAATATCCATATTATGTGTTTCTTAGACATAATATAAGAACAAATTCATTTTTTTCAGATAAACGAAGTATTTTTTTAAAAATGCAATTTTACCGCCTTTTAATGGAAAACCCTTTTTAAATACAATATTTGATACTTTTATATATTAAATTTGACAAAATATACTTCTTATTTATAATCGGGACATAGAAATATAGTATTGATAAATTTTTGGTGTTTTTATGATAACTTTCATATTTTGGTGAATATTGAAAAATACTCGATTTGAAATGAAAACAACTTTTTAAATTAAAATAATTTATAGTGTTAAATTATACATTTAAATAGTTTGTAAGTATAATTAGATTATATTTTTACCATTTAATAAAATGTTTATAATTGGAATTAATTTCACCTTGAAATTATACATAAGCAAGTGTCAATCTTTTGATAGTTATTCTTTCTTAAAAATACGCTATTTGTTTTGAAAACGGGAATTAATTTTAAATTAATTAATGAAACTTATATGATTTGAATTTGGTAAAATAGACATAATTTTTGAATTCAGAATATCAAATATATATTAGGCTGAATTTTTGTTATTTTTCTGAAAAACTTTAATTTTTGATGAATAGTAAAACCACATAGTAGTAGTTAAAAATCAACTTTTTCATTTAAATGAGAATTTACCGCTTTTGTGAATTGAATTTCAAAAATCTGACATACATGATTTTTATTATTAAACAAAATGTGGTTCAATAAGATGAAAATATTTTTTGGTGAATAGTAACTTTTGACTTTTATTTACCGCAGTTAAAGGTAAATAGGGTAATTTAAGGTAAAAAGAATATTATAATAATACAAAATTACATTAACACTTGTCCTAACCTTATTGTATGAGTCATGGCTGAACATGGTCAACCTTGGGTCTATTTGGTACCCCATGGATCCACTTAAGAATGATAATAAAACTTTATTTTAATTAACTTAAAGTAAAGAAAAAAATGACATTAACAAATATCTTTTAGTATATTAATTTTTAAATTGGGTTATAAAAGTACTATTTTCGACTATAAATATTCATTGGAAAGATAAAAATATTTCCTACATTATGGTATTTTTTTATAATTTTTAGACATAAAATAAATTAAATTATTTATGACACAATAATGATGCAGTATTTACCTCATTAATAAATGATTTAAATAAATATGATTGTTAATATTAAAACAATGTCCAAAACCTGTCAAATTCTTATTGGATTATTTTATTTCAAACATGAGTCATCTTATTTTTACCTTTAATGAGTTTTGGGCCTTTTGAAACCGAAGATAAGTTTATAATAAAATAACATCTTCAAACATTCCTAAAGAGCCCCTCCTCTCCCTTATAAAAGGACACCACTTCTCTCACAACTCTCAAGCCACTTGGATTATCCAACCCCTACCAAGAAAATCTCTCAAGATCCCTATCTTCCACCTAGAAGCCTTATCATAGGCATAAGTCACTTCAAGAAGTCCTTTTGGTTCAAACCAAAGGGAGTTACCCAAATTAAAGGTAAAGGTTTTTCTTAACTTCTTTTCTTTTATTTTACTTATCCGACCCCTAAACTCTTTTTATTCCTTTATTTAATAACAAAAACAGTATCCTCAATATACTAGGATGTTTTTATGAGAATGATTCTAACTACACTTACACACACCTCTATCTAATGGGAAAAGAACATATTGTTTCTGTGGATAGAAAACAATAACCTCATGAAACGATGATTGTTCAAATATCTCATACCACCTCTCATGGTGTCAATTAAGATGGATATGTATTTATATATGATATATATTATTTTTATGTTTTATTTATTCTTCTTTATTTTTCATTTATATCATACCTTTATGGTTTCTATTATGGGTAAAATGTGATAATTTCATTTGAGGAAATGCGCACTACCACCCACTCAAAGTGATATGACTCGTTAATTCCTTATGTGATAAGTATAAAAAATGGATTTAATGATATTATATATGATATTATACTGTAATTATAATATAAATATGTATAATTATGTTTTAATTCCATTAAAATACAAAAATAGAAATGAAATTAGCGTTCATGCGTACGTACGACTTACTATCTCCATGAACGGTGCATTTCATTTCTTATATCCAAATGTTATTTACTATTATAAATACATATATATAATAGATATATTATATATATATATGATATCTAAATCATGTATATCATTCTGAGAATAATGGAATTTTGACCACTTGGACAAATTGTAATTATAACAAGTTCATTTTTAACTCAAGTTCCGAACATTAATAAAATATCCAATATGAACTCAAATAATTAACTAATTGTTATAGAAAGGTAATAAGTGATATAAAAGGAATAATAAAATTGAAAATTTTCTTAATCAAGTATAAATTAACTTAAGTTTATTATTTAGTAAGAACAGGTAACATACAAGACAAGTCGGACTTCTGGTAAGGGGTTTTTTATCTCACTCTTAATTTCGAGAGATTTCCATTATTCGCCACTTATTTATTACATGTGGTGTATTATGTACTTCCATTTCATATATATTATCATTACTCTCTTCATATTCATGTTATTCTGTGAATAATTTGGTGGTTATTAAATTTTTTTCATACGACTCGATTGATTATAATGTAGTAAGGGGATTTCATATCACTTCATATTACCGTGAGATTCATGTTTTATTACCACTATTTCCTTTTGTGTAGTGTATGTACTGGACATGATAGTATTACTTGTGTAATATAATATAATATAAGGGTATTTACAACTTCATTGTATGATCCTTATTTTATGGGGTGTATGTTTTGTGAGTTACCAAATCGGTAAGGGTTAATTTCACAATCTCTTTATTATCTGAGGTTGTTTTTACGTAAGTATCTATTGGGACCTCTTTATCATCCACGTCCATGTTTCTTAAAAATGTATTCCAAAAAAAATTTACTATTTAATAAAATATGGTTTAAATTTATTTATACCCTTTTTTGACTTTTTTTAAAATGGTTTGAAAGGAATATTTCCGTCATTTTCTAAACAAGGTACCTTATGACCTTTTCGACAAAATTAAGGTAAGAATGTTTTTTTAACATATACAGAGGGTGCGGCTATTTTCTACCATTATAACATTGTCGAAGCTTCCCTTACAATATTATATTAATATTTTCAAAATAAATGTTTTCTTTTATAATCATATGACTTTTAAATGATTTCAAAATAGAAAAAGATATTTCTCTAAAAAAAGTTTCGATTTCATCTATGTCAACGTCCTTGGATGTATTTTAAACTTATTTGATGTTGATTTATTATGATACAAAAATTCCATATTGTATTGAAGGTTTTGTGATATTTTTGACTATGGATGTTTTATTTTTACACCATTCATGGTTTATGGATAAAGTATTGACATTTCATATGATAGTTTTAATACAAATTTTTATGTTATGTTTAAACCTTTTCATATGAGGAATGCATTGAACTTAGTAAGTAATGGGTGGATCCCATTATAGCTCCTCGATGCATCGGTAGGTCTCATGAGACAAACTAGTATCTTGGCACAAGGCCTTGACAAAAATCTTATTTGTAGTCTTGGCACGAGGCCTTGACTATGTGGTTATGATGTTCGGCATTATGTATTCCATCATTATGAAATTAGCTATTGATATTACATGTGATTATTCGACTATTAGAATATCCATGTGAATAAGTAAATGAAATTATTTGATTTATCTTTGACATATTATGCTGAATTTTAATTTTAAAATGATTTTTTTAGTCTTATACATTGACTTAAATATTTATGCTTATTTATGAAAGTTTCTGCTATATTGTTATCCTTACTAAGCAACTGAGCTCACCCCTTTCTATGTTTTATTTTTCCTAGGATGTGAAGAAGTAAATTATGGTTAACCCATAGGGACAGGCCAAGGATATGAGTGTTTTCAATGGTGACACAATGACGTTTTTATTTATTTCATGATGTAATGTAAAACTTATGTATGTATCTAGTATTTCCAAGGATACTAAACTGGTCGGTCTTTCAAGACATGATTCCTTGTATCATTCCAATGTATTAAAATAATGCACCGGCTCTGGGTTTCTGGGGTCGGGGCATTACATTCATCACATTTCTCAAATAATCTTCATGCTCTTCCTTTATCTTTTAATAAATAATATTATCGTCTATAAAGACTACAAAAAACTAATTAAGGTAATCTCTACAGAATTTATTCATTAAATACATGAAGATATCATGGAAATTAGTAAGTCTGAATGGAATAATAATAAATTAAAAATTCCCATACCTTATATGGAAGGCTGCTTTGGTTATATCCTCATTATTAACCCTCAAATGATGATATCGAGACTAAATGAAAATATTAGAAAATAATTTATCTCCTCATAATTGATCAAAAAATCATCGACATGGGGTAGAGGATACTATTTATTGACAATGATCTTGTTAAGTTCTCAATAATCAATGAAAAGATTCGTTGACCCATATCTCTTCTTAGAAAAAGAACAGGTTAACCCTATGGTGACACACTAAGGTATATGAATCCATTATAAATATTCTCTTGGAGTTTCTTTTTTGATTCCAGTAACTTAATTGGGGCCATTATATAAGGATTATTTCAAATATTTATAATACCAAGTATGAATTATATTGAAAACTCAACTTCATGATTAAGAGTAAGATTGGGAAACACTTCTAGAAATAAATCAACAAAATCCAATATAATTGGCATATCTTTAATCTTTATTTTATCCACAACTATCTGAGATAGGCACCCTTCATGGATATAAATTAAGTCCTGCAAGATATAATTAATTTCCATTTGAAGTTCATATTCATCCTGACACTAATAAATGATAATATATTTATTAAGAATATGAATTGTGACTTACCTTCCTTAGAAATTAATTTGTGATCCTTATAAATAAATCCAATCCATATCTATAATAATATAAAATTCAAAGAAATATATAATCACAATGGTTTTTTGAATCACTTTACCACAAAATTCAATTAGAGAGTAACTATATACTCGATATGAGACCATCATACCATTTTGAGTTTTCTATACTAACTCAACATCTAATCATTGAAATGGAAATTCAGTACCCTATTCAAATTCCTTATATATAAAAGGGTGGGTATATACAAAATCAAATAAGACATTATTTTTTCTGGAGTGGATGATAAGTGTACATTTTACCACATCATTATCATAACACACTTTGTAAGACATGATCGCATGAGATTTCCCTTTATATTTGAGATTAAGAGGTTGTTGATGTTAATCATCATAATAAAATATCATATTCATGCACTAGTTTTAATAATTCCAATACTATTCTTATTTAAATTATTGGACTGTGGGTGGTGTATTAGTTAGTGACTTATTTCCCTCCATTGTTGTAACTAGTCTATTCATCACCTTTTGAAATTCACAATATTTATAACATGCTTTTCCTCATTTAAATCCCCCCATTATTCCATTAAACGAATTCCTTTTATTTCTATTACCACATTTTTGACACATATATTTCTATAATTTATTTCCACCGTATGATTTTTTTGAGTTTTCATGAGACTCAATCTTCCTTTTCTTATCAAAACCGTTGTAATGGTGTAAATATATGATTTAAATTTCTACCTTGAGTGCACATCGAATTATTTATTCATAACTAATAAAATATCTTACAGCTAGTTCCATTCATATACTTAGTTTTAATCCAAAAAGTAATTGATCAATATGGATTTGGGGGTGACTACTAAGCCATAATCATACCGTTCAAGTCTTGTAAAATTATCCTCATAAGTAATAATGGATTCATAATTATTTTACTTAAGCTTAGGGAATTACTTCTCAATCTTTGAATGTAGAATATTAGGGAAGTACTTATTAATAAATTTTATTTTAAACTCATCCCATTCCATGGAGTCAATTTATTCTTCTTATATCATATTCTTAATAAGGTTCTATTATTGATCTGAATCTCTGTCCAAATGATAAATGGATAGGAAAATGTTTCCATATTTTGGACGTTGAAAAACATAAAATATATTCTCAATGGTATAGATCCATTTATCATACATTAGTGTATTAGAATACCCACTAGAAGAAGTGGTATTTCCTCATGAAATACTCAACTATACATTGTTCCATCCTTTTATCATTTGGAATATCAACATGATTCATGGCATAAAAAAGTTACATGATCATATAAATATGATTCTTCATTCCAGATCCCATATATTTTGGTTTCTTATGTGTAAAAACATTTCATTTTCAATTATATTCATTGTTATCATGGTGTATTATGGTTCTATCCATTGATTAAAACCAAGAATAAAAGTGAAATGATCAAGTAATAATAATCAAATTGATCTATCAAATAATTATTAAATATCATTCATAGGATATTTAAATCATAACACCGTCTTCTCAATCTATATAACCTTAGGTTTAACCAAGGTTTTTCCATGGTAATTACCAAAAAAATTTGATGATAACATATACATAGACTTATCCCAAAGGTATTCTCCAAATTTTTCTAATACAAATATAAAAAGATTGACTAAACCGATATTATAATACCAACTATAGTGACCCATACTTTTAATACATAAATATTACATATTTTTTATGAATATTCAATACATTTCACAACTACATGCCCAAGGACCATGAATGTTTAGTGTATTTGGAGACTAGATACACAATATTCTTATTTTATGAAATATATTCAATATATCCCATAAATATATTCCCACATAGTATTATTCATATAAATTCTCTACTCAAAACTTTATTCACAACTTAGGGAAAGTAAATTTAATAAAGGGTGATCTTAGATGCTCAGTAAGGGTAAACATGGGATATATCAATAAATGATCATATGAAAGCATAAGATAATCTTAAGGGTATGATATCATAATAATAATAATAATAATAATACACAAATTTCATACCCAGTCTCTTAAAAAACAAATACATGAGTCATAGAATAAAGCATTATCATTTCAAAATATATGAATCATAAGAGTGAGAAATCATTATAAATCAATAATGAACTATAATTTCATTTCATAAAAGTGTTGTTCCATCATAGGCATAGAAACCCTTTCATATGTCAAGGTTAACTACTGTGACCATAAAATCATAATAGATTAAACATCACCACAAATTTCCCATAGTGGATTAAGCATATAAACTTTTTTCACATATTTTCCCAATCACATTTAATTTTTTCCCATGGTGGATAAATCACATTGACTTGTTTCCCATAGTGGATCAAACAGATCAACTTGTTTTCCATAATTATCTCATGATATATAAAACTTAACGTAATACATTAGAAGAATATATAATTTTGGTCCCACACATAGCATAATGAAAACCATACATATAAGTTATACATTATCATAAATCATTCATCATCTCATTATATCATCATATCACAACCCATAACCCGTGAAAATAAAATAGTTTTCATAAATATTTCATAATTTTATCATAGGATAACCCATGGAAAATAGAGGTTTTTCATAAAAATATCATCATTATAATCATAAACCATCCATATAAATAATAATTATGGTATCATTAGATAATATCCCCAATAAAACATAATTAACATCAAATTATACTATCATAGATGAAACATCCTTTAAAATAATCCCTTGAATATTTCTTGAGGAAAATACCCTTTCCATTTTGAAATCACTTATTTAAAATATAAAAATTTCTAAAATATTATGGAAAATTTTTTATATCAATATAACTATGGAAATATGTAAAGTAATATTCAATAAATTGATTTGTCCTCGTGATAGGAAATTTATTTAATGTCATATAAGTTAAAAGAAAACATTTCTTTCACAATTTTGTAAAAAAATAAAAAATTACCTTATTCATAAAAGGACAAAAAGTTTACTTTAAAAGTTTTTTATAGAAGTTAAAAATTGGGTAAAACTTACATTAAAAATCATAGGATAATATTATAAGTCCCCAGTCTTAAACCTTACTTAATATTGAATTAAAAGAATAATTCAGATTGAGGATCTTTTCAGGTTTAGAATTTTAGAGAATTAGGATATAACTATTACATATCAAAAGATTACAAAGTAGCCACGTCTACTAAGTTTCCATAAAATAAAAACTCTTAAAAACAAACATGTATAGTTCCATGTTTTAGATAGAATGACTTTCCCTTGATCCCATCCTTGACACTATTCCACATTAAGTCCTGTGAAAAACATTTTAAAAAAACTTGGGGTGAGCATAAAAAGCTCAATAAGGGATACACAATGAATGAAAACTGTTAGTTTTTCAAAACAACAAGTAAACCATGTATACTTTATCAAAGTAATACTTTTCACCTTTATAAAGTAGTAAAAACTCTTCAATGAATAAAAGATCATTAATTACCCTTTTGTAACCAAAAGATTACCATAAAACCCATATAAAGATCACATAACGTATAAAGGTAACTTGGGTCATAAACATACTTAAATGGAATAACCATACGGTCAACTTCCACACATATCACTTAATGGAATAGCCATATGGCAGACTTCCATGCCCAATGCATTGGAGGTTATAACGTAAACACTCGTCCTGGTATTCAAGGCACCACCCATCATATGGTTTATCATGTAACCACCCATCAAATGTCCAAGTACCATTATAAAATCATAAGACATAAAACAAACATAATGGAAAGAAAACATTTCCACATTCTGATCACAATATATCACTTAAATATATTGACATAATAAATCCATTATAAAAACCATTTTCAATACGGAAATACATAAAAGTGTATATGGTATTTATTTCATTTTAAAAAACATTACGGCTTGTTGAGGAAGCCAAAGACCAAATAATACTCACAGCGGCAGGAAAGGTCATTGTCAACACGTATGTTAAAAGAAACATTCCTTTTGTCATTTTGTAAAATGATTCATAGAAAATATTACTTTTGTATAAAATTAAAAGTCAAAGGGATTTATATATCATATAAAAGAAAGTTGTGTATAAAACAAAATATGCCTTAATGAAAGGAGATTGAGACGAAGTCCCTTACAAAGATCATTTTTTAAATAAAACAGATCTATTATGTGTATTCACTATATTTACACATAAAGAAAGTATAAATACCAGATAGGACATAATAATATCATGACATAATTTGAAAGTAGGAGATTAACCCAAAGAATGGAAATTGGGTTAAGAAGTTCCCTTACCTCGGGTCCGACTTGACTCGATCGTTCTTTAACATCCTGAATAATAAGCTTGAGTTAATTTATACTTGATTAAGAACCTTTTTCAATTTCATTATTCCTTTTATATCACTTATAGACATGTTATAATCATTATGTAATCATTTATGTTAATAATGTTTGTTTTTCCGATATTTGGTCCTTAAGTCGAAAGTGAACTTCTTACAATTACATATTATTCGTGTGGTCAAAGGTTCATTATATCCAAAATGATATTCATGATTTGGATATCATATATATCATATATATCCAGCATATACATGTATTTATAATATTACATAATCATTTAGATGTAAGAAATGAAATCCACCATTCATGGAGACGGTAAGCCGTACGTACGCATGAACGCTACTTTCATTTCTATATCTTATTAATGGAATTAAAAATAAATGAGAGATATGTATATTTTAATTACAGAATTATATCAATCATTTATATGTAACATACATAATATATATCCATTATATATATGTACATATAATAGTACATTACATTTGGTCATAAGAAATGAAATGCATCGTTCATGGAGACGGTAAGTCGTACGTACGCATGAACACTACTTTCATTTCTATATCATACATTAATTGAGTGAAATAATAATGATAAAAAGTTAGATTATAATTCTAGTATAACATCATATATAATAACTTTAAATCCGTCCTTTATACGTCCCACATATGGCATTAAAGAATCAAATCACTTTGAGGGGGCGGTAGTCCGCACTTCCTAAAATGAAATTATCGTGTTTACCCACAATGGAAACCATAAAGGTATACCACAAATGAAAAATACAGAAGCTTAAGTAAAACATAAAAATATTATATATCATATAAAAATATAGTGTCATCTTAATGGCCACCTTTGAAGGTGTTACATGAGTGTTGAACAATCATCGTTTCGTGAGGCAGAAATTCACCATCCACAGAAACAGAATGTTCTTTAACCATTAGATGAAGGTGTGTGTAAGTGTAGCTCTAATACTTCTTATAAAAACATCCTAGTATATTTAGGATACTGTTTTTGTTACAAAATAAATGAATAAAAAGAGTTTAGAGGGTTAGATAAGCAAAATAAAACATAAGAGCACAAGAGAAAACACTACCTTTAAAACGGGTAACTCTTTTTGATTTGAGCTCAAAGGCTTCCTTGGGAATACTTCTGCCCAAAGTGAGGCTTCAAGGAGTAATAGATGGATGTGGAGAGACAAAATGGGAAGGTTTTGGCCGAGAAAAAGGCTTTGGAAGTGTGGTTAAGGTGGTAGAGGTGGGGGCCTTTTATAAGAGGAGAGGAGTGACACTCTTGGAAAGTTATAAGAGTTTACTTTATTATAAAATGATTTTCATATTTTAAAGGTCCCACATTGATATAATTCTAGTATAAGGTGATAAGGGTTTGAAATATACTCATCCAATAGGTCTTTGACAAGTGTAGGTCTTATATTTTACATTATATTTTTATTTTATTTAAATCGTTAAATAATGAGGTAATCGCTGCATCATCATGGTGTCATAAATAATTTAATTTATTTAATGTCTAAAAATTATAAAAAAAATATAATGATGTATTAAATCGTTTTAGATTTCTAATGAATATTTATAGTTAAAAATATGACTTTTATAACCCCATTTAATAATTTTTTTAGTAAAACATCTCATGTTTGTGACATTTTAATTTTAACTTTAAATAAAAGTCATTAATGTCATTATCTTACCCAAGTGGCTCCATGGGGTCCCCAAAATCGACCCATGGGTTGTCTTGGTCGGCCATGACACATCCAATAAGGGTAGTACATGTGTCTAGGTCATTTCATATTATTAAAACATTACTTTTACCTTAAATTACACTAATTGCCTCTAATCGCGATTAATAAACTTAAAAGTTACTATTCACCAAAAAATTATTTTAATCTCATTGAACCAAATTTTACTTCCTAATGAAAACCATTTATGTCGTATTTTTGAAATTCAAAACAAAAAAGTGGTAAATTTTCATTTAAATGAAAAATCAGTTTTCTAAGTACCACTTAGTGGTTTCACTATTCATCAAAAATTGAAGTTTTTCAGAAAAATACCAAAAATTCACCCTAAGATATATTTGATATTCCGAATTCAAAAATAAAGTATATTTTAAAAAATTCAAAACATATAAGTTGAATTAATTAATTTAATAATTAATTCCAGCTGTCAGAGCAAATAGCGTGTTTTTATGAAACAATAAGTATCAAAAGATTGACACTAGTTTAAGTCCGATTTCAAATTGATATTAATTAAAAAAACGACTATTGGTTTAAATGGTAAAAATATATTCTAATTTCACTTTAAAACCAATTCAAAATATAATCTAATCATATAAATAAATTAGACTAAAAAGAGGTTTTGAATTTAAATACAACATTTTTCACTATTCATTAAAAATGAACTTTATCGGAAAAATACCAAAAATTTACACAAAGTAAATTTTGATGTCCCGATTCTAAAGAAGAATTTTATTTGGTCCAATAGAATTTATAAGAGTGACCAAAACTATATTTATAGACGGTTCTCCATCAAAAGGTGATAAGTTGACCTTTTGTGAATGTTAGAGTATATATGCCTAAAATTGAATTCTTTTCGTATTTTAAGCCTTTATATTTTATTGGATAAATGTATAAAATTTTAAAAAAACATATATAATCATATTTTATTTATTTCTATTCATTCCCTCTAATAAAACGGCTACATGTTAACTACCATTTAAAATAATATTATTTTATTACTAGTGTGCAACGTAAGATTTCAAAGAAACTCTTTGTTGCGTATCGGGTACGCTATCGAACATAGAAACCTCTTTAAAGTAAAATTAATATTTAATTCGTAAATATTAATAAATATGAAAATGTTTTATTCTTTATTTACATGGGATGTTGCATCCTTCCCCCCTTTTGGGAATTGTGTCCTCGCAATTTTATTCACTTATCAAAATAAGTGGGGTTATTTATCCCTCATAGAATTTTTAGATTCTCATGTTGCCTCTTCCATCATATGGTTTTTCCACAAAACCTTTACCTGGTGAATTACCTTATTTCGCAACACTTGCTCTCTTCAGTCAAGAATCTGGACTGGTTGTTCTTCATAATAGAGAATCACTTCCAACTGAACTACCTCTAGGCTCAAAACATGAGATGGATATGGCATATACTTTCTCAACATCGAAACATGAAGAACATTGTGTACCTGGGATAAACTCGGAGGTAAAGCCACTCGGTATGCAACTGATCCAACTCTCTCCAGAATTTCATATGGTCCAATGAACCTTGGACTCAACTTTACTTTCTTAATAAATCACATCACACTTTTCCATGGTGATACTTTGAGAAAAACATGATCACCTACCTCAAAAGAGAGATCCTTCCTCCTATTGTCCGCATAACTCTTCTGCCTGCTCTGAGTTGTTCTCATATGTTTCTGTATCATCTGAACTTTTTCTGCCAACTCTTCTACCAATTCTGGTCCCATCAGCTTCCTTTCACCCACTTCATCCCAGAAAGATGGAGTTCGACACCGTTTCCCATATAACGCCTCAAATGGTGCCATCTGTATACTGGAATGAAAACTGTTATTATATAAAAATTCAACCAAAGAAAGATGTTGGTCCCAACTTTCCTGATAATCCATCGAACAAGCACGTAGCATATCTTCCAAAGTCTGAATTGTTCGTTCTGATTGCCCATCTGATTGAGGATGAAAAGTTGTACTAAAATTTAATTCAGTACCCAATGACTTCTAAAGGCCTTTCCAAAAGTTGGAAGTAAACCTGGGATCACGATCAGATACAATGGAGAGAGGAACTCCATGTAACCTGACTATCTCTTTAAGAAAAAAATGATAAGGTTTATCTAGGGAAAAAGTATCTCGTATAGCAAGGAAATGAGTTGATTTAGTCAAGCGATCAACAATAACCCAGATTGCATTATTACCTCGAGGTGTCTTCGGCAATCCCACAACGAAGTCCACGAATATATTCTCCCATTTCCACTCTGGTACTGGTAAAGGCTAACGCATCCCTTTCGGTAACTTCCGCTCTGCTTTAACCTGTTGACAAGTCAAACACTTCACTGTAAAATTAGCAATATCTCTTTTCATTCCATCCCACCAGTAATACTCCCGCAGATCTATGTACATCTTAGTACTGCCAGGATGAACTGAAAATGGAGAACTGTGAGCTTCACATAACAACTCTCTCTTCAACTGTGAATCACTAGGCACACACAATCTCTTTCCAAATCTCAAAACACAATCATTATCAATGTTAAATTCAGGCAACTTAACATTCTGAACTAGCTCTACCTTTTTCTGCAACTCGCTGTCTTGTTTCGGTGCTTGCTTAATTCTGTCTGATAGAGAAGATTTCACTGATACCTGAAACAAAACAGAAGGACATCCTGCACAAACTACTTCCATGCCAAATTTCATAAAATCATTAACCAAAGGATCACATTCCAAACGCAACATTTCTAATGAAACATTAATTTTTCGACTCAAAGCATCAGCCACTTTATTTTCTTTTCCTGTATGGTAATGAATTCTACAATCATAATCCATGATTAATTCTATCCATCTCCTCTATCTCATTTTCAATTCTTTCTGAGTGAATATATACTTTAAACTTTTGTGATTGGTATATATTTTACACTTTACTCCATACAAATGATGCCTCCAAATTTTTAAGTCAAAAACTACAGCAGCTAATTCCAAATCATGTGTAGGGTAATTTACCTCATGAGTTTTCAACTGAGGTGAAGCATAAGCAATTACCTGATCATTCTGCATTAGGACACAACCAAGTCCTTTCAATGAAGCATTACTGTAGATAAAAAACTCTCCATTCCTGGAAGGTAGTTCCAAAACTGGAGCATTCACCAATCTTCTTTTCAATTCCTGAAAACAATCATCGCATTATTTTTTCTAGATAAATTAACACCCTTCCGAGTTAGCTTAGTCATTGGACTAGATAACCATGAAAAATTTTCAACAAACCTTTGGTAGTAACCTGCCAAACCAAGGAAACTATGGATCTTGGTTATATTTGTGGGTCTTGGACATTCTTCAACAACTTTTGTTTTAGCAGGATCAACAGTTATGCCATCTTTTGAAACAATGTGACCAAGGAAAGAAATTTGTTGTAACTAAAACTCATACTTGCTAAATTTTCCATACAGTTTCTTTTATTTTAAGGTTTGCAAGATAACCCTTAATTGACTTTCATGCTCCTCTTTACTTTTAGAAAACACCAAAATATCATCGATGAAAACAACCAAAAACTTATCCAAGAACTCATGGAAAATTATATTCATAAGGTCCATGAATACAGTAGGTGCATTGGTTAACCCAAAAGGCATAACTAAAAATTAATAATGGCCATATCTAGTACGGAACGCAGTCTTCAGAACGTCTGCTTATTTTACTTTCAACTGATGGTACCCCGACCTCAAATCAATATTCAAAAAATACTGATCTCCCTGGAGCTGATCAAACAAATCATTGATATGAGGCAAAGGATACTTGTTCTGAACAGTGATATTATTCAAGGCTCTATAATCAATGCAAAGTCTCATTGAGCCATCTTTCTTTTTAACAAACAAGACAGGAGCACCCCATGGTGATGTGCTAGGTCGAATGAAACCTTTATCTAATAACTCCTGCAATTGCTTCTTTAACTCTAAAAGTTTAACTTGAGCCATTCGATAAGGGGGTTTTGAAATTGTCTTAGAATCAGGAACTAATTCAACAGTAAATTCAACTTTCTGATCATGAATAATACCAGGAAACTCATCAGGAAAAACATCAAGATACTCATTTACCACTAGCACATCATTAATCTGAACAGTTCCTTTATTTTCAACAATATGTGCAAGGTAAAATTCACTTCCATCTTTTACTAGTTTCTCAACTTCTTGATATGTTATCAAAATCAAGGGTTAATTCTTGTACACAAACTGAAAATCTTTCTGAAAAGAAACCATTTTAGCTCTGCAGTCAATCATAGAATGATAAACAGAAAGCCAATCCATGTCCAAAATAACATCAAACCCTACTAGAGGAAAAACAATAAGGTTTTTTGGTAGATTCTTTCCGCACAAAAGGATAGGAAGGTTCTTATAATTTCTTTTTGTCTCAAATTTTCCTTCGGGTGTTTTTACCATTAGTTCAGGATTCATATCTTGAGATGAAATTTCCAATTTACTAGAAAAATTTTCAGAAATGAAATAATGTGTTGACCCTGAATCAAACAACACATTGGCATAATTTGAACAAACAAACAGTATACCTGATACTATTTCATTCGATGACCCAACATCTGTTGAAGTAGTTGCAAAGGATTTCACCACCCCTTTCTGCTGTAGTCTGGATGCTTTCCCCCAGTTGAGTTCTTCGTTAGACACTCATTTACATAATGACCCATTTCATTACACTTAAAACATCTTAACGCTGACTTTTCATTGCCAGCTTGATCATATTCCTTATAGTTACGAGTAATATGACCAGACTTACCACACCGAAATCACTTTCCAGACTTGGATAAACATTCTCTAGGATGCATTTTACCGCACTTCTCATAGTATGGATATTTGGTTTTCTTACCTTATTGCTTCTTTGATGAATTGTTCCCCTTTGTCTGCCAACTGGACCTCTTATTCTGTTGTTTGTCAAAGAACACCTGATCATCGGCAGACTCCATTTCCACCTTCTCTGCACATCGAACAAGCTTTTCATAACTTTTTAACTCACAAGAATCTAAATCCCTTTGATACCTTGGCTTTAACCCTGAGTAAAAATGGTTGATTTTACTATCAAGATCTCGTATGAATTTTGGAGCATACCTTTCCAGTCGAGTGAACTTTGCTTCATAAGCAGCCACTGAGTCATCCTCCTGCCTCAATTCTAGGAACTGTGTTTCCATCCTAAGACGAACCACCTTAGGAAAATATTTCTCAAGAAACATACCTTTGAATTTGTCCCAGTGAAATCATAAATCTCATCACTATCCCTAATATTTTTACCATCGACCACCACTGATCAGCTTTTCCTTCAAAACGGTAAACAGCAAGACTAACCTTTTGATGTTCTGAATACCCCATGACATCAAAAATCTTCTCCAGTTCTTTAATCCACCCTTCAACTAGCACGGGGTCATATGATCCTCTGAATGATGGGGGATGTTGCCTCATGAAATGTTCCACCACTGACATGTTCCTCTGTGGTTGATCTGGATGATCTCGTGCATGGATACCACCACCATTTATATCCTGAGTCAACTGTTCCATCACTACAACAAACTTTTTAGTTCCAATTCCGACCATCTCAGGTTGATGATTTGGAAGGTTGTCTTCCTCTTGATGTCATCCCAACATAGATGCTTTGTTTCCTCTGCAGAAAACCATTCTGAACAAAGAAATATCTTAGGAGAAGCAACATGGTAATATTTAAATGCTATATCATTTCATTCATACCATAAATTAATTTATAATTTAACACTTTTCTAACTCCTAAAGCTGTATAAACCGAACTATGATACCAACTATAAGGCCCCATCCTTAAACCTTACTTAATATTGAATTAAAAGAATAATTCACATTGAGGATCTTTTCAGGTTTAGAGTTTTAGAGAATTAGGACATAACTATTACATCTCAAAAGATTACAAAGTAGACACTTCTACTAAGTTTCCATAAAATAAAAACTCTTAAAAAGAAACATGTCTAGTTCCATGTTTTAGATAGCATGACATTCCCTTGATCCCATCCTTAACACTATTCCACATTAATTCATGTGAAAAACATTTCAAAAAAACTTGGGGTGAGCATAAAAATCTCAATAAGGGATACACAATGAATGAAAACTATTAGTTTTTTAAAACAACAAGTAAACCATGTATACTTTATCAAAGTAATAATTTTCACCTTTATGAAGTAGTAAAAACTCTTCAATGAATAAAATATCATTACTTACCCTTTTGTAACCAAAAGATTACCATAAAACCCATATAAATATCACATAACAAATAAAGGTAACTTGGGACACAAACATACTTAAATGGAATAACCATACGGTCGACTTCCACACATATCACTTAATGGAATAGCCATATGGCCGAATTCCATACCCAATGCATTGGAGGTTATAATGTAACCACCCATCCTGGTATTCATGGTACCACCCGTCATATGGTTTATCATGTAACCACCCGTCAAATTTCCAAGTATCGTTATAAAATCATAAGACATAAAACAAACATAATGGAAAGAAAACATTTCCACATTACGATCACAATATATCACTTAAATATATTTACATAACAAATCCATTATAAAAACCATTTTCAATACCGAAATACTTAAAAGATTATATGGTATTTATTTCATTTTAAAAAACATTACGTCTTGTTAAAGAAGCCAAAGACCAAATAATACTCACGACAGCGGAAAATGTCATTGTCACCGCGTACATTAAAAGAAACATTCCTTTTGTCGTTTTGTAAAACGCTTCATAGAAAAGAATACTTTTGTATAAAATTAAAAGTCAAAGGGTTTTATACACCATATAAAATAAAGTTGTGTATAAAATAAAATATGCCTCAATGAAAGAAGATTGAGACGAAGTCCCTTAAAAAGATCATTTTTTAAATAAAATAGATCTATTATGTGTATTCACTATATTTACACATAAATAAAGTATAAATACTAGATAGGACATAATAATATCATGACATAATTTGAAATTAGGAGATTAACCCAAAGAATGGAAATTGGGTTAAGAAGTTCCCTTACCTCGGGTCCGACTTGACTCGATCGTTCTTTAACGTCCTGAATAATAAACTTGAGTTAATTTATACTTTATTAAGAACATTTTTCAAGTTAATTATTCCTTTTATATCACTTATTTCCATGTTATAATTATTATGTAATCATTTAAGTTAATAATGTTTGTTTTGTCGATATTTGGTCCTTAAGTCGAAAGTGGACTTCTTACAATTACATGTTGTTCGTGTGGTCAAAGGTTCCTTATATCCAGAATGATATTCATGATTTGGATATCATATATATCATATATATCCAGAATATACATGTATTTATAATATTACATAATCATTTATAGGTAAGAAATGAAATGCACCGTTCATGGAGACGGTAAGCCGTACGTACGCATGAACGCTACTTTCATTTCTATGTCATATTAATGAAATTAAAACTAAATGAGAGATATGTATATTTTAATTACAGAATTATATTAATCATCTAGATGTAACATACATCATATATATCCATTATATATATGTATATATAATAGTACATTACATTTGGGCATAAGAAATGAAATGCACCGTTCATGGAGACGGTAAGCCGTACGTACACATGAATGCTACTTTCATTTCTATATAATACTTTAATTGAGTGAAATCATAATTATAAAAAGGTATATTATAATTACAGTATAACATCATATATAATAACTTTAAATCCATCCTTTATACATCCCACATATGGCATTAACGAATCAAATCACTTTGAGGGGGCGGTAGTCTGCACTTCCTAAAATGAAATTATCGTGTTTACCCACAATGGAAACCATAAAGGTATGCCAAAAATGAAAAATACAGAATCTTAAGTGAAACATAAACATATTATATATCATATAAAAATATAGTTTCATCTTACTGGCCACCTTTGAAGGTGTTATATGAGTGTTGAACAATCATCGTTTTGTGAGGAAGAAATTTGCCATCCAGAGAAACAGTATGTTATTTAACCATTAGATGAAGGTGTGTGTAAGTGTATCTCGAATAATTCTTATGAAAACATCCTAGTATATTTAGGATACTGGTTTTGTTACAAAATAAATTAATAAAAAGAGTTTATAGGGTTGGAGAAGCAAAATAAAACATAAGAGCACAAGAGAAAACACTACCTTTAAAACGGGTAACTCTTTTTGATTTGAGCTCAAAGGATTCCTTGGGAAGAATTATGCCCAAAGTGAGGCTTAAAGGAGTAATAGAGGGATGTGGAGAGACAAAATGGGCAGGGTTTGGCCGATACAAAGGCTTTGGAAGTGTGGGTAAGGTGGTAGAGGTGGGGGCCTTTTATAAGAGGAGAGGAGGGGCACTCTTGGAAAGTTATAAGAGTTTACTTTATTATAAAATGATTATCGGATTTTAAAGGTCTCACATTGATTCGAGGATAAGGTTATAAGGGTTTGAAATATACTCATCCAATAGGTCTTTGACAAGTGTAGGTCTTAGATTTTACATTATATTTTTATTTTATTTAAATCGTTAAATAATGAGGTAATCGTTGCATCATCATGGTGTCAAAAATAATTTAATTTATTTAATGTCTAAAAATTATAAAAAAAATATCATGATGTAGGAAATCGTTTTATCTTTATAATGAATATTTATAGTCAAAAATATGACTTGTATAACCCCATTTAATAATTGTTTTAGTAAAAAATCTCATGTTTGTGACATTTTAATTTTAACTTTAAATAAAAGTAATTAGTGTCATTATCTTACCCAAGTGGCTCCATGGGGTCCCTGAAATCTACCCATGGGTTTTCCTGGTCGGCCATGACACATCCAATAATGGTAGGACATGTTTCTAGGTCATTCCATATTATTAAAACATTATTTTTACCTTCAATTACACTAATTACCTCTAATCGTGATTAATAAACTCAAAAGTTACTATTAACCAAAAAATTATTTTAATCCCATTGAACCACATTTTACTTCATAATGAAAACCATGTATGTTGTATTTTTTAAATTCAAAACACAAAAGTGGTAAAATTTCATTTAAATGAAAAATTAGTTTTCTAAGTACCACTTAGTGGTTTCACTATTCATCAAAAATTGAAGTTTTTCAAAAAAATACCGAAAATTCACCCTAAGCTATATTTGATATTATGAATTCAAAAATGAAGTCTATTTTACAAAATTTAAAACATATAAGTTTCATTAATTAATTTAATAATTAATTCCCGCTGTCAGAGCAAATAGTGTGTTTTTATGAAACAATAAGTATCAAAAGATTGACACTAGTTTAAGTCCGATTTCAAAGTTAAATTAATTCCAATGACCAATATTGGATTAAATGGTAAAAATATATTCTAATTTCACTTTAAAACAAATTCAAAAGATAATCTAATCATATAAATAAATTAGATTAAAAATAGGTTTTGAATTAAAATACAACATTTTTCACTATTCATTAAAAAATGAACTTTATCGAAAAAATACCAAAACTTTACACAAAGTAAATTTTGATGTCCCGCTTCTAAAGAAGAATTTTATTTGGTCCAATAGAATGTATAAGAGTGACCAAAACTATATTTATAGACGGTTCTCCATCAAAAGGTGATAAGTCGACCTTTTGTGAATGTTAGAGTATATATGCCTAAAATTGAATTCTTTTCGTATTTTAAGCCTTTATCTTTTATTGGATAAATGTAGAAACATTTAAAAAAACATATATAATCATATTTTAGTTATTTATATTCATTCCCACCAATACAATGGCTAGGTGTTAACTACCATTTAAAATAATATTATTTTATTACTAGTGTGCAACGTAAGATTTCAAAGAAACTCTTTGTTGCGTATCGAGTACGCTATCGAACATAGAAACCCCTTTAAAGTAAAATTAATATTTAATTCGTAAATATTAATAAATATTAAAATGTTTTATTCTCTATTTACCTGGGATGTTACAAATATTAAAGAATTTTTTAAAATATTTTGTATAAAACATGGACATTGAAGAAAAAGTATTTTTCGACCGAATAATAAAACATAGACAGTTTTCCTTGAAAATGTTATTTAAATATCTTGAGAATTTAAAGTTTTTAAAATTAAAGGACAACATACATTATCTATAAATAATTATAGTATTATAAAATTAAATGGATTTATTATAGAAGTATCGTATAATTTTCTCAAGTAAACTCAAGCATAAGTAATCCCGATTAAAATATGACTAGAACATAAATCCCTTAACTAAAATATAATATTTATTTGAATGTGTTTGAAAATATTTTATAAAATATTTATTTATTATACCTGTAATTCATAAATATACTCATATATATCATACCATTTATGATTTACTTATAACATCATATCACCCATTTATTAATAATTTGCTATTAAAATCATGGTTCTATGTGATAACTGCTTTATTTTCCATGCATGTTTTGGTTCAGCAGTCTCATTCCTTTTCTATTGATCATGGTTCCATAGTCTACATAATGTTAATAATGATAGAAATATTATATATATTCATTATATATATATATATATATATTTAGTCATCCATAAAATTTAGAGATAGAATAATGAATTAAATCGTTCATGGAGACGGTAGGTCGTACGTATGCATGAACATTGTTTCCATTTTTCAATGGATGGAATGAAAGAAAGGTAAACAATAAATCACCTAGAAAAACATTATTATATCATTGATATAATATATATTCATTAAATTTATCCATATTACCATTCATTTCAAAATAAAATGAAAAATGAATCACAACATTTCGTGGAGGTGGTAGCCCACATGTACACATGAGCGACATTATTATTTTCCAACGGATGTAAATATAATAAGGTAGATAAGATCCTATAATTAATAAATAATTATTATTTCATAAATATCACACATAAATATTAAATTATTCATTATAACCATCCATGAAATATAGTGATAGAAAATTAATTGCATTGCTACGTGGAGATGGTAAGTTGTACATACGCCCAAGTGATACTTTCACTTCCCATTCGAAGAAAATGAGGGTGAGTAAATGTGTTTTAATAATCGTAATAATATTTAATTATTTTAAAGACACTAAATTTATTATTTTAGGAATAATATCAAATATATATATGAGTTAGAATTAAAAAAAATTGAAATTGGTCAGGTAAGAAAATTATTTATTCTTTGATATGCCTCATTTCGTAACTTCCTAAGGACCCTTGTGATGATATTTTAAATATAAAATCACATATAATTAATAAATTGAATAATTTAGAATACATTTTTCAGGTTTTGGGTGATCTATATGGCTCAGTGTGGGTTAAATAAGAGAAAGGTGGGGTTCCCTTTTATAAGCGAGGGGAGGGGTATTCTAGGAATTTCCTAAAAGATTCAAATATAATAAATTAATTCTCTAAAAAAATGCTACCAAATGGATAGATATTAGAATGAAAGGTAATTATAGGTTTAAATTCCATAAACTAATAATTTTTTTACTGGTTTATGTGGTGTTTTAAACCTTATCATTTGGTTTAACCCCTTAGTTAAAATATTTTAGCCTTAATAGCGTTAACACCTTTTTCACTATTAGAGGGTTATAATTTGACTTATAAGGTAACAATTTTCAAATAAATGGAAAATGGGTGAAATTCTAGACCATTTATCATCATAGTTTTCTACTTATAATATTTCATGTTTTTTAAACAATTCAATAATATTTTATTTAATATAAAATATCATTAATGTCATTTTGGACACTTTAATTAATTTGAAATTAAAGACACCAATAAAAATATAGAATTAGAATATAGTAATTTAAAACATCCCTAATATGTCCTATTTATATAAAATAAAATTATGTTTCTCAATAATACATCCAAATATAATTAGTTTTAACATTTTTAAAATCATTTAATTTATTTTTTCTCTTAATTTAATAAATATTTTGTCGGCATTGCGTAAGCATTTAGGGTAATCATTCAACCACTCAAAATTAAAATTAAATTACTATGATAAATAAAATTAATTAATATTTAAAATAAATATTTATAAATTAATATAACTTCTCTTTATCATTATTATAAAATATTATAGATATTAAAGTCGTGATGTGAAATTTTTTATTTATTCTTTTCTTAAATTAATATAAAGGTCATATTCTAAGAAAAATGACACAAGTGTCCATATATTCAAGACATGTATAGAAATTTATAAAATCCACCAATAAAATAGGATAAAGGAAAGTTTTATATAAGTTTTAAAGCCATATCGAAAATTTTTAACCCTATTTTACCCATTTTAGCCTTACAGAGGTGAAAAAAAAATTACAATGCTTACTATTCATATTGACTGAAAATAAAAAGGGAATATTTAAAAAGTTTGGTACTCATGATTCCAAATATGTAATATATTTTTAAAGATTAAATTTCTATAACTGTCATAAATTCATTTTAAAATATGGGTGAAAATACAATGAAAACCTTTTTTTAGAAAAAAAATATAAATTTTTTAGCATAACACTGGATATATATTCTTATTCCATGCCTAAAAAATATTATATGGATATTAAAAATTTTAATGTATATTTTCCATTAAAATAATTCCCCAATATCTATCAATATAATTTATTAAGATAAAATCACATTGCACCCATAAATATAGTTTTTCAGAAAAACATATCTTTTACTTTCAAATGATTTTTATTTTCATTTATAATCAATTGATAGGCAATGAATTAATTTTTAACATGTGTAAATCATAAATTTTTCATAATTTATTTATTCTTATTCATACCCACCAATCCAATTGTTAAGATATAATCTATTACTTCATTATGTTTCATTTAGATTCGAGGTTTCATGTATCACAAACTATTAAAGAAATTAAATTTATTTAAAGATAAATGTAGCATAAAATCTTAGGGTGTTAAACAAACTTTTTAAATAAAATAAAATATTTTAACAATGACTATAATGGTTTATAAATTTGTGTTAAACCCAATATCATATTATTTTAATAAAAAAATTATAACTAAGACATAAAAAACACACACTAACATGAAAATAAAATAATATCAAGAATTATAGGAACCTAAGAGCTCTGGCGATGACCTGAAAAAATATAACATAGTTACTATATAGAATGACTAGTGTTAGATATCATCATCCTTCCCTAACTCCTATTTTTACCCAATCTATCCAAACTATGGGTCAAATCCCTAAGTTGAGAAAGTCTCACCTTAGAGCCACTAGCCAAAGAGATTATCATACACTAGTGCATAAAGTGTTCCTAGGTCTCCCACCTAGATACCATGAATTCCCATGAAAGAAAATAGAGTTGATCCAAAAAAATAATTATATAAAATATAATCATATCAATTCATAATAAATCTCCAACTCACTGTCAAACCCCTTTCACAGAAACAAACCATTTTTTAAGTATAATAATACAATATGAACTTCCCTTAACGAGGCATCCATCAATAACATCATAATGGCACAATTTTCTATAAACCTTTTATAAAAATAAAGTGGAAGTTTCTAGGGATATTTTATTTATAAAACCATTTTTTAAAAAATTTATAATCCAACCATAAGGTTCACCTTTTTAAAACTAAATCACCCAAATTTCCTTAAATCCAAACCACATAAGACCATCATACCACTTGACGGTTCAAATGGATAAAACCCCTATAAAAGACCCTAGAACACTGTCAATTACATTTAAAAATCATAATTTTATATTTAAATCATGAATATCCCTTACAAAGGCTATCTGATCATTTTAACAAACATGTAGTGTTCTTGGCATTGTAAAATAATTGGTACTTATATTTTTTAAAATAGAACACTTTATCATTAATTAAAATATTTATGGAATTGAACTTATTTTGTGATATCAAACTATTTATGGGTGATAAAATTCATATATCATCTTAAAACATATATTTAAATCCACAGTAAATTATTGTTTTAAATTTAAAGTTCTATAAATGGGGATTCCTACCTTTAATCTCATCGATTTTACAAAAATAGGTGTGAATCCACCTAAATAAAGCTGAGAGGACCCTATAAGGTCAAGGGGGTCTTAAAATAAAGAAACCCCAAATTAAAATTTAGGTAAACCTAAACCCTAGGTCTCTAAGATATTACCTGGGCAATAAGAGGAGATAAAAGAAATAAAAGAGGGAGAGGAAAAGAAGTTATAAGATATTTACATGATGATTTGGCCCTAAATCTTGATAAAAGATAATAAATAACCAAGGGGAGAAGAGAAATGTAAGGGGATTTTCTTTTGGGAGTGGTGGGTCTCAAATGAGAGGAAGAAAGAGCCCCAATAGGGTTTATTTTGAAAAAGGTAAAACAGTAATCTCCCAGAAAGGTTTCATGGTTTAGACACATTATTTGAAAAACAATTTGATAACCAATAAAGCTTCACTGGATGGCTTAAGAGTTTTACCATGGTTTTGGATGTTGGGTTTTCCAAACCATATGAGCACTACTAAGATTAATTATAGGTTTTTTGGCTGTACAGTTTTTACAAACCGTGTATCAATCATGCTCCTAACATTGGAACCACAAATTTAAAAAAATCTAATGTGATTCAACCCAAAATTCAAGGATAAGTAATGAAATCAATAAATAAATAAAATAATATGGAAAAAAAGTTTAGGGTGTGAAAAAATTAAACTATCACTAACCTTTAATATGTTCCCCTAAATAATTTAAGGTTTTTGATAGATAATGGGTGATAAAATACATTATGTGACGGAAGAATTTACCTCAAAAACTTATATAATTTGGTTGAACTAAAAATATTCTAATTTAATAAAATTATATAACCTAATAAAATGAAAATCATTCATAGCTAAATTGAACAATCCAATATTTAAAATAATAATACAATAGTTATAATACATGTTTTAATGTTACACATGGTGTAAAAATATAAAAAGGCGATATTTGGCTAATAATATGCATAAATTTAAGTTTTCCATTAATATCTCAAAATTTCAAATAGAAATAGATTCTAACGAATGAACAATTTTATGAGTGATTTCCATCACTAAACCTACAAGTCAAAAATAAATACACAACTTTATAAGCATTGGCATACACTTATAGTAGGTGAGTATATCCACATACTCAATATATCTTCCCTATAAAACATCCCATAAAAATCATGCATTAGTAATTCAATCTAGAAAAAAGAAATATATATTTAATAAATTCATATTAAAATCTAAAAACATTAAACACAAAGGATTCAAAAATCATCAATAAAACCTACTCACTCTTTATAGTTGAAAAACACCAGCTATCACCATAAAATGATTTTCATGTCACTTTTAATATTATGAATCTAAACAATATAAAAATAAGGATATAAAAAATATAATCATGTAAAGGGATAAGATAAAGTAAATAATGGGAACTATTAAGGGAAAACACCAGTTGAGAACCCTCTATATGATACCCTACACTTGACATGACCTGTCATCACTCGAAGCCATTCGATTCGATTCACTAGAATATAAATCTAAAAAACACCATAACCACCCACACCACTTTGTTTTGGGTGACTTATATTAATTTAGATATGTATTTGGTCATTCTAAATAAAATACCAAAGACCAAGTCATCATTTATCAAATAATATAACAAAAATAAAGGATTGTCCCATTCTTAAAAACTTCACATAACTTAAACCCCTAAATAACATCATTCATTAATATATAAAAACATCTAATCTAATAAATATATCGTATCATAATTTAGAACAATACACAACTCTTTTTAAAAAAATCTCAATATGGACACATAAAATAAAGAAATATATGGTAAAAAAATTCAATGAACATGTCAAATCCTCCCATGGAAATATTTTTTAATATATAAAAAACATTTTTAATTTTATAAAAAATATATGTAATCACTTTATTTCATAAAAATAAACAATTAAAATATGGGTTTTCAAGGTAATAATAATATAAATATTTACCTACCTCATATCACAAATATAAATTTATATACTCTATTCCATGATCCTAAAATCATAATAAAATACAATATGAACCAAAAAGTATAATTTAAATCCAAAATATTTATTTTTTAAACTCAAAATCAATAAAAATGATTAAACTATCACTAATATGTGTAATTATTCTAATAAATATTATATTTGTGTGAAAATAACTTATATTATCCTCTTCTCACTTTTACAAAAAAATCCCAAACCTTCTAGTGGATTTTTCAATTATTATAAAAAAAAACCCCACATTTAAAATCACTGTAGTAAAACCACCAAAAATCAGGGAATAATATAATAAGGTAAAAGGATAAATATACATTTTATTAATAAAATAAATGATTTGAACCCCTCAAGAATAAAATTTATATTAAGTTCAAACCCCCTATAGGATCATGCATGTCCAGAAGGGGAATAAGAGAGAGGAAATGAGTAAAAATGATTAAAAATCAAGGGATATAAAAGGTGAAAAAGATTTATAATGGTTTATAAAATATCCCATAAACTATTAGGATTCACTGCCCATTTTTCACCCCTTAGTGGTTTCTCAAGATTTTTAAATTGTTTTAATAAACATACATAGTCCAAAACCATTTTTTTACTCCCTTTTTCACCCAGATTAATTGAAAACATATACCCATACAAATGACTCATTTTCAAGGTTATTTTTAAGACTTTCAAATCAATAAAATATTTACATTATCCAACCTTATCCTTTTTAACATAATAAAAAAAATTCAAAATATTTTATTTGAATTAAATTATAAAAAGTTATAGTATTATAAAAACTTACACCTTGTTATAATGAGTAATTGATACACTTTTGGAAAACACTTAATGTGATTTCAAACAAAATATTATTATCATCATGATTCACCATGGAATTCATACTAAGATGGAAGATACCAAGTCTTTATTTTGAGGAAATTTGATTGTTTCATATGCACTGAGGAAGGAGGTTTTTGGGGAGTTTAACTGATCTCATTTGGTAGTTTATCACATAGTTAGAAAGATGTTTAAATACCCTATGATTCAATTTTAGTGGTCTAGTATGAAAAGGGATATTTTAAAATTCATGGAATCGGTAGGTGTAGGTGGATCATTTTGTTTAGTAAGGTTGATGTATAAACCTAGTGTGTCATAATGTAAATATAATGACATATCCTTTTACATTGTGATTGGTATCCGTAATACTACTCTTGGCCATGATATTATGATGGTTATCACATATAAAATGATAAATTATACTCTATTTTAATCTATTCATGGGAATATTTTAGTAAAAATGTTGGTGAGGTTATATGTTGATGAGGTGGTGAAGTTACACTATGTTCCATTAATAATAATATAAGATCAAAATACTCATTTTACCTCAAGGTTATACTGGGGATTAAAATAGGATTTTGTAACTTTTTTGTACTTGATAATAGAATTTATTTAAAAATATGGGGAGATATAGTGAGTTATCAAAATCAAGGAGGACATGTTGAGGACCTGAATTATGGATTTTGAGAGTGCATGGTTGGAGAACCTACCCTTTGTGTTGTTCATATAAACCAATAGTTATCACTCTACCATTAGAATGGTACATTTTTAGGTGTTATATAAGAGACCATTTAGATCTCTATTATGTTGTTTTGAGGTCATGGAGTCGAAAATCTTGTTCCCCAACATAGTTTATAGTATTATGGAGAAGGTTTATCAGATAGAGGAATGCATGGAGGTGGAATGAAGTTGGTAGAAGTAATATGTTATTCAAAAGAGGATACCTATTTAGTTTTATGAAGGTTATCATGTTTTTTAAAGCTATCACCTCATAGTTTATAGTATAGGTTTGATAATAGAATTAATTTTTTACCTTGTTTTTTTAAACCCTTTTATATCCTAGAGTACATTGGAAAGTTAGATTAAAATCGACCACTACATTCTTAACTGAAGTGGCTGCATAGTGTGTTACTTATATCAGACCTGTAGATGTATTTTATTAATCCTTATCATATGGTTTAATACAAATATTTGGATCTAAAATGGGATTAAAAATTCATGATAAGCCCATGGAGATCCAATATCATTGGGAGTATGTATTATTGGGAAACCTAATCTCTCTGGTCTGGTTGTTACGGGGGTATGGAGACATAAAGAAGAGAACATAGAATTGGTAGAATCATATTAAAGACTAATAAAATCTTTTTTTATGTGACTTTTACATTTAATCTAATTTTTTGAGTTTTGGTAATTTTTTATTTCAAATATGAAAAGTCCTAAGGGTGGAGAGTATATAGTGACTCAGACACTCTATTAAGAGAAATTGTTATTTTTTATTTAGATTTTACACATAATAGAGGTAAAATTATAAAATACTAATAAGTGGGGAATAATATTTAGAAATGGACTTCTATATTAGGATCAGGATAGTTGGTTTTAATTATGCTAATATTTTAGTATGGATCCAGGTCGGTCTAACATTACAGTTCACTGGTGATCACTGGAAGTTAAAAATAAAAACCCCCTTAATCTATTTTTCATTAATTAATTTATAATTAATATAAAATTATGAAATTTATTTAAATGGAAAATTATACTAGATTCAATGATAGCATTCAAGATGATTAAATCAAGGTATGGTTCTTTGATTTTAATCATGATCTTTATCTCCCTTTAAAATCATTGTTTTTTTCCTTTTTTATTTTAATAATGAAAACTTTTTTGTATTTATATTCATTAAACCTAATAAATATAAAATAATATTTTTATGATATATATCCATAGAAACTAATATTTTAATGATTTAATTTTTAGATTTTGAGAAATCTTATAGAAACTTTCTCTAGAATTTTATATTCTCAGTAGTTTTTATAGGGTTAAACATTATATTCATGTTGAATAAACTATATTTATATAATATTATAATTGATATAAAACTATATTTGAAATTTTGTGGGGACTAGAGAAATGTTTTATGATTTAGATCATATGTGATGGTGAACATTGGTTAGTTTTGGTCTATGTAGCAGCTGAAATTGACTTAAATCAACCATCCTATATGAGATCTGATAAATAAAGAAGCATCACATATCCCTTCTATTTCAATGGGTCCTATTCAGTATTGAAAAAATGATATCATTTCAATCAAATGATTGAATAACTGGGATATGACCCCATTTTTTCCTTATAAGTGGCTGAAATTGAGTCCCCTTGTGTGTTACACAGCACCTATAGATTAGAAAAATATGGGGATATAGATCACTCCCCCTTTAATGATCTTAACCATTGGTATTGAGTGATTGATGGTCTAGTAATCAAATTGTGGGTAAGTTAAATCGTCATCCTCAAGTTTTTTATTGATATCATGACCTAGATATATAATATGTATCTCATCCACCATGATCCATGGTAGCACAGATGGTGGCTTGTGGGGGTACCATGAAATACCCCATGACAAACTAAAATTTATTGAGGCGTGTGGGGTGTGTAAGAGGAATTATTAAGCACTGAATTTGTTTATCCTTTTGAACTCCAAAAAATAATGGATCCTTGACTTTAATCTATTGGTAAAGTTTTTTAATTTAATTATTCATGATGATTACTAATGAAGTATGTAAACTTTTGCCTACATAATTGGATACTGAATTAGAATATGGTTCTTGGTTATGATATATGAATTATATAGGATGGTGTGCTTAAGGTTATACCAAGGTTAGGTTGATATGTTTTATTATAAGGATTCCTTGATATATATTAATATGACTCAAACTATGAAGGATAAATTTATTGAAAATTTTGTATATGGGTTCCTAATACTCTTTCTCACTCACTACCCAAGGTTCAAAGTAGACCAGTTGTATAGTTATTGATCTTGCATAAGACCAGTGATTTAATTTGGGTGATCAAGATAACATGGGTAATTTTAGGATGTGTATTATTATATGACTATATTATGATATTTTTTTGTTAGGGAGATACTTATATTTATATGTATAATTCTAAAAGGATTCCCTTAGGGTTACATTAAACTTTATGAATAGCATTCACAAATATAAAGGGTGGTCTCCAATATTCATTGAGGGGTATGTCTTGAGGGGAATATATTGATGTAAATAGTGTTTCAACTTGTTCCCCTCCCTAGATAACTGAGTTTTCTGGTGGAGGATTGAACTAGGGGTTAGGCTCTGGTCTCCCCTAGTAGGACGTAGTATATTGGGGCCCTTGTAATGTAATACTTCAGAGGTGGGAACTTATATATATATATATATATATATATATTGTTGTTGTTGTTGTTGTTGTTTGTTGAGTGTAATTATGGTGAGATATAGGTAGATTTTAATTTTTTATGAATGTTTCCTAAGATATTTTATAGTTGGGACAATGTATTGGTTTAAATTTAAAAATTTATAGATGTTCATGTAGTTATTGATTATATTAGTATTATATTTTTTCATGGGAAAATTATACTACATATTATTTAACTCATCCTTATTTTCTCAATTTCATGTTAAGACTAGGTCATGGTAGACTATTGAGACCAAGTTAGAGTGGATTTTTTAGGCTAGAGAAGATAGATTCCCTAGAATTTATGTGTTATCCAAAGGCAGAGTTTGTTAAAGTGGATGTGATAAGTGTTGTATTTTTTTGAAAATAACAAAAACAAATATAAAAAATGGATCACATTAAATATAATTTAATTAATGGTGCATTAATTTAGGTGAAGTTATTTTAGGAGTTTGGAATAATACTATGACTGAGAAAATGAGGTTTTGGAGAGGTTTTGGTGTTTTAGATGAAATCACACTAAAATTATGATAGTCATGTCCCTATGTATAATGTGTAAGAATATAAATACATTAAAGGAAGATTAAATCACATAAAAATAAAAGTTTTCATGTCATTATTGTACTCTAAATCTGATGATTTTTGAATTGGAATTTCATGTCAAGGAAATCATGGTTCAAATAAAACATGTTGTAACATGAATTATAGAATCATTTCGTGGTGAGGAGGATATAATAAATTGGTGATCATATAAATTAAAGGTTCTAGGGTGTCACATCATAGTGTAATAGATAATTCCAAAATTCACCTAGATGAGAATAATCAAGTGAATTTTGCAAGAGATATTTTCACTGTGAAGTTATTGGTTACGTCATTAAGCATAAAATCATGTCTTAATATTTAGGTTATAAAAAAAGGTGTTTCTCTATTTTTTAATGTTTTCAATGTTCATTATTTAAGAGAGTATGTCACACCATAAAAGATAGATGTTTTTTGAGTAGTTGAAAAGTAACCACTATATCAAGCTATTGTGTCCCATGGTTATGTCACAAATAACATTCTCATGTGATAGAGAAAATAGTTACACTATGGTGGAGGGAGAATCAATAATTCATATTTTTTCTAATATGGTACACTTTATGATTTAAGTGTTGTTCTATATAGATCCTTTAAGAACCTAAATCATATCCAAGGGTGGATAGAATGTCATGATAGATTTGAATACTCAAAATGAAGAAAGATTGGTAGAAGTTTAAGTTACTCATTTGAATTTTAATTGTGAATTCAGATTTAAGTGAATAGAGATAGGCTTGTTCCTATTAAAATTGATAAATAGAGAAATAATGGGAAAAGGAGAGACATGAAGAATTGAAAAGAAGTGGAAGAGTAATAATAAGATAAGAAAACTAATTGAAATAGGAAGAAAAATAACAAAAACTTTATTGAAGTCAAATTTAGATGAAGACATTGTTGTTACTATTATTTCAGAGTATCTAAGATTATATGTGTGTGATAACATTACACAAGTCAGTAGACAGATTTTATATAACAAGTTTAAGGATAAAACATGCTTTCTGTATTCAACATCTTGAATCTAGTGGATCATATGATCATGATTTATTCAAAATTCTTTCAAGTATGTGGCCATTAATTTTTAGAGTAATACCATTTAAAAATTCTATTTTTATACCGATTTTATGCCTTGGTGTGAGTATGGATATTATAAAACAATAATTTCATTATGTTTAATAGGTATCAAATTTGTTTTGAAATAAAAATATAAAAATAAGTGAATTCACTAATTCCCCCCCCCCCACACCACCTATTAATGAATTATCATAATAATTTGGAGTCATTTTCAAGTGTTATTAGTGTTGTCCTAGTTTCCTTTAAAGATGATCAGATATTTACAATGTTTCAAAAATCGGTTCCTCTAAATTTTGGGTTTAGAGTTCTGAATTTATATATTGAATATGGATCATATTAATTCAATGAATAGAAATGTTATTTCTTTTTTTAATGGGAAAAATTATTAAATTTTCAAAGATCAGATGATACTATACGTATCTTCCATTAGTTATGATATATTAGATCTTTCTACCGATGGTTTTATATATTGTGTCAAATATGTTTCAATGAAAATAAATGATAGAAAGAATATGTAGAATTACAGTCATTCTTGGAGTTTCAATTTATCGTATATTTTAGAAAAACAAATTCTCAATATTAAAGGGATTACGATAGAAAAATACATTTTGGATAAATTGGAAAACATTTCTAAAGGAAATGTAAAAGAAAATGAAATCCTAGATACAGGTTTGGTTAATGAAATATGAAGATCCCAAGATGAATCATGACGGAAAGGTGAAAAACTATTAACTATATTAATGATGTTGTGAGCAACATCATAGGTTTGGGTGAGAGAAAAAAAGATTCTATGGTTTTGGAAAAGATACTACAAATCATAATGAAAAAATTTGATGCATAATTTTTTGTGGTTGAAGACCATGCACCCAAAACACTTCCATTGGATTATTTTCATATCATTTTTATTTATTATGAAATGGGGAACAGAATTTCTTCTAAGAAGAAGATTAAAGATGATAAGGAAATGTATTTTAAATATTTGAAGCAAGATAAGAAAAGGAAATAAGATGTTTGAGATGAAAAAAAATTCTGATGAGAATAAAATATTAAAAATAAAATTTGATAAAATCATGTCATTCATTTTAGGAATTTTGAGAATTGGAAAAGAAAAGTATCAAGGGAAGCTCCCACTCAAATGTTTCAATTATGTATCTATTATAAAATTCCAAAAAAAAATACCAATTTTAGTACAGAATAATATTACAAATATAATGTTGAAAATATTATTCATACCTCAAAGAAGAAATATCTAAATTTTAAAAGAAAAATTATTCCTCAAAGGGGAAATGTAAGAATTTTTTTAACCCAAAAATAGAAAATTTTATCTAAGTTTAAAGACATTGATAGTACTAAGAAAAAATATATAATTTATACTTAATGTAAAGATAGTTAAAAAAAATTATGATTATAAAAGTGAAAGAGTAAGTGGTTATTAGTGATGAGAGAAAAAATGATGGAACTATAGAAGAAACAGAAATAGATTTATTTCTAAAGTGGGAACTCCAATAATTTTTTCAAAATATTTCAAAGAAAATAATATAGAATAATAATATAAATAAAAATAGAAAATAATCAATTAAAAATGACATATTACATGTTGAAAAGGATTAAAAGTTGAAAAATAATATTTATAGCTTAAATAATTTACTCATTTAAGAGAAGAATTTGAATGTTGTCATGGAATAAAAGGACAAAGAAAAGGAGAAAGGACATGAATTTGTTCAAAATAAATTTATGGAAGAGAAGAAGAAATTGTGAAAGTTCAAATATAACTTTTACAATTATATTTAATATGTTATATAAATCATAAAGAAGAATATGATTTTAAAGGTTGATTAGAAACATTGTTAGAGAAATTTGAATTTGTGGCAAAGAAAAAAATTTCTCAAAAATATTGAAATTATAGTAATGGTAAATTTAAAGAGAAATATACTAAAAAAGTGATTTTTAAAATTTAGGTAAAAATACTAGAATGAATAATAAATTTTATGGAGTCTACCAAAATTTTGGTTTGGAGAAATAAACCAAAGCTAATTGTCAAATGTGGAAGAACATTAGGAGTCTACTTTTGGAAAGAAAGTAGTTTTTAAATGAAAGTAGTAATTTTTTGGTTAATTCTAGTATTGTGGAAGATTTTACAACATGGAAAGGATATTTGGGTTTAATTTAAAATATAACTATAAACTTAGAAGATATGTTTGGCAGAGTCATCCCCTTCAAAGAATAAAATTTTAGAAACAATCTAATTATTTTAGAATGAAGGTCGGATTTTTTTTCAAATATTGGAGGAAGTTTTTGGATGGTGTGATAAAATAGGTCAATATAATAAATATTATCTCTAAATATTACCTTCCCAACTATGTATAAAATAAAATACTCAAAAGTTTTATTAGAAGAAAGAAAATGTAAAGGAAGGATTAGTGACCTTTAGCAATGGTAGTTATGTCAAGATGAGAGAATTTGGTTTATCTATCATGTGAGAGTAAAAGAAGAAATCTAAGAATGCTTTATTTTTAGATGGGTTGAAAAAAAATACTAATACTACTAGAAAAAAAGGTTATCCCACTGGTTTAGAACTATTGTTCTAGAATTCAAACCATTAGTATAGCCTATACCAATGGTTTGATGGTCCATTGGGTTATTTTCCATCGAGATTGACCTATAACAATGATTTGGTCGAACCATTGGTATAGGAGGTCTATAAAAATTGTTTCCAAACCATTGATATTGGTAATTTCATAAGAAATACCTATACGAATGGTTTTACAAAAGTTTTGGAATATGTTCTATGAAAAAAAATGATGTTAGGTATTGAACCCATAACTTCACTCATATAACTAAACAATGTAACCACTATCCTATGACCACATTTTTAATGTACCTATCCTAATATCCGCTAAATCTAGTTCCCTAAGTTGGTTTTCCACATGAACTCTTGTGTGTCAACCCATATTCTAGTGGTTGATGACTAGTTGTGAGCATCTAATGAAACACATGGGGATACTATTCCCTCTTTATTAGAGTAATCCATAGAAGATAAGATAAGAAATAATATATCAATATAATAGAAAATAATTCAATCCCAAAACAATTCCCAAAAACTGAGTACATGCCCACAACCAAATAGTAAATATGTCATTCCATGTCATACAGTTCCAAGTTTAATGGAAACCCCAAAATAAATACATGCTAAAAATCCCCAAAATGGGTTTCGACACCAAGTTTAGTTCCCTCATCCATGCACGTCCCTAAGCCCCAAATCAACCCTCTAGTATAGAGAATTTTCCCTTTTCCTGACCTACAACCATGAAGTATTATCAGGTATCCCATAGCATCTTGAGCAGGGTGTGAGTACAACTTAATAGGCTATCACCAATGGTGTCTACAAAATATATATTCTAACAATATGTGAAAAAGTATAGGAAATAATGAAACTATAGAAGGAAATAGGTTACATAATTAAACATTTATTAGAAAATTTATTTCATTCCCTTGCCCCTTATTTTACCCATATTCATCAACCTAATTCACCCTATTTTGTTTGTTTGTTCTATGTATCAAATTGGTCACAAGTTAGAAAACATGGAGCCTCAACCAATAAATATGATCAGGATTTTTAATTCTATGTCTGACCATCCTAACAAAAATATGGAACCCCATGTCCATAATCTTGGATTCAGGATCATCAGTCCTTTCCCCGGATAACTACTATGCATAGGGGTTCTTGGAGCATCATTTTGGCCCACCCATGAGAGTGGAGCATCAGTCCAACATGACACTACTATATATCACCATCACATATATAATATCCTCAATTTTTTTAGAAATTCATAGTGCTAATTTACATATACACTTTTACCTTGTTTTGAGTATATTTTGTTTGGGTTTTACCATGGGTGTGTTTGGGTGAGAATGGAATTTTTTTTAAGGAAAAGGAGTAGTGCACAGTTGGCGCATGGTTTTTCCAAACCATGTGACCAGCCTAGAAAACCATGTGAACCTAGGTAAAGGAATTTTTTATAGCTAGTGCACGGTTTTCCAAACCATTCACCCTCTTAGGATTAACCATGCACCCCCCCCCAGAAGATGTGCATGTTTTAGGGACAGGGTTTGGAAAATTGTTCACCCCTGTCAAAGAAACTATGTGTGTAATTTTAATTATCCTGAAAATTAAATTTAATATACTTGAACCCCCATAATTCACCCAAAATTAACCCTAGATCAACCCTAAAAGTTTTTTCGCATTTATAAAGGCTCCTAGATAGATTAGAATGCCCTTAAACCTCTGTTCTTGACAATTTGAAGCTCAGATTGAAGATCTTCACCTCTCTCAGTAATAGATTTTAATCTTTATTAGTTTCCTCTCTCTCTCTCCTATATTTCTCTAATTATTTGAGAGGATATTTTCATTTATTTGTGATGGATCTAGATCATGTTTTGATGAATCTTGATTCTTTTCATCTTGGAACCGTATTTCAGGTCTAGGTCGTGTTCTTCATCAATTTAGAGGTATGTGGTCTAAATTCAATTCCCATACTCTTGAATCCAATTGTATGTTTCTATTGTTAGATTTCAATTAGAATTTTTTGAAATTGAATCTTGAATTGAATAAATTAATTGATTAATTGATTTATGGAAACATGGAATTGGATTAATTAATTGTTTAATTAATTATTATAATGTTAAAATTGTAGAATTGGATTAATTATTTGTTGAATTAATTAATGTAATGTTGAAATTATGGTATTGGATTAATTAATTTTTGGATTAATTAATGGAATGTTTAATGTATGGAATTGGATTAATTAATTTTTTAATTAATTAATGGATTGTTGGGATTCTAGAATTGAATTAATTAATTATTTAATTAATTCATGGAATTTTATAATTGTGGAAATTGGTGAATTAATTAAAGGATTGCATGATTTATCAATCAATGTGTTTAAGAATTAATTGAAAATGGGAATTATGGGATTGTTGGATTAAACACGATGTTTATAAAATTCTAATACATGTGAAATTATGATATATGTGACATCTTGATATACATGATATTATGATATATGTGATTTTGTTATATATTTGTGTGGTACATGGATTGTTGCTTCAAAATCACATAGTGGAAAATGAGTGTGGGACACAAATTACTGCTTCAAAAGCCTACCTATGTGATTTATTGAAAAAAGTTTGTGGGATATGGTCTGTTTTATCATAATCCCATAATGATAAATGATTGTGGGATGGGGATTTCTACTTCAAAATCCCACTTGTGTGATTTATTGGTAAATGAATCGTGGGATATGGACTATTGCTTCAAATATCTGCGGGGTCCTAGGCATGGAAATCTAGCCCAAAATATTGGCATTGGACTATGGTTCCAATTGATCATAATATGAATTGAAATGAAATGATAATTGATAACTATGGTATTATGATATGTGATATCCTTTAGGGATTGGGTATACTCTATCATGGGATGAAGTAGGTATTGAGGGTTTGGGAGTCCTTGGGAACCTATGGGTTTATGTGGTTAAATAAATAAAAATTGAATATATGTAAATTGTTAACTTTATTTATTGTATTTTATTCTTTATAAAAATTCATACACTATTATTGAATGGATATTTTTTTAGAAGATGTTGGTGGTAGCATATTGAGTTTTACTCACAATATACTTAGTCTTCCTAATCAGTACCCAAATAGACTTCATGTTTTCATGATAGGATAAGGGAAAGAGTCCTATATTAGATGGTCAAGTTGGGATGGTACTCGAATGAGGGAATCGAATGTAATTTGGGACTCACTTGTTAATTGTTAATGTATTTATTTATTTTGGGTTTTTCATACATACACTTGACACACATTTGGTATGACATATCTCTTGTTCATTTTTGGATTTTGTATTCCTTTTTTGGTCAGCATGCGGCATTGATATTGTTCTGGTTATGGTTATATTATTTGGTTATTTTTTATTTATTTATACTATGTAATTATTATGATAAAGAGGGTATATTCTTCACATGATTGATATTAGACCCTTTCTACTATTCAATAGCTTTTGAAGTATGGGGAGGCACTCTTGAGGTCATGTGACTGATCATCTCAAGGCACCAATGTGTGTCACCTATATCGGGACATTACAAAGTGGTATTAGAGCCCATTTTTCTTTTAATTTATTTTTTTCTTACAATTTTGTAAAGGTATATAGGATACTAGGAATATTTAGGCCTTGGTTATGATCTCATTCATGGGAGTAGCTAACCTATATATAGGGGAAAACCCAAGTACCCAGGGTGGTATTATTATAATTGGTGTTTTCTATTAAAGTTGTATGTTATTTCCCCTTGGGTGGTTCACTTGGTGTGTAATGTGACTATTTTTTTAATATTTTTTTACATTTTACTCATTTCTCAGAATGGAATGAGAGTTTAGTATTCATGAATCATTCTAGGAACTCAGGATTTATGGTGACATGCATTATTTTAGTCACACAAGAAAAATCATGTTTTGGGTAAGTTGTTGAAATTAAAATGTTATTCATTACTTGTATATTGAAATGAAAAGGTGTCTACTATGAAAATGAAAATTTTAAAATATGAAAAATGTGGATAAATGGGTGTCTAATGAGAAATTTGAATAATGAGAATATTTTTACCTATTGTTAACCATGACCAAGATGTAGGATAGTTAAGGGTAGTGATAGTGCCATGGTTTTTACTGTGTGGTGGGGTTTGGGGGAATGATTTGTTATGGATTTATATCAATCCCTATAAATATGATAATGTTGTGAATGTTTAAAAATACATGTGTTTATCATTTTAGAGATATGCCTCCATGACGATGCTTTCTAAGAGGGAAATAGGAGGATATGCATGGAAATGATCCTCCAGCGGTGGAACCTAAGGAACCAATAGTGCTAGGTGAGGAAGTCTGAGAAAAGTTCTAGGAGAATATTGATTTCTTTATGTAGTTCATGTAAAGATACCCAGGGCAGGTTTTAAAGAGTATGTATAACCTAATATGATATCTTCAGTTGAATCACCCTCAGATGTTTATCAGAGAGGGTGGACTTGAGGAAGTTGAGTTCTTGATTGAGTATATCCAGAATATACTTGACCACTTGGAGACTCCTATTGAGAAGAGATTTGAATTGGTTGTTTAAATGTTACATGTTCAATAAAATAATTATAGGGACATCCAGACTTGATATGGACAACTGTAGGATATTGAGTGGAAGGAATTTCAAGAGAATCTCTTGGAGCACTTTTACCCAAAGATGTGCAGGCAAGAGACAGCATCTGAGTTTATGAGGTTCACTTAGGGGAGAATGTCCATTATGTACTATGTTATATTTTTTATATATTTTCATAACTTTATTATAGCATTGGTGGGGGATGAGGCTACTACAAAGAAGTGGTTTCAGGATGGTCTTAAATGTGAAATTAAGTCCAAAGTGAATATCTTCAGGCTGAAGAAGTTTTTAAAGTGGTGAATCTGGCTCTCATTTTTTAGGGGAACTAGAAAGAGTCTTCTACTAGAGGATATGTGTTTTCTTATAAATGATATGGATGTATAAATTCCATGAGTAGGAAGTGTCACTATGATAATGTTAGCCAGGGCAGTGGGAAGTAGAGTGGGCATGGGGATGGTCGGTTACTCAGGATCTTACTCGAGTGATCTTTCACCATTTTTTTAGGTCGATTCACTTTCATAAATAGTACCCCTAACCGCCAGTAGAGTTTTGAACCTATGGCGGGATGGTTCATATAAAGAGGTTCTATAGTAACCCATGATAGATGGGTAATGACGGAGTAGTTAAGTGAATCAGAGTGTGTGAAGGGGATATTCTACACCATATCAGTTGGAAAGATGGAGTTATATTGACCATAATGGTAGAGGTAGTGGATGTGCTGCTTCTGGCCAAGAGAACCAGTATTAGCATAGTGGTGAAACTCAGGGGACACAGAATGCATCACAGAGAAGAGGGAAAAGGTAGTTGCAGGCAGTTCATCCTAAACTGGTGGATAACAAGGCTGGACCATCGATAGTTAGAGGTACTATTATTATATCTTCTATGTTAGATAATGAATTATTTGATATTGTTGCCTCTCATTATTTTATATCTGCACAAATTGTGAAAAATTGAGCCTGATGGTGGAGTTTTTAAGTGGTGTTATGATAATAGATACACCTTTGGGGGTATGGTCGAGAGGTATATGCTTATTAAAAGGGTGTTCTCTCGAGGTTGAGGAGTATTTTTTTTCTTTGTGATATCTATCCACTACAAAAAAAATCACTACATTAGAGGGAATTATTTTTTACATTAAAAGGGGTTATAATCCTCTCTAAAGACATTAGTGGCGGTTGTGAGAAACCGCTGCTAATGTGGATGCCTACTATCATTAGAGGCAGTTTTGATAAACCACTGGTAAAATAAAAGAGATTTTAGCGGTGGATACATTAGTGGGGGTTTTAACACCCTCTAATGATGATTTATATTCACTAAAATGTCTCCATTAGAGGAAGTTATAGTCAGAACCTCCAAAAATTAAGTGCATTAGGGGTGATTTAAACCTCCCCTAATGGGGTTTTGGGTAGGGATGGATGGGAAAACCACTTCAAATTCTTTCTTTTTTTATTTTTTTTTACTCTTCCTAGGACGCCCTAATGCTTTCTTTTTTTCTATTTTTATTGTCCCTACCCAGGATGCCCCTACCCCTTTACCATGCCTCCCCTACCCCTTTCCTAGGTAGTCACGCACCCCACGCCCTCATTCCCTTTCCTAGCACCCCCTCTCATTCCCCATTTTTCCCACACCCCAGCTGGTTCCCAGATCTCCCTCCCATTACCCATTTCTCACACTCCCCCTCCAGTTCTTGTAGGTTCCCAATGTCATTACCTATTTTCCACACTCCCCCCTCTAGTTCCAACATGTTCCCACCACCGCTAATGTGGTCTCCTACTATCATTAGAGGCGGTTTTGATAAACAACTGGTAAAATAATAGATATTTTAGCGGCGGATACAGTATAGGGGGTTTTAAACCCCTCTAATGTTGATTTAAATTCACTGAAAATGTCTCTATTAGAGGCAGTTATAGTCAGAACTACCACTAATGAAGTGCATTTTGGGTGGTTTAAACCACCCCTAATGGGGTTTAGGGTATGGGTAGTTGGAAAAACTACTTCTAATTATTTCTTTTTTTCTATTTTTTCCCTACTCAGGAAGCCCTAATGCTTTCTTTTTTTTTCTTTTTTTTTCTTTTTTTTGTCCCTACCCAGGCCGCCCCTACCCCTTTCCCAAGATGCCCTTATCCCTTTCCCAGGCTGACCCTACCCCTTTCCCAGGAAGTCACACACCCCATGCCCCCTATTCCCTTTCCCAGTTCCCCCTCTTGTTCCCCGTTTTTTCCCACACCCCAGCCAGTTCCCAGAGCCCCCTCCCATTCCCCATTTCCAACACTCCCCCCTCTAGTTCCCATAGGTTCCTAGCGCCATTACCTATTTCTCACACTCCCCCTCTGGTTCCCGCATGTTCCCACTACTCCTCTGGTTCTTGGCACCCCTCGGGTTCCCTGTTTCCCTCACCCCGCTCCTACATAAAATATTTCAGCTGGTGGGATTCGAACCAGGACCAGCCGGACGCTATGGCTCGGAACGCATAATTGGCACCACTATGGCACTTGATTTTTTAGAATATATGTACAAATTTTTGTATTTATAAAGATATATGATTTTCTATTTAAAAATATATTATTCAAATAATATATATCAATACATTTAAATAATATCCTATCTATATATTTATATAAACTACATATATTTTTATATATTTATAAATATATTTATATGAATTATTTATATACTTAAATATATATTTATATATTATATATATGTTTCTTCATATAATATATATAAATAATTATATTTACATATGTAAATATATATTTATAAATACATTTATACTTCTCTATGTTTGTTTATGTATTTTTTTAATATTTATGGATATAATATAATTATAATATATATTTATTTAATTATTTTTATATACTTATATATATGTGTCTGTGTGTGTGTATCATAACAATAATATTATTAATTATTGTTATTACACATGTTTTTAAACTATAAAAATTATATATTGGTTTTATAAATACTATACATTTATTTTATGATTTCTATCATAAATATATTATACTAAATACATTTATATTATATATTTAGGTAAATTATTTATATACTTAAATAATTATTTATATATTATATACATTTTTATTTAAATAATATATATATATAAGTATTTACTTGATATATTTATATAAGGGCATTTAAAATATATTTATATAATTTATTTCAATACATATATTTATTATTATTTACATTAATATATATTTATTTGTATAAACGAAATAATATTATATACAGTTAATATATAATAATTATTATATGAAATACAATTTATAAAAATATTTATATTATATATAATTGATATTTTATGAAATGTGATTTATATAAATATTTATAAAATGTTATATAAAATACAATTTTATATTATATATAATTAATATGTGTATTGTATATAATCGATGATATATGAAAAATAATTTATACACATTTTTACTTGATATTATATGAAATAAAATTTATACAAATAAATAAATTTTATTTTACATAATATTATACATATTTATTTGTAAATATAAATATGATTAAATACAATCATATAGATATTTTATATAACATATTCATATAATGTATTTAAATAAATTTATATATTGCGTTTTAATTATATATATATATATATTTATATATATATATTTATATATATGTATATATATGTATATATATGTATATATATATATATTATAGAAGTTTCTTTTTAAAAAAATAATGGGGGCTCACAACCCCATGTAATCTATTAAATTAGAGGTGGATATGAACACCGTCTAATTTAAATACATTAGATGGGGTTTTGAACCCCCTCTAATTCAAGACATTAGAGGGGGTTTTCAACCCCCTCTAATTTAAAGACATTAGAGGGGGTTTTTAACCCCCTCTAATTTAAGACATTATAAAGGGTTTTCCATCCACTCTAACTTAAGATATAAGAGTGGGTTTTCAACACCCTCTAAAATCCGACCTGGATATTAAAAAAATAATGTTAAAAAATTTAGAGGTGGCTTAATTAGAGGGGGTCCATGACCCCCTCCAAATTAAATGATTAACAAGGGTTGTACATAATTCCCCCTATAATTTTTTATAGAAATTGATTTTATAGGGGGTTCATAACCCCCTCTAAATTCGATGATTAGAGGGTGTTGTGCAGACCCCTCTCTAATGTTACAAAAACAGAATTTAAAGGGGTTTGTGCATAACCCCCTATAAATAACCCCCTCTAATGTACTATTTTTTAGTGATATTCTGGATATGTTAGTCTTCAAATTTGTTATGGGTATGTACTAGTTATTATAATATCAAGACCACATAGATTGCTACCAAAAGAGTGAAACTTTAATGTCTCCCAAGGGTGACAATTTTTTTATCATGGAAAATGGGATATCAAAGTGGTCCATGTAGGGTCAATTCATCAACAACTAGGAGAGATCACAACCTAGGTTGTTATTCTATTTCTAGATTATGGTAGTGTAGGTCGTAGTGTCTTCCCACCCATAGTGGACAGGTTTCAATATGTATTTGTTGAAGACTCCTCAGGGCTGGAACCTAATAGAGATATTGAATTTATCATTGATATCATGTTAGGGGATGATCTAATTTCTATTCCACCATATAGAATGGAAAAAAAATAGCTTAAAGAGAACAATAATCAAATATAAGAGTTTATGTATAACAGTTTTATCCATCCAAGTACGTCACCTTGGGGTTTTCTAGTGTTGTTTTTAAAGAAGGCTAATGGGACTTTTCACTTATGTGTTGATTACTGCAAGTTGAACTGGATGAAAATAAAGAACTAGTATCCTCTTTCACATATCGATGATCTTTTTGACCAATTGAGGGGAACTTGTGTATTTTCCAAGATTGAATTGAGATTAGGGTATCATCAATTGAGAGTTCTGCCTTCTGATATACCTCAGACTACTTTCATAAGCGGGTAATACCTTTATGATTTCTTCATAATGTCATTTGGGTTGAAAAAAAATCCTGCTATGTTTATGGCCTTGATGAAAATAACCTTCCACCCTTACATGGATTAGTTTATGGTTGTGTTTGTGGATGAAATATTAGTGTACTCCAAGACTCATGATTATCATTCCCAATATCTAGAAATCATCTGAAGTACACTGAGAGAGCATTGAATATACACCAAGATATCTAAGTGTTAGTTTTGGATTGATCTGGTGCACTTCCCAGGTCACATAATCTCAAAGTAAGGTGTGTCGGTAGAACTACAGAAGGTATAGAAAGTTGTTTGTTGGGAGAATTCCAAGAATTTTTTTGATATCTTTATATTTTTGGGGTTAGCAAGATATTATCAGAGGTTCGTCTAGGACTTTTCCTGATTGGAATCACCACTTTCGGCCTTTAACAAAAAGAAAGTAAATTTTTAAGGGTATAGATCATTTGATAATGATTTATAAGAGATAAAAAAGTGTTTCACAAAAGAAACAATCTTGATCCTACCCAATTATGGGGAGGAGTATATATTTTTTTGGGACACTTCTCAGATCATACATAGAGAAGTGTCGATGCAAAGAGATCAAGTTTTGGCATATTTATCTTGAAAGTTAATTCCACCTAAATGTAATTAAAATATTCATGACCTCAAGTTGGTTTCATTGGTTTATGATTTGATGTGTTGGTGGAATTATATGTTGGGTGAAAAAATTTCTATGTATATTGATCATAAGATCTTAAAGTATATCTTTTCATAGATAGATTTGATTCTATGGAAGTGTTCATGGTTTTAGTATATGCATTCATTTGAATTTTATCTTGAATATATTCCTAGGAGGGGAAATGGTGTTGTTGATTCTCTAAGAAGGAAAACTTAGACTCATGAATTTCAGGAATCTATCTCTGAGTAGAAGATGATGACTTTATTGGCTGAGATTCATGTTGTGATTCAGAAGAACTAGGAGTTTTTTCCCCTCTTATTAGTTTCAGTGGAGTTTACACTTTTGAGCTGGATTAAAGATATGAAGTGTGAGGATTTTGAGTGTTTTTCCTTAATGTAAATCCTTGAAGGAGGAGATTCACCTTGAGATTTGACTATAGATGAGGATGAAATAATCTAGGTTAGGAATTATATTGTTTTTACTACAAGAATGTGAGAGGAAATGATGTTTGAATTTCATTCCTCAAACTAGGAAGTGAATTCAGGTGTGACCAAAATATACCATGACCTATGATGATAGTTTTGGTGGTTGGGTATAAAAAAGAAGATAGCAGGGTTTGTGACACGATGCTAAACATGTCAATAGGTGAAGGATGAGCATCAATGACCTGGTGATTTACTACAGTTATTTCCCATTCTAGAATAGAAGTGGGACGGCATTACTGTGGAATTTTTTGTGGTTCTCCCAAGGAAACCTCTGAAGAATGACGTTATTTAGTTTATTGTGTATGGTTTGTCAAATTCATCGCATTTTTTACTGGTATGGGAGAATTTCAAAGTGGAACGGTTGGGAGACATGTATGTTCGGGAGATAGTCTATCTGCATGGGGTGTCACAGAGTATAATTTTAGACTATGGCTCATGTTTTACTTCATGATTCTATCTTGAATTACTAAAGACTCTTGGTAAAAAGGTTTTTTTGAGTATGGATTTCCAACCATAGAAATATGGTAATTTGGAATGTATTATACAGATACTTAAGGATATTCTTCAGGTGCATGTCCTAGACTTTGGTGGGTCTTGATAGAACCACCTATCTTTGGTGTATTTCACCTATAACAATAGTTATCTAGAAACTATAAAAATGGAACCATATTATTATCTTTATAGTAGGCTATGCAGATCATCTATATACCAGATGGAGGTCAGTGAGTCATAGTTTTTGTGACCATGTATCGTGCAGGAGACATCGGATCAGGTTCAGTTGATTCATAAGTGTATGGTTATGGCTCAAAGTAGACATAATTCATATATTGATAGACATTGATGCCCTTTAATTTTGTATGGGGTGATTGTGTGTTCTTTTTGGTGTCACCTAGATTGGGTCACTGTAGGATTTGGTGGAAGGGAATTTTGGCACCCAGGTTTGTTGGACTATTTTAGGTTGTGGAAAGAATCGGTTTGGTGGCATATCAATTGGCTCTTCCACATAGGTATAGTGTTATGCATGATGTTTTTATTATTTCATAGGTTCAGAGGTATCAGCCTAACCCTTCACATGTAATCAATGTGGATGATGTAGAGATTGAGACCAATTCTTCCTTTGAGGAGAATCTGATACGTGTGTTGGATCACAGTGAGAAAGTGGTGCATGAAAAGATCATGTCAATATTTTGTGTATTATGGAAGCATGAGAGTGTATAGAAGTAAACATGGGAAATATAAGACGATATTTGGGATCAGTGGCCCTAACTTTTTACCTCATAATATTAGAGATTCTTGGAGGTACAACTCAAAAATGAGTTGTTATAAGGTGGGGAGATTGTAAGATCTATACCTTTTCTAGAGATTCCACAATCTTATTTATAGCTACTCTTTTTACTTATTTTTATTATATTTCTTTTATCTTGGGTGTTTTTGGGTGAGAATTTGTAGTTTTTATAAGGAAGAGGGCAGTGCACGATTGGCCCACAGTTTTCCCAAACTGTTCACCCAGCCCAAGAAACCATGCAAACCCAGATAGAGGTAATTCACATGTTTAGTGCATGTTTTTTCAAAATGTTCAACCTATTAGAAGTAACCATGCACCCCCACTAGAAGAGGCACATGGTTTAGTCACATAATTTGGAAAATCATGCACCCCTTCCCTAGAAATCATCTGTGCAGTTTCAATTATACCAAAAATTAGATTAAAAATATACAAACCCCTATAATTCACCCAAAATCAGCCCTATATCAACCCTAAAAATTTTCACTCATTTTTTGAGGCTCCTGAATGGATTCTAAGGCCCTACAACCTCCATTATTGATGATTTGAGGCTGGGATTAAAGATCTTCACCTCTATCGATAAGAGATTCTAATCTCGGTTAGTTTTCTCTCTCTCTCCAATATTTCTCTCATACTTTGAGGTCATTTTTTCCTTTATCTATGGTGTATTTAGATCTCGGTTTGATGGATCCTGATTATTTTTATCTTAGACCTAGGTTTTGGATCTAGGTCATGTCCTTCATCGTGATCTTGGTTGTTCCACTTCAAATTGGGTATTTCTGTTGATGAGATTCTGTCATCAATTACAAGGTAGTTGGTCTAAATTAAATTCATATAGTCTTGAATCCAATTATATGTATGAATTTTTAGATTTCAATTAGCACTTTTGAAAATTAAATCTTGAATTGAATAAATTATTTGATTAATTAATTTATGGAAACATGTAATTGGATTAATTAATTGTTGAATTAATTAGTGGAATGTTGAAATTGTGGAATTGGATTAATTAATTTTTTAATTAATTAATGTAATGTTGAAATAATGGAATTGGATTAATTAATTGTTGAATAAATTAATGGAATGTTGAAATTGTTTCATTGGATTAATTAATTGTTGAATTAATAAATTTATTGTTGGGATTGTGGAATTGAATTAATTAATTGTTTAATTAATTGATGGAATGTTATGATTATTTAATTGGTGAATTAATTAATGCATTGTGTTATTAGTTAATTAATGTGTTTAATAATTAATTGAAAATTGGAATTATGATATGATTGGTTTAACCTCGATGTTTATTATATTATGATACATGTGAAATTGTGATATACATGATATTGTGATATACGTGATATTGTGATATATGTGATTTTGTGATATACATGTGTGAGACATGGACTACTTCTTCAAAATCCCATAGTGATAAATGAGTGTGGGACATGGAGTATTGATTCAAAATCCAACTTGTGTGATTGATTGAAAAATGTGTGTGGGATACGGTCTGTTGCATCAAAATACCATAGTGATAAATTAGTGTGGGATGGTGACTACTTCTTCAAAATAACACTTGTGTGATTGATTGATAAATGAATTTTGGGACACTAATCGCTACTTAAAATACCCATGGGGTCCTAAGCATGGTGATTTAGGCCCAAATAGTTTGCATTGAACTATGGTTCCAATTGTCCATAATATGAATTTCTATAAAATGAAAATTTATAACTATGGTATTGTGATATGTGATATCATTTGGGGATTTTTCATACTCTGACACTGGTCGAAGAATGTATTTAAAATTTTTATGTCCTCGGGAGCCCAGGGGTTTATGTGGTTAAATAAAGAATAATATATATATGTAAAGTTTTAATTTTATTGGTTTTATTTTATTCTTTATAAAACGACATATATTGTTATTGACTGAATAATATTTTAGATGCCATTTATGGTGGCCTACTAAGTTGTGCTCACACCCTACTCGAGCTTCCTGATCGATACTTGAATAGACTTCATATTTTCAGGATCGGATAAGGGAAAGATTCATATGCTAGATGGATGAGTTGGGATAAAGCTTGTATGAGGTAACCGGATGTGATTCAGGACCCACTTGAGAGTTGTAAGTGTATTTATTTATTTTGGGTTTTTCATACTGACAGTTGACATGTATTTAGCATGACATGTCTCCTTTTTAGTTTTGGATATTGTATTCCTATTTTTTTCATCATGTAATATTGGTATTATTATTGTTATGGTTATATCATTTTTTTATTGTTTATTTATTTCCACTTTGGTATTAATCTGATAAAGAGGGTATAGTCTCCCCATGATTAATAATAGACCCTCACTGCTAGTCCGTAGCCTCTAGCTTTTGGGGAGTCACTCCTGAGGTAATGTGACTGACTGGATCGGGGCACTAATGTGTGGAACTTAGGTCAGGATGTTATAATATAGGCTCATCATCATTAACCATTTCATTACCGAATTATAAAAATGGTGTACCATATCCATTTACTAACATTTCTACGGTTCTTTACCATCATCATGTTCTAAATTTCCAATGCAATACCATATTACCATTTAACACATTAAAACCATTTATTCCCCTTTCCCAGTCCATTTAACCATGAGGTGAAGCCCCATTAACCAATTATCATAAGCATTCATTTACCCATCATCAATTACTCAACTTCTCAAGTTAATCCAAACATCCCATTTTTTCATGTTATCAGTTTATTCACATTTACCATTGGTTTCATATCATAATCCCCCAAAATTTATCATTAAAACATCCCAATCTTTCATGTTCAAGGGAGTGGTCCACTGCATGGGTGTTTATAGGCCCAGTCAACTCATCCTCATTAGTCCCATGGGGATATGAGGGTTCAATTTACCATTAAATTAACCCAAATCCCATTTCCAATCAAGGAAACCAAATGGAAAGAAATAATATACCACTAAAAAACTACATACACGTTCAAATAAGCATCAATACAATGGTATATAACTGGTATACCACATACCTTATGTTTATAGAAGAGCACTCACTTAATACTAGAACTTGATTTGAACTCAACCCACCTTCAAATCCACAACATATAAATCTACTAGAAAGTATACATTTAGGTATTCTAAAGTATAATAACAACTATATGATCCCCTAACTAGAAAATATAAGGAAGAGAAGTGTTAGACTCTATAAGAGCTTCAATCTGCACCCAATGACACTCCAAACAGCTTAAAAATGAGGGATATCAGTCCTTGGAAAGAATAGGAGGGTTTGGTTCATCACCAAGGATGATGGAGAAGTAATATGAGAGAAAATTGGGTGAGTTTTCATAAATAATAAGGGTTAAAATGGTAAATTACCCCAAGTTTAATAAGACCCATGGTTCGGTCGCACTGTTGGAAAAATTGTGTGTCAACTGTGTTCCACCCTCTATCATGAGGGGGTATGGGTCGCACGGTCTCATGGGAAGCCACATGGTTTGTAAAAATATACGGTGGTCATGAGGGATTGTTTTTTATGATAATCCATGGTTTTCTCCTCCATTGTTCATGATTTTACTAACTATGAACCACCCCTCTATGAGGTGCATTGTTTTGGTGTACGGTTAGCACTAATCATGCATCAACCGTGCAACTTTCACTGGATGGACTCTTTTTCCTTCTTTTCATGACCTAAACCCCGGAGACACCCCCGAGACTCCCCATACATCATATAAACATTTTATTAACCAAATTAAAGGTGTTTAAACTTAGGCCTAAAAAATAACATACCTCATTAAATTTATGAGATCTTACAACATTTTTTTATATAACTATATACATATTTATAAATTTAATTATAAATTTTGATGCATTTAAATTCATTTTACATAAACATACAAATAAAGTTATATATCATATACCAAAGGTTTTGGTAAAACATTGGTATGGTTACCCAAATAGGACCTATTCCAATGGTTTTTCAAAACCGTTGGTATATGTCTTAGAAATCAATATACCTATACCAATAGTTTTGAAAAACTATTGGTATAAGTTATTTTTGGGTACCTATTCCAATGATTCTCTTAAACTATTGTTATAGGTACTATAAATTAATGGACCAATACTAATTGTTTTAGAAACCTATTGGTATAGTTTTCTTTTAGGTTTATATACTGACGGCTCTCTAAAACCATTGGTATATGACTATTTCTATAGACCATATTTCTAGTAGTGTGAGTATATCGTACCTTTATTATATAGGAAAAAAGTGGTTTTTTTACATATAAATTTTTGGTAAGTACATTGAAATATATATTTATGTCAATAAGAGGATATATAATAAAAGGAAACATATTTTAGGTTGATGATGCAAAAAGTTCATACAACTTGAGTGTGAAGGCATAAAATCAATTATGGGGTTGAAGACTTTCCCAAATTGGTGAAATGAATATGAGAAAGATTACCTATGGATATAATTTTCATTATGATTCAATTATTAAGAGATAAATAAATTAAATTTTCATTACATTTCAAAAGTGCTATATTGTTAATTCTTTATACAAGAAAGTGGATAGTCAAACATTTCTCCCATTATATGTCATTCATTTAACTTTTTAGCGGCCTTTTAGGAAGAAATAAACTAAACAAGATAAATATTTTATTTCTTTTATTGATATATTCACTAATATTACTTGAATTATATTTATAAATCATTACTCAAAGGCATTTAATATGTTTAAGAGTATTAAAGAAGTGCTGAAAATGAGCATGGTTTCTCTTTAAAGAAGTTATAGATGGATAACGGTGTTCAATACACATGTTATATGTTTAATTAATATCTTATAAATCATAATATTCTTCATGAATTTAGTAAAAAAATACCCATAACAAAATACTATTTCTAAATAAAATAATAGGATCTTAGTGGAAATAGATCACACCATGTTAGTGGAGAGTGATACTTGTCATTTTTTCTAGAGGCAATCTATTAGTATAGAGGTTCATATTCAAAACCATGCTTTATTCCAACTCAATAAAGATATGATGTCACACAATATTTATTATAAGAATATCCAAAACATTAAATAATTTTGGATATTTAAAATCCCTTGTATTATCAAGGTGAAATATGTAAACTTGGGAAAGTTTGAACAAAGAGGAGTTGGAAGTATATCCCTTGATAATCCTCCAAACTCAAGAGAATGTCATTTATACAACAAAGTAGTAGGTAATATTATGGATAGTGTTGATGTAAAAATTTCATGAGACTAAAATAATGAAGTCATTCATAAATAAGAAAGATTTATAAGAGAATACTATAAAGCAAAAATTATTGGGAAGTGGGATGAGGTTTCTAAAAATAGTGGAATTTCAATAGAAGAACGGCTTAAAGATGATTATTAATATATTTCCAATGAAAAAGAAAAAAAATTAACTCATCCAAGGATGATAAAGTAGGTGGGTGTATAAAATATTATTGGAGATAAAGGACACCCAAAACAAACTAGGAGAACTTTGAGGATAGTAATGAATACCTCATTGATTTCATAGGTTGTTCCAAGATATGTAGATGAATTCTTGGAGCATCAATATTGTATCAATTCTATTAATGAGTATTTGTATTATATCAATAATAATGGTATGTTGGTACCCAATCCAAATAAGAAAAATGTTATTAAAAATTGTGTATTCTATAATAAATTGATTGAGAAATGAGAGGTTATGAGAAATAGGGAATTATTTTTATGCATCGGCTACCCACAGGTAGAAATAATTGATTTCAATGATACTTTTGTATCAATTTTTATGATTCAAACAATTAGTATCTTTCTTATTATCACTTCATAGTGATGATACAATATTTTCCAAATATATTTCATGTCAACCTTTCTCAATGGAGACTTTGAAGAGGAAGTGTACATTAAGTAACATAATGGATTGTTTCTTTGATAAGATAAAGGAAATGTTTACAGGTTAAAAATAATTTATATGTATTAAAAAATCCCCAATATCATTTAATTTCAAGTTAGGATCTTTCTTTAATTCACTAATATTTAGGAAGGGATGATTTTACAAAAACTAATGCACAAAAGATAACAAACAGATATTATTAATTATTATATTATATGTATATGGTATAATTTTTTCTATAAATGAATAATATGTTTATAAGAAGTTTTATTTGATGATAAAGTAAATTTTTGAGATGTCCATTCTTGGGAAGATGAAGTATTTCTTGGCTTTAAAATTTTATCAAGGGTAAGTTCATATTTTCTTTTATAATAGAAGTGTGACTGAGAGATTCTATAGAATTTTGAAATAAAGGATTCAAAATTGGTTCCTACTCTAATTTTAGTAGAGCATAAGTTATAAAAGGATAAAGATTGAAAATAAGTTGATTCAAGAGATTTCATAAAACTGATTGGGATATTACTCTATTTAACTTCTTTGGGACTATATTTAGTTTATGTTGTTATATTATAATCCAGATTTCAAATTGTACCAAAACAATCACATATTTTGGTTTCAAATATGATCCTTAGATATATGAAATGAATAGTTAATTTTGTTATGAAATATGATAGTAATGGAAGGATAAATATGTTTGGATATCTGTGTTTTTGTGTGTGAAGATTGAACTATAAATGTTGATAAAGAATATCAATATTCAATAGAGTTTTCTTTATTAGAGAAAGGTGTGTGGTGTGTAACATAAAGAATCAATGTTTAGTGACCTTGAGTACTACCTAGGTAAAATATGTTATCGAAACTCAATAAAGACCCAATTTATGTGGATGAAAACTCAATTGTAAGATATCATGGTGGATGTGAAGTTTTTCTATTAGTGGTATGTGATAATTAAATTATCATTAATATATCAAGAAATTTGATTCAAAATTCTCAATCAAAGCACAATGACATCAAGAACTACTTTATAAAAGATTTGGTAGATCAAGGAGTGTTGAAGAAATAGCTTGTTATAATCTTGAAGAAAATAGTTAATGTGTTTATTAATCCGCAACCTATATAAAATTTTCAAAAAATAAGGTTGGTGATGATAGTTCAAAATCAATTCATTCAATGATAAGGTATGGTGATTATGTCCTCTCTATTATTATCTTTATATTTTTTTCAAAGGGGGAGTATAACAACAAAGAATTTAAAATATATATTTTTTACTTAAGGTGTAGAATATATTTAGAATTTTTTTTTAAGTGGGAAAATGTATGGATTCAGCTTGTGTGTGTGTGTCTGTTAAGTGTGTGAACTATTCTATTTTTTTATCATATGTGAAAGAAGTTTTTGTTTAGAACATACAGTAATAGTCTTGATGAATTTATAAGAATTAGAAGTTTTATATGTAAAAGATTTATTTAATAATTGGATGTGAGTTTCCATAATTGACTGTATTGATATTATTATCTATAGTACTTGTTTCTTACACCATTTTTGTTCATGTAGGATAAGAGTGACTGAATGGTGATTCATTTCTAAGTTTTAAATGGAGATTTGTGTTCAATGGTCAGTAATAATTTTATGGATCTAGTGGTTGTTTAAATTTGATGGTTGTAAAAAACCCAGAGGGGTAAATTTTTAATACCAGGTAAATAGAGATTACTAACACCAAGTTATAAGAGATTGTTGAGGTTGAAGAATATGGATTCCTAAGAATTTATGTGTTTTTAAAAGGGGGAGTTTTTTAAGTGAATTGAAGATTAATTAGATTTGATAAGCATTGTATTTTGTTTTAAAAATATTCACAAATTTTTTTTAACAAATTAATCACAATAAATATTAAATAATTAATGGTGTTTCAGTTGAGGTAAAGTTATTTTAGGAGTTTAGAATAAGACTATAATTTGGAATATGGTGTTTTGGATATTTTGTAGTGTTACAAATGAAACAAAACTATAATTTAGGTGTTTACACTACAATGCATGACATGTAAGATTATAAATATATTAAAGTAATTTAAAATCATGAAACAACTAAAGGTTTCATGTTTTTATTATAGACTAAATCTAACAATGTTTGAATTGGTATTTTAGATCATGTAAATCATGATACAAAGGAATCTTTTTTTGTTGTAAAGTTTATATTCATAGTTTAATGAAGAGCATGTAAAAAATTAATGCTTATAAGGATTATAGGTTCTAGGTTTTCACACTACAGTGTAATGGATCATGTATTTATGAACCTATATGAGAATAATCATGTGAATTGGGAAATATAGGTTTTCATTGTGAAGTTATTGGTTTTTCTGTGAAGAATAAAATCATATTTCAATCTATATTCTATAAAAATTTAGTGTCGATATATTTGTGAAGATTTCCATTTGTCATGAAAAACTGAGTAGGTCATTCTATAATATATATTTGGTTTTTAATAAGTTGAAAAGTAACCATTATATCATGATGTAGTGCCCCATGTTTGTGTTTTTAACAATATTATCATGTCACTATGAATATGGTCACACTGTGGTGGATGAAAAATTATATAATTTAAGTTGTTTTATAATTTGTCCCACTTTTTTATTCAATGTATTATAAAAATAAATCCTTAAAGGCCCTAAATATTATATAAGGGTGTAAGGAAGGATTTTATTTATCTTAAGACTCAAAATAAAGTGGAAACATATATATTGAAATTTACTCATATGAATTTAAAATGGAAAGATACATTTTAATAAAGAGAGTCAAGCTTACTATTGGGTAAGATTATTTAAAGATAAAGAATTTGGAAAAGAAAATATATAGATAATATAGAATAATAGGAATAGGAAAAATAATATAATAATAATAATAGAATATGGAAGAAGCATGATGAAAACTTTATGGATGTCTACTTTGGGTGAAAACTCTCTTTTTGTTACTATTTCAAAATATCTATAATTTTTTGTGAGATATAAAATTAAATAAGTCAGGAAACATATTGGGTATAATGAATTCAAGGATAAACCCTACCTATTGTGCCTAATATGTTGAATCTAGTGGATAATATGATCATGGGTGATTCTGGATCATGGTAAGGATAATTCTGTTTATTTTTTCTAATGAACCTTATAAATTCTATTATTCATGTTTTTTTGTACATTTTTGTTAGTATAGATCTTAGATATATGTATTTTTATCCAACTTAATAAGTGTAAAAGGTTATTTGAAATAAAAATGAAAAAGTAAGTAAAATCATTGATTCACTTCTAGTTAATTCTCTCTAGTCTTGTGGTTCGTTTTCACTTTGTACTCTCACTCTTGTGTTCATATAGAAAATCATGTCTAGGTAAAGGGTTTTTTTGAATGTTATTAGATATAAAAAAACTTTGGTGGTAGTTAGTGTTTGTTTCCACCTAGTGGTTATAGTAAATGATGCTTATTTTAAGGTTTTTTTCCTTTATAATATTTTAGATAGGATGTTTACATATTATGAGTTTGCAAGTTTTATTTTATACTATGAATTATGGTGATTTATTACATTAATTCATGGTTTTTCAAGGTTAATCAATGGTTTTGATCTTTCATTATAATTTTTATGAGGCTTCTTATCTACTTTCTTTAGCTCTGGGGGTTAGGTTTTTTCATTTATAGCCACTAATTGATCTCTTCAATAGGTTTTTTAATGAAGAATGGGGTTTAAAATAATGTGAAATTATTGGGCTTCTAGTTTCATGGAAGTTCCCCATTTGTTTCTCCGATGAGGGATAATGGGTGTACGCTTGGTCTAGGTGGATTTCATTTTTCATCTTCTTCAATATATTTTCAACCTATATATGAATTTAGACCCTTATAAAATGGTGATTTGGGTTTAATTTTTTGTTTTATAACTACTTTTCTAGAATCAAGTTCTTTTTTAGTCTATAGGTTACTCCTTTGATCATTTTTTGGGTGTTGATCATAGATATTATACTATAAAACACCCTATTTTGGAGCACATTTGTATTGAAATAGAACAATCACACCCCCCCCCCTTCAAAATTAGTGTAGATATTGGTTAAAGTTTAATAAAGTTATTATCAATCAATACTTTTTGAATCTTGAATATATATCTATTATAATTTTAATGGTAAAGGGAATTGTCATCCAAATTTTCATAAGAAGGTATCAGGTGTTCAGTTAGAAGAACAAAATCTCAACCTCTTGAAAGGGAAAATCTTTATACAATTCTTACTGTTCCTCTCAGTAGTCCAGCTCTGAGAAAGATCCCCCTTGGTTGGTGAGGTTATTTCTTCCATGAGGGAAGGATTATCTTTATTGTCTATTGAACATATAATTTTTGGGAATATTTTTTCCTCTAATAGGACTACAAGTACTATTCCATCATATATAGATGCAGATCAAACTAATTTTCCTAGGTAAAACCTTGAACCCTTTATACATAGAGATGATTATCTTAAAGGGAATTAAATTATCAATTTGGATGACTATTTTTTCTCCAAGATTCTTTAGGAGCTAAATGAGGAAGTAAATATTAATTATATCAGCATTTCAAGAAGTCTTGGTAAAGTAGGGAATGAGAAAAATGTTTTTATATCGATATAGGGATCACCCTATATAATATCCTAACATAGGGATGGTGTTGTTGTTGTACAAGAGAGGCCATTTGGTGTTAATATGTAGAAAATATATGAGTTATTAGGTAAAGATGTAATGGAAAACAACGAAACTGAGAATTGAAAAGTTTCAGTGCCTAAGTAGAATAGAAATCAAGTGAGGTCCAAGACCACTATGACTATTCTTACTAAGGATGGTCTTTAAGCATGTCCTAAAGGATCCTCAAAATAAATTAAAGGAAACATTCCAACCCTAGACTCTTCAAAATGATATGATAGATAGGTAGATGATTACTTTATTTTAGGTATGAATAATGGGAAGAAGAATGTAATTGATTTAGGAGAATATTATATATATAAATGGAAAAAATAGTAAATAAAAATACTACTCTATCCTCACTAAATAAATGACTACTAGATCAATGGTTAAGTCCAATAGATCAAAGGTGAACATAAGTTCATCTTGTATAGGGGAAAAATTGGTGAAGTATAATATGGATTAATAGTATCCTGATAATTAAAAAGGTGCAGTTACCAAGACTGATCCCAAATCTAAGAAATCTAAAATTTGTGTTTAAATACTCATGCATAATCTCTTTAATGGAACTCCCTCATAGACACTACATTACCTCAAATGTGCCTCCCCATATTCCATAGGATTTAAACTAGAGGCAAGAAACTAACATAGTTATGGGGATACTATACCCTCTAAAATAAGGGCTAATATTCATACCTGAATCTACTGAAAATATTTTATAAACTTCCCTTATAAAGGACATACCAAAAACATAACAACACAAAAGAGGGAGACAAAAATGGCCCCACAATTAAAAATAAAAATTATTTAATAGTCAATATGATATATAAAAACAAAAAAATAAGTATTTGATAAACATGGATTCATCATATGAATACATAGAACGCTTTCCAGTTCATGTTGAAAAATAACTAAAAATAAACTATACTGGACTCTGGACCAACTCACATAATATCCCTACCTAATCCTCATCATTCATGAATATCTAACTAAACCATGTATCCATCTCTAATAGATACATGTGTATTAAGATAATATGGGTAGGTATACCCACATCCATCAAAACTCATATTGTGTAAGCGGGTAGGGGTGTGTCTAATGACCCGGTAAGAATCCCCAATTCCTCAAAAATACTGAGTGATACAATGATAATGTGTATATGCATGATATATATATATATATATAAAGTTTAGTTTTTCCCATGAAATACACCCACCTAGAAACATAACATGAAATACACATGCAAACATACATGCAATGTTAATGTGTTCTAACTCATCCACCATGACACCTGACCATTCCTACATTGAAACCATTTCAGAATCCATTTTTCATATCATGCTACCAAACTCAATACCTAGACCATGACTAGGGACTAAGGGTAGGGTGTTATTCAAGACCTTGACCCATTACCTAAAGGAATAGGGTAAAGACCTAGGTCTCAAATCTCAACCCATTACCTTATCACTCAAGGAAGGGTTAATTTTATATGTCTTGCATCCCAGTTTAACCAAACTATCATTCTCACATGGGGAAAATCATTATCACAACCCAAGCATTCCTTCTTAAGAAACGGTATATACATCAAGCATAAAGAGGAATCCATCTTATGGTAGTCCAGCCGGCACACCTCACTCATGGTGAGGCCAATCCTCAATATCCTTCTCCACCAATGGTTTTATTTCTTATAACAATTACATATTTAATCATATAAAATAAATATAAAATAGGGCATGTATCATGTATCAAAACTCACCAACTCATGACCAGGGTGTTAGTCACTCGAGACCAAGACCCATGTACCAATCTTATCCCAACACTCTTATCAAGCCTCTAAGATGAATGTTTCATCCACCCAAACCAAACCACCACTTCGACACTAAAATAAATGTCACATTACAACACACACATCATATATCATAATATATCAAAAAAATACACATGAAATAACAAATAGGGAGAAAAATAAGCACACAATATTTGTAAAATAGGTCATTATTCTTTTAAGGTTAAATGGGCCAAAACCACTTTCAAACCAAGACCTTAGAATTTAATTTTAAATTAAATAAAATACTTTTTAAAAATAATTTAAAAAATAACCACATTCCCTTTTTTACTCATGCTTGGCCCTTATCCCAAATCCCATCAAAATATTCTTCAAAAAAAACCCCACTTCTATTTTGAAATACCATTTGAAATTTCCTTCCCCAATTCACAACATTTATCATGAAATTATATTTGAGTCCAACCTATTTGAAAACACATTTTAAAAAAGGAAACATTTTTATATTTTAAATAAAACACACACCAATGATAAATCCACAAAGAGGTTTATTAAATCAACATATTGTGTTTAAGGGAGAACTCTTGGGGAGATATGATGTTCATTTCTGGGAATGGGGTATTATGAAATCCTTGTGTCCTTGGTGTGTCTTTATTTTTTTATTTTTGATTTATTTATTTTTTATTTTTGGATGTTTCATGTGATTAGGTTTTTAAAACATGAAAATGGGGAGACAATATAGGAATCATAGTTATTACATGGTTAGTGTTAACCATGCACCCTAATCATGTGAAGGTGAATGAGACATTTTGAAGGAATATTTAGGGTTGGTGAATGTTTTACCAAACCATGCATTCAAACCTTGAAAGTTTGCCCATATGAATCTATTGGATCTCTTATGGTTGTCACATAGTTTCCCAAACTATGCGGCCAAAATGTACAATCTCTATAGAATTGGAAATGAGAAATTACCAAATTACTCATGTTGGATTTTAACCCTATTTGTCTACCATTTTCAATTAATACCCTTAGATAATATTCTCTCGGAAATATCCTACCTATATTAAATCTATCATGGTGTACACCGTTCAATACAAGTGTGTTTCTTCTAGGTAAGCACTCATTTCTCCTTCATTTACCATTCATCCATTTTTCTCTTTCCATTCTTTTCTATGTTCTTCATTTATTTTTAGCCCGATTGGTCTAGTGGTCACTCTCATGGCTATGGTATGATCTAATATTAAATTTATGAGCTTATATGGTACATAAGTGTCCATTTTATTATTATATTATATTATTTAAATATGGTAGTAATATTTTAATTATTTTAGGTAGGTGTTTCTCAATATTCTTTATTACTTGAGTTTTCCTAAGGGTTTTTTAATTATTATTCAAATAAATTCTTTATGGTTGGTTTATAATTTTTCTTTATTTTACCTTTGAATTATATTTGATAAAGTGGGGTTTTTAAATGGTTTTCATGGGTTATATTATACAAATCTAGTTTTTATACAAAAGGGTGTTTGATTAATTTCCTCTTAGGATTGTTTTGGTTTGAAAATATTTTTGAAGGAATTTTTGAATGGATAATTATTTATATAAAAAAATTCTTGGTTTTGTAATTTTCTACATTCTATAAAGGTTTGTATAGATTTTGTTTATTTGATATAGATTCTTGATATTTATTCCATGATACACCCCATGTCATTGTTTCTTATATAATAAATTATTTTTATTTATTTTATGTTTTCCTGGAGTTTTGACATTTTTTGAGTGCTTTAGGAGGTATTGGAGAGCTTCTAGCCTGAGCTATAATAGGCTACGCTATATCCTAGGGAGGCCACACCATAGTAGCTAGACTTGGTTCTCTTCGGTCTTCCCAATCAAGGTGATCCATAGTGTAAGTTTGGGGATACACCATAGAACACAATTAATATATGACTCCATGCCAGAGTGCAAAGGGTTTTGTCTAGGTGGTCTAGGGGCTTAGAAGCCTCGGACCATCCATCACATTCACCTCCAAATCACAGCTTGTATCACCACTCCATAAGTGTTCCTAGAGAGGCACCCCACTATATAGCAGGTAGGACCATGCCTTGGTTTATGCCTACCCAGTTTAAAAAAATGAAATTAATTATTTTCCCCCACTAGCTTTAACAAGATTTTATCCTCCTTCCCCTCCCATTTTCATGTGGTTTATGTCCATTTATCCTTCAATAGAGATTCTCCTTCCCCATATTTAATTCATGGTAACTTCCCTCCATATTTCAAATGATATTTAAGGTATTTATCCATTGTTTTCTCCTTCCTATTCTTGTTTATTCCCTCCTACATTTCTTATAGGGTTTTCTATCCTCCTAGAATCCTAATCATTATTCATGGAGATTTAGGGCTTTTGGTTGGTTTAATCCTAAGATTTTGGTTTATTAAGGTTTATAGAAGGTGGTTCCTCCTTATTTGGTAATCCTTTATGAAAGGTGACAAGTTTTAGCCTATTTTACATTTAGATTTAGGTATGTGTTTCTATGTTATTTCTTTATTTTGTAATTCATGAAGTGATTGAGATTTATAAACTTGTTACGATAAAATTATATCCATGTATGATTTTTTTGGTAGTTTAATAAATTGTTTATATCAAATTTTATCCAGGAATAAAAGGGTTTCCTTTCAATATTTAAGTATCATTTTGAAATTAAATGTTTTTTCATACCAAGTGTTCATATAAATTCCAATGATACACTATTAAATGGTTTTTTTGATAAATGCAGGTCTTATTCCCCATTTTTATTTCTAAAGATAGAGAACCATGTTTTAAATGATGTTTTTATTTTCAAAAATGGGGTGTTTTTTGTAAATGTTTTTAAAAGGGTTATTTAAAAATCATGATTTGAAATAAAAGGTAAGGAATTTTTGTTCTGATTCATTCTTTTTTAAAAGGGTCATTTAGAACTTTTTAAAAAAAATGGATTGATTATTATGAGACCCTCATTGATTTCTCAATGTTATTATTCACCCATTATAGGTTTTTTATTATATTTTGATGACCATATGATTTGAAAGAGGAAAATTTTTTAAGGGTGTTAGATTTGAGGTGAGATTTATCATGTATACTTATGATTCATGTGTTGATCATTTTTTAATTTTTTTTCACCTCCACTTTAGATTGGTCTTGCAAACCTGGGTAGCTGAGTGGGAGATACAAATTTATACTACACTATTTGGTACACAGGTTACTAGTTCCCCTTGTTGTGTGTTAGGCCAAGGATAGAGGGGATTCATCATTTTGATGATGTCAATATGGGCTAGTCATGTGGATTTTGTATTTTTTTATACAAAATAGGCTTGATGTTGTTCATATAGTGATAATACTATTAGGGTCATCTAATTTTATGATCTATGGAGTTTCTCATAACACAGCCTAAATGGACCAAAATCCTTGATTAATTTCTCATAACAATCATTTATTGATTAATAGTTTATGTAGTGTCACATACATGACTTATTTTAAAGTTATTTTATCATTTAATTTACATTATTTCTTTTTTTGAGGTTTTCACATGCATTTTGGAGGAAATGGTGGGTTTTCAAAAATTTGGGCCAAACCGTGAGCCGATTTCCAGATTTAAAAACCAATTTTTTTTATTTTATAACTCATTCATTTTTCAAGATTTTACAACAATTTCACTTCTCAATTGACATACCCTAATATATAAAAACTACCATATCCATTTTGGCCTCATAAAAATCCATAATCATGATGGATTTGGGTTTTTTTATTAAGGTTTTGGGCCAGCCTAAAATCCCATTTCCTACTTTAAGTTTTATTTTTAATATTTTAATATCTCATACAATAGTTACTATTTTTCGGTTATTCCACCTCCCACTCGAATCCAAAAACCTAAGGAGAACCCATAGTATCTATTTCGCCGCTTTTGAGCTCATTTGCTTCACAAATTTGGGCGAAACTTCTCTGGATTTCTCAAATCGTCCAAATTTTAAGTGTTAAATTGTTTCTTTCATAACTCCTTCAATTTCTTATCTTTTTTCCCCATTTCAGTCCCCACATGACCTTATCATCCCCATTAGAGCCTCCATATCAGTTTTGGTTGCTTGGAGATTCAAATTCTGGTGTATTTGGTTCGTTTGATTCAAGATGTTTCAAGTATGTGTTTCTTTCCTTGATTTTTTCCCCTTCCTTAGGGTTTCTTTCACCCTTTCTTGAAGTTATTCATGTCAAAAAGTTGAGGTTAGAACATAGGGTTTGATATGGGGTATTTTTGGTCAAATATTGTGGTCTAGGTCTGGATTTATCTTCCTTTAGGTGTGGCAGTGGTGTGGTTGATGTTTCACACAATGTTTTGAGAGTTTCGGCATAAAAAGTAGGTGATTCCATGTGTAATCATTTCTAGATGACTTAGTCTGATTGAATTACTTATTATGAATGTTCCAAATATGCTGTGTGTGGTTTGAAAACTGTTTATGTTAGATTTGGTGAAGCATTTATTTTTATAGTTTCATTTTAGCTTAAAATTGGGTGTTTTCCATGTGTAACCCTTTGGGTATTGTTTGGGTGCATTTTATAACATATGAAATTGGTTTAATAAATATTGGTTGGGCTGAAAATTATGATTTGGTTGGGTATTGTTGTGCCATTAGGTTTTAAATAGGTTTCTTTTAATGGTTTTAAGGTGTAAAACCTTATTGTACTTCTTGAAAATAATTTTGAAAACGTGTGCTTTCCATGTGGATCTTTTGTGGTATAATTTGAGGTGTTTTTATAACACTTGGTGTAGTTTCATAAATGTTTTTGGGGCTTCAAATTCTGTTTTGAATTTTTATTGGTGTGATTTTGTCCTTGAAATATGGTTTTGAAATGGGTTTTATGTGAAAAGATTTGGTACACTCTTTAGAATTTTTTTATGAAAGTTTTGAATGGTTTAATTATTTATGTAAGAGATGAAACCATATTGGAAAAATATTTTGGATTTTTTATACTTTCAAATGGACCATTTGAAATGTGAATAGTTCATTCATGTGATATTTATCCTCTTGTAAATGTTTTATAAAAATGTCTAATGGATTTACTGAAATGTGAAAGAGGTGTGAATGTGATGTGGGCTATTTGTGTGAGTGCAATGTGAAAAATGGATTTTGTTTATAAAAAGAGTTTTATGAAACATGTGAGTGGGTTTTTATGTGATGTTTATCATATTTGGAGGGACTTTATAAAATTTTTAAAGGATGTGTTGGATTGTGAAGGTTATGAAAAAAGTTTTTTGGGCTATTTTGGTGTGAGTTTGATTTCAAAATGCATTTGAATGAAAAGTGTAATTTGTGACTTGTGTGATGTACATGGTCCTGTTTGGTTAATGTGTGATGTGGAAGTGATATTTTCATGTGAAAACTGTATTTCTTGTCCTGTTGAAGTTTTTTGAGCACAAAGGGAAAACATGGGTATCTAGGTGGGTGGACATGTACTAGTATGCTAGTGAATCCGTGGGGTTTGGCCTCAGTTTCACTTATCAAGAATGACACTTAAAATTCTAACTAAACTATGATGATGATGATTGGGGGCCACTAGGTTATGGGTATTTTCCCTACTAGTGGGTCGTGCACGATAATGGATATTTTTTGTAGTTACTCTCACCGAGATACGAGGTACCTGGGACCCACAGCTAGCTAGTGCCTAGGGGTTATTTATTATTGCTTGTGCTCATTAGATCATTTATAATTACCGTCGGAATATGGTATATTTGGCTGGAAAAAATTCAGTAGCTTTTGAATTTATTTTAAAATTGTTGATTCTTTAAATTATCCCACTTGAAAACTGATTTTTTTTGCATCTTTTAGAAATTGTAACTAGAAATTATATGTTTTTGAAAACTTTCATGCTTTTCATCTTTGAATGTTTATCACATGGAATCTATTAGTGGTGGTATTCTACTGGGCATTGTCTCACACCCTACTTACACCCTTGGGTGTATGTAGACTTGGTTTTTTTTGTTGTCGCAGGTTTGGGTATAACTTTTGTGCCAACAGTTTAGGTTTCCACCGGTCATTCATGGTGCAGTGTTGTGGAGATGGCTTGAGGGTGATGCCTCTTGCCATGTTGAGGTTCTTGGGATATTAATTTTTGGTTTTGTACCATTGTTATAGTCTTGTTGAGTTGTTTTAGACTATGTAATTTATTTCTAAATTTTTGTAAAACATTGTTTGGTTTGAAAAATCCAGATTCGTTTTACTGGATTCATTTGTTGTTTTATGTTTATAAACATGGGTAAATCATTCCCAATTCTGATTTTATGATACCCAGGAATTTGTGACATCCCGTGTGGATCCATAACACCCTTCGGTCCTTGTCACGGGCCAAGTTTGGTGCTGGTTTCGGTGGCGATCAGATTCGGTTCGTGACAAAATGGTATCAAAGGCGAGGTTCTGGTTAACTCTTTGGGTCATGTTATTTGGGGAAGCATTGGGATAGTCTGGAGTTAAGATTGTCGGGACTTGATATTCTAGTTATGGGTAGTGTTTATGATCACCATGCCTCATGATGGGATTCAATTTTCCAGGGGAAGTTGGGATTTATCTAATTCCTTTGGTTTTCTTGGTTTGATGATGATTAGGGGAGATGAAAAGGGAGTTGGGTTAATTGTCTCAGTGAGCTCGCAGGTCCTGGAAAGCCATTTGGAGTCGGGTATATTCCCTAGAACACTCTATGTGATAGTGAATTGATTGGGATGTGGCCTCCAACCCTATGTTCAAGTCACCCACTGAAACTAGTTTCCTCTCGCATTGTTTTTTGCTTTAGTTTTGCAATCTTGGAACATTGATTTTAAATTGAATTGGTTTTAAGAAGCATAAAGTTTTTGAGAAATGATTTTAAAATAAAGAAGGAATGGATTTATTTATGAAATGGTGGAACTGAATTTTCAGAATTTTTTTGAAATGGAAAATGGTGTTCTTACACCTCTTTTGAAAGTAGGAACTATATAGAATTTGGTTTTGAAAAAGTGTTTACAATAGAGTTTTCTAAGCAATAAAAGGGTGTTTTAATGGAATGAGATGTTTTGAAATTATAGTATATTAATTAAAAGTGAGTATTAATTTGAATTATTGGGATTTTAATTCCATGGTTAGTGGTCTTGAGAAAAAGGAAGTATTTGTTGATTGTTTTGGTTTTGAAAAGTGTAAAGGATTTTTTGTTTTACCTTTGGTATTTCCATGAGCGAACACATGCATGGGGTTATAGGGGATGATGGATGGTTAATGGAATAAATGGATGAGTTCATGGGTGGATATGAGGAGGGTGCCTGATGTGGTACAAAAACATGCATGTGTAAGGCCCATGGGGTACCATTGGTGGATACGCTAGTCGATGAACCATTTGTTTTCAAAGAAATGTTTTTAAAGGAAAACATGATGTCTTGATGACTGGTTTGGGATTGTGTGAGTTATTTGTTTTTTTTAAATGTTGATGTTGTGGGATGTTTTGATTTCAATAACCCCTCTTGTTCGAACTGTGTTTTGGGTTTGTGTTTGGACGGAAAGTTGGGTAGATTGATCGGTTAGTAGTCTCTTCTGAGATATGTTTCGGGACACCTTTTTTGTGGTTACCTTCATGTGTTTGGATCTAGTTTGTGGCATGTTTTGACCAATTTACCAGCTTGGTTGGGTCTTTGGGTTCTCTCATTGGTTAAGGTATTCCCCCATTAGAGGTTAATGCACAACTAAAGTGCAACCCGTATTGTTTCGCCATTGGAAAATCCTCCATTTGATCAATATAAGGAATATTTTATATATATTTGTTGATTGAGTTTACACCCATTCATTACGTTGATTTGTGGATCCTCTTGTATTGGGATAGTTCTTGTGGAAGGTTGAAAGAGACCTTAGTTTCTTAAGTTTCCTGATTCATCGAAGGTGGAAGCATTCTGGAGTTGTTAGTGTGGATGAGTGTCTCAATGGTGTCTAAGAGGGCCTCTAGGTTCTTCATAGTTTCTTTGAAGCAAGAGTTCTCATTAAACCACCAATTTTGGGATTTTGGTCAAGAGAGGCTATTGTGCCCAATTTTTGGACTAGTCTATTGTTTAGGGACTTTTCATAAGGTCTCATTCCATGTATTGTTTCTATTAATCGCAATAGTCATGTTCGGTGATGCATTGTGATGTTGTGTGCTCATTTGACAATAAAGGTGAAGGTCACGCAATCCTTTAAGGTTCTCCATTATGTGGCGAGTATGTCTCCCTTGGAAAAAACATCAAATCCTCTATCTTAGAGGAAGGTTTTTACGCATGTCCTACCCTTCTATTGTTTCTCTCCCAAAGAAACAAGGTGTGATGTTTGTACACCTTCTAATCCCTTGTTTCAGTGAAATTTCAGGTTTCGGTAAAGTGAGCTATGGAGTGTGTTACGTCTTGGTGAACCCATCAGGGTATGTGGTGTAGTTGTTTGTGGAATTGAAAGAATAATTTCCACACAGGGGTTTCCACAGCCTAACTGTGAGGCCGAAGATGCTTCAATATTTTGAGCTCCAGCCATAGGTCCTAGAGAGAAGCTGGCGCGTAGTTAGGGGAAACCCCAGTGTCATTTAAAACCTTGTACAAAGTCATATACTTAGTATGAAAGATGGTAAGAGTTTAAACCTATGGTTTCATCATCTTTCTTCTGTTGTTCTCATTCGGTGGAAATAGGTGGAGGGACTTGTACCCATGTCATCACCCAATATCTCCCCCCCCCCCCTTTTGGTTTCCATTGAGTCTTTGGAGAATGGATTGAAATCTGGCTAGACAGGTTGAGCACGCAGTTTGTACACGAATATTAGTGACCATGTGCTAGGAAGCCATGCAAAAAGAATGATCTGCACAGTTAGTGCATGGTTTCCCAAACCGCGTGGACTAATTGTGAAGCCTTCCCAAATCAATAGATTTTTTTCAAGTCTTTTTGTGTAGACCTACACCGGTCGGTTAAGATGGTTGGTTCTTGTGGTGGAGAGAACCACCATGGCTACCATGCATATTATTTTGGATATTTCTAATGGATGTATACCCCCTGTAATAGGGAGTCTATTCGGGCCTCCCCCTATTAGTGTCCTGATTCTGTCTTCGGAAAAAAATTTAAGTTGTCTCTTATAGTGGGGAGCCCATTTGTGTCTCTTCATACGAGTAACTCAGATTTTTTTTTCTTGGTCTTTCCTTGGAAGTAGGTATTATCATTCAGATATATCTAACTATCTACATCTTACTTGGGTAAACATTGAGATTGTATAGTTCCCAATGGTTTAGTTATATTTTGGTAAGTGTAACTTTGTTCGATGTTGTTGTTTGTTTAGGTAAATTTATTGAGTATTGTTCAGATTGTGTTTGAAGAGTTTTCATTTGGGATAAAGCTTGAATGTTCTTGATTATTTCAGGAAAGTGGTTTATCTTTTCATTGTGAGAGTAATCCTTCCTTAAATGATCACTGGAGGTGTTTTGTCCTTTGGGGGTGAATCTTGGCAAAGAATTACTTCTTGGTTTATCAGTTGGGTTTGGTTTTTGTATTTAGTCTAACTGTGGCTTTTCATGGGCGGAAAGTTTTATGGTGGGGATAATTGTCACATAAATGACTTATTTTAAAGTTATTTTATCACTTAATTTACATTATTTCTTTTTGGGGGGGTTTCACATGCATTTTGGAGGAAATGGTGGGTTTTTCAAAAGTTTGGGCCAAACCGTGAGCCCATTTCCAGATTTAAAAACCAATTGTTTTTATTTTATAACTCATTAATTTTTCAAGATTTTACAAAAATTCCACTTATCAATTATCATAACCTAATATATAAAAACTACCATATCCATTTGGGCCTCATAAAAATCCATAATCATGATGGATTTGGGTTTTTTATTAAGGTTTTGGGCCAGCCCGAAAGCCCATTTCCTACTTTAAGTTTTATGATTAATATTTTAATATATCATTCAATAGTTACTCTTTTTTTGTGATTCCACCTCCCACTTGAATCCAAATACCTAAGGAGAATACAAAGTATCTATTTTCTGCTTTTGAGCTCATGTGTTTCGCAAATTTGGGCAAAACATCTCTGTATTTCTCAAATCATCTAGATTTGAAGAGGTAAATTGTTTCTTTTATAACTCCTTCAATTTCTGCTCTTTTTCCCCCATTTCAGTCCCCACATGACCTTACCATCCCCATTAGATCCTCCATATCAGGTTTGGTTTCTTGGAGAATAAAATTCTAGTGTATTTGGTTCGTTTGATTCAAGATGTTTCAAGTAAGTGTTTCTTTCCTTGATTTTTTCCCCTTTCTTAGGGTTTCTTTCACCCTTTATTAAATTTATTCATGTACAAAAGTTGAGGTTCGAACTTAGGGTTTTATTTGGGGTATTTTTGGTCAAATATTGTGGTCTAGTTCTAGATTTATCTTTCTTTAGGTGCGGCGGTGGTGTGGTTGATGTTTCGCACCATGTTTTGAGGGTTTCGACATAAAAGGTAGGTGATTCCATGTGTAATAATTTCTAGATTAATTATTTTTATTGAATTACTTATTATGAATGTTCCTAATAGGCTTTGTGTGGTGCTAAAAATTTTTATGTTGGATTTGGTGAAGCATTTATTTTTATAGTTTCATTTTGGCTTAAAATTGGGTGTTTTCATGTGTAACCCTTTGGGTATTGTTTGGGTGCATTTTATAACATATGAAATTAGTTTAATAAATCTTGTTTGGGCTGAAAATTATGATTTGGTAGGGTATTTGTGTGCCATTATGTTTTAAATAGGTTTATTTTTATGGGTTTAAGGTGTAAAACCTTATTGTACTTCTTGAAAGTGATTTTGAAAACGTGTGCTTTTCATGTGGATCTTTTGTGGTATTGTTTGAGGTGTTTTTATAACACTTGGGGGTAGTTTAATAAAAATTTTGGGGTTGAAAATTCTGTTTTTAATTTTTATTGGTGTGATTTTGTCCTTGAAATATGGTTTTGAAATGGGTTTTATGTGAAAAGCTATGGTACACTCTTTAGAATTGTTTTATGAAAGTTTTGAATGGTTTAATTATTTATGTAAGAGATGAAACCATATTGGAAAACTATTTTGGATTGTTTATACTTTCAAATGGACCATTTTAAATGTGAATAGGTTTGTCATGTGATATGTATCCTCTTGTAAATGTTTTATAAAAATGTCTAATGGATTTATTGAAATGTGAAAGAGGTGTGAACGGGATGTGGGCTATTTGTGTGAGTGTGATGTGAAAAATGGATTTTGTTTATAAAAATGGTATTATGAAACATGTGAGTGGGCTGTTATGTGATGTTTATCATATTTTGAGGGGCTTTATAAAATTTTTAAAGGTTGTGTTGGATTGTGAAAGTTATGCAAAAAATGTTTTGGGATATTTTGGTGTGAGTTTGATTTCAAAATGCATTTAAATGAAAAGTGGAATTTGTGACTTGTGTGATGTACATGGGGATGTTTGGTTAATGTGTGATGTGGAAGTGATATTTTCATGTGAAAACTATATTTCTTGTCTTGTTGAACTTGTTTGAGAACAAAAGGAAAACTCGGGTATCTAGGTGGGTGGACGTGTACTAGTATGCTAGTGAATCCGTCGTGTTTGGCCTCAGTTTCACTTAGCAAGATTGATGCTTAAAACTATAACTAAACTATGATTATGATAATTGGGGACCACTAGGTTATGGTTATGTTACCTAATAGTGTCTCGTGCACAAGAATGGATATTTTTTGTGGTTACTCTCACCGAGATACGAGGTACTTGGGACCCACAGCTAGCTAGTACCTAGGGGTTATTTCCTATTGCTTGTGCTCATTAGATCCTTTATAATTTCCGTCGGAATACGGTATATTTTGCTGGAAAAAATTCAGTAGCTTTTGAATTTATTTTAAAAGTGTTGATTCTTTAAATTATCCCACTTGAAAGATTTTTTTTTTAAGTTTCATCTTTTAGAAATTGTAACTAGAAATTACATGTTTTTGAAAACTTGCATGATTTTCGTCTTTGAAAGTTTATCACATGGAATATATTAGTGGTGGTATCCTACTAGGAATTTTCTCACACCCTAGTTACACCCTCTTCTGTAAGTAGACTTGTTTTTTTTTGTCGCAGGTTTGGGTATAACTTTTGTGCCAACAGTTCAGGTTTTTACCTATCATTCATGGTGTGGTGTTGTGGAGATAGATTGAGGGTGATGCCTCTTGCCATGTTGAGCTTCTTGGGATATTCATTTTTTAGTTTTGTACCATTGTTATAGTCTTGTTGAGTTGTTTTAGACTATGTAATTCACTTTTGAATTTTTGTAAAACATTGTTTGGTTTGAAAAAACCAGATTCGTTTTATTGGATTCATTTGTTGTTTTATGTTTATAAACATGGGTAAATCATTCCTAATTCTCATTTTATGATACCCAGGCACTTGTGCCAACCCGTGAGGATCGGGAATGCCTTTCGGGCCTTGTCACGGGCTGGGTTTGGTGTCGGTTTTGGTGGCGATCAGATTCGCTTCGTGACATGTAGGGTATTCCCTATTTGTATATATCCTCTTAAGATTGTTTTATTTTATTGCTATTTTTATTTTTCACTTCTGTTCTTATCCTTTAATATATTGGTGTCTAATCTTCTAATTATTTATTCTTTTAGGGTTTCTTTGGTTTCCTAAATTATTTTTAAAATAGATTTTTGGAAAGGTGTTTTCAATAAATAAGGTATGGTTTAATTTTCATTTAGTTTTTTATTAAATGATTTGAATGGTGAAAATAGATTCATTTTTTTGTTTTAAATCAAAGGCCACTATTTCAGGTTTTAAAACTGTTTTATTACTAATCATGTTTTCCAATTATTTTAAAGAAATTATAATTATTTAAAAATGATGGAATATGGTTTAATTTCACTACCCTCTTCTTAAAATTAAAAACCATTATTTTTATTATTTTTTAAACTTGTATTTATGAATTTTTAAATATGATGAATTTCATAGACTCCTTGGAAAGATCCTACTAGTCCTATTAACTCACACCTTTCATACACACTAATGTAAATGTATGTAGATATTATTTTTTATATATTTTTTTATTTATATTTCCTACCACTTTCTTGAGCCACTAATGAGTGAGTGGGTAGGTGGTGAAAAACCTTAGGTTTCATAGAGATGATCTCAAAGTTTAGTTCATGTTTTTTTCTTGGATGTGGTTATGTATCATCCAAGAAGTCCTTTTTTATTTTATTTATTTTCAAATTATTATATATTGTGTCTTATTTATTTTTAGATAATGTATGAAATCCTTTATAAGTGAGTTGAATCATAATTTTTAGTTATTATACATTTGTTTCTCTTATCTATTTTTTTCTGCTTATTTTTATTTTTCATGGACATCTAATAAATTAATTCCCCATGTTAGATTTTTAGAAAATGATATGTTGTCATTATAATCATATTTGAGGGTAAAAATTTTCCTCAGAGTGTATCCCTTGATTCTCAATCACTAGTTTCCTGCTCATGGGGATCAATAATTCTCTTAAAGTCTAGTGGCAAGTTGGGATAGTTGAAGTGTCAGGTTATCTTAGGATGGTCTATTATAATTGGTATAATATCCTAGGTTCTTGAATAATCTAAGTACTTGAAAATATCTCTTATTATTTTGGGAGTCTAGTGGTATATATATAAGGTTGTCGAGACTCAATTGGTGAGTGTATAGATAGTCTAGATATCTATTTCTCATTTAAAACCTTGAGTTTACATGGGTAGTCAGGACTTAAGTCTTGGATTTTGATTTATTTCATGGATAGTTTTATTTTATTTTGATGTGGTAAAGTGGAATTTGAATATCCAATGAGATATTCCAATGATTTTAGGGGTTCCATTTAAAATTAGGTAGAAAGTGTAACAAGTAATAGAGCTACATGATAATCTCAAACGGGTTGGTAAATCATATGGAGTCCATGTATATGGTTTTTAGGATTTAAAATATCATGTTTCGTGGTTGGAACATATCCCACTAAACTTTGTATCCAAACCATGTATAGATCAACACCCCTTTATGATTTTTTTAACCTCTTGTGGTTTTGGATGTCTCTAAAATTGGTTCCCACTTCTTGGAGAAAAATTTAAAAAGGTTTTTATTTTATGGGAGTGGATTTTTTCCTATTGTGTGATATTTTTCTCTATTTATTCAGGATGTTTATAGTTTCATTTTTTATGAAAAAGGGGAATTTCAAAAAAATGTGATTTCAAAACCATCTTTTGGGGTGGTTTAATAAAAATTCTCTCATTGTTATGAGGTTTTTATATAGTAGTTGGTTTAATTATGGTATTTGTGAAAATAATATTTTGAAATATAAGTGATATTTTATATAAATTATTTAAATGAATATATTTAAAATATAAATAGTTTAAAATTGTAATTAAGGTGTAATATGAATTCGTTTAATTTTGAAAATGGATTAGAGTGTTTAAAAAAAATAAATTATTTGTAAAATATAAGGGTGATTTGTTTCTAAAATATATTTTTTTGGTAAAAAGTATATTTTAATAGGAAATTTTTATTTTAGTTTGTAAATTTTAAAGGAAATAAGTTTTTTGATCAGAAAATGATGTGTTTTAATTTGGTAGATTTATGTTTTTTATTTTTCCCATATATTTTAATGGGTATTCTTGGTTTAAATTAGGAGGCATGAATTGATTATGTTCATATCTTATTTTATTTATAATATTTCTCCCATAAATGTCAAGAAATAATGAATATTGATTTTCTATAAGGATGGTCCTCTTGGTGAATCCTCTCATTACTTGGAGAAAATTACTTAATTTTCATACTCGACTCGAACTCTGTATAGAGTGGTGGACTCAAAATATTCTCTATTCTTTAACCCCATCTTAGACTTCTTAAATCAGGGAATTCCCTATTTTACATATTATCAAGGTTTAGACGGATCCATGGAGTGGATAGAAATGATAGATGGGATCCTCAATTCTTTTGAGACTACTGAGGCATCAAGGGTGAGAGTTTTTATTAGATTTCTAGTTAAACTGATCCAACTGTGGTGGGAGTTGATGGTTCCTTCTAAATTGTTACAGTGCTTGTGTTCGTATGGGTATTAATCTTCTAGCAGGAATTCAAATTTTGGAATTTGGTTGATGGTTTATTTTGAGAAACAAGATTATGAATCTAATTATAAAGGTTGGAATTCTTAAAAAATGGTTTTTGGATGAAGTTTAGGAGAACCTTGGAGGGGATCAGGTGGATATTGTAGCCTTGGATACAACAAATGACTGGTCATCTTATCAGAACCATTGGACACTTGATGTTGTATAGAATTAGTAGTTATTATTTCTAGAATATATTTGCCTACTGGTGGGAATTTAAAGTGGAAGAATGGAAATTATACCCCTTGGGTTTTATAAGGTTGATCCCCCTCTTCCCTACTTTATTGTGTTCATGATTAGGGGTCATCCTCCCCATTTACCTATTCCATGCCCTATAATTTGGGGTTGTTTTTTAAGTGATATTATAGAGATTAAAGTTAAGATTCACCCTCTAGTTTTCCCCTATATTTATTCCATTTTTTAATCTAATTTTGGTTTCTTATAATTAAGGATTAAATCTTGATTCAACATAATCATGGTGGAATTTATTGTGGATAAAGGGGATTCTATTTTTATTGTTAAGGTGATGTCTCATAATGTCCTCTGCATGATATGGCTCGTTTTTTTCATTAAGATATGTTGTACAATGATTTTTTCATTGTTTTTCATTAAAATTAAATCAATTTATTAGTGTAAATGGAAGTATAGGTTAGGGATTTGTCTTGGGTTGGGTTTGAGGTTGTGATGAGGGTGAAAGGCACCTCGTTTTATAAAGAAGAAGAAAGTGTTGGGTGTCCGATGAGTTAATGGGTATTATGCCTATATGTAATTAATTTTTAAAATTAATTTCAATAGTTGTAATTAATAAATTAATGATTTATTATGATATTTAGGGCCTTGAGTGAAATGTTTATTGCTAGTGTAATGTGTATGTCCTTATATGAGTCTTGGTGAGATTGTACAGGATTGTAAGTAGTTGTTGGTTTAAGGATTTAAAATTATAAGATTTATGGATTGAGGTAGGCTGTCCTGAGTACTCTCCCTATGGATTATTTCATTTTTGTAATAGTGAATATGATGTGTAGACTCACCACTAATGGTTTTGGCCTATTTAAGTTAGATAATTTTCATTTTTAAATTTGATAAAGTTTTAATTTAAAATGAATTCCCAAGAATGAGTGAATTCCATGTTCCATAGCAGACCATGGAGAACTAAATTGTTTTCCCAACCATTGATGGTTGGGATCGTGACTATTGATGTGATACCCTATGTTTTTTGGGCTTCTCGAGGGGTGTGACCAAGGTGAGTGTATTTTAATGTCCCTTTTCTAGGAACCTCAAACACCTCCAAAAGGGATTTTTAGGAATTACTTGAGATTAATGTCTTGAGAAGACCATGTGAGGAGCCATGTGACACATTAAAGTTGTTGGGATTATCGAATATAACTTGGGAAACCAATGCTTCTTTTTTGAGACGTATTTGTCCTAGGGGGGATAGAATATAGGTTGAAAAAACTAATATTTTGTTTGGGTGATTTAATCAACTTATATGAATTTGATATTGATATGGTACTTGGGAAATCTCATGAATTCGTGGCCTATGAGGCATACCCTTGAGTTTTATGAGTCTTTGTTATAATTTTGATGATATCGAGGGATGGGATGTCCTTCAAGAATTAGGTATTAACCCTAGAGACTATTGGTGATTGGGGATCCATTGATGGATTCAACTACTTATTTACTAACTTAAGGAACCAAAGTGGGTGTCTTGTTGATAGAATGACATTGATTCAGTGCATATGGTAGGTTAGGTATGGTTTTGAGTGTCGCCTTAGAACCCAAACCAATATGTAAGCCCGATAGGGCTGAGATGATGGTCACAGGTGTGGGTATTCATCCAAACCATAATGTGTTTTTATTTTATTACTTGTTATGATATGTGATTTTCCAAGATTTATTGGAATAATATATTGGTCCGGGAATTAGAGTGATTTCCCATGATGCCTAAGAATTACTTGATTAAGATAGATGAGGCCTTGGGATACATGTAATGTCTAGTATCCATTCTCATAGTATTTTACGGGAAGATTCATAGTCTGACTAACATCTAGTGTGTGTATGGTTGATGTAGTAATGAATTCTTAGAGATGATTCCTAGGATCCAACATTTAATTTGTTGATTTCATGTATATAATAATACCTATGATTCTTGGGATTCCTCTAATACAGTGAGACCATTATGAATTCTTGGAGATCCTAAGATTCGAATGGAAATACCATTAGACCATTCTGAATTACTAGGACTTCCAGGATTTGAATGGTGGTATGAGGTGCCAGGTGGGAATATATACCTAGGAATGGATGTTTTACATCCCAAGGGTGACTATCATACCCCCTTTATTGATGCCTAATATACCCCTAGGATCAGGTGGATGCACCAGTTTGGTTCAATTGAGGATCCATGAGATATGAAGACTTGGGTTAGTGACCACGAGATCTAGGAGGGTATTCCATTCAATTTCTTAGTTCTCCTAGTAATAGTTCATTCCTAGATGTATAGTATTTATTAGGGACTCTCCCTACAATGAATTAGACATCATCCTAGAATTTAGAATGTTTGTGTACTATTGTGGGGTTCATCTTGAGGGATTTATGATGAGGGATGTCTGGTGATTCCCTAGTTTCCTATACTCATCATGGTGGAGGTGTGAGTGTGGGATCCTTATAGTGTATATAGAGGTCCCCCTAAGTTGATTATCATGTTAAGAGGCATTCTGGAACTAGCTGAAATAGGTATAGTCAATTAGGGTTATGGACCTAAGGATCAGTGGTGGTTTTATTTATTTATTTGTTTCTTATAGCTTATTTATTGTTTTCTATTGAGAATATCACATGCACATATCACTAAATTTTTAGTTTTTTAGGGGGATGTATTGGTGTTTCCCTAAATAGTTGTGTAATCACACCCTGCCTGAAATTTCATTACACTTGAGTACCTGGGAATGATCTCATGTGGTTATAGGTATAGGTTGGGTTGAGTCTCAACATTATGTGTTCGATCTGAAGTATCTCAAGTGGGACATATTTATGGGGATGATTTATGTATTGGATCTAAAATATAGCCTTATGTATTTCATTATTTTATTTATTTATTTGTGTATATAGTCATCCTAGTGGACAATCCATCTTGTATGCCCATATTTCAAAATTTAATTTTATTGTATAATGATCAGTTTGTTTATTATTTTTATGTACTATAATATGTTGAATGTTTGGTTATTTATCATTGATTATTACTCTAATATGTGGTTCATATCCTCCCTAAGGTACCTCTTTATACCCCCACTACTGTTTAGAAACCTTTAGTGTTTAGGGAGACGTTGTTGAGGTCACATGGAGGTCCAGTACATCTACTATTCAAAGTGAGCCATTTTGGGTCATTGAAAAAGGGTATCAAATTAGTTTTTAATTATCTTAATATTTGGGATACGTTATACATGTGATTTAGGAATTTTTTATAGTCTGTGATAGAAATCGAGATGGTGCATCAAGAACACATGTTATGGTAGGAATTTTAGGTTACCAAGGGATGGGAATGATGTTATAGGTTTTCGATATTGAAATTGAGATTTTTTTCACCTCATGTAATTCATATAATGTTTTTATTTATGATTTGTTATATATTTTTTTCTCTTGGACCATTGGTAAGAGGCCAATTATGGTTTGAATCTTGGCTTGTAGTGGAAAGATATATCTCATGCATCATTGTCAGAACGTATGAATTTACATGACATATAAGGCCCTTATGGTGTGTGATTTATTTAACTGGTGATAGTTTTAGTTGTTTATAGTCTTAATAAAGGGATATATGGTTTTTCCAATATAACATCTTCTTGAAATTCTAATCAATTGGACTGATGTGTGTATAATTAAATTTTATGGGAGATTATGTGGATCCTATGGAAAGATAATTGATGGTGGTGGTGGTGATCTAGTCCCTTGGTGCTAGGAACAAATTGTGACCCAAGTAGTTCAGTGAAATAATTTTATTCCATAATTATGAACCCATCATGGATTATTTTTAAAAAAATTTGATTATTTAAAGTGATATTAACAACCTATATTGTGTTTTCCCACATAGCTTGGAATGTATCTCTACTTAAATGAAACATTTGACAGTATTTTGTGTGATATGGGTCGTTGTGGGGTGATACTGGTTGTATGTGTGTGTCTAAGTGATGTTACCAGATCCTATAGGGAGTATTCTAATGTGAAAACACTCATAGATGGTAGGTTCTCTGGGTTCATTTATTTAAAGTTTTAGTAACAACCTATATAGTTTTTTCTTATAGATATTTTAATGGAATTTTGTCTATTTGGACCTCATGTTTGTGGTTATTTTTCATGGATCATCTAGGAAGATTCCATTATATACATTTCACCCTGGATAAGTTGGGATTTTTGAAGGAGTAGTCTCATATGTGAATTCTTGGTGAGTATTAGTGCCTTAGTAGGCTAATGAATTGGCATGAGGTACCTAATATATGTGTATGTGATACCCGTCAGTGGGTGTGATAGCATGTTAGATTTCATGTGATATGAATATGGGAATATGATATTTCCCATTATTTATGACCCAGTGAGATGTGGCTTTTGGGATAGGTGAGAAACAAAGAGAAACTTATTTTGGATTAGAGTTAGGTAACTTGTATGATCAAGGGAATCCCATAAGAGGGTTATCTTGGGTTATTTTATATCTTAAATATGGGAATTGCTAGTAGGTTATTTCTTTTGAGATTAACACCTGGTAGGTGCGTTTTATTTTATGGAAAATAAAGGTTATGGATTGGTTTATTGTGGTAATGATGATCACCTTGGGTGTTATTTACTTTATGTATCGAGTCTGGATTCTGGTAGTAGGGCCGATTAACTACCTGGTCCTGATGACTATGGGTGCACTCTAGAAGTGTGGTGAGAGTGTGAGTAGATGATCACTATTTGGAATTGCATTAATGATGGAAAATAATATGGTTAGTAAGAAAAACTAACATTTTGGGGATCATAGTCAGTGATGTTAGCACATCCGCTTTGTTTTGATGGTGTGTGACGTATGGGAGTATGATTCAATTATTTATGGTGGGGTAGTACTAGAGTGTATTCTCATTATGTTTAAAAGAGATTAATTTGACACTTTTTATTCATGTGTGGAACCTATTGAAATTAAAATCCACAACTACCATGTATGAGATGAGGGACGATGAAGGTCAATGAATTTTTTTAGGAATGGAGGACTCTAGTTTCGGATGAAAATTTTAAAAACCCAACTATAGTATAAGACACATTGAAAATGGATCAGGTGTGGTGGCACAACCAATCTGAATCAATCCTGGTTAGGAATTGATAGGACTGGGAGCATGGATCGGGAGGAGCGACACTCACACAGTGATGGAACCTTTTGAGACAACGATCGAGGAGTAATAAAAGGTAATACATTTTGTGGGGAGTGCACTATTGGTCATTTGAAGGTGTAAAACTTGTTATTATTGTAATTTTTTTGTTTCCATGGATAATGTTCCAGTGATCCAAGAAATGTTTATAGTTGTTGTTTTGTGTTAGCACTAAGGTATGAGTGAGATGGTCATGTCCAATCATTGCATGCAGTAGTGGATAGAGTGTGATCCATGATAGAATGACCCTTGGTTGATGGGTTCAAGGGAATGATAATACTAGTAATTGGATAGTTGATATGAGTAAGTGATCCTAGTTTTATCTATTCCTAAGGTAAATACGATATTTGAAATTCGTATGTGATGTCAAAGGAAGTCTAAATATCATATTTGGGATTAGGATGATTTGGGATTATCTGAGTAAGATTAATTTAGAGTTGTTTTGGTGATTATTTCATGGTAATTAAAAGTGGAGGATTTGTATGAATGGGGTTTTGATAATGTAATCACATTGAAGGTCAGGTTAGGGATTCAGTGGATGCATCAGAATGATATCAAGTTACCTTCGAGAGTTGATACATCGAGATCAGGTAATTTGGGAGTGTGTTAGTGGGTATACTCGATCATTTTTTATAAAGGTCTTCACTAAGAGTTCCATACAATAATTTCACATGTAATTGGTGTAGTGATCTATAAACCACATCAGGTGTATCATTTTAGATATGGTGGGTATGTTTTGAGAGTTGGTCAGGGCTTTTCAAGGAAAAGCTAGCATGATTTTGTTAGGCTCGGATAGTGTAGAAACATCTGTTTTGAATTTTAAGTGGGAAGTGATAGTTGTTAAAAACTTTTGATAGGTACTATCATGTTTTTTGAGGTATGGTGTGTTGGTAACCATGGAAACTAGGTTGATGGACTGCTAGAAATGTGGTTTCATAGGCAATTCCAAGGGTGGGAGGCATTAATTCAAGGAATTATCCTCTTTAGTTAGGTTATATGGTGTGAATATCCATGGGATAGATGATCAATTGGATGATTATAACATTGTTTCCTATGATATAAAGGTATAGGATAGAATCATCTTAACTTTTCAGTGATGATTTTGAGCATTGTCTTGGGATGTGGTGGATTAAGTGTATGATATTTGGTGTTTCACTTTAGTATCACATTAAGTGTTCAGGAATAGAACATGAAAATTTTATGTTGAATTGATGACTAGAATAGGTTGTAATATATGGTTTGATGACTTCCAAGACTTCTTGGGGATGATAAATGTTGTGGTGGGGAGATTTTAATACCCCTTATTTGTATGGGTATGAAAATTCCATAAGTAATTTTATTTTTGGAATTTGGTAGATGTTTCATTTTGATTACTTGAATCAAATTATAAAGGTTAGAGTATATAAAAAATATTTTTTTATGATATTTCATGTTCATCACCCATCCTGGGGTATCAAGAGAGCATTTAGTGGTTGATGCAGATATGGCTGCTGCAAACCACCATCCAGCCGGTAGGCACCACTAGCTAGTCGGTGAGATTTGGTGGTAATAGCTACTACTTCTAGTAGCCACTAGCCTCTTAGTGTGATTTAAAATGGGAATAATGAAAATTATTCTCCCTTAGGTTTTATAAGGGGTATCCCTCTCTATCCTCCTTTGTTGCGTGCATGAGTAGTGGTCATCCCTCCCCTCTACCTCTTTCATTCCACTTCATTTAGGGTTGGTTTTGAGGTGATATTATAGTGATTAAAGGTAATATTCATCCTCCAGTTTCCCCCATTGATTTAATCCATTTTTTCACTAATTTTGGTTTCTCATGATTAGGGATTTGATCCTGATTCAACCAGAGTATGGTGGAATCATCCTAGGATAAAGGAGATTCTATTCTTCTTGTGATGAGAATGTCCTGTAATATCATCTACACATAGTGGCTCATTTTTTTAGTTAAGGTATGTTGTGTTGGGAATAATTCTTTAGTTAGATTAAAAATAAGTAAATTTAATGGTGTAAATGGAAGTATAAGTTAGGTATCTGTCTTGAGTTGGGTTTTGGGTTGTTTCGATGGTGGTTGTAACCCCATTGCATGAAGAAGCAGCAATCATTAGGTGTCTGGTGAGTTAAAGAGCATTATGTCTATTTGGAAATAATTTTTAAAATTAATTTCAATTGTTTTAATTAATTAATTAATGATGTTGGGAGAGATTTAAGTCATCGGGTGATATATTGATGGCTATTGGAATCTAGAGGACCTTGGATGAGGTTTGGAAATATTAGACAAGATTAGAAGAAACTATTGGCCTGTGGATTAAAAACTGGAATAATTCTTGGATTGAGGTAGGTGGTCCTTAGTACTCACTCTATGGATTATTGAATTTTTTTTATGGTGCATACATTGTGTTGCCTCACTAATAAGTGTGTTAGAATATTTCATTTAGATAATTATTGTTTTTAAATTTGATAATGGTTTAACTTAAAATGATTTTCCTAGACTAAGTGAATTTCATGGGCCATGGTGAAACCTTGAGCACTATAAAATTTGATTGGCCATCGATGTTTAGGATTGTGAAAATTAATGTGATTCCATTTTCATCTGAACCTTTTGAGGGGTGTGACCATGATGTGTGTGTTTTAGTATCCCTTTTTATAGGAGCCTCAGACACCTCCAAGATGGGGTTTCGTGAATTACTTGGGATTAATGGCCAGAGTATAACTTGGGTGAGTGATCCTTCACTTTTGAGACATATTTAGATTAGGTTATATACCATAAGTAGAATAGATTAGGATCAGGTTTGGGTAAGCAAAATAACTTAGATTATTTGGATATTTTGATGGTTCATGGAACATATAATGAGACTATGTACTATGAGGCATAACCTTGATCCCTATGAGGTCGTAAGATAATTTTGATGGTACCAAGGGATGGTTTTTCTTATGAGAATCAGGTGTTGAACATAGAGATTATTGGTGGTTGAGGATCCCAAGAGGGATTACTCTGATTACATACTAATATAGGGACCCAAATTGAGTGTCTTGTTGATAGATAAACCATGGAAAAGTGTATATGGTTGGACAGATATGGATGTGGGAATCACCCTAGAACCTGAACTGACATGTTAGCCTGATGGGGATGAGATGATGGTGATGGTCATGTATATTTGGTAAACCCTTGATATGCTTTTATTTTATATTGGTTATAATATGTGATTACCTAGGATACTTAGGAATCAATATTTAGTCCTAGAATTATTTTGATTGCCTGGAATTCCTGGGAATCACTTGATTGAGTAGATAAAACCCTAGGATTCAAAAAATGTATGGGATTTGTCCCCACAGATTTTGGGGGGTGGATTCCTAGTCTGACTAGAATATAGTGTGTACATGGTTGATGTGGGTATGGATTCCTAATGGGTACTTATATGATTCATCATTGGATTCGATGATGTCATGCATACAAGAATGCTCAGGATTCCTAGGATTCCTCTGATACGATGAGACCATTATGAATTCCTGAGTAGATTGGGATTAAAATGGTGGTACTATTAGACCATTGTGAATTAATAAGACTCTAGGTATTCTAATGGTGGTATAATTTTTCATGTGGTTGTATATCCTAGAGTACAGTTATTGGTTATTGTATCCCCTTAATCAATTCCTAGGATATCCCCTGGGACCGAGTGGATGCACCAGTTTGGTTCGACTAATGAATCGTGATATGTGGACACTCAGGTAAGTAAACTTTGGATCTAGGAGGGTATTCTATTTGATTTAATGGTTTTAATAGGGATCATTCATGCCTATTCATATATGATTTCTTAGGCCCTCTCCCTCTAAGAAATCATACATCATTTGGATATTGAGAATTCTAAATTACTACCATGGGGTTTAGCCTAAGGGATTAAGAATGAAGGCTTACTATTGATGCCCCCATGGTATACTACTCATCATGGTGCAGTCAGGATTGTGGTATCCCTATAGTATAGGTATAGGTCCCCCTAAGGTGATGCTTATGATCAAAGACATTTCAGAACAGGTCGAAGCTAGTATAGTTGATTGGGGTCATGTATTTAAGGATCAATAGTGGTTTTATTTGTTTATTTGTTTCCTATATTTTTTTGTAGATCATGTCACATAAATATATCACTAAATCATTTTTTATGTATGGGGATGAACTGGTGGTTCCCTAATAATTTATGTACTCACACCCTGCTTAGGACGCCATTACTCTTGGGTACCTGAGTATAATCTCACTTGGTTGAAAGTACAGGTTGGGTCGTGGCCTAACATTTTGTGTTTGAGCTGGAGAAACTCAACTGGGACCTAGAGATCATGATTAGGTATGGATTTAATCTAGAGTGGATATGTATGTCATTTATAATTTTATTTATTTATTTTTGTATATAGTCAGCATAGTGGGTGATCTGTCTTGTATTCTCATATGTCAACATTTCATTTTATTGTACCATGATAGATTTATTTATTCTTTCTACATAATCAAATATGTATGATGTTTCATTATTTACCATTGTTTATTGCTCTAATATAGAGGGTATATCCTCCCCATAGTACCTACTTAGGCCCTCACTACTAGACAACAACATATGGAATTCATGGAGGCATGGTGTTGAAATTTTTTGGTAACATGTATTGAGAGTTCTTCAAGATGATGTTTCTTCAGTTTTTATAACCCTATAACATGAATTCAAATAAATCTCTTAATTTTTTTATCCTTCCTCTGGGTGAGTGGTTAGTGAATGAGTATGAAAATTGCGTTATATATTTAGGGATATTCTCTCTTGAGTTGGTCATTGTAAGATCATGTATTTTCTAATAAGGTATAAACTCTTTATATTTCAGTATAAATATTTTTTCCTTCTAATGTAAGTTACTAAAGGAAGGGATTTAGAGCATATAAGTATTATTTAGATCCTAGAGATCTGATTTTTTTAGGAATGAGTAGAGGCGCATGGTTGGCTCATGGTTAGAAGAAGTTGTGCAGCTCAACCGTGCGACCCTGTAAGAGGTGGAGCAAGGTTTGTAAATCATTTGAGGTAGGCCTCGCAACTATTAAAGGATCCATAGAAGAACTATAGAGGGTATATGCATGGGTAATGTCACTTAGGTAGTGACCCTTTGTGGTTGGCACATGGTTTGGCCAAAACTGTGCATGCAGCCAAACCATTCATCCCCTTTAAAAATGGGTAAGTTACTGTTTAACCCCACTTTTCTTATATTTTTTCATCCCATTTCTATTCCTCCCCATGTGAATGCTCCTCATAATTGAGATCTCCCAAATTCTTATCCTATTAGGCTTCATAAGAACTTCTTCATTTGAGCTTGTAATCATTCATCCTCAGTCACATTGGATCTATACGAGTAAGCTATCTAATCCTCGTGCTTCCTTTATTAGTTTATTTCGCCATATGGAATGCTAAAATTTGTGTGAGCTTATATTCTCTATTTTCATAGAGTTCATCTATTTCTTTGATTTCTCCTAATATAGACTGAATCATAAACTAATATCAGATGGGAATTCTATTACCAGGATAAGATAAGTGGTCTCAATATTTTCTTAAAATCCTAGTGATATATATATATATATATATATATATATATATATATTGTGCCATTATGCCACGTGCTGGACCTTCCAAGAATCACCTATTAAATAAATTTTTCTTAAATTAATTATGTGGACCAATGTTATACAACCTGTAATCACTAATGTGGTTTGAGAACCCAAGTAGTTACACCCCATTGGGTGTGTTTTAAAACTAACCTAAATGGCCATAAATTTCTTATATTTTGGTTCACCTTTAGAGGTGTGTCCTTTCCCCTTATAATTACGATGTTCTAATTAATTAAAGGAAATGGATTAATTAAAAATGATGGCTGGATTGATCCCTTTATAGGAATCCTAATCCTAGGCTATTTATTTTAACCACATTCTAAGGTGAGTTGTCTACCATTAAAAGAAATGGAAATTATAAATTAAATTTGATATTAAATGGCATAAATAGACTAAGAACCATGACCATTGATTATGACATTTTGAGGTTGATACATGGGTTCAGAATTATAATTTCATGGATTGATTCATCAGTCTTATTAAATTAAAATGAATATTAAATAGAATTACATCACGTTGTGGGAAATACATGGGTTATCATATGAATTACATGGATGGGAATTCCAAGGATGTAATCTGAGGGAATTTCTCTATATTATACCATGAGTGAAACTTAAATTACTTACATGGAGTTCCAAGGATGGAATCTAAGGTGATTTATCTATATTATAGCATGAGTGACACTTGGGTTCCTTACATGGAACTCCAAGGATGAACTTAGAGAGAAATGACTTTATACCATGCCAAGAGCGATACTTGGGTTCCTATGAGGAATTACATGGATGTTATTGTAGGTTGATGGGTTCATATTACACCTATAGAGATACATGGGTTAATCATACGAGATTCCATGAATGGGATTAGGCTACCAATAAATTTATTGATTAATTAATTTTAAGTGATGTGTCTTCCAAGTTAAAAAACAGGCTTGGATTCAGTCAAAGCTTTATATAAATGATGACCTTGTAATATTTACTTTATCAAGTGAAATTTCATGGGATTTGTTCATCCCTTATACTGATATAATATACAAGGTATTTTTTTCTATGAGCTGGGTCATGAGCCTCTTTTATAAATAAAATCACAAATGTGAAATCTTTCATAGAATTTCTATCGTAGGTTGAAGTAGGTAGTTTCAGTCATGTTTTACATTAGGAACTCGTATCAACATGGGTTTTACATTTTCATTAATATTTTATATTATTACCTACACAATACTTATTTATATATTCAAAAACTGGATGGAATTAGACACTACTATTGGTGGCCTATTGAGTATATCTCACACCATGTTTGTTCCACCGTTTGGTAACAGATCAGACTTCAAGGACACTAGTAGGGACAGGGGAAATCAACCTACTATAGATGCTTGATTTATCTGTACTATGATAGAGTATGGGAGTAGAGGACCAATTTTTTGATCGTGATGCTATTGGAGATAGATATTAATCTTTTTTTATTTTTGTTATAGTACGTTGTATATGACTACTGCTATGTTTCTCATGTATTCCCTTTTTATAGCATAACATGATCAATATTATTTTGTATTTTACATTGGATATGGTTTTTACAAAATTATTTATGGTATCTGGATGTTTTACTTATTATGATGATGGTTATTTTTTATTATGATTCCTTTGATCATTGTTGTTATGTTACTATTGTGACACACTCATATCATGTGGGTATAGTCTCCCCACCATACTCTTATAGACACTCGCTTATAGTCAATGGCCTCTGGCATATAAGGAGACATGCTTAAGTCCATGTGTCCATCGGTTTAGTTATTTTAATCGAGTGATATAGGATGAGACATCACAAAGTGGAATCATATAATTCTTTTCCATTTGTCTTATTGTTTGTGTTTTTGGACAGGAGACTAGGAATGTGTTGGAATTTATTAATGAGTCTGTTCTTGGGCATATCAAACCCATGTATAGGGAAAATATAATTTATCAGATTGTTATTATGGTATATACCTATTATAGTTGTATTTATTTCACCATTGGGTGAGGCACATGATTTGTGGAATTATTAATGTTATTTTTATAATGGGTTTTCTTTTACCCTTATCCTAGTAAGGTAAGGGGGTATTACTAAACGGATCATTATAGGCACATAGAGATTCAAATGTCATACATATATCATGTCATGTAGATTTCATGGCTTGACTTCCTAATTTTGTTCCATGTTTATTTATATCCTATGTTTAAGTAAGGATTCAACATGATTACTTGTATACCATACTTCTATGATTATTTCCATGTTTACTGGTATGATTTCTCTCTAATAGCATGTCTTTCTATAGTTATGATATGAGATTGGTTATTAAAGTGTCTGAATCAACCTAAATAGTGTTTTCCTATATATCATGATGGTAAAACCTTAATTAAATAATTATGATGTGTTTGATCCATGGACCATTGGTTTCATTGGTGGAAAAATTTATGGTTGTGAATAAATGGGTGCAAATAATAATTTATAATGTTTATAGGTCTTTATAAATTGGGAAGGGTAACCCATATAATCAAACCATCGCATATGATCTTGTTATATTTTGAGGTCAAATGTAAAATTATGGTCATAGTTACATGAATTTCCAATTGAAACTTATAAAATGTAGTACATTATAACTTGGGAATAGTAACACATTTAACTAGACCAATATATACACAAATGATTATGAACTATTGATTCTTGATCATTAAAGGAAATGGTTTTCATTAAATGGTGATTTCAATTTCAACTTAAAAGGTGTTTTATTCTATAAATTTTAATTGAAACATTGTATACTGGAACTCCTGATATGAAATAGAGGACTTGACCCTGACCCAACCTTAGTAGTAGGTTTTAGGTGGTTGATTTTGTGATTTTTCTTAATATATACACCACCCAAACCTGAATTTAGTAGTAGGCATAGGGTTCTGATGCATATATAGGAATTATTATACATTTTCTATTCTTATATATGTGATCTAAATCATTATTAAACCTTTTCTGGGGAATGTGTTTGGAATTTTTGAAGATATTTCACCATGACTTCCTTGAGTCGGGCAGTAGGAGGGTGGTGGCCACCATGTTCTGAAGGTGGAGGGACTTGATCCACCAGTATTACCTTCAATGGTACCACTTGAGGCACGTCCTACTATACCTTATCTGAGAATTGATAGGGTTTTCTATAGATCATTTAGACTATATAGGGAGCCCCACAACCTTCCCCTACTATGGAATAGTTGATGGAATAGTTTTAGTAGCATAATCCACCCATGATTTTAGGGGATGGTGGTCTATGGGCTAAGGAGTCATGTCTAGAGGCATGATATCTATTTTCAAGCATCTTAAGACACCTTCTAAGAGGAGAGTAAATCTTGATATGTATATGCTATCAGATCCTTCCAACAGATGTTGGGATGTTATTACCCAGGTGGATCATCATCGGGATATGGTTTGGAGGGATCTTCAAATATCCTTCTATGATTATTTTTATCCCAATACTTTTAGGGATAATAGATCCAGAGATTTTATGCACCTAGAAAAGGGTGCTTAATTAGTTATGGACTACTCTTCATATTTCATGGATCTCTAATTCTTTACACTGGTCCTTATAGGTGATAAGTTATCTAGGGATAAGGTATTTAAGGATTGTCTCAGGTATGACATCTTATCATGGGTGAATGTATTTTGGTTTAATACTTGAGCGTAACCTGAGAGATGTTGATGGTGTGATATAGGGAGGTTCAGATCCAAGACCTAGAACTACTTTGACCATTATTAAGAAGTTTCTCTTGGATATCTCTTATGGGAGAAGTAGTATCCAGAGTGAGAGCTCGGGTATCTAGGTGGTATTCCATCAGTGTGGTAATACATGAAATATGATTCCCTAGTGTATCAAGGATCCATTCATGTGTCAGACATATGGAAATATGGGCCATCTTCAGTGCTTTTTTAGAGATTTTCTCTAGTGGCCAATGATAGAGGATCTACACTAACTCCACATTTAGGAAGCAAAGAGTTGGAATACTACTAGTAGATTATGCCAAAGAGGTGTTCATGGACGAGGGAGATAGACACTAGACTTATAGTTCTAGTAGAGTAGGCCTACCTAGGGTAGTAAATATTTATCTCATGGTTACATATAGGTCTAGATATATGCAATGCAGCCAATCCCTAAGAAGAAGAGTGTCGTTCCATCTATGGTTATAGGTATGATCTTAGTATCCTCTACTTTAGTCTCTACTTAATTTGATATAGGTTATTCCAACTACTTCATATTTATTTATATTGTGGACAGCCTTGGGCTCAAGATTCTATATTCATGTGGCGTAATGAAACTTGATTCCCTAATAAGAATTCGATCAAAAGGTGTAAACCATTGCGAGTAATTCCCCCTTGATTTAGGTGATTATCAATTTATATGGAACCTCATTTTCCTCAAGAGTATAGGTTTTGAAATCATTCTTGGGATGGCTTGGTTGGTTCCTTATCATTCTTATATTAATTTCTATCACTAGAGGGAATCCTTCACATCACTATAGGGTGATAGTTATATTCACAAGAGTGAATGGGATATTTAGGAAAGTCGAGTTGGACTTGATCATTATGAGATGAGTTGAATGAATGCCTAGATTTCTAGACTTTATATGGATGATTATGTTACATTTCCTGACAATTTATCTCATACAGTATATTGTTTTAGTTATTTATCCCTTGATGGTTTTTCTAGGATACCTACTAAGAGATAGGTAGATTTTACTATTTAGGTAGTTCTAGGAGTGTCATTGGTATCCATTACTCCTTATATAATGGATACTACTGAGTTATGGGAGCTCAAGAGGTAGCTAAATGACTTGGAAGCTAAGGGTTTTAAACATCCCAGTACTTCCCAATGGGGTTCACCTATCCTTTTCACAACGAATATGGATGGTACCCTCAGGATTTTCATGGAAAATCGTTAGTTGAACTAGCTTATGGTTAAGAATCAGTATCCACTACCACATATAAATGACCTCTTTGACCGGCTCCAATGAGAGAGGGTTTTCACAAAGATTGGTTTAAGGTTAGGCTACCATCATGTTCATGTTAGACCATTGGATATACCATGCATAGAATGCCATAGTAGATATAGATTGGATGATTATTTATTCATATTGTTTGGTATTATGAATGTTCCAATAGTATTCATAGATTTCATGAATTAGTTTTCTCACCCATGTTTGGATTCATTTTTCCTAGTCTTCATGGATGAAATATTGGTGCACTCACAAACTCAACAAGAACATTCCCAACATCTTGATATCATTTTGAAAATATTTATATAGAACTAGTTGTATGTTAATCTCACCAAATTCTGATTTTTTATCGATAATGTCCACTTATTGGGTCACATTATCTTTGAGATAGGAGTATAAATTAACCTAGATAAGGTTAGAGTCATTTTTTCCTAAGAACAAACCAATATTTTCTTTGATATATGAATTTTCTTGAGGATGGATAGATTTCATAGGCAATTCATTTAGGATTAAACATTCCAAGTAGAAACTATTGTTGGTTTAACAAAGAAGGGTGTGAAATTCATATGGTTTGAAGCATGTGAGAGAACCTTTCAATAGTTGAAGGTAAGGTTTACTTCAGTACTAATCGAAATTTAACCTGGGACTGGAATTGGTTTTACAGTTTATTATGATGCATCGGGCATCATGATGGGAGCCTTTTTTATGCATAGAGACTGAGTCGTGGTGTATAGGTCTCATTATTTTGGTACTCATGATCATAATTACCTAACACGCAATCTGGATCTAGCATCTATGGTTGATTTCTTGAGTTTTTGGATGCATTACTTACTGGGAGAGTGTTTTTTTGTGTACAAGGAATAAAAAAACCTCAATTATATATTTACACAACGTGGATTTAACCTCAGGAAAAAAATATGAGTTGAAAACCTATAGTCATTTAACATTGAGATTTATTATATGACTAGTAAAGGAAATTTTATTTCTAATACCCAGAGCCGAAAGACTCAAACATAGGTAGTTCAGGAGGATAGTAGTGAGTAGAAGTTAATGACTCTATTTTATTAGATTCATTTAGAGGCTCAATATAATCATGGACATCACTCAAATCATTATCAGTAATATATTCACTTTTTTATAGAGTGAATATGAGGTAGCTTTTTGATCCTGAGGGTCTAGTCCAACAAGAGAGCGTTTTATGTGAGGACCCGCTACCCAGTTGGCTTCTTGATAGGGATGAGATCTTGCACAAACATGGGAATGTATGGGTTCCTATAGACATACAATAATAGTTAATGTGAGAGTATAATGCCTCCACTTGGGTGGTACGACTCAGTATTAAGAATATGTATTATAATTTACACCACCAGTACGGGTGGCCTAGTATGAAAAGGGATATAGCAGGTTTCATTGCTCGATATTCCACTTATCAATAGGTAAAGGTGTAACACCAGCAGCCAGTAAGTATTTTACAATATTTTCTCATTCTTGAGAGTAAATGGGATGATTTCACTATGGATTTCATGAGGATATTACCTAGGTCATCTCACAATTGTGACACAGTATGTGTGAGCATCAACATATTAACAAAGGTCACTCATTTCTTTCCTATTAGAGAGACCTTTTCAGTGGATTATCTAGAAAGGATATATGTTATAGATATCATAAGACTTCAGGGGTTCCATGTACTATCATATCGAACTAATATGATCATTTTACATCACGGTTCTGGCAAGGGTTTTAGAGGGAATTTTGTTTACAGGTATTGCTCAGTACAACCTATCACCTAAAGATTGACGGTCAGTCTAAGTGTATGATATAGGTGTTAGAGTATATTCTCCTAGCATGTTTCCTTCATTTAATAGGTTCTTGGGATAAACGCTTATCTCTCAGTGAGTTCTCTAACAATAACATCTTCCAAGAGACTATATGTATGGATCCTTATGAGGATCTATACGTTAGGTCATTCTATTAACTCCTGTTCTAGATAGTGGTTGGAGAAGAAGTGTTATTGGTACCTAATATTATTCAAGATACATCAAATAATTTATATATTATCAAGAATTATATGGCTACATATTAGTCTATACAGAATTCTTATGTCGATATCCATCAACGACCTCTGGGTTTTGAGGTCGGGGATCGGTTCTCTTTATGCTTTTCACCTAGATTGATGCATATAAAGATTTGGAGACTAGGTAAACTTTCACCTCATTAATTTTAACCTTTTTAGATTATAGATAGAGTTAATATGGTAGAATATCAGTTGTATTTATCTTATATTTAACAAGCCATGCATATTGTCTTCCATGTATCTCAATTAAAACATTATCACTCAGACTCATCTCATATTCTTAATCCTAATGAGGTTGAGTTGGATATGGATGTGTCCTTTTATGATTAGATTGTATGATCATTAATCAGAGCATGAATAATCTCTGAGATAGGTCAATTAATCTATTATGGGTTTTATGGAAGCACGTCCATGTACAAGATGATACATAGGAGTAGACGCTGATGTACATGCTCAATGGTCGAAATTATTCTCAGATGATGCTTTACCACCCTTGAAAGGGAAACTCAAGGAAAATTTGTTTTAAGGAGGGGATATTGTAAGATCCCATATTTTCTAATAAGGTATGAACCCTTTAGTTTTCAGTATAAATATTTTTTCTTTTAATAGAAATTATTAAATTCTTAAGGAATGGTTCATATAACAACCATGCTCTTTATTTCACACATAAATATAATTTATTACATAAAATTTGCACTTGAAAAAACATAGAATATCAATAGGTCTAGTGTATTTGTGGATTAGGAACATTATATAACAACTTAAAACATAAAATACACATATTTATTTAAAACTTATTTTACATAACCACAACATTCTTTCATACTTAGCACTACATGGGATAACCAGAGGACGTACATAAGAAAGGGGTGAGATATAAAGCTCAGTAAGGGGGTAAATAAGGAATAACATGAATAATGAGATACATGTTAGGAAATAGGAATATAAATTGAGTATAAGAGAAACCAAAACATAAATTCATGATATAGCATGATTATCATAACATGGATATGGGGAAATAACATTTAACATGATATTAGCATTAGCCAAGGATCATTGAACATGGAGCATGAGTAAACCCTCATTGAACATAAATTAGCATGAGTAAACCCTAATTGTACTTGAATTATAATGAGTAACCCAAATTTCACATGGCGTATCATGATACTAAACATTACCCAATGCATTGGAGCGCTATTAGGGTGCACACTTCTTAATCATTTCATTTCATGCATAAGTGTGCCACATAGATCATACAACATGGATTCATTAAACATCATAATTTATTCCACGAATAAGATATGTGGTATACATAAATTTAATTCCTAAATCAATATGTACATGTTCATAAATTTTAATACCCTTGATAGAGAAATGGGTATGTTATCCACTTACACGATGATTTTGGCACGGGAAATTTTGGTGTAACTTTGACAGCATAACAGTGTCAAATAGAAATTATAAAATGTATTTATGAGAGATAAAGGGGTATATAATCATTTATACATGAAATTTATATTAAGGGGGTTATAGAACATAATATAACAACATTTTTAATGTAATTTAGATTCATAATACAAAATAATTGCTTGAATGTAAATGAGGAGAGAGAAATCTCTTACGGAATTTTGGCATGGTAATAGGTGTACATGGGATGCATTAATGGGATATAAAGGGGTATATAATTATTAAAAAATAAGGATGGAATTATAGGGAGGTTATAAATCATATCCCAAAATTTTTAATTGAAAATAAAATGTGATAACAATATAAGTAAACTTGGACATAAATGAGAAAGGAAGGAAAATGAGGATCCCTTACATGGAAGTGTGATCCCAAAGGCTTGGGATAGGCTTGAGATAGACTTATTGGGAGTTTGGGTGACTTTGGAGGATTATAGAGAGAGTAGTTAAAAGTTTGTTCAAGCTCCAACTATTTTTAGTGAAGAGTAATTAGATATTTAGTGGGTTTATATAGGAAAGCAGTAGGAATTGTTTATTATTTTGGTTTTGGACACTACACATTAAAATAATCAAAACCACAAACCATACCATGGTTTTTTGCGTATAGTTTTTTCAAAAGTAGAGTGTAAAAAATTATTTTATAAGGCCAATGTCCAAACATAATAAAATATTAGTCTTTCTTATGTGGAGGTGAGTCACACTCTTAAAGAAATCATTTTAAAATGATAAAATATTTTATAAGTATTAAAGGGTCCACTAAGGCATTTTAAAATAAATAAAACAAATATAAAATCATATTATTTTAAAATTAAAACATATATTGGGCGAATATCCATTTTATATTATTTTATTACATCACTATTGGGTCATTATGATGTTATAAAACACATTATATATTTATATGGTATTAAATTTTTACCCAAAAATTCGATTGTCTTAGAAAATTATGAAAAATTCACTGTTGGATAATTTAGACATCCTGATTCCAAAAATAATATTAATTTTATCTGAATAATTTTATAAATATGTGAATTTTCACTTTTAAAATAAAAACCAACATTTATTAAAAATTCATGGGTTTTGACAAAAATAGTTTTCAAACCTTAATAAAAAATACAATTGTATTCATAAAAATTATACAATCATTTATATTTAGTAAAAATTAATTTAGTAATAATATTTTATTAAAATATTATTTAATTAAAAAATCCATTAATTCATCAAAATAGATTTCTTAATTGAATTTTAATATTAACTAAAAATAATATTTGTGTTTTAAAAATCATTTACAAAGTAACAATAATAAAATGAATGTATATTCTTTATTATATTCAAAAAATAATGCACATAATCATAATTCTAGGGTATTATTATATAAACCCTTATAAAAACTGCATAAGAATTAAGTTTAAGGTGTGCAATGGTGAAAAAATATTAGGGAGGCTCGGATAACATCACTCGGGTGGTAATCTCTATTAACTTCCACTTCTCCCGTGGGTGATTCCGTTCAAGCTTAACATGTTGAAGCTCAGATTGGTCTTGGTCAAGATTGAAACCTAGTGACGCTACCTCCTTTATGAGCTCCAAAATATGTCCTTTGTATGGATAAATTCTACTAGATGAGGTCATCGCTTCCTTTGTCTAAGTAAATTGGATTTGTTAAATCCCTATATTTATACTAATCATGTGATCACTGTTCAACGGCTATATTAGAAATGTTAAAAATTCTTAAAGGCATTTTAAAATCCAAAAACTTAAAACCAAGTAAGTTCATATGTTTTATATAACCATTTTACATAACAAGACATTTAATTAGATCAAGAGTAATTTTTATTAATAAAAGTGTGGGTTGTTACAATCTTCCCCCCTTAAGAAATTTCACCCTCAAAAGTTTCTTTTCCCACACTAAAACAAATGAGGGTAACTTTGCTTCATCACTTACTTTGATTCCCATGTTTCTTCTTCAAACTTTTGGTTTCACCACAACACCTTGACGAGGGAATTGTCTTATTTCGTAGAACTTTTTTCCCTACGATCTGAGATCTTCTCCAGCTTATCTTCATAGGAGAGGTCATTCTCAAATGGTACCACCTCTGGATTGAGTACTTGTGATGGTTTAGGTATGTACTTCCTCAAGAGTGATATATGGAATAGATCGTGTACTTGATATAGGTTCGGTGGGAGTGTTAGTCAATAAGCCACTTCTCCAATGCGATCAATGATTTAAAAAGGGTCGATATACCTTGGACCAAACATTACCTTCTTCACAAATCTCATAACTCTCTTATATGGTGATATGTGGAGGAATACTATGTCTCAAACATCAAACTCTATGTCTCATTGACGATTATCAGCATAGCTCTTTTGTCGACTCTGAGTAGCTTTAATGTGCTTCTGGATGCTCTTAACCTTCTCCACCATTTCCTCAACCAATTCTAGACCTAGGATTTTTTTCTCCCCAACTTCATCCAAGCATGTCGGTGTTCTGAACCTCTTCCCATAAAGGGATTCGTAAGGAGCCATTTGGATTCTTGAGTGGAAACTGTTGTTATTAGAGAACTCAACCAGAGTAAGATGTTGATCCCATCATCCTTTGAAGTCCATTGAGTATGCTCTCAACATGTACTCAAGTTTTTGTATAGTCCACTCAAATTGGCCATCAATTTGAGGATGATAAGTTGTACTGAAGTTCATCTCAGTATTCAGAGGGTTTTGGAGACTCTTCCAGAACTTATAGGTGAATCTTGGATCTTGATTGGATACAATCGATAGTGGTACTCTATGCATCCTTACCACTTATATGATGTATATTTGTGTCATTTGATCCAATGATAAATCATTCCTAATTTCAATGAAGTGTGCAGTATTTGTAAGATGATCTACAACAACCCATATAGAATTGTTTCCTTTGTATCTCTTTAGAAGTCTGGTGACAAAGTCCATGGTGTTGTTCTCCCATTTCCATGTTGGTATAGGTAATGGTTGCATTATCCCCTTAGACTTATGCCACTCAGCCTTCACTTTATGACATATCAGGAACTTTGATGTATACTCATTGATCTCCTTCTTCATGTTATTCCACCAATAATGCTCTTGAGGATCTCAATACATCTTTTCATTTCCGGGGTGAATAGAGAAATTTGAACTATGTGCATCATCCAAAAGTTCTTTCTTTAACTCCAGATTTGATGGAACACATAGTCTTGACCCAAATCTCACAATTCCTTCCTCATTAACATTTAACTATGAGGATTTCTCTTTTCTGATAGTTTCCACTTTATTCTGAATTCCTACATCATCCTTTTGAGCATCCTTAACCTTTCCAAAAGAGATGGCTGAGCAATCATTTGTGAAAGGATTGATGATGTTCCCTTCTTTATGATTCCCATGTCCATCTTCATCAAATATAAGAAGATTGGATCCTTTTAAATTATCATCAATGATAGAATTGTTGGGTCCTTTCTACTTATAGTATCTTCCACCTTGTTCGCTTTCCCCGGATGGCAGTGAATTGAGAATTCATAGTTTTTTATTAGCTCTAACCATCTTTGTTGGCACATATTCAACTCTTTCTGTGTGAATATATACTTGAGGATTTTGTGATCCATAAATATTTCACACTTCTCCCCAAAGAGGTAATGTTGCCAAATTTTTAAAGTGAAGATTACTAAAGCCAACTCGAGATCATGTGTTGGATAGTTTTGTTAATGAACTTTCAATTGCCTTGAAGCATTGGCAATGACTTTGTCATTTTGCATCAACAAATAGCCAAGGACCTTCTTTTAAGCATCACTAAATACCACGAAATTTTATCCACTTGTGGGTAGTGTGATCACAGGCACAATGATAATCCTCCTTTTCAAATCCTTGAATCTATATTCGCATTCATCACTCTAAACAAACTTGACTCCCTTCCAAGTTAACTTGGTAAGAGGGTTTGACAATCATGATAAATTTCTCACAAATCAAAGATAATATCCAGCTAACCCAAGGAAGCTATGGATATCCATCATAGATGTTGGCCTCGTCTATCCCTCAATTGCATTTTTCTTGGAGGGATCCATATATATCCCATTACTTGTGATGATATGACCCAAGAATGAAACTTCCTTCTACTAGAACTCAAACTTTCTGTACTTTTCATAGAGCTTCTCCTTTCACAAGGTCTCTAACAAAGTGCTTAGATTCTCCTCATGATCCTCCTTGGTTTTGTAGTATATTATAATATCATCTATAAATACTACCAAAAATTTGTTGAGGTAATCTTGAAATACTCTATTCATCAAGTCCATGAAGATTACTAGAGATTTAGTGAGTCTTAAAGGCATTACTATGAGTTCATAGTGCCCGTACCCTATATGAAAAGTAGTCTTGGGGATATCCTCCTTCTTCACCCTTACTTGGTAATATCTCAACCACAGATCCACCTTGGAGAAGTATGGTTCTCTACATAGCTGATCAAACAAGTCATCAATTCATGGAAGAGGGTACTTTTTCTCTATCGTGATCTTTTTGAGCTCATGATAATGAATGTAAAGGTACGTTGACCCATCCTTTTTCTTGATGAAGAGAACCGATGCACCCCATAGTGAAGCACTTGGGCATATAAACCCTTTATCCAGATTCTCCTATAGTTGTTTCTTTAGATCCTCAAGATCCACAACATCTATTCAATATGGATTCTTGGATATTAGAAATTCCCTAGGTATAATATCAATTGATAATTCAACATCTCTTAAAGGAGGAAGACTAGACAATTCCTTAATAAATACTTCAGTGAATTCCCTCAAAATAGGAATGTCTTTGAGGATGGTTCCTTACTTAGACTCAATCATCTAAGCAAGATATGTGTGCTCATAGGGAATTAATATCCATGATTGATATGATGTTACTAAATAATATTCATCCTTATCCTTGAACTTGTATAGAATCAAGGGTTGATTCGCCATATTGAGAGTGATTTCCCTCTCATAGCAATTTATATTGGCTCTATATAGGGAAAGCCAACCAATGCCAAGAATTGCATCAAATTCCACCATAGGGAGTATGATGAGATTCTCCTGGAAGTTCAATCTGAAAATTATGATAGGGGAGTAGTTATATTCATGGGATGCAATTATTCCCCCATTTGTTGTTCTCACCTAAATCTCTACTTCCATGATTTGTGGTGGTGTTGGGATTGTTCTACTAAACTTTTGGGATATAAAAGAATGTGTAGAACTAGAATCAAAAAGTGTGTTCTATATTCTTGAATGAATAACTAGAATACCTATCACCAATTAATTTTCGGGGTTCTCTTTAGCGGTATTGAAGGAAAAATCTCTCCCTTGCTGCCTTGGAGGTTGTTGGTTGCCTCTGAAAACTCTTGGCTTAGGGAACTAGATGGTAAAGTGCCCTAGTTCTTTGTAGTTGAAGAAATGAACAACGCATTGATGTCTGAAATGAGTGTTCCTCTCCTCTATCACAGTAGTAGGTTTTTCTTGTCAGCAATTAATGGACAGGTTCCCTTCTCTTCCACAACTAAAGCATTTTCTCATCCCCTTCAAGCAATTTTCAGGGGGCTTCTTTTTTCAAATTTGGCAAGTGGGGTGCTGTAATTTCTTATCACCATTGTATTTATTCATTGAACCGCTAGAATTAAATTCCACTTTCCACTTATTATCCCCATGGTACCCCTATGATTCTCCGATCTCCATTTAGACTTTGAGGGTACATCGGACAATTTTCTCATAGCTATCGAATTCATAGATCTCTAGGACTTCCCATAGGCTAGGTTTTATCCAACCAAATAAGTGTTCAACCGTGCATTCAGAGGTAATGAAAAATCCAAAGTCATATCATGCAAGCCTTTTAGAGTTTTCCTCATACATTCTGATGGATTCATCATCATTTTTTCTTGAGGGAAAGGAAGACCCTTTCCATTTTAAGTCGGAGGGTGCATGGAAAATATTTATCAAAAAACATTTTTTGGAAATCCTTCCATTCCAACACCTCTATCTCTTCCTCAAGCTTTGTATTTTTTATCAATTTCCACCATTGATCATCTTCACCCTCCATACAATAAGCAGCTAGAAGAACCTTCTCTTGTTCGAAACATTGAAGGATGGAGAAGATATTCTCAATGGAGTTGATCCATTATTTGGAGATTGAGGGATCAGATGATCCATTTAAAGTATGAAGATTTGTCTCATGAAGCTCTCGATTGCATCTTGTTCTTTATTAAGGGGATTTGTATGTTCCTCTTGACCCATGTTTCTATTCAAAACTTGAGTTAATTGAGAGATAATTATGACAAAGTTTTTTATTACCGCTCTTATTGGATTGGGAATCTCTTTATAATAGTCATCACATTGATCTTTGTAACACCCCAAGAGTTTATAGTACGTTATCTCTTTAAATTAATTCAATAGATTGCGCTACACGCAACACCAATTTCAAACGCATCACGACCTATCAAACTATCCATTTAAAAGTGGTTATGAAGATTACTAACCACATTTTTAATTTTATATATATTCTATATAATTTTAACTTTCATATTTTGTGTATCTTAGATATAATATAATAAAAAATTCAATTTTTCAGATAAAAGAAGTATTTTTCAAAAAATGTCGTTTTTCTACCGGTTAATGGAAAACCCTTTTTAAATACAATATTTAACAATTTTATATATTAAATTTAATGAAATTAAATTCTTATTTAGAATAGGGACATAAAAATTTAGTTTGGATAAATTTTTTGTACTTTTCTGATAACTTTCATATTTTAATGAATAGAGAAAAATACTAAATTTTAATTGAAAACAAATTTTTTAATTGAAATAATTTATAGTGTTAAATTATGAATTTGATAGGTTTTAAAGTATAATTATATTATATTTTTATCATTTAATATAATTTAGTTAATTATAAGTAATTTTATATTTAAATTGGATATAAAAACAGGTCAATATTTTGATAGTTTTTACTTTTTAAAAACCCACTTTTTGGTTTGACAATAAGAATTAATTTTAAATTAATTTCTCCAACTTCTATGTTTTGAATTTGGAAAAATAGATTTCATATTTGGAATCAAGAGGTCCAAATTTTGTAATTAGTTAACTTTTATTTTTAGGCATTATGAATAATTACTTCGGTAAATATTTTATTTACCATGGTTAAAGGGTAAATCCGGTAAATAAGGGTAAAAAATAATATTATAATAATATTAAATTACCCTAACACGTGTCCTAACCCTATTTCATGATACATTTCTAAAAATGGGAATCCTTGGGTAGATTTGGGGACCCCATGTAACCACTTGGGAGTGATAATGACATTTTATATTAAATAATCTAAAGTAAAGACAAAAATAACAAAAGCATGTATATTTTAGTAAAACAATTTTTATATGAGGTTATATAATTGATATATTAGAATATAAATAGTAATTAGAAATATAAAAATATTTCCTACATCATGATATTTTATTTAAAAAATTTAGACATAAAATAAATATATTTATATATGACACAATAATGATTTAGTATTTTTCTTATTAATGAAAGAATCAAATAAATGATATTATAAATATTAAAATATATATAATTTAAAAGTTTTGATGCTATACACAAATTTTATAGGTGAATATGACATGTTATTATTTATTAAATGTATTATTTTCTAAGTAATCAAGTTTTTATGACTTTAAAAATAACTAAATACTAAATAATGTTAAAATTGACATAAATGAGTTTTTAAAACAAATACTATATTATTAAATGATATAATAGTCCTAAAAATATAAGGTTCAGACAAAATAAATATATAATAATAGATATGGAATTAATGAACCACTTGTGAATATCTTGTCTTTTTATAGTGAGTTTATTAACCATTTATTATAATAATATAAAAATACATGGTAAAAGTTAAACTATTTAATTAAGAGTTAAATCTAAAAGATAAGGTTAATATGGTGACCTAAACCTGTCTAAAACCTGTTTTTTGAAAGGTTTTAGACTTTTCCCCACCTTATCCTCCAAATAAATAATTTTGGATCCATTATAAACGGAATACTATTTTATAATAAAATAATATTTCAATCTTTTCCTAAAGTGACCCTCACCTCTCTTATAAAAGGGTACTTCCACTTATCTCAAAATCACACCTCCAAATCCATTTGGATCGGCCAACCCCTACCCAAATATCCTCCCAACTTCCCTCACTTAAACCTAGAGTCCTTCCCTTGAGCATAAATCCAACCTAAGGAGCCATTTTGTTCAAATCAAAAGGAAACACCCAAAGAAGAGGTAATTATTTTATCACCTCTTTCAAAGTTCTCTTCTTCTTCCAATTTATCTTTCTTTGTTATTTCCATACCAAAATAATAACTCCAGTAAATTCTATATAATGTGATTTTATTATAAATATGGTACAACCATACTCATTATTCTATCCATCCTATGAATGATAATGTCACCATGTGTGCGTACGTATGGCTTACCATCTCCACATCATGGTGTAATTTTTTATTCAACACTATATTATTTGGATTGATATAATGATGAGTAATATGTATATAAATAATGAAAATAACATGATAATTTCTTTATAAAATTAATATACCATCCAATTCCACACCTTTTAATCATTAAGTAAATGATATTGTCACTCGTGTGTATGTACGGCTTACCGTCACCACAACGCGATGAGATTCATTTCCACGTTCACCATTCAGCGATGATTATAAAAATTTCTATTGTTAATAAGTATGTAATATATTAAATAATAATTCTACTGGATATATATATGTATGTATGTATGTATGTATGTATGTATGTATGTATGTATGTATGTATGTATGTATGTATGTATGTATGTATGTATGTATGTATGTATGTATGTATGTATGTATGTATGTATGTATGTATGTATGTATGTATGTATGTATGTATGTATGTATGTATGTATGTATGTATGTATGTATGTATGTATGTATGTATGTATGTATGTATGTATGTATGTATGTATGTATGTATGTATGTATGTATGTATGTATGTATGTATGTATGTATGTATGTATGTATGTATGTATGTATGTATGTATGTATGTATGTATGTATGTATGTATGTATGTATGTATGTATGTATGTATGTATGTATGTATGTATGTATGTATGTATGTATGTATGTATGTATGTATGTATGTATGTATGTATGTATGTATGTATGTATGTATGTATGTATGTATGTATGTATGTATGTATGTATGTATGTATGTATGTATGTATGTATGTATGTATGTATGTATGTATGTATGTATGTATGTATGTACGTACTTACATATATCTTATTCACTTACTTCCGTTCAATACAATTTGAAAACGGAAACAGCATTTATGCGTACATACGGCATACTGTCTCCATAAACGGTGTTTTCCATTTCATATATCTATCTATTATACATATTTATATTCTAAATATATATGATATATAAATAAGGTTTTATATTCTAGAATTATTTAAATCATGATCTAAATGATATGATCAAGAATGACAAGTTAAAACATGTACGATAAAGAAAGCTATTATTACCCAAAATGTTAATTTAACATGAAAATCATCGTTAAATGGGTAGTATAAATTCATAAATGAATCATTTATGATATAATAAATATTAATATGGTTTTTTATAATTTAATAACATACTATGGTCATTATATAGGAGGTTAAATGTACCCTCGACCAAAGGAAAGTGCAAGGTAAGGGTTAATTCCTCAATATAATTATTATCCGAGATTTTTTATGTGTAAGTATTTTCTAGGAAATATTTATTATCCATGTCCATGTTTCATAAAAGAAATTTCAAAATGATTCTTTTAAGGTAATCTTTAACTAAAACATCATTTTAAATGTTTTAAATATTTGTTCTTCTAAATCTTTCTTATTAATGTCAATGTTGTAAAAATGGTTTTAAGGATTTATTTATATGGGCTTGATTATTTTAAAATGTTAATTAATTTAAAAAGTTTCAAAGTGGTATGGGAAACTTTGATTCAAAAATATATTTTAAATTACTTACTTTATAAATGTGTGACTTTTAAATGATTTTACAAAAAGGGATATTTCTCTCAAAAAGTTTTACTGATCATTTTCAACTATATCAATATCCTTTAATGGATATTATTCTTGATTAAGGTTGGTTTATTATAATACAATCTTCCATATTTTATTGAATTATTTATGATATTTTTGATTGTGGATGTGCTATTTTTATACCCTTTATGGTTTATGGTTGAATTATTGACATTTCATATGCTATTTTTAATATGAATGTTTATGTTATGTTTCAACATTTTCATAAGAGGAATGTAGTGGACTAAGTAAGTGATGGGTGGAGCCCTCTATAGCTCCTCGATGAATCAGTAGGTCTAATGAGACAAATTAGTGTCTTGGCATAAGGCCTTGACAAAAAAATTATTTTTAGTCTTGGCACAAGGCCTTAACTATTTGGTAATGATGTACGGTGTTAGGCATTCCCTCATTATGAAATTAATTATTACATGTGATTATTCGACTAGTAGAATTTCTATGTGCATGTTTATATGGTAATGTTTGATTTATTTTCTCCATATTATGTTCGACTTTATGTTTAAAAGGATTTTGTTTTTTTATTACACATATTTCCTTAAAATTTTATAGCTTCTGCTAAATTATTTACCCTTACTGAGCATTTGAGCTCACCCCTTTCTTATGTTTTGTTTTCCTAGGATTATAAGAAGTGTATTATGTTTGATATGCAAGGTTAAGCTAGGGGAATAATGGCATTCTCGGCAGATTATTTATGTTGTGTTTTATGTTTGAATGTGTAATATAACATTCATGTATGTAATCTATTTTCCAAGACTACTAAACTGATCAGTCCTTCGGGAATTGATTCCTTGTAATCGTGCCAATGTTTTAAAATAATGCACCAGCTTCAGGCTTCTGGTGTCGGGGTGCTACAATGTTTGCATCGGTTGTTAGCACGAGTCCTCCTATTAATGGCCATTGGCTGGAATAAAAGCAAAGTTAGGGGTAACACATAAAGGGGAATCTAGTAATAAAAAGGGATAACTTATAAATTACATTTATTTCCTTAACTTATGAATTTATATGCTTCAATCTATGTTATCCACGATATACTTCCCAACATATATTCTTAGGGGCATTTTATTATTCCCTTGGTAATGTTTCATACTTATATTATGAATTCACCAAATAATATCCCCCAGGAGTGTCGAACGAAGAGTGCAACAAGGCCCATTATCATGCACCAGTTCCCGTTTGAGTCTAGATCAAAGCAGCCTTTTCGGGTTTACCCCTAGATACATCTGTGTCAGATCCACCTCTACTTCTTTATATCCAGATAGGGATGTTGGTTCTTGATAAACCACTTAATTTATACTCACCAAAATTTAAGGATGTTTTTCTTATACTTAGTCTTATCCTTAAGGCTTTAACTAGGGTTTTCTAATCCTAATACCAAAAATAACTAAACATATCCTCTGATACCAACTATAACAACCCTGCTCTATATTTCAAACTTAAACATAATTTATTAAATCAAATTTTCACTTGATAAAACAAAGAATATTTATAGTTATAGTGTCTTTGGGGCTTAGAAACATTACAGAAAAACTTAAAACATGAAATACGCATCTTTATTAAAAACTTCTTTTACACGACCACAACATTCCTTCGTACTTAGCACTTCATGGGATAACCTGAGGATGTACATAAGAAAGGGGTGAGCTATAAAGCCCAGTAAGGGTGTAAACAAGGCATAACATGAAGAATTCAATACATATTAGGAAATAGGCATATTAATGGAGCATAAGAGAAACATGAACATAATGGCATGATATAACATGATTATCATAACATGGAGATGTGGAAATAACATTTAACATGATATTATCATGAGACAAGGATCATTTCACATGGAGCATGAGTAAACCCTCATTGCACATAAATTAGCATGATTAAACCTTTATTACACTTGAATTATCATTATTAAACCCTCATTGCACATGGTTTATCATGATACTAAACATTACCCAAGACATTGGAGTGCTATCAAGGCACACCCTTCTTAATCATTTCATTTTATACATAATTGTGCCACATAGATCATACAACATGGATTCATTAAACATCATAAATTATTCCATGAATAAGAGATTTTTAATACATAAATTTAATCCCTTAATCAACAAGTTCATGTTCATAAAGTTGAATACCCTTGATAGAGAAATGGGTATGGTATTCACTTACACAATGATTTTGGCATGGGAAATTTTGGTGTAGCTTCGACAGCATAACGATGCCAAATAGAAATCATTAAATGGGTTGATAAGAGATAAAGGGTCTATCATCATTTATACATGAAATTTACAGTGAGGGTGTCATGTAACATAATATACCAATATGTGTAATGGAATTTAGATGCATAATATAAAATATTTTCTTGAATGTAAATGAGGAGAGAGAAATCCCTTACAGAATTTCGGCATGGTAATGGGTGTACATGGGCGACATTAATGGGAGAGAAATGGGTATCTCATTATTAAAACATAAGTATGGAAGTATAGGGGAGGTTTGAAATCATACCCCAACATTTTTAATTTAAAAATAAAAGGGAATAACAATATAAGGAAACTTGGACATAAATGAGGAAGGAAAATGGGGATCCCTTACTTGGAAATGTGATCCCAAAGGATTGGTATAGGCTTGAGAGAGGCTTATTTGGAGCTTGTGGTCCCTTTTTAGGATTATAGATAGAGGATTTAAGAGTTTTGTTGAGATAAAAATGGTTTGAGTGAAGAGTAATGGGAGATTGAGTGGGTTTATATAGGAAAGGAGAGGTAATTCTTTATTATTTAGGTTTTGGACACTACACATTAAACTAATCAAAACCACAAACCATACCTTGGTTTTTTAATATATGTTTTCCTAAATTTGAGTGGAAAAAATTATTTTATAAGGGCAATGTCCGAACATAATAAAATATTAGGCTTTCTTATGTGTAGGTTAAAATGTTAAAATATATTATAAGTCTTGGAAGGTCCATTAAGGCATTGTAAAATTAATAAAACAAATATAAAATAACATTATTTTAAAGTCAAAACAAATATTGGCCTAATATCCCATTTATAACATTTTATTACATCACTATTGGGTCATTATGATGTCAAAAAACACACTATATATTTATACAGTATTTAATTTTTACCCAAAAATTCAATTATCTCAGAAAATTATGAAAAATTAACTGTTGGATAATTTTGATGTCCTGATTCAAAAATTAATATTAATTTTACCTAAATAATTTTATAAATATTTTAATTTTTACTTTTAAAATAAAAAACTGGCATTTATTGAAAAATCATGGGTTTTGATAAAAATAGTTTTCAAACCTTAATAAAATTTACAATTATATTCATAAAAATTATATGATAATTTATATTTAATAAAAATTAATTTAGTAATAATATTTTATTAAAATTTATTTAATTCAAAAATCAATTAATTCATCAAAATATATTTCTCAATTGAATTTGAATATTAACTAAAAATACTATTTGTGTTTTAAAAATCATTTACAAAGTAATAATAATAAAATGAATGTATATTATTTATTATATTCAAAAAATAATTCTCATAATCATAATGTTATGGCCTTGTTGCATAACCCCTTATAATACTCACATAAGACCTAAGGATGAGGTGTGTGATGGTGAAAGACTCTTGGGGTGGCTCAGATAACATCGCTCAGGTGGTAATCTCTATTCACTCCCACTTCTCCTATAGGCGATTCTATTCAAGCTTAACGTGTTGAAGCTCAGATTGGGCTTGTTCAAGAGAGAATCCCAGTGAATCTACCTCATTTCTGAGCTCCGACAAATGGGTTTCGTATGGAGAAATTCTATTGGATGAGGTCATCTCTTCCTTTGTCTAAGTAAATTGGATTTGTTAAAACCCTATATTTATATAAATCATGTGATCACTATTCAAAGGCTATATTAGCAACGGTAAAAATTATTGATGGTATTTTAAAATAAAAAAAACATAAAACCAAGGAATTTTATATGTTTTATATAACCATTTTATATAACAAGACGTTTAATTAGATCAAAAGTAATTTTCATTAATAAAATTTTGGTTCGTTACAGTTCAAGAGCATTTGGGGCTTGTTCGGAGCCTAGAGATCTAGTTTTTTTAGGAATAGAAAGAGCCGCAGAGTTGGCACATAGTTAGTAGAAACCATGTATCTTAACTATGTAACCCTATAATAGGTAGATCGTGGTTTTTAAACTAATTTAGGTAGGTCACAAAACTATGTGAGGAGCTACAAAAAAAGAGTGGGGATCTACATGGGTTGTGCACAGTTTGAAAAATTGTGTGGCTAGCCCACACGAGTAGATCCACTTAGGCAGTGACCCTACACGGTTGGTGCACGATTTTTCCAAAATTGTGTATCCCCTTTAAAAATGGTGAAATTACAATTTTACCCATCTTTTCTTATATTTTATCCTTTATTTTATCTTTCTCTCCACACATAACCTTCTCTTAGTTGAGAGATCCCAAATTATTCTCCTCCTATTATTTAGAATAACTTCTTCTTCTAATCTCAAAATCTTTCACCATCAGTCATGTTGTATCCATATCGATAAGTATATCACTTGATTCCTTTCTTAATTTATCTTTCCATATGGAATACTAAATCTATTTGAGCTTATATGCCCTGTTTTTAGGTCGTTCATCTATTTCTTTGATTTCTCATAATCTAGACTAGATTAAAAGTTGATATCATATGGGTAGTATACTACCAATCTAAGTTAGTTGGTCTCATGATTTTCTCTAAAATTATAGTGATATATATATTTCATTATTTTTTCATATGTCGTTCCTTCCCATCATTGCCTCTTAAATGAATTTTTTTAAAATTAAATGTGTAAGCCTATGTAATATGACTCATAATCACCAATGAGGGTAGATAACCCAAGTATAACCCCCCCCCCCCCCCATTGGGTGTGTTTCTAAACTAGACTAAATGGACATAAATTGCTTATATTTTGGTTCACCTTTAGAGGTGTGTTATTTCCCCTTGTAACTAGGAGTTTCTAATTAATTAAAGGAAATAGATTAATTGAATATTATTAATGGATTAATCCCTTTATAGGCCTCCTAAGACTAGGATATATATTTTAACCACCATATGAGGTGAGTTTTCTACCTTTAGAAAAATGTCCATTATGAATTAAATGTGATGTTAAATGGTATGGATAGACTGGGAGCCATGACTATTCATTATTCCATGTCAACGGTGATACATGGGTTTCGACTCAGAATTCCATGGATAGGATCATCGGGATTATTAAATTAAAATGAATTATTAAATGGAATCACATAATTTCATGGGAAATACATGGGTTCTCATATGAATTCCATGGATGGGAACACTTGGGCGGATGGATTTACTTTATTCCATGAGTGAAACTTGGGTTCCTTACATGGAATTACAGGGATGGATTCTAATGTTAGTTCTCTATATTATACCATGAGTGACACTTGGGTTCCTTACATGGAACACCAAGGATAGAATCAGAGGGTGGTGACTTTATACCACTCCGGGAGTGATTCCTGGGTTCCTATGAGTAATCCCATGTACGGGATTATAGGGTGAATGGTACATATTACACTTGGAGTGATAACTAGTTTTATCATATGGTATTCCTTGGACAAGATCAAGTTGTCGATAAATTGATTGATTAATTAAATTTAAGTGATGTGTCTACTAAGTCAAAGAACATGCTTGGATTTGGTTAGAGAATTATATACATGATGGACTCATTATATTTACTTTATCAAGTGAAATATAATAGGATGTGTTCATCCCTTATATTGATATGATCCATGGGGGATTCCATTGCTTCATGCTGGGTCTCGATCCTCTTTTATAAATAAAATCATAAATGGGAAATCATTCAAACACTTTCTGTAATATAATAAATAAGGTAGTATTGTTTGAGTGTACCATTGGGAACTAGGACTGACATGGGTTTTACATATTTCATTTTAAATTTATATTATTAATTTAACACTACTTATTTATATATTCACGGACTGGATGGAATTAGACACTTTTTTTGATGGCCTACTGAGTATATTTCACACCCTGTTTGGGCCTCTATTTTGTACTCGTAAAGACTTCATGGATACAGGTAGGTACAAGGTAAAGTGACCTACTATGGATGATTGAATTATCTATACTAGGATGAAGTATGGGAGAAGAGGACAGACCTTATTCTCATGAAGATATTGGAGATATCTTTTGATTTTTTTTCATTTTTGGTATAGCATGTTGTATATGCCTACTGATATGTTTCCCATTTATTCCCTTTTTATATATATTAACATGATCAGCGTGATTTTGTATATGAAATTAGATAAGGTTTTTACTAGTTTATTTATGGTATCTAGATGATTTACTTATTTCACTATTGGTTATTTATTTATTATTATTTCATTGTTTATTGTTTTTACATCACCATTGTGCCACACTCTAATCATGAGGGTGTAGTATCCCCACCATACTCTTATAGACCCTTGTTTCCATTTGGCAGCCTCTAGAATATAGGGAGACACACTTAAGGCCATGTGGCCAATAGTTTGGCTAATTTTATCGATTGATGTGGATAGAGATGTCATATCTATAAATGACTATGAAAGATTATTTATTTTCTATGGGTATTCATCCCAACCTCAAATTAGGTGTTCTTATTTCTATTTTGAAATATTTTATAGATATGGTTGAGAGGGAAATGTGTGTGGAAGTTGATCAGTTTAGGAAACCAGTGAGGGGTGAAACATCAATTCTACCTGGTATGATTAGAAGAACCCCATTGGTTGTGGATATGAAGTGGGATGAGCTGAAATTAGAAGTACAGTTGGGTGAGGCTCAGTATTCTATATTCCTTATTATCCCCCATTAGAATAAGTGACCTCTTATGTTCTTTTAGTGTGGCGGTATAGGGAACTATAAGACCTTTTATCAAAAATATCAAATGACCTATCCTCCAAATTAAATATTTTTATTTTCAAAAGGATCACTTTTGTAGGTTAAGTGAGAACCCTCACAAAATGACACCATCCTAAAACAACACCAAAATTCCACACTCAAATCATTAAAAATCCCCCCAAACATCATAAATCAAACAACCCAATACAAATTCAAATTTAAAAAGTGAAACCACCCAATAAAAATTGAAATTGAAAAAGTGAAAACCTCAAGAGTAAGGTCACCCTCGAGCTAAGAACCAACCTAGTAACTATAACCTAACATATCATATATTTTCATCATTAAACGAGTACCGCCATTGGCTAACACAGTCAGCATCACCGCCTAGAGCCTCCTACTTGAAGAAGACAACCACCCCCTATCACCATCACTACTGCAACCCACTGGAGGAATCCATTGAGACTAATAAAAACACATCAACAGTGTCATCATCGGTGCAAAAAACATTCCTGAGAAGAACCACACAAGAAAAAAAATCACCCAGAAAAATGAAGGACAACATCAAACACCACCAAATCCACATAAAAAATCACCCTAAATAGAGACCAACAAAATAATACACCTTCATCACTTTAACTGGATCCGATATTGACATTTCTAGATTGAAAATTCATCTTACTATAGACAACACCTTACATCGAAAGAACTATTATCCAAAACCCAGAGGATAGAGAGAATTGAAATAAAAGGAATTATCTAAATTGTGGTCATCTAGGTTAACTTTAGAGGTTTCTTAAGTTGGGTTTTTATAAAATGTCTCTAGTGTGGTTTGTATTGGGAAACTTTTTTGTTTTATGGTCACCTATTTTAGTGGTTCCTTTTATTGTTTTCCTTTGTGAATTTATATTTGATTAAATATTTTTTTATTGTATTTGGAATATCTCTTGTTGGTGGTTTTCTTTGGGTTCCTCTTTGATCATTATTATAAGAATTTATCCATTTTTAAATCATTATTGGATTATGAGATCTTTTTTCTCAAGGTTTTTTTTGTGTGATATTCATTTTGGTGAGGAAAGTTTCTAATTGGGTGTCCATGGGATAACCCTTGGGTCCATACACGGGTGACTAGGATTGGAGTTTCTTTTTCAATCAGAAAATATGGGTGTTGGTTTAGTCTTATTAGGTTCATCGTGAGAGATTATTATGAGGTTGAGGTCCTAGTTTATCCTTGGGGAGTTTCATGACCTGAGGTGGGATCCCCTGTCATTTCTTGATGTGTTTTTAAATGGTTAGTGGACTTATCAGTGGTTTTTATGTAATCATTTAGTAGATGTTCTAATGTAGTGAGTTTCCTTTCTCTTGGATTTTGATCAGTTCTCTTTGGATAGTAATGTGTGGTTGTTAGAAGATACCCTCTTTTTTATATGCTTTATAGAGGATTTTTTTTCATTATTGGTCTCCTTATAGGAGGTTTTTCTCTTTTTTTCATCATTTTAGGGGAATTATAAATGATGAGGAGACATGTTTTAGGTCTCCTTTCTATTAGGACTCTCAATTCATTGGTGGTGGTTGTGGTTGAGTTATGCTTGGAGATTCTTGATGTTATTTAAGGTTTGATTTTAGGTTTGTTGATTTGGTGTGGGTTGTTCAGTTCTCCTTTTTCCACCAGACCCTTACTAGTTTTTCCTGACCCACCCACCCCCAGCCTTGAGGTATGGAGGTTATTGATTTATTCTAACTTATAATTTCACTAATGAATTTCTGGGGGAAGAAAGTGGCATGGTGTGGGGGAATTGTGACACTCCTATCTCAATATTTCTTATTTATTAAATTATTTTTGGGCTATTTTGAGTTTTCCTAGACTTTAAACATTTTTTTGATTGTTTGGAACATCTAGGGTAGCTACAGTCAGAGATAAATTGATCCACGCCACAACCTAGGGAGTTCATGCCAAAGCGGTTGGCCTCAGAGTTCTTGGGTCTAACAGATTAGGGTGCTCTATGGTTTACTCCAAGGGATATGTTGTGGAGATTATTTTTGGAACCATGGTCATCTTTGAATGAATTGGAGTATGGTTTGTGTTTGTTGTCAATCCAAAGAGGTAGTTCAGAATGTGTACCAGCATAGTTCTCATACAGGTCAAGAAGATTACAGTATTAAAGTTGGAACCATTTTCCAGTGTTTGCCAAATTTTTGGGCCTGAAAAATCGACAAATGGAGAAAAGCATTTTTTGGAAAATAGACTTGCGCGTCATGTACTTGAAGGAGAGGAAATTTGTGTGCCATATGTTTTTCAAGATCATAACATAGAAAAATGGAAAAGGGATAAGGGCCACGCAGGTTTTGAGCTGGTCACACAAGTGACTTGCGCACCGAGAAAGGACTTGCGCACTGAAGCCTAGGAGGTTATAAAGTTGATCGCCTGTTGTTCTTAGAGATCAGAGCTTCAAAATATAGAAAATGAAATAAGGTATCGCAAGTATTGGTGTGGTCGTGCAGGTGAGTTGCGTGATAGAGGCTAGGGCGGTTGGAGCTGCGTGTCGGGACTTGCACGTTGTGAGGACACATGCGCGCCACCGCTCAGGTGGTCCAGTTTGCCTATAAATAGAGGACCACCTCGTCTCATTTGCAACCGAGTTCGGACATAGAGATTTTTCAGATCTCCCATCGCGCAGGTGTAGAAGTCACACAAGTGGTGGTGTATCGCACAGGTTTGGAGCTGGGGAAGGCATAGTCACGCAGTTTGTTTGGTGATACTTGCATGCTAGTCTTGGAGTTGCACGACAGGTGACCATTGGGCACCAAAATCGGTTTGGTTGGAATAGGAGTAGGGTCGCGCAAGTTTGGTATTGAAGAAGGTGGAGTCACGCAAGTTTTGGAGGTGGACTTGCGCGCCAGTTATAACCCGTACGTCGTCCCTAAAACTTATGTGTCGGGCATGGACTTGTGCACCAGGTATTGTTGAAGCTTGTCGGTCGTCTTGGAGCTACACAGAAGATGGAAGATTTCTCGATACCTTCGGTGTAATGTGAGATCAGTTTACAGGTGAGAGTTGGACTCCAACAGAGCATCTACATACAATAGATTATGCATTCATTTAGCAATGATGAAGAGACCTTCATGTCTATAAACTGAGTGGGACTTCTCCAATGGCAGTGAGCCAGGGGGAGCCAATGGGAGTGACCCGAGGGACGCAGTGAGCTATCCCTGAACAGTTGTTAAGGCAGTGTGCCTGGGAAAGAGTGACTACTCCTGAACCATTGTAATCCATAACTAGTGAAGAATAGTGGATTCTGATATGACCGATAACTTGTTGGCATATGCTTCTTGGATGTAGCCTTTAGCGGTGAACCAAGTAAAATTTTTTGTGTCATCTCTTTGCATGTGAATGTTTTATTGCGGATCATATCTGTCATATAGGTTTAACTAGTTCCTACCAACTTGGGAACAAGATCCTTGGTTTTATAAAGAAAAAGTTGTCACCCTGATTCACCCCTCCCCTCTCAAGGTGCCCCGGGGTCCTACAAGTGGTATCAGAGGGTAAAGGTTAACTGGTGTTTGGTCTATCAATTACCATTATGGACCATACAGCCAATGTCAGAGGAGTCCCTCTCTTTGATAGAAGTAATTTCTAGATTTGGAAGAACAGAATGAGATCTCATCTAATATCTCTTGGAAAGGAAGTTCGGTTTTCTATTATGCAAGGAATACAAGTCACTGTTCCAACAGGATTGGCTATGACTGACACAGACAAGAAAATTCTTGATGCAGATACTAAAGCACAAAATGCACTTATTACAGCCCTTTCGGATCAGATCTATCTAAAGGTGATGAATTACACCTCAGAAAAATCCATGTGGGATAAACTCGAAAATATTTATGAAGGATATATCAAAGTGAAGGAGGAAAAACTACAAGTGTTGCACAATAGGTTCGATGATTTTAAGACGCATCCTTATGAGAATGCAGACTCCTTCTTCAATCGAATTACTGAAGTGGTTGTAGAAATTTAGGATCTTAGAGAAGAAATCAAAGACGTTGACATTTTCAAGAAAATACTGAGAAGACTTCCACCCCTGTACAATGAAAAGGTTTCAGCCCTTGAGGAAAGAGATCTTTTGAAACTTTCTCTGGATGATCTTCTGAGCAACTTTGTAGCATATGAAATGAGAGTCAAACCAGAAGATGCTACGACTTGTGTAAGTAAGGAAATGTCATTCAAGGCAATGGATAAACTAAAAATTTCAAAAGATAGTAGTGGTGAATATGACGAAGAAAAATAAATTATTTCTCTTATTGAAAAGAAGTTTTAGAAGGGAAAAGGTAAATTCAAAGGGAAGTTACCTCTTTCTTGCTTTCGCTATGGAAAATTCAGGAACATTGCTTCTCAGTGCTTAAGAAAGATCTATGATGATGATAGCGATGCTGAAAACATTGAGAATCCTTAGAAAATGTTTTTCAAGAAAGGAGACTTTAAATCTAGAAATAAATTTCTGAATAAGAGTTTTGTCTGTGAAGAAGATGATGATGATAATGAATTCTGTGAAGAAGAAGAACCAGAGTTTAAAACTAGAAACCATGCTTCCATGATGTCCACTGTTGAAAAATATGAAGATAATGGTGGAAACAATCAGTTAAAAACTAGTGGCAATACCGAGTTGCAACTTAAGGATGCTGTTAGAAATCTTAAGACGAAATTCAAGAGTTGCAGTAAGTGGAAATCAATCGTAGTGGAATAAACTGAATATGTTGATCATATTGAAGCTGAAATTGAATGACTGGAATAATTTATGAAAGTACAGACTAAAATCCTTGAAAGAAAAGATGATTTAGTGGATCTGAAGCTGAGAATAGAAGAGTAGGAAAAGGTCATCAATGACCTCACATCCATACTAGAAGAAAAGAACAAGGCTGATGAGGGTCTTGAAGAGGAATTTTCTACCCTTAGGATTAAACTTGAGACTGAATCAATTACAAAAGAATCAAGGAAAAAATATAGTTTGGAAGATTCTCAGATGTAGAATTACTGGCAATAACCAAGTGTGGTTCAGATGGGGTTGGAAAAATCCTGAGTGATCAGAGACCTGCCTACATGGGAAAGAGTGGAATTGGCTGTGAAGCTGATACATCAACTACTGGAAGTAAAGATAGCCAAAATAAAGATAAGGTGAAAGTTGAACATGTTGAAACATTGCCTTAAGTGATAAAAAAATCCTTAGTTCAAACTAAAAGGAGAACTGAAAATTATCCTCAAACATTCAGAAATGACAGGCAGTCCAACTATTCTATCAAAGAAGAAAGTATGAGGAGAAATTTAAGTGATAAGACATTTCCTCTCATGAAGTGTCAGTTATGTGGCTATCTTGGCCATACCATGTCATTTTGTGAAGAGGCAATAAGCTATCTGAATGGAGAAGATATAGGATTTCAACAGAGGAGAACAATTTCATATCCTAATTCTTATAGAAGAAACAGTTTCTATGGATATTGTTTTCGTTGTTCTAACTTTTTTCATAAGGCCGTTTATTTCAGACAGAGAAGGGACATGGACACCTCATACCAGAGTTCACGACAAGCCAAACCTCGTCAACAAGATAGTGTTGCTCTTTCAAATAGGTTTTCTCCTCTCGAAGAAGACTTCAACTATGAAGAACCAATGTACACATATGAGATAATTGAAAGTCCATTAGTGCTCTATACTCAATCCAATGTTTCATGGAAGGAAAGGAAGAGAATTGAGAAATCCAACCTTGCAGAGGTGGACCTCAAAGCCAAAAAAAGCAACAGTACTTGGATTCTAGACAGCGGTTGTTCATATCACATGACAGGTAATGCTGGCCTGTTAACTGATATCAAAAGGAAGGTTGATTGTACAGTACGATTTGGTAATGATGGAGCTCTAAAAATAAAAGGCAGTGAAAGTACTGAATTAGCTAATGGAGAGCTAAAGAAGACTAAAGTCCTATACGTAGATGGCCTACGTCATAATCTACTCAGTGTGATTCAACTCTGTATCTCGGGACTTATAGTTACTTTTAATCAGAAAGGTTTCACTATCAAGGGAAAGACAGGCAATTCACTTATGAAGGGATGCAGAACAGAATGTAATTTGTATCAGGTTGATAGTAAAAAAAATGCTTGTTATATAACTGTTGAAGAAGAAAACAATTTTTGGAATCGAAGACTGGGACACATCAATCAACAAGACATGGAGAAAATATCAAAAATGAGGATTGTCATGGACATTCCCAACCTAAAGCGTGAGCGTGAAAAGTCTTGTGATTCTTGTATTTTTGGGAAGCTGGTTTGTAGTTCATATCGGTCAAATAAGAAAAGGGCATATCATATTCTTGATCTAATTCACACAGATGTATGCGGGATGATAAATGTTGTTGTAACTCGTGGAGAGAGGTACTTTGTCCTTTTCATAGATGATTACTATATAATGGCATGTGTGATGGTCATTCACAGGAAACGAAAAGTCCTTGACTGCATGAAAACATATCGGAGAATTGTCGAGAATGATGTCGGACGAACTATAAAAGTGTTTTGATCTGACAATGGAGGAGAATACACATCCATTGAATTTGAGAATTATCTGGAGAAGCATGGGATACAACATGAGGTAGCTACTGTGAGAACTCCACAACAAAACGGAGTCGTTTAATGTAGGAATCGACATGTGAACAACATGGCATGAACCATGCTAATTAAAATTCGTATTCCACGACATTACTAGAAAGAGGATGTTCAAGCTGCAGTGTATATTCAAAATCGAACAGGACTCTATATGGGTGAGATGAAGACACCATATGAATTTTGACTTGTAATAAAGCCCTATTTGAAATACTTTCGTGTTTTTGGAAGTAAATGCTTCATCAGAAACAAAGAAAGAAATCAAGGGAAGTATGGTGACAATGTAGATGAAGGTATTTTCCTCAAATACTCAATGAATAGAAAATCCTACAAGTGCTTCAATAAGTGATTAGGAAGGATTGTGGAAAGCAGTGATGTTAAGATAATTGAAGAGAAAATCACAAATGCTTCAAGGACATCTTATGTTGATGAGATAGAGAGTGAGGAATAAAGTGAACGTGGAGAAAATACAAATATAGAAATAGAGGAAGTTGGACAGAACACTCAGCAGTCACATCATGATGTGGACTCAGAAGATGAATTCAGAGAAGAAACTATGGATGGAGAGAATGAAACTGAACCTCATAGGAGAAATCGAAGAGATTATATTGATCCATCTAACCTAACTGGGGACAGACATGAACCCACTCAAACAAGGAGGATGAGGAATAACACGCAATATGAATTTCTGTCAGTTGTGGAACCATCCTCATTTGAAGAAGTTGCAAATGATGAATCATGGGTGAAAGCAAAGAATGAAGAGTTAGATCATATTGACAAGAATCAGACATGGGATCTTGTCAAGATACTCTAAGGCCACAATGTGATTGGTACAAAATGGATCTTCAAGAAAATTTTTGATGAGCATGGAAGTGTTATTCAAAACAAGGCACGTCTAGTATGCAAAGGATATTCCTAGATTGAAGGCGTTGATGTTGAAGAAACCTTTGCTCCAGTGGCTAGACTGGATTCAATCAGACTTTTCCTTGCCATGGAACTCCAAAGAGGATATATAGTATATCAAATGGATGTCAAGATAGCATTCTTGAATGGTGTTCTCGAAGAGGAAGTCTACATTGAACTACCAGTGGGTTTTGTTCTTGGTACTAATGAAACTAAGGTCTACAAACTGAAGAAATATCTATATGGTTTGAAGCAGGAACCATGAGCATGGTATTCTCGTCTGTACTTGTATCTCAAGAAGTTGGAATTCAAAATAGGAGTAGACCACAATCTATACGTGAAGAATTCTCCAAAAGATAAGTTCATGGTTCTAGTCTACGTTGATGACATTATTTTTGGTGGCAGCAAGCAGAAGTCAGTGGATGAATTTTCCAATCACATGAAATCATAATTTGAGGTGTCTATGATTGGAGAGCTCGCATATTTCTTGGGGTTGTAGGTGATTCAAAGTCAGGATTACACTTTTATTTCACAAGAAAAGTATGGAAGATAACTGCTGAAGAAGTTCAATATGCAAGACTCCAAACCAATCTCAACTCCGATTACAGTTGGAACCAAACTTGGAAATCATGAGGATGGGGCATCAGTAGACCCTACTATGTACAGGAGGATAATTGGGAGCCTACTGTACCTGACAGTGACACGGCCAGATATTGTATTTGCAACCTGTCTAGCGGCCCACTTTTAGAGTAATCCAAAGGAGGAACATATGACAGTAGTAAAAAGAATCATGAGGTATAGTCAAGGTACTCACAATTGTGGCTTATACTTTGCTGCAGGAAGAGATAGTGAATTATCATCTTTTTCTAATGGTGACTGGGCTAGTGATGTAGTGGATAAAAATTCCACCAGTGGTGGAGCATTCTTCATTGGGAATAAATGTGTTGGATGGTTGAGCAAGAAACAAAAAAGTACTTCTATTAGTACTACTAAATCTGAGTATATATCCTTTACAAAGGCATGCACTCAACTGTTATATATGAAGCAACAATTGACAGATATTGGTGATGAAGTGAAACAACCAATGGTGATTTACTGTGATAACAAGAGTGCAATTTATCTTACGAAGAATCTTGTTCAGCATTTTCGTACAAAAATTATTGAAATAAGGTATCACTTTATCAAAGATAAGGTTGATCAATGCATGATTATAATGGATCATGTGGGAACGGATGAGAAAATGGATGATATCCTGACCAAGCCAATGTCAGCGGCTGTGTTTGAGAAGCATCGGTTGAGCCTCGGTGTTCGGCCACCTCCCAGTGCATAAATAGGATACGTAATTACCCTCTCCCCATTTATGATAACTATTTTTATCTGTTTATGGATGTGATGAAGGTTTGTGGGGGAGATACTATCTAGGGGAGTATTGTTTGAGCTGAACAATGAACTAATTACCGGTCTTTGGGTTTATTTTCAATGGGGGAGAAAGGAATAAATTCAGGCATGTTCAGGCATGTAATGATTCTGTGACACGATGCACAATTCAGTGTCAGTGATAGGATGAGAAGAATGAGAATGAATACTTTGGTCATGTATTCCTTGGGCGTCATTGAGAATTCCAAAACACGGGAACCCAATTAAAGCTTTCTCTCTTGTTTTCTACACCGAGCATTGCTCACGTAGACTTAGAGTTTTGGCTGAGTTGATTCTTGTATTTTTGGTTTACATGTGGATGGGGATCTATTGAATTTATTTTATGATTGCCAACAAACCCAAAGGGGAAGATTGTTGGAACCATGGTCATCTTTGAATGAATTTGAGTATAGTTTTTTTTTGTCAATCCGAAGAGGTAGTTTAGAATTTGTGCTAGCAAAGTGCTCATACAGGTCAAGAAGATTACAGTATTAAAGGTGGCACCATTTTCCATTATTTTCCAAATTTTTGGGCCGAAAAAATCGACAAATGGATAAAAACATTTTTGGAAAAGAGACTTGGGCGTCGTGTACTTTAAGGAGAGGAAACTTGCATGCCATATGTTTTTCAAGATCAGAACATGGAAAAATGGCAAAGGGATAAGGGCCGCGTAGGTTTTGAGATGGTCATGCAAGTGACTTGTGTGCCGAGAAAGGACTTGTGCGCCAATGCCTAGGAGGTTGGAAAGTTTTGTGCCTGTTTTTCTTTGAGATTAGAGCTTCAAAATATGGAAAAGGAAATAAGGTCGCGCAAGTATTGGTGTGGTCGCGCAGGTGAGATGCGCGATAGAGGATAGGGCGGTTGGAGCTGCGCACCGGGACTTGCACGCTGTGAGGACACTTGCGCACCACCGCTTAGGGGGTCCAGTTTGCCTATAAATATAGGACCACCTCTCCTAATTTTCAGCTAAGTTCAGACTTAGAGATTTTTCAGAGCTCCCATCGCGCAGGTGTAGCAGTCGCGCAAGTGGTGGTGTGTCACGCGGGTTTGGAGCTGGGGAAGGCATAGTCGCACATGTTGTTTTGTGATACTTGCACGCCAGTCTTGGAGTTGCACGACAGGTGACCATTGGGAACCAAAATTGGTTTGCATTGAATAGGAGTAGGGTCGCGCAAGTTTGGTATTGAAGAAGTTGTAGTCGCACAAGTGTTGGAGGTGGACTTGTGCGCCAGTTATAACCTGTGCGCCATCCCTAAAACTTGCGTGCTGGGATTGGACTTGCGCGCCAAGTATTGTTGAAGCTTGTCGGTCGTCTTGGAGCTACACGGAAGCTGGAAGATTTCTAGATACCTTTCGTGTAAAGTGATATCAGTTTAAAGGTGAGAGTTGGACTCCAACAAATCATCTACATACAACAGAGGATGAATTCATTTAGCAATGATGAAGAGACATTCGCATCTATAAACTGAGTGGGACTTCTCCAACAGCAGTGAGCCAGGGGGAGTCAACGGGAGTGACCCAAGGGAAGCAGTGAGCTATCTATGAATAGTTGTAAAGGCAGTGTGCCTGGGATAGAGTGACTACTCCCAAACCTTTGTAATCCATAACTAGTAAAGAATAGTGGATTCTGATACGACCGACAACTTGTCGGCGTATTCTCCTTGGATGTATCCCTTAGCAGTGAACCAAGTAAAATTTTTTGTGTCATCTCTTTGCATGTGAATGTTTATTGCACATCATATCCATCATATAGGTTTAACTAGTTACTACCAACATGGTAACAAGATCCTTGGTTTTTTAAAGAAAAATTTGTCACCCTGATTCACCCCTCCCCTCTCAGGGTGCCCCGGGTTCCTACAATTATTTGGTAGAGGGCGCCACGCCAAAGTATGGAGGGTTTTTCGATGGTGTTCTAGGGGTTCTAGAGCCTTAGCCCTACCATATTAGGAACATCCATGCCATATCCTAGAGGATAACACCATAAAGGTTCTTTGAGAGGTACACCACACCATATCCATTATAGGCATGCCATGTTTTATATATGCCCAATTTTTAAAAAATGTGAAATTACCTTTTTTCCCCACTCATGTTATCCCTATTTTCTCCTCAGTACCCTCCCATTTTTCATAAACAACATCGATGGGGCCCTTAGGAGAGCTCCCATTTCTCTCTCTTTAATTATTAGATTCTTCCCTTTAGATTTCAAGTAATATTCATGGTATTTCTCACTTTTATTCCTCCTTCATCTTTTACTTTATCCCATATTCCATTTCTCTTAGGGTTTTCTATTCTAAAAACCCTAATTGTTGTACATAGGGATTCAAGGATTTGGGTTAGTTATAACCTAGGTTTTTGGTTCCTTAGGGTCCTTAGAGGGTGATTCCTACTTGTTTGGTTTTCTTTAAGGAAGGAAAAAAAATTGACTTGTTTTCCATTCAGATTAATGTATATTATTCTATGTTCAAATTCATGAAGTGATTAAGAATTATAAATTCCATTATTATGAAATTATATCCATATATGATGATTTTGGTGATTTTATAAATTTTTTCTGTGAAACTTTAACCTAGAATAAAAGGTTTTCCTTACAAAATTTAAGTATTGCTTTCAAATTAATTGATTTTATATATTAGGTGTTTGTAGAAATTCTTATGAATAAATTTTAAGTGGTTTTGTGGGAAATGTAGGGATTGTTCCCTATTTTTTCAAAATAATTTTTTTATTTAAAATTTTCTCCATTGAGGTTAAGTGATAACCTAAAAAACAAGTAGAAAATTTATAATGTTGCAACCCAGAATCCACTAAATGGTGCCCTAAGATGGTGGGTCACATGGCCTCAAGCACATCTCCCTATATAACAGAGGCTATTGACTAGTAGATAGGGTCTAAGGTGGTACAGTGGAAAAACTATACCCACATGATCATAGTAACACAGTGGTATCAAAATTGAATAAATAGGAGAAATAATAATATAAATAAAGATATAAGATAACATCTATAAGACTATAATAATAATAAGTCCAAAAATAATATCATGTAAAATATGATGATCATGTCATATATCTATACAAAAAAGGTATTAAATAGATGGAAAAAGGTATTCAGTATAATACGAGCCTCAAAAGTATAAAAAAATAAAAAAGGAACTATATCTAACTATAATCACAAGCATAGCTCAATCATGTGCTCCCATAATCCTAAATAATGAACAAGTCAAGCATCATAAAGTGGTAACCTATCCCAACCCTTACCTACATCCATGAAGTCTATCTGAGTACCCAATGGTGACCCAAATAGGGTGTGATATAACACTTATTATTCCACCAACAAATATTTATATAACAAATATAGATTGTGTATAAAAGACTAAGAAGTTTTAAATATATCACAAGAATGATAGTAATGTAAATAAATTTTCAATAATATATGATCTTGTCCATCCAGCCGTGGATTCCTATGAATATTAATGAAGAAACCAAAATCAAGGGATACGGTAAAGCATAAACGATCATGTGTGATACTATCTAGTCTAAAAACTATATTCAAATACCTATACTAGGTCTATCTATAACGAAAATAAAAAATATCCACAACATACACACTATGTAATCAAGTTTCAACCTCCAAAATGGCATATGTTGTGTATTCAAGATTTATACCATGAAGGGCCAGATCCAAGACATGGAAGACCAAGGCATCCTCATCGAGTCCATGGATCATCTCGATGGAAACTTGAAAACGGATTGGGTGGATTCTAAGGAGCATGTCCATAGAGAAAGTATAATGTGAGTTTAAGAAATATGGATCCAAGGGGTAGAAATTCCAATGGAATCCTATATAATTAGAATACTAGTAGTATAAATTTACCAAGAATCTACTACCATAATCAATATAGATCCATAGAGTAGAAATGTCCATAGAATTCAAAGGAATCAGGATCCAAGGAGCTTTTCCAAGTAATCCACTACCATTATCAATTCATCAATCATTACCAATCATAACAAATGAGTTCTTACAACACATTTAAAATTTTCTATATAAAACATTTATCGATTTTAATCATATTAAATCACATACAAAGGAGGAAATGACCTTCTCCTATCAATTAAATTAAATTCATTCCATTAATTTACAAATGAACAGGTAAAATAAGGTCCTCACAACCTTAAAAATTAATTAAATCCACATTAAGGATCCCACCAAAATTGGAGATCTTGCATACACCCAATGGGGTTTCATAACATGGGGTAGATATAATGACGCATCCCATAGATGTTCTTAGTTGAGGCAAACGACCTCCAATTATACAATGGTACTAGTAGGAACCTAATCATGTCTCAAAAATTTTACTCAAGGCATTCAATTAATTTTAGGGGAAACAATAAAAGGCCTGACGTGAGGAATAATGGAAAAAAATCATATAAAATAAAAAATATTGAGGGAAATGTATAGACTATCTACCGTATACCCTTAGTAGAACACTCATTGAGTATTGAACTCTAATTCGGTCCAGATCAGAAGAAAAATAAAGAATGGATAAATTCCCTATAAATATGGCATATTATCTTAAACCTAAATAACTCTATTGATATTAATTTAAATGAATAATATAACAAGATGAATGTAGAACTTACCGTTGTGGGTCCAATAAGATGAATGGTGTTCAATTATGAGTCTGGGTGGTAAATCATGAGCCAATCCTAGCTTAAGAGATCTTAAATTGGAGAAAAACATATTATCAATCCTATTTAATAAAAGAAGGAAATATAAATTAGGTTTTATGAAAAAAAATAAGGGAAAAAATTTCATTTCGTGCATTTTAACTAGGTCACATGGTTTGGCCACATGGTTGGCCAAACTTTCCACCAACCGTGCACCCCTAACTGCCTTAATAGGGAACATGTATGGTTCATGCACACAATTTTGAAAACTATGCATAAATCTTTCCATGAACCACTATCCCCTATCCCCCCTAACATGGTCACGGTGCACAGTTAGACAAACCATGTACTAACCATGTGTTTGGCCTCTGCTAAAAATTGTGGTGGCCATGCACGATCATTCGGCCCTGGTCGCACGATTAGGGAGAACCATGTTCTCTTGGATAATATCATTCCAATACCACATGATTACTCCTAACCATGTGGCATGGGTCACATGGTTTCCACAAAACATGTAGCCCGACTATGTTTTCCAAAAAACCAAGCCTCTTGGCTCCGAACAATCCCTGAACACCCCTGAATCTCTTGTGATCTCATTAGGAACTCACATTAGGTAAAAACCAAGGAGTTAAACCAAAACTAAAATATTAGTATCTTATAGGAAAACTCATGATATTTCAAGACTCAATCAGGAGATGGGACTATCCCCAATATCTAGTTGAGGACCCAAATACACCTGATCACAACTCCAAACCATCAAAGAATGCATGCCAGACACATCACCTAACACCCACTTGTAACATAGTCTCATAATCACTCCTCAGTGCATTGTGCTTACATCAGAAAGAATCATTAGTTAAGGATGAAGAACACCACCATGAATAGATTCTAGAGATAGTAATAGATGATGAGGGATAAGACCAAATCTTTGGGGAAATTAGGTCGATATAGATTCCACTTACATATTGGGATGGGGAAGTTGAGGAAAAACTAAGCACGAACCTTCATCATAGAAGATATATAATGGTAGAGTCAATATAAACATTAATATCCCACCAAGATAACAAGAGTAAAATTAGAATAGTTAAAACCCCAATGGGTAGTGACACATTCATACATAGTATTGGATCTGGTGACATATAGTATATTTACACCAAGAACCTTGGAATCTAACCATAGAGTATGCCAAAAAAATATTCAAAGGAAATAGGAGTTTTTAGAAATAACCATCGATGTGAATTCAAACATTATAGTAGATCCAGTGAAATGCTTCATACATCACATAAAAAGATGAAACCACACATGACATTTCTCATAGGACCAGAAACAACAAAATTAAAGCCTTGGGATTGAAAAACAACATATCTATATGGGTACAAGAATAAGAAAAAAAAAAGGTAGTATTAACAAGACTATTGGAGCCCACCACGATAAGGTGAGATCAATATATTAGTTCAATTTAATCTAATTCATCCAGACCAGGCCATGCCAAAGTAGATGCTCACAGATGAAGATCCATAAAACTCACCATCCCTCAGCCTCCTCATACAAAGCCCACACAAGCACAGTCAAAGAAAATCCTCATCTTACATACACATCCTAAACATGGAAATTATCATTTTGATTTATAAATAAATAGAACCATATTTTAAAGGATATTTTTATTTTTAAAAATGGGGTGTTGTTTAAAAATGGTTTAAAATGTTCTATTTGAAAGTGGTATTTAAACTAAATGAAAAGTACTTGTAATTATGAGTCAAACTTCTTTAAAATTCATGTTTGGTGCTTTATAAAATAAAGGGGTTGAATATTATGAGATCATCATTGATTTCCCATTTTTCTTGATCACCCATTATGGGGTTTTTATTATATTATGATGATCATATGATATGGAAGGGACTATTTCATGTGAGGGTGTTGGAGGTGAGGTGAGATTTATTTTTTATTCTTATAATGTATGTTTTGATCATAGTTTGATTATTTTCTCACCTCCACTTAAGATATGTTATGGGAACCTGAGTATCTAAATGGGAGATCTTTATCTATACTACACTTGTCAATACGCATGCTACTATTTCCTTCTAGTTGTGTGCTAGTCTAGGACTAGAGGGGGTGTCATTATGATGATGTGTTTATGGGATAGTCGAGTGGATTGTATATTTTTTATGATTCAATTTAGGTAGGAAATTGGTACTATAGTTATTGTACTATTAGAATCATCATACTTTAAGACCTAGAGAGTCTCTCATGACACTCATTCATTGATTGGTAGTTTATTTAGGGGATTACCTCTTTATATATATCCCCTTGATATTGTTTTCTCAAGACACCATCTATATTGTTAACTTTTGTTATTCTCATTTGATATAATGGTTTCTAATATTGTTATGATTTATTATTTGATATTTGGGTTGGTTTCCTAAACTATTTTGAAAATTGATTTTTGGAAATTTGTTTTTAATAAATGAGGGATGGTTATCTTTTAATTGGGTATTTTTATGAAAGGATTGAAATGGGGGAAAATTGGTTAATTTTATTTTTGTTTTAAATAAAAGGGACCCATTTCGGTTTTTTAAAATGTTTTACTAATAGGAAGAGTTTCCACATATTTTTTTTAAAAGGACTAATTCATTAAAAGTGAAAGTATGCAGTTTGATTTCACTAAACTCTTAGAAAAATTATAAACTTTATTTTCTAGTCTATTTCAAAATATATTTTATAAATTTTTTCATGTATGGAATTTCATAGACTCTTGGTGAGATCCTACTAGTCCTATTATCTCACAGCCTTCATAAACACTCATGTGTGTGTGTGAATATCTTATGTATTATATAGGTTCTAGTTTTAGTATAAATTTTATATCACTTTATTAGGTCACTTGTGGGTGAGTAGGGATGTGATCTCATGGTTTGGTTCAGTATCTGTTTTATTTTATGATATTGTGATGTTTTATCCAATAAAAAATTCTTGTCTTGTACTTCATTTCATCTAGTTATATCTTGATGTATATTTATTTTTGTATAATGTATAAATGTTCATATAATGGAGTTTAATAATTATTTTTGGTTATGACTCATTTTTATCTATTATCTATTTTTCTTCCGTATTTTTATTTTTTGTGGATGTATGATATATTAACACCCTATACAAGATTTTTGGTAAATGATTTTAGCCATTTTACTCTGATTTGAGTGAAAAATATTCCAAATATTGTATCACATGATTCCTAATCACTAGTTTCCATCCTGTGGGGATCAAGAACACCCTTTGGGCCTAGTAGCAAGTCAAGTCAAGTGATGTGTTAGATCATCCTAGGCTGGTTCATTACATGATATGTACATGCCTTACTATTGATTATTGAGATTTAAATATTGATTGTTGTGTTAAAAAAATGATTTTGGATGAGGTTCACATGGTAACCATGGTTATATGTATGGGTAATTGTGATGTGTGATACATGATCTATGATTTTTCTCTAACTCATCCCCATGATCATGATTTCACTCTCACTAGGGAATTTTCACCCAACGAGGTAAAGGGTAAGTTAGGGTTTGGGTATGTAAGGTTCATCATGGGATGGTAATAAATCTGATAGTGACTTCTTATGTTACCCATTTTATTTGACCCAAGGTTAAATCCCCAAGTTATTATATGATTGAGGCATGTTTTTATTCTATGTTTTCATTGTTTAATTTTAGATTACTTGGTGATTCTTATCTAAAATTATTCCTTGATTTGTTTTCATGTATCATACCTTTGTTCACTTTTAAATTTTTCATTATTTGGTAAAAAAATAGGATATGATTTCATTTAATATATCTATAAAACAAAAATTATATTTTCTAAATTTATTTTAAACTAGTGCAAATGATTTTTCTTGTGAAAGTAGTTATGTATATTCATGGTGATATCTTACTAGGTATTTTTACAACACCCCACATACACTATTTATGTGTATGAAGACCTTTTTATATCTAATGTAAGTAAAATTAAATGTGGTTCATATTTTAGTATTGTATCATAGATACCTTCTTTATGATTATAGATATGTGATGATAGGATGGTATCCATGAGTCACAATGGAGAGTTTGTGCGTATGTTTTTGTACATTTTAGTATTACGGGTTGTTTATGTATCAAACAACTTGGACTTTACTTTGTTTTTAGGTTTTTTATAATTTATTTTCCATATATCACTTTACATTTTTGTTTATTAAAATATTTTTGAGTGTTTATTTTTGTTTCATTATTCCATGTGTCATTTTTGGATTAAATTTTTTTTATAAACTACTTATTTATATAGAATTATTATCTTATATACGGATACCTCATGTTACATTCTCAATTGTATTCCTCTATGTGTTTCACTATAATTAGATGGTGAAATCATTACCAATGGTCATGTTTAATACCCTCTTTACTTGTTGTTGACATGTGATGATCGAGAACACACTTCAGGACTTCTTAAAGATCCCACAGGATTGTATTTGTATTTTTTATTAGTAAACATATCAATATGTGTATTGGATGATGGAGTAAGAAACCAACGAAGATAATTAAGAACCTTTTATTGTATGTAATATGAATATATATTCTTATGTTTAAAAGTGAGTTTAGTTGAGTTATTTCTAGGTGAGAAATTCATAAATCTGGTGATTGGAGAAATAGATTATAAATAACCAAAGGTAAGTTTTAGTAGCAGGATACCAGTACTCTCTAATATAATTTTATGAATTTAGATTAGGTTGGTTACTGAAAATCTTGAGAGTAGTTATTAAAGAAAGAAAAATCTGACTAAAAGGTTGAAAACCCATCTAAGGGTTAGTGATCATGAAGACTATTTTGATTAATGAATAATTTATATTGGTTGATTTATTATAGAAGTCTAATTTTAAGTATTAATTAAAGTGAAGTGAACTTTTATTTAAGTACTCAAAATTATGTGATCATATAACACAAAAGACTTTGGAATTAAGGGTGAAGAGGTTATAAATATTCTCTAATTTACAAATTTATTTAAAGTGCTTTAGTAATGATTGAGAATTCCAGGAGATGATTAAAAGATATTCTAATATTATTTAAATAATTATGGAAATTATGTGTGGTGTGTTAAAATCTTCCCAAATGTCTTAATGCGTAAGGTTTTTATATCCAGAGAGGCTTGAAATTGAAAAAGGCACAAAGTACATAAGGTTTTTATATCTGAGCAGTCTTAAGTTGTAAAAATTAGCTATGGTAGTGTTGTGTATGATTTTTGATTTCATCCATAAGTTTTCCTCAAAACCAAAAAATTGGAAAAGGGATAAATTTACCAATATACATAATATTCTCTTAGGAAGAAGCATAAATATTTTCTATAATGATTGTGCTGAAAATCTTCAAAGGCAAGTGATAAGTATGATTTTTGATTTTACCTATAATTTTTTTATTGAAGAGTATACTAGAAATTAGAAAAGACAATACATGCATAAGGAATTTTATAAAATGTATAAGGATTTGAAAAACATTACATAAAACGTTTATAACTAATGATATTGAAATTTGACTAAGACAAAAAACCTTCTACTAGTGCACAATATATTTTTAGCATGAAAAAAAATATCAAAAATCATTGAAAAAAGTTGAGAAAGTAAAAAATTTAAATGTAATGTAAGGAAAATTAAAAAAAATAACTTTCTTAGATCCATTTGTTGGGAAAAATGAGATAAGAAAAAAACCTTATAGTAATCAATAAGGATTTCAGTCGAATGCATAATATTTTTGATCTCACATTGTAATACATAATATTTTTTAAATCTTATGTATGTTTTTTCACTTTGAGAAAAGTGATATTTTTAAATAATAATAAGAATAATTAAAAGATAAAGAAATTAGTATTTTTAATTTTCAGGATTTTTTCATGTCGTAAATACCATAATTATTTATTATTCAATGATTCTTACTAGGTTTTTTACATAATAAAATAGGAGATCATTTCTCTATTAATATGGGATTTTAAAATATAGATATTTAAAAATTATTATTGGTAATAAAAGATAGAATAATTTATGAAAGTTTAAATTAAGTGATGCTTGAACTGTTCTTTATTAAGTAAAATATCATAAATAAGATTTTGATTCAAGAAAAGGATTGAGAATGTGATATTTAAGTGGTGAATAAGAATATAAATCAATAAGTATTTTTAGAACTAAAATAATATTTGAATCTTATTCTAGAATCTCATAGGCTATTTTGATACAATAATAAGTGTCCCACCTCAACTATTGTGTTATATTTTTATTATATAGTTGACAAGATCATTTTCCTGTGGCCTTTATAGAAATATTTTGGGAAGAATAATCTTGAAATTTTTGGAATAATTTAACGAAGTATTAATTTCTCTAGAATTAAATGTGATTTAATGATAAAAAATATACTCTTAGAATACTATTAAATATAAGGAGTTAAGAATAAGTAATATTATGAGATCATGTGAGCACACCCATGTGATGAGATTATGAATTATTGAGAAGATAATTAGGTGATATTGAAGGATTTTATACATTAAAAATATAAAAAATATATTCATGTGATTTTGGAATATAAAAGTTTGAAAAATGAATAGAAAAATAGATAGAATTTATAGAACCTTATATAGCTCTAAAGATGAATAACTCATTGTGTATTGAGGAAGAAGAAGTAGAAGAGTTCAATGAGATTTTCAGTAACCAATTTAGTGTATCAATCCTGAAGAGAGAATAATGTGAAACATGTTTTAAATCCTATTCTATGAAACACAGTATTACATAGGATATAGAAGAAGAGAAAGAATAAGTGAGGAAGACTGACTTGAAATGAGTTTTACTGATCACTCATTGGTAATTTAAGACCTTGAAGATATTTTTGAGAGAATTTTTTAATATGATTATATGAAAGATTTGAGAGCTTCTATTTATATAGACAGTGTTTCAAGTAGTTTAGTATAATATCCACTAGTAGTCAAATACTATATTGAGGAATGAGATTTTATTAGTTGATATAGTGAAATATATTTTAGAATTGTAATCTTCTTCAATGGATTTAAAGGTTGTGTTGAAAAATGGTGGGATCCAGTATAATATTATAATAATATCAGGTGGTTGAAGAGAATTTTAGATACTTATTTTAGTTTTAGGATGATAACTACCCACACCACATGTAATTAATAATTCATTCTAGTGGAAAATTCATGTATTAGATGATCTAGAATATAGAAATGTCATAGTCACCCACATTGGGGTAAACCTTGTAAAAATACCAAGTGATATTCTTTACTTCCTTTTTTATATTGAATTTGGTATATGTGTGTTAGAAAAAAAAATCCACTATTATCTTAAAATATAATAGGGTTTTGAATTTTGAGAGGGGTTAAATTTTAAATTGAAAAAATAATTTGGTAAAATTTATCACCCAAATTCACTACCCCCCCCCCCCCACACCCTCACATAACTACACAAACCATTTGGCATGTCAAGTGTTATCATAGATAGCTATGTTTTTTTGAGTGCAAGTTTTTTTATCTAACTAATATTAAGTGCATAATTTATGATATTTTAGAATGACCTTTAATAGAAAATTCAATTTCCATACCTATCAAATAATATATGGAGGTTTTGGATAAAACACTAAAAATGGGAAGAAAATTGATTCCAAGAATTTGAGAAAAAAATTCAAGTAGAAAGATAACTCACCACTACTTGAAAGTAATCATAGTGGTAATTATTCTATTAAATATATCAAAAAGTATTTATCTGGTGAATAAATTTCTAGTTGTGATGAATATGGTTATATTAAATCTATTCAAGAACTCTATAATGAAAAATTAAATACTTGAATGAAATTCATACTGATGTAGTCACATACATATTTGAGTTTATCCCAGATAAATATGATTAAAAATCATAGCTCGTATAATATTTTTAAGCAATACAAAAATATTTAGAAACATAGTTTCAAAAAGTACAATTCTATCATCAATGAACTGAAATTTAAGGAGAAATACTAATAGATCAGTAGATAAAAAATTTAAATGGATATAGATTCATTTAAATTAAGTATAAATGAGAAATTCAAGGTAATTATAGCTTGTGAAGATAATATTCTTTCATTTTAATAAAATCATAAATCTATCATGAGTTTCAAATGTTCTCAAATGAAGGTTAAAGCTAAAAGAGTAAATATGCTTGACAATTATCTATAAGAAGTAAATAATATTTATGAATATTAGATGAAGGTGATTAATATTGAATGAGAAGGAAGTTTGAGATTAGTTTAGTATGAGAAAAATACTCTCAACATAAAGTGTATTAAACTTAAAGTTAAATTGATAAATCTAGAATTCGTTAAACCTAAAACTTCTCAATCCATATAGAAAAGAATAAATATGGTCAAACGTATTTTTGAAAAGAGACTTAACTCCTAAAAGATAATTATTAGTTTCAAAAATATATTGAGATCATCCCTTGATCAATCTAATTAATACATATCAAAATAGGTAACCCATGATCCAATTAATTTGGTTTTTATTAATTCAATTTTGTCTTCTAATACAGTTTTAAAACAAAATTCTAAAAAAATATGGGTAGGTAAAAATGATAAGAAATCTACCATATCATAAAGGGTGGATGTTATAAAAATTAATAAGAGAACCTCCCAAAATAAAACTCAAAATAAGTGTCACACCCTAAACTTCCTTAACATTTTTATTATGTTTATTTATTGAGTTGTGGCCTTGTTCTTGAGTTTCAATTCTAAACAATGTGAAATTATAATTTTTTGAGTTTTAGTGAAGGTTGAAGGGTTGGTTTATGGTTAGTGTTAACATTGTGGAATTCCATGAAAATTTTATATTTTTATTTAAATGTTATTTCACATGTTTGGTGCATGGTTTTCTAAATAGTGAATCTAAACCATATGAGGTTCCAGGTGAGTTTAGTGAGCCCTGTATAGTTACTGCATGGTTTGGAAAACCATGTGGCCAAATCATGTATCCTATTAAGGTTTTTAAAAGCCTAAAATTATTATTCTACCCTCGCCTAATTTTAACACTCAAAATCTCTTTTCCTCTCTCACTCACATAACACATCTAAGAAGATCACCATCACTCCACCTCCTTCATCCATCCAAGGTTTCCTTGAATTATTCTTAGATTTCAGATGGTTTTTTTAGGTTTGTGGCTCTTTACTCCTCTCATTTCCCTATCTTCGCTTATTCTTATTTATTTCCTTATCTTGGGATATATTTGACTAAACCTTGGGTGTGGGGTCTTTATAATTGTTTTGCATATTTGGTCCTCATGGTGTGTGGATGGATCTTTGGGTCCTCTTATGCTCGTATTTAAGGTATTTTCTTCAACTATTCTTGATTTAAGGTAGGTTTTCCATTGTATTAGACTTTGAACATTTGAACCATGATTTATATCACTTTAAAACTTATTCCTCTAATATAAAATGATATTATTATGTATTTTTAAGTATTATTTAAAATTAAAATCAAGTTTCACTTGATTTTTAGTAAGATGCAAAGGTTTTTTCAATCTAGAAATACGTTCTAAATTGGTTTACTCAAATATGCACATTGAGTGTCTGAAAAAATGAATGAATGGAATTTTTAAATTATTTCTGATATTTTGAGGAGTTTTTTTGTATTAAAATTAGTTTATAAATGTTTTCCAAAATTTATAGAGGTTTTATTGGTATTTTCAAAAATTATTTTTATGGATTGGTTTTTAAATAATGTTTGTAAGGCCTGGTTGGAACTTTAAATGATAGCTTTATTGATGAAATAACACCCTTGAAACATGACCCTCTGATTTTTTTTGTCTTTAAAAAAGTTAAAGTTCCCCTTATATAGGACACCTTTATTAAAATATTATTCTTTCGAGTGAGGGGTTGTTTCTATGAAGGGTGCTTGAAGGTGATGATTGTTATGGTTATTTCATGTGTATTTGGACATGTGTTTATTTTCATATTAATTTTTGTTATTTTTATTGGATTATTTCATTTTATACTTCAGGGGAAACTAATATTATCTATAAAAATTCCCAATAACACATGATACACTACTTTAGGATCATTATCTGACTAGTGTGATAGTAAATGGTTCATTATTACACATTTCCCTTGTATCATCGCTTCTTTAATCATTCCTATTTCATTTTCTCAATGTTATTTTTTGAATCCTTTTGTTAAAAAGGAAACTTTTGATTTAAATGTGTTCAAAAATATTTTGGAAGATATTTAAGTGAAATATTCAAAGGACCACCTCTTTTAAAATGTTTTGACTTATATGTTTTAAAATTAATTAATTTTAATTGAAAAATATAAATAGACTATTATTTGTTTTTAAGAAAAAACTGATAAATCTATGTTTTCTAAATTCCATTTCAATCTAGCTTGAAATGGGTCATTTATTTATTGTAATACTTGGGGTGTGGATTATTTTGGCATGTATAATGAGATTTATTCTCACTTCTATATATCATTTGAGTTTTTGGTTCAGATTTATTTTTAGTCTCTCATGGAGAAATTGTGGTTTTGAGTTTGGATAGTTACCTATGGAGTCACATGGTGATCAGGTTGGGAATTGGGTTTTATCTTTATTTATGTTGTATTTATATCAACAAAGATGTTTATCCTTTTATCAGACCATACTTTTAGATAGATATATCTTCTAGTTTAGTTAATTGTTTATCATTTATGCATGCTTAATATTTTTTTATTTATATGCCTCATCTGGTTTGGTTATTTATATTTATTTTGTATATGTTTATTAATATAGCATGGATTCCCAAAGTATTAATAGTCCATTTTGGACCTTTGGTAAGGGATATGATGGGTGTTTTAACTCTGTTTTGAGGGTAAAACCATTCCCATGAGATTTTATGTGATACCCAAGCACTTTTCATCATCCAAGGGTATTCTGGAACACACCTTGTGGATATCACAAGCTGGATCGGGTGCCCAGTTAAAGGTTTATCCAAGTTTAGTTTGTGAAAAAATGTAATCATACAGAAGGTTATTAAGAGGGCCTATGTTCTTGAGCCTCTATTTATTATTTGGATCTTTTTGGTAGATTGGATCTATGACTATCATAGCATGAGAGGTAGAAGTAGGAAGAGTACAACTAACTCATATTCTCTCTAAACCTTGAGCTTCTATGGGATGTCATGTTATTATTATTAATGGTCTATTTCAATTTATATGGGTGTTTTTTGATATTACATTAAAATTATATTGGTGATCCATAAGTTTTCAATGTTTTGGGAGAGAAAATTAAGAGAGAACATGAGGCATGTAGTTCTCCTGAAAGTCCTATAAAACCAAGATAATCTCATGTGATTGTTTTTTCTCACCTTTTAATGAACTTTTCATAGTTGGTGCATGATATTCCTAAGCATATGGCCAAATTTTTCACTAACACTAGCCCCCTCAATTTTTTTTAATTTCATTTAATCTTTAATTGATTTTTGTTATTGGTGGATATTGTTTGATATGATTCAAAGGGGATTTTTCATGGTGAATTGATGTTGTTTAATTTTAATTTAGTGGGTTTTAGTAAATAAAAATTGATTTTAAAATAGTTAAATACATGAATTTGAAAATTTTTAAAGTTATTTTTCAATAAGGGTTCCTTTAAATGAATTGAGATTTGTTTTAAATGAGTAGATTTGGTTTTAAATAAAATTGAGTGAATATTTAATGATGTTTTGTTGTTTATTATTTGTATTGTTTTGATTTTTTAAAATATAAAATTTGGTTTTAAAGTTAAATGATATGTTTTGAAAATAATGAATAGGATTTATATGAAATTTAAACAAAGATAGTGTTTTGAAACAAAGATAATATTTTAAATTTTTTGAGATTATTTTAATGTCTGGTTTATGGAATTTAATATATAATTTAAGATGGGGTTTAAAAGTGAATAAAGATGCATTTTAATATGTAATAAAGTATATTTTGTGTGCATGGGAAGCATGAAAATGTTTTAATAAATGATATGCAGAGTTTTAAATTTATTTTTCAAATTGAACTTAATATTTAAAAACTAAGTCACTTATTTTTAAAATGAATTAAAAAGGGATTTTTTGATTTCAAATTTATGTGTGATCTTGAAGTGAAAATAAAAAGGGGGTTATAATGTTGTTAGGTTCTTGTGATTTACTCTTTTTTATTATTAATTTGAGTTATTATTTTTTATTGATTGAATTCAAATTAGATTTCATAGGTTTTTTATAGGATATTTTATCCTTTTATTATTAGAAGTATTCCTATTATAGTGGTTATAAGAAGTTTTAGAGAGTATTTTGCTTTCAAATTTCTCAAAAGTTTTATTTCTTTGGACTCGAGTGTAGCCTTTTAATTAAAGGCCCTACCAACACTCTGAGTAGAGTGGTATATCAAACCCTTGTATTTGGAGTTCCCTACTTATTCCTCCCCTTAAAGATTTTTGTTCTCGTATTTTGGTATGATTAACACCATGTGATTTTTCGATATAGAAACCATGGTTCCTTGAGTTATTGGATGTGTCATGGATTGAAATTTATGTTTAAGTACCCTTTTCATTTGGTAGTTAGGATATTTTTTATAGAGGATATTTTATTATGTCCTTCTCCTTCTAGGGGGTTTCATTTAGAATCCTCCACTTGTGATTAGGTATCCTTTTGGCTTGGTACTCATGAATGTATCCTTTTTTTCTCATGCCTTGTTGATTTAGGTATGTACTTTAATGTATTTTGTAGTTTGGAGTCATGGTAATATTAATCTGGTCCTGTCGGTCATGGTATAATACTTGGGAGTATGTTTCAGGTGATTAGGATGTATTTTGGACCAGTTGACAGTGTGTGTTGGCTAGCATGGATTTGATCTTATTTGGGTCACCATAATCAGTGTCCCAGACATATTATCCAAGGATACCTTTCCTTACTCTTCGACCTTATGTTAGAGACCATATGTCTTGATAGGGAATTCCCATGGTTCGTGTATCATCCTTTTTTTAGGTTGGAAGGATGTCAGTGGGTGACTCAAAACTCCTTGTTTTGGGAATTTTAAAAGGTGTACTTTTCTTATGACCCCTTTTTAGAATAATCCAAATAAGTTTTTCAGATTCCTTTATCTCTTCTCTCTCATTGTAATTCATCATTTATATATGGATTTCAATTTTGAAATTCTGAGATTTTTTTACTTTTAGTAGAGGTTAGTGTGGTTTTGTGGATTTATTAGATGTGTATTGTTTTGGATTTCTGGTTGATATTCATTTAATTGGAAGCTTGGGTCATGTCCCATAGTGGTCCAGTGATTTTTCCCTCATCTTGATGATCTTCCATGATAGTGAGTTCTTAAATTGTGTGGAGACCCATTGTGGGTCTTTGTTTTATAATATCATTGTTGTGGTAGTCAGTTGAAAGTATGAATTGGAGATATATGTGTCTGTAGAGTTTTTGTATGTTTTTTATGGATTTTGGGAGTTTGGTTTCTAGAATCTTCTTCCTTTATCTATAAATATTTTCTTGTATTTATTTTTTAAAAATTTGGTGACTTTTTGGGTGAATAAAGTGTTATGGTGGGGAGAATTGTCACACCATGACCTTCCTCAACCTTTTTATTATTTGTATTTATTGATTTTTGGCCTTGTCCTTGAGTTTCGGGTCAAACTGATATGAATTATAAATTTTTAGAGTTTTAGAGTAGGGCACATGATTGGAACATGGTTATTACTAACCATATATCCAACCTTGAAAAGTCTACATTTTTATGTTGGTGTCATTTAATATGATTATTGCATAGTTTTATGAATCGTGAATTTAAACTTTGTGAGGTTCTAGTGAGTCCAATGATCCCAACACAGTTGGAACATAGTTTGGCACACTATGTAGTCTACCTAGGTTTTAAAAAAATTTAAATTCCTATTCTAACATCCCCTAATTTTAACTTTCAAACCCTCTTTTCTCCCTCACTCGCACTACACATCAAATAGGAGCCTTGGGTGTTCCACCCCCTTCAACCCACCATGGGTTCTTTTCCTTACTCTTTCATTTGGGATAGTTTTCTTGAGTTTTTTTATCTTCCCTTCTCTCTTTTACTTCAAATCCCTTATTCTTATTTATTTCCTTATCTTAGGAAGCATTTGGATGAACACTAGGTGTATGGATTGTCTAAATTTTTTATAATTTTGGTTATTAGGGTGTTCGGTTTGTTCTTAGGTTCTTTATCTCCCCATATTCAAGGGATTCTATTCATTATCACTTGATTTAATGTAGGTTTCCCCTTTAATTATTCTTTAAACATTAGAATCATGATTTCTCTCAATTTCAAACTTATGATTTGGATATGAAATGGTATTAAGTATGTTTGAGGATTATTTGGAATTAAAATCAAGTTTCACTTGATTTTAATTTTAACTAAATGTTTTTTTCAATTTAAAAATATTGTTTAAATCTATTAACTTAGTTATGAAAACCAAGTGTCTCAAAAATGATTGAATGGAATTTATAAATGATTTTTATATTTTTAGAGGTGTTTTGGAATTAAAATTTTTTTCTAATATTTTTTCCTAATTTATAAAGTTATTGATATTTTAAAAAGGATTTATGGATTGGTTTTTAAATAATGTTTGTAAGGACCTTTTGGCACTTTAAATGAGAACTTTATTTATGAAAACACACCCTTTGAACATAACCTTTTAATTTTTTTCCTAAATGGATAAAGTGTCCCCAGTATAAGACACCTTTATTATACTAATATTCTTTCAAGTGAGAGGTTTTTTCTATAATGGGTGCTTATTTGTTTTCATATAGATTTTTGTTATTTTTATTGGATCTCCCTCATTTTATACTTCATGGGAAACCAAGAGTAGCTAATGGAACTTCCAAGAACACATACTACACTATTTTAGGATCATGCTCTAACTAATATCCCCTACTTTGTTGTTCACCATTATTTGGGAGTTTTTCCCTCATTTAGGCTATTTAATACAAGAATGAGTTTTAAGGTATAGAGATTGCATTAGGTTCACTGATTTGGGTGGATCATTTTTAGTATTTCTATACATTCCTATAATCTATTATGTTCCCTTGATCATTTGTATTTCATTATATTTTTCTAGATATGTTACTTTATTTTTGTGATAGTATATAGTTAATTATTACATTTTTACCTTTAATTAATATAGTTTTCATTGTTCCTACTTCATTTTCTCCAAGTTCTTTTTGTATCTATTTATTAAAAAGTGAATTGGTGATTTAAATGATTTCAAAATTCTTTTGGAACCTCTTTAAGTGAAATATTCAAAGGACCGCCAATGTCTTGAATTATATTTTTTAAAATGAAGTCATTTTATTTAACAAAGAGAGAAAATACTATTATTGGTTTTCAAGATTAAATTGAAAAAACTATGTTTTCTAAATTTTATTTCAAACTAACTTGAAATGGATATTTTATTTAAAGTTGATACTTGGGGTGTATATTAATTTGGAGTTCCTACTGATATTTATTATCAAGACTATATATCATCTCTATTTTGGGTTCATGATCATTTCTATTCACCCATGGAGTGTTTGAGGTTTTGAGTTTGTATGGTGACCTGTGGAGTCACATGGTGATAGATTTTGGAATTGGGTTTTATTTATGTTTCTTATTGTAAATGTGTTAGCCAATATGACCATAATTATATTGGACCTTATTTTAGTTACATGTATAATCTTTCTTATTTTTTGTTTATCATTTATGTCTCCCTTAGTCTCATTTATTTTTATTCCTCATTTGATTTGGTTGTTTATATTTAATTTTTCTATGTTTACAGATCTATCATTGGCATAAAAAGTATGGATAGTTCATGTCAAACCTTTTTTAAAGGATCTTATAAGTGTGTTAACTCTAATTTAAGGACAAAACCATTCCCATGGGCTCGTATATGATTCCTGGACACTTGTCTCCACCCCATGGTGATTAGGATTGTTTCTCGGGGATGTTATAAGTCAGATCAGGTGGTCGGTTTAGGGGTTATCTCAGGTTGGTTCATGAAAAAATGGTTTCAAATTTTAGTTTCTTAAGAGGGGATAGGTTCTAGAGCATCCCTTTTTTATTTGGGTCTTTCTAGTATATTAGATCTAGGATTTTTGAATCTTGAGAGGTAGGACTAGGAAGAGTTTAGCTAAAACTTACTCACTCTAAACCTTGAGATACCAAGGTATATTAGGTTATGATTCTTGAATTTTGATATTTATTTATTTATCCTTGGTTTTTATCGATATATATTGGTGTTTTTTTAGATTATATTGAAGTTTTATGGGTGATCCATAAGTTTTCTATGTTTTGGGAGTGAAAAGAAAGTGAGAAATTGAGGTGCATGGCTATCCCACAAAGACTATAAATCCATGTGGATATTTTATAACTAGTTCTTCTCCCCTTCCAATGACTTTTCCATGGTTTGATAATGTTCCTAAAAACCATGTAGCCAAACCATTCACAGCAACTAGCCCCCATAATTTTTTTTATCTTAAATTTATTTGGGTTATTAGTGGTTGTAATTTGATATGATTCAAAGGGGTTTTCAAGGTGAATTAATGTTTTTTTATTTTCATTTATTGGGGTTTACTAAATAAATCTTTATTTTCAAAAAGGTAAAGAATTAATTTTGAAAATTTTCAAAATTAGTTTTAATTAAGTGTAATTTTAAATTAATGGTGATTTGATTTTAAACGAGGGGAGTTGGTTTTAAATAAAATAGAGTGAATCATTAATTATGTTGTGGTGTTTCTTAGTTTTATTTTTTTGAGGTTTTAACATATAAAACATATTTTTAATTGTAAATTATAAGCTTTAAAACTAATGAATAGTATTTATATAATTTTTGTAAACAAAGATAATGGTTTATATTTTTAGAGTATTTAATTAAACAATTTATGGAATTGAACATGTATTTTAAGAAAGAACTTTTTAAGTTAATAAGAGTCCTTTTAATGTGGTATTAAAGTGTTTTTTGTGTGTATATGAAGTAAGAAAATGTTCTAATAAAGTACATGAATATTTTTAAATTTATTTTTTAAATGTAACTTAATATTTAAAAACTAAGGTGATTATTTTTCAAATGATCTGTAAATGGGATTTGTGATATGAAATTTGTTTAGGGTTTTAAAGTGAAATTAGAAAGGGGGTTTTGATGTTATTTTATTCTTGTGGTTTACACTTTTTGATTGTTAATTTGAGTTCAAATTTTTTATTGATTGAATGTGATATAGATTCTCTATATTTTTAATGGGGTCTTGTGCTCATTTTATTATTTAAATTATTCCTCCAATAGTGGTCTTGAGGATTTATAGAGATTTAGTGCATTATGGATTCATTTAGTGTCATATTTTTAAGGACTCGAGTGTATATTTTTCCCGCCTATACACCAAGTAGAGTAGAAGATCAAATCCTTATGTTTGGAGTTCCCTTCCTGGTCATTTTTTCCCTTTATTGATTTTTTCCTCATGTTTTGGTATGGTATACACCATGTGATTTTTGAAGATTAAAGTTATGGTCTCTTGAGGTATTGGATGTATCAAGGATCAAAATTTCTATTTGAGGCTCCTTTTCATTTTGGATTCAAGTGATTTTTCATAGATCCTATTTTAGTATTTCTTTTTCATTTTGATCATGGCTTCATTTAGACTTATATGTTTGGGTTTAGGTATCCTTGTGTATTGGGACTCATATATGTATCAATTTTTATTTTTCATTATGAATTGTTTATTTTTTGGGGTATTTTGAGGGATTTTTGTAGTTTGGGGTCACGGTAAGATTTATTCTAGACTTGTTGGGCATTGGAAAATCCTTGGGAATGTGATTCAAGTGACTTTGATATATGGTGAACCAGTTGAGAGTGTGTATAGGTTGTCTTGGATTTGATCTTATTTAGGTCATCATGATCAGTGTCCCATGAATCTAATCATATGATACTTTTCCTTGCTATTTTACCCTAAGTTAGAGCCCATTTTTTATTGATGGGGAATTATCATAGTTCATGTCTCCTACCTTTTGTTCCTAGTTGGAAGGATGTTAGTGGGGGACTCATCACTCCTAATTTTGGGACATTTTAATGTTTTTCTCTACTTTTGACCCATTTTTAGAATAATTCAAAGAAGTTTTTGTGATTCCTTGATCCCTTCCCTATCATTATTTTCCATTATTGATCTATGGTTTAATTTGAGAATTTTAAGATTTTGTGACTTTTGGGAGAGGTGTTTGTGGTTTTCTAGATTTAGTGGTTATTTCTTGTTTGGGAGTTCTATTTGAGACCATTATTATTATAATCTCGATTCATGTACCATAGTGATCCTTTAATGTTTCCCTCATCTTTATGATCCATAATTCTAGTGATTTCTTAAATGGTGGGGACACCCATTGTGGGTCTTCGTTTCATAATCTTCTTATTGTGTTGTTTGAGTGTGATTTTGAATTGGAGATAGATGCATCTATGGAGTTTTTGGATATTTTTAGGGATTTTAGGATTTGGGTTTCAAGTATCTTTTTCCTTTATCTAGAACTTGTATCTTCTCTTTCATTTTTTTTTGAACCTCAATGACTTTGTGAAGGAATAAAGTGTTATAGTGAGGAAAATTTTCAATCCCTAACCTTCCTTAACCTTATTATTGTGTGTATTTATTGACTTTCATGTTTTTTTCTTGAGTTTTGGGTCGAACCAGTTAAAAACTATAAATTTTTAGAGTTTTGGATCAAGGAACAAGGTTAGCGCATATTTAGGGCTAACAATATGGATAACTATTTAAAGTATTCATATTTATGATAGTGTAATTTTTCATGGTTGGTTTATGGTTTAACAAACCATATAGACAAACCATTCAAGGTTTTAGGTGAGTCAGGTGATCCCCACACAATTATCACATGGTTTTTTAAAATCATTTGGTCTTCCAAGGTTTTAAAAAGTGTGAAATTCATATTCTACCATCCTCTTATTTTAACCCATAAACCATTATTCCTCCCTCAATTGTATGACATGGATAAGAGGGGCCCTGGGCACACCACCCTCTTACTCCCTTCATTATTTAATTACCTTATTATTCAATTACAAATCATTTTCTTAAGTTTTTTGTCTCTTTACTTTTCCTTTTTCCTTATATTCCATTATTCTACTTTATTCCTTATCTTGGGAGCTATTTGACCAAACCCTAAGTGTGGGGATTGTCTAAATTTATTGTTTTTTTTTGTTCTTAGGGTATGAAAATGGTTCTTTTGGTCCTCATATCCCAATTTTCAAGGTATTTTATTCGTTTATTCTTGGTTTAAGGTAGGTTTATCTTATATTATCCTTTAAACATTAAAACCATGATTGATTAAACTTTCAAAATTATTATTTGGATGTAAAATGATATTATTAAGTATGTTTAAGGATTCTATAAAGGAAAATCAACTTTCACATGATTTTAATTTAAATGTAAATGGTTTTTAAATTTAGAAATATGGTTCCAATCTTTTACTCAACTACAATCACTAATTGTCTGATAAAATTCCTCGATGGACTTTATATATGATTTATGAGATTTTGATAGGTTTTTTGGTATTGAAATTTTTTATAAGTGTTTTCCCTAAATTTATAATGTTTTTCTTAGTTTTTTAAAAAAAATTATGGATTGGTTTATAAATAATGTTTATAAGTCCCAATTGGAATATTAAATGAGAACTTTCTTGATTAAAACACACCCTCAGAACATTCCCTTTTTATTTGTTTGTTTTCAAAAAGGATGAAATTTCCTTGGTTTAGGTAACCTTTATTATACTACTTCTCTTCTAAGTGTGGTACGTTTTTGTGAAGGGTACTCAGGGTGGAGTTTTCTTATGGTTATTTCTATATTACTTGGACATTTATTTATTTATTATATTGATGTTTGTTTTTTCAACTAGCTCATATCCATTTTATACTTTATAAGAATACAAGAGTAGCTATCAGAACTTAAAATAACACATGTTACACTAATTTAAGATTATACTTGGACTGGTGTCCCCTCATGTGGTGTTCTCCCTACTTTCGGAATTTTCCCATCTGATAATCTATTTAGGGAAATATAAAGTGTTAGGTTATTTAGATCTCATTAGGCATGAAAATTTGGATGGATTTTGTTTAGTATGTTATAGACTTTCCCCTAGGATCTTAGGTTCCCAACATCATTATTATTTGATTATATTATATTGTTTATGTTTTTTTGTTTTCTTAATAGTATATGGTTCACTATTACACATTTCCCTTATATTACTATTTCTTTTATTATTCCTATTTTATTTTCTCAATGTTATTTTTGTGTAAATTTTTTAAAAAAGAAACTAGTAATTTAAATGTTTTCAAAAAACTTCTAGAATATCTTTATGTGAAATATTTAAAGGACCTAATTTCTATTTTTTTTTTGGACATCTATGGTTTAGAAGGAAGTCATTTTAATTAAGAAAGAGTGATGGATAGTTATTTTTTTATCTTAAATTGAAAAACCTGTGTTTTCTAAATTATATTTCAAACTTGATCAAAATAGATATTTTATTTAAATTTTATTCTTGAGGTGTGGATTAGTTTTTTATGCCTACAGAGAATTATGATCCCACTGATATATCATTTCATTTTTAGGTTCCAATTTAGTTTTTTGTCACTCATGTAGTGATCATGGTTTGGATTTTGGATGGTGACATATGGAGTAACATGGAGATCGAGTTGGGTATTGGGTTTTATTTTTTTTCTTGTTTTATATATATCTTTCAAGATGATCATCCTTATATCATTCCCTGATTTTAGTTACATTTATCTACTAGATTAGATGTTTTTTATCATTTATTTATACCCCCATCTCATTTATTATTTTTCCTCATTTTGTTTGGTTATTTATATTTAGTGCAGCTATGTTTATTGGTCAAGAATGGATATCCAAAGTATAGATTATCCATGTTGAACCTTGGGTAAAGGATATTTTGAGTGTGTTAAATATGATTTATGGTTGAATAAATTCCTAATATCTCATTTTTGGTTCCATGGAACTTTTTTTCACCATGTATCTATCAGAAACATACCTCATAGATGTCTCAGGCTAGTTTGGGTGTCCGGTTCATGGGTAAGCTCGGGTTGGTTCATGAAAAAATTGTATGAGGACCTAGATTATTTAGATGGCCTAAGTTATAGATCCTCCCTTTATTATTTTGGTTTTTATGGTATATTGAAGCTAAGATTAGCAGATCTTAAGATGTAGGATATGGAAGAGTCTAGCTAAATATTACTCACTCTGAACCTTGAGCTGCTATGGGATGTTAGGTTATGAGTCTTGAATTTTGATCTTAATTTATATATACATGGTTATTTTATTTAGAATTATGTTATCTAAAATTATATTAATGTTTTATGGGTTATTCATAAGTTTTTTATATTTTGGGAGTGAAAGGGAGGAGAGAACCTGAGGTGTATGGTTCGACCTAGAAAACTGTGTTGATCCCATAAAATTTGTTTTACTCCCCTTATAGTGGTTTTTTAATGGTTAGAACATGGTCCCATATAATATGTGTCTAAACCATACAGATCCACTAGCCCCTACAAAATTTTATTTTAGTATTTAATTTGATCTTGAATTTATTTAGGTTATTTTTGGAATTTCTTTGATATGATTCAAAGGGGTTTTTCATGGTTAATTTATGTTGTTTGATTTGAATTTGTTGAGGTTTAATAAATAAAAAATATTATTTTCAAAAATATAAATACTTGATTTTTGAAAATTATAAATTTGGTTTTAATTAAGTGTTCTTTCAAATGAATGGTGATTTTATTTTAAATGTGGGGGTTGGTTTTAATTAAAATGGAGTGAATCTTTAATGATGTTGGAGTTTTTATTAGTTGTAGTTTTTTTATGTTTTAAAATATAACATTTTTTTTAATAGTAAATGATTTGTTTTTAAAATAATGAAGAGGATTTCTAAAAATATTTTAAATGAAGATAATGTTTTAGATTATTATAGAAGATTTCAAAAAAATAATTTATGGAATTGGACATTGATTTTAAGATGAGGTTTTAAAGTTACTAAAGTGGCCTTTTATATGTAAGTAAAGTGGATTTTTTTAATGGTAAAAATGAAAATAATTTAATAAAGGACATCAATATTTTTAAAATTATATTTGAAATGGAAAAAAAGAACTTAGTTTTAAAATAAATTAAAAATGGGGTTTGTGATTTGGAATTTGTGTGCGGTTTTGAAGTGAAATTATAAAGGGGTTTTAATTTTATTATGTTCTTATGATTTACACTCTTCGATTATTAATTTGATTTGGGATTTTTGATTGATTGAATGTGATTTTGATTCTAGAGGTTTTTTAGGGAACCTTGTGATCCTTTTATTATTTTAATTATTCCTCCTAGAGTGCTATAAAGGATTATTATAAATTCAGTGCCTTATGAATTCTTCTAGAGTTGTGTTTCTTAATACTAGAGTTGTAACACTCTAGGTTTTAGGATCCATTATTATTATTATTATTATTATTATTATTTATGTCTATAATTTTAAATAATGTTTCTCAATTATTTTAAAAGGATTGAAACATGATTATAAAATTTTCCTTATAAGATATGAACCAAGCTAAAGACGCTTCATTCATTCATAAGTGGGAAATTACAACAAAACCAAAAAAAACTAAGTACTACACACCATAGATTATTACTCACCATGGATGAAGTACATTCATTAGAAGTGTATAAAATAATTGGGAACAATAGATATAAAAGAATAAAATTGTAAGAACCCAGATCTTCTTTTTCAGGTATGTTTTCTTCTTCTGGCCGTTTTTGAGAAAAAGGGGAAGTTCAAGAAATTTTTTAAAGTACACGCCGTGTACTTTATGAGTATACACCCTGTACTACTTTTCCATAGGAGGTTGTGTGCTGGCCATGTCATGGACACACACATGGCTGTGTGGGGGTGACATGGAGGTCACTTAAAGTGGAGTACAGGAAGAATAGTACACGTTGTGTATTTGTTTTTTTCATTAAAAGGACTAGGGTCGCGTCTAATCGCCAGAACCGTCTTCTTCTAGGTTTTCTTCATCTGAGAGAACCCGTATGGCCACAATCTTCCTCCGAGCCCCCGACCAAGCATCAGAACTCTGATTCGACCACCGTTGATTGTGTTGGGATCACCTTGGCAATCTCTCTCTTCTGATTGAGCTTCGTTTCATGATTCTTTATCTTTCTCAAGTTATCCTATTTTGAACCTTTTAGGATTTTTTGTATATCTTCGACGTTATAGGGTGATTTAAGCCTCGAGTTTCACATATAGTGATATTCTAACGTCAAGGTAGGTGGTTTTTTCCTTTCTGTTGAAATTATTTGAGTTTTATGCACAAAATTTCCCAATACCCATGAACGAGGTATTGCGTGTTTACTGTTTTATCCCTATTTTTTTCCTGCTATGCTTGTATGCTTGAGTAGATAAGGATTTATTGTGAATAGGGTGAATTGTTGAGCTTTGTATGTGTTTCCCATGCATGTTTTTCCTGTTTTGACCTTTGGGTCTAGTTCGTTTGTTAGGCAGCTGTTTACTTTCTCATGCCTAGTATTGTAGGATGGTGTGACTATTGTTCTATTATGTTGTTATGTTTTAGAATACTATCCAAGTAGTTCTTGAGGTTTACCTTGGCTGATGTGTGCTACTACACTCTCTTGACTTACACAGGGCCGAGAGAACCTGGTGTATAGACCATAGGGATAATGGACATTGATGGCTTCTCCAGAGTGTCTTTATAATTTTACGATGCGAGACCACAGGGGGAATTGACATTGAGTGCTTCCTTAGAGTTTCTTTATTTCCTCGACATGGTCCATAGAGTTAATGTGATGTAAGTGCTTCCCTAGAACGCCTTTAGTTACAATATGAGACTATAGGGGGAATTGACGACAAGTGCTTCCTCAGAGAGTCTATGCTTAAGCTGAACCAGAGGGGTTAGACTAAGTGTACTGCCCAGAGGGTTTCTTGTACTTGTTAGGTAGTACCAGAGGGGTTAGACTGAGTGTACTTCCCAGAGGGTTACCTTTGCATTAGCTTCTTGATTTTACTTGTTAGGTAGGACTAGAGGGGTTAGACTGAGTGTGAATCCTAGAGGGTTTCCTATTTATGTTTATCCACTTGTTTGGTTGTTTCTTGATATTGAAACTATGGATTGTTTACTGTTGAGTACCTCCATGTTTACTGTTTTCTGTATTTTTACCTTCCATATACTCATTGACTATTAGTCACAGATCTCATGGTGTTTTTCTACTGGGATTAGTCTCACACCCTGTTTGGGCCATGTTTTTGGGCCCAAAAAGATTATATTATTGCAGGTATAGACAAGGGAAATCACCCTTCTACTTCAGGAACTTGACATGTTGTGAAGCTGGAGAGCACGGGACCAATCTTAGGCTTGCGATGTTGTGGAGATGATTACTATTTTTCTTTTTTACTTGTTTTAGTATTGTATTTCAGCATTCTGCTTTGTTTCGCTATTTTCCTAGACATGTGTATCATGCATCATTATATATATGTTCTCCAGTTTATTCTATCAGTTTTTTTTTGCTGTTTATATTTGGTATGATATTATTATTGTTTTCGCTCTTTTTTGTATTTTTTTACTTCTACTGTATACTCTGTCAATGAGAGCATAGTTTCCCCACTATCACACCCAAGGCCATTGCTGCTAGTCGGCAACCTCTGGCGTTCGGGGAAATGTTCTTGACGCCATGTGACCAACCAGGTACGGGGCTTCTCTGGGTGGCTTCCGGAACCAGGACGTTACAAAGTGGTATCAGAGGATTATTTTCTTCTTGACTTTCTGTTTTGATCCTATAGTCAGTGATAGGATGTAATTGGTACTTGGTAATAAGTTGTGCTCGGGAGTAGCTAACTCGTGTACAGGGAAAATCCAATCTACCTCGTTTAATTGCATTTTTTCTAGTTTTGCAATTATTATTGTTGATTTGATTTCACCTTGAGTGATTCACATGAATTGTGTTGTTATTGTTGATGTTATTGAAGTTCTATATCTTTTGCAACCCAATGAGATGAGGGTATGCAATCTCATGCATCATATAGGCACTTGTTATGAATCACATGTCATGCATTCTTGCTATTCCATTTAGGATGCATTAGAGATTGCATGTTGTTTTGATAGATGTTATATAGAATATGCATGTTGTTATGATATATGTATTAATAAAATACCTGATGTTGGATAGTGTATTATCTGTGTAAGGTTTTGTTTGAATGAATTCCAAAATTTGGTTCTTGAGGTGTTATGGGACCTCATAGACCGGAATCTGGTGGATCATTGCCTTATTTATCTTTTTTATAACTTTTATAAGATGCCAATATTTTATTCATAGGGAGTATGGGCCCTCACGGAACAGAATTTGGCACTTTCAATGTTCGCTTCAGTGTTTTTCTGGGTTCCGGAGTAGTTTCTGAGGCTTACTGTCCAGAAAAACCCAGAATACATGCCATGTAGTTTTGACTACATTCCATTTATTCTTCTGTTAGGGAAGAAAAAGTTTTTCTTAAGTACACACCGTGTACTCTATGTACACTCCGTGTAGTCTCTAACTGTGTCATCGGCTGTGTGGGTAGAGACACGGGATGGGGAAATTTTGGTGAGAACACGTCGTGTACCAATTGAACACATCGTGTAGATTGACCCAGGTACCCGGTCATGTCCCTAACAACACGGGTCGGTGTTATCCTTTCACGTACACACCATGTCCTCCTTGAACACGCCGTGTAGAGTGAGTCGTGTGTCAGGACGTGTCGCTATCAACACGGGTCAGGTGAAGCTTTTCTAGTACACGTCGTATCTACTGTGAACATGCCATGTAGTCTTGTTTTAAGAGAGTCATGTGGCTTAACCATGTAGAAGGACTCGGGAAGATAAAGGGGATTCAAGTATACACCATGTGTTAGGCGAACACACTGTGTGTTTGGGGTGTTACATGACCAATTTTGGCAGAAGTACACACCCATATGAATGACTTAAGGGAAGACGTTGTGTAGGGGACATACACACCATGTAGTCATGTTTTGTAAAACTTGAATGCTTTCTTTTTCATGTTCCCTTCCTGTACTTACAGTTTTCAGTCCTTAATAATCTTGATCTAAGGTGTGCATTTGACCTTGCAGAGTCATGCTGTTGAGACGTCCTCCGGTTGTGCACCAGTTGCAGGGTAGTGATCGGACACCAGATGTGGCTGATCAGGGACTACCTGTAGATCCTCCTGTTGTGCCAGTCTTGGCACTAGCCATTATACCGGACATAGGTGATGATGCACAGTTCAGGGAAGGATTTTTGAGGATGATGCATACCTTTTAGGGGGCACTGCCTCTTGCCCCATCGATGGCTGATTTGATGTGGTTCTTCCAGCAGTAGCATCCTACCACTTTCTCAGGGGATGGAGGACCCCAGGCTGGAGAGTCATGGATAGAATCCATGCTTATGATCTTCTAGCATCTGTAGATGCCTCCAGATATGAGGGTCAATATCGCTACCTATATGCTTCAGGATTCCACCAAGAGGTGGTGGGATGTGATCTCACAGGTGGGACGCCATCTAGTTATGGTGTGGGGTGAGTTTCAATACATCTTCTACGATTACTTATATACAGAGACCTTGAGGGCCAATCCATCTCAATATTTTAGGAGTTTGGAGTAGGGTACTCTTTCTGTTATGGAGTATTCCTCCCACTTTACTGAGCTACAGCACTTCATGCCTATTTAAGGAGGTGATCAGTTATTCATGGCAAGGAAGTTCAAGGATGGTCTGAGGAATGACATCCAATCGTAGGTGAACATCTTCTGGTTGACATCTATCACTTCTATCATCAACCAGGCGCTAATCACGGAGTGCAATCTGAGGGATTCCAGAGTTATGATCCAGGGCGGCTCGACATATGGAGTTAGCATCCCCCCTACTGAAATTAGGAAGTTCTATAGGGAGTATTTGCGTAGTGATCCAAGGAGGCGGGACACTTCTTCTACTAGCCAGGTGGTGTGATAATAGTGTGGGAAGATCATTCACATGAGGCCACACTTCCCAATAGAACCAGTGGAGTTCCAATCATGTGGCATGATGGGTCACATTCAGCGCTTCTATCAGATCTTCTCACCAGCAGCTGGTGACAGGAGTTCTTCTATGACTCCTCATTCAAGAGCAGCACCACCAGTTTCTCACCAGTCAAGGAACTGAAGTTCTTATAGCCATTCAGTAGGAGGTGGAGGTCATGGTCATGGTGGTCAGTTGCTAGTCTTTTAGCGATAGCAGAGTGGATCAGCTCAGAGTTGTCAGGCAGGGTCACAGGGCCATGGAGCAGGCCAAACCTTTGCAGTAGAGTAAACCCAGCAAGAGTAGGATCCCAGACCTTCTATAGTTTAAGGTACGATCTTAGTTTTCTTAGTTTTATCTTCTGCTCTTTTCGATACAGGGGCTTCTCATAGCTTTATATCTATTGCATTTTTGGAGATCCTTGAGCTCTTTATCTTTTCTTCTTCTGATATCTTGATACTAGACACTCTGTTGGGGACTAGAACGGTGAGTTTACGTCAGTGTAAGGAGTGCCCACTAGAGGTTGGTGGGTGTCACTTTTTATGGGACCGATGTGTACTAGAGATGACAGGCTATGATGTCATTCTCAGAATGGACTGCCTAATTCCCTTCTAGGCAGTCGTCGACTGTTATCACCATAGGGTGAGTTTCACATCACCATAGGGCATATCATTTCTTCATAAGGGCGATTGGGATGTCCAGTTGAGCAGAGCAGGTCTAGATCATCATGGGTTAGGAGGAGTTACATCCCATATTTCTAGTTTATATCTGGATGACCAGGGGATTTCACAAATGGACTTTCCTCCAGTAGTGGATCGTTTCAGGGATGTCTTTCCAGAGGAATTTTTAGGTTTGCCTCCAGAGTGTGAGGTAGAATTTTCTATTGATCTTGTGACAGGAGCGGCACCAGTGTCCATTCCTCCTTATAGGATGGCTACACCAAAGTTGAAGGAGCTCAAGAAGCGGTTAGAGGAGTTGCAGGCAAAGGGTTTTATCCAACCTACTACTTCTCCTTGGGTTCTGCCTATCCTGTTTTAAAAGAAGGAAGAAGGAACCCTCAGTCTTTGTGTGGATTATCAGAAGTTGAACCAGTTTACAGTCAAGAACCGATATCCTTTACCAAGTATTGATGATATATTTGATTAGTTTTGAGGATGACGGGTGTTATCAAAGATTGACTTGAGGTTCAGTTATCATCAGTTGCGCATTATACCATCTAATATACCTCTCACAGCCTTCCGGAGCAGGTATGGCCTATATGAATATATGGTTATGTCGTTCGATCTCACGAACACACCTACAGTTTTCATGGCACTGATGAACCGAGTGTTCCATCCATACTTGGATTCCTTTATGGTGGTCTTCATGAATGATATCTTGGTGTACTCTCACACTCGACACGACCAAGATACCCATATTGAGATTGTTTTGAGTACCCTAAGAGAGCATTAGTTATATGCTAAGCTCTCAAAATTTCATTTTTGGATGGATCATATTCACTTCTTGGGTCATGTTATCTCAGAGATAGGAGTTTCAATAGACCCAAACAAATTGAGAGTAGTAGTCTCTTGGGAGCATTCGAAGAACGTATTTGAGTTACGAAGTTTTCTAAGGCTGGCTGGATACTACAGACATTTCATACAGGACTTTTCATGCTTAGTAGCACCACTGATGAGTCTGACTAATAAGGGTGTGAATTTCTTGTGGTCAGATTCTTGAAAGTCATCCATTCAGGAGCTAAAGGGGAAGTTGACTTCAGCACCGATACTAGTCTTACCAAAGTTGGGCAAGATCTATACTGTGTATTATGATTCTTTAGGTATCGGGTTGGGAGTTGTGCTTATGTAGATGGAAGGAGTCGTTGCGTATGGGTCTCGGTAGTTGCGACCACATGAGAGGAACTACACGATGCACGATCTTGAGTTGGCTGCAGTTGTTCATGCCTTACGCTATTAGAGACATTATCTTTTGGGAGAGAATTTTGTAGTTTTCACCGACCACAAGAGTCTCAAGTACATCTTCACTCAGTGTAATATGAATTTGAGACAATGAAGGTGTTTTGAGTACCTATAGTCCTTCGATTTAGATATTTCCTATATGCCTGGGAAAGGCAACACAGTGACTGATGCGTTGAGTAGGAGGACTTAGATACAAGCATTTTAGGAGGCCAGCAGTGAGTGGTAGCTTATGGCTCTGTTCTCTAAGATGCATTTGGAGATGCACGACAGATAGGGGTAGACTTTCCTTTCTTCTATAGTTGTTACCTCTACCCTTCTTGATCGAGTACGAATAAGCCAGCTATTGGACTCTCAAGGCCTAGTCCTACGGGAGAGCGTGTCAAGAGAGGACCCTATTCCTGGATGGACCATAGGTGAGGATAAGATCTTGCATTTCCAGGGGCGCGTATGGGTGCCAAAAAACATATGCGAGGAGATGATGCAGGGATCTTATTACTCAGTTTGGTAAGTTCATCTTGGTGTCACCAAGATGTATCGTGATCTACACCATTAGTATTAGTGTCCAGGTATAAAGAGGGATGTTGCAGGTTTCGTCATGAGGTGTTCCACCTATCAGTAGGTGAAGGCAGATCCTCAGTGACTGTCAGGGATTTAACAACAGTTGTCTATTCCCAAGTGGAAGTGGAATGAAGTCGCGATGGATTTTGTGACAGTTTTACCAAGGTCGCCTCGAGGGAATGATGCAGTTTGGGTTGTCATTGACAGACTCATGAAGGTTCCTCACTTTTTGCTGATCAAGAAGACCTTCAGTGTTGATGAGCTGGGACGGTTGTACATCTATGAGATTGTACATCTACATGGAGTTCCACACTTTATTATTTCAGACAGAGATGCTCATTTTACCTCTCGGGTTTGTAAGGGGCTTCATAAGTTTTTGGGTACACAGGTACTTTTGAGTATAGCTTACCACCCCCAGACTGATGGCCAGTCCGAGCGTATGATTCATGTGCTTGAGGACATGATTCGAGCATTTATCCTGGATTTTAGAGGTTCTTGGGAGAAACATATACCTATTGTGGATTTTTCCTACAACAATAGTTGTCAAGCAACTATTCAGATGGAACCTTATGAGGATTTGTACGGTAGGTCATTCTGATCACCCTTATGTTGGATGGAGGTAGGATAGGTAGCTATGTTGGGACCTCATATTGTATAGGAGACCATAGAGCAGATAGAGATGATTTGGAAGAGGATGGATACTACACAGTCTCAACAGAAGTCTTATGCTGATCAGTGGAGATGACCTCTGCAGTTCGAGGTCGGAGATCAGGTTTTCCTGTGTGTCACACCGAAGTTAGGGAACAAGAGGATTAGGAGACAGGGTAAGCTTTCACTGAGGTATGTCGGGTCATTTGAGTAGTTGGAGAGAGTTGGTCTGGTTGCCTTTCAGTTGAAGTTACCTCAGAGTCACCCGGCTATGTATGACATTTTTCACATTTCTCATCTCTGAAGTTACTTTTCAGACCCATATCATGTCTTTCAACCTGAGGAGGTTGAGCTTGAAGTTGATGCGTCATTCGAGGAGTGTTCTATCTGGATTTTTGATCGTAGTAAAAAGGTTCTCCATGGTTGGTATGTTCTACTGGTATGAGTGTTATGGCAGTACGGGCGAGTAGAGGATGAGACTTGGGAGAGGGAGGCTGATGTACGATCATAGTGGCTGGAGCTGTTCAGATTTTCTTCTTCTACGCCATGCTAGGGAAATTCAGGGATGAAGTTCTTTAAGGGGGGAAGTTTGTAAGAACCAGGATATTCTTTTTCAGGTATTTTTTCTTCTTCTAGATTTTTTTGAGAAAAAGGAAAAATTTTGGAAACTTTTGAAGTACACGTCGTGTAATTTATGAGTACATACCGTGTACTGCTTTACCACAAGAGGTCGTGTGATGGTCGTGTCATGGCCACACACACGGTTGTGTGGGGGTGACATGGAGGACGCTTAAAGCGGAGTACGAAAAGGAGAGTACATGCCGTGTAATTTTAAAGTACATGCCATGTATTTGTTTTTTTATTAAACAGATCGGGTCACATCTAATCGCCAAAACCATATTCTTCTAGGTTTTCTTCATCTGAGAGAACCTGTACGCCCACGATCTTCCTCTGAGCCCCTGACTGAGCATCTGAAATCTGATTCAATCATCGTCGATTGTGTTGGGATCACCTCGGTAAGCTCTCTCTTCTACTTAAGCTTCATTTCATGATTCCTTCTCTTTCTCAATTTATCCTATGTTGAACCTTTTAGTCATTTTTGTAGATATTTGATGTTCTAGGGTGATTCAAGCCTCGAGTTTCACATATAGTGATCTTATGACATCAAGTTAGGTGGTTTGTGGCTTTTTATTGAAAGTCCTTGAGTTTTATGTGCAAAATTGACCAATACCCATGAACGGGTTATTGCGCGTTTACCGTTTTAGCCCTATTGTTTGCCTGTTATGCTTGTATGCTTGATTAGATGATGATTGATTATGAATAGGGTGAATTGTTGTGATTTGTTTGTGTTGCCCATGCATGTTTTTTCTGTTTTGACCTTTGGGTCTAGTTCGCCTATTAGGCGGTTGTTTACTTTCTCATGCCCAGTATTGTAGGATAGTGTGATTGTTGTTCTGTTATGCTGTTATGTTGTAGAATGATATCCAATTATTTCTTGAGGTTTACCTTGGCCGATATGAACCGCTACACTTGATTGACTTACATTGGGCCGAGAGAACCTGGTGTATAGACGATAGAGAGAATGGACGTTGAGGGATTCTCTAGAGTGTCTTTATAATTTTACGATGTGAGACCACAGGGGGAATTGATGTTGAGTGCTTCCTTAGAGTGTTTGTAGTTCCTCGATGTGGGACACAAAGGGAATGTGATGTAAGTGCTTCCCTAGATCACCTTTAGTTACGATACGATACTATAGGGGGAATTGATAGTGATTACTTCCTCAGAGAGTCTATGCTTAAGCTGAACCAGATGGGTTAGACTGAGTGTACTGCCTAGAGGGTTTCTTGTATTTGTTAGGTAGAACCAGAGGGGTTAGACTGAGTGTACTTCCCAGAGGGTTACCTTTGTGTTATCTTCTTTCATGTACTTGTTAGGTAGGACCATAGGGGTTAGACTGAGTGTGCTTTCCAGAGGGTTTCCTGTTTATGTTTATCTGCTTGTTTGGTTGTTGCTTGATATTGAAAATGTGGATTTTTTTCTATTGAGTAACTTCATGTTTACTATTTTCTATACTTTTACCTTCTGTATAATCATTCCCTATTAGGCACAGATCTCGTGGTGGTTTCCTACTGGGATTAGTCTCATACCCTATTTGGGCCATGTTTTTGGGACCAAACAGATTATATTGTTGTAGGTATAGACAAGGGCAAGCGCCCTTATACTTCAGGTACTTGACATGCTGTGGAGCTGGAGAGCACGGGACCAAGATTAGGCTTGTGATACTATGGACCTGATTACTGCTTTTATTTTTTACTTGGTTTAGTACTGTATTTCAGTATTGTTCTTGTTTCACTGTTTTCCTAGACATATGTATCATGCATCATTATATATATGTGCTCCAGTTTATTCTATCAGTTTTTTTTGCTGTTTATATTTGGTATGATATTATTACTGTTTCCACTCTTATGTGTATCTGTTTACTTCCACTATATACTCTGCCAATGAGGGCATAGTTTCCCTACTATCACACCCAAGGCCCTCGCTGCTAGTCAGCAGCCTCTGGCATTTGGGGAAATGCGCTTGAGTCCATGCGACTAACCGGGTACGGGGTGCCTCTGGGTGGCTTTCAGAACCAGGACATTATAAAAATCTTCATGACTAGTAAATATCCTAGATCATCTTTAACCTAGAGGATCACAAATAGCCAAAAAACCTATAATGAGGAATAACACCATAAATGGAGAAAGAATTATGAAGAATCTATAAAATGAAATAATAATTGTGTCTTACAAAGTGATATTTGAATGAATTAATTATTTAGTAAGTATATATATAAGAATGAAATTTGGTCATTACAAATATATTTGTTGTTCATATATCTAATAGGTATACTGAAGTTGTTTATTTTTAAGTAGTACAACTCACATTGAAATAAACATATGATATTAAAATATTATTTATATATGTGTGTGTGTGTGTGCGCGCATTACATATAAATATTAATACTATTATAATTAAAGTATTATATGGCATATATATATAATTCAAAAAATATTTTAATATCAAATGAGCAGTAAAATTAAATATTCAAATATAATTAATTTATTTTATTTTGTTTAAACTTATTTAGTATAAATTAATATTTATTTTTTTCAAAGAATAGTTTTGTTAAGTATTAGATATTTTATCCCAATAGATTAAATTTAAAATTTTAAAATATCATTATATATGAACTAACATATTAATATCTTTTAAATTATAAATTTATATGCAATAATATTAAGAACACTTAATGTTTAGAAACATTCTTTTTCATTAAAAGAAGTTTTTCTTTATATTTTATATTTCTCATTTAAAAGCTAAATTTATAAATTTTAGAATATTAATTAAATAAATATAAATTCATTTTTGTATTTTAAATCTTAAAATTATCTTAGCGTGAATTTTTTAGATTTTTCTAAAAAAATAATTTTTAGGTTAATATTGAAATATATTGATACTGTGACTTTTATAACATTATTAGTATATAAGTATGAATTTTAAATTAATAAAACATTTTTATCATATTAAATATCTATTTTATAAGTGAATTTATAATTTTAGCATTTTATTTTTAATTTATAATCCAATATTTTACATTTTATAATTTACATTATATTTTTTAAAAAATTGTTTTTAATACATTATACATTTAGTATTTTTTAAAAATATTTTTATCATTTTCAAAATTGAATAAAAAAAATGATTTAAAATTTTTAATCATTAGGTAAAAAATTTATAATAATTACCATTTTATTTTTTGGCATAAAGGATAAATTACATAGGTAAAAACTAGTTTCCATGGTGAAAACCAAAAGGGTAAAAAAGATTAACCTAAGAGTTAAAGGTAAAAACATGTTAAAACGTGATTTAATTGATTGTTATAGGTGTTTATAAACCTTATCTATTATCCTATATATTATTTCTCTATTTTGGATCCATTTTCCTTGAGAGTGACCTTCCATTATTGAAATTTTTTGGGTATTTACAAGATTGACACTTCTTTACACTTATAAAAGGGGTTATCCTCTCCTCACTTCCCCTTACACAAAAAAAACCCTTAGTTTCACCCAAAAACTATCCAATCCTCTTATCAACACTACCATTTACATTATTTGGGTTTATTTATTCTATAAATACCATTCTTCAAAGGTTTTACCCCCTTTGTAAAGGAGATAATCCAAGAAATAAGGTATAAGTTCATAACTTATATTCCTCTTTTCTTTTCCTAATGTGCATTTATTATTTCTCAAATTTATTTTCACCACATTAAAACTATAACATAATATTACTTATTATACTATTATGTTATTATAATCGTGGTACAATCTTTAATAACCCTTCCCTTTTTCCCTAAGAAAAGCGAAAATGACATTTGTGTGTGCACGGACTACCGCCTATAAAAAATTGTCATGTTTTTTTCCTTAAACAATATACACATCCAGTAATAATGGAAAATTTAAAAAATAATTATGATATTTATAACATATTTTATATTCTTAAATGAAAAAACATATTATTCATTTCTCTTATTCTATGGAAAATGAAATTGTCAACCATGCGTATGTGTGGACTACCGCCTCCATAGAATGATTGATTTCTATTATTATTTTCATAAATGCATTAAATGGATGGTTATGGAAATAGTTTTAATGTTTAAATATGATTTTAAAGATATAATTAAGTTTCTGTTATGAAAAATTGGAGAACCTATTAATGATATGATCAAGAAATGGTTATCGTTAATTCAATCGTTTAAAACAAGCCTACTATAAGGTAAATATTTGATTTAAATTATGAAATATTTTCATATACATTAATTATTATTCTAAATAATTTATAATTATTATATATAACACTAATAAACACTAAATTATATCATTATTCTACCGGTGTAATGATATTGCAACTAAATAATGGTATGTTCATGTTTGGATCGGTTTGACCACCTACTAGAAAAATACTATGAAATTATATCATGAATGATTATAAAAACTTAAATACTATTATAATATGATGTTTATATTATTTTTTTTGTTCTAGAAAATATACATCAATATTTAACTCATTAATTAAGGAAACACCCTTCATAGGTTAAAAATCACTGAAAAATTTTCATTGTATTTTTCATCTTCCAAGATAATGACTAAAGTACTCATGAAAGGAAATTTAAACTTCATAAATAATTATATTAATTATATTAACATTAATGAACTTGGAATGATTAAATTTGTAATAATAATGAATAACAATTACATTATTACAAAACTAGTTCAAAATGACCAAGATTACCCACAACCGACATTGAAATTAGGTAATAAATAACTAATATAAATGTAGATAATAATTATAAATGTATTTTATAAAAGTTTATGTATATTAAAAAGTTTTTTTTATATTTTATTAAGATATTTATATTTTTTATATAGGATCTTAGAGTAAATTTGACTAAGAAGGGAAATAAGGTAAGTGTTTCTTTGTCTCATATTTAATTTCTTGAGACTTATTACTCAATATGCACCATGATACCTTTAATATGGTTAGATTAATACCTAATGAATTTATTTTACCATATTAATTGGGTTTGAAGATTCATATTTTGTAATTTATTTAAATTTCTATTGATCCAAAATATACCCAACTTGAAAGTGGTTTTAATTAAATTGTTACTCAAACAATATGGATTTCATTTCTAATATTATTTCAAAATCAAGATTGTTTTTGAAAGATAATATATCTATGTAATTTTAATTATTTATAAAAACTCTCACAATTTACATTTTATATTCATGGGGTATTATATGTCCCCTAAATATCTCATTTCCTCTTTACTCATATTTTATATGAAGTATTTCTTGTAAGTGGAACTGACCATGCCACTTTTTTTCAGTCGATAGCCTCCCTTTTTCCATGTCCTAATTCATTATATTTTTGTAAAATTTCCTTATAAATACCAAAATAATTGATTAAGATCATTTTATACTAATTTATATTCTTCAAAAAAATTAAATAAATTTTTAATTTTTCTATATGGGTCATTATAATCATAGTGTAAAATGAATCTTTTTTTAATATTTTCCATGTGAACATCACTTTATTATATCTTTGACATAAATTATACTTGATCAAGTATATTCTTATAATTTAACCATCCACATTCTTTCTCTATATGACCTATGTAATTTCCTTCTCTTTTATAGGAATGATATATCACTACCTTTTTCTTGGCTACTCATCCACTATTTATGATCATAAAGTTTCATTGAATTCATTTCCTTTATAAATACCCTATTTTTTATTCATTTTATTGAAGTTTTTTCACCCATATTCCATTCATCGATTGATTTGGTAAAATTATTGACCTAAACATATACCCTTTATTTATACGGTGAAAATAATATATGCTTTATTATCTTGATTAGACGGTATTTACCTAGAAATTTACTTGATTTCATTGGATGCCCATTTATTTTCCATGGGTTTATATTTTTATAATTATTGATGGAATTATTAATAATTTACTTATGTGAATCCATAAAAAACCCATTTTCTTCCCATGGGTTCTTTATGATGTGTTGAATGAAATCTATTTTCCTTGTATAGGCTCTTTATGCTATAAAAGTGAATGATTCTTATTTGGAAAGTTTTATGAAACTAATTATATTTACATGGGTTATTTATGATGTGATAAGTTATTTATTTTAAGTGGCACTCATAATTATGAAAAATTATGGTTCAAGTCCTATATAGACCTCCAATTCACTAGTTTAAAATGTATATCTGTTGTGATAATGTATTTTTTGGTACATTTTAGTTTCTTATAAGAGTGGGAACTGAACATCTATCTCATTGAAGTAATGTTCCTTGTACAAAAAAAATAAAAGTTGAAATATGTTTCAAATTTTATTCTTATTATCATTATTGTGTTAAGATATCATGGATCATGTTTGTTGACTCATTTTTTTGAACTCTTTTGATTCATGTCTTATGTTATTTCAAGTCATATGCTATGATTTATGATCTATGATTTTCGGTGTATGAATTTTCTTATATATCATGAGATATCAAGATATGAATCTTGCGATTATGATAAAAAACTATCATGAATTATGATTCACAAAGTGAACTTAGTTAGACTCTAAAATACACCAAGTGAATGATAGAGTATTATGAAAATTCAAATGATGGAGATAATGAAGGAAGTAATATTCAACCTTATACATGTCAAATATGTAGGGATAAGAACCGAGTTTATTTCTTAAAAGGGAAAAGTAAGATTCTTTATCTATGGTAAAGTAGGGTATCAAGCATCAAATTGTCATATTAGAATGAAGATTTTGTTTATCCATTAATAATGCAATGTCTTATGTGTAGGGAACTTGGGAATTATCCAAGTCAATTCCCTAATCCAATGACTAACCAATATGATGAGTATCACTAGCCACCAAGATCAAGAGGACAATGTAATACCTATTAAATCACTAATCCTAAAGTGGATACTTATATTTAAGGTATGAATACCCTCTAATATGGTGTTATATGTGTCTTATTGGAATTTGATTCTAGGAGCTGTAGTATTTCTAATAATTTTTCTAAGATTATTAAATCAGCACCCCAATTATTTGAATATTGAAGAAATATTTTAGTGGTATGATTATTATATTCCAATTTTAATCTTATAGGAATTTACCTTGTGGAAATCTTATTATCCTTTCTTTAGATAAATTTAATGTGATTTTAGTGATGTATTAGTTCCCTCCACTTAGAGGAAAAAATATTTGGAGTAAGTAAAAACACATTTCATATTAACCTATGATATTATATAAAAGTATGATAATAAATACCCTCTATAAAAAATTATAATGTGGGAATTGATAACAAATAATGATGGACTATTAGTACAAACAGTTGGAGAGAAACTCAATATTAAGGATAATCCTATTCTGAGGAAAGATATTTGTTTCCCAATTTTTCAAGGTTATATCCTGATTCATCACTATAATTTAGATTCCCTTATATTTTTCCATTGTTATATGATAATTAAAATTTTAGGACACAATTTATTTAAGGGGGTAATGTGACACCTTGAGTTTTAGGTGTTGTTGTTCTTATTATTATTATTATTATCTATAATTTTAAATAAAGTTTCTCTATTATTTAAAAAGGATTAAAGCATGATTATAAAATGTTCTGTAAAATATATGAACCAAACTAAAGATACTTTATTCAATCATAAGTGGGCATTACATCAAATCCACATAATACTAAGTACTCCACATAATCGATTATTACTCACCATGGCTGAAGTACATTCATTAAAAGTGTATAAAACAATAGGGAAAAATATATAGAATGAAATAAAATAATCTTGAATTTGAAATCTCAGGGATCTTCTTCAACCTTTAGTACCACCAATAGTCAAACAAGGCCAATAATTAGGAAGAGCATCATGAAAGGATAACTCATTATCAAAAATCTATAATATGAAATAAGAATTGTTCCTTGCAAAGTGAGAGTAGAATGAAAAAATGATTTAGTAAGTCTTTATATTGGAATGAAATATATTTATTTAAAATATGGTCATTTAAAATATGTTCATTGGTCATATATATAATAGATATACTGAATTAATTTATTGTTAAGTAGTATAACTCACATTGAAATAAAAATAAGATATTAAAATTGTGTGTGTGTCTGTGTGTGTGTGTATATATATATTTATTTATGTGTTACATATAAATATTATTATTATTATTATTAAATTATGATATTATGTATACATAAAATTAAAATAAATATTTTAATATCAAGGGAGTAGTAAAATTAAATTTTAGAATATAATTAATCAATTTTGTTTTGTTTAAACATATTTAGTATAAAAGTAATATTTATTTTTTTCAAATAACCATTTTGTTAAGTATAAAATATTTTATCCTAATAGATTAAATTGAAAATTTTAATATATTATTATATATGAACTAATATATTAACATCTTTTAAATTATAAATTGATATAACATAATATTAATAACACTTAATGTTTAGAAATGTCATTTTCCAATAAAAGAGGTTTTTATTTATATTTTTTATTTTTAATTTAAAAGATAAATTTATAAATTTGATAATATAAATTATATAAATATAACTTAAATTTTTGTTTTAAATTTTCAAAATTATCTTAGCATGTATTTTTAATATTTTTCAAAAAAAATGATTTTTTGGTGAATAGTGCAATATAGTGATACTGTGACTTTTACTAAATTATTAGTATGTAAGTATAAATTGAAGATTCGTGAAAACTTTTTATAAGAATAAATACTTATTATATAAGTTACTTTATAATTTTAAAAATTCTGGTTTTAATTTATAAACTCATGTTTGACATTTTAGAATTTAAGTTATATTTTTCAATGAATTGTTTTTAATACATTATACATTTAGTGTTTTAAAATTAATTTTTAACGCTTTTAAAACCTGAATAAAACAAAATATATTTAAAAATTTTAATCATTAGGTCAAAATTATATAATAATAACCATTTTATTTTTTTTCATAAAGGATAAATTTCCTTAGTAAAAACTAGTTACAGTGGTAAAAACCAAAGTGGTAAAAATGAGTAACTTATTAGGTAAGGGGTAGACATGTTAAAAACATGTTTTAATTGATATTTTTACGTGTTTCTAGACCTTATTTATTCTCATATATATTATTTATCAATTTTTTATTAATTTTCATCAATATTGACTTTCCATTATTGAAATTTTTTGAATATTTATAAAATTTACACTCCTTTTCACTTATAAATGGGGATCTCCTCTCATCGCTTCCCCTCACACAAAACCCCAATATTTCATAAAAAACTCTACCCAAACCTATCCTCAACACTCTTACCTAGATTAATGAGTTTTTGGTCTTCTCGAAATACCATATTTCAAAGTCTTAACCCCCTTTGCAAAGAATATAATCCAAGAAGTGAGGTATAAGTTTCTAACCTCTCTTCCTATTTTATTTTTCCTTATGTGAATTTATTTTTTATAAAATTTATTTTCACTAAATAAAAATTATAACATAAGTATACTTATTATACTTTTATGTTATTAAAATTTTTGTACACACTTTAATCACCCTTCCCTTTATCTCTAAGAAAAGAAAAAATGGAATTTATGTGTGTGTAGACTACCACATCCGCAAAATTTCATGTTTAATTTTCCTTAAATTCTTTGAAAATATGGTCCTAATGTTGATTTTAATAAACAAGTATGATATTTATAACATATTTTAAATTGTTAATTAATAAAACATGTTATTCATTTCTCCCATTCTATGAAAAATGAAATCTCCAACCATGCATATGTGTGGACTACCACCTACATGGAATGATTAATCTCTATTTTTATTTTACTCCCTAAATTATATGGATGATCATGAGATAGGTTTTAATGGATAAATTTGAATTTTATTATACCATTAAGGTTATGGTATGATAATTTGGAGAACCTGTTAATGATATGATCAACAAATGATAATTATTAATTCAATCATTTAAAATAAGCATACTAAGAGGAAAATATTTAATTCAAAATGTGTAATATTTTCATATTAATTACTTACTATTATTTTATATACTTTATAATTATGATATATCATAATAACTCAATTAAAAATAGGCCAATTTGATAATATAAAATAACAATGAATTTTAAGGATGAAATTCCTTTTACAATTATGATAATTCCCCCATATTTTTTATTTTTTGTCACTCATGTCAACCCTTTTGGTTTTCATGATGGTTGAATCCTAGAAGAACCAACTTAAAATGGATGTCATGGAAAATAATTATATTTTTTCAGTTATAGATATAATGGGATAAGAGCTAGAGTTAATAATCTTATGATTATTTCAAACCAAATATCATGAATTATGATTAACAAAGTGAACTTATTCAGACTCCAAAATACACCAAGGAAGAGAAGAATGGTTTCTTATGAAAATTTAGATAATAAAGATAATTAATAAAGTAATATTCAACCTTATACATGTCAAATATTTGTGAATAATAAATAATTAAATTTCCTTAATGAGATAGGAATATTCTTTACATATTGTAAGGGAGGGAATCAAGCATCAAACCACCATAAAAAATAAAGAGTTTGGTTAAAATTATTAAAATAAATAGATTTTATCTTAAGGTACCATTCATAATTCAATGTCTTATGTGTGGGGAACTTGGGAATTATCCAATTCAATTTCCTAATCCAAGGATTGACCAAGACAATGAGCATCACTAACCTCCAAGACCAAGAGAACAATAGAATACCTATTCAGCACTACTCTATAAGTGGATCCAGATATTTAAGGTATACATATCCTCTAATATAGAGTTGTAGATTTCTTGTTGGAATTTTATTCTAGAAACTCTATTTCATCTAAGAAGTTTTCTAAGATCATAAAATCACCACACTAATTATTTTAATGTCAAAGAAATATTCTAATGGTGTGATTATTGTAATCCAAGTTAAATATTATAGGAATTTGTCTTGTGGAAATATTTTTATACTTCCATTAGATAAATTTAATGATATTTTAGTGATGGATTAGTTCCCTCTACTTAGATGAAAAATTATTTTGAGTAAGAAAAACATATTTCATATTGACCCTATGATATTCTATAAAAGGATAATAATAAACACCCTCTAGAAAAAAAATTATATAATTTGGGTCTTGATACCAAATAATGGTGAACTTTTGTCCTAAATAGTTTGAGAGAAACTCAATATTAGTGATAAGAGTATTATTATGAAAGATATATGTTTCCCAAGTTTTCAAGTTTGGTATCTCTCTATATATTATATCATGAGTCATCCCTATAATTTAGATTCCCTAATCTATTTCCATTTTTATGTGATAATTAAAATTTTAAGGATGAAATTTATTTAAATGGGGGATAATATAACACTCTCGGTTTTAGTAGCCATTATTATTATTATTATTTATATCTATAATTTTAAATAATTTTTCTCTATTCTTTCAAAGGGATTGAAACATGATTATAAAATATACCTTGGAAGATAAAACCCAAACTAAAGGAACATTATTCATTTATAAGTGGGATATTACAAAAAAATCAAATAAAACTAAGTACTGAACATAATAGATTATTACTCACCATGGATAAATTACATCCATTAAAAGTTCATAAAACAATAGGGGACAATAGATGGAAAAGAATAAAATATTCATGACTAGGAAATATCATAGATCATCTTCAACCTTAAGGGTCACCTTTATCCAAACAAATCTTATAATAAGGAATAGAAACATCAAATGAGAAACCATTATTTAAAATCTATAATATTAAATAATAATGGTTCCTTATGAAGTGGGAGTGTAATGAACAAATGATTTAGTAAGTCTGTATATAAGAATAAAATTTGGTCATTGTAAATATGGCATTAAAAATATAGTCATTAAAAGTATGTTCATTGGTCATATATCTAATATTTATACTTAATTCTTATATTTTTAAGTAGTATAACTCAAAATAAAATAAAAATATGATATTAAAATATTATAAATATATATATACATATATTTATGTGTTACGTATAAATATTAATATTATTATTATTATAGTATGATGTGGTGTATCTAAAAAATTAAAATAAATATTTTAATATCATGGTAATAGTAAAATTAAATTTTAGAATATAAATAATTATTATTTTTTAAACATATTTAGTATATAAGTGATATTTATTTTTTTTTAAACAACCATTTTGTTAAGTATTGAATATTTTAGCCTAATAGATTAAATTTAAAATTTTAAAATATTATTATACATGAACTAACATATTAACATCTTTTAAATTATAAATTTATATGAAAAAATATTAATAACATTTAATGATTAAGAACATCATTTTTCAATAAAATTGGTTTTTATTTATATTTTTTATTTTTCATTTAAAAGATAAATTTTTAAATTTTAGAATATAAATTAGATAAATATAAATTAAATAATTTAAAATTTAGATTATCATGAATTTTTTTATATTTTTCTTGAAAATGGTTTTTAGAAAAATAGTGCAATATACTGATACTTCAAATTTCATGGCATTATTAGTATATAAGTATGAATTAAAAATTAATGAAACCTTCTTATAAGAATAAATATTTATTTTATAAGTAACTTTATAATTTTAAAAATGTTTGTTTTAATTTATAAACCCATAATTGACATTTTATAATTTAAGTTATACTTTTCAATAAATTCTTTTTAATATATTATATATTTAGTGTTTTAAAATTAATTTTTGTCACTTTTAAAAATTGAATCAAACCAAATGAATTTAAAATTTTGAATCATTAATTCCAAATTATATAATTATTACCATTTTATTTTTGGGCATAAAGGATAAATCACCTAGGTAAAAACTAGTTCTCATAGTGAATACCAAAATGGTAAAAATGAGTAACTTAATAGATAAAGAGAAAAATGTTAAAACCATGTTTTAATTGATTGGTTGAGGTGGGTATCAACCTTATATATTATAATATATATTATTTATCAATTTTTTATCCTTTTTTAGAGTGAATTTCCATTATTAAAAATTTTTAGGTATTTATAAAACTACCAATCCTTTTCACTTATAAAAGGGGATCTTCTCTGCTCACGTATCCTAACATAAAAACCCCATTATTTAAACTAAAATACTTAAAAATATAATATAAACTCTTATCCACATTACTTAGGTTATGGTCTTCTCAAAATACCATCCTTAATAGTTTTAATCCCTTCTGAAAAGGAGATAATCTAAGAAGCGGGGTATAAGTTCCTAACCTCTCTTCCTCTTTTCTTTTTCCTTATGTGATTTTCTCATTTAAAAAAAATTATTTTCACAACCTTAAAATTATAATATTGGTATCCTTATTATACTTTTATTTTATTATAATTATGGTACAAGCTTTAATCACCCTTCCCTTTTTCCTTAAGAAAAGTGAAAATGATATTTGTGTGTTTGTAGACTACCACCTCCACAATACATCATGTTAGGTTTTCCTTAACCAGCTTACGTGGTTGGTATTAATTTTGAATTTAATATATAATTATGATATCTATAACATATTTTAAATTATTAAATAATAAAACATGTTATTCACTTCTCTCGTTCTATGAAAAATGAAATTCTCAACCATGTGTACGTGTGGACTACCGCCACCATGAAAAGATTAATTTCCATTTTTATTTTCAGTGATGCCTTAGATGGATGGTAATGATAATTATTTTAATGGATAAATATTATTTTTATGATATAATTAAGTTTTTTTATGAAAAATTGGATGATCTTCTAATGATATGATCAACAAATGATTATTGTTAATCCAATAATTTAAAACAATCATACTAAAATAAAAAATATTTAATTCAAATTATGTAACATTTTTATATACTTTACTTATTATTCTAAAAAAATTATAATTTTGAAATATCACACTAATAAACACTAAATGATATCATTATTATACTGATTTAATGATATTGAAACTAAATCACCTCATAATCATTGATAATAATGGTATGTTTATGTTTGGGTCGGTTTGACCACATACTTGAACAATTCTATGAAATTATATCATAGTGATTATGAAAACATAATTACTAGTATAATATGATATAAATATTAGAATAATAATTTTATTTTTGTTCTAGAAATTATACATTAATATTTTACTCATTAATTAATAAAACACTCTTCATAGGGTAAAAATCATTGAAAATGTTCATTATTGATTTCATCTTTTATAATAAATACTAAAGTGATTGTGAAAATAAATTTGAACTTTATAAATAATTATAATTCATACATTACATTAACTTTAATTAACTCTTTATGATTAAATTTAGGTTAGGAATGAATAACACCATCGCTATTACGAAACTAGTTCAAAATGATCAAGATCACTCGCACCCGATATTGAAAATAGTTATTAACTAACTAATATAGATGTAGAGAATAATTATAAATGAAGTTTATAAAAGGGTATATATATGAAAAATGTTTTTAATTATGTGATTAAGATATTTATGTTTGTTATATATGATCTTAGAGTGCATTCAACTAAACGAGGAAACAAGGTAAGGGGTTTTTCCCCCATATTTAATTTCTAGAGACTTATTTCGTAATATGCACCATGATACGTTTAATATAGTGTGATTACTACATAATGAATTTATTTTACCATATTAATTAGGTTTAAATATATATATGTTGTTTGTTCTTTAAATTTCCATCGATTCAAAAGATACCCAACTTGAAAGGGGTTTTGATAAAAATATTACTCAAAACATAAGGGTTTTGTTGCCAATATTATTTTCAAATCAATATTGTTATTGAAAGATAATACATCTAGTGAATTTTTACTATTTATAAAACCTATCATCATTTCCATTATATATTTATGCAGGTTTATATTTCCCCTCAATATTTTATTTCCCCTTGACTCATATTTTACCCTAAGTGTTTCTTATAAGTAGAACTGACCCCATCTCTTATTTTTGGTTGGGAACCTCCCTTTTTCCATGTACTAATTCATTATATACTTTTGTAAATTTACTTATCAATACCTAAATAATTTATTTATTTCATTTTATACTAGTGTATCTTCTTTAAAAAGTTTTAAATAAAATTTTAATGTTTTCAATATGGGTTATTTTCATCAAAGTGTAAAATAAATTTCTTTTTAATGTTTTCCATGTGAACACCTATTTATTTCATCATTTTCATTTTTTATGACACTTAATTTATAATATTTAATAGTTTTATAAAATGAAATATTATTTTACTTTATTTAAAAAATATATCAAAAATTCTTTCCAAAAGATCATGGATGTTTCTTATTTCCCAAGCGATTTCTCCTAATTCTCCTAAAAATAGTTTTTATCTAAATCATCATCCTTTGACATGCGTTATACATGATCATGGTTATTATTATAATTTAACCATCCAAATTATTTCTTTATATGAAATATGTAATGTTCTTATATTTTTGAAGAATAACCCATCATTACCTTTGTATTTCCTCATCATCCATTATGCGTGATCCAAAGTTTTAATCAAGTGTATTACTTTTTAAAATACATTTTTTTTATTAATTTTATTAAAGGTTGTTCACCTTGATTCCATAAATTTATTGATTTGGGGGAATTTTTAACTTAATCATATACCCTTTATCTATTTGGTGTAAATACCATATGCTTTATTATCTTGATTATATATTATTTACCTAGAAATTTAATTTATTTCATTGGATAGCCATTTATTTCCCATGGGTTTATCATGTTATGATTATTTATGTAATTATTAATTATTTTTCTATGTCAATTCATATGAATCCATTTTCTTCCCATGGGTTCTTTATGATTTGTTTAATAAAACCCACTTTTTTTCCATGGTCTCTTTATGCTGTAAAATTGAATGATTTTCTTTTAAAAAGTTTTATTAAACTCGTTTTATTTCTATGGGTTCTTTATGATGTGATAAGTTATTGATTTCAAGTATAACTCATAAGTATGTATGGTGACAGGTGGGGTCCTATATCACCCTCCAATGCATTGGTTTAAAGTTTATATCTCATGATATAATGTATTCATGAGTAAATTTTAGTTTCTCATAAGCATGGAACTGATATTGAGGCTCATAAAAGTAATGTTCCCAATAATAATGCTTATTCAAAAGTTAAAATATGTTTCACAATTTTATGATTGTTCTCATGAATGTCTTAAGATCTCATGGATCATATTTATTGACTCGTGTTTCTACACATGTATTATGTTATTCCAAGTTATATTCCATGATTTATGATCTATGTTTTTTTTTGGGAATGATTTTTCTTATATATTTTATTATAACCATATGCTCATATTACGTTCACTTATGATATTTTATTGTTCTCGATTATGTTTACACTTACTGAGTATTTAAGATCACCCATTTTTTATGTTTCCATTTCCCCAGGTTATGAAGATGAGTATAACGTATAATAATTTTAGTTAGGAGTCTATTGTGCATCAATTATGAAGAAATATTCACAAGGGATATAAAATAAGTTGTTTAGGTAGATAGTACTAAAATACACTAAACCTTCCATTATTGGGATTGTGTGATTATTTGTGAGATGTACTGTTTACCTTATAGAAATGTTTCAAAATAAAGGTATAAAGACCCAGCCTTATTACATTACATAATCTTGAATTGAGTCAATAAATCACTTCACTTTACATTGAGGATATTTTAAAGTTTATAGATTTATATAATTGTGAAATAATACATTCATAACATTACACATTAATATAGAGTTAATTCCATAAAAATAGTATTCATTTCTTTCAAAATATAAAACTTTTCAAATAAAACATGATTTCTTTGAAAAATCTTCACAAATTGAACTTGGATTCCTTCTTTTTCCTAAATATACTTATAACTTATGAAAATTATTTAAAAAAACTTGGGATGATCAAAAAAATCTCAGTAAGGGATATGAAAATAAAGAAATAACATATTAGACCATGAATACTTGTAACATATGAAATCATTATCAAAGACATACTTGTTACTCATATATACTTAATTTGTGAAATATGAGATTTACAAAAGATCCCAAAAAAACATAAGAAAATAAATAGAACCATAAAGGTATCTTGGGGAATTATTTACACAATCTTGTAACCCTCTCAGCTATCTTATAATTTTTAACCCTCGTGGCAACCTTACAATTTGTGTAACCATCAAAGTTACACTTGGAGTAACCATGCGGACGACCTCCAAATTACACATATCCAATGAATTGGAGGGAGATATAGGTCTCACCCTTCATCATAAACAATTATTAAGAACCAAAACATAATCAAACAGCATAAATAATTTCATAAAAACATTGCTTTTGAATTTTGTAAAATAGAATTTTAAAAAGAATATTTTAAAAGAAAAGCCCCTTATAAATATCATTAAATTGAAGAGAAACTTAATAGATTGGAAAAAATATGTATATAAACTTTAAATATACATAATTAAAAATAATATAAATATAACCCATCACACAATCAATTTTAATACCACATAAATAATGAAGTAGAAGGTTAACCCAAAGAATGGAAATCGGGTTAAGAATTCTCTTACCTCGGGTTTGTCTTACTTAAAAATTGTTTAAACCTCATTTATAATGGTTAAAAGAGTGTTAATAATATCTTACAGAAAAATATCCATCCTTATAATACCTTATAATATCATTTCATTACATCATTTTACCCTTTAATTGTTAGTATTTTGTTCCTTTCATTGTTTTGGGTGTGTTCTTTACATGTTTTCCATCATCGGTTCATGACGGATGTTCTTGTAAATTGGAATTATAAATATAGAATTGGAATGAATTGGTATTAAAATATTTAAATAACCATAAATTATACCCTTTATCATTTTGAGTTATATCATGATGATGATTCATGAGTTAAAATATTATTGATATTTATTTAGGTCATTTTGGCGATTCTTTGATCGTAAAGAACTCATATTGTTTTATAAATTAATAACATGTGTGAAAAATGATTACAGAGCCTTATATAAGATATAATAAATAAATTATGATCTGTTTCAACCATAAAAATAGTTTCATGACCAGTCTTGAATTAAGTAAAAGAAATTTAAATCACATCGTCCAATATGTCGGTAATTCAGCACATCACGGATGGTGTTTTAATTTCTTGAATAAGTGGGAGAGGGGAAGAAATATAATGGTGACTATTACATAAACATGATGAAATCCATAATATTTATAATATTTTATCATTCATTCCTCTTGGATAAGGTTATTGGAGGAAATAAAATAAAATAAAGGAATCTCGAAATAAAATAAAAGTTGAGAAATCCCTTACGAAAATTTGGTAGCCTAACAGCATCGCTTAAAATATCATAAAATATTTTGATGAGAGAAAAGAGGTATCTCATAATTATTACATAATATGGGAAGTAAGGGGGATATATAATTACATATCCCAATATAATCCAATGTAAATTAAAAATAATAACATAAAATGAAAGAAAAGAAAAGAAGAAGAAAAAGAGGATGTTTTCCACTTGATCACTTCTCCTTGAGATCCTTCTTAAGGCCTTTGGTTTTGGTCTTTTGGTGAGACCAGTAGATCTAGGACATGGGGAAGATCCTTGGGAGGAGTATTGGGAAGAACATAGGTAAGTCTCAAGGCTTGATATATGTGGGAGGAAGAGGGGAATGGGGGTGGAATTTATAGTGGAGGAGAGGGAGTCTTTTTCATTATTTTAATCATTATTATAATATTTTTTCTCAAGACTATGAATAGTCTTAATTCATGTGACCCCAAATAGTAATAATGGCATGTAAGTTCGAACCAAGTGGTCTTACATCAAACTTGAATCACCTATGATGCAGTAAATCAAGTATTTAGCATTTATCATATTTTATCATATTTTACTATTCATCAAAAATTATAGAATTTCAGAAAATTCCCAAAAATTCACCCTTACCATTTTTCGATGTATATAATTTAAAAATGTAGTCCATTTTTTGAAAATAATTTTCTAAATATTATTAATTTAATTTTTAAATAAAATCATAATTTATTTAAAAATTAACAATTTTAAAACTATAACTACTTTTATATCACATTGAAAAATTAACCGAGATGTCATTATCTTAAATCCTTAAGAAAATAAAATAATAATACAGTTTACTATTCATTAGGGTCATATTACTATTCATATTACTATTCATAAGGCTATATTACTATTCACCAAAAATTAAGTTAGTTCCATTAGACTCCAAATAACTTACTAAACAGAATTGTAGATGACTGTTTTTAGAAATTCAAAACCTAGAAGCAGTAAGATTATGTTAAAAGGCTATTTATAAATATCTACTTAAAACAAATTTTCATGAATTTCAATTTATTTTTTAAAAAAAACCTTGGGGTGTTACATTATCCCCACCTTCTTGAAATTGTGTCCTCACAATTTTATTTACTTATTAAACAAGTGAGGGTATTTTTACCTCATAGAATTTTTAGACTCCCAGGTTGCTTCTTCAACCATGTGGTTTCTCTAAAAAACCTTTACTTGATGGATTAACTTATTCCGCAATACTTATTCTCTTCGATCAAGAATCTGAACTAGTTTCTCTTCATAATAAAGGTTATGTTCCAACTGGACTACTTATGGGATAAAGACATGAGATGAATCTGGAACAAACTTTATCAACATTGAAACATGAAAAATATTATGTACCTGAGATAAACTCAGAGGCAAAGATACTCGGTACGCAACTGGTCCAACTTTCTCTAGGATTTCAAAAGGACCGATGAACCATGGACTTCTCTTTTCTTTCTTACCAAAACACATCACACTTTTCTGAGGATAGATTTTAAGAAAAATATGGTCACCTACCTTGAGAGAGAATTATTTCTTTCTATTATCTACATAACTTTTTGCCTACTTTGAGCTTCCCTCATGTGAAGCTGGATCATCTTCACTTTCTCAGCCACTTCCTCTACTAATTATGTCCCCATCAACTTTGCTTCACTGACTTCATCCCAAAACATTGGATTCTGACACCACTTCCCATACAATGCCTCAAAATGTTCCATTTGTATACTAGAATGAAAACTATAATTATAAGAAAACTCAAATAAAGAAATATGTTGATCCCAAATTCCCTGGTAGTCTATTTAACAATCTCGAATCATATCCTCCAAAGTCGAAATTATTCATTCTGACTGCACATCTAATTGAGGATGAAAATTTTTACTGAAATTTAATTTTATGCCCAATGAATTCTAAAGGCCCTTCCAAAAGTTAGAAGTGAACCTGGGATCATAATCAGATGCAATGGAAAGAGGAACTTCATGTAACTTGACAATTTTCTTGATGTATATTCAATAAATCTGATCCAAAGACATTGTATCTCAAATAAAAAGAAAATTTACATATTTTTTCAGTAAATCAACAACAACCCAAATCACATTGTTACCTCAAGAAGTCTTAGGTAGTCCCACCACAAAGTCCAAGGATACATTCTCCCATTTCCAATATGGCACTGTCAAATGATGAAGCATCCCCTTCGGTAACTACCGCTCTGATTTAACTTGTTGACATGTCAAAAATTTCATAACAAATTCTGCAATATCCCTCTTCATTCCATCCCATCAGTAATACTTTTGAAGGTCTCTATACATCTTAGTACTCCCAGGATGAATTGAAAATTTATAACTATGATCTTCACACAACAATTATTTCTTCAACTAAGAAACAAAAGGCACACACAACCTTTTTCCAAATCTTAACACATAATCTTTATCAAGGTTAAATTATGGAAACTTACCCATTTTAACCAATTATACCTTTTTTTGCAGCTCACGATATCCCTTTTGCACTTTCTTAAGTCTGGCTGACAATGATGACTACACTAAATTTGAAATTTGGCTCCGTATAAATTATGCCTCCAAATTTTTAAAGTAAAAAAACCACAGATTTCAATTCTAAATCATCTGTGGGATAATTTAACTCATGAGGTTTTATTTTTATTGAAGTATAAAGAATTACCTGATCATTCTGCATCAAAACACAACCAATTCCATTCAAATAATCATCACTATAGATGAAAAACTCACCATTTTGGGATGGCAAGGCCAAAACTGGAGCATTCACCAATCTCTTCTTTAGTTCCAGAAAACAAACATCACATTCTTCTTTATAAATAAATTTAACCCCTTTTGTGTTAACTTGGTTAGTGGGATAGATATCCATGCAAAGTTTTTAACAAACCTTTGGAAATAACCTACTAATCCAATAAAACTATGAATCTCTATAACATTTGTGGGTCTTGTCATTTCATTAGCCACTTTTGTTTTGACAGGATCAACTATTATTCCATCCTTATTTATAATTTTCCCAAGAAAAGAAATATTTTTCAACCAAAAATCACACTTGATGAATTTCCCATACAGTTTCTTTTCCTTTAAGGTTTGTAAAACAACCCTTAGATGTTTTTTATGATCCTCTTTATTTTTAGAGAATACCAAAATTTCATCAATAAACACAACCAGAAACTTAACCAAGAACTCATGAAATATTCTATTCATAAGATTTATGAATATATCAGGTGAATTAGTTAACCCAAACGGTATAACAAAAAATTTATAATGCCCATATCTAGTACGAAAATCTATTTTCGGGATGTCATCCTCCTTCACCTTCAACTGATGGTATTCGGATCTCAAGTCAATCTTGGAAAAGTACTGAGCTCCCAAGAACTAATCAAACAAGTCATCAATTTTAGGAAAAGGATACTTGCTTTTTACAATTATGTTATTCAAATCTCTATAATCAATGCAAAGTCTCATGGAACCATATTTATTTTTAATGAACAAAACAGTTTCACCCCATGGTGAAGTGCTAGGATGAATAAATCCTTTATCTAGAAAATCCTGTAACTAATTTTTCAATTCAAGAAGTTCTATTTGATCCATATGATATGGGGGTTTTGAAATTGGCTTATCATCAGGAACTAAGTCAATTGTGAATTTGACTTCCCAATCAGGTATGACACTGGGTAACTCGTCAGGAAAAATGTCAAGGTATTCATTTACCACTGGCACATCATTAATCTAAACAGTTCACTTGTTTTCAACAATTTGAGAAGGATAACTTTAATTTCTATATTTCAACAATTTCTTAGCTTCCTGATACTTTATCAGTTTTATGGGTTAGTTATTGTACACAAACTGAAATTCTTTTTAAAAAACAACATCTTTATCTCTAAAATCAATCTTATCATGATAAATAAAATTCTGACCCATTCCCAGAATGACATCAAACTTAACTAAGGTAAAAACAAAAAGTTTTGTGGGTAAAGTATTTCCACGAACCATAATATAAAGATTATTATAATTCTTATTTTCTATAATATTTCCCCCTGGTATTCTAACAACAAGTTTTGGTCTCATTTTTTGAGGTGATATTTCCAATTTACTAGAAAATTTCTTATAAATAAAGGAATGTGTAGACCCCATATTGAAAAAAACTTTAGAAAAATCTAAGTAAACAAACAAGGTACCTAATAAAAATTCATTGGATGGACCAAAATCTACTGATGTAATCGCAAAGGATATCACTACACCTTTCTATTTATTGTTTGGATTCTTTACATCATTTGGGTCTCTCTTTGGGTAGGAATTTTCATAATGACCCATCTCACCACATTTAAAACACTTAACACTTTGCTTATAAGGATTAGTCTTAGGATCATTTTAATTACAATATTAGGCCAAATTTCCAAACTTACCACATCGAAAACACTTCATATTTTTTGTAATACATTCCCCAAGGTTCTTCTTACCACACTTTTCACAAACTATAGATTTTATTTTCTTACAATCAGATTTATTTGGTTGATTCTTACCCATATCTTTCAATCTAGACCTATTATTCTCCTTATTTCCAAAATGCATGTGATCATCAGGAAACTTCATATCTACCCTCTCATCACATCAGACAAGTTTCTCATAACTTTTGAATTCACGGGAGTCCAATTCCCTTCGATACCTTGTCTTCAATCCTGAGTAAAAGTGACTGATTTTGCTATCAAGATATAGAATAAGATTTGTAGCATTCCTAACCAGTAGGGTGAAGTTCGATTCATACACATCCCTTGAATCCTCTTCAATTTGCTTCAATTCAAGGAATTTCTTCTCCATCCTAAGTCGCACCACCTTAGAAAAACATTTTTCCAGAAAAAATACATTTAAATTCATCCCACTCCAAGTCATAAATATCCTCTTTATCTCTGATATTCCATACCATTGACCACCATTGATCAGTTTCAACTTCAAAACAATAAATGTAAAGACTTAAATTTTGATTATCTAAACAACCCATTACATCAAATATCTTTTCAAGGGATTTAATCCATCCTTCAACCACTATTGGGTCAAAAGATCCATTTAAATAAGGAGGGTATTGTCTCATAAAATGTTACACTATTGTCATGTTCTATTGTGGTACCTTTGGTTGTTCTATTGAATGGATTCCACCACCATTTATTGCCTGTGTTAGCTGGGCCATTACTATCACAAACTGCTCAGTTCCAATCCCTACCATTTTGGGATGCAGATTCATAAGGATGTTATTCTATCAGTGCCTCTCCTCTTCAGCTTCCCTGCTTCTTATGCGGAACACCATTCTGAAAAAACATATCTTAGTCAAATAAACATGGTAATATTTAAATTCTATAACATTTCAAATTAATCATAGAGTAAAAAAACATTTATGGTATCATATTAACATCATCCTAATGCCTAAAGTTATCTAAACCATCCTTTGATACCAACTATAAGGTCTCGGCCTTTTTACATTACATAATCTTGAATTTAGTCAAGAAATAAATTCACTTCACATTTAGGATATTTTCAAGTTTATAGATTTAGATAATTGGGACATAATACATTCATAACATTACACATTAATACAGAGTGGATACCATAAAAATAGTATTCATTTCTTTCAAAATATAAAACTTTTCAAATAAAATATGATTTATTTAAAAAAAACTTCAAATATTTAAATTGGATTACTTCTTTGTTCTAAACATCCTTATAACTTGTAAAAATAATTTTAAAAAAACTTGGTATTAGCACAAAAATCTCAGTAAGGGATATGAAAATAAGGAAAGAACATATTAGACCCTGAATACTTGTAACATATGAAATCATTTTCAAAGACATACTTATTACCCATATATACCTAATTTGTGAGGCATGAGATTTCCAAAAGATCCCTACAAAACATAAGAACATTAATAGAACCATAAAGGTATCTTAGGTCATTACTTACACAATTCATTAACCCTCTTGTCTACCTTATAATTTGTAACCCTCATGGCTACCTTACAATTTGTGTAACCATCACAATTACACTTGGAGTAACCATACAGCCAACCTCTAACTTATGCATACCCAATGCATTGTAGTGATATATAGGTTACACCCTTCATCATAAACAATTCCCAAGAACCAGAACATAATCATACAACATGATTAATTTCATAAAAACATTCCTTTTGAATTTTGTAAAATAGAATTTTAAAGAGGATTTTAAAAGAAAATCCCCTTATAAATATCATACAATTGAAGAGAGACTTAATAGAGTGGACAGAATATGTATATAAACTATAAATAAACATAATTAAACATAATATAAATAAAACCCATCACAAAAATAATTTAATACCACATAAATAACGAAGTAGAAGGTTAACCCAATGAATGGAAATCTGGTTAAGAATTCTCTTACCTAGGGTTTTTCTTACTTAAAACTCATTTAAACCTCTTATATAATGGTTAAAATAGTGTTTTTAATATCTTATAGAAACATATCCATCTTTATAATACCTTATAAGATCATTTCATTACATCATTTCACCCTTTAATTGTTAGTATTTTGTTCCTTGCATTATTTTTGGTGTGTTCTTTACAAGTTTTCAATGATCGGTTCATGATGGATGTTCTTGTCAATTGGAAGTGGAACTTCAGAATTGAAATGGAGTGGTATTTACATATTTAAATAACCATAAATTATACCATTTTTATTTTTTATTTATGTTATGATGATGATTCATGAGTTAAAACGTTATTGATATTTGTTTAGGTCATTTTGGCGATTATTCGATCATAAAGAACTCATTTTGTTTCATAAATTAATAACATGTGTAAAAAATGATTAAAGAGAATTATATAAGATATAATAAATAAATTATTATCTGTTTCAACCATAAAAAGGGTTACATGACTAGTCTTGAAGGAATTAAAATAAATTAAAATCACATCGTCCATGATGTCGGTAATTCAGCACATCACTGATGGTGTTTTAATTTCTTGAATAAGTGGAAGATGAGAAGAAATATAATGGTGAGTATTCCATAAACATGATGAAATATAGAATATTCATGATACTGGATCATCTATGCCTCTTGGATAAGGGTAGGTGAGGAAAGAAAATAAAATAAAGGAATCTTAAAATAAAATAAAAGTTGAGAAATCCCTTACGAAAATTTGGTAGCCTAACGGTGTCGCTTAAAATTTCATAAAATATTTTGATGAGAGAAAAAGGGTATCTCATAATGAGTGTAGAATTTTAATTATTTATCCTTCCTACACTCTAATAAGAGTGGTAGATCAACCCCTTGTTTTTGGAGTTCCTGTCTTATTCCTTTTTCCCCTTCTTTATTTTTGGACTTTTGTTTTGGTATGTTCAACACCATGTTCTTATTAGAGATTAAAATTGGTGTTTATTAATATATTGTATGTTTCATGGATTGAAATTTTTATTTTATTACCCTTTTTTCTTTGGTGTCTGGTGATGTTTCATAGATACTCTTTCAGTATGTCCTTATCCTTACAAACCTGGTTTTCGTTAGACTCTTATGCTTTTTTTTTGGTATCCTTATGTCTTAGGACTCGTGGATGTATCTATTTTGGATTTAATTCATGTCCCATTGATTTGGGTAGGTTCTTTTAAGGGTTTTTGAGTTTGGGGTGTTGGATTTAGTGTACTAAAACCAACTTTTTGTACTTGGATTATATGTATATTCAAACATTTGAATATCAATAAAACTTTTTATTATATACTATTAATTTTTATACATGAATTTAATGAAATAATATCCTAAATTATCTGTCACATAGATAAGGTCACAGTAGTTCCCTGCTATGATGAGAACCATGAAATGTCATGATGATATTTTTAAATATAGTTCTGTAGTCAGATAACGTTATATGATGGGACACATAGAACATGACTATTAGGTAGTACTCATAAGAGGGTGATACTTCTTATCATGAAGTTCACACTTGGTAATATCCAAGATGGGAGATTATTATAGGAAACCCACTGATAGTAATTCTATATGTTTTGATGTCATTAGATATTCCTATATACGAGCATGTAATGGTCTTTAGACATTAAGATTATTACTAATGTATGTTACAACTCACACACTTAGATGTATTTTTTAAATCCTAATAATATATTTCATATAAAAGTTGGATGTGTTGGGTGTGTCATGAGTAACATGTTATTAATGAATAAATTGAGGAATGACTTTTCTCTTCCATATTTATGGAAGTTGATATCTCATCCCTTTAATTGGAATAAAACCATCTTAATAAATTCCCTTATTATGGTTAAATGACATTTTTATTTTAGATATTCAAATAAAGACATATCGATCATATAAATTGATGACACATATGTGAAAACTACTTGATAAGATATTGTGACAAAAGGATTATATTACATAGTGAGAACTCATATATGGTTTTCAATGTTATGACATTAAGTTCTTTCCCTTGGGTATTTTGACCCATTAGTAGATAGTAATCTTGATCTTTAGGTAAGATCACCTAATGCTAAATAGAAATAATCCAATAGGGTCACACTAAGTGTTTTTTTTATCTCAATTAAATTCCATCTAAATTTAATTAATGGAATAAATTTTATCTTTAAGATCAAGGAATAATTTTATTAATGTTTTATCAATTATAAATATGTATTGATGAATGAAATATATTAATTGGGTATTCAATAATATGTCACCATTTCTCCCGATTTTAAATAAATTAATTATAAATATAACGTGAAAAAATATTCTCCAAGTTCTTGGTTTTATTATATAAATATTTAGTGAAAAAATTCCATTGGTCATGGAATTTACATCATGTAAAATATTTTTTAATGATCCACTGGATCTATAAATTTTCATTTTTTAAATGCCCATTGAGGTACTTCTGTTGTACCCAGAACCTATATGGGGTCATAGTAACATTTATTTTAGGTTTTTTGAGTATGAGAAAATCTTTGGTAGTGTGATTAGGGTGACTATAATGGATGTTGGACCAGTGAAGATTAGGTGATGGCTGGTGTGGATTTGATCTTATTTGGGTCACTGTTATCGGTGTCCTAGATGTTTGATCCTAGGATGCCTTTTATTACTCTTTGACCCAAGGTTGGATCCCATGTTGTCTTAATGGGGGATTATTATGGTTTTTGTATCCTTTATTTTGTTCCTAGTTGGATGGATGTTGGTGGGATACTTGTTACTCCTTATTTTGAGACATTTTAAGGGTGGTCTCTGGTTTTCCCCCTTTTAGAATAATATAATGAAGTTGTGGGATTCCTTTCTCCCTTTCTTATTATTATTGTTAGTCATTGATCTATGGATTATAGTTTGGGAATATTGATATATTGTGCCTTTTACAAGAGTTATATGTGGTTTTATGGATTTATTGGATGCATATTTCTTAGTAGTTATATTTTAGATCCTTTCTATTGGAATCTTGGGATATATATTGTAGGTTTCCTTTGATGTTTCCCTTGATTAAATGATCCACCATTCTAGTGAGTTATTAAATGGTGGGTAGACCCACTGTGAGTCACTATTTCAAAATCTTCTTATTGTAGTGTTTAGGTGTGAGTTTTTATTTGATATAGATGCATATATAGAGTTTTTGGATGTTTTTTATAGAGTTTAAGAGTCATTTTTCAGTTTTCTTCTTAATTCAACTACAAATCATGTATTTTCTTTATTTTTTTTTAAACTTAGTGAATTTATAGGGATATAAAGTGTTATGGTGGGTACAATTATCACAGTCGACCCTTCCTTAAACTTTTTATTAAGTGTATTTATTGATTATTTTATTCATTTTTTGGAAATTTTTTTGATTTTTAGGTCAAACCGATGTGAAATATTTAAATGAATACCTATTTTAAAATGTTTGGACTTCTATTTTTTAAAGGGATTCATTTATATTGAAAAAGGGAAACATACTATTATTGGTTTTCAAAATTAAATTAAAAAAACTATGTTTTCTAAATTTTATTTCAAACTAGATTAAAATGGATATTTTATTTAAAGGTGATACTTAGAATTTGTATTTTTTTTTAAAATTCCTACTGATATTTATTCTCCTACCTATATATAATTTCAGTTTTAGGTTCATGTTCAATTTTGGTCACTTATGGAGTACTCTTGGTTTTGAATTTGTATGGTGGCATGTGAGGTAAGATCAGGCTGGGTGTTGGGTTTTATTTCTATTTCTTATTTTATTTGTATCAACCAACACAGTCATCATTCTATCAAAACCTGATTTTAGTTGCATGTATCTTCCATATTAGATTTTTTTATCATTTATATTTTCCTCAGCCTCATTTATTATTATGCCTCATTTAGTTTAGCTGTTTATATTTATTTTGGATATGTTTTTTGATCTAGAATGGACATCCAAAGTATGGATGGTCCATTTCAAACTTTTTTAAAGGATCCATTGTCTATGTTAACTCTGATTTAAGGGGAAAACTATTCCCATGAGCTCTCATTTTATTCATTGGTGCTTATCACCACCTCAAGGAAATTGGGAATGTGTATTAGGGATGTCGTGGGCTGGATCAAGTGCCTAATTCAAGGTTTTTCCAAGGTTTTTTAGTGATAATAAGAGAAAATTTTTCCAAAAATAGTAAGAAGAAAATCTATCCAAACTATATCTAAAAGTCAATGAAGAACATTTATAGGTCACTATTAGTTTTGTTAGAGGTTTGAACCCAATTTATCAAATTTTTTCACAATATTTCAATGTGTGAATATTATATAAGACCTACATTAAAGGGTGAAAACATTGAAGTAAAGAGGAATTCTATTTTTCAAAATCATATTTTAGAAAAAAGGAAAAATATTTCCACTAGAAATAGATTTGAATACTTGGAAAACTTATGTTATTATTAAAAAAAATGTGTTCATGGGGAATAAAAGTGTTGATATGTACCAACCATGAAAAAATAATTTAATTATATAAAGAAAATACCATAGAAAATTAATAAATAGAGAATAAAATATGATAGGTCTATTTTGAATTATAAATAAAATAAGAAATCTAAGAGAACTATACCCAAGAAGAAATATTAAAGGGAATACACACCAATAAATAAAATTTTCTTATTTTATAGAAGTAAAGACTACATCATGGATCATTTTAAATTGGCTGTGAAAAAATCAAAAGAAAGAAAATTGGAATTAAAAAAGGAATCAATATAATAGATATATAAGATTATTTATTTTATGGTATGTATCCCAGAAAAAGACTTAGAGAGGTTTCTGAAAAATGGTAATCAAAATGCTGATAAAGAGTTGTGTGGAAGGAGAAAACAATATAAACATATATCTAAAAAATTCATGACATGGTTTCCTATATAAAAGTAGTTGTTTAATACCAAGAGGGAATCATCAGTGACTTCTTGTGCTAAAACGGCTACTATAAAGGAAAAGTACATACATAAGAAAAGTTTGAGCATGTATTCAAATAATTCTTAACTGTTTGACCCACCCAATAGAAATTGTCCATTAAAATGGATCTCAAAGAAAATAGTGAGAATTTATTACTATATAAAGTGAAAAAGTATCTTCCATATAATAATAAAACTAAATAAATTAATAAATCCATGCTTCTTAGAGATGATAATGTCTGAAAATCATAAGAAGTGTTAGAATGAAGAGTTATCACCATTTTAGAGTTGTAAATAAAAGAATATCTATGTTAAGATCAAAGTCCCAACCCTAATTCTATAATTAATGAGTTTATGGAGACCCACCTTATTCTTGTACTTGTTTATTTTTATAAATTTTTATAGGTAATTGAAGATAAATTATGAAAAGGGAGAAATGATGAAAGATAAAAATCACTATATATCTATAAATTTCATCCATCATTGATTGTTTTTTAAATTATTTCTTCCTTGAAACACTTCAAGTACTATTAGAATAATTTTCTTGGAGATTATTTCTTGAATAAAATCAACTGTGATGATGATCAATGGAATATATCCCTTGAGGGGGATTAAAAAGATGAATAAGCTTCTAGTTTATATTCTTTTATGTGATTATGAATTTCTAGATAGCACTTAAATAAATATAAAGGTTGATTTATAACAACCACTTTCATATTCTATTTTTAATTATATCAAATCTAATTTATTAAGGGAGATTAATTTTTAAGATAAAAAGGGGGAGTAATATACCTTTTACTTGAATGTTTTTATGTGTTTTTTTGAAGTTAAATTTAGATTATAAACATATTAATAAATATGTTTGTAAATACCCTAAGAATTGAAATCATGGTTTGTTTCATATTTTGTATAGTTTATGTAAAGATTTTTAGTCTATGTTAGTCACATTTGTTTTCTATAGTGATCATTTCCCACATAGACATAGATTTGATTAATTTATAACTCATTTACAAGTAAAAAAGTCATGTCATACTTCTATCAATAAAATAAGTTTTTATTTATCTCAAGAGGTGTATCTTATAAAAATTAGAGAAAAAATAAAGTGGGATAATAAAGAAGAGTCGTTATTAATAGGGGGAATAGTACAATAGTTGAACACATGTTGACATTATAATTTGTGAATCAGTTTAAGGTATTGATAATAAATCCAAATGGGATATTGAAAATATCAATGGGTTATGGTAGTATTTATTATTAATAATAATTTTAATATGTGTGTTGGGTGATAGTGGGAGATCCCAATGTAGATAAGTGAGAATCCTCCACTGCATCTAATAAGAATGTCCATTCTTATATTGGAAAATGATATTAGTTAATCTATATCTTGGTGACCAGACTATAAATTTGATGATTTGTGAGTTTGATTTCAAATATCCAAAGGAAAGTATTGATGCAAGTAAACTAGGATTGTCTATTATAGTTTTATAAAGTTGGAGTAGTATGGATACTAAATAGCTTGATAATTAATTATTAATGAAATAAAAATCCATCTGAAAGGTTGAAAAATCATCCAAGTGTAAGTACACATGAAGGATATTGTGATCAGTTAAGAATAAATCTTGGGTGATGCATTATAGAACTTTAATTTGATGATATAATTAAAAGGTAGTAAAGTTTTATTAAATTATTAAAAATTTATCACTAGTATACTAAAAAAGTATTTTCAATTAAGTCTAAAGAGTTTAAAAAATTAATTTTAAAATTTATTTAAAGTGTTTTTGGAATGATTCAGAATACCTTTATATGATTATAAGATGTTCTGAACTTATTTTAATAATTTTCGAAATTTTGAGTTGTGTGTGAAAATTTACTCAAGTGTCTTAATTCATATGGTTTTTATATCCAAAAAGTTGAAAATTGGAAAAGGCGCAATCCTTACCAATATGTAAGGTTTTTATATCTGATCAATCTAGAGTTGTAAAATTGGTTAAGGCAGTGATGTGTATGATATTTAATTTCATGTATAAGTTTTTATCATAACTAAAAAAATTGGTAAAGGGTTAAAGTTCCCTATATATTCAATATTCTCTTGGGAAGTTGTATAAGTATTCATATGTGGAGTGTGTTTAAAATTTTCAAAATAAAGTGATACATATGATTTTTTATTTCATGTGTGATTTTTTTATTGAAGATCATGCTGGGAATTATCAAAGGAAAGAAATGGATAAGTAATTTCATATAATGAAAAAGGATTTAAAAAACTTTATAGAAAACATGTACAGTAACTGATATTATAATTTATATAAGTTCAAAACCTTATGGTTTTCTATAATATATTTTAATCAAGCATAGGATTTTTTTCATATATCATTTTATAAAGTTGAAAAGGTAAAATAACCTTACATGGAATAAAAGGAAAATTAAAAAAAAATAACTTACACAAAACCATTTATTTTGGAAAATGAGAAAAAGGAAAAAAAACTTATATTACTAGGTAATAATTTCAATCTCATAAGTAATATTTTTGATCTCACGCTATGATACATATATTTTTTAAATCTTATATAATTTTTTTCACTTTTTTGAAAAGTGATATTTATACAAAAGAAGAATAATAATAAATAAGTGTTCTCTATATTGATTCTATTTTTCACGTCTCAAATATCATGATTATTTATTATGTCATGAATCAATTTTTTGTTATGAAAGATTAAAAGTATTGTTCACTCCTATATTAATCTAGTATTTTTAAATATATATAATTGGAAATTATTATTGGTGATCAAAGATTAAGGAATTTTTATAAATTTAAATTAGGTGATTCTTGGAATGTTATTCATTATATTAAATATCACAAATTATTTTGTTATTAAATAAAAGGATTTAGAATATGATCCTCAAGTGTTGAAGAATAAGCTCATACAGTGAAGTATTATGGGTATTAAAATGCAATTTGAAGCTTATTTTGGAATCTCTGGGATAGTTGTTCCATAACAAGAAGTGTCACACCTGACTGATGTGTTTTATTTTTTCATACATTTGTGAATATTATTTTCCATAATATTTTGTGGAAATATTTTGAAAATAAGGATCCATATATTCTTGGTAAAATTTAATTTAGATTTAATTAGGCTGGGATTAAATGATATTTATTAAAAAAGGTTATTCTTGGAATATATATGAGGAAAATTAGTTAAGAAGAATAAATATTCTAAGATCTTGGGAGAACACCCATGAGATGTGGTTGTGAATTATTAATGATATCACCATGAAATATTAAAGTATTTCCTATATTAAAAATATATAAAATATATTTCTATGATTATGGAATATAAAAGTAGGAATAATAAATAGAAAATATATATAATTGAGAGAACCTAATACTTCTCTAAATAGGAATAACATACTATGTGTTGAGGAAGAAGAATAAGTAGAAGATGCCAATGATATTTTGAGTAGTTGATCTAGTGCATCAAAGTAAAAGGAATAAAGAGAAGAAGAAATGGGTATTGAATAATGTATTATGATGCATAGTATTTCATATTCTAAAAAATATAAGAAGTATAGAAGGTCAACTTTATGGTAGTTTTAAATATCACTTATTGGTAGTTGAATACCTTGAAAATTATTTTGAGAGGAGATATAAATCTAATTCTATGAAATAACTGAGATCTTGGTTGTTTATAGAGACCAATTTTTGTATAGTTTAGAAGAATATCCATAGGTAGTCTAAGACTCCATTGAGTAAGGATATGTTATTATTGGATGTAGTGACATTAAGTTCAAACTTGTAATCTTCTTTAATAGGTTTGGAGTTTGTATTTGAGGTGTCCTAATCATAGCACTCATGCATTTTACATCATTTTATATGAAAATTCATTACATATTATAATAAATCACACCCTAGAACCTATAGGTTTGGTGTATTTATAGATTAGATACATTACCAATTTGTTTTACAATATCTTCAATATATCCCACAAATAGTCTTATTACATCATACCTTTTAGACAAATCATACATAATACTCTTCTTTATAACCTAGGTAATGGAAACATAAGAAAATGTGATCTCAGATTCTCAGTAAGGATAAATATAAGAGATTTCAATTTAAGAACATAAGTGAGCATAAGATAAGCATGTAACTATAAGAAAATAATCAAGTTACATAGTCATAACATAAGAGATTCAATCCCCAATAAACATCGATCTTAAATCATGAGCTTAGGAATAAGTATTTTTTTTATTATCTTTTCAAATGAGATGTATGAAAGTGGAAACATTAGTCGATAATAATAATCCATAAAAACATAACATTGGCATAAGAATGTGGAAAATACATAAGTATATAAAATCATTACTTTTGTTGAGGTTTACTGCCAAGATAATCATCACATTGTGAATAGAGTCCCATAATGGATTGAGTTTTAACCTCGATCCCTAACATGTCATCTCATAAGATATAATTATTTTCCCAATTCATTAGAGGGATGTAAACTTTTAGTCCCACCCATTATATAGTGAACAAAATATCTTAGGGGTTTACATTAACTTACCATTTCCAATCATATCATGATATGATTCTTTACCTAATTCATTTTAGGGCTATATAATTCTATACCCACTCATCACATAATGAAAAATAATACATATATAGGCCACATGAACATGAAAATATCCATAATTCCATCATATCTTAATTAACCCATATAAATAATTGGGTTTCATGAAACTTCCAAAACGCATGATAATAATACATGTAGAGAAATAAGGTTGATGGTTTCATCAGATTAAATCCCCAGTTAATCATAAGAAACATTAAAGTATTCTGACATAGATGAAAAAACCTTTTATAATAGCATTATAAAATTTATTTGAAAAATAATAAGAAATATCCTTTTTCTTTTAGTGACATTTATCTTAAAATAAAAAATTCACAAAAAATGGGAATTTATATTACTTTAAAGAAACATGAAAATATAGAGATTAATCTTCATTATGAAAAATAGTTATAAATTTGGGAAAAGGTCTTCATATGGAAAGTGTTATAAAGGAATATTTTTTTCATATTTTTAAAAAAAATTAAAGACAATAGAAAATAAATCGTACGGAAAAATTTTAAAAATTTATCATTAAAGAAATTAAATAATATATTGGAAATTAGAAAAATTACTTAAGAAATCATAGAATCAAAAATTAGAACCTCCCTAAAAAAATAAATAATGTGAACATTGAAGAGAAATATTCTCAGCCAAAAATAATAGATAAGGATGGCTCTACTTACAAATGTCCTTTTGGTAAAATTATAGAAAAAAGGGAGAGTAAATGGTAAGAAGACATGTAAACCCCATGAATAACCATATTATAATAAAATTTATGGGTTTTATAGAGAAGGGAATATAATTTCCTTAAATGGAAGCTCAAACCTAAACAATCTTGATTTCAAAATGTAATTGGTAAAGAAACCCTTATAACTTTAGTATCCTTCAAATAAAAATCCCTTGAAATAAATAAAATCTTATAGATTTGAAAAATATAATGAATTACAGGAAAAATATTGTAATATCTATTCATAAGGTATTATATATACACTATATAAATAAATAAGGTGGTGAATATAGAACAAATCTTAATCAGAGAAAATTAAGATGAAAAAAACACTTATGTTTACTCTTGACTTACAAGAAACTGATTTAACCTACTATATTATAAACATAACCATATTAAAAACTTATTTAATAACATTATTTATATATACCTTCATTTATAGTCTTTAATTATAATTATTCATTATGCATATATTAGTTAGTTATTATTTGTTTTCATCATTGGATGTTAATCATTTTGATTGTTATGTATAAGTTTCAAAATAGAGATGGTAGTCCTCATTATTTGATACCATTTTCATCATTCACATATTATTCAAGATAATGTAATCATTGTTTTCTAATGATTTTTTCAGTTCCATGTTCATTTTATGGAAAGTATGGGTATGGTTCTTGATAATAGAATCTTTGATGAACATTTTTGGGTAATTTACCAATAACAATGAGTTACTTAATATTGATCATTAAATTTTTTTTCATGATTTTAGAAAAATATTCATGAAATATATTAATATTTAATTTTATATATTACTATTATTAATTTCTTCAGACTTATTCATGGTGAAAATAATAATGTTCATATAACATCTTTCATATAAGTGGTTGAACCAACACAAAAAACAACATGTTATATTATTCAATGAGTAAGAATTTAGAGTGATTTGATAGTGGTAAAATTTTATCATAAGCATAATGATTCTAATATAAAATAATTATAGTGAATAATAATTTTTATAAATATTGGAGATGAGAAGGAAATTAGAAAATTTATATAAGAACTTATAAACTTACTTGATGAATTTACTCCTTCTCATCATTGCTTCCTTTGGAAAAGAGGATTTAGGCTTCCTTTAGGGAATAAGAAGATATAAAAATTCCAAGAAGGGTTTTGGAGAGGGTAAATGGGAAGATATTCAAGAAAAAACTGAATGTTTTGAGTGTTATGGGAGGCGTATAGGATGGGTCCTTTATAGGTGATTTTTTTAGTGGCATTTCCGCAAATATTAATTCATTGATGTGTAAGGTCATCATTTTAAAATATAGGTGGATAAAAAGTGGAAAATAATGGTAGTGGTATGATTTTTTCTGATAAATCCCCCGTATATACATTTATATATGGGTTTTTATGATATTTTATTCTTTTACCAATTAGTTTAACCCCCTTTTACCTTATTTTACATTTACCATGGTAACTCAAATTTTACCTCAGAAACTCATAATAATTATAATTTTTTAATCCATTTAATTTAATTTAATTTCTAAATATTATAAATTTATCTTTTAAAAGAGAACATAAAATATATTAAAAACTACTTTTATAAAAGAAATAACTTTTAAAACTTTATGTGTTCTTAATCCTATTTAATATGAATTACCAATTAAATGAGTGTCAATATATTTTTTATACATTTAAAAATTATATTATATTTATCATTTAAAAGTGATAAACTTAATTTATTAATATAAAAATATAAAACAATAAAAAATGGTTACTTGAAAAAATATCATTTTTTAACATTAAATAATTTTGACAACTTCTTATTAAAATTAATTATTCATATTATAAAAATTTAATTTTATCAATCCATTTGTATTAAAATATTTATTTTAATTTTATAAAATTATAAAATAATTTTTTAATAATAAAAATAATAATAATAATAATATGTAACACATAAATATATATTTTTATAATCTAATATTATTTTTTGTTTCATTGTTTTTTATTTGTGAATTATATTATTTTTAACTTTTTTTAAAATTATATAACTTAAATATTCCTATATGATATAATCAGACTCATGAACCATATATCCAATGACCATATTTTCAATGGTCATATATCCAATGACTATATTCCTAATGGACATATATATAATGGTTATATTTCATTATATATATAGCCTTAAATAGATTTTTAGAATAGTTTATCCTATTAGATTACTTATCTCTCAACATATCTATTATATTTCTAATTATTTTCCTTATTTCTATAATTTTAATCAAAGTTGTGATCCTCAATGAAAACTACAAGGATAAGGATTAAATGTTCACGATCTTTATAATTACTTGTATATTTATTCCTCTTGTAATTTTCTTAATGATGCTTCATATTAAATTCTCATAATGTATTGATTTTTATAATACATTATAATATTTTATCTCAATAAAATTTATCATGGTTTATTTTAGTTTAGTGTTTCATGTGAAACAAGTTATTCAACATAGTATTTATTTAAAGGAAAAATACATAGTAAAATCATGGGGTGTTTTATTCTACACTCTTAAAATATTTTCCCCTAAAATTTTTTGTTAATATAATGAAAATAATTCAGGTAATTCTTTTTTATTATATCTTTGGGTTCCCACATTACTTCCTCAAACTTATAAAGTCACTATAGAACTTTAACCAGGTGAGTGGTCTTGTTTCCTAGTAATTTATATCTTGGATCCAAAATTTATACCAGTTTTTCCCTGTAAGAGAGATCATGTTCAAGTTATTCTAAATCTGAGTTCATTATATGTGAAGATTCAGGCATATTCTTCCTCAAAAGTAACACATGGAACACATCATGCACTTGGGAGAGGTTATATGGAATTGAAATATAATAATTAATCATCCTCATATAATCATGTAATTCAAGAGGGACAATTTATATAGGCCTCAACTTTCCCTTATTCTCAAATCTCATAACCCTATTTCATGGTGATATTTGAAAGAATACCTTATCTCAGCTTCCAAACTCTAGAATTCATTGATAATTATCAATATAACTCCCCTACCAAATTTTTGTAGTTTTAATGTGACATTAAATGGTTTGAAACTTCTTTTCCATTTATTGAGAATTATATTATACCATTAGTTTATTCTCTCAAACTTCATCCCAACATGTTGGAGTTCTGTACTTATTCCCATAAAAAGCCTCATATAGTTTCATTTGAATTCTATAATGGAAACTATTTTTATATAATAACTCTATAGGAGGAAAGTTTTGATATAAAACCCCTTTTAAATACATTTAATAGGATCTAGATATATCTTATAGAGTTTTAATGAACCTTTTATATTTACCATTAGTATGAGGATAATAGGTAGTGCTAAAGCTCAAGTCTAACTCCAATAATTGTTGAAAAATTCCATAGAACTTCAAGGTAAACCTAAAATATTTATAAAATAAAATTTAGAGCGGTACTCTATATATCCTTACCACTTTTATTATATATATCTTGTCAAGTTGATCGAGTGATAAATATTCTCTAATATTAATGAAGTGTGTTTAATTCATAAGATGATCAAGTTCAACCTAAATGGAATAATAGACTTTATAAGTCTTGCGAATTTATATAAAGAAATTTGTGGTGATGTTTTCCTATTTTCATAAAGGTATGTGTAATGTTTGTATCATCCCCTTAGAAATCTATAATTCTGCCTTAACTTACAAGTATAAAAAGCATCAAGATACATACTCTGCAATCTCCCTCATCAAGTTTTCCCACAATAAAAATATTCTTGAGATCTTTATATATATTTGTGATTCTAGGATGGATAGATAATGATGAGATATATTCATTATCTAATATATTTTTCTTCAACTATAGTATTAATGGAATGCACATTTTTTTCCAAAATCTTATAATTCCATCATTTTAAAAGTTAAACTCTAAAATATTCTCAACCTTCTTTTGTAACTTCATATCCTCTGTCTATAACTTTTTAATCTTTACATAGATGGATTATTAAGTTGTTATTTTGGAAAGATAGGATTTCTATCCTTCCAATATGATTTCAAGGTCCCCCCTTTACAATCCCATGAGTATTGGGTCCCTTTAAATCCTCATCATGGATAAGGTAGCTTGATCCTTCCTACTCAAAGTATCAACCACCTTGTTTTTATTATGAGGTAGGTAATGTATCAAGAAGTCATAGTCCTTGATCAAACCTAACCATCTACTTTGGAACATTTTCAACTCCTTATATGTGTATATATACTTTAATATATTTTGATCAGTATATATTTCACACTTTTAACCATAAAAACTCCAAATCATGTATCTGGTAATTTTTCTCATGAATATTTAATTAAACTGGGGAATAATCTACCACTGTGACATCATACATGAGGACACATCTCAGCCCCTTATTTGATGCATCACTATATATTAAAAATTTATTTTTACTTAAGGGTAATTTGATTACAAGCCCAATAACCAACCTTCTCTTGATCTCCTTGAAATTTTCTTCGTATTCATCTTTCCAGAGAAAATTTCCTCCCTTATGATTTAACTTGGTTAGTGAATTTGATAGTCATGAGAAATTTCTCACAAATCATCAATAATATCCATCCAATCTAAGGAAACTATGGATATCCATTATGGTACACTCTTTAATCACCATTATCTTTGAAGGTTTTATAGATATACACATGCTTATGATTACATAACCCACTAAATATACTTTATGTAGCTAGAATTTATAATTTCTAAAATTTTCATACAATTTACCCTTTATAAAGGTCTATAGAACAATCCTAAAATAATATCCTATATCTTACTTTATCTTATAATATATGATAATATCATCTATAAATACTACCAAAAATTGATTGAGGTAATATCTAAATACTTTATTTATCAAATCCACGAAGATAGTGGGGGAATATGTGAGTCATAATGGTATCACTGTGAATTCAAAATGCCCATATCTTCTATGGAATACCATCATTGATATATCCTACCTTTTGAACATTAATTTATGATATCCATATGGAAGTTCAAAATTTGAGAAGCATCAATCCCCTAACACCTAATCAAACAATCTATCAATACAGGTAAAAGGGTACTTGTTCTTGATTGTGTTTTTTTTAATTTTATGATAATCAATATATAGAGGCATTGATCCATATTTCTTCCTAATAAATAGGACTGGTTCACCCCATTATAAATAACTTCATAATATAAAATCTTTATCTATATTATCTTGAAGTTTATTCTTTAATTCCTCCAATTAAGTCAAGCTCATTATATAAGGAGTCTTTGAGATAGGCATGGAACTAGGTATGAGTTCTATTAAAAAATCATCCTCATGATCTGGGGTAAGAACAGGAAACTATTATAGAAATACATTGAAATAATCCCACATAATATTATTACCTTCAATATCAAGTTTTCCCCCTATTATTTGATCAAAATATACATCACGATTGGGTATTAAGGCCCATATAATGGAATTAACTTCCATGGGGATTTCATGGTCATCTTTACATTGATATATGATCATAGTTTGGTTTGATATATAGAATATTACTTCTCTATCCTATAAATTTATATGGTATTTATAGATAGAGATCTAATATATTTCAAAAATCACATAAATTTCCAAAAAAGGGGGACTAATAAAGTTTTAAGTAAGCATATTCCCATAAAATTACACTATATAAAAGTTTTATACTTAGGATGAAATCATCAAACCACTGGGATTTTTCATCAATAATTTAATATCTAGTAATTAAGTTTGTGATTTTATACACTTATAAAAACTAATATATATAAATGAGTTGGTAGATCTATAATCTAATAAGAAATTTTTAGTTCTAAAGTGTATGATAAGTGTTCCTTTTAGAAATTTGTTTTTATGGCCCACTTCAGCAGTTGTGATTATATCATCATTCCCTTTCTCCCTTGTTCTTAGAGGTTTTAGGAGTCTATTATCCTCATTATAGGCATAAATTTAAATAATTTCCAAATTCCATTAAATTTAATTATTTAAGTGTGGGTGGTGCATTAAATGGTACCATTATAACCTTAATTGTATTGACCAGCCTCTTTATCTCTCTTCGACAATCATGAGATTAATGGAAAATCCTTCCAAACTTTAAAAAAATTCTTATTACTTTATTACATGTACCTAGGTGCTTCTTCCCATATTTTTTACATGTAGGAAGTTGAATATTTTTTCTTCTAAGGTCTTTATCACCTAAAATTTCATGAAACTACAATTTTCTTTTACTTTGTGTGTTGGAGAATTTAGAAAGGTTCGGGTTTTAAATCATTGCCTAAGATAGCCGAGTGAGAATAACCATAAAATTTTCAACACCATCTACCATCCCATTTTTCTTCTCATTGGGATAATCATTGTACTTCCCATCACACTCATTGTTAACTTGATTCATTCTAGTTATATACATTATCTAAAACAAAAAAGGTTAGTGTGAGTATTAGAAAATAATAATCAGAGTAAGAAATCATATCATAAATAAAATCAATCCTAATATGTCCTAACTTTTGACACCTTCATTTCAACCTATGACATTTTTTTCATCCTGCATCACTTTTGTTTTATCATAGGTTTTTTTAGTTTCTATCATTTTATTCTTCATAATTTAATACCCAAAAATAACTAAACCCCTCTATGATTCTAACTGAATCATTTCAAGAATATAATATACGTGAATTTTATATCATTTTATATAAAAATTCATTACATCTCATAATAAATCACACCTCATAACCTATAATTTTAGTTTATTTGGAGATTAGATACATAACCAAATTATTTTAAAAAATATTCAACATATCTCACAAATATTATTCTCAGATGATACCCTTTTAGAAACATAATACATAATATTGTTCTTTATAATCAAGTTAACGGAAACATAAGAACGAGTAAGCTCATATTCTATTTAAGGTTAAACATAATAGATATCAATCAAAGATCATAAGTGAGTATAATATAATCATGTGGGTATGAGAACATAATCAAGGTACATGGTCATAAAAATATAATCGAACCCCAATAAACATAAAACATAAATCATATGTCATGGAATAAGTCTTTTGGTATAATGTTTCAAAATGATATGTATAAAAATGGAAACAAGAGTTAATTATCAGGAGATATGAAAATATAACACAGGCATAATAATGCGTTATATAAATAAGTATACAAAATCATTCCTTTTATCAAGGATTGCTACTAAGAATACCATTACATAGTGGAAAGAATGTCATATTGGGTTGATTTTTCTCCCCAATCCATGTCATGTAATCCCATGATAAATAATGCTTTACCCAATTCATTTTAGGGTTGTATAATTTTAGGCACACCCATCATATAGTGGACAAATTCCATTAGGGGTTTAGGCTCACTCCCCATTACCAATAATATCATGATATAATGATTTACTCAATGCATTTAAGGGATATATAATTCTATTATCACCCATAATATAATGAAAAAACATATATATGTGTTCCATATAAACATTAAAACATTCATAATTTCATTGTAGCTTAATTAACCCATGGAAAGAAATGAGTTTTATAAAAATTCTACAAAACAAGATCATAATCATCCTGAGAAAGAAGGTGGACGGTATCATTATAGAATATCCCTAATCAAGTATAAGAAACATTAAAAAATTTTGACATAGATGAAAACCCCTTTTATAATATCATTAGAAAATTTCATTGAGAAAAAATAAAACTATCCTTTTCTTTTGATAAATTTTATTTTAAAATAAAAAATTCACAAAACAATGGGAATTAATATTAATTTTTAAAACCACTCAAACATGGATTGGAAGATTCATTAGGAAAAAATTTTATAAAATAAGGAAAAGTTTTTCATGTAGAAATTGTTAAAAAGGAATATTATTTTCATACTTTTCTAAATAAAATCAAGAAAATTGTAAATGTCACGTGTGGAAAATGTGTAAAAAGTTTCTTCTAAAATTTTTGTAAATAAATTCAAGGATAGTAGAAAAATAACTTAACATATCATATAAGTTTATATATCCATAAAACAAAATGAATAATATGGATATGGAGGAGAGTGATTCTCGATAAAAAAAGATAAGGTTGGCTCTACTTACAAATTTCATTTTGGTCAAATTGTGAACTAAAGGGAGAATGAATTGTAAAAAGACATGTAAGACCCATGAATAACAAAAGGAGAATAAAATGAATGGTTTTATAGATAACTATATATAATTTACATAGATTTAAGTTTTAACATAAACAATATTGATTTCAAAATGTGATTAGTAAAGAAACCCTTATAGATTTAGTAACCTTTGAATTAAAATCCCTTAAAAGAAAGGGAATATTATGGATTTAAAAAACCCACGAATTTTAAGAAAAATATGATAAGATTCATTCATGGTGTATTATATATACATCATATAAATAAATAAGGTTGTGGATATATAACATATCTCAATGAGATAAAATTGAGATGAAAAAACCTTTACCTTTACTCCGAAATTCCATGAAAGAATTTTAACCTCTTATATAATAAACATAGACATATTAATTACTCATTTCATAAAATTATTCATGTATATTTCCTTTTAAACACTTAAATTATAATTATTCATTAAACATATATTAATTAGTTATTGTTTATTTTCTTCATCAGATCTTAATAATTTTTATTATTTCATAAAAGTTTCATAATGGTGATGTCGGTCCTAATTCTTTGACCATTCCCAGATTATTTAATATAGTGAAATATTTTTATCTGATTATTTGTTCAATACCATGTTAATTTTATGGAAAATATTGGTATGTTTTATGATAATGGAATCTATGATAAACATTTTTTAGGTAATTTACCGATAATAATGAGTTACTTAATATTGATAATTATTTTTTGTAACATACTTAGAAAACACTATTCATGAAATATATTAATATTTAATATTATATAATATCAGTATTAATGTCTTGACACTTATCCATAGTGAAAATGATTATTTTGGAATAGAATCATTCATGTAGGTGGTTACACCAACCCAAACAAGAATATGTTATACTAATGAATGAGTAAGAATTTTAGAGTTATATAATAGTAGTTTCAATTTATCAAAAGAATAAATATTTTAATTTAAAATCATTATAGTGGAGAATAATATTTATAAATATTGGATATGATAAGGTAACTTAAAATTTTAAATAATAACTTAGATACTTACTTGATGAATTCACCCCTCGACATGGGTTCCTTTGGAATAAAGGATTTAGGATTCATTTTTAGGACTAGAAGCTATAAAACAACCAATAAGGATTTGGTAGAGGTTAAAAAGGTAGGTATTTAAGATAAAACCAAATGTCTTGAGTTGTTTTTTAGGGTTATAGGATATATCCTTTTATAGGTGAGTTTTAAGTTTCATTTTCACTAATATTCATTCATTAATGTATAAGGTCTTCATTTTAAAATGGAAGTGCATAAAAAGTGGACAATAATGGAGATGGAAAATTTTATTTTCAATAAATCCATCATACATACATTTAGAGATAGGGTTTTATGATATTTTATTCCTTTACCACTTAGTTTAACCCAGTTTTGCCTCATTTTACCTTTACCATGGCAACTCAAATTTTACATTAGTAACTTATTTTTATGATTAAAAGTGAAATTGATAACTTTACCTAATTTTTACATGTTTATTAAAAAATTGGACTCCATTTAATTTAATTAAATTTATTAATATGATAAATTTTAGTTTTAAATGAAAACATAAAATATATTAAAAACTTCATTTATAGAGAAATAACTTTTTAAACTTTATGTGTTCTTAGTCCTATTTCATATCAATTACCAATTAAATAAGTGTTAATTTATTTGTTATACATTAAAATTTTACATTACATTTATCATTTTAAAGTGATAAATTTGATTTATTAAGATAAAAATACACAACACTAAAAAAAATTCTTTGAAAAAAATTCATTTTTAATAATAAATAATTATAACAAAATCCAATTAAATTAATTATTCATATTCTAAACATTTAATTTTATCAAAAAATTGGTATTAAAATCTTTTATATTAATTTTATAAATTAATAAAATCATTCTTTAATAATGATAATATGTAATGTATAAAAAAATATTTTTATAATAAAATATTTTAATTAAATATTATCTTTTTGTTTCATTATTTATTATTTGTGGATTATATTATTTTTAATAAGATACTAAAAATTACACAAATTCAATGTACCTATTGGATATAATTATACTCAAAAACCATATATCCAATAACTATATTTCTAATGGTCATATATCCAACTATTTTATTTCCAATAGCCATATATACAACGGTCAAATTTTATTCTATATATATCCTTGTATATATTCTTAGAACCATTCATACTATTCATTTACTTCTCTATAAATATGTATAATATAATTATAATTCTTTAATTTATTTTTATATTTTTAATAGGATGTATGATCTTCAATGAAAACTCTGAGGACAAGTATTTCATGTTCCTGGTATTTTTATTTAAATATAGTTATATTCCTCTTATAATTTTAGTAATTATGTTTGATAAGGAATTATCATATTGTATTAATGTTTATATTTTACTATAATAATTTATCTCGATAAATATATCATGGTTCATTTTATTTCAACATTTCATGTAAAATAAGCTATTTAACACAGTATTTATTTAAAGGAAATATATATAGTAAAATCATGGGGTGTTGCAATGTTTAAAAATAGTGGGAGCTAGTATAATCTTGTAATACCCATCAGTAGAAAAAAAAAAGATCATTCGTGAGATTTTTTTTGGTTTCAAGATGATACCTGGCCACACCACTTATAATTGATAATTTATTTTATCAGAAAATCTATGTCTCAGATAATCCCAAAAACAGTAAGGACGTAGTCACCCACGTTAGGGGGGAACCATGTAAAAATACTTTGTGCTATTATTTACTTTATTTTATACATTTCATGTGGTATATGTGTATTAGTTAAACCAAAATAGATCCTCTATTATCTTAATATATGAAATGGGTTTGAATATTGATATGGGTTAAAGTTTAAAGGAAAAAATAAATTTAGTAAAGTTGATCACCCTCTTGAAGTGGATCCTAGAGCCACTTTGTTTATTATATTTTGATAATTAAAAATTTAATCCTTTATTCCCTCTAATATGAGCAATGTAATTTTTTTTAGTTTTCACTATTTATAAGAGAATTACTACTGTTGAAATTACTATTATTTCTCACTATTTTAATATTCATGTTTATTGTGTATTTTATGAACTCATTTCAATGAAAAACTGATAACCATATGAGTTGGTATCTCATAAATTGTATATTTTTTTCTTGTCTATTTTTCAAATATTTCTGAGTATTAGATCGACCATGGAATTCAAGTGACCATGAAGAAAGAAATTCATCGAATTTTTTAACAAAATAGATGGATGGTAAGTCCTCAATCGACTGCAAGAACAAAAGGATCAACAGTGTTTATCTACCATATAAAAAAAACTGAAATTTTTCCAAGTAAAGTATCAACCACATGAAGAATTTTCAACTATCCATACAGATCAATCAACTATGCCTAATTTGTCTTCAAAATAATGGATCAAATTCATGAGTAATGGATTAACGATGCATATCTACCGTATAATGTATACTAATCAATTGTGTGACAGAATTGGGTGTAGGAGTAAGTATCTACCATAATGACCATAAGGTTTGACCTACCATAAAATATAACCAATTGTGAGACTTGATAAGGTTTAGAGGTTCTTTGATTAAAAATATAATCTTGAAATAATTGAAATAGATATGGTCAAGAAATTATTATACGGCTGGGAAAAGACTATGTGTGACAATTTTTATGTGTCTCTTATGTCTTTATATTCATTCATCTGTGTGTTCTCCTTTTTATTTATCCTTTTTTTGAATTTTAACTAAGCACGCTTTTTAATTCAACGCTTGACTGAAATAATCCTTATGAAATATAAAGTGATTGGATCTTAATTATTCTATTTCCTTTTCCAAATATTAAAAAAACAGAGATAGTGGGCATAGAAAATATGTCTTCATCAGATCATTCCATTCTTGGAAAAATCTCTTTATCCAAATAAGTCTTTCCTTATTTATATAACTTATTTTCTGATACTTAAGAAAGCATGAGTTTAATTTTCAAAGGATATAGAAATGGTAAAGGGTGTATCAAAATTATAATATAAATATAAGAATAAAAAAAGGATCCTTTATAAGATAATTTGATCTGTATTAGATAATTTTTCGGAAGTACTATTCTCATAAGATAATTCCATCGATGAAAGATAAAATAGATTTCATAAGATCAATGGATTATCAACTCTTTGAATTATTCCATGTGTAATAAAATATACTTACAAAGTTATTTTTTATAAGATAAATTACTTCAGAAAAAACTAAAATTTAATTCAAATGATGAGTCTATTTGTAAGTTAATTCTTTAGTGTATAAGATAAATTCAGGCGTGTAAGAGATATTCCTTAAGAAAATGTTTTAAAACAACTGAAAGAATTCAATCAATTTTAGAATAGGATATATGATCCTAAAAAACATAAGATAAATATATGAATTTAATGAATGATTATTTTTTGAGAATCAAAATACAGATGATTTTATGATATATAGTGGAATAATATAATTTTTTTCAATAATATCCCCATTTTTTATGATCATAAAACCCAAAAATAGATAATCAAAAGGTTATTACAAATACTCCCCTTAAAATAATATTGAAAAAATGTTGTGTTAGATCATAAAAATTTTCACAAATACTCCCATAAATACTCTTATAAACATTTCTACAAATACTCCCATAAATACTCCCCCTTTTTATGATACCAAAAATGACAATAAAAGGCTTAGAGAAAACACATTTACAATATAACATTATCAAGTATAAATAGTTTGAACATAGAACTGAAATGAATAAGTTTTAGAATGGAATTAAAAAAATAAACATTTAAAGAATAAAATATTAAACATATAGCTGAATTAATGAAAGAAAATTAAGTGAACAATTAGTAAACATTTGAAGACAAAAATTCACAAAACAAGAATCCAGACTTTCAAATATTATGAAAAAATCATTAGTTAAATAGAACAAATAAAATAATATGTATTTTGGTGGAACATCAGAAGGGTGATTTTTAAGAGTTGGATTCATAAAGTATTGAGGTTGGATGGGTGAAAAATATGAGGTAGGAAAATGAGTAGCAACACTTCCCCCACAAAGATCACGAAGTGTGTCATCTGATTTGAATTGTCATAGAAGGATAGCTCTATCATGAGGGATTATCGTGATTGTACTATCCTAAATTCTAACAGACACTTATTGAGATCTAGATAAATTGTATTTTAATATAGGATATAATTGAATCTTGAAGGAGGTGGTAGTAGGAGTTTAGGACTTAGGAATGAGGTCTTGATTTTCCCTTTCATATATAGAGGTAGGGTCAAATATCTATTTCAGGCACTTCAAATTAGTAGGATAGTGATCAAGAATAGCAGGTCTAAGTGATCATCAACCATGTAACTTAAATAGTTAATTTGTTCACATGTTCATCCTCTTCACAATGTCATTTTGGTGGTAGTTTAGAATAATATTATAACTTTGTTATAACTTTTAGTAAAAGTTACAAATGAAACTATTATAAATATAACTTCCTTGCACAACTACTGATTAATCTTTTCAATATATCCATATTCCCATCTGAAATAGAACTATTTTAAGGGGTGAAACAACTAGAAAAATATGATAAGTAGCCACAAAAACTCTTTTACTCTTCTTAATAGCACTTATTTTTGTTGGCTTAGAAAATTAATCTTCTTCAAATAAAGAATAATTGGATGATTAAGACTGGGAAACTAGCTGATGAATTTCTATAAGATTCTATTATAGATAACAAAACTTTTTGTAAAGTGAACCATCCATATTACCTAGTCCAATCACAATAAATCCAATATATTTTAAGATCTTGAAAGAAGTTTCTTGTAATGAATATGAATTATCCAAAACAAAGCTTCCCAAATCCTTTATAGTCTTCTTGATACTTTGGAAATCACTACATGAAAAAATAGGAATAATGTATATATCTTCAGATAAATTTTTTTTAACCACCTTAAATTTATCTAAAGAAATAATATCACATTGTATTAAATAAATTCATACAGTTATAGAGTCAAGTTTCAGAGAAATAACTTCCAACCACTATTCCATAGAAACTTGATCAACTAATCCTTCCTTTAATGGTCCAGAAATATGAAATCCCTAAGAGGCATCCAAAATTTATTGGCCCAAGATCTTCATATGACAACTTATATTTTATTGCACATAAATTAATGATTTATTACATAAATATTCAATTAATAAAACTTCATAAGATCATGAGGCCTAGTTTATTTAGTTAATTAGGTACATATCAAAAAACTTGAAAAATAAATACAACAACATTATTTAAGAACTCTATAACATTCACTTATATTCCATGGATCATTTAAAACTTCATGGGATAACCTGAGGACATATATAATAAAAGAGTGAGCTATAATTCCAAGTAAGGTAATAATAAATCATAACATGATTAATGATATGAATGTGAGTCAAGAGGCATATCAAGAAGACATAAAATAGGTGAGAATCATAATCTTGAATAATGAGGCATGATATAACATGATAACATCAGGGAAACATAGAAATATGGAAACAACATAAAACATGAAAACATAAACATAAGTCAAGGTTGATAATCAAGAATGCATAACATAGTGTGCTTAAGATAACCTCTCATGAACCATACATGGAATATCATGAGATAAAAAAATACTCAATTCTTTAGAGGGCTATATAATTCTCGGCTCACCCATCACTTTCACATCATGTACATGAATAAGTATTCCACATAGATTATACAATTTAAGAATATATTTTATCAATATTAACCCCATGATTAAAGATTGTGGGTTACATATATGGAATTCCCCAATCAAATAATTATAGGTGCATATAGTTGAATACCTTTGAGATTAAAGGTGTATGGTTATTCACTGCACAATGGTTTGGCATGGAGAATCATGGGATAATTTTGGCAGCATAACGGGAGTAAATGAAGATTAATTGAATGGTTAAATAATAGTAAAAGGAGTATCTCATCACTTGGTAATAATAAATAATGTAATATGTTTGTGTTAAAACATATCCCAACATGAAAAATTGGAAATCAAAAGGCATAATTTAAATAAGGTGGTTGAATAAAGAAGAAAATGAAAGGATCACTTACCCTGATATGGTGATTATAAAAGATTTATGGGAGCTTCTTAAGAGCTTGGGGAACCTTGTGAGGGATATATATAGGTAAGTTAAGAGTAAATTCATGATCTAAGTGTTTTTGTTGAATAGTAATGGGAGGTTGGGTGGGTTTATATAGTAAAAGAGAGCATAATTTTTTATTAATTTCCAAACTTAGGTTTTGGACTCTTTATGATACCACAAACCATACCATTTTTTCTAAAAAAGGGGATTATGTTTCCTTATTTTATATGGATAATAACCAAAAACATTAAAATAATTCCCTTAGTGATGTGGAAGTCTCCATGTTTATAAAGAATTTATTTTAAAACATTAAAATATAATATAGGTTTTTAAGGATTCATTAAGGCTTTATAAAATTAATAAAATAACATCAAAAACAAAATATTTTAAATGGGAAACATAATTTGGTTTGTTTATACTCTTTATTTTATTTATTACATCACTTTTTGTCTTTTATGATGTCATAATATATACCATATAATTATATCGTATTTAATTTTTACCCAAAAATTTTATTATCTTAGAAAATTATAAAAAAAAAATATTTTTGGATAATTTCAACATTTTGATTTCAAAAATAAAATTTATTTTATCAAAATAATTCTATAAATATGAATATTTATACTTTTAAATTAAAAATCCCCATTTATTTAAAAATAATGGGTTTTTTTACAATAAGAGTTTTATGACCCTTATAAAAAAATAAATTTGACTTTGTAAAATTATATTATCATTTATATTTAATAAATAATATTTTTTTTATTTTTTAAAAAAAATAATGAATTCATCAAAAGAGTATCTTATTTTAAACTATATATTTCCCATAAATACATTTTTTGTTTCATCGTATCAAAATCTAATTTTTATCAAACTTGTTATTTAATCATTTAAAAAATAATAATAATAAGGGATAAATATAAAAATTATTTTATTAAAAATATAAATATAAAAATTCATACTATTAGGTTCTAGATACATAGTCATTTATTACACCAGTGAATTCCCTAAGGGTAAGGAGCGTGATGGTTAGATTTTCTTAGGTTGGTTCGACATATATGTTTTGGGCCATAATTTCAATGAGCTTGATCTTCTCCCATAAATGATTTTAATCATGATTTAGTTATTGAATCTCATATAGGACTTGGTATACTTAAAATACCATTGATGTTATCACCCTTCAAAGCTCTAATAAATGGTCTTCATAGGGTATGATCCTACTGGTCGAGGTCATCTATCCTTCTATCTCTATTAAATGGAATTTATCATAACCCTTAATATACTAATATTAATGGATATTGTAAAATGGATATATTATCAATGGTTATTATGCTTAATGGTCTTTTAAATCTGAAAAAGTATATAATAGTCCCAAAAAAACTAAATTAGTGCTTTTGTTTCTATAATTTCATTTCTTAATAAGGCATTTACTCATTCAAAAAGGTAATTTAATTTATAAAGGTTTTGTTCATTGCATTATTCCCCCTTCATAAATTTTACCCTCAAATTTTTCATTTCATACACTAAAATAGATCAGGGAAATTTTGTTTCATTGCCTCTTCCAGTTCCCATATTTCTTCCTCAAACTTGTGGTTCCACCACAACACCTTGACTAGGTAATTTATATTGTTTCATAGAACTTTGTCTTTGTGATATAATATCTTCACTATCTACTCCTCGTATGAAAGATAATTCTCTAATGGTACCACCTCAGGATTTAGTACATGTGAGGGTTCAATTATGTACTTCCTCAATATGGATACAATGAACACATCATGTACTGGAGAGAGGTTATGTGGGAGTGTTAGTCGATAGGCCACCACTCTAATGTGATCAAGGATCAAAAAGGGAGATATGTATCAAGGAATAAGATTTTTATTCTTCCCAAAACTCATTAATTTATTCCATAGTTATATATAAAGGATCACTTTATATCTAACCTCAAACTCCAAGTCTCATTGATGATTTTCTATATATATATTCTATCAACTTTGTATTGATTTCATATGACATTGAATGGTTTGAACCTTCTCTATAATTTCTTGGATAAGATCATGTCCCATCAAATTATTATCTCTAAATTTATCCCATCATGTTAGATTCTAACACCTCTTCCTATATAGATCCTGATAAGGTTCTATTTGAATTATAGAATGGAAAATTTTGTTATACGAGAACTCTACTAGGGGAAGGTGTTGGTCCCAAAATTCTTGTAAGTCCAATGAACATGATCTCATTATATCCTCTATAGTTTTAATGTTTCTTTAAGACTTACCAGACATCTAAGGGTTATAAGTAATATTGAAGATCATTTTTGTATCCAACACTTGTAGAAATATTCTACAAAATCTCAAGGTAAACCTCAGATCTCGATCAGATACAATAGAGAGTTTAACTCCATTAAGTATTATCACTTACCTTATATAAATCATGGTGAGTTTTTCAAGATAGAAATATTCCTTAATAACAATGAAATATTCCAACTTTGTAAGGTGATCGACTGCCACCCAAATAGAATTATTTTATTTAGGTGTCCTGGGGAGTTCTATGATGAAATACATGGTTATGTTTTCTTATTTCCATAATGGTATGGTAAATGGTTTCATTATACCCTTATAATTTTTTCATTATGACTTGAATTTTTGGCATACCAAGCATCAAGATACAAAATCCCCAATCTAACTCTTTATGTTATCCCACCAAAAAAATTATTCAAATATATATACATCTTAGTGATTCCTAGATTAATAGAGAAATAAGAGATATTCACATCATCCAAAAGTTCCCTCTTCATTTTTGGTTTTTATGGGATGTATATCCAAGTTCCAAACCTTATTACTCCATCTCTATCAAAGTTGAACTCCATAATATTCACTACCTTCTTCTGTAGAAACTCATCATCTTTTTGTCCTTCCTTGATCCTCTAAAGAATATATGGTTAAGAAATTATTTGATCAATATAGGATGAATATCCTTTTATTATTCACATATTCATCCTTTTCATTTAAAATAATATTATATCTATTTAAATCCTCATCATGGATAGGGTTTCAAGATCTTTTATACTCAAAGAATCTACCACTTTGTTTTCCTTCCTAGGATGGTAATGGAATGAACAATTGTAATACTTGATCAACTCCAACCACATCCATTGGAACATATTAATCCCTTTTTTGTGAATATATACTTGATGCTTTTATGATCTGTATACATATCACACTTCTCCCTATACTAATAATGTCACCAAATATTCATCATGAATATCACTATAGGTAATTCTAGATAATGTGTGGGGGTATTTATGCTCAGGTGTCTTTAATTGGTGGAAGGAATAGGCTATTACTTTGACATATTTCATGAGTACACAACCCAATACCTTTTTGGATGCATCACTATAGGTCATAAATCCTTCCCCACTAGAGGGTAATGTGAGCACAGGTGCAGTGATTAGACTCTTATTCAGATCTTTAAATATTTATATGTATTCATCAGTAGATAAAAACTTGACTCCCTTCTAATTAAGTGTGGTTAGTTGGATTTAAAATCATGACAAGTTTCTTACAAATCAGTTATAGTACCCATATAATCCAAGGAAACTATGTATTTCTATCATAGTTGTTGGTATAGTCTATCCTTTGATTTCCTCTAATTTTAACAAATCTAAAAATATTCCTTTATTGGTGATAACATACCCCTTAAGGTCTTTAGTACAATATTCAAATTCTCCTCATGTTCTTCTTTATTTTTTGAGTAGATAAGAGTGTAATTTATAAATACTACAACAAATTTATTGAGGTAATACCTAAAGACTCTATTCATTAATTTAATGAATATTATTGGAGTATTAGTTAGTTCAAATGGAATCACTATTAACTTATGGTTCCCTTACCTTATATGAAAATAATTCTTGGGTATATCCTCCTTCTTCACCTTTATTTGATAATATCCCAACCAAATATATTCCTTAGATAAGTATTATGATCCACATAACTAATAAAACAAGTCATCAATCCATAGTATAGGATAATTTTTATTTATCTTGATCTTGTTTAACTCATGATAATTGATGTATAGGTGCATTGAACCATCCTTATTTTTGAAAAAAAAAAGTACTGTTGCACCCCACGGTGAAGCACTTGGTCTTATAAATACTGTATACATATTCTCCTATAATTGTTTATTTAGCTCCTAAAGTTAAAAAATGACCATTATATATGGGGTCTTGGATATTGAAAAATATCTGGGAATAATCTTGATTGAGAACTCAACCTCTCAACTATGAGGAAGACCAAGAAATTCTCCAGGAAACACATTAGTGTATTACCTCACAATAATCTTATCTTAAAGGATGATATTTTACTTAGTCTCAATCATTTGATAAATATATTAATTATCATAGGGAAATAATATCTATGATTGAGATGATGATATTAAAGAAGATTCATCCTCCTCCTTACACTTGTATAGAATCAAAGGATGATTCGTGATACGAATGGTGATTTATTTATCTTGGAATTTTATGTTGGATATATATAATTAAATCCAATCCATACCCAAAACTATATCAAATTATGATAAATGAGGTATCACAAGGTTTTTTGGGAAGTTAATCCTTCAAATATGGATAGGGGTCAGTTATATGTTTGGGATGCAACAATTGACCCATTCTTCATCTTCACTGATAACACAACTTTCATTTTTTGAGGTGGTGTTTAAATAGTTCTATTAAACTTGCATTATATGAAATAATTCATATAAATATAATCAAAAATAATTTTTTTTATTTTTGAATGAATAAATAGAATAATTTTCACCACTTCATTATCGGGATCCACCTCAGCAGTTGTGATTGCATAAGATTTCCATTGCTCTCTAGGACTTGGAGTTTTTTGTCATCAATTGTCATCGATAACCCTTGGATTAGGGAATTTATTCTCATAGTGTCCATGTTTCTTGTAGTTGAAACATTGGATGAAAGGATGATAGTTGATCGGGGTGTTCCTTTTTCCCATCACATTAGTGGGTTTCTCCCATCATTAATTACTAGCTAGGGGTTCATCCTTCCCACACCTAAATAATTTAATTTCACCCTTCATGAAATTTTTAGGATGATTTTTCCCATGATTTTTAAAAGTGGGATGATGGAATTTACTACCCCCATTAAATTTTTCCATTTCACCACTAGAATTAAAATCCATTCTCTATTTCTTATCTCCTGACCGATGAGACCCTTGATATCCATTGATCTCTATTTTGACTTTGAAGGGACATCAAAAAAATTCCTCATAGATTTTATAGTCTCTAATTTAAAAATATTTTAATAAACCAATCTTTATCCCACAAAATAAGTGGTAAATTTTAATTTTGGGGGAAATTACAATGTCAAAGGTGTATCATGCAACTATTATGAATTTTTTCTCATACGCCTTGATGGATTCATCATTATTTTTCTCAAGGATAAGGAAATAACTATATATTTTAATTCAAATAGTGTGAGTAAAATATTTTTCAGAATTACTTCCACTCTATTTCTTTTATCTCCTCCTTAGGCTTTATATTTTTTAAAAACATCCACCATTAATTATATTCTCCCTCCATGCGATAAATTTTCATCATGAAGTTCTATTACTCAAAGCATTAAAGGATGGAGAATATATTTTCTATGTATTTGATCCATTGATCTATGATTAAGTTATTGGAAGATCCACTGAAATTTGAAGGACTTTAGCAAATAAAGGTCTCATTTGAAAATTTCTATTTTTTTGGGTGGGTTTGGGAATTCTACTTGATTCAAGTTTCTATTCAAAATCTAAGTCAATTGAGATATTATTTTCAAAAAATTCATGATTCCTACTTCCATCGGTTTGGGTATCACATTTGGGTAGTCATCGCATTGGTTGTTGACTCAGTTCCTCCTATTTTCATCCATTAACTAGAAATAAAAGGAAAATTTGGTGAGAATTTTTTTAATTAAAGACATAAATAAAAAACCATGAAAATTAAAGTAATAAGTCGTAAATTAAATATATTATTTAAGCTATTAATTTTTTATGTTTCAATATAAGTTATCCATGATCTATTCCCTATTAAAAAATCTTATGGTAAATTTTGTTCCCTTAATAATGGTTTATAATGATCTTGTCAATTTACTATAGCATATTCTATGGGAGTGTCAAACTATGTGTGCAGTAAGGCCTATTATCATGAACATTGTGGTGATTGAGTCCAACTCAATTCACCTTTTTCAGGGTTATTACCCTTAGGTACTTATGTGCCAGATCCACATCCACTTATAGTATCCAAATAGGGATTTATTTTCTTTAAAACCACTTAATATATAATTTAATAAAATTTAGGGATGTTTTCCTATGTTTAGCCTTATCCCTAAGTCTTTAATTGGTTTTTTTTAATCTTAATCCCCAAAAATAAATAGACTTTCCTATGATACCAACTATGAAAACCCATTTTTTATTACACCTTAATTCATGATTTATTATATAAAGAAGCACTTAATACAAACCAAAAAGATCATGATGCCTAGTATATTTGGGTAATTAGGTAAATATAATAACAAATTTTAAATTAAATACAAAACAAATATTCAAAAAAATTATAAAATATTCTTATATTCCATGGATCATATAAAACAACATTGGATAACCTGAGGACATACATAAAAAAGGGGTGATCTATAAATCCTAGTAAGGGAATAATAAAATAATAACATTATAAATGAAATAAATTTGAGTCAAGAGGAAAAAATGTTTGAAAATCATAATCTTTACCAACAAGTCATGATATTACATGACAATATCAAGGCAACAAAGGAATGTGGAAACAACATAAGACATGAAATCGTAAACATAAGTCAAGGATAACTGCCAAGAAAAAAACATAATGTGATTAGGAAAACCAATTTTGAACTATATATGGCATCTCATGAGATAAAAACATTATACAATGTATTGTAGGGCTATATAATTTTGGGCCCACCCATCACTTTCATACCATGTACATGCATAAGTGTGTTGTATAGATAATACAACATAATGATCTATCTCATAAATTTTATACATGAAATTAAGGAGTGTGGGTTAAATACACATAATTACCTAGTAAAATAAGTATAGTTTCATCTAGGTGAATACCTTTGAGTGGAAAATGGGTTGGGTATTCACTACATAAAGTTTTTTCATGGAAATCATAGGATAATTTCAACAGCATAACGGGGGTGCATAAAGATTCATGGAAGGGTTAAATGAAATTTAAATGGATCTATAATCACTTATAAATCATAAGGATAGTAAAAGGGATATTGGAAAAACATACCACAATATGAAAAATTATAAATCAAAAGGTATAATATAAATAAGGTGTTTGAATAAAGAGGGGAAGGGGAAGATCCCTTACCTTGAGAGGGAGATTATAAAATTTTAGTAGGAACTTCTTAAGAGATTGGGTGCCTTGGGCGGGATATATAGAGGGAAGGTCAGAGTAAATTCGTGATCCAAGTTTTTTGGGTTAATAGGTACGGGAGTTTAGGTGGGTTTATATTTCAAAAGTGAGGAGAATTATTTATTAATTTATAAACTTAGGTTTTAGACTCTATATGATAAAGTAATCAAACCACAAACCTTACCATGTTCTTTTATAATGGTTTCTATCAAATATGATTGGTTTTTATTATTTAATAAGTTGAATAACCGAACACATTAAAATAATTCTCTTGGTGGTGCGGAAGTGAGTCATGTTTATAAAGAATTTATTTTAAAACCTTAAAATATAATATAGGTTTTGGACGATTCATTGAGGATTTATAAAATTAAGAAAATAACATAAAAATGCAATATGTTAAAGGGAAACATAATTTATGTCTTGGATACACTTTTTGGTATTTATTACATCACCTTTAGTCTTATATGATATCATAATACATACTGTATAATTATACCATATTTAATTTTTATCCAAAAATTAAACGGTCTAAGGAAATTATGAAAAAATTAATGTCGGAAAATTTCAACATTATAATTACAAAAATAATATTTATATTATTAGAAAAATTCTCTAAATATGAGAATTTATACTTTTAAATCAAGAATCCCAATTTATTAAAATATATTAGGGTTTTTTACAATAATAGTCATCTGGCCCTTATAAAAATACATTTGACTTCATAAAATTATATTATAATCTATATTTCATAAATAATATTTAATAATAATCTTTTATTAAAATATAATTTATTTCAAAAATTCATGAATTCATCAAAATAGTGTCTTTATTGAAACTATATACTTCCCAAAAATAAAATTTGTGTTTCGTCATATCAAGATCGTATTTTATAGAACTCATTATTTAATCATTTAAAAAGTAATAATAATAAAGGATAAAAATAATAATTATTTTATTAAAAAATATATATATATATAAATTTATACTGCTAGGGTCTACATAAAAATCCCTTTATTACACCAGTGAACACTCTAAAGCTAAGGTATTTTATGGTTAGGTTTTTTTAGTGGTTTGGTGTGCGTGATATGGGTCATGATCTTGATTAGATTAAAATTTTCCTATAAATTATTTCAATCATTATTTAGTTATTAAATCCTTCCTTGATCTTGGTTTAGGTAAAATCTCAATTATCTAATCTCCCTCAAAAGATCTGATAAATGGAGTTCATAGGGTATGATCCTACTGGTTGAGGCTATATCTTCTTTTGTATATGTTAATTGGACTTTATTATAACCCTTAATATACTAATATTAATGATTACTGTAAAAATGCAAATGATCAAAGGATATGATGTTTAATGGTCTTTTAAATCTAACAGATTATATAATGGTCCCAAAATAACCAAATTAGTTCATGACTTTTCTATAATTTCATTTTTTTAATAAGGAATTTATTCATTAAAAAGTGTAATTTCATTTATAAAAGTTTGGGTTGTTACACTCCTGACCATCAAAATATATCTTAGATAATAGTCTATATTGATTAGTTAGGATTATTATGATATACATAGACTGAGATACCAACATCTTCTTTAAAAAATCTAAATCATCCTTCGAAACTGAATTATCCATAAGAATTTTAACTTTAGCTATGGATTCTAGTAATGTGTCCTTCAAAGAATTAACTTCTAATAAAAAATCATAAAAAATATATAATTTTATCAACATAGTTTGAAACATTAGTATTTTTCACCTCAATTCTACTAGAATCAACTTCTATATGAACAAGAGAAGTAAATTCTAGGTCCTATTCTTTATCTTGATTTTCTTATAATTCTAAATTTTCTTCTACTTGAGAGGGTTCAACTAAAACTCTATTATTATTACTTGTATTTACTAGGAGTGCATACCTATCAACAATGTCTTATTATTCTTCTGATCCTAGAAAATAAATCTTATCAAACAAATTGTATTCCTTTTAATTATCCTTTCAGCCTTAGTGGTTCTAGATACCTCAAACAAGGTAAATACACCTACAACTATAGTGATGTTCCTTTCCCAACCAATATGGAATAACCTCATTATGGTTGCATATAAACCTTCTCTAGTAACATATAAAGGTTCAACATTCTTAGGAATAGGGTTCTCTAAATTCTCTTTTTCACAAACTTGAGGAAAGACCGCTTCAACTGAAGAAATATTGACTATAGAATAATTCACCGCTAATTCAAATTCTTGAGAAGCTTCCTCAAATCTAGAGGTAGCTTCAGGTTTAATATCATCTGAAATAACTAATATAACTCTTCTTATTCTATTATTAATGGTTACAATATATAAAGGGCCTTTTAATGCCACACTGGTAAAAACTTCATTAGGTCTTTCAACAACAAAAATTTCTATAGATTGTTCCCCCTCAAATGAAGAAGGGTCCTCTTTAACTTCTTCCTTGGATCCATGTCACGACCCGTCCTCGGGGCCCGTTCTGTGACTACCCCAAGCCCACCTTCCATAGGCCAGGGGCTGGAAACTAGCACCAAGGCATAATTCCTGATGAAAGGGAAGGCATTACCTTTGTAAGTAAACAAACACACACAGAGTAATCAAGCAGAAGTAAACACTAAGTAATAACTGGGTATAATAGTAAGTGCGCTAAAGTAAGTGGGCCAGTATACAAACCCAAACTGAAAGTAAAGTACAAGTGGAAAGGGAAAACAGCAACTGAAAGTAAAGACGCAACGTCGAGCTATCCACTGGAAGTCCCACCTGATGGGTGGGTACAGATAGCCTCCACAACTCCTCGGGTCCAGTCGTCCGCTCCGTGTACGTCCCGTCCAGTGGTCCACCTCCAGGTACCGACCTGCTCCGCAATCCCCAACCACGATCAGCGATGTCCGTCATCTATAACCAACACAATGTAGTGCGGGCATAGCCCGTGCAGGGGTGATTATAAGCTACTCAGTAGGGACCCCGAGACCCCCGAAGGTCTCCCAGAATCCACAAAGGATAATCCACAAAAGAAAGATACAATCACGAAGTAACATCCAACACTACTTAGGTATATTCCCATACATATACCTAAGTCATCAATTCCAGTTCAGCTCCAACATCTGAGCCCAAGTTCGATCACGTCCACACAGGATATCACAACACAATCCACATAGGAAAGAAAGTCAATCATATCGAAGATAATGATTGAAAGTAAAGATTCAGCTCACACAGGTATACTTCTTCGTAAGATGATAGAGATGATCAGATGTATCCACTGATTCATCTAAGCCGTAGGACCCACACAGGATCGATAGGTACTAACCCCCACAATGACCCACAAAGGATCGATAGGTACTAACCCACGCAATGACCCACACAGGATCGGACCCACACAGGATCTGTAGGCACTGGCCCACACAGGACCGCTGAGCGCTGACCCACACAGGATCTGACCAACACAGGATTGGTAGCACTGATCCACGTAGGATCACTGAGTGTTGTAGTCGTCGTCGCTGAATCCACGGAGGATTTCTGTACATTCGTCATCGTCATCGCAGTCGTAGCCAGCTCTAGGGTTCCCGCACACAGCAAGCTCGTTCGGGAGGGTCTGTTCCACGATCCGAGGGGCTGATACATCAAATGACACATAGTCCGAATTTGATGTATCCAAAAGTCCTGTATCGCCAACAGGAACTCAACGTCACAGACGGCGCGTCAATCGGACGCCCGGTCTGAGAGTTATTGGTTTTTTCGTCACAGGGGCCCGGTTAATTTTTAAGCCCAAACCAACCCGACCGTACTCCAACTGCATCCAAACCTTAAGAGGAGTAAGCAAAAATGTCTGTCTCACTAAGAGAAATCCATCAAAGTCGGCGGCACGTCAATCGGACGTCCGGAGCTCAAGTTATAAGTGTTTCTGCTCCGAGGGCCCGGTTGTTTTGTGTATGAACCAACCTGGCTGAACCCAAAGATCTCTGAAACCTTGAGTGTAATATATCAAAACGACCGTCTCAATCCAAGGATCGCATCACAGCTGATGGTGCATCGATCGGAGGTCTGTAGCCCAAGTTATGGGCAAAATACCGTAAGAGGTCCGGAAGTGGGGGTTTTGGGCCCGGACCGACCCGGGTCCGGGTCCGGCCCGATTGGGCGCAGCCTGGCCCGGCCTGGGCAGCTGGCCCGGTGCACTGGCCAGGTGGGTCGGCCGAAATGACCGAGCGTTTGGGGTGCGGGGGGGCGCGCTTCCCCCCGCCTGTTTGTAACCGCGGCCCCCATGTGGGGGGATCGCTGTTGTCCGGCCAACCGGGGGTCGTAACCCCTGGCTCCTCCTCTGACCGTTCGGACCGCTCCGGCCGGTCGGCTACTGCTTCCATGGGACTGGCATGGGTCGGTCTCCCTGCTCCGACATCGGCGGCCCAAAATCGGCCGCCGGTCCCTGCTCCGCCGCGGCCCCGCTCCGGCCGTGGTGTTTTCGTGATTCTCCGGCACGGTGCGACGGTGTCGTGCCTTTGTTCGACTTCAACAGCACGGCGGAACGGCGCCACGCACCCTTACCGTATGATCCCGCGCGGTGTCGTTGCACTGCGCTGCTTTCCTTCGAACTGCAACAACACAAAGATAAGGGAGGAGGGTCGGCCGTGTCTGTGCGGTCCGGCCCCCTCCCGTTAATCGATAGCAAGCGGCAAAGATTCACGAAGAACGACAATGGAAGTAATCACGAACAAAAAAAAAACCCCTACCTCGTTGAATTCGTTGAGTGAGGGTTCGTCGCGGAATTAACCATCACTGAAGAAGGCATCGCGGAAGGAGAGGATCATTGGCGTTTGATCTCCGAGGAAGGCATCCCTCGCCGTCGTCCGTCGTCGAAGGTCGGCGTTCTTCGTTGGCGGCGGTGCATTCTTCGCATTCTTCAACGAAGAACAAAGAACTTCAAGACTTCCCTTTTTCTCCCAAAGACTCAACACAACAAGCCCAACAATAATAAAATAAGTGTTTCACTTATTTTATTACTCATGACTCAAGTTTGAAATTCAAAAAAAATTGAATTAAACCACTTAATTAACTCATGTGTCATTTAATATGAGGGTTATGGGAGTTTAGGGAATTTGAAGGGGTGGGGTTCGTGTGGGCCCCACCACCCTCATAAACTCTCATGGGAAGTTGGGTGGTTCCCAACTTCCACTCAAAGGACTACCACTTCGAAAGAAAAATAAAATTTGTAGTTAAATTTTATTTTTAACTTCCACAATTTTTTAACAACTCCTCCCGTGTAAATGAAACTTCGGAATAGGTGTTCCTAAGCAATTACTGGTGTTGTGATTCCATCGGTGCCCTCATATTTCGATTCTGAGCACCGGTTCAAAAGTTAGGAAAACCCGCTCGTTCGTTCACTGAACGTACCTGAGCCAAACTTCGGAAAATGATTCCGGGCACACCGGGCCTCGGAATCAGGTGCCGTCAGAAATTGCGTTCTTATAAAATCCCAAATAAAATTAAGAAAAAAAATTCCCTTGAAATGTACGGGTCTTTACATTACTCCCACCTCATGGATTTACATCCCTGTAAAGATACATCATAAACTAGGGGAACAAATGTGGGTACTGAGCATGCATCTGAGCCTCCCACTCCCAAGTGCTCTCCTGGAGGTTTTCATGATGCCATCTGATGCGCACTATCGGAATCGACCATCCATGTAGGACCTGATCCTGTCGATCCTCGATCTCCACTGGGACCTCTGCAAAAGTCACCCCATCATCAATTTCTAGCTCTCCATGGTCAATGATATGCGTCGGGTCATGCACGTATCTCCCCAGCTGAGATACGTGGAAGACGTCGTGCACCCGGTGCAACTGAGGTGGTAGAGCCAGGCGATAAGCCACCTCACCAATCCTACTGAGGAACTGGAAGGGTTTGATGAAGCGCGGAGATAACTTTCCACCTTAGCCAAAACTCTGTAATCCATGTCGAGGTGAGACCCGCAAGAAGATGTGGTTGCCATCCTCGAACTCCAGTGGCCTCCGCCTCCTGTCAGCATAAGACTTCTGCCGGCTCTGAGCTGTCCTCATCCACTCCTGGATGACCTGGACTTTCTCTGTCGTGGCCTGGACCATCTCCGGTCCCACAAGTGATGAATCCCCAGGGTCTGTCCAGCACAGCGGTGATCTGCAAGGTCGGTCGTACAACGCCTCGTATGGTGTCATCCCGATGGTGGAGTGGTAGCTGTTGTTGTACGCGAACTCCACCAAGGGTAAGTGGTCCTCCCAGCTGCGGCCTAATTAAAGGTGGGGGTTTCATGGAAGTTGAAAAAGGTGGGGCTAGTGTGGTCCCCACCCCACAAATATCCTACCTATTGGAGTAGGATATAGTGGGTCCTACTTCAACCACTTAGCTTAGGTTAAAAAACTATAAATAAAATAAAGTGGTTGCCTCATTTTATTTTATTCAATTACTTAACCCAAAATTTAGTAACCACACCCGAGAAAATGCATTAAATGAAAGTCAACTCTTACGTTTAACTGAATATTAAACGCCTCTTTAATTGGGCGGTTTAAACTCCTCAATTAATTCAATTAATTGATTCATTCGTTTTTGAATTTCAAAAAGTTTGGCGTGAGAAATAAAATAAGACAAACACTTATTTTATTAGATTTGTTGGGTTGTGAGAGGCTTGGGAGAAATCACTCAAAGCCTTAAATCACACCTTCATCGACGAATAATGCAAAGAACATGAAGAACTCCGACCTCCAACAAAGGTCGACAAGAACGTCGGATCCTCGGAGATCGATGACGTGACGCCAACGAATCTTTTCTTCCACGACATTCGACTTCCACGACCTGACGACGTGCGACGTCAATTTCAAGGTAGGAGAATTTATTTGGTATTCTCCTTATCATTTGAGAAAAGAACGAAGAGCGCGGACCAACCATTTCCAGGTTGATCCGCGAATCGTTCGTTCTTGCGGGTTGATGTTGGGGTTGTTTGTTTTTTCCTGTGAATTATTTCTTTTTCGTATGCCTATTTATTTTGTTGGCCACTTGCTATCATTATAACGGGAGGAGGTCAGACGACACAAACACGGTCGACCCTCCTCCCCCTTGTTGTTGATTATGTTGTGGCTCGAATGAAGGCGGCGCGGTACAACAGCACTGTAAAGACCCATAAAATTCAAGGGAAATTTTTTCTTAATTTTCTTTGGAATTTTACAAGAACGCAGTTTCTGATGGCACCTGATTCCGAGGCCCGGTGTACCCGGAATAAATTTTTGAAGTTTGGCTCGGGTACGTTCAGTGAACGAACAAGCGGGAATTTCTAACTTTTGAACCGGTGCCCGGAATCAAATTCCGAGGGCACCGATGAACTCGCAGTGCCGATATTCACTTAAGGAGACCTTTTCCGAGGTTGTGTTTATTTCAGGTTGAGAGTTAGTTTTTGGGAGTTTAGAATAAGTTAAATAAAAATTGTGGGATACAAATTTTTATTTTAACTTGTTGTTTTTTTTTTAAACCTCCCAAAGGGAGTTAGGGGTGGGACCCACAACCACTTAACCTCCCTTGGGAGGATTAAGTGTGGTGGGGCCCACACAAACCCCAACTCCTCAACTTCTCTCAAAAACTCCCCTTTAACCCATTTCAATTAATGTATGACAACTTGGTTTAATTAATTGAGGAGGGTTAATTTGAATTTCAAACCTTTGAAATTATAAGAGGAAGGTTGTGTAATAAAATAAGCTTAAGCTTATTTTATTATTTTGGGTTGGTTTCCTTTGCTCTTGAGAGGATTGGAGAGATCCTTCTTCTTCTTCTTCAAACTTTGACGAAGAACGCGAAGAACATTCGGACATCGACGAAGAACGCCACGTTCTCAGGAACCGTCTTCCGCGACGTCATACCTGTGATACCGACGACGTCTTCTTCCGCGTCATCTCTTCCGAGACGATTTCCCGCGATGAAATCATCATCAAAGAACTTCGAATCCTCGCTTCACGACATCAACGTCCTTCTTCCGTGACACCGACAACCGCGACGCTCGTCTTCCGCGGGTCGTTGACGATCATCGTTCTTGAAACCGAGGTAGGGGTTTGTTGTTGATTATTTATTTATTCTCGTTCTTGGTTCTAGCATGACAAACTTGAGGGTAAATTTTTATATGCTATCATCTAACGAGAGGGGGGCCGAACCGCACAAACACGGCCGAAACCCCCTCCTTTGTTCTTGAATATTTTTTTGCGGATGAAACGAAATGGCGTGGTGTCGTCGCACCATGCGGTAATCGCAAGGCTATAATTGCGCGGCGCCGTCGCGCCGCGCCGCGGAAAGGTTATCAAGAACGCGACGCCATCGCGCCGCGTCGAAGGAAACCGAAGGCGCCGTGGAGGGGCGCGGTGCCGTCGCACCGCGCCGAACGACGAAGGTCGCGGCCAGTTCCGGGCCGCGGTGGAACGAAAAGACCGGCGGCTAGCAGGGCCGCCGGTGTCGGAAGCCGGAAGGGGGACCGGCCTTGCCGGTCCCGTTGAGGAAAAACCGGCCGGCCATGTTGGGTCGGCCGGAAGGGAGAAGGACCGGGGGAATTAATTCCCCCGGCTGGCCAAAACCGGCCCCCCATAATGGGGGGGCCGCGGTTACACCAAGGGGGGGGGGGGGGGGCAGCGCCCCCCCCCCCCCCCCCCCGTTTTCCTCAAAGCAGTCCCCCCACGTGAGGGGGGGCCGTTTTTTTAAAATGGGGCGCGGCAGGTTGTCGCGCCGCCAGGCAAGAGAAGCGGGGGCTCTGCCCCCCGCGCGTGGCACCCGAGCGGCGCACCGTCCGCGCCGCCGCGCCGGACTGCGCCGCCGTCCGGGTCGGGTCGGACCCAAGCCGGGTCGGCCCGGACCCGGACCCCCCGTTTTCGAATCGACTTCGGTCTTTTGCCCATAACTTGAGCTACGGACCTCCGATTGACAAACCGTCAGCGGCGATGCGATCCTTGGATCGAGACGGTCAATTCGTTATATCGCACTCAAAGTTTCGGAATAATTTGGGTTCGGCCGGGTTGGTTCGTACACGAAACCAACCGGGTCCTCGGAGCGGAAACACTCATATCTTGAGCTACGGACGTCCGATTGACGTGCTGTCAGCTTTTCTATGTTCCTCTTAGTGAGACGGATCTTTTGGCATACTCCGCCCGAGGTTTGGACCCAGGTGGAGTACGGTCGGGTTGGTTTTGCCTTAAAAACCAACCGGGCCCCTGGGACGAAAAAGCCAATAACTCTCAGACCGGGCGTCCGATCGACGCGCCGTCTATTGCGTTAAGTTCCTGTTGACGATACGGAACTTTTGGATACATCAACTCTGGGCTATGTGACAGTTGATGTATCAGCCTCTCGGCTCGTGGAGCGGACCCTCCCGAACGATCTTGCTGTGTGCGGGAACCCTAGAGCTGGCTGCGACTTTGACTGCTACTGCTACTGCTACTGCTACTGTGACTGCGACGACGACAGTACAGAGATCCTTAGTGGGTTCGACGACGACGACTACAACACTCAGCGATCCTACGTGGATCAGTGCTACAGGTCCTGTGTGGGCGCGATCCTGTGTGGGTCCGATCCTGTGTGGGTCTTTGCGCTCAGCGGTCATGTGTGAACCAGCGCCTACAGGTCCTGTGTGGGCCCGATCCTGTGTGGGTCTTTTTCGGGGGTTAGTTACCTATCGATCCTTCGTGGGTTCGACGACTTAGATGGATCAGAGATCATCTTTATCGTCTTTCGAAGAAGTATACATGTGTGAGCTGATTCCTGTTGCTTTCCTGTGTGGACTGAGTTGTGCTATCCTGTGTGGATTTCGTTTTGCTTTCCTGTGTGGGATACGTTTACTTTCCTGTGTGGACTGAGTTGTACTTGGGCTCGGAGGTTGGAGCGTATTGGAATTGATGACTTAGGTATATGTATGGGCATATACCTAAGCAGTGTCGGTTGTTACTTCGTGATTGTATCTTCCTTTGTGGTTTATCCTTTTTGGATTTTGGGAGACCTTCAGGGGTCTCGGGGTCCCTACTGAGTAGCTTACTCTCACCCCTGCACGGGCTATGCCCGCACTACGTTGTGTTGGTTGCAGACGACGGACAGCGTTGATCGTAGTTGAGGCTTGCTGAGCAGGATGGTGCCAGGAGGTGGACCACTGGGCGAGACGTGCTCGGAGCGGACGGCGGGACCCGAGGGGCAGTGGAGCTATCTGTACCCACCCTTCAGGTGGGATTTCCAGTGGACAGCTCGGTGTAGCGGATTTTACTTTTCAGTTTCTGTTTTCCCTTTCGAGTTGTACTTTACTTTCAGTTTGGGTTTGTATACTGGCCCATTTACTTTTCTGCACTTTCAATTGTACTCTGTTCTTACTTAGTGTTTACTTTTCCGCTTGCTTACTCTGTGGTGCTTGTTTACTTTTCAATGGCAATGCCTTCCCTTTTTTTTGGGATTTACGCCTTGGTGCTAGTCGCCATCCACTGGCCTATGGAAGGCGGGCTTGGGGTAGTCACCGCACGGGCCCCGAGGGCGGGTCGTGACAAATTGGTATCAGAGGAGTTCGGTTCTACCGCGGACTCTGATCTTTTCTATGTGAAGAAATAATGTTTAGCGTATTGAGTGTGGTTATCAGTCCAGGGAGTCCAGTGTTGGTGCGGCGGCCGACGTATCCGTACACCAGGACCCTGACTACTGATTTCCGACTTAATGCACGAAAACATTGATTGCGTGTGTGTTTCAAAGTTTTCTTTGTGATTACTTTATATCAGCTCACCAGGTATATTGTTCTGACCGTGGCGCACCTGTTTCCTATTCAGGATGGCCCCATGACGGCAGCCAGCTAGGGTTCCGAGAGTCGAGCGTGACGATAGCCCACCGAGCGACGAGGCCTCAGTGTAGGGCCCTTTGTCAGTAGTGGCACCGGCGGTAGCTCTACCTGTTGAGCAACCGATGCTTCCAGCACCAGCCGCTGACGATGCACGTCACCTTGGAGCTCTGCACGAGTTCCAGCGCCAGCGACCGCCTAGGTTCCGTGGGGAGACGGACCCCCAGGCAGTAGAGGACTGGCTGGAGGCAGTGGTACGAGTTTTTAGGCTAGTGAGGACACCTGCAGACCTCATGGTGATCCTCGCTGCGAGCCTACTGCATGCAGCAGTAGGACTATGGTGGAGCTTGATGCTCCAGGTGCACGATGAGGCATCTCTTCTATGTACGGACTTTGAGAGCCTCTTTCGCTCGGAGTTCGTCCCAGCCACCCTTCGTGCGGTGCGTATCCAGGAGCTTCTTCAGCTGTGGCAGGGCAGCATGACGGTCGCTCAGTACTCGGCGAGATTTACTGATCTCTCGCACTACTCGACCGACATGGTACGGGACCCATTCTTCTGGGCCCGGACCTTCGAGCAGGGTTTGAGACACGAGATTAGGGCATCGCTGATCTCTCTCAGCATACCGACTCAGACATGAGTACTGGAGCGGGCCCTTTTGATCGAGAGCTTCCTTGCTGAGTCTACACCAGCACCGAGACCCACCGCAGGGCGGCACGTGGCAGAGTCATCTGCAGCAGGCAGTCGACGGATGACTCAGGGGTCCAGGCAGACCAGACCTTCAGGAAGACGACCTCAGGACACTGGCTCAGCAGTGCGGGGCACACAGCGCGGAGCCAGTCTTTCGAGAAGCAGACAGTGCTACTCGTGCGGTTGGCAGGGCCACATGGCTCGTGACTGCCCGACCTGCCGTGCCGAGGAGCAATAGACGGTTGAGGGACCACCGAGACAGAGGAAGAGGTTCGACCGTGGTGGTCCACAGGGAGGAGGCGGACGAGGCAGAGGAGCTGGCCGAGCAGTAGGTGGTGGGCGACGCTTTGAGGCTCTACCACCACCACCACCAGGAGGTCCACCCCGACCTCAGGGGAGAGCACAGCTTCAGGCAGCTGAAGCTTACGATCATAGAGCTCCGGAAGCTGGTGGACTAGTGCGGGACTAGCTCCAGGCATAGAGGCCTTTGCCCATAATTCCTCTAGCTTCGTAGTTTGTGTTGCCTTGTGTCCTTGTACTTTAAGTTGAAGTAATAAAAGATACTTGCCTTGGTGAGTTTTGTTTTATTGTCTTTTGTTTGTTTTTACTAAGAGGTGCCGGTTAAAAACTGTTGACTTGACCCTCACTTGCGAGATTCTTACTGGAGGAAACCCAGTGACCACACACTGATGCCGACAGTGTAACTCAAACCTTAGAGGCGAGAGTAACGGTTGGATCTCTTGGTAGCAGCGTCGAGGCCTTACGACGTCATCCATGCCATGAATTAACTAATCATGATGGGATTGACTGTATTAGGCAAGGAACGAGGTTCATCCAGGGGATGAGACCGGTTTCACTTTTCGGCAAAGTAGAAATCTTTGCAGCTTTGACGAACGTTAAGGAGGAAGGGGAAACCCTTCGTGTGGTCAGATAGATGTCAGAAGAGCTTCCAGGAGCTGAGACAGAGATTGACCAGCGCACCTATCTTGAGGTTGCCTGAGGAAGGAGTAGGGTACGTAGTCTACTGCGATGCATCAGGGACTGGGCTCGGATGTGTTCTGATGCAGGAGCGGGCAGTGATCGCCTATGGATCACGTCAGTTGAGGCCGCATGAGCAGAACTACACTACCCATGACCTGGAGTTAGCAGTAGTGGTCTTCGCTGTGAAGACATGGCGACACTACCTGATGGGTGAGCGCTTTACAGTCTTTTTTGATCATCAGAGTCTCAGGTATATCTTCTCGCAGAAGGACCTGAACCTGAGACAGCGGCGATGGCTCGAGTTCCTCCAGGACTATGACTTTGATATAGTCTATACTCCTGGGAAGGGGAACGTAGTAGCCGATGCCCTCAGCAGGAGGACGGGAATTCAGCTACTTGAGGAGGCGACGGAGCAGCTAGCCTCTTTGCAGATATCCTTCGTGGATAGAGATGGAGCAGCCTTCCTCCAGTCTCTCACAGTCACCCCTCCACTACTGCAGCGTGTCAGAGAGGCACAGCGTGAGGACGCTGACTGTGAGACACGGCGTGCTCAGATATCCTTGGGACAGGCACCTGATGGTTTCTCCCTTGGAGCAGAGCACGACATCCTTTTCAGAGGACGTACCATGGTACCAGTCGCTTTACTAGAGGAGGTGCTGAGAGAGTTTCACACTTCTCCTTTGGCGGTACATCCTGGAGTGGAGAAGATGTACCAGGATCTCAGACGATAGCACTGGTGGCCGGGCATGAAGAAGGTTGTAGCAGAGTTCGTTTCTCGATGCCTCACCTTCCAGCAGGTGAAGGCAGAGCATCAGGTACCAGCAGGCTTGGTACATCCCTTGGAGGTCCCGGAGTGGAAGTGGGATAACATATCTATGGACTTCGTGACTGGACTTCCATGCACTTCCAGAGGTCACGACTCTATCTGGGTGATTGTTGACTGACTCACCAAGTCGGCACACTTCTTACCCATCAGAGAGCAGGGCTCAGTGGAGAGCTTGGGACGTCTCTACGTTCAGGAGATTTTGCGGCTCCACGGTGTGTCGTCATCTATCGTCTCTGATCGAGATGCTCGCTTTAATTCCCGGCTTTGGAAGGGGTTACAGGAGGCGTTCGGGACGCAGCTACGTCTGAGCACAGCCTTTCACCCTCAGACGGATGGTCAGACGGAGAGGACCATTCAGACTCTCGAGGACATGCTCCGCGCATGTGTCCTCGACTTTGGTCATAGCTGGGAGGACCACCTACCCTTGGTGGAGTTTGCATACAACAACAGCTACCACTCCACCATCGGGATGGCACCGTACGAGGCGTTGTACGGCCGACCTTGTAGATCTCCTTTGTGATGGACAGACCCTGGGGAGTCAGCACTTGTGGGACCGGAGATGGTCCAGGCCACGACAGAGAAGGTCCAGGTCATCCAGGAGCGGATGAGGACAGCTCAGAGCCGGCAGAAGTCATACGCTGACAGGAGGCGGAGGCCACTAGAGTTCGAGGATGGAGACCACATCTTCTTGTGGGTCTCACCTCGACGTGGTATACGGAGATTTGGCCAAGGCGGCAAGTTATCTCCGAGCATCATCGGACCCTTCCAGGTCCTCAACAGGATTGGCAAGGTAGCTTATCGCCTGGCTCTACCACCTCAGTTGCACCGGGTGCACGACGTCTTCCATGTGTCTCAGCTGAGGAGATACGTGCACGACCCAACGCACATCATTGACCATGGGGAGATTGACGTTGACGTTGGGGCAACTTTTACGGAGGTCCTGGTGGAGATAGAGGATCGACAGGAGCGGGTCCTATGTGGGCGATCGATTCCTCTTGTGCGCATCAGATGGCAGCACGGGAACCTCCAGGAGAGCACATGGGAGCGGGAGGCTCAGATGCGTGCTCAGTACCCTCATTTGTTTCCCTAGTTTTTGATGTATCTTTACGGGGACGTAAATCCCTGAGGTGGGAGTAATGTAAAGACTCGTAAAATTCAAGGGAAATTTTTTCTTAATTTTATTTGGAATTTTACAAGAACTCAGTTTCTGACGGCACCTGATTCCGAGGCCCGGTGTGCCCGGAATAAATTTCCGAAGTTTGGATCGGGTACGTTCAGTGAACGAACAAGCGGGAATTTCTAACTTTTGAACCGGTTCCCAGAATCAAATTCCGAGGGCACCGATGAACTCGCAGCACCGATATTCGCTTAAGGATACCTTTTCCGAGGTTGTGTTTATTTCGGGTTGAGAGTTAGTTTTTGGGAGTTTAGAATAAGTTAAATAAAAATTGTGGGATACAAATTTTTATTTTAACTTGTTGTTTTTTTTAAAAACCTCCCAAAGGGAGTTAGGGGTGGGACCCACAACCACTTAACCTCCCTTGGGAGGATTAAGTGTGGTGGGGCCCACACGAACCCCAACTCCTCAACTTCTCTCAAAAACTCCCCTTTAACCCATTTCAATTAATGTTTGACAACTTGGTTTAATTAATTGAGGAGGGTTAATTTGAATTTCAAACCTTTGAAATTATAAGAGGAAGGTTGTGTAATAAAATAAGCTTAAGCTTATTCTATTATTTTGGGTTGGTTTCCTTTGCTCTTGAGAGGATTGGAGAGCTCCTTCTTCTTCTTCTTCAAACTTTGACGAAGAACACGAAGAACATTCGGACATCGACGAAGAACGCCACGTTCTCGGGAACCGTCTTCCGCGACGTCATACCCGTGATACCGACGACGTCTTCTTCCGCGTCATCTCTTCCGAGACGATTTCCCGCGACGAAATCGTCGTCAAAGAACTTCGAATCCTCGCTTCACGACATCGACGTCCTTCTTCCGTGACGCCGACAACCGCGACGCTCGTCTTCCGCGGGTCGTTGACGATCATCGTTCTTGAAACCGAGGTAGGGGTTTGTTGTTGATTATTTATTTATTCTCGTTCTTGGTTCTAGCATGACAAACTTGAGGGTAAATGTTTATATGCTATCATCTAACGATAGGGGGGCCGAACCACACAAACACGGCCGAAACCCCCTCCTTTGTTCTTGAATATTTTCTTGCGGATGAAACGAGATGGCGTGGTGTCGTCGCACCACGCGGGAATCGCAAGGCTATAATTGCGCGGCGCCATCGCGCCGCGCCGCGGAAAGGTTATCAAGAACGCGACGTCGTCGCTCCGCGTCGAAGGAAACCGAAGGCGCCGCAGAGGGGCGCGGTGCCGTCGCACCGCGCCGAACGACGAAGGCCGCGGCCGGTTCCGGGACGCGGCGGAACGAAAAGACCGGCGGCTAGCTGGGCCACCGGTGTCGGAAGCCGGAAGGGGGACCGGCCTTGCCGGTCCCGTTGAGGAAAAACCGGCCGGCCATGTTGGGCCGGCCGGAAGGGAGAAGGACCGGGGGAATTAATTCCCCCAGCTGGCCAAAATCGGCCCCCCATAATGGGGGGGCCGCGGTTACACCAAGGGGGGGGGGGCAGCGCCCCCCCGTTTTCCTCAAAGCAGGCCCCCCACGTGAGGGGGGGCCGTTTTTTTAAAATGGGGCGTGGCAGGTTGTCGCGCCGCCAGGCAAGAGAAGCGGGGGCTCTGCCCCCAGCGTGTGGCACCCGAGCGGTGCACCGGCCGTGCCGCCGCGCCGGACCGCGCCGCCGGCCGGGTCGGGTCGACCCGGTTCGGGCCGACCCAAGGGAGGGGTCGGGCCGGGTCGGCCCGGACCCGGACCCCCCGTTTTCGAATCGACTTCGGTCTTTTGCCCATAACTTGAGCTACGGACCTCCGATTGACGAACCGTCAGCAGCGATGCGATCCTTGGATCAATACGGTCGATTTGTTATATCGCACTCAAAGTTTCGGAATAATTTGGGTTCGGCCGGGTTGGTTAGTACACGAAACCAACCGGTTCCTCGGAGCAGAAACACTCATATCTTGAGCTACGGACGTCTGATTGACGTGTCGTCAGCTTTGCTATGTTTCTCTTAGTGAGACGGATCTTTTGGCATACTCCACCCGAGGTTTGGACCCAGGTGGAGTACGGTCGGGTTGGTTTTGCCTTAAAAACCAACCGGGCCCCTGGGACGAAAAAGCCAATAACTCTCAGACCGGGCGTCCGATCGACGCGCCGTCTGTTGCGTTAAGTTCATGTTGACGATACGGAACTTTTGGATACATCAACTCTGGGCTATGTGACAGTTGATGTATCAGCCTCTCGGCTCGTGGAGCGGACCCTCCCGAACGAGCTTGCTGTGTGCAGGAACCCTAGAGCTGGCTGCGACTGTGACTGCTACTGCTACTGCTACTGCTACTGTGACTGCGACGACGACAGTACAGAGATCCTTAGTGGGTTCGACGACGACGACTACAACACTCAGCGATCCTACGTGGATCAGTGCTACAGGTCCTGTGTGGGCCCGATCCTGTGTGGGTCCGATCTTGTGTGGGTCTTTACGCTCAGCGGTCCTGTGTGAACCAGCGCCTACAGGTCCTGTGTGGGCCCGATCCTGTGTGGGTCTTTTGCGGGGGTTAGTTACCTATCGATCTTTCGTGGGTCCGACGACTTAGATGGATCAGAGATCATCTTTATCGTCTTTCGAAGAAGTATACCTGTGTGAGCTGATTCCTGTTGCTTTCCTGTGTGGATTGAGTTGTGCTATCCTGTGTGGATTTCATTTTGCTTTCCTGTGTGGGATACGTTTACTTTCCTGTGTGGACTGAGTTGTACTTGGGCTCGGAGGTTGGAGCGTATTGGAATTGATGACTTAGGTATATGTATGGGCATATACCTAAGCAGTGTCGGTTGTTACTTCGTGATTGTATCTTCCTTTGTGGTTTATCCTTTTTGGATTTTGGGATACCTTCAGGGGTCTCGGGGTCCCTACTGAGTAGCTTATACTCACCCCTGCACGGGCTATGCCCGCACTACGTTGTGTTGGTTGCAGACGACGGACAGCGTTGATCGTAGTTGAGGCTTGCTGAGAAGGACGGTGCCAGGAGGTGGACCACTGGGCGAGACGTGCTCGGAGCGGACAGCGGGACCCGAGGGGCAGTGAAGCTATCTGTACCCACCCTTCAGGTGGGATTTCCAGTGGACAGCTCGGTGTAGCGGCTTTTACTTTTCAGTTTCTATTTTCCCTTTTGAGTTGTACTTTACTTTTAGTTTGGGTTTGTATACTGGCCCATTTACTTTTCCGCACTTTCAATTGTACTCTGTTCTTACTTAGTGTTTACTTTTCCGCTTGCTTACTCTGTGGTGCTTGTTTACTTTTCAAAGGCAATGACTTCCCTTTTTGTTGGGATTTACTCCTTGGTGCTAGTCGTCAGCCCCTGGCCTATGGAAGGCGGGCTTGGGGTAGTCACGGAACGGGCCCCGAGGGTGGTTCGTGACAAGCAACGCGCGGAATCAGGGAGAAATACGGCAAGGATGCGCGGCACCATCGCGCTGCGTCGTTGAGGCCGAACAAAACCGCGGCCAGAGTCGGGGCCGCAGAGGCCATTCGAAGACTCCGCTGGTTGAACGTTGTGTGCAGATTGATGGGCGACAACAAATGGGGCTGAAAAGTCATTTTGAAGCCTCTGCAGTGAAGGTCAGGTCCCGGGAGGACCGTTGGTGAAGGCGGCGAGCAAAACAGACCACCGGAGCGCATCTGGTGGTCCGCGGAAGGCGGCGGCGGTGCGCCACGCCGGCGCGGCGGCGCCGGCGACCGGCAGTAGTGGCACGTTGCCGGAAAGGAACCACCACGGCTGAGCCACGGGGCGGGACGAACCGGAACGGATTAGTCGTTCTGGTGGTTGAGCAGCGCGGCTTAAACTCGCGCCAGTTACGTCGATCGCGAGGGGTTGTAACCCCCCCCCCCCCCGCACCCGTTGGCCACACGGGCACCGCGCCAGCGCCAACGCCAGGCCAGGCCGGGCTGGGTCGCGCCCTGTTGGGCTGGACCCAGACCCGGGTCGGGTCGACCCAGGGGGTCTCGGGCCGGGTCGGACTGGGCCCGAACCCCCTATTTTCGGGCAGTTTCCGTTCAAATGTCCATATCTTGGGCCATGAACCTCCGATCGATGCACCGTCAGTTTCAATGTGATACTTGGATTGAGACAGTCGTTTCGGTATATTACACTCAGGGTTTCGGAGAACTTTGGGTATGGTTGGGTTGGATCGAACACGAAACCAACCGGGCCCTCGGAGCGGAAACGCTTATATCTTGAGTTCCGGACGTCCGATTGACATGTCGTCGACTTTTTTGATTCCTCTTGATGAGATGGAACTTTTGGCATACTTATCCTGTGGTTTGGACACAGTTGGATAGTAGCCGGGTTGGATTGTACCCGAAATCCAATCGGGCCCCTGGAACGGAAAAGCTGATAACTTTCAGACCGAACGTCCATCTGACGAACCGTCAGCGAAATTGGTGATCACGTTGAGAAAAGGTCCCTATGAGTATACCCTATGATATTTCGGGGTATAGTTGAGATACGGCCGGGTTGGTTCGCTCACGAAACCAACCGGGCCCCTAGGATGAAAAGGATAATAACTCACAGACCGGGCGCCTGATTAACGCGCCGTCTGTTGCATTGAGACCCCTATGATGAGGCGGTCCTTTGAGATACTTCTTTGTGGAACTTTGTGATACTTCGAGTATCGACCAGTAGATTTTGGAGCGGACCCTCCCGGAGACGAGCGTGCGGAGTATGGAGACCGTGTAGCCGGCTGAGACCTGATGACTGCTTGACCGATTCAACTTGGAGTGAGTCGACTAGCCCAGTGGACGGAGAACTACTTTTTTTGGGTGCAGACCCATGGCGGACGGATCACTACTGAGTTTGGGTGCAGACCCGCGGTACTCGTCCGGAGAGTACCTTTGCAGGCTATTAGGGGGGATGCACTACTGTGTTTGGGTGGCAGACCCCGGTAGGAAGCACTACTGTGTTTGGGTGGCTAACCCGCGGTACTCAACAGGAGGAGTACCTCAGCAGTCTTAGGTTAGTGAGTAGTACCTCGGAGTCGTGACAGGACCACTGTACACTCTAGAGACGGGGCTCTTCAGCAGTTACGGTTTCGATAATGAAAATCCTGGTTTGAGCTGATTCTATGACCTTTGTGTTTACCTCATGATTGAGATGGGTCACTTGATAACTTAGGTATATGTATGGACATATACCTGGGTGGTGGTTATCCGTTGATTTTATAACCTTTGTGTTTCCTCATGATTGAGATGGGTTACTTGATAACTTAGGTATAAGTATGGGCTTATACCTAAGTAAAGGTCATCTGTTGATATCCTTATTTGGGGTTATCCTTGTTGGATTTAGTGAGACCTTGAGGGTCTCGGGGTACCTACTGAGTATCGTATACTCACCCCTGCACGGGCTATGCCTGCACCACGTTGTGTTGGTTGCAGACGATGGGCAGCGCTGACAGAGGCCGAGTGTTCGAGGACTGGACGGTACCCGGAGGTGGACCACATGATGAGTCAGTATCCGGAGGTGGACTTCACGGTGAGACGACACTCTGAGTAGGTTGATGGGCGAGAGCATTGTGGAGGCTATTTGTACCTACCCTTCAGGTAGGATCTGTGGTGGATGATCCAGGAGTTGCGCTATTTGTACCTACCCTTCAGGTAGGATCCATGGTGGATGATCCAGGAGTTGCGCTATCTGTACCTACCCTTCAGGTAAGATCTGAGGAGGATGACCCAGGAGCTTCTTCCTTTCTTCCAGCTATTTTTCCTTTTCTGTTGTACTTACGTTCAGTTGTAGCTGCTATTTCAGTTGGGTTTGTATTCTGGCCCATCTACTTTTCATCACTTTCTTTTGTACTTAGTTTTTTACTTCTGCTTGTACTCTGTGGTGTTTTTTTACTTTTATAAAGGCAATTTCTTCCCAGTTATCGGGATTTACGCCTTTGGTGCTAGTCTTCAGCCCCTGGCCTATGGAAGGAGGGCTTGGGGTAGTCACGGCACGGGCCCCGAGGACGGGTCGTGACAATCCAACAAGAAAATTTTTCTTCAAAGAGAAACTCTAGAAGTACCTACTTCTCTTTAGTACTCTAGCACTAGGATTTTTCAACACATGACAATTATATGTCATTGCTTCATTAAACTAAATATTATCCTTCACAAAAATAATCATAAAAATCCTTCTATAAGGATATAAATTCATAGCCTTATTCTGAAAATGAAATATATAATGCATTATGTATCTTCCTATAATTAACTTCTCTATCAAAAATATATACATCAATATAATATCTTGAAAAAATATTTTCACAAACTCGCCATTTTGATGGGTGATTATAGATTCAATGCACTTAATAAGAACTTTCCTTTCTAACTCAAGATCATTTATAAATTTATTATATACATCCAAAAACCCAAATAGAGACTTAATATTCTTATGAGGTCTTGCCTAATCCATGATAATAATATAGGTATTAAATTTGAGACATGTCTTATACATCCATCAGAAAATTCCATCTATTCCCATAGAAGACATTGAGAACTCTTTCTTATTCACTTTAATAGAAACTTGGTCTTCATTATCACCAAAGTGAAAGACTATGTTATCAAATAATTATCTCACTTATTTCTCATATAAGAACTTAATTTTTATCTCAATATAAACATAATCTCAACCTTTATGATTTACTACTTTCTTTAGCAGCATAAATTTCATATCCAACCAGCTGAAATCTATTAATTTCCCATTGAGAACCTTCTTCAATGTCCTTGGTATCTTTGAACTTATGAAAGGATAACTATCATAATGCTTCACCTTTCCCATGATCAAAGAATAGAAGAGAAACTAGGTTTAAGTATTGAGGGCTAGAAGGGTTTGAAAATGAAGGAAGAAAGTTCTAAGGTTCACAAGGGTTTGATGTTTTCATATAAAGACTGATTTACTCTCTCTATCTCTATCTCTATTTCAAGATATATGAAAGTTCACATAGATTTATGTGAAAATTAATCATAAAAAATCAGTAGTGTGTCACTTTATGATATGTTGATAAATAAAATGTAAACATTAAATACACAATTAGAAAAAAAATTATAAAACTTGGCTAAAAAATATTTTTAGATAGAAAATTATAAATCAAATAATTAGAATAAAATAATTTAAAATCAAAAAAATACTAATTTAGTTTTTGATAAAATAAAATTGATCAGTGGTTTGTGGCTTATTAAAAATGTCTAATAATGGATTTTATGTATAAATGAATTCCAATAAGATATCTCTTTTTTTCAATGATCTCATAGGAAGTAATTCCTTAAATATATTTGATTTGTTTATGAATGGTTTATTATATTTTTTGAAATGTTTATAGAACTTTTGTTATTAAATTTTATTTTTATATAATCAAAATTAAATCCAAAATCTATGAAGGTGTGTTTCAACTACAAAACTTGTGCATAGAAACAACCAGTTATAATATATTTATCTTCTACGGTTGATAATGCAACAGAGTATTGTTTCTCACTAGAACATGAAACTAAATATTTTACTATAAAGTGAAAGGTTTCTAATGTACTATTTATATCTAGTCTAAACCCACCAAAATCATCATCATAATAATAAGTTAAATTAAATTCATAGGTTTTTAAAAAAAACAAAGATAAAAAAATTATTCCATTAAAATATCTAAAAAATGTTTTGGAAACAATCAAATGAGATTATTTTGGGTTTGATTAAAAATGATCACAAATACATACTGAAAACATAGTTTTCAGTATACTTATATTGATATAAAGTAAGATATCAATTATTCCTCTATATATCTTGTCTTAAATTGGTTTTCTAACTTCAACCAAGTCAAGATTAATATTGTAACTCATAGGAATTGAAAAATTCCCACTGCATTCAAGTCAAAATCTTTTAAGTAAATCAAGTATATATTTTATTTTGTTTAAAATATTTCCAAAATCATTTTGATGAATTTTAAAACCAAGAAATTTTTTTAACTCACACATCATGCTCATTTCAAATTATTTTTTCATGATTTTAGAAAATTTATTACACATTTTTTGGATTTTTGAACCAAAAATAAAATCATCAGTATAAATATGTACGTGTAAATTATCTTTTGATTATTATTTTTTTTTTTAAATATTGGGGTCTTCCAATCCCATATTAAAACCATTTTATAAAATAAAATAACTTAATCATTCATATTGACCTCTAAGTGATTGTTTAAGGCCATACAAAACTTTAGTGAGTTTAAAAATAGAATTTTGAAAATGAGGGTATTTAAAAATAAGAGGTTGTTTAACATAAACTAACTCCATTAACAAATACATTTATAAAATCATATTTCACATCCATGTGAAATTCATATGATATGAATATGCTAAAATTATTCTAATTTATTATAATCTAGAAACATGTAAAAATGTTTCCTCATAATCCATTCCTTATTATTGATTATAATATTTAGAAATTGATCTAGCCTTATTTCTATTGAACACACCTTGATCATCCTGTTTGTTCCAAAATACTCACTTAGTTACAGTAATATTACTTTTATAGAGTATATCAACTAATTCACATATGTTGTTCCTCTTGAACTATTTTAGTGCTTATTACATGAAAACAACCCAATTTTCATTATATAATTCTTATTATGTGGTTTTAGGATCTAGCTGATAAAGAAAGGAAGAAACATTATCAAAGTTTCCAATACTAATTCTATTCCGAAAACATATATTTGGGTTTCATATAACAATTTATAAGGGATATCCCTTAAGGTTTATAGTTTGTCTAGGTGCTACACTTTCTATTCCTTAAGAATCAATCCCTTCAGGTCTAGATTATTCTTGATCATATTCTAAAACATCATACTTTTTGTCATTAAATAGAGGTTAAAGTTTTAGGTTATCCATAGAATAACTTAAGTAATCAATTTTATTCTTTTTGTGATCAAAAGTATCACTTTCATCAAATTTAACATGAGTATATTCTTTAAATACCTTCAAATTCTTATTAAAAACTTGATAGATTTTAGAAGTAGTAGAATAACCTAGGATGATTCCTTCATCATCCATTATATTGAACATACCTATATTGTATTTGGTGTTAAATATATAAACATTAAATCTAAAAATTTTAAAGTAACCAACCTTTGGTTTCCTATTATTCCATATCTAATAGGGTGTTTTCTTCAAGATAGGACTTAATATATCTCTATTAATGACATAAAATTATGTATTAATAGATTAATTCCATAATTTATTGGGAATGTTTTATTCACATGACATATTTCTATAAATTTCATTCAAATTCCTATTTATCCTTTCAATAACTTCATTCTATTGAGGTGTTCTAGGAGAAAAAAAGATGTGTTTAATGCCATTTTTTTAAAAAATGAATTAAATTAATGATTCACCTACTCTCCCCCATGCTCACTCCTTAAAGTTGAAATTTTTTAATCTTTTTCATTTTAAAAAAGTTTGTAAAAATTAATAAGCACATAATAGTATTAACTCTTAAGTATTAAAAAGTAAACCAAAATAAATCAAGATAAATCATCAACTAAAACATAAAAAAAAAATTATTACTTAGGCTTGTAGCTCCCAAGGGTAAAAATATATCCATGTGAATAAGTTCAAGTGGTATGGATGAAGCAACTTCCTTAAATGACATAAAATATGATTTGTGTTTCTTTTCCATTTACCATGCATCATGTAACTTCTTTTTTTTCAAATTTGAGTTTAGGAAAATTATAAATAAAATTTATTTAGGATAACTTTCTCAAGGAATAAACATTACAATGTTCAAGTATTCTATAGAAATTCTAGTATTCGTTTATTTAATCATTAAAATAGTGTACATTTTTTCAATATAAGGAATTGAAATCTAAGTAATATACATTTTCAGTTTTTGTAGATTTAGATCTAAGGTAGTTTTCTATAAAAATGAAATATAAATTATTAGAAAATTAAATAAAATATTCATCATCACAAATATAAGAAATAATTATTTGGTTATACTTTAATCCTTACACGTATATAACCTTGTTTATGAGGACTAAATTTGGGTTTCCAAATTACTTTACTCTAAATATCATTCATTTTTCATTATCATCAAAAGTGAAATATCCTCTATCAATCTTATATAATGAGTGAAATTTTTAAAAATATCCACTCATATGTCTTTATTATCCACTTTCCATATACCACTTCTCATTTTTTTTCTTATAATATTTTTCCCAAAAAAATATCAAACAAGAATTTTTTTTGGTACCCATATACTCTTAGGCCCTACAGTTTTACAACCAAGGATTCTGAAATCTAAATCTATTTGTGCTATTTAGAAATTAGAGCATTGAACTTAGAAATATTTTTTGAAATAAAGTATTTTTAATTATAAAAAATTGAGGACTTTTTAGACTATAAATGTTGGCATAATTTACATTATCACTATAGTAAAAATAGAAAACTTTAGGTATAATTTTTTTCTTATAACTAGACACAAAATAATTTCTATATATCTTAGGTTTATCTCTATTACTACCTACACCAAATTATTTTCTATTTTCTTTGTTCTTGACAAGTATTTTTTTAAGATACTCCTCCCACTTATTAAAAATATCAGTATCATCTTTAAAAGACTGTACCTCATTTTTTAAGCTTTTAATTTTACCATCGTGATCATCAAAATTGAGAACATGTTTTTCTAGTATTATTTTTAAATATAAAATATGTTTATTTAAATCATATTTTTCACTTGTTATATTATCATAAGATTTTATAATATCTTTGTTCTTATTTTTAAGGATTTCATATTTATCTTCCATCATAATAAAATATTAATTTAATTATTCAAAAGATAATTTTTTAGTTTCAAAATAAAATTCATGCTTGAAGGAATAAAAAGAACTTACCTCTAGTTCTTGAGCCATAAAACACATATTCGATTTTTGATTTGAGAGTTCATATTCAGATTCATAAGATGAGTTATTACTAGAATATTTTGAAGAGATCTGGGTAGACTTTATGGCTCTCTTTACTTTCTTCTTATGGTAAACCTTTTTAAAGAACTTATTTTCAGACTTTTTATTGTCATTAAATTGAGGTCAGTCTAGCTTGATAAGTATAAGATTATTATACTCATATCATCTGACTTATCTGGTATTTCTATCAAACTTATTATACTTGTTAAAGGATTTATTGAATCATCTTATCTTATTATATAACTTTTTAAACTTCTTAGAAAATTGAGGAATCTACCCATCATAATAAAAAAATTGAATCTTTTACACTTAATGAGTTAAATATAGATAATTATTTTTATTTATTTTCTTCCTTTGAAGTATAATCTTTCAAAGTATCATTTTCCATCTTAAATATATTATGCTCTCCAACCTCGCCTTCCATTTCAGCGTCACACGTCATTAGTGTTACAATATGATATGTTATTTTGAAATATTTCATAGCAATAGATTCCCTAATGGTAGATGAAATTCCACTCCATTTGGATTGAAGAACTCTGAGAACTTTAAGATATTTATCTGGTTCAGAAACATGAGTTCATAAAGTATCCACATTATTTATAATTTCAATTAGTCTTCCATTCATATGAGTGATTATCTTACCATAAATCATTATAAATGTGTCAAAATTTATTTTTTAGTATTTTACCTAAGCTATGTTATATTATTAGTACCTTCATAATATACCAATATATTTGTCCACGTTTCATATGTTATAGAGTGTTGAGAAAATATATTTAACTCATCTGGATAAAGTCCACATTTTATAGCGTTCATGGATTTTTAATTCAAATAATAATTAGATTTTGTAGTGGAATCCCATGTATTGGGTTCATTATTTGGGATTTTATAGGGATTAACAGCCTTCAGATAAACTTTTTGACCAATATTTTTCAAATATATAATCATTTTATTCATCTAATATCCATAGTTTTCTCCATTGAAATAGGGTTCTCAAAACATAGGCATTGCCTCTCTATTTTCAACCATTGAAACCATTTGAATATGATATTTATGACTTCAACTTTTTAGAGATGATAACTCAAAAGACTCTTACTTTGATGCCAATTATTGGTCAGATAAGTTTTTTACAATGACTCAAGGGTAGGGGTGAATTGAGTTCTTATAATTTTCTTCAAATAAAACCACCCTCTCTTTAATAATCAAATATTATGATCTTATATTATTATGAATTCATAAAAAAATAAAAAATAGTATGGGATAGATATAACATAGAGGATTTATTGTGGTTTAGGAAACAATAATCCCCTAATCTACTCCACCAACACTCTACTCCATGATTTTGGTGATTTTCACTAGACCATTCCTTTTTTAGGGATTTCCGAGTTGAGTGCAAGCAGTTGTCACTTGGTATAAAGGTCTAAGAGATTTTAACTAGGATCTCATTTTATAAGTCATATTTATGGTCTTGGTATACATGAAAACAATGAGTTCATATAATTACAATGATGAAAAATAAATATTGATATTGGTTTAGAACATAGTTTCAAACAAAAACTAACAGATGAATAAGAAAAATCCAGAGAGATGGTATATCTTCAAAGAGTATCTCTGGTGGTTCTTTGATTTCAAATTATAATCTTGTAATCAAATAAATAAATATGATAAATAAATTATAATACATAAGATAAAATACTATGTGGGATAGTCTTTATGTGTCTCTTATGTCTTTATTTTTAGGAATTTATGTTTTTTCATTTTTAAATCTCCTCTTTTTTAATTTTAACTAATCACACTTATTAATCCAATGGTTAAGAGAGATAATCCTTTTGGAATCTGAAGTGATGGTGTCTTAATTATATTGTGTTATTCTTTTCTAAATATATAATGAATATAGATAGAAGTTGTATATTGTGTCTTTATTGGATATTTACATTATTGGAAAAAAGTGCTTTTCCCCAATCAATCTTTCCTTATTTAGAAAAAATATTTTCTGATACTCATGAAATTATAAGTTAGATTTTAAAAGGATAAATTAATGGAAAATAATATATTCAAATGATACTATAACTCTAATTATAGAAAAATGATCATTTGTAAGAAAATTTGGTTTGCGTAAGATAATTTTCTAGAAGTACTATTATCGTAAGATAATTCCACCGATGTAAGATAAAACAACTTCTGTAAGATAAAATACTTACCAAATCTTTTATTTCTTCAACACATAATATAATTTACTTATTAATTTCATTTTCATAAGATAGATTTATTTAGTGCAAACTGAAATTTAGTGCAATCTATGAGTTTATTCCTAAGAAAGTTCTTTGACATGTAAGATAAATTTAGGTGTGTAAGAGAAATTCCTTAAGAAATTTTTTTATGAAAAATAAAAGAATTAAAATGAGTTAAGAATAAGATATATTATCTTAAAAGACATAAGATAATCATATCATTAAAATAAATGAGTATTTTTTTAGCATCAAAATATAGATGAGTTTATAAGATAGTGTGGATCAACATGAGTCTATCCAACAATACTATCCCAAAAAAGGTACATGTGGGTTGTACTTAACTGGTAAAAGGTAGGGGAATTGGTTTTTTCTTATTCTGATGAAATGTGGGTTTAGTTTCTTCCAACACCTCAAAAGGAAACTAGTTGGGTTGTGACTCTAGGTGAGAGAAATTAAAACTTGGTTTGTGCCTCCATGGTTTAAAAAATTCAATGTAAAGATTTTGAAACCCTATAAAAAGTTAAATATTTTATTATAGTGAGTGTAATTTATATCTATGTTTGAGATAAGTAAAGATTATATTAATATCATTTATATCCAAACAACTATAAAAATATTTATGTTTATTTCATTTATATTTCCACTATATTGATATTTAACTTTGATAGTATTTATTAAATTATATTTAAAATAGTCAATTAACCCCCCCCCCCCCTCTTGACTATTCATTCATCCTCATATTGGGACCTGAAAATTTGTATCAAAGATTGAACCATAGATTTAGAATTTTTATATTTATTTATGATAATCAAATTGTGACTTAATCATCAAGGGGAAAATTTTGTTTGAGATGGTATGAATAATTTAAAACAATGGTTGGACTCCTCAATGAACTCCATTATTTGAAGGAACAAATTATGGATATCGGCAGTCTTTTATGGAATATTTTCTTAATAAATTAAGCATTGATAGTTGTAATATCATGATAAAACCATAAAAACTTCTTGAAGTTGATTTTTAATCTTCAACTGTTAATGGTGTTGTTAGATATATCTTAAATTACAAGGTAATAAACCATTATATTTTGAAATAGGTAAAATTTTTTGTAATCATGTTTCTATATGTAAAAAAGCTCGTGAAATTTGGAAAATAATTCAAGTTACTCATCTTTGTTTAGATAAGTTTATAAGAACTAAATTAGGCATGCTAAGAGATGATTAATGAGAATTTAAAATGGTAGAAGAAGAAATAGTTAATCAAATATTTTATAGATTTACAATTATTGTAAATGGAATTAGTTTTTTAGGAGAAACATTATATAATTCAATTTTTGTCAAAAAAAAATTAAGATGTTTATTAAATAAATGTAATGATAATAAAGTATCAATTGATAAAATCAAAAAAAATAAAATAATAAAATTTATATGTACTTATTGTATCTCTTTTGAAATATGAACTAGAACTCAAAAATATTACTTAAGAATTGATTTTGAAAAATAAATTTATTTATTTTAAATCAAATTTTACTACTTACTCTTTTGACTCTGAGATACAGTCTAATGAAAGAGATGGTTTTTATCATGCAGAAAAGAGAGGATATAGAAATAAGAAAAAATACTCCATGATATTTGGAAAGGATAATCCTTAAAATTAGTACATGTAACGCCCCGACCCCAAAATCCCAGAGTTCGTGCATTGTTTTAATACATTGGCATGATTACAAGGAATCAAGTCCCGAAATACCGATAGTTTAGCGGTCTTGGAAAATAGATTACATACATGAACGTTACATTACAATTAGAAAATAAAACAAAACATAAATGATCCTTTGAGAATTCCATTAATCCTCTAGATTAACCTTTCTTATCAATCATAATACACTTCTTGTAATCCTGGGAAAATAAAACATAAGAAAGGGGTGAGCTTAAATGCTCAGTAAGGGTAATAAATACAGTTGAAGATAACATAAACATTGGGCGTGGTGAATAATTTAAAACACGTGCCTTTACAAAGAATAAAAATGAACACTTTTTGGTAGGAATATGGGATGAGTAAATAATTCCATAATAAAACATAGTCATGTGTATTCTACTAGTCTAATAATCACATAAATCATCAATAATTTTTTCATAATGAGGGAATGTATAATGCGCACATGAGCCTCATCCTAGTTGGTGAGAACTCTTAAGTGCATCCAGGTGACCCGGGATCAAATCCAGGTAGAGGCACAATTTCCATATATTGTAGCAGTACTGTAGTAGTACTATATCGGGACTATACAGTATTGTAGCAGGTACTGTAGCGAAAACTGTAGTAGGAACTGTTTGGCATTGTAGTAGCCGGTAATTTGCTTCTGTTTGGGCCTTCGGGCCACCGATTTGGTCCCCCGGTCCTCTAAATCCTTCAGGCCACCCAAGCCTTCGTTCCAGTAAGGCCTTCAGGCCACCTTAAGGCCTTCGGACCAGCTTTAGTGTAGATGTAAACCAGACAAACTACAAGGAACAAGATCTATAGGAGGATGAGCAAGAAGTTTTCACCACAATAGAGGCTACACGAATTGCAATAATGAGAGGGTATGGAACCTTCCATTGGAACAAGCATGTGCATGCATGGGATAGCCTAGACGAACAGTCATGCGAAGGTGGAGAGCTAATTTCATGATGAAGATGTTGGTAAGAGCAGTTCCAAGTAGTTAGTCTGGGTTGTATGTAATTTTTGAAGCCTACGGGCAATGAATTTCTCTAAGGCCTACAGGTATATGTAATACTTACGCCTACGGGCATTGTAAGGGTTACACCTCACACCTTGAAAGGTGGATTATTAAAATCAATAAAAAATGAAGGTCTTCAGGCCATTGGATGGAGTGAATGTATAATGTCGTACATTCTGAAATAATTTGTCAAGGCCACGACCAAGACGTCTAAAAATGATTAAGACCTTGGCCAAAACCATATATCAAATTTGGGAAAGGCCTTGGAAAATTCCATGTCTAATTCTCTCATGAGACCTACTAATGCACTGAGGAGTTATAGAAGGCTTCACCCATCACTTACTAAGTCCAATACATTCCTCATATGAAAAGGTTGAAACATAACATAAACATTCGTATTAAAACTAGCATATGAAATGTCAATACTTTAACCATAAACCATGAATGGTATAAAAATAACACATCCACAGTAAAATATATCACAAAACTTTCAATACAATATGGAAGATTTGAATCACAATAAATCAACTTCAAATAAGTTTAAAATCCATCAAAGGATGTTGACATAGATGAAAATGATTTGTAAAACTCTTTGAGAGAAATGTCCCTTTTTCGTGAAAACATTTAGAAGTAACACATTTATAAAGGAAGTTATTTAAAAGATATTTTTGAATCAAAGTGTCCCATACCACTTTGAAACTTCTGAAAAGAATTATCATTTCAAAACATTCATGTCCATATAAATAAATCCTTAAAATCATTTTGAAAACATAGATATTAATTAAAAGGATTTAGAAAGATAAATCATTAAAAATTTTAAAATGGTGATATAGTTAAATATAACCTCCCATAAAATCTTAAAAGATTAATTTTGAAAAAAAAATTATGAAATATGGGTATCGATGATAAATATGTCCCCGTAAATACTTACACATAAACAATCTCGGATAATAATGAGATTGAGGAAATAACCATTACCTTGCAATTTCCCTAGGTCGAGGGTACGTTTAACCTCTTGTATAATGACCATAGTATGTTATTAAATTATACCAGAATCATATTAATATTTATTATAACATACATGATTCTTTTATGACTTTATACTACCCATTTAATAATGATTTCCATGTTAAATTAACATTTTGGGTAACAATCTCTTTCTTTATCGTACGTGTTTTAACTTGTTATTCTTGATCGTATCATTTATATTATGATTTAAATACTTACATAATATAAAACTTGATTTATATATCATATATATTTAGAATATAAATATTTATAATAGAAAGATATATGAAATGGGAGGCACCGTTTATGGAGACAGTAGGCCCTACGTGCGCATAAACGTTGTTTCTGTTTTCATATCTTATTGAAAGGAAGTAAGGGAATAAGATATATGTAAGTACATACATATATACATATATATCTTCAGTATAATTATTATGTAATATATTAAATACTTATTAACAATATATATTTTTATAATCATCATTCAATGGTGAACGTGGGAATTAATCTCATCGCGTCGTGGAGACAGTAATCCGTACGTATGCACAAGCGACAATATCATTATATTGATGTGAAATAGTATGTAATTGGATGGTATATCATATATAAATAATCATTACCATGTTATATTTATTATTTATATAATTTATAATCATTATTATACCCATCCAAATAATGAAGTGTTTGAATAACAAACTACTCCACGGCATGGAGATGGTAAGTCGTACGTATTCACATACGGTAACTTTGTCATTTATAGGATGGATAGAATAACGAATATGGTTGTACCATATTTATAGTAACATCACAGTATGTATTAGGTACTGTATTTATTATTTTAGAATTGAAAACACAAAGAAAGAGGAAGTTGAAGATGAAAAGAACTTGAAAGAGGTGATGAAATATTTACCTCTTCTTCGGGTTCTTCCTTTTGATTTGATCAAAAGGTATCATTAGGTTGGATTTCTGACGAAGTAAGGCCTGTAGGATGAAGGGAGGAAAGTTGGGAAGAAATTTGGGCAATTTTTGTCTGAGACAAATGGATTTGGAGGTGTTAAATTAAGAGAAGGGGAAGTACCCTTTTATAAGAGATGTAAGGGTCACTTTAGGAAAAGCATGAAATATTATTTTATAATAAAATAATTTTCGGTTTCTAATGAACCCAAAATGATTTATTTCAAGAAAAAGTTGGGGATAGTTTTACAACCTCTCGACCAATAGGTTTTAGACAGGTTTAGGTCACCATATTAACCTTATCTTTTATATTTAACTCTTAGTTAAATAGTTTGACATTTACTATGTCTCTTTGTATTTTTATATTATATTGTTAATAAACTTACTATAACAATCCAAGAGAACCCCAAGTGGTTCATTATTAATATATATAATATTATTTAAACCCTTTGTATGAACCTTATATTTTTGTAAATATTATATCAACCAATAATATAGTATTTGTTTTAAAAATTAATTTATGTCAATTTTGACACTATTTAGAATTTTGTTTTTGTGAAAGTTATAAAAACTTTATCACTTGGAACAAAATTTATCTAATAAAACCTAACATGTCATATTAATCTAGAAAATTCTTTGATGTCATCAAAACTTTTAAATTATATTTATTTTAATATTTATAATATAAACTATTTTAATATTTCATTAAGAAGGTAATTATCTCATCATCATTGTGTCATAAATAAATTTAATTATTTAATATCTAAAAATTATAAATAAAATACCATTATGTATGAAATCTTTTTATATTTATAATTAATATTTATAGTGGAATTTATCTTATGTATAACCCTATATTAAAAATGGTTTAGTTAATAAACTTTGAATTTAACACTTTTAACTCTTCTTTAAATAAAATAATAATAAATGTCCTGATCTAATCCAAGTGGACCTAAAGGATCATATTTTATTACTATGGTTGTTTTTGGTCCAATTATACTTATAAAATAGAATTAGGATATGTTTTAGGGTAATTATAATATCATTTTTACTTTTAATTAACCTATTTACTTTTAAACGTGGTAAATAAAAGTCAAAAGTTACTATTCACCAAAAATTATTTTCATCTTATTTTATCACATTTTACTTACTAATTTCAATAATATATCTAGAATTTTTGAAATTTAACTCATAGAAGTGGTAAAATTAAGTTTTATGCAAATTTGAAAATGCTTCTAGAAGATGGATAAAAACGTTAAAAAGTTCAACAAAATTTTATACATCTAATTTTATTATAAAATGAATCCAATGAATTAAATTGAAATTATATAGGTATTGTATATATTTTTACTTAAATTAAATTTAAATAAAACAAATAATTATTTAAATAAAAAGTTGATTTTAAATAATAACGTAGTGTTTTTCACTATTCATCCAAAATTGAAAGTTTTCAGAAAAATACCAAAAATTCACCCTAAGTTAATTTTGAAATTCTGAATTCAAAAATGAAGTCTATTTTACCAAATTAAAAACATATAAGTTGCATTTATTAATTTAAAATTAATTCCCGTTGTCAAAACCAAAAAGCGGGTTTTAAAAAAGTAAAAACTATCAAAATATTGACATGTGTTTATGTCAAATTTAAATGTAAAATTACTTATAATTACCTAAATTGTATTAAATGATAATAATATAATATAATTATACTTCAAAAACTTTCAAATTCATAAATTAACACTATAAATTATTTCGATTAAAAAAGTTGTTTTCAATTAAAACATAGTATTTTTCACTATTCGTCAAAATATGAAAGTTTTCAAAAAAGTACCAAAAATTTATCCAAACTAAATTTTTATATCCCACTTCTAAAGAATAATTTAATTTCATTAAATTGAATATATAAAAGTGTCAAATATTGGTTTTAAAAAGGGTTCTCCATTAAAAGGCGATAAAATTGCATTTTTTGAAAAATACTTCTTTTATCTGAAAAAACGAATTTGTTCATATATTATGTCTAAGAAACAAATAATATTAATGTTAAAATTATATAGAGTATATAAGATTCAAAATGCAGTTAATACTATTCATAACCGCTTTTTTAACATCCAGTTTGGTAAGTTGTGGTGTGCTCGAACTCAGTGTTGTGTGTAGCGCAAGCTATTGAATTACTTTAATGAGATAACGTACTATGAAATCTTGGGGTGTTACATTCTACCCTCCTTCAATAAATTGCTTCCTCGCAATTTAAAATTGTTATTTGAAACTAAAAGGTTAAAAATAGAAAAATACCTTGTGGAAAACCCACATCGAAAATTGGGTTAATAAAATTTAGTCTTAATAAGAGGGACAGGAAATGAAAAAGTCACCACCAAATTATGATCTCGATTTGGAGAAAATTAGTCGCAATTAGAGACACATAATTGGAGGAAAAATGTAAATATTTATAAGGAGTAATTGAGGTCATCAATCACAAATAAGTGTAAAATTGAAGGCCTTAAATCCATCAATTTATGATGATTTAAAATATCGTTAGTTCAACAAAACATAAGGTATTAGAATAACACATTTTTGGTTTTAATATCCCTTATCTAAAGTTTAATAATTAATTTATTCATAGAATAAGAGGAAAAAAATATAATTGAAAAGTATAGTTTCATTCCTCAACTAATTCCTACCACAAAATCATCTTTCACTCCAAAATATAATAGAATTTAAAAATATTTTATTTATCCTAATCGTATAGGGTTCAAAAAATAATGAATTTATTATTCATTTTTCAAACTATTTTAAAAAACTACATTATATAAACCAGAAAATCAGGTATTCCAGTGGTAAATGATCCCCCCTTGTCACCCTACGGTTGTGGGTTCAAGTCTCACAGCCTTGCCGAACGCGACGGGATGTCGCCCGACCTCCGGGCGGGTTGTCCTTTTTATGACAATCCAAAAATAATCTCAAGAAATCATTTAACCTTAACAATAGTATCCAATGTCAAACTTAATAGATTCCAACCTTTAGACTTATCCAAAATACTTCTGTCCAAACTCACTGTCCAAAATTTATTAGGAAGTTAAACACAATGAAGATCCTTTTTTCCATGTAATAACATGTGAATGCCTTCATCATATATTATTTTAAAACACTATAAAACCCTAAATTTCCATAAAACCTTATAGATTACATTCATGCTCCCATAATCTATATAGAATACTGGATATACTCCTTCTATCTAAAAATTTTTTAAACTCCAATAATGATGTAATATACAAATCATTCATCAGTTTTAAGGTAGTCAATAATATCCAATATAATTTATCCAAATCAATCATAATTATTCCAAAATCACTACCCCAGTATCAAAACCATATTATGGTTTCTATTTCTCTCAACCATATATTTTCCAAAAAAAATTAACCTACTATTGAGTCACTTTTCTTGGTTCCACACAATCTCAAGTCCTTGATAAAATAGTACTGTAGTACAATCCTTTTATACTCTATAATTCTCATCATTAACACAATACTCAAATGAAACAATAACAACATAAGAAATATAATCATTCCTCTTCATCTTCGGTAGTATCATAACTTGATTATTATCTAATAGCAGCATTTTGGGTATACTCTGATGATTTGGACATTGCTTCCTGTAGTGTCCCAACTCCTTGTAGATGAAGCATTGTATATTTGAAACCTTTTTTACCCTTGAAATCACATACTTGGTGTCCTTTTTCTCCACACGTATAACAAACTCCCATTCCCTTCAAGCATTTACCAAGGTGATTATTTCTATAGTTATCGCGAATGGGAAAATACTTCTTTCCCCTCTTCCCTTTATCCATTTTTATCTCTTCCATCCTTTTATTATCTTACTTCCCTATAAATACATAGGAATCAGAGAATACTTTACTTATCATATTAACACATGATACTATTTCTTCATATGATGAGAATACATGGGAGAGTATTTCCCTTTTAAATGTTGGCTTAATACCATGAAATATATGATCCTTCTTAATCTCTTGATCATTTGTATTGCTAGAATTCTCATTCCTTCTACTAGGCGCCATTTCTAAACAATATAATACACTATGATAGTTTCTGAATCTCAATGCATATTTCCAAACTTGTAAAATACCTAACATAAATTCAAAAAATTATGAATATAATCTATAATCATAAAATGTTTTCTTTGAGGAAGTATTTACTCCTAAATCCTTCCTAACAGATTATAATGAAAATGTGAATTATCCTAAGCATATCCCCCAGGAGTATCGTAACCAAGAGTGCTTCAAGGCCTGTTGTCGTGTACTAGGATACCCCAGGTCAAGCCCTAAACTCTTTGTTGGAGTTTTCACTCCTAAGTACATATGTGCCAGAGCCACCTCTACTTGCTCGTATCCAGACAGGGATGTATTGCTTGGAAAATACACAAAATCTCTACATTACCAAAATTCTAGGAAGTTCTTCTATACTAATCCTAAAATTCTATCTAAGGGTAATGTTCTCTAATCAGAGTTTATCTAAATCTATTTCCAAGTTTTTTGTTAAACTTCCTCTGATACCAATTATAACATCCCGACCCCAGAAGCCCAGATTTAGGGCATTATTTTACAACATTGGCATGATTACAAGGAATAAAGTCCTGAAAGACTGATAGTTTAGCGGTCTTGGAAAATATATTCATACATGAACTTTACATTGCACATTAGAAAATAAAACATAACATAAATGATCCTTTTAGAATTCCATTAATCCCCTAGATTAACCTTTCTTATCAATCATAATACACTTCTTATAATCCTGGGAAAATAAAACATAAGAAAGGGGTGATCTCAAATGCTCAGTAACGGTAAGCAATACAGTGGAAGATAACATAAACATTATACATGGTAAATAACTTAAAACACATGCCTTTAAAAATAATAAAAATGAAAACTTTATGGTAGTAATATGAGATGAGTAAATAATACCACAATAAAACATAGTCATGGATATTATACTAGTTGAATAACCACACAAACCATCAATAATATTTTCATAATGATGGAAGGTATAATGTCGAACATTCTGAAACAATTTTTCAAGGCCTCATCCAAGATGTCTAAAAATGATTTAGGCCTCACCCAAAACCATATATCAAATTTGGGAAAGGCCTCAGTCAATTCCACATATAATTGTCTCATGAGACCTACCTATTCATCAAGGAGCTATATCAGGCTCCACCCGTCACTTACTAAGTCCAATACATTTCTCATATGAAAAGGTTAAAACATAACATAAACATTCGTATTAAAACTAGCATAAAATTTGTCAATACTTTAACCATAAACCATGAATGGTATAAAAATAACATATCCACGGTCAAATATATCACAAAACTTTCAATACAATATGGAAGATTTGAATCATAATAAATCAACTTCAAACAAGTTTAAAATCCATCAAAGGATGGTGACATAGATTAAAATGATTTGTAAAACTCTTTGAGAGAAATATCCCTTTTTAATGAAAACATTTAGAAGTCACACATTTATAAAGGAAGTAAATTAAAATAGATTTTTGAATCAAATTAACCCATACCACTTTGAAACTTTTGAAAATAATTATCATTTCAAAACATTCATGTCCATATAAATAAATCCTTAAAATCATTTTGAAAACACAGACATTAATTAAAAGGATTTAGAAAGATAAATCTTTAAAGTATTTAAAATAATGATCTAGTTAAATAGACCCTCCCATAAAACCTTAAAATATTCCTTTTGAAAACATTTTCATGAAATATGGGTATCGATGATAAATATGTCCCAGTAAATACTTACACATAAATAATCTCGGATAATAATGAGATTGAGGAAATAACCCTTACCTTGAACTTTCCTTTGGTCGAGGGTATGTTTAACCTACTTTATAATGACCATAATATGTTATTAAATTATAACATAACCATATTCATATTTATTATATCATACATGATTATTTTATGACTTTATACTACCCATTTAATAATTATTTCCATGTTAAATTAACATTTTGGGTAATAATCGCTTTCTTTATCGTACGTGTTTTAACTTGTTATTCTTGATCATATCATTTAGATCATGATTTAAATAATTAAATAATATAAAACTTTATTTATATATCATATATATTTAGAATATAAATATTTATAATAGATATATATATGAAATGGAAGGCACCGTTTATGAAGATGGTAGGTCGTATGTACGCATAAACGTTGTTTCCGTTTTCATATCGTATTGAATGGAAGTAAGTGAATATGATATATGTAAGTACATAAATATATACATATATATCTCCAGTAGAATAATTATTTCATATATTACATACTTATTAATAATATATATTTTTATAATCATCGTTGAATGGTGAATGTGGGAATGAATCTCATCGCGTCGTGGAGACAGTAATCCGTACGTACGCACGAGTGAAAATATCATTATATTGATGGTAAAATCATATGTAATTGGATGTTATATCACATATACATAATCATTAAAATTTTATATTTATTATTTACATCAGTTATACTCATTATTATACCCATCCAAATAATGAAGTGTTTGAATAAAAAACTACACCACGATGTGGAGACAGTAAGCCATACGTACGCACGTATCGTGATTTTGTCATTTATAGGATGGATAGAATAACGAATATGCTTGTACCATATTTATAGTAACATGATATTATGTATGAGGTACTGGAGTTATTATTTTATAATGGAAACCACAAAGAAAGAGGAAGTGGAAGAAGAAAAGAACTTGAAAGAGGTGATGAAATATTTACCTCTTCTTCATATTCTTCCTTTTGATTTGATCTAAATGGATCCTTAGGTTAGCTTTATGACTAAATTAATTCCTCTAGGATGAAGGGAGGAAAGTTGAGAGGATATTTGGGCAGGTTTTGGCCGATCAAAATGGCTTTGGAGGTGTGAAATTAAGAGAAGGGGAAGTACCCTTTTATAAGAGATGTGAGGGTCACTTTAGGAAAAGCATGAAATATCATTTTATAATAAAATAATTTTCGGTTTCTAATGGCTCCAAAATGATTTATTTATAGGATAAGGTAGTTATGGGTCGAAAACCTCTCAAACAATGGGTTTTAGATAGGTTTAGGTTAACATATTAACCTTATCTTTTATATTTAACTCTTAGTTAAATAGTTGGACATTTACAATGTCTCTTTGTATTTTTATATTATATGGTTAATAAACTTACTATAACAAGCCAAGTGAACCCCAAGTGGTTCATTATTAATATATATAATATTATTTAAGCCTTTTGGCTGAACCTTAGATTTTTGGTAATATTATATCAACCAATAATATAGTATTTTTTTTAAAAATTAATTTATGTCAATTTTGACACTATTTGGTATTTTATTTTTGTGAAAGTCATAACAACCTTATCACTTAGAAAAAAAATTATCTAATCAAACATAAAATTTCATATTAACCTATAAAATTCTTTTATGTCATCAAAACTTTTAAATTATATTTATTTTAATATTTATAATATAAACTATTTTAATATTTCATTAAGAAGGTAATTATTGCATCATCATTGTGTCATAAATAAATTTAATTATTTAATATCTAAAAATTATAAATAAAATACCATTATGTATAAAATATTTTAATCTTTCTAATTAATATATATATTTGAATTTATCTTATGTATAACCCTACATTAAAAATGATTTAGTTAATAAACTTTCAATTTAACACTTTTAACTCTTCTTTAAATAAAATAATAATAAATTTCCTAATCTAATCCAAGTGGACCTAAAGGAACATATTTTATTCCTAAGGTTTTTTTTCTAATTGTACTTATCCAATAGAATTATGAAATGTTTTAGGGTAATTATAAGATCATTTTTACCTTTAATTATCCTATTTACTTTTAACCGTGGAAAATAAAAGTCAAAAGTTACTATTCACCAAAAAAATATTTTCATCTTATTGAATCAAATTTTACTTACTGATTTCAACCGTGCCTCTTGGATTTTTGAAATTAAACTCATATAAGTGGTAAAAGTAAGTTTTATGTAAATTTGAAAATGCTCCTAGAAGGTGGGTAAAAAACGTTAAAAAGTTCAACAAACTTTTATACATCTAATTTTATTATAAAATGACTCCAATAAATTACATTGAACTTATATAGGTATTATATATTTTTTTGACTTAAATTAAATTTAAATAAAATAAATAATTATTTAAATAAAAAGTTAGTTTTAAATAACAACGTAGTGTTTTTCACTATTCATTAAAATTTGAAAGTTTTCAGAAAAATACCAAAAATTAACCCTAAGATAATTTTGATATTCTGAATTCAAAATTTAAGTCTATTTTACCAAATTAAAAACATAGAAGTTTCATTTATTAATTAAAAATTAATTCACGTTGTCAAAACCAAAAAGTGGGTTTTAAAAAGTAAAAACTATCAAAAGGTTGACATGTGTTTATGTCAAATTTAAATGTGAAATCCCTTATAATGATCTACATTATATTAAATGATAAAAATATAATCTAATTATACTTTAAAACCATTCATATTCGTAATTTAACACTATAAATTATTTCGATTAAAAAAGTTGTTTTCAATTAAAACATAGTATTTTTCACTATACATCAAAATATGAAAGTTATCAGAAAAGTACCAAAAATTTATCAAAACTAAATTTTTATGTCCTGTTTCTAAAGAAGAATTTTATTTCATTATATTGAATATATAAAAGTGTTAAATATTGGTTTTAAAAAGGGTTCGCCATTAAAAGACTATAAAATTGCATTTTTTGAAGAATACTTCTTTTATCTGAAAAAATGAATTTGTTCTTATATTATGTCTAAGAAACACATAATATGGATATTAAAATTATATAGAGTATATAAGATTAATTTTTAGTTAATAATATTCATAAACGCTTTTTGAACGACGAGTTTGGTAAGTTGTGGTGCGCTCGAACTCGGTGTTGCATGTAGCGCAAGCTATTGAATTACATTAATGAGATATCATACTATGAAATCTTGGGGTGTTACATTCTCCCCTCCTTAAATAAATTAGGTCCTCAAAATTTGAAATTGTTCTTCAAAAATAAAATTTTAAAAATAGAAAAATACCTTTGTGGAAAACCCACATCAGAAATTGGCTTAATAAAATTTAGTCTTAATAAGAGAGAAAGGGAATGAAAAAGTCACCACCAAATTATGATCTCGATTAGGAGAACATTGGTGGAAATTAGAGAAACATAATTGGAGGAAAAACATAAATATTTATAGGGAGTAATTGAGGTCATCAATCACAAACAAGTGAAAAATTGAGGGCCTCAAAGCCATCAATCTATGATGAATTAAAATATCATTAGTTCAACAAAACATAAGGTAATAGGATAACACATATTTGGTTTTAAGATCCCTTCCCTAAAGTTTAAGAATTAATTTATTTATAGAATAATAAGGAAAAAAATATGCTTGACACATAGAGTTTCATCCCTCAACTAATTCCTACCACAAAGTCATCTTTCACTCCAAAAGATAATAGAATTCAAAAATATTCTATATATCCTAATTTTATAGGCTTCAAAAAATAATGAATTTATAATTCATTTTTCAGAATATTTAAAAAAAAATTACATTATACAAACCAGTATATCACGTATTCCAGTGGTAAATTATCCACCATTGTCGTCCTTCAGTTGTGGGTTCAAGTCTTGCAGCCTTTCTGGACACGACAGGTTGTTGCCCAACCTCCGGGTTATCCTTTTTATGATAATCCAAAAATAATCTCAATAAATCAGTTAACTTTAACAATAGTATCCAATGTCAAACTTAATCGATTACAACCTTTAGACTTATCTAAAAAACTTCTATCCAAACTCACAATCCAAAATTTATAAGGAAGTTAAATACAATGAAGATCCTTTTTCCATGTGATAACATGTGAATACCTTCATCATGTATTCTTTTAAAACACTATAACACTCTGAATTACCATAAAACCTTATTGATTACATTCATGCTCCCTTATTCCATATAGAATACTGGATATACTCTTTCTATCCAAAAATGTTGTAAACTCTAACAATGATGGAATATACAAATCATTAATCAGTTTCAAGGTAGTCAAGAATATCCAATATAATTTATCCAAATCAATCATAATTATTCCAAAATCACTACCTCAGTATCAAAATCATATTATGGTTTATCTTTCTCTCAACCATATATTTTACAAAAAAAATTAACCTGCTATTGAGTCACTTTTCTTGGTTCCACACAATCTCAAGTTCTTAATGAAACAGTACTGTCGTACAATTATTTTATACTCAATAATTCTTATAACATGTACATAATTAATACAATACTCAAATGACACAATAACAACATAAGAAATCTAATCATTCATCTTCATCTTCTGTAGTATCATAACTTGATTATTATCTAATAGCATCATTTGGGGTATACTCTAATGATTTGGACATTGCTTCACATAGTGTTTCAACTCCTTGAAGATGAAGCATTGTAAATTTGAAACCTTTTTCTTACCCTTGAAATTACGTACTTGGTGTCCTTTTTCTCCACACTTATAACAAAATCTCATTCCATTCAATCATTTACCAAGGTGATACTTTCCACAGTTATCCCATATGGGAAAATATTTCTTTCCCCTCTTCCCTTTATCCATCTTTCTCTCTTCCATCCTTTTCTTCTCTTGCTTCCCTTTAAAGTCATAGGACTCAGATAATTCTTTACTTATCTTATTAAAACATGATTCTATTTCTTCATATGACAAGAATACATGGGAGAGTGTTTTCCTTTTGAATATTGGCCTAATAACATGAAAGATATGATCCTTCTTAATCTTTCGATCACGCGTATTGCTGGAATTCTCATTCCTTCTACTAGGCACCATTTCTAAAAAATGGAATACACTGGGTTAGTTTATGAATCAAAATGCATAATTACAAACTTGTAAAATACCTAAAATAAATTGAAAATATTATGAATATAATATATAATCATAAAATATTTTCTTTGAGGAAGTGTTTATGTGAATTATACTAAGCATATCCCATAGGAGTGTCATAACCAAGAGTGAGGAAAAGACCGTTTTCATGTACCAGGATACCTCGGGTCAAGCCCGAAACTCCTTGTCGGATTTTTCACTCCTAGGTATATCTGTGCCAGAGCCACATCTACCTACTCGTATCCATATAGGTATGTATTGCTTATAAAGTACACAAAATCTCTACATTACCAAAATTCTAGGAAGTTATTCTATATTAATCCTCAAAGTCTATCTTAGGGTAATGTTCTTTAATCAGATTTTATCTAATTCTATTTCCAAGGTTGTTTCTAAACATCCTCTTATACCAAATATAACTCCCCGACCCTAGAAGCCTAGATTTTGTGCATTATTTTAATACATTGGCATGATTACAAGGAATCAAGTCTAGAAAGACTGATATTTTAGCGGTCTTGGAAAATAGATTACATACATGAACGTTACATTACACATTAGAAAATAAAACACAACATAAATGATCCTTTGAGAATGCCATTAATCCCCTAGATTAACCTTTATAATCAATCATAATACACTTCTTGTAATCCTGGGAAAATAAAACATAAGAAAGGGGAGAGCTCAAACTCTTAGTAAGGGTAAGCAATACAGTGTAAGATAACATAAACATTAGGCATGGTGAATAATTTAAAACACATGCCTTTACAAATAATAAAAATGAAATCTTTATGGAAGGAATATTAGATGAGTAAATAATTCCATAATTAAAATATATTCATGATTATTCTACTAGTTGAATAACCGCATGAACCATCAATAATATTTTCATAATGAGGGAATGTATAAAGCCAGACATTTTGAAACACTTTTTCAAGGCCTCGGCCAAGACATCTAAAAATGATTAAGGTCTCAGCCAAAACCATATATCAAATTTGGGAAAGGCCTCGGCCAATTCAACATCTAATTGTCTCATGAAACCTACTTATGCACTGATGATCTATAGAGGGCTCCACCCGTCACTTACTAAGTCCAATACATTCCTAATTTGAAAAGGTTGAAACATAACATAAATATTCGTATTAAAACTAGCATACTAAATGTCAATTATTTAACTATAAACCATGAATGGTATAAAAATAACACATCCACAGTCAAATATATCACAAAACTTTCAATACAATATGGAAGATTTTAATCATAATAAATCAACTTCAAACAAGTTTAAAATCCATCAAAGGATGTTGACATAGATGAAAATAATTTGTAAAACTCTTTGAGAGAAATATCCCATTTTCATGAAAACATTTAAAAGTCACACATTTATAAAGGAAGTAATTTAAAAGAGATTTTTGGATCAAATTAACCCATACCACTTTGAAACTTTTGAAAAGAATTATCATTTCAAAACATTCATGTCCATATAAATAAATCCTTAAAATCATTTTGAAAACATAGACATTAATTAAAAGAATTTAGAAAGATAAATATTTAAAGTATTTAAAATAATGATCTAGTTAAATAGACCCTCCCATAAAACCTTAAAATATTCCTTTTGAAAACATTTTCAGGAAATATGGGTATTGATGATAAATATGTACCAGTAAATACTTACACATAAACAATCTCATATAATAATGAGATTGAGGAAATAACCCTTACCTTGCACTTTCCTTTGGTCTAGGGTATGTTTAACCTCCTTTATAATGACCATAATATGTTATTAAATTATACCAGAACCATATTAATATTTATTATATCATACATGATTATTTTATGACTTTATACTACCCATTTAATAATGATTTCCATGTTAAATTAACATTTTGGGTAATAATCGCTTTCTTTATCGTACGTGTTTTAACTTGTTATTCTTGATCATATCATTTAGATAATGATTTAAATAATTACATAATATAAAAATTTATTTATATATCATATATATTTAGAATATAAATTTTTATAATAGATATATATATGAAATGGAAGGCACCGTTTATGAAGATGGTAGGTCGTACGTACGCATAAACGTTGTTTCCATTTTCATATCGTATTGAACGAAAGTAAGTGAATATGATATATGTAAGTACATGCATATATACATATATATCTCTAGTAGAATCATTATTTCATATATTACATACTTATTAATAATATATATTTTTATAATCATCGTTGAATGGTGAACGTGGGAATGAATCTCATCGCGTTGTGGAGACAGTAATTCGTACGTACGCACGAGCGAAAATGTCATTATATTGATGGTGAAATCATATGTAATTGGATGGTATATTATATATAAATAATCATTAACATTTTATATTTATTTTTTACATTAGTTATACTCATTATTAAACCCATCCAAATAATGAAGTGTTTGAATAATAAACTACACCATGACGTGGAGACGGTAAGCCGTACGTACGCACGTATGGTGAATTTATCATTTATAGGGTGGATAGAATAATGAATATGGTTGTACCAAATTTATAGTAACATAACAGTATGTAGGAGGTACTAGAGTTATTATTTTATAATATAAACCAAAAATAAAGAGGAAGTGGAAGAAGAAAATAACTTGAAAGAGGTGATGAAATATTTACCTCTTCTTTGAGTTTTTCATTTTGATTTGATCAAAATGGATCCTTAGGTTAGCTTTATGACCAAATTAAGGCCTCTAGGATGAAGGGAGGATAGTTGGTAGGATATTTGGGTAGGTTTGGGCTGAGAAAAATTACTTTGGAGGTGTGAAATTAAGAGAAGGGGAAGTACCCTTTTATAAGAGAGGTGAGGGTCACTTTAGGAAAAGCATGAAATATTATTTTATAATAAAATCATTTTAGATTTATAATGGATCAAAAATAATTTATTTAGAGAATAAGGTGGGTATGGGTATAAAACCTCTCAACCAATAGGTTTTGGATAGGTTTAGGTCACCATATTAACCTTATCTTTTAGATTTAACTCTTAGTTAAATAGTTTGACATTTACTATGTCTCTTTGTATTTTTATATTATATGGTTAATAAACTTAATATAACAATCCAAGAGAACCCCAAGTGATTAATTATTAATATATATAATATTATTTAAACCCTTTATCTGAACCTTATATTTTTGGGAATATTATATGAACCAATAATATAGTATTTTTTTAAAAAAATAATTTATGTCAATTTTGAAACTATTTGGTATTTTGTTTTTGTGAAAGTCATAAAAACCTTATCACGTCAAACAAAATTTATCTAATCAAACCTAACATGTCATATTTACCTATAAAATTTGTGGATGGCATCAAAAATTTTAAATTCTATTTATTTTAATATTTATAATATAAACTATTTTAATATTCTATTAATAAGGTAATTACTGCATCATCATTGTGTCATAAATAAATTTAATTATTTAATCTCTAAAAATTGTAAATAAAATACCATTATGTATGAAATATTTTTATATTTATAATGAATATTTATAGTTAAATTTATCTTATGTATAACCCTATATTAAAAATGGTTTAGTTAATAAACTTTGAATTTAGTTAAGAAAGTCAAAAGTTTCTATTCACCAAAAATTATTTTCATCTTATTGAATCGCATTTTACTTACTAATTTCAACCGTGTTTCTTGGATTTTTGAAATTCAACTCACAAAAGTGGTAAATTTAAGTTTTATGAAAATTTGAAAATGCTCCTAGAAGTTGGGTAAAAACGTTAAAAAGTTCAACAAAATTTTATACATATAATTTTATTATAAAATGACTCAAAATAGGTATTATATATATATATTGACTTAAAATAAATTTAAATAAAATAAATAACTATTTAAATAAAATGTTGGTTTTAAATGATAACGCAGTGTTTTCACTATTCATCAAAAATTGAAAGTTTTTAGAAAAATACCAAAAATTAACCCTAAGATAATTTTGATATTCCAAATTGAAAAATGAAGTCTATTTTACCAAATTCAAAACATAGAAGTTGTATTTATTAATTTAAAATTAATTCTCGTTGTCAAAACCAAAAAATGGTTTTAAAAAAGTAAAAACTATCAAAAGATTGACATGTGTTTATGTCAAATTTAAATGTGAAGTTACTTATAATGACCTAAATTGTATTAAATGATAAAAATATAATCTAATTATACTTAAAAACCTTTCAAATTCATAATTTAACACTATAAATTATTTCGATTAAAAAAGTTGTTTTCAATTAAAACATAATATTTTTCACTATTCGTCAAAATATGAAAGTTATCAGAAAAGTACCAAAAATTTATCCAAACTAAATATCTATATCCCTATTCTAAAAAATAATTTAATTTCATTAAATTGAATATATAAAAGTTTCAAATAGTGGTTTTAAAAATGGTTTTCTGTTAAAAGGTCATAAAATTGTATTTTTTGAAAAATACTTCTTTTATCTGGAAAAATTAATTTGTTCTTATATTATGTCTAATAAATACATAATATGGATGTTAAAATTATATAGAGTATATAAGATTCAAAATGCAGTTAATACTATTCATAATCGCTTTTTGAATGGATAGTTTGGTAAGTTGTGGTGCGCTCGAACTCGGTGTTGCGTATAGCGCAAGCTATTGAATTACTTTAATGAGATAACGTACTATGAAATCTTGGGGTGTTACAGTACAAGGAGAATATAAAAGGTATTGATATCGCTAATGATGATTATGAAGTTATTTTTTATGAATGCAGAAAAAGAGTAAACATCAAGAATAATTTCCCTAGGTTCAAGAATGAAAAGTACAAGATAAAATAGTACAAAAAAGTAAAGGAAATAAATAGAAGATAGATGGAGTTACTTTTTGGAATCAGATTCTAATAATGAATTTGATGCTGAGAAAAATCAATGAACACTTGTTTAATGGCTTCATAAAAATGGGTAAGTGAATAAGATTTTACTTTTTCTTTAGAATATGATTATGATCCCACTAAGGATAATTTGTATAAGGATATTGAAATAATCAACCATAATATTAACAAGATTAGTAGATTATTCAATAATCTTAAGAATAAACATAAGGTGGTTCTTGAAGAAAATGAAAAATTGAAAAATACTCCTTTGAGCTCAAATGATAAATTATATGTTGATCTAAAATGTGTTAAACTTGAAAATATTAAATTTAAGGATTATCAGTCTGATTAAATAATATATAATAATTAATTCTTATTCTATTTTGGAAGAAAATGATAAGATTGGAAATGAAATTAAAAATTTGAAAATAGATTTATCCATATTTTTTCAAGGGAAAGATAGATATGATAAAATTAGGAGATTAAATAAAATGAATAAGAAGAAAACTTTTCATAGATATAATAATATATTTCCAAAAATTTATAAGACCTTCTTTGTTAAATTTTCAAGTGAAAATGATTCAAGTGTTACTTTCTTTAGATGTCAAATGATGGGCCACTATAAAAATGAATGTTCCCTAGTTTTCCATAGTCACTTGTTCACACCAAGTATTTTATATATTAATAATTATCTTATACATTTATTATGAATACATTCTTGAAATAAGTTTGGGTTTATAGATATCCTATCCTTTTACCCATATAATTTCATGATTTTAAGCATAATTAAACATCAAATTACAAGCCAAGGATCATGAAGTATGGTGTCTTAGAAGACTAGGTATATAAAATTGAAAACTTGGGACTAAATAAATCATTTATTTATTTATCATCTATTATGATATCCTAAATTTCTTTGAGCCCTTAAATCCGAATAGGATAACCTAGGGATAACATGAACAAATGGATGAGCTAAAATCCCAATAAGGGAATAAACATAAGAATAAAGCTTAGTACATTAGTTAGAAGGTATAACATAATGATATAAAAATGCATGGAACGTGATTAAATATAAGTAATCATAACATGGGATCATATAATAATAGATTCATAGTAATTTTTTGGAAATATAAAACATGACTTTACCACGAGTCAAGGCTCATTGCACATAGAGGATCACGATTCAAGGCTAACCACTAAGACCATTGCATATAGAGCATGAGTCAAGGATAACCACCAAGACCGTTGCACATAACATATCATGAGACTAAAAATTACCCAATTCATTGGAGTGATATCTTGTCACACCCATAATAACATTTTCATGAATATGTTTTCCACATAAATAATCTTACATAAGCATAAGGGTTACTCATGGAAAGAATTGGGTATCATAATTATGTCAAAAGGCATATCAAAAGGGAATATCGTAGTGATGTCCATAAAAGGATGTATTTAAATCATAAATTGAAATTAATAAGGGAATGTAGTCATATATCGTGATAATATATTTCAAACATAAGTGAAAATAGTTTTTAAGAAACTTCAGAAATAAAACATTTTAGTATGGTTTAAGGGAAAACTTTCAAGATTCTTTAAAATGGAAAAGGAATAATTGTTTGTATAAAACCAGAATTGAACCGAGGTATTTTTTCATAATTAAATGTGTGATTTTAGAAAATAAATAATGGTGGATTAAATCATATTATATAGCACACTTGAAAATGGGTAATAATTTGGGAAGTTCCCTTAAATTGAGCTTGGTTATCAGGAATAATTGAGTAGGGAACCTTTTAAAAACATGTATATCCTTGAAAAATAAGGATGAATGGATATTGATAAATAATCTTGAAACATATATACAGTATTTTTAATATGTACATAAAAATAAAATAGAATTTTATTTGGGTAAAAAGAGAGAATGAGTAACCCGAAGGAATAATGGAGGTTTAGGTAGAATCCCTTACCTTATGTCCAAAATGATTTTGTACTTGATCTTAATGTCCTGAATAATCAAATTAAATCAATTAATTAAGTAATTCATAACCTTTAATACATATATTTTTTATTATAATTTTATTAAGTTCATTTATTACCTTTTTGATGAGTTATAATGTTCAATTTCATCATTCGAGAGTGCTTGTTTTCTAAGTTTTCATGATCGGTTTACTTGTATACATGTACGAAAGGTTGTATAAAGTGAGGGTAATTATCTAGAATTGAACTTATATGTTATTAATGATCTTAAAGAGTTTTAATTGGTATTATATATCATTTGTTTTTATGGAATTAGGATTAATAATTAGATAAATAGTTAATGATAATCATTTGGGTTTATTTTATCGGTTTTTGATCACAACGAACTCATTTTGTTTTATAAAGTAATATCATGTGTAAAAAAATGATTCCATAAAATTAAATAAGATATAATACATATATTATAATTTGTTTCACCATAAAAATGGTTTCATGAACATCCTTGTATATGTTAATGAAAATTGAAAACTTTATCTCTCTTGAATGTGATAAATTAACACATCACGGGTGATGTTTTCATTTTTAGTATAAAAGGAGGGGAAAAGAGATATGATGATGAATTATTCTATTAGAATAAAAAATTCCAGTATATGTAAGGTAATTGAGTTATCATACCATTTTAATAAGGGGGTGTGAGGATAGAAAAATAAAGGAAAGGGACTTGAAAAGAAATTAAAAGAAAAGGAAGAGGGTTTTACCTCTTGATTCATTCTTCTTGAGAGCCTCCTTAAGGGATTGGTTTTGGTATTTTATTAAGACCAAAAGATCCTAGACATAGGGGAGAGGTTTTGTAAGATTATTTAGTAGAATTTGAATAAGGATCAAATCTTGATAGGTGTGAGGATAAGAGGTGGTGATGGATGGTATTTATAGTAGAGGAGGGGGTGTTTTCTCATTATTTTACTCAATATTTTATTATTTTGATCAAGACAAGAAATAGTGCTGATTCTTGATACTAAATACAGTAATTAGATCATGTTAGTTTGAACCAATTGTGATTATATAATCTATGACTCAATAAATAGTGTATTTAACTTATAATGTATATATACCGTAAATTACCATATTTTACTATTCATTAAAAATTAAAGTATTTCAGAAAAATCCAAAAAATTCACCCTAAATATTTTTTAATGTGAAATTTTAAAAAATAAACTCCATTTTATGAAAATAATTTTCTAAATATGAGAAATTTAATTTTTAATTAAAATCAACATTTACTCAAAAAATACAGTTTTTAAAATTATAACTGATTTTATAACACTTTGAAAAATTAACTAAGATACCATAAAATTATATTATAATAATAATACATCAAAATAATAATTTATCAATAAATTTTATCAAAATAAATTTTCTTTTAAATTATTAAATTATTTATAAAATTGTAATTAAATATTTATGACTTAAAAAAATACCAACACTTAATTAATATTTTTTAAAATATTTATTTACTTCTACTATGATGTAATTATATCATATTTTCACTTATAAGATGGATAAATTTTATTTATACTATCATTGGTGAGGTTACTATTCAATTTTCCAATTTACTATTCATAAGGGTCATGTTACTATTCCAAAGGTCAAGCTACTATTCTTTTGGTATATGTTCCTTAACTTCTAGAAATTCCTTTTATTTTATTAATTATTCATTTATACAGTTTTCATTTTGTTCTTAATGTGATTTTATGTGATTATACTATATTAAATAATTATAATAATGGAATTCACATTGATAAAACTTTGTGTCGTTACATTCGTCCCCCCTTATGAAATTTTACCCTTGGAATTTTTTTTTACACACTAAGGTGAAAATAGGTGTGGGTAATTCTCCATAATATCTTGATCTGGTTCCCATGTTGCCTCTTTATACTTATGGTTCTTCCAAATTAATTTGACCGGGTGAGTGGTCTTTTTGCGTAGAACTTTATCTCTATGATCCAAGATATTTAATGGTTGCTCCTTATAAGAAAGATCATTTTCCAACTATACCACCTATTAAGTTAGTACATGTGAGGGATCCTATATGTACTTCCTTAAGATGGATATGTGGAATACATCATGTACTTGAGACACGGTTGGTGGAAGTGCTAGTCGATAGGCTATAACTCTGACATGATCAAGGATATCTAAGGTGCCTATATACCTGGGACTTAGCTTCCCTTTCTTCCCAAATCTCATGATCCTATTCCATGGATATATTTAGAGGAATACCATGTCTCCAACATTAAACTCCAGGTCCCTTTGATGATTTTCTGCATATATCTTTTTTGTATTTGGGCTACCTTGATGTGTTGTTGAATGGTTTTCACCTTCTCCTCCATTTCTACAACCATTTCAGGTCCTATCATCTTACATTCACTGAATTCATCCCAGAATGCAAGTTTTCTACACCTTTTCCCATAAAATTATTCATATAGATCCATTTAGATGATGGAGAGGAAACTATTTTTGTAAGAGAAATCGACCAGAGGCTGATGTTAGTTTCATCCTCATTTGAAGTATATAGAACATGCTCTCAACATGTCTTCCAATGTCTGAATAGTTCACTCATATTGGCCATAAGTTTGAGGATGGTAGGCTGTACTGAAGTTCATCTTAGTTCTTAGAGCATATTGGAGACATTTTTAGAACTTTTAGGTGAATCTAAGATCCCAATCAGATACAATCGATAGTGGTACTCCATGTAGCCTTACCACTTCTTTGATGTATATCCATGCAAGTTGATCTAGTGAGAAGTCTTCTTGAATTGTGGTAAAGTGATATTTCTTTGTAAGACTATCCACAATAACCCATATAACATTGTTTCCTATGGATTTATTTTTAAGTCCAATGACAAAGTCCATAGTGATTTTCTCCCATTTCCATATTGGTATAGGTAATGGTTACATCGTACCTTTATACTTTTTCCTTACAGCCTTCACTTATTGACATATAAAGCACTTTGATGTATATTCGACGGTCTCCTTTTTCATATTTTCCCACAAAAAGTTATCTTGGAGATCTTGATACATCTTTGTGCTTTGTAGTTGAATAAACAAGGTTGATATATGTGTGTCATTCAGAAGCTCTTTCTTTATCTCTAGATTGGATGGTACACATAGTCGTGACCCAAATCACACGACTCTTGCCTCATCGATCTTGAACTCAGAGTATTTCCTATTCTTTATAGCTTACACCTTTTTTTGAATTTCCACATCATTTCTTTGATCATCCTTTATTTTCTCCATAAGGTATGGTTGAGTGATCATTTAATATAGGATTGATTATGCTCCTTCCTTCATGATTCCCATGTACATCCTTTTAAAATCTAATAATATTTGATCCTTCTAAATTCTCATCATTGATAAAGATGTAGGATCCTTTATACTTAGATCATCTGCCATCTTATTTGATTTAATAGGATGGAAGTGGATTGAGCCGTCATAATATTTGATGAGAACTAACCATCTTCACTAGTGTATATTAAGCTCCTTCTGTTTGAATATATATTTGAGACTCTTGTGATCAGTATATATCTCACACTTCTCCCTATAGAGATAATGTTTCCATATTTTTAATGCAAAGATCATAGCCGCCAACTCTAGATCATTCATGGGATAGTTTTGATCATGGATTTTCATCTGCCTTGAGGTGTATGATATTAGTTAATCATTTTTTGTCAGTACACATCCTAATACATTTTTTGAATCATCATTGTACACCATAAATAGTTCTCCACTTATCGATAGTGTGAGTGATGGTGCAATGATAAGCCTCTTTTTGAGCTTCTTAAAGCTTTTATCACATTCATGAGTCTAGAAAAACATCACTTCCTTCCATTTTAGTTTGGTTATTGGGTTTGAAAATCATGATAAGTTCTTTACAAATCATCGGTAATACCCGGATAGACCATGAAAGTTGCAAATCTTCATTACATATTTTTTAATGGGCCACTCTTCGATTACCTTTGTCTTAGAAGGGTCCATGTATATTCCTTTACTGGTGATAACATTCTCCAAGAATGGTACTTTCTCAATCTAGAACTCACATTTATTGTACTTTTCATAGAGTTTCTATCTTTGCAAAGTTTGCAACATAGTATTCAAATTCTTCTCATGTTCCTCCTTTCCCATGGATTATATCATAATATCATTGATAAAGACTACCAAAAATTTGTCAAGGTAATCCCTAAAGACTCTATTCATTAATTCCATGAATATATTTGGATCATTGGTGAGTCCAAAAGGCATAACTATGAACTCATGGTGTCCATAACTCATTCTAAAGGTAGTCTATATTCATTCTTCACCTTTAATTGGTGATATCCCAACCAAAGGTCCACCTTAGAGAAATAACTAGACCCATGTAATTGATTGAACAAGTCATCTATTTGTGGAAATTGATACTTTTTTTATCGTGATTTTATTGAGCTTGTGATAATCATGAAGAGGTTCATTGATCCATCCTTCTTCTTGACAAAGAGGACTAGTGAATCCTATGGTGAAGCACTTGAGAATATAAAAACCTTGTCTAGATTCTCATGTAACTGCTTCTTCAGTTTTTTCAGATCAATGGTGGTCATTCTATAAGGTGTCTTTGATATAGGCATAGATCTAGGAATAAGTTTAATTGAGAACTCAACCTATCTTTAAGGAGAAAGACTGGGAAATTATTCAGGGAATACATCAATGTAATCTCTCTCGATAGGCATGTCTTCGAGAATGATCATCTCTTTTTTCAAAATCATTTGAGTGAGATGTGATTTCTCATATGAAAGTAATATCCACACCTGAGATGATGATTCTAAAAGATTCATCTTCCTCGTTGAACTTGTAAAGAATTTTAGGATGATTTAGGATGTAAATATTGATCTATCATTCCCAACAGTTGATGTTGGATTTCTATAAAGATAGCCAGTCAATGCCCAAAATAGCATAAAACTCCACCAAAAGAATTAGGACAAGATTTTCTGGTAGGTTTAGTTCAAAAACATTAACTAGAGAGGAGTAATATACTTTGGATGTAATAATTTACCCATTTTTTTTTCTCATAGATAACTTAATATCTATATTTTTAGGTGGTTCTTGAATAGTTCTACTAAACTTGAAACATATAAAAGAATGTGTAGAACCAGAATCAAATAGTAAATTCTTTATTCTTGAATGAATAACCAGTGTACCTATCACCACATTGTTTTATGACTCCGCCTTAGTAGTAGTGATAGCATAAGACCTTCCTTGTTTCCTTAGTGGTTGTTGTTGATTTCATCTAACAGCCCAGGTCTTAGGTAATTAGTTTGAAAAATGCCCATGTTCCTTATAGTTGAAACAATGCACTATTAATTGAGTGTTGATATGAAACTTCCTTTCTTCTTACAGGTTAGTGGGATTCTTTATATCCCTTCATCATATACCCCACTCTTCCACATTTGAAGCATTTTCTAGCTCCCTTTAGACAATTCCAAAGATGCTTCTTTCGATAATTTTAACACGTGGTATATTTGGTCTTTTTTCCATCATGGGATTTACTTTTTGATCCACCCCTATTCGAATACGTTTTCTACTTTTTTCCACTGGTCCCATGAGACCATTGAGAGTATCTGATCTCCATTTCAACCTTGAGGTCACAGCAGAAAATATCCTCATAAATTTCAAAGTATCAAATTACCAATGCTTTTTATAGACTCAGCTTTAGTCTGCTAAAGAAGTGATCCACCTTGATTTAAGTGTTCATGATAAATCCATAGGTGTATCTTTCAATCCTTGTAAAGTTTTCTCTATACACCCTAATAGAATCATCTTCCTTATACTTAAGTTTGAGGAACTCTCTTTCCATCTTAAGATGGAGGTTTTAGGGAAAATATTTATTAAAAAACAGTTTCTTGAATTCCTCTCAATTCATGGAATCAATTTACTTCTTGGAATTCATATTTTTTATCAGTTTCTACCACTGATCAGCTTCCCCGTCAAAATTATAAACCAACATCACAAATTTATCTTCTTCTGAGAACTGGAGGATAGAGAATATCTTTTCAATGGAGTTAATCCATTGTTTTGTGAGGATGGGATCATAAGATTCACTAAACATGGGAGGCCTTTTCTGTATGAAGGATTCAATGAAAACTTTTTCTTTCCTTGGAGAAGGAGGTAATTTCACATGATTCAAGTTATTATTCATAACTTTATCTAGCTGAGCAAGTACTTTCATAAATTTTTGAACACTTGTTCCCATCATATTTGGAATATCATTAGAGAAATCATTACATTTCCTATCACATTTATTTTTGGCACGTGTTATTATATTTCCTACCATTAACTAAGAAAAATAAAGTGCAATTAGGGGGCTTAAATTCTTAGTTAATAAGCATAAAAAGGAAACTTTAAACATAAAAGGATAAACTCTTAAAGGAAAATTATATCCTAACTTGTGATATCCTAGGTTTCAAACTAGGTTATCCATGATTTGTTTCCTAAAATATATTCTTATGGGATTTTTTCCCTTAATAATGGTTCATAATGAGCTTATAAATTTATCAAAGCACATCCCCCAGGAATGTCAAATCAAATTCCCAGTAAGGCCTGTTTTATATACCAAGTTACCCTAAGTTAGGCCTAGAACACCTTGTCAGAGTTGTTACTCCTAGGTACATCTATGCTAGAACCATGTCTACTTTTAGTATCCATACAGGTATGTATTTTCTTGATAAACCACTTACTCTATGCTTACCAAAATTTAGGGATGTTTTCTTAGACTTAGTCTTATTCCTAAGGTTCTTACTAAATTTATCTATTCCTAGTCTCCAAAAATAACTATACCTTGCTATGATACCAACTATAGAGACCCTATCCTTTTACACATATCATTACATGATTTTAAGCATAATTAAACATCAAATTACAAGACAATGATCATGAAGTCTAGTGTCTTTGAAGACTAGTTACATAAAAATAAAAACATGGGACAAAATAAAACATTTATTTATTTATCATCCATTATGAGATCCTAAATTCCTTTGAACCCTTACATATGAATAGGATAACCTGGGAATAACATGAACAAAGGGATGAGCTAAAATCCTAGTGAGATAAAAAACATAAGAATAAATATTAGCACATGGGTTAGAAGGCATAACATAATGATATAAAAAGACATGAAATAATATTAAATATAAGGAATCATAACAGGGATCATATAATCATGGATTCATAGTAATTTTTAAGCAATATAAAAAATGAATTTATCATTATTCAAGGCTCATTTCACATATAGGAGTATGATTCAAGACTAACCAGCAAGATCATTGCACATGGATCACGAGTCAAGACTAACCACAAAGATCGTTGCACATAATATCTCATGAGAATAAACAGTACCCAATGCATTGGGTAAATATCTAGGTGCATCAATTATAATATTTTAATTAATATGTTTTCCATATAAATAATCATATATAATCAATCAAACAAAAACATAAGGGTTACCAGTGGAAAGAATTGGATATCATAATTATGTCAAAAGGCATATAAAAAGGGAATGTCATAGTGGTGTCCATGAAAGGATGGATTTAAATCATACATGGACATTAATGATGGAATATAGGCATATATCATGATAAGTTATGTCAAACTGAAGTGAAAATAGTGTTTAATAAACTTTATAAATAAAACATTTTAGTACGGTTTAAGGGAAAACTTTCAAGATTCTTTAAAATATAAAAGGCATAATTGTTTATTTAAAAATAGAATTTAAACAAGTTAGTTTTTCATGATAAAATTAGATATTTTAGAAAAAATAATGGTTTCATAAAATATATTATTTATTACACTTGAAAATGGGTAAGAATTCAGGAAGTTCCCTTAAATCGAGTTTTCTTGTCGGGAATAATTGAGTAGGGAACCTTTTAAAAACATGTATATATCTGAAAAAAGGTTAAATGGATATTGATACATAAGTATGGACCATATAAAAATAAATTATAATATTTACATAAAAATAAAATAGAATTTTGTTTGGGTAAAAATATATAAGGAGTAGCCTGAAGGAATAATGGAGGTTTGGGTAGAATTTCTTACCTTATGTTCAAAATGATTCTTCACTTGATCTTAATGTCCTGAATAATAAAATTAAATACATTAATTAATTAATTAATAACCTTTTATACATGTATTTTATTTATTATAATTTTATTAAGTTTATTTATGGCATTTTTTATGAGTTATAATGTTCAATTTCATCATTCAGGAGTGCTTGTTTTTTTAGTTTTCATGGTCGGTTTACTTGTATACATCTATGAAAGGTCATATAAAGTGGGGGTAATTATCCATAATTGAAATTATATGTTATTAATTATATTACAGAGGTTAAATTGATCTTATATATCATTTAGTTTTATATAATTATGATGAATCATTAGATAAATAGTTAATGATAATCGTTTGGGTTTATTTTGGTGGTTTTCGATCACAACCACTCATTTTGTCTTATAAATTAATATCATGTGTAAAAAAATGATTATAGAGAATTTCATAAGATATAATTCATATATTATTATTTTTTTCAACCATAAAAATGGTTTCATTACCATCCTTGAAAACAGTAATGGAAATTGAAAACTATGTCACCCTTAAATGTGATAAATTAACACATCATTGGCGATGTTTTCATTTTTAGTATAAAAGGAGGAGGAAAGAGAGATGATGATGAATTATTCCATTATAATAAAAAAAATATAGTATATTTAAGTTACTGTAGTTATCATACCATTTGGATTATGGGAGTTGAAGAGAGAATAATAAAAAAATGGAACTTAAAAAGAAATTAAAAGAAAAGGAAGAGAGTTTTACCTCTTGATTCCTTCTTCTTGAGAACCTCCTTAGGGGATTGGTTTTGATATTTTATTAAGACCAAAATCTCATGGATGTGAGGGATACTTTTGGTAAGAGTATTGGGTTTAATTTGGATAAGGATCAAGGTTTGAGATTTGTGAGGAGAAGAGGTGGTGAGGGGTGGTATTTATAATAGAGGAGGGGGTGTTTTCTCATTATTTTACTCAATAAAAGAAATAGTGATGATTATTGAGACTACATAAAGTAATTAGATCATGTTATTTCAAACCAATTTTTATTTCGTCATCCATGACTCAATGAATAGTTTATTTAACTTATAATGTATATATACCGTAAATTGTTGTATTTTACTATTCACAGAAAAAATCAAGTATTTCAGAACAAATCCCAGAAAATTTTCCTAACCATTTTTAAATGTTTAAAATTCAAATATTAAATCCATTTTATGAAAATAATTTTCTAAATATGATAAATGAAATTCTTAATTAAAATCATCATTTACTCGAAAAATACAATTTTTTAAATTATATATGATTTTATAATACATTGAAAAATTAAATAAGGTCTCATAAAATTATATTATAATAATAAGACATCAAAATACTAATTTATTAATACATTTTATGAAAATAAATTTTCTTTTAAATTATTAAATTAGTCGTAAAATTGTAATTAAATATTTATGACTTAAAAAAATACCAACACTTAAATAATAATTTTTAAAATATTTATTTACTTATAATATGATATAATTATATCATATTTTCACTTATAAGATATATAAATTTTATTCATACTATCATTGGTGAGGTTACTATTCAATTATCCAGTATACTATTCATACGTGTCATGTTACTATTCCAATGGTCAAGTTATTATTATTTTGGTATATATTACTTAACTTCTAGAAATGCATTTTATTTCATTAATTATTCATTTATAAAATCTGTATTGTTTTCTTAATGTAATTTTATGTGATTATAATATATTAAATAATTATAATAAGGGAATTTCCATTGATAAAACTTTGGGCCATTGCAGGGTTCCCAAAAAAAAATTTTATAACCCAATTGGACCCAAGAATGCATGGGTACCAAAATATTATTAAATATTATTTTAAAGTAAATTTTTATTGTAAGGGTCAAGGAGGAATTATGGTATAAGGATATTGTAAGATCATGAAATATAACTAGTGATATCTTTAACTTTATATCTTTTAATAATTGTGATGCAGGTACTATTAGATTTGGTGACAATTCAAAGGGAAAAGTAAATGGTTTTAGTGAATTTGGAATTTGAAATTCTATTATTATTTCAAAGGTATTATTTTTTGAATGTTTAAAACATAATTTTATTATTATAAAATATATTTTTTGTGATAATATGAATGAAAATTTTGAAATCAATAAGTGTGTTATTTTTAAAGATGAATCTATCTTATTTTATGCAAATAGAAATGATAACATTTATTCAATTATTTTTGTTGAGTTAAGTGAGAAAAATTTAAAGTATTTAAATTTTGTAAAAAATTAAAATGTGTTATGGAATAACATATTGAATTGTGAAATTTTTAGGTTACTATAAAATCTCTCTAAAAATGAAAAGGTATTGGATCTACCCAAGTTAAATCTAGACAGTACCTATGTATGTGATTCATACTTAAAAGGTAAGCAGCATAAGAAGATTTTTAAATCATTTAATGAGGTATAAACTTATATAACTCTTCAATTTTTACATTTATATCTATTCTACCCCATGAAAACCACTTGTCTAGGAGGAAAAATATACGTATTTTTTATTATATATGACTACAACAGATTTACATGGACTTATTTTCTTTCACGTAAATATGATACTTTGTCTAAATTTATTATTTACTATAAATTGGTTTATAATGAAAAAATTAATCTTATTTTATCAATTATAAGAGATAGATACAGTGAATTTTCAAATTTTTAATTTGAAAAAAAAATAAGATAATTTATTTTTACAGCCCCTAGGACACCACAATAAAATGGTGCAAAAGAAAAAAAATATGACCTTATAGGAAATGACTAGGACAATGATAAATGAGTATGATATAAAAAAAATACTTATGGGAATAAGATATTAATACTTCTTGAAATTTTTCAAATAAAATTATGCCTATTATATAATTAAATACAACACCTTTTGAAATCTAGAAGGGTAAGAAAACCAGAATTGGATATTTCAAAGTATTTGGCTTCAAAGTTTACATTCTTAATACCAAAGATTCATTGAGAAAATTTGATTCAAAGTATAATAAAGGTATTTTTATATTTTATTATAATTATAATAGTTAATATAGAGTTTTAAAAAAAGAACATTGGTTATATAATAATGTTTCCATGTTAAAGTAGATAAAAATCATTTAAAAGAAAAAAAATAGATTCAAACTAGGTTGAGGAAGAGTTTAGATATTTTAACTTTAGAGAAGATGAAATTTTATATTTGTATGATTCAATTGATTGGGGGATTCCATTTCATATAAAAACATTAAAATTACATAGAGATCATATTTTTTAAAAAAATGGTGATGTAATCGATGGTGTTAAAACAAGAAATTCCTTAAAAATATTTGTGCTTTTTAAGGTTATATTTATGATTTTATGCCTCAAAATATAGATGAATCTTTATCTAATTATAACTAGATTCTGGAAATGAATAAATAGTTAAATAGGTTTTATAGAAATAAATTATAGACCTTATTTTAACCTCCTAAGGATCAAAACATTATTGGAACAAAGTGGATCCTTAAAAATAAATAATATGGATCTTGTCAAATTATAAGATCTCGCCTTTTTACATAGGTACCTTCTCTCTTTAATATTTTTTGATCCATTTAAATTTTCTATGTTGAGATTTTTATTTTATTAAAATGAGTGATTTGGAGGTGTATGAGGGCTCGGAGTAAGTTTGATAGTGATGGAAAGAAGTGGTATATAGCAATAGAGATGTTTCAGTGCCACTAGATAGCCAGTGCAAACCACCAGCTAGCTGGTGGGAAGATGGTAGCTTGGGAAAGCTAAAGAAATCCCCCTAGATATATGGTGGGGTTCTCAGTTGCATAGTGGATCAGTATAAAACCACTAACTAGCTGATGGAAACCAGAGGTAACCAATGTCTAGCTGATGGCATCGGTTTAGGTCGGGATTATAAGGGGCAGAATCATATTTATGCCCCCTGAAACCCCTATTTAAGTTCTAATTAACCCTCATTAAACCCTAAATAATATTTTAAAATTTTGAAGGTTTATCCAAGGCTTATTATTCTCCTCCAACACTTTTCTGTAACTCCTTTATTTTTTCTTCAGTTTAGAAGACTTAGTTTTTCTCAGTTTTGGTGAATTAATATTGTTTTATCCCCAAATCCTCTTCTTCCAGCCTTAAAAATGTGTGTCAATCACTATACATAGGGAATTTTTTTGTTTCACATTGATCCAAACACTCAATATTTAGATCCTTATTCATTATCTTAAGGTATGTGTTCTAGAACATCTCCCTATAGTATGCCTTTGCTTTCTAGTATGTGAAACGTGTGTGGTTGCACCGACATGTTGTGCACACAACCCATTCTAAATGGAATTCTCTTGTATAGTCTTAATCCGTATACCTAGACCACCCATGGATCTCATAAGGTCCATTGGTGTTGAGACCTGAACTTGCGGCCACCTGAGTGGTGTGCCTACACTTGACCCTAGGTTAAAACATGGAAAATACAAACCTAGAGCCCTATGTTGAATAGGGAATTGTTTATAGAATAGCTTAATTTTTGAATTATCTTAACATTTAAATTAGTGTGATTTTAATGATATAGAATCACTTGGATTGTAAGTGTTTAATTGGTATAAAATTGGAATTATCATGGTGACATAATGGTATAAGTCCTTAATGACATGTGAAATGGTAATTGATCTTAATTGATATATGAATCATAATTATCACAATTTTATAGAAATTGGACTGAAAATAGTAAATGAGTAATTGTGATTGATTGACCTATAAATGGGTGACTTGGTATAATGGAATAAATTACATGATAATTGGTAATTGGCATGAATTAACCAATTTGGAATATGTTGACATGTTTGGCATGTTTGATAAATTGAAATACATTAGATCTTATTGCATTTATTTTTGAAATGTTAAATCATCTCAAGAATGTGAATTCACTTAGATTAAGATGTCCTATGAGAATATAAGTGTCCATATCATGGTAATTCTCACTAGGTCCATTGATACTTGTTTCCCATGGTATGGTCTTGTGCCTTGGGAACATGTAAGTGACTCTAGCATGGGAATTCGCATAGAGTCCGTTATTACAAAGTACTTGATTCCTAAGGTTGAGATCCATAGTTACATGATTATTGAGGGAAATATATATTGTTACTTGTTTCCTGGAATGTTTTATTGGTCCTTGAAATGGGAATCCACCTAGACTTGATGATGGTACAGATAGAGATATCCAGCATTAGGTTGAAGTAGGTTTGGCTGACCCTGGGTGTCAGCCTGAAGCTTTAGGGTTGGTAGGTTATTTTATGTTTTGTATTAATTTATGAATTAATACCCATATTTTTCATATTTTTGTATGAACTATTATTCATAATATATTTTTTTAGACACTGTTGATGGTAGACTATTGATTTTTACTCACACCCTATTTGGGTTACCATTTGGTACCTGGGAAGACTTCATGGATACAAGTTAAAAAAGGTAAATGGGGCCTATACTTGAATTATTTCTATTCTAGATAGGAGTGGATCTTGAATATGGGACTGAGCATGGTGTTTAGGAATGAGTTTTTAGTGTCATTATTTTTTATTCTATCTTTCAGTTGTTTTTATGGCTTTCAGTAAGACATTTAGTTTGGAAAAAAATATGGAATGACATGGTTTATTATATTTTGATTTTTTGGTATTTTTTTTATCTTCTTGAGTTGTATCTTTTGATTGGTTCATCTAACTTTTGTTTTTATTTATACTTTTTTTTAAAGGATATAGTCTCCCCACTATATTACTTATACCCTCACTACTAGTCAGAAGCCTCTGGAATATGGAGATAAGTGCTTGAGGTCACATAGTGACCCGTCTTAGTCACGTGTGGGAGAAACGGGTTGGGGATGTTACAAATTGGTATCAAAGGTCATGAATTTTATATTTATTTACTATTTGGGGAAGGTATATAGGAGATTAATATTTTATGGGGCTTAGTAATGAGCTCGTGCATGGGATTAGTTAACACATGTGTGGGGGTAAATTCAAGTTCCTAAGGATATGATTATTATTCTTAAGGTTAATTTGTTATGGTTGTGATATTATTTCACCATGGGTGATGCACCTGTTATGTGATGTTACTATTTTATGATATTTTACTCATGGTTCGATATGGAATGAGGTATGCATGCATACATCATGGTAGGCATGTAGGAAAATATACCGGCATGAACCATTCATGCTAGGGAAATATTTACCACATTTGATATATCTACCTATCTTTTTTTGTGAAGTGAAAAAAAGTGGAATAAATAAAAATTTTATAACATGATAATTCACTTGTTAAGCCGAGTTTTGGAGTAACCTTATGTTAGTGGTTTTCTATTGTCAAATTTTCCTTATGAGTTTGATCTTTTCATATATCCTATGATATGAGGAGCGTGTTGACCCTTGAGAGAACATGCCTCTGAATCATATTCCAATTGAGAATTAGGAGAGTGTGAACCATCACACACCTCATACATATAAGCTATAACTTTCTACAATTTTGGGAAACCTGATAGAAAATCATCTCTATGATAGTTTTCTGCAGGTCATGTGATCCGTGGAGAGGGAGACTAATCACATAATTCCTTCAATTTATGATTTAACAAGAGAGTTCTAGATACATCACTTGTCCATGTTTACTAGGGAGGGAGGACCTCTGGAAGTTGAGTTGTAGATTGAGTCCATCTAGAAAACCCTTAAACTCCCAGAGACACCCATAGAAAGGAGGGTGAATCTTATTGCGTATATTTTATGAGGACTATACAAGCACTGGTGGGATGTCATAGAGAAATACAGATAGTAAGAGGAGTTAACTTGGAAGGACTTAGATTTTATGTTCCTAATTCACTTATATCTATAGATACTGATGGATGGGTTGGATTTGGATTCCATTCACCTAAAGTATGGGAGAATGTCAGTGATAGACTACACTATACATTTTACCAACCTATAGTGTTTTTTTATATATTTGGAAGTAAATGATATTTCCTGGGTAAGGTGCTTATAGTATGGGATTTTATATGAGTTCAAGTCACAGGTAAATGTATTTCACCTTAGAAACTTCTCTAACATGATGAATCGAGATTCATCAATGAATAGAACCTAAAAGGGTCCCTGAGTAGTGGGCATACAGTCTCAATAGGATGATTGGGGATATCTTCTTCTGGAAATAAGAAGCATCGTTATGATAATTTATGCCAATTCAGTGGAAGATAAAGCAACCAAATGAGTGGATATTTATCTTAGGAATGTATCTTAGGGAAGTGATTTTAGTGTGGTAGGGATGTCCACAAGCACTTCTAATGTCATTTCTTTTTCATGGAGTGTGGTGCTTATGGTAATATGAGCCACCTATATAGGTTCTAAATAAGCACTCAATAGTCAAGTGGTGGTAGAGGGTCATGATAGAAATTAGATTATGGGATGGACTTAGTTACCCCTCAATAAATAAGTAGCTATAGTTTCATCAGTCACTCGGGTCGAGGTAGGTTATGTGGAACCCCGACGCAAGAGTGATAGAATCAGATGGAAGGAGAATCTATCAAGAGTTATTCTGGAGGCCAGGGTAGAGGAGATAGTTAGTTGCATTCTATGTATTCTACTTTAACCAATATGGATACAGTACCTTCCACTGTTAGAGGTACAATTCTTTTGTAATATACCCTTTCTTGTATTATTTTGATATAGGGGAATCACATTCCTTTATATATTCTCAATTTATCAACATCTTGGACTTGGATGTGAGAATCTTGGATGTGGTTATGACCATTGGAACATGGTTAGGGGAATGATAGAAGGGTATCAGATGTTTTAAGGAGTGTTATCTTAAAATTGGTGGCTACCATTTCTTCTAGGAGTTGGTTGTGCTGGAAATGGTTGGGTTCAATTTGATTATGGGTATGGATTTTCTAATTTTGTAACAGGATCATATTGACTGTTATTAGAGTAGAGTGACCTTCCTATCATTGGCATGGGGTATCTATATCCATCATGGTGAATGGGATCTTTAATATGGTCATATAGGACTAATTCAATGTATATTGGATTGTCTTGTGGCCTAGGTAGCAAGACTTATTCTGGATGATGGTGGGATACAACAGAGTATATTTCCTCTAATTTTGGACCACTTTTAAGATGTCTTTCTTAAATAGTTATTTAGCTTACCACTTGAGTGAGAGATTTATTTCACTATTAAGTTGGTTTTAGGATTTGAACCCATTTTTATCCTTCCTTATAGGATAGAACCAGTGGAGATTTGGGAGTTAAAAATATAGTTGGAAGATCTAGAAGCTAGGGTATTTATATAGACTATTACTTCATTGTGGGGTTATCCTGTACTTTTCTCCAATAAGGATAGTGGGAATTTGTTCCTATATGTGGATTACTGTATGTTTAACTAGATGAAATTCAATAATGGGTATCCTCTTCCACTCATTGATAATATCTTCAATCAGTTGAGAGGTTCTTGGGTTTTCTCCAAGATTGGATTAAGTACAGGGTATTATTAGTTGATGTTGAGACCATATAACATACCTCAGACTACTTTTAGGATTAGGTATGGATTATATAAGTTTTTGGTAATGTTTTTTTGTCTAAAAAAAATACCATAGGTATTTATAGACTTGATGAATCAGATATTTCATCTGTATATAGATTAGTTCATGGTGGTTTTCATCAACTATATCTTGATGTACTCCCAATATAGAGACAATCATTCCCAACATCTTGACATCATCTTGAGTACACTAAGAGAGCATAAACTATACACCATGTTATATAAATGTCTTTTATGGATTGAAAATTAAACTTATTGGGTCACTTTATCTCAAATTTTGGAGTGTTAGTTGACCCAAAGAAGATGGGATCCATGGTATCTTGGGAACAACCCAAGAAAATTTTCAAGATTCTAATATTTATGGTTTTGGAAAGTTATTACTAGTGTTTCATCCAGGACTTCTCCATTATGGTAGTTCTAATGTCCAGGATGACCAAGAAAGGGGTGGAGTTTGTTTGGTCAGATGCTTGTGAGGAGGTTTACCTCATCACTAGTCCTCACCTTACCTAATTCAGGTAAGGGATATACCATGTATTGTGGTGCATCAGGATTTAGGCTCAAAGTAGTTTTGATGCAGGAGGATCAAGTGGTTTCTTATGGTTATAGACAGTTGAGACCACATGATAAAAATTATACTACTCATGATCTAGAGTTAGATGTAGTGGTAAATTCCCTGATATTATAGAGACATTATCTTTTGGAGAGAGATTTTTGGTGTATATAGATCACAAGATCCTAAAGTATATCTTTTTTCAACAGGACCTAAACCTGTCGGCATGGGAGGTGGGTCGAGTAACTAAATTCTTTCAAATTCATGTTGGTATACACTCTATACAAGGTAAATGTCATTGTTTATGCCTTGAGTGGAAATACATAGACTCGGGTAGTGAAATAATCCATGATGAGTGGAGGATAATGGCGCTGTTTAAGGATGTGTATTTGGATGTTTAGGATTCTTAGAGGATAGTCACTCTAACATCAACATATATTTTTATCATGATTCTAGATCAGATCAATAAAGATAAGTTATCTAATATATTTTTAATCCCTTTGGGACAACATATATGGTGGGGAGTCACCATCTGGTTGGTCTCTTGGCAGTGATGGGGTTCTTCATGTCCATGGTCATATCAAGGTTCCTACAATCTTTCGTGAGTAGATAATGATGGAATTCAATGGTTCTAAGTGGTAGGTACATCCTAGGTTGAAAAAGATTTATTATGATATCTGAAGTAAATACTGGTGGCTGGGGGTGAAGAAGGAGGTAGAATAATTTGGGGAATTATGCTTCACCTTTCAGCAGGTGAAGGTTGAGAATCAATGGTTTGTTGAGTTACTACAACCTTTACCCATTCTGGAATGGAAGTGGAATGATATCACTATGGAATTAACAATAGGATTTCCTAGAACACCTTTTAAAAATGATACAGTTTGGGTGATCATGGATCGATTGAAAAAGGTATACCACTTCTTGCCTATCAGGGAGACCTTCACCATTGATGATGTGGGTAATCTCTATGTGTAGGAAATATTTTGATGGCATGGTGTTATGAGAATTATATTTTATGATCAAGATCCTCATTTCATGTCGCTATTTTTTCATGGAATTTATAAGGTGCTGGGATCATAGGTTCTTTTGATCATATCCTACCATCCTCATGTTGATGGCCAATCTAAGTTGATGATTTAGATTCTGGAGGACATGTTATAAGTATATGTTTTGGACTTTGATGGTATTTGGGAGTATAATTTGGCAATCATGGATTTCACTTATAATAATATCTTTTAGGAATCAATCCAAATGGATCCTTTTTAGGATTTATATGGAAGTACATGTCATTTTCCTTTGTGCTGGTTGAAGATAGGAAAGTCAATGCTCATTAGACCTAGTCTTGTGTAGAAGACATCTGAATAGTTTTAGTTGATCAAAAAGTGTTTAGAAATCATGTAGATAAGAAAAAAATATTATATTTTCCATCAAAGATAACCAATGGAGTTAAAATTTAGTCAATAATTTTTTATTTAGGCATCAAAAAGGCTAGAGAAACACTGTATCTGGAATTAGGGAAAGCTAGTTCCTAGGTTTTTCGGTCCATTTGAGGTAGTGGAGATAATCTAACCAGTGGCATATTTATTAGAACTTACACATTTCTATAGTTACATGAACGAAATGTTTCATGTTTTAAAAATTAGAATATTTCACCATGAACCTTCTCATGGGATAGATGTCGATGATGGTGTGCTTGATGTCTATGTTCCCTTTAAAGAGGGTCCAATTTGTATCATAGACTATAGTGAGAAGAATATTTTAGGAAAGATCATTCTTTTAGTGTGAGTGTAATGGAATCTAGGGAATGTTCAGGGAAAGTCCTAGGAGAGGGATTCATACTTTTGGGTGTAGTGCCTTATATTTTCATGGATAACTATCAGTGATGCATGGTAGAATAGATCAATAATGTGTTTTTATAAGGTGGGAAGGTTGTAAGATTCCTCCTTTTCACCTAGGTTCCTTTTCTATTTTTTCATTCTTGAGTCATTTAAAATTTTCATTTAGTTCCCATTCTTCTTAAAAATAGTGTTTCATATGTGTATGAGGTCTCAAAGGAAGATAGATAGTAGTAGCATGCACTAATGGAGATGTTGCAGTGTTGCTGGCTAGACAGTGTAGTCCATCAGCTAGCCAGTGGGTGGAAAATAGTGTGGGAAAGCTACAGGAATCCCAACATCTATTCAGTGGGGTTCTTAATTATACAGTGTCACTATATGACACCATTGTCTAGCCAATGATAGCCAGTAACTAGCTGGTGGTGTCGGGTTGGGCCAGGGTTATGAGGGGAATAATCATATTTTTGCCTCTTGAAACCCTTGTGTAAGTTCTAATTAATTATCATTCAAACCTAATTCATATTTTGTAATTTTTAATGTTTATCTAAGGCTTATTATTATTATTCAATTCTTTTCTTCAACTCCTTGATTCGTTCTTCAATTTGGATGACTTGAATCTATGAGTTTTGCTCGATTTTAGTGAATTCCTTCTATTTTCTTCATAAATCCACTTCTTCCAACCTTGAAAGAGTGTGTAAATAATTTTCCATAGTGGATTTTGTTGTTTAATATTCATCCAAACACTTTATCTTTGGATAGTTATTCGTTTTCTTTAGGTAGGTGGTCTAAAACATCTCCCTAATGTTTGAATTTGTTTTTTAGTATGTGCAACTTGTGTGATCGTGTCATCACATCGTGTGCACAAACCCTTATAAATGGAATTATATTGTATGGATTGAATCCTTATACCTAAACCTTCTATTGATATCATTTGGTCAGTTGGCGTTGAGACTAAGACTTTCATCCACCCTATTTTTGTGCCTACCCTTAACCCTAGGTTGGAACATGGAATTTACAAACCTAGGGACCTACATTGAATTGGTAATTTTTTATGGAATGTATTAATTTTTGAATTATCTTAATGTGTAAATTATTGCAATTGGCTTGATAAAGAATCACTTGGATTGTGAGAGGTTAATTGGTATTAAATTGGAATTAGCATGATGACATAATGGTATAAGGACTTGATGACATGTGAAACGGTAATTGGGATTAATTGATATGTGAATAAGAATTGTCACAATGTTATGTAAATTTCCATGAAACTAGTAAATGGGGAATTGTGATTAATTGACCTATAATTGGGTAACTTGTAATAATGGAATAAATGGCATGATTATTGATAATTTGAATGAATTAACCAAAATGGAAAATGCTGACATGTTTGTAGTGTTTGGTAAATTGGAATGCATTGGATCTTATTACATTTTATTTACGAAATGTTTAATTATCTCTAGAATGGTAATTATCATAGATTTTGATGTCCTCTAATCATGTAAGTGGCCCTAGAATGGTAATTTTTATTGGGTCTATTGACACTTTTATCCCATAGCATGGTCTTACACCTTGGGAACATGTAAGCGGCTCTAGCATGTGATTTTGCATAAATTTCATTATTACATGATTACTTAATTACAGAGGGAAAGATACGTGGTTACTTGATTCACAAGGGAAATATATACTATAATTTTATTCATGGAATGTGTTATTTGTCCTTGGAAAGGGAATACACATGGACTTAGTGATGGTACTATCAAAAACTGACCCAGATAACCCACTTAAATGGTACCTGATCCAATACTTACATGACCCAAAGGGCATTCCTGATCCCCATGGAATGGTGATTAGCACCATAGACTCAAGAAAAACCAAGATGGAATAATTTCACCACAAGAGTAACTCAAAAAAATAATGCATTGGATAGAAATAAATAAAATATTTGGTATAAAAACACAAACACTCCATGAGAGTGAAGGTTCCACAAAAACCCTAACACAATTATCAAAAATGGTAATCTAAACCTTGAACAATAGGTGGATTACAAACTCCACAGGATCTAACTCCCAAGGTGCTTAAAATCAGGTACATCCACTACCTCTAATTTTTGTCTCCCCTTTCCTTGTACCTGGAATAAGAAAATATATAAATGATTGAAGGAAAATGTAGAGTGTGAAAAACAAATACATATAGGATTCCACAAATATTTTCATAATAAATCCATATCAAATAAACCATTTACTCTTGATTTTAAATAAAACATGGTATGGAAACATTAAAATAACTCATATCAAAAAACTATTCAAGAAACATTCCAATAGCTAGTACAAACAGGTATAAAGAGAATTTTCATCAAATCAAGCATAATTAAAAAAAATCAAAATAGCCATGAATATAAAATTTTATCAAAAGAGGCATGAATAATCATTTCTATCAAAAATCAATATGAGTAAACCTTTTCATAACATTGTCATGTAGAATTTTAAAACATTCCTCTGTGGATATAAGTCTTTGGGATTGGTTAGTAAAGTCAATTTATGAGGCTTTCACAGTCTCAATGAGTTATAGATCCAAGTGTGCACACACATTCCGAGGCTCAAGCCTTGGGGGAATAGTAATTCATCCCCAAAGAATAAATCCCTACCCTCGTATATTTTAAAGTTGTAGTCATCGTTAAATAATTTCTAGTGTTCATAACCCCTTCCTAACTAACCAGTCTCTCATGTTCATCAGATTAATCATAAAATTATTTGGGCTATATTTTCATTTCAATCATTCACAAATTGTTAAAATAATAATTTCAATTTGACCACAAGTATAGGTTTCAAAACTTACCTTTCATTTAAAAAACTAATATCAAATGGTTTTTATCAAAAACTCATTTCTTTACTTCAAAAAACAACATTAAATGGTTTTTATCAAAAACTCATCAAATAATCCCATTCCAAATCATAAAATAACTCATGAATTTCCATTATAAATCTTTATAAATTAATTATAAACTATCATAAAATAATCAAACACTGAAGGTTTTAAGTGGAACGGATTGCTTTACAAAATCACCTACCATAATTATAATATCGTAAAACCCTAAAGAGGGATCAAAAGTAAGGAACATGAAGAATTACATTCCCTAAGATCAAAGGAATAAAAAAACACCCTTCTATCAGTTACTCAGTAGTTGGACTCCTTAAAATTTTCTCAAGAGTGTAACAAAAAATGAGCTGCAAGGTTTGGCTATTTTTAAAAGTATCACGGGCACCCTAGTCTGCAGAAAGGAGACCCCAAATTAAAACATTGTTTAATTTTTCATTTCCAACTTAATATTGAATTTAAAGGGTTTAAAATCATTTAAAATAGGATTTATAACCTTTAACAGGTCAAAATAATTCAATTTTCATGTTTTTTTATATTTTAAAATCCCCAAAATGGCATTACATGTTGTTCTAGAATAATAGATTTTAAAAACTTTTTTCCATAAAAAGTGTGTTGTGTGAGGGTAACATGGTTCACCCTTGAGCAACTCATAGTCTCCACATAAGGTTAATGGATTTTACCCTTACATAGATCTTGCACCCAGAGTAACCATTACACAACTCTAAGATACCCTTATGTAGCCTTGAGAAGTAAGGGTTTACCCTTACACAGATCTATGATACCCTTATATATCCTTTAGGATTAATGGTTTACCCTTATTCATTGGTTGGGATACCTTTATGTAGCCTTTTAACACTTATGGATAACCTTACACAACTCATGGTTACCCTTATGCAAGTACATAGTTGCTTTTATAAAGGCATGCTTTACCCTCGCATGAGAAAAGGGATTATCCTACTTACCTTTATGCATGAAAGGCTTACCCTTACATATCCAAGCCTACCCTTACACAGTGAACAAAATACCCTTACAAGACACATAGGATTTTCACCCTACACATATGTAGATGGTGAATTACACTTACATAACCCTTAGAATTGTAGGGTTACCTTTACATGACACCTCCTGTGATGGGTAAAGGTTTATTACCCTTATGCAGATCCCATTCCCTATGTAAGGGTAAAGATTAACTTAAAAAAATTATTTACTTTAAAAAAACATTATAAACTAAAACTAAAAAGGGTTTTAAATAGAATGTAAAGTCTTCAACACATCTGAAACCAAAAGAAACATCACAAACCAAAGAATGAACCTGAAATCAAATATTGGGATATTAAAATTATCCCCACCATAAATTCTTTCTACCCCTAAAAATACTATAAATAAGAGTTCATTTCAAATAGATGAGTTCATTGTTCTCTCATCAATGCATCTCACTCCCAAGTCTCACATGAATCAAAACCATGTTTCCACAATACCTAAATAAAGGGTATGGATTTCCTACAAAGAACCATTATCTGAGAATCAACAATATGAATTGACTTCTCGATCAAGGATAAATCAGGTTCCACATATAGATTCTCCTAACTCAATACATGAGACAAATCAGAGAGATACTTTCTGAGTTGTTTCACATGAAACATGTTTTTGGATATTGATGTAATTTATGGTGGAAATCCAAATGGTAAGTCACTTTTCCAATAAGTTAAATAACCTGAAATGGTCCCATGTATCATGGTTTTAACTTTCCCTATATTATGATATTTTTATGACCTAATTGTGGTGAAACTCTCAAAAAACAAGGTCAAAAACTCTAAACTCTAATGGGATTTAATGAAGATAATTAAAGGATTTCTGATGGTTCTGTTCCATTACCATTCTATGATTAATCAACTAAATCTCTTTAATCATCTCCTAAACCAAACTAGGACCCACCATGGAAGTTTCCCCAACCTATGACCAATAAAGTTGAGATTTACACAACCAGCCATACAAATCCTCAAAGGGTTCCATCTTGATGGAAAAATAGTATCTATTATTATAGGTGAACTTAACCAATCCCAATGGCTATCCCAAGCACCTCTAAAGTTAAGTAAATGATAATGTAGTATATCCTCAATAATTTGAATCACATGTTCCTTATGATCATCTATTTTAATGATGGTACATCATAATCAACTTTACCTAGGATCACATCACCTCTTAGAGGCCTCTCTAAAAAAATAAGTAAACTAGGTATCCCTATCAAAAATGATAGTAGATGGAACTCCATGAATTTTGACAATCTCTTAGACATACAGATTGCCCAAGTCCTTAAATTTTGTGGTATCATAAATTGAAATAAATAGAGATGATTAGGTCAATCGGTTAATCACCACCCATATCCCATTATTTCCTAAATATATACATGGAAACCTGGCCAAAAATTCTATCAATATCATTTCCCACTTACATGACGGCACTGGAAGGGGCTGAAGAAAATCCAAAGGTTTCTGATACTCATCATTAACCTATATACAGGTATAAAAACTGGAAAAAAAATCATCAATGTCTTATGTCATACCTGGTCACCAAAAATTTCACCTCATATCATAAAACATCTTTGTGGTTCTGGGGTGTACCGCCCACTGGGAATTATGGAAATACCCCATCACAACCTTCCTCAAAGGTATAGAAACAACAAACCAATTATAGAAGAATAGGATACCCTTTGAATATGGTGACCACTCGTCGATGGTATCCCCACCATATAAAGAATCTCTAATTCCTTGGAAATCATCATTGATTATTTGTTCCTAAAGAATCATATCTATAAGTGAGGATGTTAATTGGACAATCAACAAGATAACCCTAGTCTTGTCTTTATAAACTCTCAAATGCATATAAGAAAAGAGGTTCATCAAATTCTACTCCTCATAAGATTCTTTCATTTCTTGGGATAAAATTTTCCTACTCAAAGCATCAGCAATGACATTCCCCTTACCAAGAGTGTAAGTAATTTTGAAATCAAAGAATTATAGGTACTCCACCCACCACCTTTTACAAAGGTTAAAATATTTTTGTAAGAAGATATAACTCAAGATTTTATTATTGGAGTAGATATTAAACCTTTCTCTGAAAAGGTAATGATTCCAACTCTTCAAAGTGTGCATCATGACTGTGAGTTCAAGATCATGTGTGGGATAGTTATTCTCATGAGTCTAAAGCTAACAAGAACTATATTCCACCATGTGATCACCCTATATAATAACACAACCCAAAACTGAACCCAATACATCATATAAGACCACATAACCCTATATAGATTCTAGAAGAATCAAAAAATGTGTTGAAGTCAACTGACACTTCAACTCCACAAAAGAATATTTACATTTTTAATCCCAAACAAACTTTTCTCACTTCCGAGTAAGAGTGTTCATCAAGGAGTCCAACTTAGATAAATCCATCACAAAATGGTGATAATATCCTTCAAATACCAAAAATATCTGAATCTCAAATACATTTTTTGGTTACTCCTAGGTCATAACATTTTCACCTTCTTAGGATCAACTAAAATTCCATCTTCAAAAACCATGTGTCATAATAATTTTACTTCTCATGTCTAGATTTTTCATTTAGAAATATTGGCATAAATCTTGGGACTTTTCAAGATATATAGAATTGCTCTCAGATGATGTACATAGTCCTCCTCAGTCTTAGAGTAAACCAATATTTCATCCAAAAATACCACTATAAAATAATTGAAGTACTCATGGAAAATATTATTCATCAATGCCATGAACACTACAAGATCATTGGTTGTACCAAAAGGCATAAAAAGTTACTCATAATGTCCATACTTACTTCTAAAAGTAGTCTTTAGAATGTATGACCCCTTGATCCAAAGATAGTGATACCTAGATCAAAGATAAATCTTTGAGAACCACTTATCCCCTTTATACTAGTCAAATAAATGATCATTATGAGTAAATTGATACTTATTATTAACTATAACCTGATTTAGATTTTGATATTAAATACAAAGGATAAAGGCCCCATCGGATTTCAAAGAAAAAAAGAATGGGTGTTACCCAAGGTGACACACTAGGTCGGGTGAATCTTTTAGACCATAGATCATTCAAATGAGTTTTCAAATCCTTTAGTTTATCTGGTTTTATGTGGTAAGATGGAATAGAAATAGGTTGGTTTCTTGATACCAAGTTGATGGAAAATTTCACCTCCCTCACTGGTGGAAAACTAGAAAATTATTATAGAAATATGTTGGTAAACTCAATGACCATTGGAGGAAGTTCACCATTTTGAAGGTTCCTACTCAATTTCAAAGGAAAATATGGATATAATCTTACCAAAATCTGGAAGATGAGTTCTGGATTAACTTGACCTTGGGTCCCATTCTCCCTGGATGACACGACACACCCCATCAGGGCTGGTAAAGGAAACTCATCGAAGATAACATTCAATATGAGATTTATTATAAATCATTCAATCTATACTGAGTATTACATATAGAGGTTTTATATACAAAACTAAAAAGTCCCAAGAAAGCTCAAATTCCAACAAAGAGAAAGAACAAGAAAGGAATAAAAGACCATACTCCCTCTTTATCTCAAGAGGTGTTTTAATCTCCATAACATAAGGCATGATCTTCATAGGAAGATTTAACAATTCCATGATATGGAAAGATACAAAAGAATGAAAGGCGTAATTATAAAATAAAGTAGTCACTAATGATGAATCAATGTTAATGGTACCTATCACCATTTAAGGACCCACATGATCTTCCACTGGAGACTCATTCATTGCATGAAGAAGCTTTGTTCTTGATGTATGTGGATAGAACACATATGTTCTTGAAACATCTGACTATGTCACAAATACTCTTAGTACTGACGAGCCCATACCACTACATGGAGTGGTAAAAACATGAAAAAACCTTTGTAAATGTTATGAGTGTCTGTAATATTTGTAGTTCTTTGGTTCCTCTGAGAAAGAACACTTTAGGTTCCCAACCTTGAAATGATGAAATAAATTTTATGGGACTTTTATAGACATTGTAGATGATTTAGTTAAGGTCTAATACAGATATCCACCACCAAATTTTTTACCACAAGATCAATACCACTTCTTCTTCCCTTTAAAGGGACCACTAAAATTGACACTAGGAGTAAAAGGAACTCCCATAATCCTTAAATTACCATCCAATTAAAGTTCCACCATAAAATATTTATCTGATACATTTATATATGAGGAGAGATTTCATATAAAAACCTAAGATCAAATATCTGGTCGAAGACCCAACTCAAATATTTGTGCTTTATTCTTCTCATTCAATACCACATCAGGTGATAAGTGAACAATCTCGGCAAAGCAATTGGTATATTAAGTCACGTTTTGATCACTTTTCTCTAGTTTAAGTAACTCTATTGATTTATCTAACACCATCAAATCTGGATATAACTGATCCATGAAAATATTCATGAAGTCTTTCCACTCCAAACCCATATTCTTCCCCATCCAAACTATCAAATCTCACTACCTTCTACTAGGACCTTCAAGATTGAAGGTGGCACATTTCACTTTAAAAGATTCAGACATCTCTAATAACTCAAAGAGATACTCAAATTTCTTCAATGAATCCTCTATATCCCAAGGATCATTGGTAATCTGGAAAGATGGTGGTTTGAGATAAAGAAACTCCTAGGCATAATATCTGCTATCATTCCTTTTGGTTACAACCTATACAGCCTAAGTAGGAACAGGTTTCACTACCTAGCCCAGAGCTTGGACTACACGAACAATAACCTCAATAAGGTTTAGATCAACTAGAGGTTTTTATTATTGTGGTTAATCATCATCTCACTATTAAGGTTTGTTCAAACATCTTATTTGGGGCATGGTACTACACAACATCAATAGATATTAAGGGAAACTTCAGTCAAGTGACATGAGATCATTAACTCTATAAAATATAATTCAATAGGGATATACAAAACTCAAATCAAAACCCACGAAAAGTATAGAATCATATCACTAAATTCCATCAAATACACTTTTCCCATGGAAACTTAAGGCTCATTATGATGAGAGATACTCAGAAACCCACTCATAATATACCCCTTAAGTACCATATTGTATACTCACATCAAGGAAGAGGCTCAACCACCTTTGATGACAATTTTTCATGAATCGATCTGGATAACCCACCAAAATATTACTTAAACCAATCTTGACATGACCCGAAGTACATTCTCAATCCCTACAGGTTGGCGACTTGCACCATGGCATCAAGAAAAATAAATAGGGAATGATTTTTTCATAAGAGATACTCAATAAATCAATAAAACATATAGAAATAAATAAAACAATCGGTATGACAAATAAAAACACTCCATAGGAGTAAAGTTTCCACAAAAACCTTGACACAGGTCTCATAAATGGTAATCCAAACTTTATGCAATGGGTGGATCACAAACTCCACTAGATCTAAATCCCAAGGTCTAGAAAATTGGGTATATTCACTACCTCTGAGTGGTTTCTTCCCTTTCCTTGGACCTAGCATAATAAAATCTATAAACACCCAAAGGAAATGGTAGGGTGTGGGCAACAAAACCCGTTAGGATTCCACCAATAATTTCATAAGAAATCTATATCAAATAAACCATTTATGCTTGATTTTAAATAAAACAAGGCATGGAAACATTTTTATAACTCATATCAAAACATACTTGAAGAAACATTCCAATGACTATTACAAATAGGTATAAAGATCATTTCCATTAAAGAATACATAATTAAACAACTTTATAAAAATTCATGTGAATATAAAATTTTATCAAAATAGGCATGAATAAGAATTTATATCAAAAAATGACATTAGTGAAACATTTCATAACATTGTAATGTAGTTTTTTCAAACATCTAACCATGGATATAAGCCTTAGGGATTAGTTGGTAAATTAAAGTTACAAGGTTTGAATAGTCTTGGTAATTTGTAGCTCTATGTATACACACACATCCCTAAACTTGAGCCTAGGGGGTAGAAATTCGTCCCCAAATAATGAATCCCTATCCTCGGATGGTTTACAAGTTTATTCATTATCAAATTGTTTCTAATATGCATAACCCCTTCTTAACTAACCAAGATCTCATGTTCATTGGAGTAATTATAAAATTCTTGGGGATATATTTTAATTTATATCATTCATAAATTTTTCAAATAATAATTTCAATTCACACCGAAGTACAAGTTTCAAAACATTCATTTCATTTCAAAAACCAACATCAAATGGTTTTTATAAAAACCAATATAAAATTGTTTTTATCAAAAACTCATCAAATAATACCATTCCAAATCATAAAATATCTCATGAATTATCATTATTGGGATTTGTAAATTAATTGGAAACCAACATAAAATAATCAAGCATCAAAGGTTTCAAGTGAAATGGATTTCTTTACAAAATAATCTACCTTAGTTATAATATCGAAATACCCTAATAAGGGATCCACAAGAAGGAATAGGAGGAAGTCTACACCCCAAAATCAAAAGAATATAACAAAAACATCCTTTTGTAAGTCACCCAGTAGTTGGACACCTTAAAATCTGCTCAAGGGGGTAAAAAATGTGCAACATAGGTTTAGGTATTTCTAAAAGTATCACAGGTGTCCTAGTTTATAGAAATAAAACCCCAAATTAAAACATTATTTAATTTGTCTTTTCCATTTGAATCTTGAATGTAGAGGGTTTAAAATCATTTAAAATAGGAGTTAAAAACTTTAACAGGTAAAAATAATTCAATTCCCATGCTTTAAAACTTTTGAAATTCCTAAAATTACATTATTATAACACCCCGAGATTTCATAGTATGTTATCTCATTAAAGTAATTCAATAGCTTTTACTACATGCAACACTGAGTTTGAGCACACCACAACTTACCAAACTAGCCGTTCAAAAAGCAGTTAGGAATAGTATTAACTGCATTTTGAATCTTATATACTCTATATAATTTTAATATCCATATTATGTGTTTCTTAGACATAATATAAGAACAAATTCATTTTTTCAGATAAAAGAAGTATTTTAAAAAAAAATGCAATTTTACCACCTTTTAATGGCGAACCCGTTTTAAAATAAATATTTGACACTTTTATATATTCAATTTAATGAAATTAAATTCTTATTTATAAGTGGGACATAAAAATTTAGTTGTATAATTTTTTGGTACTTTTCTGATAACTTTCATATTTTGACGAATAGTGAAAAATACTATGTTTTAATTGAAAATGACTTTTTTAATCGAAATAATTTATAGTGTTAAATTATGCATTTGAATGTTTTTTAAGTATAATTAGATTATATTTTTATCATTTAATATAATTTAAGACATTATGACTAATTTCACATTTAAATTTGACATAAACACATATCAATCTTTTGATAGTTTTTACTTTTTTAAAAACCGCTTTTTGGTTTTAACAACGGGAAATAATTTTAAATTAATAAATGTAGCTTCTATGTTTTAAATTTGGTAAAATATACTTCATTTTTGAATTTTTAATATCAAAAATTATCTTAGGGTGAATTTTTGATATTTTTCTGAAAACTTTCAATTTTTTGATGAATAGTGAAAAACACTACGTTATTATTTAAAACCGACTTTTTATTTAAATAATTATTTATTTTATTTAAATTTATTTTAATTAAAAGTAGATATATAATACCTATATAAGTTAAATTTAATTCATTGGAGTCATTTTATAATAAAATTAGATGTATAAAATTTTATTGAACTTTTTAACCTCTTTTACCCACATTCTAGGCACGTTAGCAAATTTGCATAAAACTTAATTTTACCGCTTCTGTGAGTTGAATTTCAAAAATCTGAGAGATACAGTTAACATCAGTAAGTAAAATGTGATTCAATAAGATGAAAATAATTTTTGGTGAATAGTAACTTTTGGCTTTTATTTACCACGGTTGAAACTAAATATGGTAATTAAAGGTAAAAATGATATTATAATTACCCTAACACATATCCTAATTCTATTGGATAATTTTAATTTGAAAAAAAACAACCTTAGGAATATAATATGATCCTTTAGGTCCACTTGGATTAGATTTGGACATTTATTATTATTTTATTTAAAGAAAAGTTAAAAGTGTTAAATTCAAAGTTTATTAACTAAACCATTTTTAATATAGGGTTATACATAAGATAAATTTGAATATAAATATTAATTAGAAAGATAAAAATATTTACTACATAATGGTATTTTATTTATAATTTTTAGAGATTAAATAATTAAATTTATTTATGACACAATGATGATGCAGTAATTATCTTCTTAATGAAATATTAAAATAGTTTATATTATAAATATTAAAATAAATATAATTTAAAAGTTTTTATTCCATACACAAATTTTATAGGTTAATATGACATGTTAGGTTTTATTAGATAATTTTTTTTCGAAGTGGTAAGGTTGTTATGACTTTCACAAAAACAAAATACCAAATAGTGTCAAAATTGACATAAATTAATTTTTAAAACAAATACTATATTATTGGTTGATATAATATTCCTAAAAACATAAAGTTTGGACAAAGGGCTTAAATAATATTATATATTTCATTAATGAACCACTTGAGGTTCTCTTGGAAGTTTAGAGTAAGTTTATTAACCATATAGTGTAAGAATACAATAAGACACGGTAGAAGTTAAACTATTTAACTAAGAGTTAAATCTAAAATATGAGGTTAAAATGGTAACCTAAACTTGTCTAAAACCTTTTGTTTGAGATTATTTATACCCATAACCACCTAAGTCTCGAAATAAATTCATTTGGAGCCATTATAAATTGAATATGATTGTATGATAAATTAATATTTTAATCTTTTCCTAAAGTGACCCTCATCCCTCTTATAAAAGGGAACTTCCCCTTCTCTCAAAATCACACCTCCAAAGCCATTTGGCTCGGCCAACCCCTACCCAAATATCCTCCCAACTTCCCTCACATCAACCTATATTCCTTACTTTTATCATAAATCCAACCTAAGGATCCCTTTTGATCAACTCAAAAGGAAACACCCGAAGAAGAGGTAATAATTTCACCACCCTCTTTCAAGTTCTTTTCTTCTTCTACTTCCTCTTTCTTTGTTGTTTTCATACCAAAATAATAACTCCAGTACCTATTAAATAATTTTATGTTATTATAAATATGGTACAACCATATTCTTTATTCTATTCATCCTATAAATGACAAAGTCACCATAGGTGCATACGTACGGCTTACCGTCTCCACGTCGTGGTGTAGTTTGTTATTCAAACACTTCATTATTTGGATGGGTATAATAATGAGTATAACTGATTTAAATAATAAATATAAAATTTTAATGATTCTGTATAAATTATATACCATCCAATTACATACTATTTCATCATCAATATAATGATATTGTCGCTCGTGCATGCGTACGGATTACCGTCCCCACGACGTGATGAGAGTCATTCCCATGTTCACCATTCAATGATGATTATAAAAATATATATTATTAATAAGTATATAATATATTACATAATAATTCTACTTGAGATATATATGTGTGTGTGTGTGTGTTTATGTACTTACATATATCTTATTCACTTACTTCTGTTCAATACGATATGAAAACGGAAACAGCATTTATGCGTATGTACGGCCTACCGTCTCCATAAACAGTGCCTTCCATTTCATATATATATCTATTATAAATATTTATATTCTAAATATATATGATATATAAATCAATTTTTATATTCTGTAAGTATTTAAATCATGATATAAATGATACGATCAAGAATAACAATTTAAAACACGTACGATAAAGAAAGCGATTATTACCCAAAATGTTAATTTAACAAGGAAATCATTATTAAATGGGTAGTATAAAGTCATAAATTAATCATGTATGATATAATAAATATTAATATGGTTCTGGTATAATTTAATAACATACTATGATCATTATACAGAAGGTTAAACGTACCCTCGACCAAAGGACAGTACAAGGTAAGGGTTAATTTCACAATCTCTTTATTATTTGAGGTTGTTTTTACAGAAGTATCTACTGAAACATATTTATTATCCATGTCCATGTTTCATAAAAGATTTTTCAAAGGGATTTTTTTTAAGGTATTTTTACTAAAACATCATTTTAAATGTTTTAAACATTTATTCTTCTAAACCTTTCTCATTAATGTCCATGTTTTCAAAATGGTTTTAAGGATTTATTTATATGGACATGAATGTTTTAAAATGTTAATTCCTTTCAAAAGTTTTAAATTGTTATGGGACACTTTGATTCAAAACTATTTTTTAAATGACTTCCTTTATATTTATTTTTAATTATTTCATGAAAAAGGGATATTTCTCTCAATGATTTTTACTGATCATTTTCAACTATGTCAACATCCTTTACAGGATGTTATTCTTGATCGAGGTTGATTTATTATGATACAAATCTTTCATATTGTATTGAAGGTTTTGTGATATGTTTGACTGTGGATGTTTTATTTTTATACTATTCATGGTTTATAGATAAATTATTGACATTTCATATGCTAGTTTTAATATGAATGTTTATGTTATGTTTAAACCTTTTCATATGAGGAATGCATTGGACTTAGTAAGTGACGGGTAGAGCCCGTTATAGCTCCTCGATTCATCAGTAGGTATCATGAGACAAACTAGTGTCTTGGCACAAGGCCTTGAAAAAATCTTATTTGTATTCTTGGCACAAGGCCTTGACTATGTGGTTATAAAGTCTGGCATTATGCATTCCATCATTATGAAATTAGCTATTGATATTACATGTGATTATTCAACTATTATAATATCTATGTGAATAAGTAAATGGAATTATTTGATTCATCTTTCCCATATTATGCTTAATTTTAAGTTTAAAAGGCTTTTTTTAATTTTATACATTTCCTTAAATGTTTATGCTTATTTATGAAAGTTTATACTATATTGTTATCCTTACTGAGCATCTGATTTCACCCCTTTCTATGTTTTATTTTTCCTAGGATGCAAAGAAGTATATTATGACTGACCTGCAGGGATAATCTAAGGGATATGAATGTGTTCAATGGAGATAATGTTATTATTGTTTTTCATTTTATAATGTAATGTAATGTTCATGTATGTAATCTATTTTTCAAGACTGCTAAACTGATCGGTCCTTCGAGACTTGATTCCTTGTAATCATGCCAATGTGTTAAAATAATGCACCAACTCTAGGTAACTAGGGTCGGGGCGTTACAGTTGGTATCAGAGGAAGTTTAGAAACAACCTTGGAAATAGATTTATATAAACTCTGATTATAGAACATTACCCTAAGATAGACTTTGAGGATTAGTATAGAAGAAATTCCTATAATTTTGGTAATGTAGATATTTTGTGTATTTTCCAAGCAATGCATCCCTATCTAGATACGAGCAGGTAGAGGCGGCTCTGGAACAGATGTACCTAGAAGTGAAAACTCCGACAAGGAGTTTCGTTCTTGACCCGTGGTATCTTAGTACACGATAAAGGGATTTTCTGCACTCTTGGTTACGACACTCCTGGGGGATATGCTTAGGATAATTCACATTTTCATTACAATCCATTATAAAGTATTTAGAAGTAAATACTTCCTCAAAGAAAACATTTTATGATTATAGATTATATGCATAATATTTTCTATTTACGTTAGGTATTTTAAAAGTTTGGAATTATGAATTGTGATTCATAAACTAACCTAGTGTATGTCATTGTTTAGAAATGACGCCTAGTAGAAGGAATGAGAATTTCATCAATACGCATTATCAAAAGATTAAGAAGGGTCATATTTTTCATGGTATTAAGCCAACATTTAAAAGTGAAATAGTCTCCCACGTATTCTTATAATATGAAGAAATAATATCATGTGTTAATAAGATAAGTAAATAATTCTCTGATTCCTATGTCTTTGAAGGGGAATCAAGAGAAGAAAAGGATGGAAGAGAGAAGATGGATAAAGGGAAGAGGGGAAGGAAGGATTTTCCCATATGTGATAACTGTGGAAAGAATCACCTTGATAAATTCTTGAAGGTAATGAGAGTTTGTTATAATCATGTAGAAAAAGGACACTAAGTACGTGATTTCAAGGGTAAGAAAAAGGTTTCAAATATACATTGCTTCATCTGTAAGAAGTTGGGACACTGTGCGAAGCAATGTCCAAATCATCAGAGTATACCCCAAATGCTGTTATTGGATAATAATCAAGTTATGATACAACCTAAGATGAAGAGGAATGATTAGATTTCTTATGCTGTTATTAAATTATTGTGTCATTTGAGTATTGTATTAATTATGTACATGTTATAAGAATTATATAGTATAAAAGGATTATACTGCAATACTATTTCATTAAGGACTTGAGATTGTGTGGAACCAAAAAAAGTGACTCAATAGAAGGTTAATTTTTTTGGAAAATTTATAGTTGAGAGAAAGATAAACCATAATATGGTTCTGATACTGAGGTAGTGATTTTGGAATAATATATGATTGATTTGGATAAATTATATTGGATATTCTTGACTACCTTGAAATTGATTAATGATTTGTATATTCCATCATTTTTGGAGTTTACAACATTTTTGGATAGAAGGAGTATATCCAGTATTCTATATGGAATAATGAAGCATGAATGTAATCAATAAGGTTTTATGGTAATTCAGGGTGTTACAGTGTTTTAAAAGAATACATGATAAAGTTATTCACATGTTATTACGTGGAAAAAAGGATTTTCATTGTGTTTACCGTCCTTATAAATTTGGGACTGTGAGTTTGGAAAGAATTATTTTGGATAAGTATAAAGATTGTAATAGATTAAGTTTGACATTGGATATTATTGTTAAGGTTAAATCATTTCTTGAGATTATTTTTGGATTGTCATAAAAATTACAACTCGGAGGTCGGGCGACAACCCGTCACGGCCGGCAAGGCTGTGAGACTTGAACCTGCAACTAAAGGGCGACAAGGGTGGATCACCTACCACTGGCATACGTGCTGTCCTAGTTTATATAATGTAGTTTTTTTTAAGTAGTCTAAAAAATTAATTATAAATTAATTGTTTTTGAAACCCTATATGATTATGATAAATAGAATATTTTTAAATTCTATTATCTTTTGGAGTGAAAGATGAGTTTGTGGTAGGAATTGGTTGAAGGATGAAACTCTACTTGTCAAGTATATTTTTTCCCTCTTATTCTATGAATAAATTAATTCTTAAACTTTAGGTAAGGGATCTTAAAATCTAAAATTTGTTATCCTAATACCTTATATTTTGTGGAACTAATGATATTTTAAATCATCATAGATTGATGGCTTTGAGGCCCTCAATTTTACACTTGTTTGTGATTGATGACCTCAATCACTCCCTATAAATATTTATGTTTTTTCTCCAATTATGTCTCTAATTTCCACCAATTTTCTCCTAATAAAAATCATAATTTGGTGGTGACTTTTTTATTCTCTTTCCCTCTTATTAAGACTAAATTTTATTAACCCAATTTCCGATGTGGCTTTTCCACAAAGGTATTTTTCTATTTTTAACCTTTTATTTTCAAAAAATTTCAAATTGTGAGGATGCAATTTATTGAAGGAGAGGATAATGTAACACTCCAAGATTTCATAGTATGTTATCTCATTAAAGTAATTCAATAGCTTACGCTACACGCAACACTGAGTTCGAGCGCACCAGAACTTACCAAACTAGCCGTTCAAAAAGCAGTTATGAATAGTATTAACTGAATTTTGAATCTTATATACTCTACATAATTTTAACATCCATATTATGTGTTTTTTAGACATAATATAAGAGCAAATTCATTATTTTCGGATAAAAGAAGTATTTTTCAAAAAATGTAATTTTGCCGCCTTTTAATGGAAAACCCTTTTTAAAACCAATATTTGACACTTTTATATATTCAATTTAATGAAATTAAATTATTCTTTATAATTAGAACATAAAAATTTATTTTGGATAAATTTTGGTACTTTTCTGATAACTTTCATATTTTGACGAATAGTGAAAAATACTATGTTTTAATTGAAAATGACTTTTTTAATCAAAATAATTTATAGTGTTAAATTATGCATTTGAATGGTTTTGAAGTATAATTAGATTATATTTTTATAATTTAATATAATTTATGTCATTATGACTAATTTCACATTTAAATTTGACATAAACACATGTCAATCTTTTGATAGTTTTTACTTTTTAAAACCCCACTTTTTGGTTTTGACAACGGGAATTAATTTTAAATTAATAAATGCAACTTATATGTTTTTAATTGGGTAAAATAGGCTTCATTTTTAAATTTTGAGTATAAAAATTATCTTAGGGTGAATTTTTGGTATTTTTCTGAAAACTTTCAATTTTTTGATGAATAGTGAAAAACACTACGTTATTATTTAAAACTGACTTTTTATTTAAATAATTATTTATTTTATTTAAATTTATTTTAATTCAAAATAGATATATAATACCTATATAAGTTCAATGTAATTCATTGGAGTCATTTTATAATAAAATCATATGTCTAAAATTTTACTGAACTTTTTAACCTCTTTTACCCACCTTTTAGGCACATTAGCAAATTTGCATAAAACTTAAGTTTACCGCTTCTGTGAGTTGAATTTCAAAAATCCAAGAGTCATAGTTGAAATTAGAAAGTAAAATTTGATTCAATAAGATGAAAATAATTTTTGGTGAATAGTAACTTTTGTCTTTTATTTACCACGGTTAAAAGTAAATAGGGTAATTAAAGGTAAAAATGATATTATAATTACTGTAACACATGTCCTGATTCTATTGGATAAGTTTAATTCGATCAAAAAAAACTTAGGAATATAATATGATCCTTTAGATCCACTTGGATTAGATTAGGACATTTATTATTATTTTATTTAAAGAAGAATTAAAAGTGTTAAATTCAAAGTTTATTAACTAAACCATTTTTAATATAGGGTTATACATAAGATAAATTCGACTATAAATATTAATTATAAAGATAAAAATATTTCCTACATAATGGTATTTTATTTATAATTTTTAGAGATTAAATAATTAAATTTATTTATGACACAATGATGATGTAGTAATTACCTTCTTAATGAAATATTAAAATGGTTTATATTATAAATATTAAAATAAATATAATCTAAAAGTTTTGATTCCATAAAAAAAATTTATAGGTTAATATGAAATGTTATGATTGATTAGATAATTTTTTTTTGAAGTGATAAGGTTGTTATGACTTTCACAAAAACAAAATACCAAATAGTGTCAAAATTGACATAAATTAATTTTTAAAACAAATACTATATTATTGGTTAATATAATATTTCTAAAAATATAAGGTTTGGACAAAGGGATTAAATAATATTATATATGTCATTAATGAACCACTTTAGGTTCTCTTGGAAGTTTAGAGTAAGTTTATTAACCATATAGTGTAAGAATACAAGAAGACACGGTAAAAGTTAAACTATTTAACTAAGAGTTAAATCTAAAAGATAAGGTTAAAATGGTAACCTAAACTTGTCTAAAACCTATTGGTTGAGAGTATTTAGACCCATAACCACCTAAGTATTGAAATAAATTCATTTTGAGACATTATAAACTGAATATGATTGTATAATAAATTAATATTTTAATCTTTTCCTAAAGTGACCCTCACCCCTCTTATAAAAGGGAACGTCCCCTTCTCTCAAAATCACACCTCCAAATCCATTTGTCTCGGCCAAACCCTGCCCAAATATCCTCCAAAATTCCCTAAAATCAACCTATATTCCTTACTTTGATCATAAATCCAACCTAAGGATCCATTTTTATCAACTCAAAAGGAAACACCTGAAGAATAGGTAATAATTTCACCACCCTCTTTCAAGTTCTTTTCTTCTTCCAATTCCTCTTTCTTTGTTGTTTCCATACCAAAATAATAACTCCATTACATCCTACATTCTTTGATGTTATTATAAATATATAACAACCATATTCGTTATTTTATCCATCCTATAAATGACAAAGTCACCAAACGTTCGTATGTATGGCTTACCGTCTCCACGTCGTGGTGTAGTTTGTTATTCAAACACTTCATTATTTATATGGGTATAATAATGAGTATAATTGATGTAAATAATAAATATAACATGTTAATTATTCTATATATATGATATAAAATCCAATTACATATGATTTCACCATCAATATAATGATATTGTCGCTTGTGTGTACATACAGATTACCGTCTCCACGACGCGATGAGATTCATTCCCACGTTCACCATTCAACGATGATTATAAAAATATATATTATTAATTATTATTTAATATATGACATAATAATTCTACTGGATATATATATATATTTATGTATGTATGTATGTATGTATGTGCTTACATATATCTTATTCACTTACTTCTGTTCAATACGATATGAAAACGAAAACAGTGTTTATGCGTACGTACGGCCTATCGTCTCCATAAAAGATGAATTCCGTTTTATATATCTATATATTTTAAATATTTATATTCTAAATATATATGATATATAAATCAATTTTTATATTCTGTAAGTATTTAAATCATGGTCTAAATGATACGATCAAGAATAACAAGTTAAAACACATACAATAAAGAAAGCAATTATTACCCAAAATGTCAATTTAACATGGAAATCATTATTAAATGGGTAGTATAAATTCATAAATGAATCATGTATGATAAAATAAATATGAATATGGTTCTGGTATAATTTAATAACATACTATGTTCATTATATAGGAGGTTAAACGTACCATCGACCAAAGGAAAGTGCATGGTAAGGGTTAATTTCACAATATCTTTATTATCTGAGGTTTTTTTTACATAAGTATCTAATGGGACATATTTATTATCCATGACCATGTTTCATAAAAGAGTTTTCAAAGGGATTATTTTTAAGGTACTTTTTACTAAAACATCATTTTAAATGTTTTAAAGATTTATTCTTCTAAACTTTTCTCATTAATGTCCATGTTTTCAAAATGGTTTTAAGGATTTATTTATATGGACATGAATGTTTTAAAATGTTAATTCGTTTCAAAAGTTTCAATGTGTTATGGGACACTTTGATTCAAAACTATATTTTAAATGAATTCCTTTATATGAATTTTAAATGATTTCATGAAAAAGAGATATTTCTCTCAAAGATTTTTACTTGTCATTTTCAACTATGTCAATATCCTTTACAGGATATTATTCTTGATCGAGGTTGATTTATTATGATACAAATCTTACATATTGTATTAAAGTTTTTGTGATATGTTTGATTGTGGATGTGTTATTTTTATACCATTCATGGTTTATGGATAAAGTATTTACATTTTTTATGCTAGTTTTAATACGAATGTTTATGTTATGTTTAAACCTTTTCATATGAGGAATGCATTGGACTTAGTAAGTGATGGGTGGAGTCCGCTATAGCTCCTTGATACATCGGTAGGTCTCATGAGACAAACTAGTGTCTTGGAACAAGGCCTTGACAAAATATTATTTTTATTCTTGGCACAAGGTCTTGACTATGTGGTTATGAAGTCTGGTATTATGCATTCCATCATTATGAAATTAACTATTGATATTATATGTGATTATTAGACGATTAGAATATCCATGTGAATAAGTAAATGGAATCATTTGATTTATCTTTTCTATATTATTATGAAGTTTGAGTTTAAAAGGATTTTGTTTTAGTTTTATACATTTTCTTAAATGTTTATACTTATTTATGAAAGTTTTCGCTATATTATTATCCTTACTGAGAATATGAGATCACCCCTTTCTATGTTTTATTTTTCCCAGGATGTGAAGAAGTATATTATGACTGACCTTCTAGGATAATCTAAGGTATATGAATGTGGTCAATGGAGACAATGTTTTTTTTGTTTTTCATTTTATAATGTAATGTAATGTTCATGTATGTAATATATTTTCAAAAACTGCTAAACTGGTCGGTCCTTCGGGACTTGATTCCTTGTAATCATGTCAATGTATTAAAATAATGCACCGAATCTGGGTAACTAGGGTCGGGGCGTTACATTATAGTTTGTTCTGGAATAAGAAGAAGGAAAATGTATTTTAAAATGATTATTTTTTAAAAAAAAGGCATTGTGTATGGGTGACATGGTTTACCCTTACACAAATCATAGACTCCATGTAAGGGTAAGGGTTTTTACCCTTACGTGGATCTCACACCCAGAGTTACCCTTAAAAACTCTAGGCTACCCTTACATATCCTTAATAAGTAAGAGTTTACCCTTATAAAACTCTAAGCTACCCTTTCTTAGCCTTTATAAGTAAGGGTCTACCCATACATAGTGGCTAGGGTACCTTTATGAAACCTTTTAAAACCCATGGTTACCCTTATGCATGTCTAGAGTTACCTTTACGCAAGAAGGATTTTACCTTATGAGAGAGTATAGGTTTTCTCCTGCTTAACTTTACACAAGCTAGGCTTACCCTTATGTAGCCAAGCCTGCCCTTACGCAGCGCACAGACTACCTTTATATAGAGAATAAGATTTTCACCATACCCTTACAAAGCGGGTGACTTACTCTTATATAACCTTTATAATTTTAGGGTTACCTTTACAAAACACCTCCATTGTATGGGTAGATGTTCCTTACCCTTACATAAACCACATTCCCTACATAAGGGTAAAGATTAACTTTAAAAAGTTATATTTTCTTTAAAAAAACCTTATAAACTAAAACAAAAAAAAGGTTCTAAAGAACATGGAAAGTCCCCAAGACATCAGAGACCAAAAGAAAAATCACAAACCAATGAACATACTTAAAATCAAAGATCAGGATTTTACAAGTACATGTAGAGATACCCAGTATTGGGATAAAGCAAGTTTGGATGACCCTGAGTGTAACCTAGAGCTCAAGGGCCAGTGAGTTATTTTATATTATATATTAATTTTTGAAGTAATTCCCATATTTATTGTATTGTTTCATGTACTATTATTCATATTGTATTTGTTTAGACACCATTGGGAGTAACTTATTGAGTTTTACTCACACCCCATTCGGGCCACTGTTTGGTATCCATACAAACTTCATGGATATAGGTTTGGACAAGGGAAAGGGGACCTATGCTTGATTTTTTCTATATTATTTGGGAGTGTATCTTAGAGATGGGACCAAGCATGGGGTAAGGGGTCATGTTTTTAAAGTCATTATTTTGGATTTTGTCTTTTAGTTGTTGCTTGTATTACTTTCAGTACAACATTTAGTTTGGAAAATAGTATGGCATGACATTGTTTATTATATTTGGATTGTTTGGTATTCATTTTTTATATTCTTGAGTTGTATATTTTGATTGGTTTATATTATTTCCATTTTGATTACTACTCTATTATAGAGTGTATAGTCTCCCTACTATATTTCTTATATCCTCGCTGCTAGTCGGTAGCCTCAAGCATACAGGGAGGCACGCTTGAGGTCATGTAGTAATCCATCTTGATCATGTGAGGGAGAACTAGATCGAGAATGTTACATAAATAATTAGAAACAAGGATAGATTAATGGATCAAGGATATAATCAAGAATAAGGAATTGATTTTTGAAGAATCATTTACCCCAATTTCAATATTAGAATCTATAAGAATTATTTTGGAATATGCTTCTCATTTTAGAATCAAACTTTTTCAAACAGATGTCAAAAGTGAATTTTTAAATGGATATATTTCTGGAAAAAAAATTGTAGAACAACCTCTAGTTTTCTAGAATGAATATAAACCTAATCATATTTTAAATATTTCAAAATATCTTTATGGTTTGAAATAAGCACATCAATCTTGGTATGAAAGGTTATCTAGTTTTATTTTAAATAACGACTTTGAAAAGGGGAAGGTTGATCCAACTTTTTTTTATTAAAAGGACTTATAAAGATATTTTAGTTATTCAAATATATATTAATGAAATTATATTCGGATCCTCTTGTGAAAACATTGTAATGAATTTTCAAATTTAATGACAAGTGAGTTTTATACAAGCTTAATGGGTAAACTTAAATTCTTTCTTAATCTTCGATTTTTTCAAAGGGATGATGGGATATTTATCAACCAATTTAACTATTGTAAATAGTTAATCAAAATATTTGGTTTATACTCTTGTAGAATTAGTAATGATCTTATATATACTTTATGTAATATTGATAAAGATGAATCTATAAAATCTGTTCGTGGTAAAAAAAATTAAAATCATGATTGATGGATTATTGTACCGAACTGCTTATTATACTTAACTGCTTCTAGGCCTGATTTATTGTTTAGTGTATTCATATGTTCTATATTTCAAAGTAATCCTAAATAAATTCATTTAAAGGTTGTTAAAAGGATTGTAAATTATGTTAAAGGGTATTTGAATCTTGGTTTATTTTACCCTGCTGGACCTTCTTTTGATTTAATCAATTATAGTGATTCTGACATTGGTGGGTGAAATATTGATAGGAAAAGAACATTGAGTATGTGTCAATTTCTTAGAAAATGCTTAGTTTCATGGATTTCAAATAAACGAGATTTAGTATCATTATTAACTACAGAAAGTGAGTTTGTTGTTGTTGTGTCTTGTCACTCACAATCTTTATGGATTAAATAAACACTTCTTGATTTTTGTATTAAATTTTTAAAAGGTCCCTTTTTATTGTGATAATATATCTGCAGTTTTTATTTCTAAAAATCCATAACAAAATTATAGAACTAAGAACATTGATGTTTTATTTCACTTTCTTAAAAGATCATGTCCAAAAAGTAAATATAAGTCTGGAATATGTTTTTACAGAAAATTAGCTTGCTGATATTTTTACCAAACCTTTAGATCTAGGTAAATTTGAGAAAATTAAACGTGAGATTGGCATTATGGAAGGCTAATTATCTAATATTTTTCATATATTAAGGGGGAGTTTAATTCTGGTTAGAATTCATATTACATTTTTTATATGGTCACTGGCATGTACCTTAATAATAGGTTTCCATTTAATCCATTGGATATAATGCTTTAAATATCCTAACATGTTTTCATGTACCATTGAGGATTATAAAGTGTTTTTTGAAAGGAGTTTATGTTATTGTATTTAGGTAAAAATTTTAATCTTCATACACCATTTTAAAGATCCAGATATTTTAATAAAAGAAAAAAAAATTATTAAAGAGGGATTGTTCATTACATCTATCTTCTGTCTCTCTAATTTACTAATTTTCAAATGATTTTATGCTTAAAATGCATGAATTTAATGAGAGTTTTAAATGTTTAAAATCATGTACAATGTTACAATTATAAAATTTAGTTTCTTTCTCAGTAATCATTAAGGTGGTGTTTTATATGTTTGATGTTAACATTAGAAGAGATAGTTGCTTTCCTAGTAATGATTGTCTATCTTAGGGGGTGAATGTTTTCCCACAAACTATAGTTATTCAATCTTTAATCTTTTTGATCAATTCCAAATATGGGGAGAAAATTTGAAATTGATATTTTGTTTTTAAATTATTAAAAATGGAGAGAATATTGAAGTGTCTCTTTGAACCACTTTGTTTATTATATTTTGATAATTACAAATTTAATCTTTTATCCCCTCTAACATGAGTAAAGTGTTTTTAGTTTTCATTTCTTATAAAATAATTATTATCATTGATATCACTGCCATTTCTCATTGTTTTAATATTCATGTTTATTATGTATTTTATGAACTACCTAAATAGCCTGAAGGCCTTCATTTTCTTATTCATTTTTGTATTTTATGGACTGATTTGAGAGAAAAACCCATCATGATATGAGTTAGTATCTCATATGTTGTAAATATGTTATTGGTATGTTTTTTAAATCTACTTAAGTATTGGATCGATGGTGGCAGTCAAGTAACCATGAGGGAGGTAGGTAATGCATCGGTCGTGTGAACAAAATGGATCGACCATAAGTCCTCAATTGACCGCAAGAACAAAAGGATTGATCGTGTTTATATACCATGTCATATGGACTTGTAATTTCTTTAAGTACTAGATCAACCACACAAAGAATTTTCAACTGACCATACTGATCAATTGAAAATTCCTGAAATTTTCCCAAAGTAATGAATCGACCGCATGAGTAATGGATCAACCATGCATAATGACCACATGATATATACCGATCGACCACATGACTAGATCAACTGTAGGGGTAAGGCTCTATCATAACAACCACAAGGTTTAACCTGCAATGAGATCTAACCTACCATGATACTTGACTTGCTGCAAAGAAATCGACCATACCTATTCTACGATGTTCTATTTTTCATATTTTTCATATATTTATATATTACATTTTACTGTAAGTTTTTATTAATTGTTTTCATTGATATAATTATTTCTTAATTACTTATTAATTATTTTGATGTTAAGGAATTTTATTTAGGAGAATTTTATGTAGTTCATTATGACCATCATGTGGGATAAAGTCTCATGTTGTTTTATTGAAAAATATGAGTTTCAAATTTAAAGTTTTTGGAATTTGAATCGTTTTCCATGCATTCATTATTGGAGTGTTCTAAAGGAATTTAATTTTTATTATGTATTTTTAGTGCAGTATTAATTGTTCTAACAAATTCTACTGTACAACATGTTTTAATTTTACAGATTATCGAAGTGAACCATGTGGGAATGTTTTGTAAGCGCATTAAATTATGAAATCAGATGTAGCATTTATGGGAATGATACACCAAACAACTCTAAAGTAGTTTGTTAAAGTTTCATGCATGCGATGCTTTGGAAAAGATGAAATGCAATGGTTTTTAAATTTTGAGTTTGTTTTGCATGAAGAAACTTGATATAAAGATTTTGATAGAACCAATCCAATACATCAGAGTTCGGGGATACTTTCAAGTTGTATTGTGTGACACGCCTCTTGTGATCAATCAATGGATCTCTCTTGGTTGAACTTTATCTTTTAGATCCCTGCCACTAGAGAGAGATTGTTGCCTCAATACCCAATCTTCATTGTCTCATATGGTTTTCGTAGTTCTTACTTCATTCCATCATTTTCTATGTGCATAAATGTATTAGGTTATACTACCCATAAAAGATAGAACTATTGGGTTATACCACCCCAAACAAAAGGTACATGCGGGTTGTGTCTAACCGGTAAAAGGCAGGGGGTCAGTTGTGTCTTGGTCTGGTGAATGGAAGGTTTGGTTTCTTCCACCACCTCAAAAGGAAGTTTGTTGGGTTGTGACTACAGGTAAAAAATCATACTTGGATTGTGCCTCCAGGGCTTAAAAAGGCATTGTAAGGGTTGTGAATCCACATCAAATGTAAAAGATTCTATTATAGTGGGTGTCATTTCACTTCGTGTTTGAGACGAGTGAAGAGTAGAGTATGATCATTTAGATCCAAACTATTATAAAAATCTTTGTGTTCATTTCATTTATATTTCCGCTGCATTAATATTTAACTTTGATAATATTACCCCCCCCCCCCCGATCATTCGGTCATCCTCATATTGGGACCTAACACGCCCTTCTTAGGTGACTGCGCGGTCCATTGGGCTCACTTGTAGAGAACCGACTCGGGTGACATGGCATGTTGTCCCAGACCGATTCATTACTGGTATCCCTAGGTTGGGTCATTGCAACATTGGAGGGAGAAACAAAAAATTCAAAGAGAGAGGGAGGTGGCACGATAGTGGAAGGACAAGAAATGTGAAGTGAGTTGTGGGAGTGTGCATTGAAAATAGAGCTTGCATGGGTGTGATGTGCAGCGTTGAAAGGATGAAAAGATAAAACTATGGGTCGACAAGGCTAGAGTGGTGTTGTATCTTTGCTTAGAGATGCAAGTGAAGGTGATGAATAGTGGTCTTTTTCAAGTGGAGTAAAATGATAATGGGGAACTCAAGTGTGTGTGGGTCAATGGTGGGTTGCGGAAGAAGGAAGAGTAGTTCTTGGAAAGTATTGTCATTGGATTGTGAAGAGTTGTACACATGATTTACAAAATGTTGTGCATATATTTGTAAATAATTGTACTTGGGCTTGTGAAGGCACTACCACAAAATAGGGAAAGGGCAGCACTGCCCTTTATCAGCGCTAAACAGAAAGCACTGATAACGGGGTATGCCTTTATCAGGGCTATATAAAAGCACTGATAAATGTTACATTTATCAGCGCTAAAATAAGCGCTGATAAAGGGTACCCCTTTATCAGCGCTTTTAACGAGCGTTGATAATGGTTTTGTCGATTTTTATTTAATAACCCTAACAGGCCATCCTCTCTTGCACGCGGCCAAGCTCTCGCGGAAGCTAAACTAGGCCCCTCGCCGCGCGACCTCGTCCTCATCGTCCTCCTCCTTCCTCCTCCTTCCTCCTCCTTCCTCCTCCTCCTCCTCCTCGTCCCCCTCCTTCTCTGCCACATCCGCCGCCTCCTCCCCCGCTCCCGCTACCGCGACCGCCTCTGCCTCTGCCACCTCCACCCTCGTTGCTGCGACCGCCGCCGCCGTCGCCACCTCCACCCTCGCTGCCACGACCGATGTCGCCTCGTCCTCCTCCTCCTCATGCTCTCAAGGTGGGAGGTGAGTTCCATGGATGGTATTCCCTTGGTATATTATTTATATATTGTGTGTGTGAGGACCAAATAGTGAATATAGATGTGAGATAGGAATAATACCATATCTTGGGCCTAATTCCAGTAAGGATTTCCATAATATATAGTGTGGTCTTAATGTGATTATGATTATTTCTATGGATGTGATTCATAATTAGTGATGAGTGTCGAAATAAGAGATGTTATTGATATTTAGCAACACAAGTGGGTTGTTTGTGAATGATGTGGAATTGGATACCCTATAGGTTCCATAGGGATATCTTGACTCTAAGATGAAGTATATGGTAATTGTTTAGTTATGATGGTTCACATGTGTGAGAGGTCTACCAAGGTTATGTGTGATGACTTCTGTGGATAACCAACCCTTGTTTTCATTTTTTTTATTTTGATTTACCATGGGCGGTAAGTTCTACCCCTTCGAGTTGAATATTTATGTATATGGTACAAAAGAAATAGTTTTTAATCTTACGGTTATATGTATTACCAAATATTATCCCAATGGAAATGATGATGGATCCATATTAATTTTCATCACATAGCATAATCTCATAGTTATATGATTAGACAAAGATGAACCCATAATACAAAACATATCACCCAGTATGTCTGTCACATATACGAATAAATAAATTAGAAAAAAAAACATGCTACAAAGCATAAAGGTACCATTAAATACTTACATTGGTTAACTTGTTTTAGAAATTGTTTATCTTCATCTGTGACTTGTACTTGCACCCATGAATTTGAAGGTGAGTATGCGTACACGATAGTTGACCTTCTTAGAGAAGAGTTTCTGGAAGAGTATAAGAGACATGATGCAATGAATATCATTAGAGTGTTGGAGAAAATGTGGTTGCTACAAACAATGTGGAAATCGGCTTGTGCAAAGCGGCCTAAGTTACAACTTGCAGGTATTGTAACTTAGGCCACGTTGCACAAGTCGATTGCCACAATGAATAGCAAGATCTTTATTGATTCATGTCTCTTATACTCTTCCAGAAACTCTTCTCTAAGAAGGTCAACTATCATGTACGCATACTCACCTTCAAATTCATGGGTGCAAGTACAAGGCATGGATGAAGATAAACAATTTCTAAAACAAGTTGACCTATGTAAGTATTTAATGGTACCTTTATGCTTTGTAGCATGTTTTTTTCTAATTTATTTATTTGTATATGTGACATACATACTAGGTGATATGTTTTGTATTATGGGTTTATCAGGAGTCTGTATGATTTCCTGTTTCCACATTTCATTTTAAATAGCATGTTATAATTATATATTTACTGTACCCTAATGGCTCAAATAGTCAGGCATATTGTAGATGTTTCTAGAATGTTGTAGGATTCTTTTTCCCCAATGGTAGTACATTTTTAGGATGTTTTCACTGATGAGGTATAAAATTTACTTCTTAATAAAGAGATAAAATTTATAATCTAGTTAGTTTTGGGAGAAAATTCAGTTTCTATCACAATTTCTAAAATAACACCAAAAGAGAATCAGTTGTTTGAATTACAATTTGATGATATAGAATAAAATGGTTTCATATGGCATAGTACTTTACCATGGGGTTTTATAGTTCTCTAAAATAGATGGTTGATTGGTATTTATTATTTTTTTGGATTATTGGAGATTGAACCTGATGAGAGTCATGAATATGTATCCTCATCCATGCATTGATAGACACATTGATCATCTATGAGGTTATATGATCTTCTCCAAGATAGATTTGACATTAGGATACCATTAGAGGAGTTGGACATCGATGGACCTACCATGGACTGCTTTTAGGAGTAGTTATGGCCTGTATGATTTTTTAGCGATGATTTTTGGTTTAACTAATGCATTGGTTGTATTAAGGGACTTGATGAATAGGATATTTCATCCTTTTCTGGATCAGTTTTTAGTAGTTTTTTCCAATTAAATATTAGTGTACTCCCAACCCATAGTTGATCTTGACCAAGATCTTATCATCACCTTGAGTACATTGAGATAGCATCATATTTATTATTGTTTTCTTCTGTTACTCATTGGTTTCCTCTTGTTCGCATGTCATGTATTTTCTAAGGCATCATTCAGTCTTTGTAAGACTAACTTGGAATAAATTTGATATATTTCAGATTAAATCAGGTATCTTATACATACACGATGTTCACCCTACTGGACACACCATGTATATGGATTTCACATGTGTTTAAAGGAATTTGTACCATGATTTGTTTTTATAAAACCCAAACAATGCTACATGATTAATTAAAACATAATATTAGGCAAGTTCTCGAGATCGAACCCATAAAGAGGATGAATATGAATAAAGAATGGATGAATGCCAATCGGTTGACAAAAGAGTATGAATATGGCATGAAAGAGTTTATCAAGTTTGCAGAAGATCATTCATGTGACCCTTCTCAAATCCTTTGTCCGTGTTTACGCTATTGTTATTCAAGACAAATTAGTCCAGAGGAGTTGGAAGAACACCTGATCTGTCACGGAATAGATCGAAGTTATACATGTTGGAATAAACACGGGGAAAAAACCAATGTAGGTAGTGACTTAGAGAACACGACATTTTATAGATCATCTGATATGATTAGAAGCTTGAACAATGAGGACGATCATATGGAGGGTGTGATTACAGATGTGAACGATGATGAAGATCGTATTGAGGAAATGACAAGGACAGTTGAAGATGAACTTCGTGATTGCCCAAAATTGTTTGAGAAGTTAAAGAGTTGTGAAAAAACGTCATTTTATACTAGTTTCACTAAATATACAGCATTGTCAGCCGTATTGAAGTTGTATAATTTGAAAGCAGGCAATGGGTGGAGTGACTCCAGTTTTATGGAACTATTTTCTCTCCTGAATGACATGCTCCCAGAAGATAATGAACTCCCAAGCCGAACATATGATGCCAAACGAATTCTACGATCGATGGGTATGATCTCTGAAAGAATACATGCTTTCCCGAATGACTGTATATTGTTTTGCAAGGACCACAAATCACTTAAAGAATGCCCAAAGTATGGTGTTTCCCGATACAAGAAAGATGATTCTAGTCCTACGAAAGTTGTATGGTACTTTCCAATTATCTCTAGGTTTAGACGCATATATGGAAGTGAGGAGACTGCAAGACAATTGACATGGCATATAGATACAAGAATTAAAGATGGGAAACTACGTCACCCTGCAGACTCTCCTCAGTGGAAGAGAATTGATCATGAGTATCTTGAATTTGGGAACGAGCCGAGAAACCTTCGTTTGGCGTTATCTACAGATGGGGTGAATCCTTTTGGTTTTCAAAGCAGCGGTCACAGTACATGGCCGGTTATGTTGGTAAATTATAATTTACCACTGTGGTTATGCATGAAACGAAAATACATCATGTTATTTATGCTTATATCAGGACCAAAACAACCGGGTAATGATATTGATGAGGATTTGAAAATATTGTGGGATTCAGGTGTTACGATGTATGATGCTTACAAAAATGAACAGTTCACTTTGAAAGCCATGTTGTACAGGATGATAAATGACTTTCCTGCTTATGGAAATTTGTCATGATATAGCATTAAAGGAACTCAAGGGTGTCCCATTTGTGAACAAGGTACACAGTCAATTAGGTTGAAACATTCATCGAAAACCGTGTTTCTAGGACATCGCAGATTTCTACCCCGACGACATAAGTACCGATCTTGGACGACATCATTCGACGAAAGTTCAGAGGAACGTACAGCACCGTCTCCACTAACAGGTGATCAGTTGTTTGAGAAAGTGAAAGATTTGGAAACTAATTTTGGTAAACCATTTTCAAAAAACCTTACGAAAACTGGTTGGAAAAAGAGATCAGTTTTTTTTGAATTACCATACTGGAATTGTCTGTATGTCAGACATTTTCTTGATGTTATGCATGTTGAAAAAAATGTATGTGATAGTGTCATCAGCACGTTGCTAAATGCACCCGGAAAAACAAAGGATGGAATTAAAGCTATATTGGACATGTTTGAGATGGGAATATGAGAAGAGTTGGCACCAGTGAAGGGTGAAAAATGAACATTTCTTCCTCCTGCTGCTTACACTCTTTCCAGGCAGGAGAGATATAAGTTTTTCAACTTCTTGAATGACGTAAAGGTTCCAGAGGGGTATTCATCAAATATCAAGAACATCGTGTCAATGGTAGGTTTAAAATTAAAGGGTCTGAAATCACATGACTACTATGTTTTGATACAAGAACTAATTCCTATAGCTTTACATTGCATTTTTTCCAAGAATGTCTGCCATACATTAACGAAGATCTGTTTCTTCTTCAAAGCTATATGCAGCAAAGTTATAGACCCGGCGAAATTTCCAACTATGGAAAGATAAATTTCCGTCATATTATGTGAATTGGAAATGTTCTTCCCACCGACATTTTTCGATATGATGGTTCATTTGATGGTTCATTTGGTGAGATATATTCGACTATGTGGTCCTGTACATTATAGATAGATGTACCCCATTGAACGGTATATGAATATTTTGAAAGGGTATGTCAAAAACCGAAGTTGGCCAGAGAGTTGTATTGTGGAGAAATATATTGTTGAGGAAGCTGTTGAATTTTGTAACGAATACCTGTCTGGTGTGGAAATCGTTGGCCTACCAAAATCTCATCACACTGAGTGGCTTGAGGGTGAAGGAATTTCTGGAAGAGAGGTTGTCACAATCAATATTACAGATCGGGAGCAGGCCCACCTTTACGTTTTTCATAATAGTTTCGACGTTAACCCATATATTCAAACCCACAAATAAATTCTTAGGCATTTGAATCCTTCTAGGGCTGAAAAATGGATATCAGATACACATAATCGACAGTTTATAGGATGGTTTCGAGACCATATTTTTAAGAAGTTAGATGAAAATCCAGAGTCAATTTCAGAACGACTTCGATGGCTGGTCGGAGGAGCAAGTGTGTACGTATTATCATACAATGATTATGTAGTTAACAGTTATACATTCTATACTAATGAACAAGATGAAGACAGTACCATGCAGAATAGTGGGGTTACACTTGTGGCTGAGGTGATGCATGTTTCCGGTGCTAAGGAAAAAAATCCAATTTATGCGAATATGTCATACTTTGGCATCATCAAACGAATATGGGAGTTGGATTATACGAAACTCAAAGTGCCGATTTTTCAATGCAAGTGGGTTGATAGCAGGACTGCTGTTAAAATAGATGAATTATGATTCGTGAAAGTTGATTTCAGTAAGGAATGGGAGAAAGACAACCCATTTATAATGGAATCACAGGAAGTACAAGTATTTTATGTTCCAGACCCCACAAACCGAATTTGGTCAATTTTTCTGTTATCGACCAAAACAACTGAAGGGTCAGATGAAAGTTCAATGGAGGTTGAACTTTTATAGGGACTTCACAATCATTTCGCAGCGGTCCAAATGTAGACGGCGTTTTGTATGTCAGAGGAGACCACAATGAAGGAATTTACATAGTCGATAGAGGAGTCAAATCACTTCAGCCTTTAAAGAAAAAAAAAGAGAGTACAATAATTAGGTTATTTGTTTATTGTAACATACATTGTGTTACGTTATGTTATTATCTGTTCGCTTCCATTTTTATGTAATCTAAATTAAATATTAAACCACTTCTGTAGATAATAACTTCTGCACCTGCAGATGCGCCCAATCCTGAGGCACAAAAGGTCTCTCAACCAGCAGCTGGTGGTCCCACTGCAGAGCAACAACAGGTTTCTCAACCAAATGCTGGTGGTCCCAGTGCAGAGCAACAACAGGTTTCTCAACCTGTTGTTGTTGGTCCCAGTGCTGAGGTACAACAGATTTCTCAACCTGTTGCTGCTTGTCCCATTGCCGATGATAGCGCTCCGGGGGAAGATATTGATGCTACTTTTGAGGAAATGGTAGGAAATGAAACCCTGAAAGCACAAAAAAACAAGAGCGTCATAGTTTGACAGTGTTGGTAAAAATCCTCAAGGCAAAAGAAAAAGGCATCAAATTTGAGGTGGGATGGAATAAGCGAGGCAAACATGTTAACCCCAACAAATCCATCTTTAGTATCTACATTGGAATCGTCACTCGGAAACGCGTTCCGATTGATGTACAGTCGTGGAACCATGTTGTCACCGGGCTGAAGACACTAATGTGGGAAGATATTACGATAACATTATGATATCATTTTTTAAATTTATTAAAATAAAATAAAATACCAAAACATTGACTTACTCTTCATAATCCATTGCAGAGTGCATTTATAGTAGATGTCTCGCACAAGGAATATGTATTAAGATTTGCAGGAAGGATTCATAGAGGTTTCCGCACAATTTTAACGAAATATCATCTTAAAGATGCAGAAGGGAAAATCAAGCCGCACCCACCTCCTCTTTACGCACACTTGATATCCCAAGGGGCGTGGGATGCGTTTAGCAACCGTCGTGGGGAGCATACTTTTCAGGTACATTGTGTGGGGTAATACTTTGTTTGACGTTTGCTAGTATTCATCACTCTGATTGACAGTTTTTTATTTATGAAACAGCTACTGAGTGCTGAAAATAAAAAACGCGCAACAGAACCAGCGTACCCTTACCGTAAAGCAAGGATGGGGTACTCTGAACTTGAAAAAAATTGGTACGTCTTTTAAATCTACCCTACTACTAGTATGTGACATAAAACAACACCATAACCATGTTTCTCAGTTTATATGCAGATTGATGAATCGAAATTGAAAGCCATATCCATCCCTCGCCATGTGCTATGGAAGGAGGCTCGTGTAAATAAAGAGGGGACATTGATAGATGAAAACACACAAAAAGTGTGGGAAACATGTGTAAGTATGACATAATATAAATTTTAGTTTCTTTAAATCACTATTACATTACAATAACTACTTATTTTTCTATATTTTCTATCTGAAATAGTCACAAGAATCAACAACAACCGCACCAGATGCAGACATACTTTTAGCAGCCTTGAAGCAGCCAGAAAAGTATGGTCGCGTCAGAGGTGCGGGTTTTGGGGTGACACCCCGAACATATTTTCAAAAACAAAAACAAGCGGAGGATCAAAATGAAAAAATGGAAAAGCTGCAAGAACAATTATCTATTTTTCAAGAAGAATTACAATACTAGAGAGAGATGATAGCAAAATTGATGGGGGAGAGGCAAAGAGAAGAAACAACTCAACAACAACCCGTGCGTGACGATCTCGCCCCACCCCCCACCATCTTTGAGGCGAGCCATTCCACTAAAAAACCTGACTTAGATGAGGTAATCAATGTTTTAATAATTGTTTCTGTGAAATGTGATTTACATAGACACTGATACCTTTCCTGTACTAATATTCCATAGGGTGAAAATGACTGTGATTTATATTTATCAACTCCCACCCATCGCCTTGTAGCGAGGGCTACGGTGTTCAATACGCAAAACGACATGCTACACAAGAGACAGCTTCCAAAAGATCATCTTAGAGTGTCAATTAATGAAGCCGAGTGCCGAGCTACTTGTTCCAAATGACGATGATGACATTCATACGGTTGAACAAGCTGTTGGAACATTCATCGCATGGCTGACAGTTCTTGTAAAAAAACATGTCGACAAAAAGGTATTCATTTCTTATTTATTTTTCAAGCTGGACTTTTAACATTTAATGAAAAAAGGTCTGAACTGATGACTGTTATTACAGAATGACAAAGACTGTGGGGTGAAATGAAATATCATCTCAAAACTATCTCAAGGATCAACCAACCGATTGAAACGGTCTACTGAGAGCACCTTCACCCCGCCCGTTCTATATCCACAGTTAATATCATTGTAGGCTCATGTGGATACAAAGTTGAAAGATGGCAGTACTCACATAGTTGCTTTTGAAAAAGATATGTATGGAGAGGAGATATCAGATTTCATTAGTGCTAAAAATGTAAATGAACTCCTCAAGTATAAATGGCTAGGCGCCTCAGTTGTAAATGTATACATGAGGTAAGTTTTCATGATTTGATTTTACAAAAGCTGATATACTCTGATAATTTTGACTAAATACATTTTATATTTGTCGTAGACGTATATATGAAAAACAGTTGAAGGGATTTCCCCATGAACAAAAATTTGGACTCGTTAGTCCTCACACCACATCTTCAAAAGACGAAATAGATTATGTTAAACAGGCTGTAATAATGTCATCCCTGCTCAAATCGTTTGAAAACAAAATTACGGATGATAGACTCTTTTTAATACCAACGATGCAGGGGTAAAACTCTACAATTTAATCATATCAACTATATTTTCATTTCTTTCTTTACTTATTCCTTTTTTTATTTTTAGGGAGCATTGGATGCTGATTGCAATCAATTTGGATACTCTAAAGATTTATTTTATGGATTCAACGCATGGATATCCAACAAACCGACCACGCATGATGGCGTTTGTTAATTTTTAATACACTAGATCCAACATTTTAAAACTAAACATCTAGTTATATAATTTATTTTATCTTTTAATGAGGATTCTGTTATGATAGGGCGGTGCATCAATATCGTCTAATGCATGGAATGAATCCAGGGCATAAGGATAAGCACGCCTACAAGATCTACAACTGGAAAAGTATCCGGGTATATATAATAACATTTCACTATCCAAACACATATCAAAACAAATTACTTATTGTTGTCGATGTTTCTGTAGTGTCCAAAACAAACAAACGAAAAAGACTGTGGTTATTATGTTTGTAAATTTATGAAATAGATCGTATTTCATCAACAAACTAGCATCTCTGATGAGGTATTTTCGAAAATAATTATGAGTTCATTTAAAATATTTATTAATCCTTTGTGTATTTATATTTTTTCAGTACTACCATGACCGTCGCAAAAACTCATATTCAGAAGATGATATACATGTGTTTAGAAACGAATGGGCAACATACCTGATGGAAGATTGTACACAAATAGGATGAAGGTGAATTCCTACCACTTATGGTATCTATATATGATCATTGATTATCCTCCAACCTTCTTTGGTGAATTGAGAATGCTCCGATGTATTGAAATCTTAATTTATTACTCAATGTTTTCTATCCCCGGATTCATATTATTGATCTTTAAACAAATCAATATTGAAGTAAGGAATGATGGTGTGCAGTGCGTATGGGGTGAACGACGAAACCATCGAGGATCAACAAAATCCATTTTCTGTATCTCGTTTGTTTGAACTTGTATTTGAGCACATGTGTTGTTGTTTGACTTGCACAATTATTTCTAGGTAGATGCATGAGATAATCAGTATCGTTGAGGGATTTTTTGGAACCAAAATATGTGTCCCAGGATAATTCAAGTAAGGGAAAGGCTGGTTGAGATGAAATCCAAGCTCAAACGACCAGTACATCATCAAAAGAATCAACCTTGTGATGCACCATCATGTAGAATCTGGTCCTTATGATGTTTTGAGGTGTTTATGGAAGGTATGGGGAGTCTGATAAGCCCCATGGCCACCATAAATAATGTTTACAGACAGCTCCACATGTTTTTTGTGCCTCATGCCTCTTTACAAGGATCACGTCATTCACATGGTCCATCTTAGCACGTATGTCCCATTCATCCCATTGCTACTCTTGGAAGAACCTGAGAATCTGACAATGCATAAGCCCCACAAGACCCATACTCATCCAACCAAGAGTATTTCTAGTGTGAAGGGAAGCTAACCATGGGTATTACCCACAACATACCTCTTTTAAATATATGGGTTTTGATCCTTGTATTCTAAATAGGGTACGTAGGAAGCCTCCATGAGGTTAAATCCCAACCAATGGTAAACCATGGTGACCCCCTCACTGGGGTACACCTTCGCTTATTTTCCCTCTTGTATTTCCCTTAGTGGCGTCCGAATAATTCTTCAAAATGAGAAACCTTACCTTTATGGGATGCACCACACTTGGGTCAGACCTCATTGGGTGTTTTGATCCATCTATCAGGTAAACATTCCAGGTGCTCCCTCCTAGAGATGTACCTACATAATCCACCTTTATAAGTGTTTTGATTCACCCAGGTCTTACATCTCTATAAGACATTAAATCATGACCCTCTATCCTTGTGGGATGTTAAACTCATGGAATACCACAAGTTAAACATGGGTTTCCATTAATATATTCAATATTAATGTTTAATCGGTCCTTATTAAGGTATTGTGGAGGTGTGGTTTTATGTTTTCCAGCAGATTTCGGAAGATTCCACACTTTATGTAGGTGATTCCATGCTTTTACATTATATGATGATTTTATTATCCTGTATTTGCTTGCTAAGTGTACTATATGAAATGTTTGTGTGGTTAAAAATGTGTTATCAAAGGAATTTGGGGTGTGTATAGACTTGAAAGTTATTTTTAAAATGAATGCAGTTGTATTTCTTGTGGATTTTCATGCTTAAGTCCTTTAAATGTGTTTGAAGAAATGAGAAAGTTGTGTGATGGGTGTTTTCAAATGGATTTAATGTGTGTGTGAATTTTAAAGAGGGTTTTCTTATGAGATGTAGAGATTCTATATATGTGTATTTACATTGAATGAAAGTACATGAGAATGTGTTGATATATATGATGTGTATAATGTAAATTGAGCACAATTTCCATACAAGGTATTTTCTTTATGATGTGCAGGGGACAGGGTGAGAGGACAGGGGTGGTTTTCTGGGGGAGGGGGAAGGGGGCAAAGTGGTAGGGGGAAGGGGTAGGGGGTGTGCTGGGTTCTTTTGAAATATATAGGGGGTGGGCAGGGGGGTGTGTAATGGGCAGGGGGAAGTGCAGTGGGCAGGGGTGTGCTGGGGAAGGGGGCAGGGGGTGTTCAGGGGGCAGGGAGTGTGCAGGGGTAGGGGGTGTGCTCGGGGGTGGGTAGTGTGTAGGGGGTGTGCTGGGGAAAGGGGCATGGGTGCTTCTTTTTTATGGAATGGGGGGACATAATATTTGTTTTATGTTTTGTGTCTCACTAGTATAATTGGTTATTTTATGTTTTGTGTCTCACTAGTATAATTCCATTTAGCAACCCCATTCTTTATTTCATTATTGTATTACTAACATAATATTTGTTTTATTATGTAGGTGAAATCTTTTTCCTCAGTTCGAATGCTTTGTTCGGAAACCGCCGCCATGGACGACAATTTTTTAGAGCGGATGGATGCAAAAAGGATGGAACATCATTGTTTTTTAACTGTTTGTTGGATAAATGTAATTGTAACCAAATTAAACATTGTTTGAAATGTATATAGAAGTGTGTTGTTTTGTATTCATGATTTCAAGTAAATGTATGTATCATTTTTTGTTCTTTTGTGCTTTGTGTGTGGGTGTTGTGTGTGCTGTGTGCAGGTTTTGTTTGGACTGTGCAGGTGTTGTAATGTGTGCAGGTGCTGGGCAGGTTATGTGCAGGTTCTGGATTTGGATAGGATCTTTGGCCTTTATCAGCGCTGATAAATGGATAATATATCAGCGCTATTTTGAGCGCTGATAAAGGTAGTTTTTATCAGCGCTCAAAATAGCGCTGATATATTATACATTTATCAGCGCTGAAAATAGCGCTGATAAATACTACCTTTATCAGCGCTCACTTAGCACTGATAAAGGGGCACTTTTATCAGCGCTTTTTTGAGCGCTGATAAAAGTCCCCCTTTATCTTCGCCGAGATTAACAGCACTTTTTTAGCAATGTTAAAGACCGTTTTTAGCGCTGTTATAAGCCATATTTGTAGTAGTGAGGGTTACAACAATCATTATAGCTTTTTACAAAATGCAACTTCTTTCACTTCCAATATAAATAAAAATGCAATAAAATGAATTTCTTTTATTTTTGATAAAATGATTTTCTTTTAAATATATAAATGAAACAATATTAAATTTATTTCTTTATGTATTTATTTTAACAAAGTACAAATTTGTTAAATGTAATTTTCTTCCTTGCGTGTGTGCCGCTTTCGCGGTTGTACCCAAATTTTTAATTTTGGAAGCTCAAGTTCTACTCATAAATTATTTATTTCCTTTACATGTTGATTTAAAATACCAAAAAAACATAGAAGGTTGAAGTGTGAAAATAAAAAAAATATAATCTTATCAATATTATTGTCATATCATAGGACTTTTTATGTTATAAAATGATAAGGCAACATGGCATAGCCTTGACACACCATATCATTGTCATGTCCTACAACAGACTTATTATCCATGTGAGAAGTCTTCTTCTTCAACGTTGTAGTTATCAGAAAAAATGATGAATCGATATGATACTTCATCGAATTCGGCTTTGATATCACTGGTGAGAAGAATGATGAATCGATATCACTGTTGAGTTTTGAAGATGTCTAAAATGGCTAAACATAGTGGAAAACAAGCACAGTTATCGCAATGATCATCCATGAGAGAAACGTAGAAATATACTAGATCGGTTATATGTCAACGAACTTGTACCCAAGTGGTAAAAGGTTCTGCTTGGCATCCAAAAGACTCAGAATCAAATCTGGGCAGGGGAGGAATTCTCGGGGGGCACTGTAGCAGCACTGTGGTAGTACTGTAATGGCGGTGGTACTGTAGCAGGAACTGTAGTGGTGGCGGTACTGTAACAGAATTGTAGTGGTGGCGTACTGTAGCAGCAAGAGTACTATAGCAGTCATATTCACTGAAGGGCCCTTTTGGCCAAAAAATGGGCTTTCAAGCCTTGTATTCATGCGCCACTTGGCCTTGGGATTTCGAGCTGTGTAATGGGTTTCCCTCTACCCAGACAAAAAGAAGTCTTTACTTTAATAATAAAATGAAGTTTTGGTCCCAACCTTTTAAAAAAAATACCAGATCAATTATATCTATCACCACGAAACACAACATAAATGAGAAAATTGCAGTAAATCACAAACCCGAGAACTTTGCACTGCAACCTACCCCTTACAAATATAAAATATGAAAACACATTGAGTGTGTTATCCACAAATTTTTTTCTTACATTGTTTGAAGATCACAATCTTCAATTGAGTTGTACATTAATTATCGTTGGATGTCTAAACACTATTTTATAACATTCATGTCATTGAAACATTTCTCCCATGACCCTTATACAGAGTCAAATTTAGTACATATAAACCAACAAATCAAACATAATTTTTCTAAAATACAATATTTGAAATCATAAATTCATATTATCATCATGCTTTAAACTCAATTTATAGCATCAAACTCTTACAACACCAATAAAATATTATATTAAGTGTTTGCAGATACAATTACATTCAAACACACAAACACTACTGCTAACAAAATATTAATAAACCAAATAATCATAAAAAAACAATGCATCAAAATTGAAATTAAAAAAAACACATACTAAAGGAACAAAATAAGAAGAAATGAAAGAATTGTCTCATTCAATATTTTCCAAATTCCACGGACATAATCTCAATAATAATGTCCACTACAGAATGGAACACTGCTCAAGCAAGTTCAATGGCCACAAATGGAAAAATAAAATAAAATAAAATACAACAATCTGAATCTTCCTCAAACCATGCTCCCACTCTAATTTTGCTACAAAAAAAAAAAAATCTCAGATTCTTGGCACCAGGATCTCACCAACAGAGCTGGAGGATGGAGTCCCAGACAGCGGCCATGGCAAAAGCAGCCGGAAGAGCAATGCGGCCTCTGTAACTGAACCCCGAAGCCCTACTTGTCCCGTTGCTTGGGGCAGATCTCGGAGGGGGCGGCGGCTTTATTACGTGGATGGCCAGCTTCATCCCTGAATAGCAAAAGCCGTTGCCGCTGATGAAATAGTAATGCCGACAAACGTTCAGCGGCACCACATCGCGCCCGCCGCCACGTGACCAGTTCACAAGCGGATGATCGGTGGTGCAGTTGTCATAAGCGGTCTTGTTCACCTCCAGCACATTCTTCTGCGCCCGGTCATACCAAAAAACTGCGAGGACAAAAGGGGAAATTCAAGAAGATAATATAATAATCATCTAAAAAGTTCTATGTTCAGATTTATGCACAACATCACTAGTTGAAAACACTAAGGCGATTCTCTCTGGGTGTTTCCAGATTGTTTACTGAAAAAATATCTTTCAACCTAATATTTTGTTGGGTCGGAAGCGAATCGGATCAGTTTTAGGATAATTATCTTAGCTGTGACAATAAAATTGTGAAAATCACCAACGTAAACAAAGCGTTTTAGAATAATTATCTTAGTTGCGACAATAAAATTGTGAGAATCACCAACGTAAACAAAGCGCAAAACCAAATAGCAGAAAATAAATGGGAACTGAAAAACCCTCCAATGCAGAGTATTAAAAAACCATGGGGCAACTTCGAAAAAAACCACTATGAAGTACAAAAATCCAAGTAACGCCCGAGATTTGAATTGCAAATACAGCATAGAAAAACCTATGTGAAAATCCGCACCATAATACACATCCGTCGCCTTTCTGATAATAGTGTCGTGACAAGACATCGCCTTTTAGAGATCAATCTCGAATACGCGGCATCGTGGCAGCACCTCAAATAAATCGTTGCGCAACTCACACTTGCCGCTGCTTGGTGCTACCCACTGCACGTTGCCACGCCTTTTGCACGCGACTTGATTCTCTTTCAGCGTCACTGCTTCTTTCCTTCACCCCATGTTGAAGGAGCACTTGCACGCCCTTTTTAAAGGCCCATGGAAACTGATAGGAAAACATGGACTGAGAAAGAGGGGAGGTGCTGCTGGACAAAAGGAGCTTCTGCTGGGGATTCTGTTGTAAGTGCTGGGGGGCCCATGGGGAATATGCTGGGAATCTTCTACTGGAGATTCTATTGGAATAGCTGGGGGACCCATGGGGAATATGCTGGGAATCTTCTGCTGGGGATTCTGTTGCAACTACTGGAGGGACCCATGGGGAATATGGTGGGAATCTTCTAACTGATTCCTGGTGGAGGCCGATTTGTTATTTCCTGGGGAAATATGCTTCGGGGGCCCACAAGTGGTTAGAGGGGGGGTACTTTGTACTTCGGCCAGTGGGCTTGGATCAGGTTGGGTTCTGATCACCTGGGGGGCTGTGTGGGATACGGCCTAGGGCTTGGGACAGGTTGGGGCCTCCGTCACCTATAGTGTTTTTCTGCTGTAATTTCCTGCTTTATTCCTTCTGTTTTCCCTCCATTTTCTCTCCTTAATACATTAAAGTGCCTTTGCTGGTGTTCTGTTCTTATCAAATTGGTTTGATCTGCCGTTGCTCCCTGCTGCTGGAGCACCACTCATCTCTTCCTCTGCTGCTCCCACCACCGCATCCATTGCCGCCATTTTTTCCCTTCCGCCATCATCAGCAGCGACGCATCCACTGTCGTCCCTTTCATTTTTTTTCTCCTGCCATGGACACCCGCCAAGCACACCAGGACAATCTCAAACAGAGGATGAACACTCTGGAATCCTCTTTTTCCACCCTGAAAACATCTTTGGCAGCAAACCGCACAGAGCGGGCCGAGTTCTAGAAATTTGCGGCGTCCGAATTGGTGGCCCTCCACCACCTCATCAATTCCATGGCTCGCTGCCCAGAGCGCGCCCCATTTCTCACTGAGGACCACTCGTACTCTTATTCAAATCTGTCGGTCTTCCCCGCTGCCCTTTCCGCAGCTGCGGGAACTTCCACTTGGGAGGGTGCAGTTGCAGGTATACTCGTTCCATCGAAGACCGCAGCGCCACCAAGGATAGAACCGCGAGAATCACGGCCCAGTTCTATGGGGATCATGGGTGCAGCGTCCCTGGAGGCAACTGCAGCTAGGACACTAAGTACGCCTGCGAAGCTATTCCTAGCGCTTGACAGTCCAAAGAGGCCTGCTGAACATCTTCTGGAAACTAATGGATTTCACCTAGTTCCTACAGACATGGAACAGCCTAACGCAGACCGGGTCACTTCTCCATTTCTGTATGGAGCTCAACTCCAATTTCTCCCACCATGGAACTGCATTTTTGGACGCATGGGCACCGATTGGGCACCGATGCAAGCCCTTCGGCCTTTCAACCGGTGTATTTCCCTGCAGTTCCTCCATCTAGAATTGCTACTAATTTGGCGCCAAACCTGGAAAAGCATGGGGCACTTGTGCTGGCAGCCAGCCCCCATCACTATGGTTGCATAATACCTAGGGGGGTTGCTCCATCCATCCAAAAACTATGATGCAGCACGGAGACAAACTGCCAACAATCGATGTTAAGCAACTCAAGAGGAGCATATGGCAGATTGCTTGGCATGACAACATAGGCACACCTTCTCACCATTTGCGGTTCCATGTAGGTTGGTCTGGAAAATTGCTTGGCATGCTGGGTCCATCACATTTGGAGGGTTCATCCACCACCTTCAGGACAAGGTGGTTTTTCCGAAGGGTGGCAATGATAGGAAAACATGGGCTGAGAAAAAGGGGAGGTGATGCTGGACAAAAGGGGCTTCTGCTGGGGATTCTATTGTAACTACTGGGGGGAACCCATGGGGAATATGCTGGGAATCTTCTGCTAGGGATTCTGTTGTAACTGCTAGAGGGGACCCATGGGGAATATGCTGGGAATCATCTGTTGGGGATTCTGTTGTAACTGTTGGGAGGACCCATGGGGAATATGCTGGGAATCTTCTAATTGATTCCTGGTGGGGGCAGTTTGTTATTTCCTGGGGGGATATGCTTCGGGGGCCCACAGGTGGTTAGAAAAGAGCTATAAATAAGAGGGTTTGAGGGAGTTTAGAGGGGGGAAATACTTTGTACTTCGGTCAGTGGATTAGGTTGGGTTCTGCTCACCTGGGGGGGGCTGTGTGGGATACGACCTGGGGCTTGGGACAGGTTGGGGACTGCCTCACCTGTAGTGTTTTTCTGTTGCTTTATTCCTTCTGTTTTCCCTCCATTTTCTCTCCTTAATACATTAAAGTGCCTCTGTTGGTGTTTTGTTCTTATCAGAAACCCTTTCAAAAGATACAAAAAAAATCTCAAACAAAAAAGGAAATAACGAGATTTCAAGATAAAAGTTTGAAAAAAATTCAAACTTCCTATTATCCTTTTATCTCCTTTGGATATCTCCTTTGAATGCAGGCAGAAACTCTTTAATCACTCCCTTCAGCCCATCAAAGGAGATGAATTCCAACAAACTCGGTTGGATCGCAAACCGATTGTTATCGCACCAACCGTCAACCTCTGCAGAAAACATGATAGGCCTCTTTTGCCTCTTTTGCCTCTTTTGCCTCTTTTGCCTCTTTTGCCTCTCTGATGGAAATCTGAAAGCTCCCCCTGCAAAAAAAATCCAAATGTCAAAGTCTTCATTATTACATGTGTGTGCACTGCCAATACCAAAATCAACAATATTTAGATCCCCATAATTGTGATCGCCACATAATCTGGAGTACCTGCAGAAACTGATTTCTCCATTTGCTCGACATCTTCCGAACAATCTGAAACTCTCAGCACATCACTCCGATCTTTGATTTTAATTCTTTCGTCGCTAATGACACTTTCTGAAGAAAAAGAATTGGGTGTAAACCTGAAACACCTGAACCAACCTGTTTCGACTTCCAAACCTTCTTCGTCCTAGTAGATAGTTTTCAACTCACATGCGACGATTGATTATGCCACAAATTTGACGAAGTCCTCTTCACAAGTGCATTCATCACATCACCACACACCTTTACATCTGTCCTGTAAAGTGTGTCATCCATTATGCCCCGCTCATATACCATCGATTCTCTGGACAAAGTTCATCTTCCATTGCCAAAGGAACTCCTGAAGCCATCATTATCAAGAGCACAAGCAGATAACAAATTATGGCGTATACCTGGAACATGTCGCCCATCCCTTAACATCAACGTACAACCTGCATTCGTAGTGATACAAATATCACCAACACCAATGACATCATCAAAATCTCGATTGTTCATCTTCAATATACCAAAGTCGTCTTCTTCGTATGAAGAAAATAATTCTCTTTTCAGTGTAATATGGCACGATTTTGTTGAATCAACCACCCATTCTGTTTACAGATCTGACAATATAACAATCAACGTCAACAGAAAGTAAATCACCCTCATCCTAAATAAGTCTTACGCAGGTATCCTCGGAATTAGTGTCGTGCGCCTTCTTTTCCTCAAGTTTTTTCAATTCATAACAGTTTCTCTGCACATGACCCTCTTTGTCGCAAAAAAAGCACTTGACTTTTTTTCTTGTTTTCGACCAGCCTCTGATTACCGTGTCCATCTACCACAGCTAGAATACCACTATTACCTAAAGATTCACCGTCAATGGTCTTTCGTCAAGTCTCATTCATCAACAACAATGAAATCGCATCATCCAACTTCAGTGTCTTTCCCAAAGAGCAATGTGGTCGTGAGATTACCATATGAATCAGACAATACACCCAAAAGAAGCAAAGCTTTATCTTCTTCTTTCATTTCAAGAGGTACTACGTTACCTTTATCATCGATCTAGACCGCCACCGAAGACAACACCGTTAGAAGTTTGGTGAACTCGTCCAAATGGTTATCTAAAACTTCATTCTATGACATTCACAAACGATACAATCGTTTTTTCATATATAAACGATTTGTGAGAAATTTCGATTTATACCTGCTTTCAAGCTTCGCGAAGATCTCCTCTGAAACTATCAGATTCATCACTTCCCCCAGAATATTATCAGTCAAATACATCTGAATCGTGTTTGTCGTTAACTCTTTCATATCTTGTCAATCACCATCAGTCATCGTCTCCGGTTTTTCGGATTTTTTCTTCAATGCATTCGGTGTCTTTTCACGGACCAAAATATTTTTAACTCGTTGCTGCCATAGAACAAAATCATTTTGCCCATTAAACAATTCAATGTGAGCAGAAATCTCACGGCGTGAATCACCCATATCTAATCAACAAGAAATGCGGATAACCTCCTTTTATACCAAAAGTTGGGTCGGAAGTGGATCGGTTCCAAGATAGTTATCCCAGTTGCGACAATAGAATTGTGAGAATCGCCAACATAAACGAAGCGCAAAATCAAATGGCAGAAAATAAATGGAGACACGAAAATTTAACGTGGAAAAACCCTTCAATGCGGAAAACTAAAAAACCACAGGAGAACTCCGAGAAAATCCATCATGAATCAGAGTACAAAAATCCAAATAAAGCCCGAGACTTGAATTGCAAATATAACGTAGAAAAACCTGTGTGAAAATTCACACCCTGATACGCCTCTGCCACTTCTCTAATAATAGTGTCGTGACAAGACGTCACCCTACGGAGATCAATCTCGAATACGCGGCGTCATAGCAGCACCTCAAATAAACTGTTGCGCAACAAATGCTTGTAGCTGCCCGGTGCTACCCATTGCACGTTGCCACGCCTTTTGCACACGACTTGATTTTCTCTCTCAAATAAAATGTTGCGCAACAAATGCTTGTCGCTGCTCGGTGCTACCCACTGCACGTTGCCACGCCTTTTGCACACAACTTGATTTTCTCTCTCAACGTCACAGCTTCTTTCCTTCGCCTAGCGTTGAAGCAGCGCTTGCACGCCCCTTTTAAAGGCCCGTGGAAACCCTTTCAAAAGATATAAAAAATATCTCAAACAAGAAAGGAAATCACGGGATTTCAGGATAATAGTTTGAAAAAAATCAAACTCCCTATTATCCATTTATCTCCTTCGAATGCAGGCAGAAACCCATCATATTTAAGTGGTTCTCTTTTGGATGACAAAGGGTAACCGTTAACCAGGTACCTAATCCCACCCGGCCCAATTATATCAGGTTCGGGTACCTCCGAACAGGGTTTGGGTACCTCCGAACAGGGTTTGGGTCGGATTAGGGAATTGCATGCAATACCCACTTATATTCAGATTCGGGTTTGGGTACCACATGTAGGGAGCCCGAAAACCGAATATAATTATCTAAATTATTTTTTTAATTTTTATAATATATAGAAAACATTATATTTGGATTCAGGTTCAGGTTTCAAACAGACTTCACCCTAAAAAATATTATAAAAAAAAATAAAAAAAACAGATACGAATTTCAAACAGATATTAAATTTTTTATTCAAGTTCCGGTGCTGACTTTCAACATGAAATGGGCATCAATTTCATAAACGGGCTCTGGTTCAGGTACCTTAATTTTCAATAAGTGCCATGAAACATGAATCAAAATCCTCTCATATACTTTACCATCAGTTTTTCAATCCAGCGTTCAAAGTTTCTGTGGGACCCAGCAATCTATCTATGTGGCACAATATGACGATTAAGTACTTGAAAGGATTTTGGACCATCAAACAGAGCCTTAATCTGTCACTTCGTTAAGTATTTTTTTTCTGAAATTTAACTGTAAGTATTGTTTTAAAAACAGAAAAAAACACCACTTATTCTTTCAAACTGCTTATTGTAAGTGATTAGTGCTATAAGCAGTTTTGAACAAGCGCTATCAAAGAGGCCCTTGAAGTTTTTTATACAAATGCGTCCAGATTGATCAAGTGTTTTCCAGTCAGGTTCTTTTTTTGAAATTTAATTACACGTATTTTTTCAGCAACGTCACAAACACTGTATTTTCTCAAACTAGTCTACTCATCGCAAGTGATGGGTGATATAAGATTGTGATAAATGCTTCTTTATAAGTGTTTCCAAATTGTTTATTGCAAAGAGTAATTTTCTGTCACAGATTTAAGTGGTTTTCGTTTGGGATTCAAGCGTCCATGTTTCTCCAGAAACAGAACAAACAAGGCTTAATTTTTCAAATCAGTTCACATAATTTATAACTACCGATAAAGTTTGCCTCCAAACACAATGCACATCTTGAGTTACTTCTCTGACATTAAAATGCAGCGAGCATAAAACTCACAGCATCAAAAGCTTTCTGACATTAAAATGCATCCAACATAAAATTTGCAGCATCAAAAGCTCTCAGCCAAGTTTTCTTTAACAAAAACTAAAAACCTGGATAAAAATATAAAGACTGCATAGATTGAAATTAGGAGCAGGAGGCTCTATCATCATACCAACAACCGAATTGACATGCTACCAATGAATACACAAGCTATACAGAACAGCAACCCGCAACATTTCAAGATTGTTACTATCTGGTAGTGTTACTGTCAGACGATGGTGAGCACCCCCCTCAGACATGGACCAATTGAACTAGGATGATTCCCCCATTTCTGAAATAAGTTACATGTCTTTCCAAGAACAGTTAGGACGGTCAAATGTTCACATGAGTTTTCAGTGGGAAATATACAAACGAATTTATAGTTCTGAATGTAAACCCTGCCTTGTTTGTGAGCATAAAATTTATAAAGGGGGTTATCCAACATATGAACAACAAACTGAGTAATTGTTGTGAAACGATCAAATGAACAATTAGAAGGATAAAAGAAACGAAAATCAAGGACACCAGGATTTACATGGAAAACCCCAGATCGGGGAAAGACAACAGGGAGAGGAGCAAAATTTCACTGTGAAGATGGAAGTTGCAAGCCCCCACACAGGGCTACAAAACCAAACATACACTAAACAAAACTTAACACCAAGAGGATTCGGGTCATGACACCAACATGATTCAGGTCATTGACCCCTGATTTCTTCACTGTCACCATGAACTTTCCGTGGCTGGTCAAACAGGAATCAGGCAGCGACACCAACAGTAATGAAATGTGAAAGAAAATACCAGATGAAGAACAGGGGTTCCATTCCTGCAGGTTGCGGCTTGCCATCATAATTTCACATTTGCTGATTTAAGCCCCTCGACAGTGCTGGTCAGCGTGGGGAGAGATGTTTTTAACCAGTTTCAACCGCAAGAGGAAGGATGAGACCTGGGGTTATATACAACACCGAAGATGGGGGGGGGGCACTAGGAAGTTTAAGGCTTGTAATGGGACTGGGGGGTCCTTTAAAAAAAACTAGAAAAAGATACAGATTTTCACATCAAGGATCAAGCAAAATTTGACATATTAAGACCGAGTTTGGTTTGGCGGTGGAGGAACACAAACAGCGTTCACCCATTGCCAAACTAGCATTTCACCAAAGCAATTTTTTTCAACAAGAATTTGATGAGTGAAGGCGTGTTCATGTTCCCCCGCTGCAAAACCAAACATACACTAAACAAATAGTGTTCATCAAAGATGTGAAATGACAAACAGTTTTTATCAATAGCTTGTTTTTTGGGATCGCATTATAGATGGACTCGTTCAAAAGCTAGGAATATAGGTATATTATTTCCAAGATCATTTTTACCATTCATTGTGAAACTTCACCAATAGAGCTATTTATGTTCGCAATTGCTAATTATTAAGACACCCCAAGACAAATTTCAATCACCAGTGAAGCCTCATTAACCCCAAGACAAATTTCAATCAGCCCTTGTTGTGTTTGGCGCTTCAAGGTTACCATATGCAACAGACATTATTCTGCCTACATGAAGGAACATGTAAAAACCAGCATAATTCAAGGGAAAATCAATGAAGAATACCACGATAGTTTGACTTTTCATTTGTTTGGAGGGAAAAGAGCCTGGCTAAGTAAAATACGTTTCCACAGGGGAAGAGACCATTTGTGGGCGTCGAGAACCAAAATCTGCTCTTCTCTCTATATTCAAAGTGGTGCGAGGCTACTTCCCTGTCAAAACCAAATGATCGCGAAGTATCCTAAATGTCAAACTAGGTCAACCTCAAAATGCTAAAGTGTCAAACTCGATCCCTAAGAAGGAGGCAAAAGAAAGACACGGATCGGAGAAACCGCGGATACCAACTGCAAAATAGTTCAATACATTGACGTAAAGCAATTCAGCATGCAGCGCTGAACATATAAAAGAGAGCAATTGCTGCACGACTGCACCTTCGATGATATCAAAGTCAAACAGATCGGGCAGCATTATGCGAGATTTAATTGTTTTTTCTTTTTTTTTTTTGACGAATATATCGATTTCGAACAGTTCGCAAATAACGAAACAAAAAAGGCACCCCAGTTTGCAGAACGCGGATCTGGGAGTAAAAACAGCACACGGTGAAAGATAAGAAGGCATTCCAGAGAAAGGGAGATGAAGAGAGGTGAAGGAACTCACAAAGCCAGTCGCCGAGGTAGAAGGTGTGGTTATTAGCCCAGAGGGTGTAGTTGACATTGTTAGTCCAGCCCAAAGCATCCCCCACACGGAATCTCGTCGAGTACGCCCCCGGCACCATTAAAGTCACCGCAAAAGTGAGCGCCGCCACCGTCGCGACGGCAGACAGTCCAACCCCTAATCCTCCCCTCGCCGCCGGCATCACCACTCGTCCTCTCTCCACCGACCCACGCTCTCTCTCTCTCTCTCTGGCCTGGGTTTCGAAATCATCTGGCACCAGTCACTTCATACTTTATTTTTGTTTTATTTTGATTTATTTTATTTTTATCAAAACTCTAGTGTTTACGACCGATTATTTTTAATGATGTGATAAAAGTGTGAAGTGTCTATTAAAACCAATTAAAATAGGTGTTTATGATATGTTTACATTGGATTGAAATATTTATAAATATTTATTACTTTGTCAACATTTTTCAGTACCGCTGATAAAATATTTATCTATGTATTTAAAGTAAAACATGTATATATATTTTGTTTCAATGAAATATTTGTAATTTTAATGTTTAAATGAATGGATTAATTAAACTTTTAAAATTTTAAAATTTTTCATATAATAGTTTTTATATATTAGTAATGTTATTTTATATATATATATATATATATATATATATATGTGCCAGATTTATATATAAAAATAATATCAAATTTTAGTACAATTTTGTTAATTTTATTTTATATAGAAATTACATTAAAACTTATATCATGTGCATTGAATATAGTTGGATATGGCTCCCCGCAGTCGGTTGTGGTGGTACGGGTGAGTTGGGGTTTAGGGCGTGGTCGAAGGATCGAATCCTCGGGTCAGTGGTTTATTTGCGGCTTATTTGTAGCGTTGTGTGCCGCACTTGCGGTTGTACCAAACCTTTTATATAGTTGGATATAATGAGTTCATTTATTGCACACATATGTTCTTGAGTTCTTATGACATGCCCACTTATTTATAGAGAACACACTTTTAAAGGTTGTGAGTAAACATTTGCGCGCGCACATAACTATATGTGAACTATATATAAATCAATAATTAAAAAAATGCAACTTCAAATCTTTAAATGGATTTATAAAATGAACTTATATTTAAAATTTTAGTAAAATTTATAATTAGTTTTTTATATATATTATTAATATTAAAATTATTAATTAATATTTATATCTAAGTAACTAGCAATGCACATTTTAAATCTTTTTGCATGTATACGTATAATTATTTATGATTATAATTATTTATGAATATAATTATACATTTATATAATTAATGATATATTTTAAAAAAATATTTATTCATTGATAAAAATAATAATATTTTTTATTATAATTAATAATTTTTAAATGTAATTAATAATTTTTTTATAAAATCAATACAACATATACATCTATATAATTAGTAATGACAGTATATCTTTTATGAATTATCCTTTATGGATGTCATAATGTCTATATTTATGAGGGCACCTCATTTCCCAAACCCTTTATAATATAATGAGAAGATCACTCTCCTGGTGATATACACTGTGTTTTTTCTTGTCTTTTATTTCTTTTATTCCCTTGTCATTGAATTAATTTCATCATCGTCATTCTGAATATTTAACGTTTTATATTTGTCGTCAATTCACCTTTGATTAACGTTTTCATACTGATTATGAAAATCTTCATTGTTTCAATCAGTGTCTAATCTGTTTCACAACACATTATTAGCACGAGTGTTCTACCAAGACTAAATGGTTAGTCAAATCAATAAATTTTTTTTCCATGGTGAATATCACAAATCATGGTTTTCTCCCTCTTGATATTTCTTGAAAGAACTACTTATCATGGATTTTGGATGCCAAAATGCATTTTGACGCATAGGGCCTTGGTGGGACGATTAAAGCTGACAATCACGCTTATACTCAAGAACACACCTGAGCCATAATATTCCTTTGTCACTACCTCTATGAAGATTTGAAAAACTGGTACATGACGGTGAAGGATCCTCTGGTGTTATGGCAAGACCTCAAGGAGCGATATGATCACCTTCGACTAGTGATATTGTCAAGAGAAAGGTATGAGTGGAATCATCTTCGATTCCAAGACTTTAAATCAGTTAGTGAATATAACTCTGTCATGTTTAAAATAATATCATAATTTAAATTATACAGAGATAATATAACTGACATTGATATGCTAGAAAAAAAACGCATTCTATTTTCCATGTCTCAAACGTTGTTCTACAACAACAATATCGTGAGAAGAGTTTTTCAAAATATTCAAAGTTACTCTCCTGCCTTCTTTTTGTGGAACCGAACAATGAACTCCTGGTGAGAAATCATGAATCTAGACCAACTGGCTTCAACTCCATTCCCTGAAGCGAATGTAACTACTTATAATCAAGGTCATGGAAAGAATTGATGGAGACAGGGCTAAGGAAAATTATATGCTCAAAGTGATCATACACCAAATGAAGATAGGAAAGGGATCCACTGAAAGTGAGAAATTAAAGAACAACCACAACCAAAGAAAACAAAGAATGATGAAAATGAACGTTTTCGATGTGGCGTGAAGGGGCACTGGTTACGTACTTGTCGTACACTAAAACATGTTGTTGATCTTTATCAATAATCGATCAAAGGAAAAGAAAAGAGTGTTAAATCAATTTTTTCCAACCAGGCATTAAAACATAACAATAATATTCCAAATCACGACATCTCTAATTATTTTATAAACCTTGAAGGTATTGAGCATATTGATAATGCGTAAATGCTCGTGACAGAGAGGTGTTTTTTTTGTAATATTACTTGATAAATGTTGCATGTTTTCTTTTATTTCTTATATGGACGTCTTATTTCTTTTTAATAAAAACAAATTCTATGAAATGATTTGTCAAAATTAATCCTCGTGATGAAGAAATTTGCCTCGTTGACTACGCCACGACACACACAATTTTTAAATGTGAGAAATATTTCTTCAATCTTAAAATGAGAAGTTCTCATGTAAGTACACTAACCAGTAGTGAAAAATTGATTGAAGGCTACAGAAGAGAAAAAATATGCTTACCTGGTGGTACACATATACTAATAAATAATGTTTTGTTTTCTCCTAAGTCTCAATGAAATTTATTAAGTTTTAAGGATATTTGTGAGAATGAATATCACATCAAAACTATGAATGGAGAAGGTATTGAATACCACTATATAACAATCATGAATAATGAGCACAAGTTGATTTTAGAAAAACTTCCAAGGCTTCCCTCAAGAATGTACTATGTTAATATTTGTACAATTGAGACAAATATGGTCAACCGTAAGTTTACCAACCATGATACATTTATTTTTTGGTATAACCATTTAGGAAATCCATGATCAATAACTATGAGGAAAATCAATAAATATAGTCATGGTCATCCCTTGGCTGATAAAAGGGTTCTTACACCTAATGATTTATCATGCGCTGCTTGCTCTCAAGGCAAATTGATCATAAGACCATCACCATCGAAAATCGGGACCGAATCCCCTATGCTCTTAGAACGAATTCATGGTGAAATATGTGGTCTAATTCATCCATCATGTTGACCATTCAAACAGTTTATGATCCCAATTGACATGTTAACTAAATGGTCTCATGTGTGTTTATTATCAACTCACAACCTGGTGTTTCTGAAACTACCTACCCAAATAAAAAGGTTAAGGGCGCAATTCCCAAATTATTCAATCAAACATATTAGGTTTGATAATGTTGATGAATCTTTACCACATGCTTTTAATGACTATTTCATGTCACTGGGAATAAGTTTTGAACATCTTGTAGCTCATGCTCACACTGAAAATGGTCTAACTAAATCAATTATAAAGCAGTTACAACTTATCACCGCACCACTACTAATAAAAACTAAATTGCCTAGTTCAGCATGGGGACATGAAATTTTACATGCAACAACACTAATTCAAATTAGGCCATCAAACTATCATGGATATTTTCCTCTACAATTAACTTGTGTCCATGAACCAAATATCTCACATTTAAGAATATTTGGTTGTGCCATATATGAGCCTGTAACACCCCTACAACAAACAATGATGAGGCCCCAATGAAGATTGGGGATTTATGTTGGATTTGAATCTCCCTCGATTATTAAGTATCTTAAGACAATGATATGAGATGTATTAAAAACCATATTTGATGATTTTCATTTTGATGAATGAAGGTTCTGAGTATAAAGCAAACATGCGGTGTTGGAAGATATATTAAAATTTAGTTTCCCAAAACCCCGAGTAAGGAAATTTCACGTTAAATTTGTAATTAATTTATTTTGATCTGAAAAAATAAATACCTCATCTTAAGATCACTTCTTCATTGACAATGTCAATCTTCCAAAAGACCCTTTTCAGATTGCCTTCATTACGATGTAAAGTTCCAAGGGTATAATCCCTCTAGCGATGATCCACACATGCTCCTTTGATTTCCGAATAACACCAATTGATTTCTAGGTGCTAGTGCGGTGAATTGATTGCCTTGCATTGTTCCTATTGATCGATTGTACTTCAGTCTTTAAGAAATATCTCTTGCATTTCTCGTTCTTTAGAGGGAGATAAAATGAGGAGTTGAGAGAGAGTTTTGTTGTGTATAATGAAAAAATCTTCATTGATCACAACTCCCAGATTTCTATGAAGTGGGATCATTTTTTCAAACGATCCAGTATCACCCATATAACATCATATCCTACCTAATATCAAGGTAAAACATTAAATAAGTCTATCAAGATGCCCCCCACTTCCACTGGGGAACATCTAACGGCTGGAGAAAACCATCAGGAACACAATGCTCGACCTTCACCTTCTGACAGACCGAACATCAAGACACAAACTTTGCAACTACATGCTTTAAACCAAACCACTAAAATTGAACTCTAAAATATTAGTAAATATTTTTCAAGCCAAGATGTACCACTAAGGGAGAGTTATGGAACTCATGAAGAACCATCTCACACATCGCCAAAAGGGAAAAAAATCCTCCCTTGGAATAACACCTGGTGTTATTCATCTTTAGACCAACCATCAGGGGAATCGCTAAAGAAAACTCGATCTCTCCAGACCCCCACCTCATAATCCATCAGCTGTGACTTCTCTACCCACTATACCAAAGATGACTACACTTTCATCTAAAAAATACAACCTCTGCCTCCAACCTATCCCATATCTAGATGCATCACTAAGAGTTCTTCCATTACTCTATAAGAATCCCTAGATTCATGCACGACATCACTATGCAAATTTCTTCTCAGCACATTAGCTACAAAATTTCCCTTACCTGGAATATATGAAATCTAAATGTCGTACTCCTATAAGAATTACATCTACTATCATTATCACGAGTTCAAGTCATACTGGGATTAGACATACTTAAGGTTCTTATGAGCAGTGAAAACCACAAAATGCTCACCGTTGAGGTAATATTGCCACAACTCCAAGGCAAACACAACTGTTGCCATATTGAGATCATGGGTGGCATAGTTATTCTCATGGTGATGTATATTCCAAGACCCATAATAAACAATCAATATCTTCTACATCAGAACACAACCCAAGCTAAGACGCAAAACATCACAAAAAACCTCAAAATGAACTCCCTCTTCTCAAAAATAAATGACCGGAGCACTGAACAACTTAAAATTTAGGTACTCAAAATCTTCCTAACACTGGTTAGACTATAATAATTCCTAATAATTTCTATTCAAGGCTATCAAAGGAGTCTTAACTCGAGAAAAATTAGCTATGAACCTCCTTTAATAGCCTGCAAGACCAATGGAACTTCACACCTCTACAACAGTCTTGGGGGATTCCTAAGAAACAACTGGATCTATCTTTGAAGGATCCACAATCAATCCTTGTTGGGATTACACATACCCCAAGAAATGAATTTCATGATCCTAGAACTCACACTTAGATAAATTCTCAAATAGCTGCTAATGATGAAGAACTACCAAAACTACATGCAAATTCTTTACATGCTCCTCCTCAAACACAGAGTACACAAGGATGCCATCAGTGAAAACCACCATGAACTTATCTAAGAACTATATGAACATCATGTTCATAAACCCCATTAACACAACTAGAGTATTTATCACATGAAATAACATTACAATGAACTCATAATTCCCATGATGGCACTGAAAATCTACCTTCAGAATATCCACTACTACAAAAACGGGCAATGGAAGCGCCACCTTATATCAGTGCTAAGAAAAAGCGCTGATAAAGAAACCCTGTGCAGCGCTTTTCTAGTGCTGATAAAGATTCCCTGTATCAGTGCTAAAATTTTAGCACTGATACAGGGTTTTTTTATCAGTGCTAAAAAGGCGCTGGTAAAGAGTCCCTTTATCAGCGCTAAAAAAACACTGATAAAGAGGACCTGTATCAGCGCTAAAATTTTAGCACTGATATAGGAAGGATTTATCAGTACTAAAAAAGTTCTGATAAAGGATACCTTTATCAGCGCTAAAATTTTAGCCCTGATAAAGGCAGTTTTTATTAGTGATTTTTTAGCGCTGATAAAACCACAGTCCCATATTTTATAAAATCAGTCGCACAGTGTCCTCGTTTTATCGCGACCTAAAGCTCTCGCGGTACTGAAACCCTACGACTTCCTTCCGATGCCCCCCGAGATTCGCATTGCCGGACCTCCGCCGCCCCCAATCTTCGTGTTGCCAGACCTCTTCCGCTCACGATCTTTGCATTTCCAGACCTCCGCCACCATCGATATTCGCGTTGTCGGACCTCCGTCTCCCTCGATCTTCGCGTTTCCGGACTAGGTGTGAAAAGTTTTTTTGGTCCCCTATTACACATACTCTTCTAGAAACTATGGTAATTTAATTCCAAGTATTTGATATATCTCATCGATGTGTTTGGGTCATGAAATTGTAATACCAATGGTGTTATAGTTATACTTCTATGGAGGCTGGAAGATTCTAAGATTCCTATTGACTCATTCCTTCAATCGGTAGGCTCTGATATTTAATCCAAATGTGTCTTATGAAACCATAATAAGAAGGAATTCAATCATATGTTCTTAATATATGACATTTCCTCAGTTTTATGGCATGTTTTTTTCGATATTATTGAAGTTTATCCTCCCAAGACAACCTCTGTCTAGGAGAATCTCAAATATTTCTCTAGGATTCCTCTCTCCCAAGAACTACTCAATATACTTCAAGTGTCTAGTGTATAATTGATTTATATTATATGTAACAAAAAAAATAATATGAATCATGGGTATTCTTCCTTCAATATTCAATCGTCCCTCATAAATATTATGGTTGCAACAATAAACGTGAACTTCCTTCAAAATGTTCATTGTAATAACTCTATTGTTCACATTTTAGTTCTTACGAATCTTGGAATTATAGGTAATTTATGACCTCCTTCTGAAAATTTTGTTGTTATATAGATTCCATCATTTTCTAGATTGATCCAATGCAACTCGGATAGGTCATGAAGAGGGAATCTAGGACCTTTGGGATTTAGAGTAGTCTTTAGGAATCATAATGGCAATGTCCTGGGATGTCTTTGCAGACCATGTGGAGTTGTCTCATCTATTGATATTGAAATTATTGGCATGCTCAATGTAGTTAAAATAGAGTGTAAATGAGTTTAGAATTAAATGTGGATAGAATGTGACTCTAATACCATTATGTAGTTGATCAGAAATGGTTATATTTATCCTTTATGAAAAATGGATGTTAGGTTGATCGAATTCTTCGAAATTCATTCATACCTGAACTACATCATCACACATTCATACCATGAATTCTACTTCTTGGCTGATAGTCTTGAAAATAATGGGGTGAATGTTAATCACTTCCTTTGGACTAATGAATTACCAAATGTTTTTTTTCATTTATTTATATAGAGTTTCTTGAACTGTTCCAAAAAATTACAATATTAACCCTAAATTTTCCCATGTCTCATTCTATTTTGGAATGGAAGAAGGGGTATGTATGGCGGAGGTTACACAAAGTAATATTCTTTGAAGGGTTGGTCTTGGACTTGATCTTTTTCATTTTTATCTTCTTCTAGATTCTTTTCTTTATCAGCTTTGTGTGTGCTCTCATTGCTGGCTTTTTTGATGACTGTGGCATATGATTAAAGTTATTTAATCCTATTTTTATCTATTTTTATGTCTATTTAAATATTATCTCGTTTTCACTATGAAAAACAACATATTTTTCTTCTTCTTTTTTATGTGTCTTAGTTTTACTATGTAGTGTACCCAGTAGTCTATCCAATAAAGTCTTAGAGATATTCCATACTTTGTGATTGGGGATTCAGAGAGCATCCATTTGATTATGCATCTATATTTATTATGTATTCATTCTCTAGTCCACTTTTTAGATGAATGAGATAAGAATATTTTCAAGATTTGACTATTGATTTGGGGCTTTTTGTGGCTTTCTCATCATATCTTGTTGAAAGTTTTGCTGATGAGGGGGTGGAAAATGATGAGACATAGTGGGGAAAGGTTTTTGTGTGAATGTTTTTTGTGGTTGAGGAGATGGATTATGAGGTGGGAACCCAGGTGGTCTCTTATTTCATGGTGTATCTTTTCCACTCCTCTATTGATAGTAACCCCGATTGGTTTTTTTTGTTTTGAATTGGTATTAGTGGGTAGAAAGGTTGCTGAAATTATTGTGGTTGTTTATTGTAATTAACATAATTACAATCCCAGATTTGGGTTTCCTCAATCCTATCTTGAAAGTCTTGGTATGGGTGTGGTCCTCCACTCATTTCAGATTATTTAATGGACTCTACTACCATCATGTAGTCGATCAATGAAAACATAATGAACCATGTTGTTCCATAATTTATGCCACCTAAATGCCATGCTGAAGGCCATACAAGAAAACAACTAAATTACATACTCAAGGCTCCCATAGTCATTATTAACCGCATGCTCAGTCCCCTATCTAAGCTCAAAACCCAAAAATAAAGTTGTCAATAATCAAGATAAAATCCCCTTGCCCTTGTCCAGACCTATATCCATGAAGACTGCTTGGGTACCAAGTAGATGTATCATTCTTGATTATTATTGTGTTAGAACTGGGGTGATTTGAGGAAACTATAATGAATCTAAAGTAATTATATTTAATGAATTTCATATTGTAGAGATTATGAGAATCCTTTCTTTACTTATAGAGTTGGCTACTGGTTTTCATCCATATGTATTTTAGGTTGGTGAGGTATAAAAGGATGGACTAGTTGACCATAGAAGGGTTGACCTGATAGAGGAGGATGAGCCATAGAGGATGATGCCGTGTGAGTTTTACCATCTATGACACAAGTGATTATCCCCACGAACCCCTTTGTGTTTGGAAACTGTGTTGATTTTTATGGGGGGTTTATCCTGTTTCTGTTGATTTCCAAATCTTTATTGGAAATGGTTAGGCTCTATTAATCTCCATTTTTATAAGAAAGTGGTTCTCTTCTACTGTATTTGTAAGTCTTGTTTTGTGTACTTGAACCATAAATACTAATATTTGATATTCAAATAGGATGAAGATGAATAAAGATTGGATGGATGCTAATCGTTTGACAATAGAGTACGAGAATGAAGTGAAAGAGTTCATCAAGTTTGAAAAGGATCACACAAAGGATCCTTCTAAAATCCTTTTTCCATGTTTACATTGTTGTTATTATATACTACTTACTCTAGAGGAGTTTGAAGAACATTTGATATGTCACGTAATAGATCAGAGTTATAAATGTTGGAATAAACACGGAGAAAAAGAGAATGTAGCTACTGGCTGGGATAAAACTGCGTTTTATGGATCATCAGATATGAATACAAATATGGATAATTAAGAAGACCATATAGAGGATGTGATTACAGATGTCAATGATGATGAAGATCATATTGAGGAAATGATAAAGACAATTGAAGATGAAATCCGTGATTTCCCAAAATTGTTTGAGAAGTTAAAGAGTTGTGTAAAGATGCCATTGTCTGCTGGTTTCACTAAGTATACAACATTTTCAGCTGTAATGAAGTTTTATAAATTGAAACCAGGAAATGGATGGAGTGATGTCAGTTTTACAGAACTACTTTCTCTCTTGAATGACATGCTCCCGGAAGATAATGAGCTCCCAAGCCGGACATATGAAGCTAAACAAATGCTACGGTCGATGGGTATGATTTCTGAAAGAATACATGATTGCCTGAAAAGATTATATATTGTTTCTCAAGGAGAACAAATCACTTACAGAATGCCCAAAGTGTGGTACTTCTCGATACAAGAAAGATGAATCCAATCCTACTAAAGTTGTATGGTCCTTTCCAATCATTCCAAGGTTTAGGCGTCTATATGGAAGTGAAGAAACTGCAAGAAAATTCTTGTGGCATGCAGATAAAAGAAATAAAGATGGGAAATTACGTCATCCGACCGACTCTCCTCAATGGAAGACAATTGATCATGAGTATCCTGAATTTGGAAAAGAGCCAAGAAACCTTCATCTTGAGTTATCTATAGATGGAGTGAATCCTTTTGGTTTTCAAACAAGAACTCATAGTACATGGCATGTTATGTTGGTAAATTATAACTTGCCACCCTGGTTATGCATGAAGCGGAAATTCATCATGTTATCTATGCTTATATCAGGACAAAAAAAACCAGGTAACGATATTGATGTTTATCTAGCTCCTTTGATCGAGGATTTGAAGTTAATGTGAGATTCATGTGTTATGTTGTACGATGCTTATAAAAGTGAATACTTCACATTGAGAGCGATGTTGTATGGGATAATAAATGATTTCCCTACTTATGGAAATTTTTCAGGCTATAGCATTAAAGGAACTCAAGGGTGTCCCGTGTGCGAAGAAGATAAAAAATAAATTAGGTTGAAACATTCATCGAAATCTGTGTTTCTAGGACATCGTAGATTTCTACCTCGTCGGTATAAGTACTGATCTTGGATGACATCATTCAATGAAAGTTCAGAACAACGCGCAACACTATCTCCACTAACAGGTGATCAGCTTTTTGAGAAAGTAAAAGATGTGAACACTGTTTTTGGTAAACCATTTTTGAAAAACCTTACGAAAATAGGTTGGAAAAAGAGATTAGTTTTTTTGAATTACCATACTGGAATTGTTTGTACATCAGACATTTTCTTAATGTGATGCATGTGGAAAAAATGTATGTGACAGTGTTATCGGAACATTGCTAAATTCCCCTGGAAAAACAAAGGATGGAATTAAGGCAAGGTTGGACATGGTTGACATGGGAATACGAGAAGAGTTGGCTCCTGTGAAGGGTGAAAATCAAATGTTTCTTCCTCCAACTGCTTATACTCTTTCTAGGGAGGAGAGATATCAGTTTTGAAACTTCTTCAATGATGTAAAGGTTTTAGAGGGGTATTCATCAAATATCAAGAACATTGTGTCACTGAATGATTTAAAGTTAAAAGGGTTGAAATCACATGATCACCATGTTTTGATGCAAAATCTAATTCTTATAGCTTTACGTTGCATTTTGCCCAAGAATGTTCATCATACGTTAACCAAACTTTGTTTCTTTTTCAAAGCTATATGTAGCAAAGTTTTAGACTCGGCGAAATTGCCAGCTATGGAAAAAGAAATTATCATCATATTATGTGAATTAGAAATGTTCTTCCTGCCGACATTCTTTTATATGATGGTTCATTTGATGATTCACTTAGTGAGAGAGATTTGACTTTGTGGTCCTGTGCACTATAGATGGATGTATCCTGTTGAACGGTATATGAAGATTTTGAAAGGGTATGTCAAAAATCAAAGTCGGTCAGAGAGTTGTATAGTGGAGCGATATATTGTTGAAAAAGCCATTGAATTTTGTACCGAATACCTATCTAATGTAGAAATAATTGGTCTCCCAAAATCTCATCACACTGGACACATTTAGGGTGAGGGAATTTCTGGAAGAGAAGTTGTGACAATCAGTATTACATATTGGGAGCAGGCCCACCTTTATGTTTTTCATAACAGTTGGGAGGTTGCTCCATATATTGAAACTCACAAAGAAATTCTTAGGCAGTTGAATCCATCAAGGGATGAAAAATGGTTATCAAATACACATAATCACCAGTTTATAGGATGGTTTCAGGACCATATTTTTAAGTAGTTGGATGAAAATCTGAATTTAATTTCAGAACAACTTCGATGGCTAGCCGTTGAACCAAGTGTGTATGTATTATCTTACAGTGGTTATGTAATTAATGGTTGTACATTCTATACAGATGAACATGATGAAGATAGTACCATGAAAAATAGTGGAGTTACACTAGTGGCTGAAGCGATGCATGTTTCTGGTAGTAAGGACAGAAATCCAATTTATGCAAATATGTCATACTTTGGCATTATCAAACTAATATGGGAGTTAGATTATACGACATTCCAATTGCTGATTTTTCAATGCAAATGGGTTGATAACAACAGTGGTGTTAAAATAGATGAATGGGGATTTGTGAAAGTTGATTTTAGTAAAGAAGGGTACAAAGACAAACAATTTATAATGTCATCACAAGTGGTACAAGTTTTTTATGTTCTAGATCCCGCAAACTGAAGGTGGTCGATTGTTCTATTATCATCAAAAACTACTGAAGGTTCCGATGAAAATTTAGTTGAGTACGATCCTTTCAGTGGTACATCGCAATCATTTTGGAGCGGTCTCAATGTAGATGATGTTTTGTATGTTAGAGGAGACCACAATTAAGGGATTTGGATAATCTATAGAGGTTTCAAATCCCTTCAACCTTTGAAAAAAAGAAAGAGAGTTCAATAAACAGGTTATATTTTGTTTGTAATATAGATCTTGTTATCTCATGTTATTATATTATAATTACTAAATTTATGTAATCTAAATTAACTGTTCAACCAATTTTTCATATAATGACTTCTGCACATTCTGGTGCTCCTAACCTTGAGGCTAAACAAGTCTCTCAAGCTGCTGCTGCTGTGGCTGCTACTACTCCTGCTGCTGCGGCTGCTGCTGCTCCTACTGCTGCTCCTACTACAGCTGTTGTTGCTCCTGCTGCGGCTGCTGCTGCTCCTACTGCTGCTCCTACTACAGCTGTTGTTGCTCCTGCTGCGGCTGCTACTGCTCCTGCAGCTGCAGCTCCTGCTGCGGCTGCTGCTGCTCCTGCAGCTGCAGCTCCTGCTGCTCCTAGTGTTGAGGTCCAACAACCATCAGCACATGTCGTTGCTACCATTTCAGATGAACATATAGATGATGTTGATATCAATGAAATGGTCGGGAATGAAGGACCGACGTCGCAGAAAACATAGGTGCATCATAGTTTGACGGTGTTAGCCAAAGTTCTTAAGGCGAAAAGCAAAGACATCAAATTTTATGTCGGATGGAATGCACGAGGCCAACATGTGAATCCCAACAAGGATATGTTTAGTAGTTACATTGGAGTTGTCACTCAGTAATGCGTGCTGATTGATATAGATTCAGGGCACCATGTTGTGTCTGGGATAAAGGCTGTGATCTAGGAAGAAATTATGGTAACATTATGAATTTATTTCTTTAATTTACTAGAAAATAAAATAATGAAACAATTTCTTAATCTTCTCAATATCTTGTAGAGTACATTTATAGTAGATGATTCACACAAGAATTATGTATTAAGGCTTGCAGGAAGGATTCATCGAGGTTTTCACACTATTTTAATAAGATGTCACCTGAAAGATTCCAAAGCTAAAATAAACCCACACCCACCCATTGTCTACGCTCACCTGATATCCCAAGAAGCATGAGATGAATTTATTGGCCACCATGGGGATGAGAAGTTTTAGGTACATTGTGGGTGATAATATGTTGTTTGAGGATACCTGTATTCATCACTTTGATTGTCAATATTTCATTTATGAAACAGAAACTCTGTACTGAAAATAAGGAACGTGCATCAAAACCAACATACCCCTATCATAAAGCAAGGATGGGGTATGCTTCACTAGAAAAGAAAATGGTATGCATTTTAAATTTATAGTAATATTTTTAGGTTCCAATAAACAACATCATAATTATCTTTCTATGTTTATATGTAGATTGATGAGTCTAAAACCAAATACACTTCCATCCCACATCATGTGATATGGAAGGAGGCACGTGTGAATAAGGAAGGGAAGATAGTATATGAGAACACAAAAAAAGTGTGGGAAATATGTGTAAGTATGACACGACGATAAAAATATTTGTTTTAAATTGCTACTACATAAAAATAATTAGTTATTTTCCTATATCCGACAGTCACAGGAATCAGCTACTCCTATAGCGGATGCAGACCTATTATCGACAACTTTGAAGCAGCTAGAAAAATACGGTCGTGTCAGAGGTGCGGGGTTTGGGGTGACACCCCAAGTATATTTTGAGAAGAAAAAAAAAACAGATGATACATATGAAAAATTGGAACAAATGAGCAAAAAAATAGCAACCCTTGAAGAACGATTGCAATGGCAGGGAGAGTTGCTAACAACTTTTATGAGTGGGAAGAAAAGAGAAGACACAACTCAGGAACAACTAGTGCGCGAACATCCCATCCCACCCCCACCATATTTGAGGCGATCCATTCCCCTAAAAGAACTGTTTTAGCCATAGTAATCAATATTCTAATAATTGTTCCCATGAAATGTGAATCAGACAAACACTGATACTTTTTCTGTACTGATCTTCTACAGGGTGATAATGATTGTGATTTATATCTGTCAACACCCACCTATCACCTTGTAGCGAGGGATATAGTGTTAAATATACCAGATGCCACACTGCATAATAGGCCACTTCCGAAAGATCATCTGAAAGTGACGATTACTATAGCTCATGAGCCAAATGTAGAGCTACCTATTCCACTTGATGACGATGATATTCATACGGTCGAAAAGGATGTTGGGACATTCATTGCATGGCCGTCAAAATTTGTAAGAGTACATGCGAACAAATAGGTATTTATTTCCTTTTTTTCAAGCTAAACCTTTAAAAATTAATGAAAAAAGGGTCTGAACCCATGATTGTTATTATAGACGGAGAAAGGGAAGAGGGTGACAAACGTCGACTCAAAACCATCTAAAGGATCGACCAACTGATCCCAAGGAGCTACTGAAAGCACAATAACACCACCTGTTCTCTATCCATATTTACTAGCATTGAAGACTCATGTGGATACAAAGCTAAAAGATGGTAGTAGTCATATAGTGGTTTTCAAAAAGAATATATACGGAGAGGAAAGTCAAGATTTCGTTGCAGCTGAAAATGTAAATGAGATCCTTGAAAACGATTAGCTAAGCGTCACAGTTGTAAATATATATATGAGGTATATATTCATGAATTGATTTTCTAAAAGTTGATCTAATGTGCAAATTATGACTAAATGCATTTTATATTGTTGACATACGTATTTATGAAAAACAGTTGAAATAATTTTCCCATGAGCCAAGATTTGGACTCGTTAGTCCTCATAACACATCAACACACCTAACAAAATTAAATCCATCAAAAAAGGATGAAATAGTGAACAGTTTGCTGAAAACATTTTAAATCAAGATTACAGATGACAAACTCTTCCTAATACCAACCATGCATGGGTAAAACTCTATGATTAAAGCATATCAATTATATTTTCACTTATTTTATTACTTATTACTTTTTGTGTTTTTAGGCAACATTGGTTGCTAATTGCGGTGAACTTGGATACTCCAAAGATTTATTTTCTAGATTCAAAGCAAGGATATCCATCAAACTGACCACACATGATGGAGTTTGTGAATCTGTAAGACACTACATCCTACGTTTTAGGTCTAAACATCAAGTAATATAATTTATATTATCTTTTACCGAGGATTCTGTTATGATAGGTTAGTGTATCATTATCATCTAAAAAAAGGAATGAGGATAGGGGATAAGCATAATGAGGCTAGAAAGTACTACGTCTGGACAAATATCAGGGTATATATAATAAAATTTCACTATCCAAACACATCTCAACACAAGTTACTTATTCTCCTAATGATCAATTTTTTTTACAGAGTCCAAAACAAACAAACGATAATGATTTCAGTTATTATGTTTGTAAATTTATGAAAGAGATCATTTTTCATCAACAAACTAGCATCCCTAAAGAGGTATTTTCAAAAACAACTACTAGTTCATTTAATTTATTTATTAATTCTTTATTTTTATATTTTGCAGTACTACTATGACTGCCAAAAAGCCTCATACTCACAAGATGATATAGATGTGTTTAGAAAATAGTGGGCCACATACCTGATGGCAGATTTTACACAAATAGAATGGAGATTTGACTTGGGGACATGTACAATTAGTGGTCATTTTTGAGAGGGATTAAGGGGATCAAAAGATGAAACATTATTGTATGTAAATGTTCATAGGAAAATTGTAATTGTTATTAAATAAAACATCCTTTCTCCAATGAGTCATTTTCCCATTTTAACAGATGATATGCACCAGCAACATGCAAGAATGCTGAACCACTCAAAGGGTCTCTCTTTTGTTTAAAATGGACAAATTTTTAAGTGAAAACAAAAAATGACGTGCGAAAATCTGACCAAACACATTCATATTGTGTTTATTATTTAGGATAACGATCCATGGGTGTGTTGGGGATGTGTATGAGTCAACTATGCCTCAATCTGAGGTACAGTGTGGCCGTTACCACTCAAAGGAACTCTCTTTCGTTTAAAATGGACACAATTTTAAGTGAAAACAACAACTGGCCTACAGAAATCCGACCAAATGGATTAGGATTGTGTTGATCCTTTAGGAGAGTTATCCAAGGGTCCTTGGTGATGTGTATGAGTAAACCCTACCTTAATCCGAGGCACGGTGTCTCCGGTACCACTCAAAGGGTCTCTCTTTTGTTTAAAATGGACACAATTTTAAGTGAAAACAACAACTAACCTACGGAAATCCAACCAAAAACATTTGGATTATGTTGATACTTTAAGAGAATTATCCATGGGTGTGTTGGGGATGTGTAAGAATTAACTCCGCCTAAATTCAAGGCACGGTGTGGCCGGTACCACTCAAAGGGTCTCTCTTTTGTTTAAAATGGACACAATTTTAAGTGAAAACAACAACTGACCTACGGAAATCTGACCAAACACATCCGGATTGTATTAATACTTTATGAGAATGATACAAGGGTCCTTAGTGACATGTAAGAGTCATAATAGACTCAATCTGAGGCACGGTGTGGTCGGTAACACTCAAAGGGTCTCTCTTTTGTTTAAAATGGACACAATTTTAAGTGAAAACAACAAATGACCTATGGAAATCTGACCAAACGCATTCGTATTGTATTGATATTTTATAATAACGATACATGGGTCCTTTTTGATGTGTAAGAGTCAACTTATCCTCAATATGAGGCACAATGTGTCCGATACCACTCAAAGGGTCTCTCTTTTGTTTAAAATGGACACAATTTTAATTGAAAACAACAACTGACCTATGGAAATCTGACCAAACGCATTCGGATTATGTTTATCCTTTAGGAGAACGATTCACTGGTCATTGGTGACATGTAAGAGTTAACTCCGCCTCAATCCAAGATACGGTGTCGCCGGTACCACTCAAAGGGTCTCTCTTTTGTTTAAAATGGACACAATTTTAAGTGAAAACAACAACTGACCTACGAAAATCTGACCAAATACATTTATATTGTGTTTATTATTTAGGAGAACGATCCACGGGTCCTTGGTGATATGAAAGAGTCAACACTACCTCAATACGAGGCACGGTGTGCCCGTTACCACTCAAAGGGTCTCTCTTTTGTTTAAAATGGACACAATTTTAAGTGAAAACAACAACTGACCTACGAAAATCCAACCAAAAAAATTAGGATTGTGTTGATAATTTAGGAGAAAAATAAAAGGGTACTTTTTGACATGAAAGAGTCATACCTACCTCAATATGAGGCACGGTGTGGCCAGTACCACTCAAAGAGTCTCTCTTTTGTTTAAAATGGACACAATTTTAAGTGAAAACAACAACTGAACTACGGAAATCCAACCAAACGCATTAGAATTGTGTTGATCCTTTAGGATAACTATATAAGGGTCCTTGGTGACATATATGAGTCAACCCCGCCTCAATATGAGGCACGGTGTGGACGATACCACTCAAAGGGTCTCTCTTTTGTTTAAAATGGACACAATTTTAAGTGAAAACAACAACTGACCTACAGAAATCCAAAAAAACGCATTATTATTGTATTTATCCTTTATTATAACGATACATGGGTCCTTAGTGACATGTATGAGTCATAAAATCCTCAATCTGAGGCACGGTGTGGCCGGTAACACTCAAATGCTGTCTTTTTTGTTTAAAATGGACACAATTTTAAGTGAAAACAACAAATGACCTACAAAAATTTGACCAAACACATTCGGATTGTGTTGATAATTTAATAGAACGATCCACGGGTCCTTGGTGACATGTATGAGTCAAACCCACCTCAATAAAAGGCACAGTGTGGCTGGTACCACTCAAAGGGTCTCTCTTTTGTTTAAAATGGACACAATTTTAAGTGAAAACAACAACCGACCTACGGAAATCCGACCAAATGCATTCGTATTGTGTTGATACTTTATGATAATTATCTAAGGGTCCTTGGTGACATTTAAAATTTATCCTTTCCTCAATATGAGGCACAGTGTGGCCGGTACCACTCAAAGGCTCTCTCTTTTGTTTAAAATGGACACAGTTTTAAGTGAAAACAACAACTGACCTACAGAAATCCAACCAAACGCATTAGTATTGTGTTGATACTTTAGTATAATGATCCAAATATACTTGGTGACATGTAAGAGTCAACCCTGCCTCAATCCGAGGTACGGTGTGGCCGGTACCATTCAAAGGGTCTCTCTTTTGTTTAAAATGGACACAATTTTAAGTGAAAACAACAACTGACCTATGAAAATCCAACCAAACGCATTAGGATTGTATTGATACTTTAGGAGAACGATAAAAGTGTCCTTAGTGATGTGTAAGAGTCATAAAAACCTCAATATGAGTCAAGGTGTGGCCGGTAACACTCAAAGGGTCTCTCTTTTGTTTAAAATGGACACAACTTTAAGTGAAAACAACAACTGACCTACGGAAATCCAACCAAACGCATTAATATTGTATTTATATTTTATAAGAACGATCCATGGGTCCTTTTTGATGTGTAATAGTAAACACAGCCTCAATCCGAGGCATGGTGTGGCTGGTACCACTCAAAGGGTCTCTCTTTTGTTTAAAATGGACACAATTTTAAGTGAAAAGAACAAATGACCTACAGAAATCCAACCAAAATAATTATAATTGTGTTGATCCTTTAGGATAATGATTCAAGGATCTTTGGTTATGTGTAATAGTCAACCCCACCTCAATCCGAGGCACGGTGTTGCCGGTACCACTCAAAGGGTCTCTCTTTTGTTTAAAATGAACACAATTTTAAGTGAAAACAACATATGACCTACATAAATCCAACCAAACACATTTGGATTGTGTTTATCCTTTAGGAGAACGATTCAAGGGTACTTGGTGACTTTTAAGAGTCAACCCAACCTCAATCCGAGGCACGGTGTGGCCGGTACCACTCAAAGGGTCTCTCTTTTGTTTAAAATGGACACACTTTTAAGTGAAAATAACAACTGACCTATGGAAATCCGACCAAACACATTCAGATTGTGTTGATACTTTAGGAGAACAATCAAAAAGTACTTTTTGATGTGTAAGAGTCAACCCCGCCTAAATCCGAGGCATGGTGTGTCCGGTACCACTCAAAGGGTCTCTCTTTTGTTTAAAATGGACACAATTTTAATTGAAAACAACAACTGACCTATGAAAATCCAACCAAACGCATTCAGATTGTCTTGATCTTTTATAAGAATGATCCATGGGTCCTTTATGACATGTACGAGTCATCCCTGCCTCAATCCGAGGCACGGTGTGGTCGGTACCACTCAAAGGGTCCCTCTTTTGTTTAAAATGGACACAATTTTAAGTGAAAACAACAACTGACCTACGGAAATCCAACCAAACCCATTTGGATTGTCTTGATCCTTTATGATAATGATCCATGGGTCCTTTTTGATGTGTAAGAGTCATCACTGCCTCAATCCAAGGCACGATGTGGCCGGTACCACTCAAAGGGTCTCTATTTTGTTTAAAATGGACACAATTTTAAGTGAAAACAACAACTGAACTACGAAAATCCGACCAAAGGCATTCAGATTATCTTGATCCTTTAGGAGAACGATCCAGGGGTACTTTGTGACATGTAAGAGTCATCCCCGCCTCAATCAAAGGCACGGTGTGGCCAGTACCACTCAAAGGGTCTCTCTTTTGTTTAAAATGGACACAATTTTAAGTGAAAACAACAACTGACCTACGGAAATCGGACCAAACACATTCAAATTGTGTTGATCCTTTAGGAGAATGATCCACTGGTCCTTCATGACATGTATGAGTCATCCCCACTAACCCCCTAGACCACCCCACCCCCCTGGACACCAACCCACCCCCTGGACACCCCCACCCCTCTGGACACCCCCACCCCCTGTAAAGCCCCCCCGACACCAGCCCACTCCCCTGGACACCCCATAGACAGCCCCCACCTGGACACCCCATAGACATACCCCCACCCTATCCCCCTAGACACCCCCATCCCACCCTCCTGGACACCCCCCCCCCCCCTGGACAACCCCCCCCCCCCCCCCGGACCGCCCCCACCCCCCGGACACCCCCCACCCCCTAGAAAGCCCCCCCGACACCCTGGACACCATCCCACCCCCTGGACACCCCATGGACAGCCCCCCACCCTCACCTGGACACCCCCCTTCTAGACACCACCCCACCACCTGGACACCCCTACCCCCTGAACACCCCCACCCTCCTTGGACAACCCCAACCTCCTAGACCACCCCCACCCCCCTGGACACCCCTTTCCCCTCGGACACCCCCATCCCCCCAGACACCCCTACCCCCTTGGACAGCCACCCCAAACCCCTGAATAGCCCCCAACCCCCTGAATTATGAATTTAATTCTTTATGTACTTAATTAACTTATGAATTATGTGGTAATGGTGTACGAGTATACTTGTTGTATGGGTATACTTGGTCTAATTAGCTTATGATTTATGTGTTAATTTTGTATGGGTATACTTGGTCTAATTAGCTTATTGAGATGCTGAATTTTTTGCAGGTGTTTGGGTGTGCTGCTGCAGATTTTTTTGTAGCAGCAGACAAGGCATTTATCAGCACTTTTTTAGCCCTGATAAAGGGAGCTTTTATCAGTGCTAAAAAAGTGCTGATAAACCACACCTTTATTAGTGCTAAAAAAGCACTGATAAAAGATCAGTTTATCAGCGCTAAAGGAGCATTGATAAAACACACATTTATCTGCACTCTTTTAGCGCTGATAAAGGGTTGTTTTATCAGTGCCTTTTTAGCATTGATAAAGTCACCCTTTATCAGCGCATTTTTAGCACTGATAAAGGTCTCCTTTATCAGCGCTCAATAATCATTGATAAAGGGGATACCCCTTTATCAATGCTGAGCTTTACAGTGCTTTTTTAGCGCTGATAAAGCCCGTTTTGAGCGCTGATAAAGGCTGTTTTTGTAGTAGTGATCCTCATCGTTTACCTGTATTTGATGATATCAGGACCACAAATTTATCTTCAAGAACAAACTTTATTCCTTCTACTAATCAAATAAATCATCAATTTGCAGAATATGATAGTGTTTCATCACACTACACACCTCTATTACTGCTACTTTGGATGAAACTGTCTCAATGGAGGAATATAAGAACACCTGATACACACTAACTGCTCAAAAATATCAAGAACTCTTACCAATGATGACCTTGAACTCCATAATAAAAACATAATTTTGCTCCATTAGCATAATTTTGAGAGTTTCTAGCCTTAAAGAAACAAGATGATGAGGGCTGATACCTACACCCAAATGACTAAAAAATCTTTTGTCTAGATAACCGAGAACCCTAGATCATTTCTCTGCTTTGTGAGAAATCTTTACGACTCCCCTCTCATGATGACTTGGTTTGGGCTAGTGTCCTATCAATGACCTCTTCTCTCACAAGAACCTTGATATATGTTGATAACATGAATGAGGTGACCTGACGCTGGATCTCTGGATGTAAAGAATGCTAAAAATTCCTAAACTTGGCCTCATAATCTAGCAATAGGTATGAATCATATTAGAGAAGGGTTCTAAAATGGATCCCAAACTCTTGCATACTAAAACCCCCTATCAAAGGGTAATTATCTCCTAGAGACTGGTTGCCTTTGCAGTTGAAGAAAGAAACTCTTCTTGGAATTGGTCTTCAGACTTCTCCCATGAGTCTGCCAAATTCTCGCAATCCCTGAGGATCAAGAACAACTACTACCTCACTACTCCACACAGTATTGTTACAGCCAACAAAATCTAGTACTCCCTCCAAGCACAGATCAAACTAAAGTCTATATCAACCTTCTCTAACTATTCTTATGCGACTTAATCTAAAAAAAATCCATCATACTTTTTTAGTCTCTAACACTAAAAATCTCAGAGTTTTCTCCTCCAAGTGTCTTCATCTCCAACCTCTACTCTGCAATGATCTACTATAATATCCCACTGAACATCTTTGGGACAAATCTAATGAGTAAATCAACCTGAATCCATGTCAATAAAAATAAGAAATGATTAGAATCATAAAACTTGAATATGGAATACTTAACATTAGTTAATTAATTATTTCATTTTATTCTTTAAGGTTGAACTTATCCCAAGGTCTACCCATTTAAAACACATGCGCAAAAAAGAATGATGCATGATCCTTTCCTAGGTATCTACTCCACAACCAATATAACTTCATTTATTAATCTTAGTAAACTTAAATTTCTATGCATTAGATCATTAGGGCCCCTAAACACACGTATCTCAGTCATTGTCCTGTGTTTACATCACTTACAAAACTTAGCCGACACTATTGCCCTACCAACCCATGAAATCTCACCTACGTCTAACTCCAAAATCCATCCTATCCCTCAACCTGAAGCCTTTGGTACCAATATATCATAACCCCTTACCCCTAAAGAGTACCCCTCTTGGGACGACAATTAGATATGCTAGATAGTGACCACCTGAGTCCCACCTCCAGTAGGCCTCGAGATAGTGACTAGCACCGAGGGTATAATAAACATACAATGGGAGGCACTACCATCTAATAGAAAATTAAAAAGAGCGAGATAAGATAAGTACAAAAATAAACACCTTCTTAGATATATAAAAGAAATTCCAAGTTCATATATGTAGTGTTATGTAGTATTAAAACAACTAAAAGGAGAAACTACAAGTACCAAAAAGGTAAAGACGACAACGACCACAAAACCCAAAGAACCCCTACCAAACCATGAGAAAGTAATTCCAATATCGATCTCCAACCTTCTCCTATTTAATTGAAAGTATTATATATATATATATATATATGGGGTGACCATAACAGCATTCTCAGTAGGATCCTCTATAGAGCCTCTCATATAAAAGATAAAGAAAGCATGCTAAAGCACACTGAACAACAATGAAACTAACTCATCACCTAAATAGGTATACTAAGTTCCCAACCTCTCCATAGATATATCTCAACAAGTATCACATACAAGAGATTATATAATATAATATCAACAACAAGGGTACCCTAATACCACTTCTCCATTGGTTTGTTGCTCTGCCCCAATGTCACATGTCCTAAGCCATCACTCTCTAAAATAATTCATTCCCCAAACACCTTGTCTATGTATCACAACATGCACCTTGTACATCACATCATCATATCATCCCATATCACATCATCATATAATAAAAGATTAGTTTTTGGGAGCCACCACAACTCATATGATTTGTATCATACATCGATTATTATACCTCAAGTCATCATAATACATACATCAAGTAAGGTACCTAAAGCCATAAAAACCTATACACATCATACCTATAATAATACTTTGGATACTATATCTAGATATAAATTTATGTGAAATAACCATGATCCATCATAGTTCTCTGTGCACATATATGGGGAAACTAACCACCATGAATACCATCACATAATACTGCTAAGTGAAGAGAGTGGTGTTGGAGTTGGTGTCTTAGAATCAACTATTTGTACATTGATTACATGAACATTTAATGTATTTAAATATTAAACATCTTATTACATATTGTTCATTATTCTGCATGACTATAATGTAATAATATCCTAGAGTATTTGTCGTATTAATAAGGTTATAGTAGTTCTCCGCTATGATGAGAACCTTGAAGTGATATGACAATACTATTAAATATAGTTCTTCAGTTGGATGACATACTATGATGGGACACATAGTATACAGACCGTCAGGTGTAAGTACTCATAAGCAGACGAGACTTCTTCTCATGAAGTTCTCACTTGGTAATCTCTAAGACGAGAGATTATGAGAATAGACCCGCCAATAGTAATTCCATATGTTTTGGTGTCAGCAGATATTCCTATCCACGAGTGTGTGTAATGGTCCTTATATTTTAATATTATCATTAATATGTGTCATGACTCGCACACTTAGATTTGTTAACAAAAATTGTCATGCTATATGTTGGCAGGAAGTAGGGTACATTGGGTGCATCACGAATGATATGTTATTAATGGATAATTCGAGGAAGGATTTGTCCCTTTCATTCATGGAAGTTGAAATCTCTTCCCTTTGATTGAAATATAATTGTCACCCTAAATTCCATGGCTATGGTGTAACAACAAGTTTATTTCAGGTAGTTAAAGAATGATGTATCAAGCATATAGGTTGATGACACTACCATGAAACCTTCTTGATGAGATATTGTGACAAAGGGATTATATTACATAGTGAGCGTTCATATGTGGATGTTATTATTGCAACTTTAACTTCTTTCTATTGGGTTCCTTGACCCGTTGATAGACAGTACTCTTGGACTTTAGGCAAGCCTGCCTAATGCCAATGAGAAAGAATCCTAGAGGGTCACACACTAAGTGTTTCTTGTGGTCTCAATTGAATTCTATTTGAATTTAATTAATGTAATAAATATTATTATCAAGACTATGGAATAATTTTATTCAAGTTAAAATGATCGCATAAATTAAATTAAATATATTTATTTTATTGAACATTTAATAAATATTTATTTACTAGTTTTTAAATTAAATATTTATCTATTAGGGTGTTCAATAAATGGAAGTGAAGTTTGAGCAGACGAAGGCTGGTCTGGTAGTATAATAATTATTTACAAGATAATAAATAATTATTTAACTAGTTGGTACAAGACAAAATAATAATAGCACTGTTATCATTATTTGGTACAAGATTTCATTTATAATTCCATTTTGTGCAAGTTGGCGCACCATGAATAATGGTGCTATTATTATTATTATATAGAATGGGTTTTCTCTAAGGTTATGAATGTATTTAATTTCTATTATGCAATTAAATATTATAACTGAAACCCCAGGTCATTAAATAGACAGGTATATCTATTGTGCCATTATGATTGGTGAACCAAATTGCTGGTGGTGATAGAATTGTTGAGCCAACATTTTTTATCTCTCTCGAATCCTCTTCTCTCCCCTATCAAGAATGAGAGACATTCTTCAATACCAAAGAACAAGTGATCAAGATTGACCGATGCAAGACACTCGCTTCTCCGTGCTAGCACCTGGAGAATGGGTGGTGTAGATTAAAGGCCATCAGAGCACATGTGAATCGCCGCTAATGGGATTCTGGTTTGGATCCTCACAAGCACAATGAGACAATCTAAAAGGGTCATTCCGGATGATCAACATCATCAATGAAGAAAGTACTGAAGATCCATGTATTTAATTTCTGCAGAAATTATTTAAATTAATTATAAACCTGATGCACAAGATCCTCTCTCTAGGATCTGGTGACCTTTTCTTCTTTTGTCTAGATATTTGATCTTAATCCATGGATACTGGCGTTTATCATCCTATTGATCCCGGATTGGTCATCGATTATGGAGAAATCAAATTTGAACCCTACCAACGGCCATGCTTTCGCTGTGTCTAGATCCTTCAAGTGGCATCAGAGGGGTCACATCATCATTTATAATTATTTAAATAATTTATTGATGATTTACGATTTAATAATTTAGTTTTTCAATTCAAGGTTAATCGTTCTTGTAATCTAGAATTTGAGATATGTTCTTCCTCTTTCACTTCTCACAGATCTAACATAAATGAATGATTTTTGGATTAAAATTAAAGTGAGGAACTCATTAGGAGGCAACAAAGATTCTGTCCAGGTGACACGAAAGTACACACCGTGTGTTCAGACTTGCACATCATGTTCTCTACCATAAACGCTGTATAATACGGACTACACGTCGTGTAGTTGTGTTCAATGCATTGGGAGTAATTCAGCAATTACTCAAGCTGTGTGCATTTATTACATGCGGGGTAATTAATTTTACACCATGTGTTGACTGGGATAGATAGGCACATGCTTACTTGATTACACTCTGTGTGGCCCAATGGACATGACATGCGGTCCCTTTGGATCAGGGGCTAATCCATGTATCCCATACATGGATTTAGCTGACTAGTAACCGTGTAATGTAGAGACAATACGGTGTGTAACCCACTGTACACGCTGTGTACTCCAAAATATCTGAAGTACACCTCACATGCTGAGTCCCTAGGCGTGTACTTTAGGAAATATGGTGAAGGTAGTACATGCTATGTAGTCTAAACTACATACCGTATACTGTACCAAATTACACAAAGATAAAACTTTAATGTTTGTGTAATTTTTAGAACTAGTTATCATGTATAAATCGTACTATAGGTTGTTACTCTATGCATTAAAGCATCATGTATTCCATATGTCAGAAGAGTAAAACAGTATACGAATATAATAAATGTTAGGTAGATTCAAATAGGTATTCACTTGGTTACCTCCAAGGTACATTTATGTACAAGGATGATAATCTCAAGGAAATTCAGAAAAAGGAATTAAGATAAAAGGATTGATTAATTTAAGATAATAATTAATCGATTTGAGCACAATTTATCTTTATGAGAATGATTACAGAATTGAATGCTAGTTTTATTAATTGTGTAATTAGTTGCATGTATGTGTATGATCATGATCTAGACCAGACCTTTGTATGTGATTGTTTTCTTTTAATTTATTTGTTAAATTAAATTGTTGGCCTATGATCCATCTCTTCTCATTAATATGTAGGGCCTGCGTGCCCATGGTTTCTTTTATGTAAACCCCCTTTTTTATCTCTCACCTACGTGTGAGTTAAAAAACATATGTAATGGATGAAGATCCCAAGCTAGTGGAGGCAGTTCAAGCTAGAGCCGAGATGAAACCAATCCCAGGATATAAAAAGGCGGACAAGTGGAAAGCTGTAAACACGAACCCAAAAGGTTCAAAGTGTTTCTCCCCTAGGTTAGTGTTAGTTTATCAACTACTAGATAAACCAACCATTATAAAAGCTCATTATCATTCCCTTTACTTCATTTTATTTTTGTAAGTTTCATGGTTTATCATTATGGATGTGTTGTCGTGATCACATAATTAATTAATTAAACAAGCATGCAAGATAGAACTAAAATAAACCAGGCTTATGTGTAAATATTATCAAGACATGTTTAATCACATAAGTAAGTTCCACTTAATATTAATAAGCATGTGATAAATATAATAAGCAATTTACATATAAGAGATAAAAATCCCTCAATAAAATATTAAGTCAGGCTAAGCCTTCTGTTACTTGATTAAGGGAAAGACTCAATAAAACCATGTGTTTGACCAACCCCTGTTGGGACACTTACTTTTATACAGGAAGACCTTATGAAAGTTTTGGGTATACTTAACCATATTACATCAAGAGGAGTATCCATTTCTAGACTTGGTGTAATATTGGAGATAAGTGTTGAGGAAATCCAAATCAGGATTTCAGGATTGGGGAGTCCACTCAATGGATCAAGGAGCTACAAGCCCATAGTTGGAAAAGACCTGGCTACCTAAATACCTTTAAATAGATTGACCAACCCTTGTCAGGGTTATGTTAAGGGGAATATGGATCCTTTCCACTAGAATTTCCAAGAAACTAGACATTACGAGTTCAACGGTGAGGGCCATTAGGACTTGACAAAATAACGGGAGACTTAATAAAATTAATTTATTATTTCTCATAAAATTTAATCAAGAAATTACTACTTATATGCTCTTTTAATTGTAGAATAAAAATGAAAAACTTGTCAACCACACTATCCTCGTGATCAATACTGGATAAAGACAACATCCTCACTGAAAATAACTTCTAAGAATGGTTTAAATGCCTTCGGGTCATTCTACGCCATGAACAAAAATCTCGTGTATTGGAGTCCATATTACCTGATCCGCCTACCCAATAGGTGAATGATGAAGAGTTCCTAGTCTATGAGAAACATATGAACGATGCGGTTGACATTCAATGTTTGATGTTATCATCAATGTATAGTGAACTAATGAAGTCTCACAAAAATATGGATACCTATAGCATGCTTGAGAACCTCCATGGTCTTTACTAGGAGAGAGAAAGACAAGAACAGTTTGAGGTCTCCAAGGAACTCTTTTATAGTAAGATTTGATAGGGTGCCCCAACTGGGCCTCACGTAGTCAAGATCATTGGATACATTTAGCGTCTAGAGGTTCTTGGGTTTAAACTCCCTGAAGAACTGGGTATTGATCTCATTCTCACATCACTCCCTCAGATCTTCTCCAATTTTGTTGTGAATTTCAATATGAACAACATTGAGAAGTCTCTACCAGATCTTATTATCCTTATTCGCCAAGTGGAAAAAGACATGAAGAACGAAAAACCTTATATCCTTATGGTGAATAAGAGGAAAGGGAAGGTGAAGAGATTTAATCCCAAAGATTCTTCATGCCCTTCCAAGAAAAGGAAGATCAAGGGGTATGGAAGGGAACATGAAGCTGTTTGTTTTTCATGTGGCAAGAAGGGCCATTGGAAGAAAAACTGCACTCAGTTAAAGAAGAAAGGGTAAGCTTCAGGTGAATTTGTTATCGAGTTCAATTTATCTATTTCTACAAATTGGATATTAGATACAACCTTTGGTGCTCACATTTGTATCCAAATATAGGAACCAAGTATATTCAAGAAAATTGACCGAGGGGAGGTAGATCTATGAGTAGCCAATGGAGCTAGACTTGCTGTTGTAGCTGTTGGGGACTACCACCTCACGTTGCTGATTGGGATGATCTTGGTATTAAAAGGTTGTTATTATGTGTAATCTGTAACCAAAAACATTATTTCTGTATCCAGACTAGATACATATGGATTTATTTTCAAGTTTGAAAATTAATTTTTCTTCTTTTATAAAGATATCATTTGTTTTGGTACGACACATTTATATAACGGTCTTTACATGTTGGATCACACAAACCAAGTAATGGAAATCAATAACGAAATAGCTTCACATGAATCATTCCACACCCAACTTTGGAATCACCAGATAGGTCATGTAAATGAGAAACACCTGACAAAGTTACATTAATATGAATATTTAGATTCTTTCGAACTAAAACCACTTGGTGTATGTCACACATATTTACAAGGAAAATTTACTAAATTCCCATTTAGTGGGAAAGGTGAAAGAGCCAAAGAGCTTATTGAATTGGTTCATACCAATGTGTGTGGACCATTTCTAGTTGAAGAAAGGGTTGGGTACTCATACTTCATAACTTTTACTGATGATTTTAGTATATATGGATATATCTACTTAATGAGGTATAAGTCAGATTCTTTTGATAAGTTCAAACAATACAAGAATTAATTTGAGAACCATCTTGGTAAGAATATTAAGAAACCCTGCTCAGACTGAGGTGAAAAATATCTTAATCAATAATTTATTGATTACTTACAAGAGTTTGGGATCCTATCCCAAATCACTCCACCTTACACACCCCAGTGGAATGGTGTAAGTGAAAGGAGGAACCACACCTTGTTGAACATGGTGAGATTAATGATGAGTCATGCAAGTCTTCCATTATCCATTTAGGTATATGCGTTACAAACAGTGGCATACATACTAAACCAAGTACCAACTAAATTGATAAATGGTATTCCATATGATCTTTGGAGTGGAAGAAAATTTATGTTATCGAATTTACATATGTGAGGAAGTGAAGCATTTGTTAAGGCCTATTTAGGTAACAAACTTGCACCCTGAGGTACAAAGTGTAACTTTATAGGATACCTAAAGTAAAAAAAGGGATATTACCTATACGAACCCTCATACAAAAAGGTTATAGTGGAAAGACCTGAAATATTCCTTGAGAGGGAGAAAATCTCCAAAAGTGATAGTGGGGTCGAGATAGAATTCAATGAAGTTGAGGCTCAAGGAACACAAGAGTTGGTACAAGAGAAGATTCCACAAAGCCCCATAGAAGAAAGATCCATTCCAGAGACACAAGTACTATGTAGAAGTACAATGAGGTTAAATAACTAGAACGGTAAGGTTTTCTAGTTACCGATGATGGCGACTCATTATTAGTTGATAATAATGATCCTCTAACCTGAAAAGAAGTAGTAAGTGGCAAAGATGTTTCCAAGTGGAAAGAAGCCATGAATTATGAAATGTATTCCATGTACTGAAACCAAGTCTATATTTTGGTAGATCCTCCATTTGATGTAAATACTATTGGTTTCAAATGGGTATTCAAGAAGAAATTGAACATGGAAGGACAAGTCAGTACTTATAAGGCACGACTGGTAGCAAAAGGTTTCAAACAGGGTTAAGGCATTGACTACGACAAAACCTTTTCACCAGTTGTGATGCTAAAATCCATCAGAATTCTATTGTCCATTGCTTCTTACCATGACTATGAGATTTGGAAAATGGATGTCAAAACAACCTTACTTAATGGGAACCTTCATGAATATGTCTATATGACACAACCTGAATGGTTTTTGACTCCAAAGGATGCTAATAAGATATGCAAGTTGAAAAAAAAACATTTATGGATTAAATCATGCATCAAGGTCATGGATTTTTTTTTGATGAAGACATAACAGAATTTGGTTTTAGAAAGAATGAATGTGAGCCTTATGTCTACAAACAGTTTAGTGGGAGTGCAGTCGTTTTCCTAATAGTATATGTTGATGACATATTACTTATTGGAAAAAATACCAGTTTTACAGTCTATTAAGGAATGGTTGAATAAATTATTCTCCATGAAGGACTTGGGTGAGGTATCATATATTCTTGGGATCAAGATCCATCATGATAGATCCAAGATATTGCTGGGTATAAGTCAAAGTACATACATTGAAGGGATACTGAAGAGATTCAGTATAGAATAATCCAAGAGGGGATTGTTTCCATCATCATATGGCATTAATATTTCCAAGAAAACGTGTCCTCAAACATATGAGGAAATAAAGATAATGACAATAATTCTATACGAATCAGCGATTGGGTCAGTCATGTATGATATGATATGTACTAGGCTAGATGTCACCTACACATTGAGAGTGGTAGGAATATATCAAGATGTTCCAGGTGACCACCATTGGATGGAAGTTAAGACTATCCTTAAGTATCTAAGGCATACTAAGGATATTTTCTTGGTTTATGGAGGATATGAGGAACTAGTCATCTGAGGATATGTAGATTCTAGTTTACAGACTGATTAAGATGACATAAAGTCATAAATGGGATACATCTTCACTTTGAATGGAGGTGCTATGAGCTAGAAGAGCACAAAGCAAGGTGCAGTCACAGATTCTACAGTAGAGTATGAGTATATCGCAACTTATGAGTTAGCTAAAGAAGTAGTTTGGATGTGGAGCTTCATCCAAGAGCTGGATGTGGTACTTAGAAGTAAAGATCCTATAACACTTTATTGTGATAATATTGTAGCAGTGACTCTCGCAAAAGATCCAAGGTCACATTAGTAGACGAAGAACATACTATGAAAGTATCATATCTTGAGGGATTTTTCTCAGAGAGGTGAATTTTTAGCAAGCAATATTTCCATGAAAGACAATGTGGTAGACCCCTTGACTAAAGCCTTAACTCAGCAGAAACATGATCATCATGTGAGGTCTAGCAGACTGAAAGTTGTAGGTAGTTGGATTTAGTCCAAGTGGGAGTTTGTTGGATTTGGTGTCCTAAAAACAAATATTTTTACATTTATTACATAAATATTTAATGTATTTAAATATTAAACCTCTTATTACATTTTGTTCATTGTTTTTCATGACTATAATGTAATAATATCCTAGAGTATTTGTCACATTAATAAGGTCATAACAGTTCCCTGCTATGATGAGAACCTTGAAGTGATATGACAATATTCTTAAATATAGTTCTGCATTTGGATAACATACTATGATGGGACACATAGTATACAAACCGTCAGGTGTGATTACTCTTAAGCAGATAAGACTTCTTCTCATGAAGTTCACAGTTGATAATCTCCAAGATGAGAGATTATGAGAACAGACCCACCAGCAGAAATTCCACATGTTTTGGTTTCATTAGATATTTTTATATGCGAGCGTGTGTAATGGTCCTTATATTTTAAGATTATCATTAATATGTGTCATGACTCATGTACTTATATTTTCTAATGAAAACCGTCACGCCATATGTTGGCAGGAAGCAGGGTACATTGGGTGTGTCGCGAATTACATGTTGTTAATGGATAAGTCAAGGAAGGATTTGTCCCTTCCATTTATGGAATTTGATATCTCATCCCTTTGATTGAAATAAAACCATATCCCTAAATTCCATACCCATGGTGTAACAAAATTTTTATTTCAGGTAGTCAAAGAATGGCACATCAAGCATATAGGTTTATGAAACTATCATGAAACCTACATGATGAGATATTGTGAAAAAGGAATTATATTACATAGCGAGTGCTCGTATATGGATGTCATCATTAAGAATTTAATTTCTTTCTCTTGGGTGCCTCGACCCATTACTAGATAGTACACTTGGACTTTAAGCAAGCTTGCCTAATGCCAATGAGAAAGAATCCTAGAGGGTCACACACTAACTATTTCTTGTGGTCTCGATTAAATTCTATTTGAATTTAATTAATGAAATAAATATTATTTTCAATACTGTGGAATAATTTTATTCAATTTAAAATGATCGCATAGATTAAGTTAAATATATTTATTTTATTGAACATTTAATAAATATTTATTTACTAGTTTGTAAATAAAATATTTATTTAAGAGAATAAATTATTTATTTATTTGAGTATTAAATAAATGGAAATGGAGTTTGAGTGGACCAAGGCTGGTCCGGTAGTAAAATAATTATTTTCAAGATGGTAAATAATTATTTAACTAGTTGACATAAGACAAAATAATAATAACATTGTTATCATTATGTGGCACGAGATTTCATTTATAATTCTATTTTTTGCAAGTTGGCACACCATGAATAATGGCACTGTTATTGTTATTATGTAGCATGGATTTTCTCTAAGGTTATGAATGTATTTAATTGCTGTTACACAATTAAATATTGTAACCAAAAACCCATGTCATTAAATAGATAGGTACGTCTATTGTGCCATTACGCTTGGTGAACCAAATTGCCAGTGGTGAGAGAATTGTTGAGCCAAAACAATTTATCTCTCTCAAATCATCTCTTATACCCTCTCAAGAATGAGATACATTCTTCAAGACCTAAGAACAGGTGATCTAGAATGACCTACGCAAGACACTCGCTTCTTCGTGCTAGCACCCGGTGAACAAGTGGTGTCGATCAGAGGCCATCATAGCATGTGTGGATCACTGCTAGAGGGATTCTTGTTTGGATCCTCGCAAGCACAATGAGACAACCAGAAGGGTCATTCCAGACAATCAACATCATCAATAAAGAAATTACTGAAGATCCAAATATTTAGTTTTTGTAGAAATTATTTAAATTAATTACAAACATGATGCGCAAGATCCTCTCTCTAGGATACAATTCCCTTTTCTTATTTTGTCTAGATATTTGATCTTAATATGTAGATACTAGTGTTTATCATTGTATTGATCTTGGATTGGTCATCGATTACGGAAAAATCAAATTTGGGCCCTACCAACAGCCACTCTTCTGCTGCGTCTGAATCCTTCAAGTGGGGCCAGAGGGGGTGGTCAACCATCCATCCTCCCATTGGGATGTTGGGGAAAAAACCCTCCCAGTTTCCATTGGGTTTCAGTATCCATAACCAACATGGATGGGGAAGTGTATGAAATCATAGAATATACAAGATATAATATAGATCACAACCACACTATAAACATAACCTAGTCTTAGACTCAACTGTAACTAACATCACTCAGACTCCTGGCTACCACTACTAGGATTGGATATCCTATATTCACATAATCATTTTAAGAGATATATTAAATTACTTTATTTTCATTGAACATTTCACTTTAAATTAATTGATTCATTACCCCTTAATTAATCATCAACATTACACCACATTAAGCATTATTATCCATCAAATCCAAGTCTATTCCTTCCAGGCATAATCCAAACCAATTCCACAGTTTCTCAACATAAAAATCTCTTTTTCATTCCAAAAACACAAACACCATGGGTCAATTCATTTATTAAACATTATTACTTTCTATAATCCAAGTAATCTAGGAAAATCATCCCAATATACCATTAATAGTAAAATGAAACCAAGTATATCCAGCTACCTTAAGTAGTGGGGAAAGGAATGCAGATAAAATAAGCAACCCAGAAATCATCCATTAAATATATTCATAGAAAGAAAGCATCAAAATTTAATAAAAAAATGGTTAATCCCATAATCAACCCATTCCACTACCTTTCCCCAACACCCTCATGAATATCCTGATGTATCTCATCATCACATGTGTCAAATACTACCACGTCATCTAGGCCTCCCTACCCCATATCACCTCATCCATCCCAGGATCAACTATCCTAGGATAATATCAAATTATATAGAAAATATAATGTATAGTTAACACCATAAGGTAGAAATAATAGACATAGAATAATCAATAGGGAACTTGGACCTAAAAAAAGGCATTCAACCTTCACATAAAAATGAGCTCTCACTGATCCTAACATAAGGATCTCAACCTTTATAAGCAAGCAGGAACTCTTGGACTTAAAGATTTATCTTTAAAAAACAACTTATTTTTATTCCATATTGAATTAACCAATTAATTATTCATAGGTTACAACTATAGTCAACCTAAGGTATCAACTATAACAGGCTATCACAACATGATTCCTAGAATAAAACTAGTTTCACCAAACTGTGATAAGAACCAATCTCATTTAACATGAATTATCATTATTTTCATCAACTAGAATTAATATGCTCCACATTCTTTATCAATTACATTAACACATGGAAGATCATTTTCAATTAAACGTGCAAACCTGCATCAATTTGATTATCATCAAATTATAAGAAACACCCGATTCATTTAAACATGGCTCTTATTTAATTATTGAAAAAATCAATCAATTAATTATGGATTTACTTTATTTAAAATTTTGCATCAATTTTAACATGATAAACCAAACATAAATAACCATGATAGAAAGCATATGATATATAACACACTATCTAGAAAATCAAGAGGCAATTCATTACCATTGTGAAATAAAACAACATACGAACACTAATAATAAACCAATTTCATTATTAAATAATTTTCAATATTTATTAGGTTAATTACACTATCATACAAAGTTATAAACCATGATAATTTTATTATTTCACATAAATAAAAGAGAAGCAATGAATCCCATACCTCAATAGAATCAACGTTCTTCACATGATAATGGGTTAATGTCGCATATCTCCTATCACCTCTCTCGTTAGGAACTAAAATATCACAAAGATTTCATGCCATGGAAAAATCAAAAAATGAAAAATCAAACTCCATAATAATATCTTATATCAAACACCAGAGCATGGAAATAAGAAATGGGAGGAAATAAGATCAAAAAAATAGAAACCTCTAGAGAAAAAGGTAGGCGGTACCACTGAATACCATGAATCAAACATGGAAGGAAGAGGATTAATCCTTATTGAAAAATATTCAAATAACTTCAAAAAACAATCTTATCCACTCAGGGTTTTAGATATATAAGTGGGAAAGAATCTAATTTCATGGGTCTAGAGTTATTTATAGGTCTACTAAAAAACTGAATACCATGACACAACCAATTAGACTATGATGTAGCACTGTTTGATATAGGGAATTCTATGGAATAGCCTGAGGGACCATTCCTAATATACCCATCATTAAAGGTAGTTTTGAGTTCTATTGACATATCCTATTTAAGTGGATTTAGAGGCTATGATGTAGCCCAAAACACCACACCGTAGGACCCCCTCCACCACCAGGGAGGTTATGTTGTAGCCTACCTCCATGGTGTATCTATGACTGAAATGGAAGTATCCTTGAAACTCCTACTAAGATCCATTATGCTGTAGCTGAGGGCTACTATGACAAAACCACCATCACTATGGTGCAACACCTACCCCATGCCACAACAATTCCATTTTTGGTAGTGGATCCCCCAAACTTCTCAAACATCCTCTAAACCACCTAGAACCTCCTTTAGGAACCTCCAACACCCAAAAATCACAAAGGAAAGGGATACAAGAATCTAGGCCATTATATGTGTGAATGAATTTATATTTAATAATTGATAATTTTATAAAAAAACATATAGATTTTTTTAGCACTTAATATAGGAGTGTGGGTCTCGAGCTATCACATGCCAGACCTCTTTTGATGAGTTGAAACGATGTTTGACATCAACTCATATTCTAATCATTACAGAAACTAGTAAGGGATATATAGTTTATTATGATGCTTATGGTGCTGGTATTGGATGTGTGCTTATAAAAGATGACCATATAATGGCATATAGTTCTCAAAAGCTTCGACCAAATGAGAACAATTATCCTACTCATGATTTAGAGATTTCCAATGTTATGAATTCTCGTAAGTGTTTGAGAAAATATATTTTTGGGGATAGGTTCACAATTTATTTTTATCATAATAACTTGAGTTATATATTCTCTCAGAAGGAAATAAACCTCAGGAATAGGTTATGGGTGGATTACCTATAGATGTTTGAATTTTAAATTTCTTATAGCTAAAGGATGGGTAATTTTGTTGCTAACACTATTAGTAGTAAATTTCATTCTTAGGTTGTCTTGGAAGATAAATAGGAGTAGAAACTTATGTAGATTTTTGATCTGGTGCATATAAATTCACATGATGATAATTTAGGTATGATTATAACTAGTGTTTATTTATCATTATCTCTCCTTGAGTTGGTTCATAAGGACCATCAACAAGATTATGAGTTCAAAGGAATCAAGGAAACCTTATATGGTATATAAACCATTCTTGGTTGGTCTCTCCCCTCATATAGAATCCTTTTATTTAGGGATTGGTTCATTATACCATTGTATGTCAGAAATTCTGTGATGCATGATTGTCATAGTACTTCATGGTATATCCATCCTAACACTATGAAGATGTATTATGACTCAATATAATGATTATGGTGGTCAGGTATGAAGCATGGCATTTCTTATTATGTGTCTCACTATTACACCTATCAGTTGATCAAGGAAGAGCACTTAAAACATTCTAGTTTGATTTATCCTCTTATGGTTTTGAGATGAAAATAGTATGAGGTATCTATGGACTTCATCATCGAATTACCATATAATACCTAAGGAAATAATTTTATATGGGTGGTGATTGATCAGTTGATAAAATCATCTTATTTCATTCTGATTAGGGACACCACCAAGGTTGAAGATCTAGGTAAGCTATATGTGTAGGAAATTTTTAGGTCTCATGGGGTCCTCTTTTCCATTTTCTATGATCGGTATCTCAGGTTTACTTCTTATTTCTAGAGAAGTCACCAAGAGGTTATGGGTACTTTGGTCATATTGAGTACAACTTATCATCCATAGACGTATGTCTAGACAGATCATGCTATTCAAATTATAGATGATATTATCCATGCATGTGTCTTGGATTTTAGTGGATCTTGGGATATTCATTTGATACTAGTAAAGTTTTCATATAATAATATTTACCATACATTTATTAGATTGGATCAATTTTATACTTTGCATGGTTACCCGTGAAGGTCACCAATTTGTTTACCAAAGGTGGGTTGGGATTCTCTTGCAAGACTGAGTATCATTTTGGAGATGTCAGTGAGGATTTAAGATATATTTCAATGCTTTGTTATAGCTCATATTTGGTTGAAATATTATATGGATCATTGATTCCACCCTTTGGAGTTTTCCATTGGTGACCAAGTCTTTTTAAAAGTTTCTCCTCCATTGAGTCACCATCAGCTTACGAAACAGGGGAATTTGGCTCTGAGATATGTTGGACAATTAGAGATCACTAAGCGAGTTGGTCATGTTACATATTAGTTGAAATTATTGGATCATTTGATATGTATTCATGAAGTTTTTCACATATCTTAGCTCAAGAAGTATCATCATAATCCTTCTCATGTTATGAATTGGGAGGAATTTGAGTAGGAGCTAGAAATTTCAGTTATGGAACATCCAATGGAGATATTTGTAACTTAGTTAAAAGTTCTTCATGGGAAATCTATTATTTTGGTCAAAGTATTATGGTGGAACATATCAAATTCTAATGAGACTTGGGAGTGTGAGTCATCAGTGAGGGAGTAGTAGCCTCACCTTTTTTCGGAACACCCTTTCTTCCACATGAATTTCTGGGTATTAAAAGTCCTATGATGGGGAGAATTGTAACATATTACCATACCCTTAGGTACAATACATTTTAAATATTGATTTTACCTATTTTATATTCTTTTTTATCTTGTTCAGGGGTTAGAGGAATGGGATTTGGGTGTTCAAAAAAGGGGTGAAATCAAAGTGGGATTATTGGTGGCTGCATAAGGGAACTAACCAGCTAGTGGAATAACAGAGGATTAGAGTTCCTATAGAAACTCTACCAAATAGCTAGTGGAATCCCACCGACCTATTAGTGGGACTTCTAGAGGTGCGAACACTCTTCCTAGAACCATCGGCTAACCGATGGATTTAGGATGGGCTGAACTAATCATGGCTGGATTAGTCTTTTATGACCCTAAAACCCTAATTTAAGATCTCTAATCCTCTCTTCAACCCTAAGTCACCTTTCATGAATCCAAGGTATCTCTAGGGTTGGCTTGGGCTCTATCCATCTTCATTTTTAGGTGTGTTGACCTCCGATCGATCGATTATTCCCTATTTGGTATGTTTGATTGAATTCCTCCTATTTCCTCAATTCCTCTTGGAATTGGAAATGGTTATAAGCCATCTTGTTGTAATATATTGATCATTTTATGATCTATCTCAACCCCTTATATATTCATTGTGAGTTTTTCTCCCATAGGCTAGATCTCTTGTTGATTATGGTGTGACGTGTGTGACCTATGTGTTATGTGTTGATCTATCCTCTCTACTGACTTTATGCTAATGAAAAATTGATTATAATATGTGATAATAAATTTTTAGGGAATAATCATGTTTTTTATAGTGTTCCCTTTCCTTTCGGTGTGTGTATTCCATTATGATTAGTGTGCGACCTAAGTGAGAGGTGGGTGGTTCTGTCTCTAGCCTATGTTTTATGAACCATGGAAGCTCTTAGTTTTCTAAATAGTTTTTTAAAAGATGATTGGCATGATCCTTTATGTTTTTTATATTCTTACATAAATGGATTTTTAAGAAATGTGTCCCCCCTTATTTTTGTAAAGGAAATATGGTTTTCAAAGGACTATAAAATAGTATGTGAAATTGGTTTTCAAAGAATGGTTTTGATGAAACAGGTTGTTTGGAAATTTTTTATAAAACATGATAAAACCTTTAAAATGAAAATTGATTTGAAATATGCAGAACATGGGATCCTTGGGTATCAAGGATGTGGTTTTATAATTAAGTATTATCCTTTTTTCTATAGGGGGTTCACTCATATAGTGTTCCTCTATTGCCTAGGCCTTGTGCCCTAGGGACTTGATTTATTGACATAGTAGGGGGTTTAATCATGGTGTGTTCCTCTATTTCCTACACCCTGTATCCTAGGGGCTTGTTTAGCACACACTATTCTTGATTTATTATTAAGGTTTAAGTAACCAATATTTTTCAAACCTATGTTATCCTAGATGTGATCTCTATTTTGCTTTGTCTTTTAATTATTTAGATTTGATATGATATATGATGTATGCTTTGATAAATGTAAAATGGTTTATTTGAAATGTTCTATGAAACTGTATTATATGGATTTTGTGTAAGAACTTTAATAAGGGGAATTATTTTACCATGATTTTGATATAAATGTGAAAGATGCTTTATTATACCATGTTTTTCTAATATTAATCATATTGGGATTATTTGGCATATACTTGTTATGGAACACTTGGGTGGGATCCTACTAAGCCTATTTATTTCACACTCTACACACTCCCTTAGGAGTTTGTAGACCTTGTTTTTTCTGATGTAGGAAATATCAAGGAGTCATAGTGAGGTGATGCGATTTATGTTATTTGGGTATGAGTAGCTAGTGGTGAGATGTTGGGATAATTTCCATGTATCACATGGAGTAGCTGTTGATAGTTGGGTTGTGATTTTTTGGTTTGTTTTTGGACATGTACCTTGGTTTGACTTGCTACCTTGGTTTTATCACTACTACTATTGTTCTTTTTGACTATGAAATATTTCTTTTCTGGTTATATATCTCTATATGCATACCATGTATCTTGTTTTAGGTTGGGGAAATCATTCCCTATGGTCATTGTTGGATGCCCAGGTGTTAGTCACCAGCCCATGGGGATTGGGAATGCCCTTTGGGTCTTATCATAGTCCGATTCAGATCCTAGTTAAATGGGTTGTCTGGAACGAGTCGTGGTAGTGAATAATATAATGAGAAGACCACCCTTTAGGTGATATACATTGTGTTATTTCTTTTCCTTTTATTTATTTTATTCTCTTATCATTAAATTACTGTCACTATCATTATTCCAAATATTTGACATTATTTTATGTTTTCCATCGTTTTTCTTTTGATTTATGTTTTCATACCAATTATAAAAATATTCATTGTTTTAATCAATGCTCGATCCATTTCAAAAAAATATCTATATATTAACAATTGTAAATGTATTTAAATATAATGATTAAAAAAATTAATTTTAATTTTATAGGTATTATAATTAATAATATATTGTGAAAAACATTTATACATTTTTAGTTTTCATGCAGTTGATAAGAAAATATTATATTATTATATGTGAAATTTATATATATTTTCTTAAAATAATAATAAATTAGTATTATTTTAAATATAATTGATGGTAAATTTAATATTAATTAGAAATATATTGAAAATAATCCTCTATAAATTGAAATATAATTAATATTTTTAAATATAAGTAATATTTTTTATAATATTAAATATTTATTCATCTATATAATTAATAAAAGTTTTTAAATGTTGTTAAAATATTTAAGTACAATTATTATCAATATTATATATATAGTTAATATTATATACATTTATATAATTTGTAATTTATTTTATATATTTTTTATTTAAATACAATTTTTAATATTTTTAAATTCATTTTTACATTTATATAATTAATAATGTGTAGTAAAAAATATGTACACATTTATATCAATAATAATAATTCTCAAATAAAACTATCCACATTAAAACATAATGATTAATTATTAATTATTATTAAATATTATTTAATGGATGTCATAATAATGATAATAATGATGACTCCTCAATTCCCAATAAATTTTCCTCATAATGACCAACTTTAATGGGTTTCTTTATCCTTTGGAATTCCATCCTATATATATGTGAATAATATAATGGGAAGATGAATTTTGGATCTACATTGTGTTATTTTCTCTATTTCTTGGTTTCCCCTTATATTTGTATTTATATTTATCATCACCATCACCATATGAAAATTTGACACTCATTTCATCAATAATGTGCATCGCCTATGATTGGTCTTACATTTCTGGTTTCGAAATTCTTTGCGGTTTCAATCGGTGTTCGATTGATTTCATAACACATTATCAGCATGAATCATATTCTCAGCTCTGTGCATCGTGACATTATTGTCATCAGTGTAAGATGATTCTTACATGAAAAAGGTATGTCTCATATTTTCCTAGACATCCTTCTTTTGGCATGCATGCATCTATGCGTGCACATCAACTCCACTCATTTGAAGAGCTATATCAATATTTGAATCTTATTTTCTATATCATATTTATTTATCCCCTCTTGATAAATTTGAAAATAATATATTATTTTCATAATATTTTGTTGTATGAAAAATAATGATCTCCTGAAGAGTTGCAATGAGTCACAAATGAAAAATTTCAATCTATTCTCCAAAGAGAATGTGTTTGATTAATAACCGACATGGTCGAAGTTGAGACAAATATCATTCATCAAATGGAAAAAATGATGTCATCGAAAGTAGTCGAATAATTAACATCTCATACCTATCATATGTCAAGATAAAGTTTGGTAGTGATGAACATAGAGTACCTGTCATATGTTGAGCCAAAGTTTCTTGATCATGCTATGAACCATGAAATTTCATATCTCTTATTCCTTTGTTCACCCTAAAGGTCTCAAGTTTGATTATGTTGTATAAAGGTTCATGAAGAAGTTAATATTTACTTTAAATATTTTTAATATTGTATTTTATTTATTTATTTTCTCTTCTCTTCTATTTATTATAAAATATTTGAGAGAAAATAAGCATTCATTAAGAAAAAATGTGAATATATTTTATATATATTCATCCCCAAAATTGGATGAAATTGGTGAAATAAATATTCATTCTATTTTCATGAAGTAACTATAAAACTTGAGCAAATAATTTCATTATGTTTCCTAAAGTAAATGAGTATATTAATTAAAAATGATTTATTTCATTCCCTAAAGTGAATGAAAATATATATGATTATATTTTAAATAAAGTTTTAGGTGAATATGATGCTTTGTGAATGATCTGTATATGATTTTTGTTTATAAATAATAATAATAATATAACCACTAGAAGTGCTTTTATGACAATAAATGTTTACAGAGCATAATGAATTTTATTAATATTTATTATTCATATTAAACCCCATAGATCCCAATCCACATGTCAACCTCTCTATGCTCTATTTCCCCACCATTATTCCCCTTCTCCATGAACCCTCTCTTCTCCCCACTTACCCTCTCCTCTTCTCCCCCATGTTAACCCTCTATTCTCCCCCGCTTCCCCTCTTCTCCCCCAATTCCTCTACCTTCCATTGTGCTCATCCCACCCTGATTACATTTCCCTTATAGATCATTTCCCCATTTTCCTACATCATATGCCTCCACCTCAAGAAGAAATCTCCATTTCTTGAAACAATCCACCATGAATCCCTTTAGGAAGACATGATTTCTTCCACTTTCTCTAGTAACCTTTTTTCTCCATGTATTCCCGCAATATCAACACCTAAATTTTCTTCCTGTTTCCACTATTTTTCCTTTCACAACACACTATAACTCCTAAATATATATAACCCTAATTGTATTTACCTATTATTTTTTTATATTTCAGGAAACAAATATTTTAGTCTGTCATTGGTGGGTTTATATGTAGTGATCCATTATAATGTAACCCTAAGACAAAAACCATAATTTCCTCTCCAATCGATGATTTCTACAAACCATGTAGATCACTCTTCATCATTTCCCACATTTTTATTCTTCAAAGATACCATCTTTGGATACTATGAAACATTAAGGCTAATTTAGTCTCCATTCCATGAATTTCTAAAACATAGTGGTCTGCTTACTGTAGGCGGGTTTCCTTTTTTTTCTTTCCTTTTACCATTATTTCATTTTTCATTTCATAAAAAATTATATTATTATTCCAAATACATACTATATATTTGGGTTTTGTATAATTGACATACTTTGTATATAAAAACTACATAGGTTTTATATGATTATTACATATGTTTTATATGAATGATGCATATACACTATAGGAATATTACATATTCATCTCTAAAAATATCTATATTTTAACATTTACCCATATTATAATTCATCCTCATTTACTATTCTTTTATTTTTGAAAAAATTAAACAAATTATGAGATATTTTTTAATATCAATATTCAATTACTTATACTGGTTTCTTTTTTCTTAATATATTATATTTTAAAAAAATTGAATATCATGATTCTGTTATATCCCTTACCGGTCTTCAAGTAGTCCCCATATTATAGATTCATATATATAATATTTAACTTCTTTCTAATGATATTTTTTTTGGAAAATCAAAAAAATTAGAACTATCAAAACTGAATCCAAACTATATTTTCATATGAAATATATAAACTATTTGTTTCAGGTTCAACACTTTTGTATAATGAGATTCTTACTTCAATAGATTTTACTGAAGTAACACCCATACCATATGATAATTCCCATTCCAATTAGACATCATGAAACCATCCCTCACTTCCCTATACCACAACGTCTAGTTTTTACAAATCATATAACATATTTTAAATATTTATAAATTTATAACCATCTATTTTTTATTTTCAGGAACCAACTTCCTTCAAATATTGTTCATAAATATAATGCATTCATTACTCCAGGTAAAATTAAATTTTTATATTTATTAATACAACATTTCTCATGTATATGAATTAATTAATACAACTCTTTTAGGCATGTTTATAAAAATTTCCATATATATTAATTACTCTAGGTGTAATTTAGTTTTCATATTTATTAATACAACACTACACATGTATATATTAATTAATGTAATTATTTTCATGAATGCTTATAGAACTATCCATATGTATTAATTACTATAGGTGTAATTTAAATTTAATTATTATTAATATAATACCTTTCATCTATATGAATTAGTTATTATAACTCTTTCAATAAATGTTTATTGAAATAGTATTTGAATATTTAAATTGTAAGATGAAAATAAATCACTATGAATGTAGTGTATTGATTATTTTACCATTTGAATTATTATTTTTTGTTTCATTCAACCATGACCAGCCAACAATGAAATATATCTATAATTTAACAATATCATCACCAGATTAATTGTACCAATCTATCTTTATATTTTCAAAATAACTCTTAATAAAGAAATATTTTAATTTATATATATATAAATCAAATTCTTTATAAAATATTCTAATATTAATGAAAAAAAACATTACGCTGAACTCTAATAAAAAATGATTAAATTTTACAACAAAGAAACCAGTTTAATGCATTGTAATGATGAAAAAGAGATTGTGTGAAAGTACATACATGGAGATGTGTTCTGTTGATTTGTTATCCATTCAATAATGGAGCCCTTTTCATTTCACTAGTTTTCATATATTACCTTACCTAGGTGATTTTAGGTTATACTACAAAAGAATTCTTTTACAATCTTAAAGGAAAAAATTATATGTGAAACCTTCTACTAATTGGATGTCTATTTTTATTCATCTTTTTCTTAAATTTTTCATTATTAATAATTTTGTTATAGCTTACAATTCCACTACAAATTTTCCATATGGTAATATCTTGGTTGTAGATCTTCTTTGAACTCTATTCAAATCTATATTAATCTTATTGGGTGGGATTCTTGAGAAGAATAACTTAGTTTAATTTCAAGATCTTATTCACACTATAAAATATCCTAGAGAGAACCCACTATTTCCTTGGAATTGAACTTCTCTTCCAACCACTGCCTTGGGGTCACCAGATTTATTTGATATAAAAAACTATTTTTCAGTATTCATCATTATCTTAAATTTCATTGATTTCATCACTATGGAATTAATATATTTTCAACTTGCCACTGAAGACCATGAGTGGAGATGGAGGCATGGTTGATGGTTTTATTAGTTTTTGTTGTAACTTTCACTTCCATAAATGAATTTTCAATTACTATGTTTTTTTGTAATGATTATCAGGTCTTTCCTTTATGGAAGATAAGATGGTATGTCAAACTATGGTTATTGCTTATATTACTACTATGCATGATATGATATGTTGGGTTTTATGAAAATGTCATTCTTATTCTACAACATGGCTTGAAGAATTGGAATATATTGGTTAAAGTATTCATAATTTATAAAGAAATTGGTTATAATAACAAGGTACCTATATTATTACTCTCTATCATAGCATTTTATCCACTTATTTTCAGCCTATGTTTTACTACTGTAAATCATTATATGCTCAAATTTATTTATTTTAAAGTTTCATGTATTGATTATATATATATATATGTTATACACATATATGTTTTACGTATATATGGACCCTCTCTCTATATATATTCTAAATATATATTAGGATATATATATCTCGATATATATTTTGAATATATATTCTAAATTCATATATTTTAATATATATTCTTAATATTTATTCAAACACACACACACAAACATGTATTCTAAATGCATATATTCTAATATATATTTTGAAAATATATTCTGTATATAAATTCAAAATATATATTTTGATACACAAACAAATATATATTCAGAATACATATATTCTGATGCATGTTCACAATATATTCTAGATATATATACAAATATGTGTATATATATATATATATGAATATATAATCTGATGTATTTATTTTCTGATGTATTCAAAATATATATTCAGAATATATATATATATATATATATATATATATATATTTCTTATATATTCTAAAAAATTAATAATTATTTTTTATAGTCATCTACTTAATGTTTTATCTATCCACATCTTTCCAATTCATAAAAAATATTAATCTAAACATACTTTATAACTTCTTCCCTCAAATAATCATGTTATTATTCTTTTTTTACTTTAGCATGTATAAAGTGAGTCTAACATAATTTCACTTAAATCAACCTTTATTCCCATTGATCCTCCCTTATCTGTACATTTACTCACAACTTCCCAGATTTTATTCTACACTATTTTAAATACATTCCAATCAATATCAAACTTTAGGGTGGAATATATAACTACCTTTGAGCATTTTAACTTCTAGATATACTAGGTTTTCCATGAAAAATAAATAGAAAATGTGGTTTTTGATCACATTATTCATCCCTAAACAAGCTTCTCCATTTATAACTACTTAGAGCATCTCCACATGCCCTGGGATCCCACTTTCACATGCAATGAACATATTCCACCATAAGTTCTTTTTAATTCTTTTGAATAGATTTTATAAATTTAAAAGATTACATCACATAAATTTAGATGATGTTATGTACATGAAACATAAAAATATTGTACCTTGTTAATGTTTAGATATGACCTAAATAACTTTATAAATAATGTATAAACTTGGTCATTTCTTTCAAACCAGCCAACACACCCACTGGATTTATATATTATTGAAAAAATAATCATATTATAGTATTCTACATCATAGTTTGGCACTTGATCATGAAGTGTAAGGTCCATAGAAACTTCCTACACATGTTAAGAATGTTATATTTTTTCCATTTTCGAACCCATGTTTTTATACACTTTAAAGTGAAAGGTACATCACTTGGGAATAATTTTTTTGAGTAAGAAACCAAAAAAAGATATGAGGTATTCTTACAAGGTAATGATATATAATTTTAATTACCTTAAAAATATTGGGTTTTCCTGTGCTTTATGATTTCTTGACATGGTTGAATAAGTTCCAAAATGAAGGGTATTTTTGGTTATTGATTTATATGGAAATCCAAAAACATGTTTTATTTTTATTAATTGAATGAATGGTTCCTTTTTCATTTTATGGTTTCTAAAATGTTAGTACACAATAATTGATATGGTGATGGATTTAACAAGTTTATTGTATTATCAATTACAAAAAAACTATAGTTTTATTTTTATACACATAATATGTAATGTATGGATAATGTGTTTCGGTAAAAAATCCTTAATTTTATGTAAGGTTTCATATTTTTTTAATAATTTTTTAGAAAACAAATTATCACATTCTTCAAATTATATATTTCTATTTATCTATGTTTTTTATTTTAAAATTTCCTACTTTATCCTAATAGAGTCATTTTTCTTATGTATATCTATAGGCTGACCTAACAGAATATTTAGAGTAATATAAATTTGTTTTTGATACATTTATGAATAAAGAGATTCAAATTACAAGGTAATTTCATTTATACTTTATTTACTTTGTAAACAAAGTTTCATTTTATAACTGTGATAATGAAGATATTTTGTGATGGTCCTATAACACAATATAGGAGAGGGGTCTGCGGTGGGGTTTATAGAGACCCATGACTTTGACACATTTTATTACATGATTCTTAAACATAATTATTCATTAATATAACACAATTATCATAAAGTCCCAATGTCTTTTAAATACTAAGTTCTTAATACATAAAACATGTCATCCTTATTTTATTTTCCATAGTGAGATCCTAAAATCCATTTGAGATCCTAAATATTAAAGGGAAAACCTGGGGAATACATAAAGACATGGGTGATCTACAAAGCCCAATAATGGAATAAACGTGATATGAAGATATAACAAGTGATTCAAATGTATAATATGATATCATAAAATAGAAGGCACATGAGTAATCACATAGAAGCATAATATAAAGAACATAGAATCATAGAAAATGTTTCAGCAATAAAAAAATAAAATAGACATGATCCAATGATAGCCGCCTATAAAATATCACATAGTGGATAATTTTCTATAAAGGATTAGGTTTACTTCCTAATCCTATACATGAAATCTCATGATACTAAAGCTTTACCCAATGCATTAGAGCATTATCTGGGTTCACTCATCATAACATGTTCATGATCTATGTGTGTCACGTAAATGAAATAAATCATAAATCATAACATAATAATTAACCATGGAAATGAAATGGGTTTCATAATCTTGCTTCATATCACAATCAAAGGAAATTTCACAATGAAGGAATTTGAAAAATGATCATAAGGCATGTATTTCCCCATCAAAGGAAGGTATGATAAACTAGGTATATATGTGAGAGACATATATACATAATTTATAAGTAATACATAATATCAAAGGATGTTTTAGTTGATAAAAATAATTTTAAAAATATTAAAAACATTCTTGAGGAAAATAACCTTTTCATTTTGAGTAACATAAAAGTATTTCATCTTATATGGAAAATGATTTTGAAATATCACTTTTAAAATTTCTTGAGGAAAATATCCTTTCAATTTTAAAAAAAATATTCAAAATATAAAACTTTCTCAAACATTAAAGGAAACATTTTTATAAAATAACCTTTTAAACTTAAAAAGGAATATTTTATTCATGATGAATACATTAAAAAAACAAGGATTCCTTTCACATTTTGTAAGAAAAGTCAATGAGTATCTTGTTTAGAAAAAAACATGGAAATTCCTTTTAGTTTTTTAAAAAAACCCAATTAAGGGTAAAAATTATTTTAATTAATCATATTAAAATATTTTTAACAACATTTTTATAAAACATGGATTTGTAAGAAAAAGGATTTTTGACCGAAGAGATAAATGATGTCATATTTTCTTAAAAACATTTTCTCAATAATTTTGGGTACCAAAGAGAGGAAAATATTGCTATTAATTTAAAAATTCTTGAATAAAAAGTGTATAATAAAATTAAATGTGTTTATTTTATAATGATAAAATAATTTACTTCAATGGAAATTCAAGCATAAACAATCTCGATTAAAATGAGATTGAAACATAAACCCTTATCACTTTGGTAAATTTTGAATCATAACTTACTATGAATTAATTAGGTTAATTATAATTTAAAATATGATGATATAGGAAGTATTCATGATATAATATGTAAATGGGTAGTATATACACCATTCAAAATAAATCAGGTGCATAAAAGAATATGTGTCTCAAAAAAAGAAGTTTGAGTTGAAACCCTTATAAAGTTTGTATCATTGAGGTGAGAGTTTAGAAATGTTTTGATTATGTGTAAAAAATGTATATCCACACAATTACAAGTTTAAATAAAATTTAACTCAATAAAAATTCATTTCAAACATAATTTTAGCATAATATAATTAATTAAGTAGTCGTATAACCCAATGAATGGAAATTGAGTTAAGAAACCCCTTAACTCATGCTTCCCTTTAGATGAGTGTTTTTTAATCTTCTATATATTGGTTTTAAAAAAGTTATTAACTTATAATAGAATCATATTATTATTTATAATATCATATGTGATCCTTTTATAACATATTATTACTTGTTCATTAATAATCATTCAGTATCAATATTGTTTCAGGTGTTAATTTCCTTTTTTTCTTTTAAATATTTTGTCATGATATTTTTTAATATTTAACATAGGTTATAGTTTCATAATATCCATAATTATATTAATTTTATAAATATAATTTTTTTCATTAGATACATCTTTATAATCATTATTTAATTTTGAACATGGAATGAGTGAAAGGGTAAAGAATTAGATTGTATATTAATTTTATAGAATAAACATCATGTCATATATATCACATATATTTATTAAAGTTACACTTTTTTACCTTCCATGTAAAGTTTTGGTGAAAAATGAATCACATCGCTTCTTGAGGTGGTAGTCCACCATACACACGAACGACCTTATCATTTATTCAATGGATTGTAAGGTAAAAAAGTATATGATATGTTTATTTTACATAATGATTAATATTTCATGAATATAATATTTTAATATCAAATTAATCCTCATTACCTTCTATGAAAATAATAAGTGAAAATGAATCACATCGCTTTGTGAGGTGATAGTCCGTCGTACACATGAGTGGCGTTATCATATTTACTACAGAATGAAAATTAAGAAGGTATATATGGTATTATAATTCCATAAGTATAAATATATCATAAATATCATATATAATCATTAAATTCATAATTATATCCAACTGTGAGAGGTGGAGATCAAAAACAAATAATATCAGTTTGCGAGACGGTAGTCCTCCGTACACACGAATGATGATTTAATATCCCATTTGATAGAAGTGTAGATGGTTATAGGTCATTAAATTAACATAAAAATATATTAGTATATGGATTATATAGTTGTTATTAAATTATCACGGTTTAATAATAATTTAAGTAGGTGGTGGAAGAAATAAAATAAAACACCTGGTTAGGGACATTACCTCTTATTCAAAAAACTTCTTTTGGTTTGCACCAAAAGACTTAATAGGTTGGATTTATGACCAATATAAGTCTTATAGGATGATATGAGAGAAGTAAGGAAGTTATTTGGGTAGTAATTTTCTGAACCAATGGTTTTTTGGAAGTGTGGAGAGGAGAGAAGAGGGTGGCCTTTTATAAGCGAGATGAGTGACACACTTGTAATTTTTGAAAATAAAAAGGTGCACCCACATTATTTACACACCACAAGGATCCAAAATGGGACATTATAAAACCTTAGTGATTATAAGTTCTAAATATTTCCATCCAATGGGTTTTTTAAACTTTTCTAAGTCATTTTCCACTTATCCTTTTAGTTCAACCCCCAGTAAACCAATTTTTACCTTACCTGCGATAATTAATTTTTACTATTTTTTAATATTAATTATGGTAAAAAATTAAGTTGAACTTATTATATAATATAAATTATTTTTATAAAAAATATTAAATCCATTTTTACAAATTTAATTCATAGAAGTGGTAAAATTTAATTTAAAATTAATCCAATAGATGCGATGAAAAAATGGTTTTCCAAAGATAAAATTTTCAAAATTTTAAAAAGATTTTATATAAAAATTCAATATGAAATTGATTAAAATAACCAAAATTGGATTAAAATATATATAATTTATGTAATTTTACTTTTAAAACCATCTTAAAATAATTTTTAAGTTTATAAATTCTTTAAAAGAAATGACAATTCTTAATAAAAACCAGTATTTTTCATATCCATTGAAAAATTTATCTTTTCATAAAATTATCAAAAATATACTCCAAGATAATTTTCACACAATGATTTAAAAAATTAATTTTATTTTTTCAAATAAAATTTTAAAAGTGTAAAAAATTAATTTTAAAATAAGCGCACAAAATTTGACAAAACTACTTTTTAAAAAACACAGTTTTAAGTGTAAAATTGTATTGATTCGTATCTCTTGGATATAAAACACATAAGATAAATTTTAAATATTTTATTGAATATATAATATATAAATTTAATTAAATTAATTTACTAAAATTTATTTGTTTAATTTATTGACTTAAAACACATTCGTGTGCATAAAAATAGTTTTTCAAAAAATTATTTCATTTGTTTTTAAATGGTTTTTATTTTATTTTATAATTAAATTATCACCAAATAATTAATTATATATACATGTGTAAAACATATATTTTCATAATTTAGTTAATCCTATTTATACCCACCATTTCGATGGTTTGGTGATAACTATCATATTAAGTAATAATATTTTAATAGTATGTCATGTTTCGTTAAAACTCAGTATTCTGTATAATGCAAGATATCAAAAGAAATTAACTTTATTAAAAAAAGTTCATAAAATATTAGGGTGTTACAGGGTTTACACATTCTTATCTTATTATACTAATTCTTATTAATATATTGAAATAAATGCAACACTTTCAACATATTGGTGTGTGTGTTTATGCAAATTATTATTCTTATAGATATAATTTAACACACATAAAATTTAAAATTTACATTGCTTAATATTATTATTAAACTTATGTATATGATTATAAAAATAATATAATAAATTCACATTTTCAAATACCATAACATACAAATACCATATTAAGATTATGCATATATACACCCATATTCATGTTTTCCTGTTTAATTTAGGTTTTTGGAATCATTGATAACATATTCTATGATATGTTTGATATAATGTCCTTAAATTGTAATATTTATACTCCTATAACTTAGCTATAATAATCTTTAACTTTAATTTAATTTTTTATTACTTTTTTTATAATATAGAAATATATACATGCTAGATTTAAATTTATCATTACAAGATCTTTGTAAAAAATTCTAATATGAATATTAATTGTTCATGATGAATTAGGAAATATGAAACTGTGAGTTATTATAGGAATTTTTAATATATTCTTGAATATTAATTCAAAAATTATTTATGTTTAATGGGATTATTCTTTCCATTTTTACATGTGTATATTTTATAAATATATTTTAATATATGTTCATACCTTTTTCCTATATTTTTCCAACTTCGAGTATATCATTTTACCTATAAATAAAATCTTTTCCCCCATTATACTTATATTTTTCACATTTGGATATTTCCTAGAAGGGTTAAATTTCATTATTTTAGATGTACAATGACTTCTTATCGAGGTAATATTTATTGAAACCGATCAAAATTGTATGCATGAATTATTGTTTTGACATATTATAACCCGTTTTCTTATGTTTTTTCTGCTTCAATTATGTCAACCCCTCCTCCCCTGATAAATTATTCATCCTCTTTTCCCTATTTTTCTCTTATTTTTCCTTCCAAATATATTATAGTAGGGCCAAAATTATTTGTTGACTCTATATGATGAATTCCCATCGAGGTAAGAATTTTTGAAATTAATTGAACTTTCCTATAATATTTTAAAATTTATTGAAAATAATAAAACATACCACATTTTTTGTTTTCCCCATAAATTATTAACCCTCCTTTTCCCACTATTCTTATATATTTCATGTTTGAATTAATCATAGGAGGGTTAGATTTCATTTTTGGTTCTGTTCAATGATCTCTTTTGGAGGTGGGCTTTATTGAAATTAATCAAACTTTCCTATATGAAATATTGTTTTTATATTCATTGAAATTATTCAAACTTTACACATTCACAATATTTTTCATTAAACCTAATTACCATTGCTTAATTATTCAAAATTAGTGGGTGATTTCAATCGGGTACCTATATTGTTAGTTATTTGGAATTTTGGGGATGGGTAGAGATCTGGTATCCTTACCAGGAAGGAAAATCTATCACTTGGTTGATCTTTATCACCAAATTAGATGCCATTTTAGTTAAGTATTATCATTTTTTATAAATATTTATGGATATTTTTATTTTTATTTTTATTCTCATCATTAGGTGGGTATTTTTCTAAAATATTCACATAAATAGGGAATTGATTCAACTTTTTTACATAAAATAAAACCCATCTCTTATTTTCCAATGTATTCCCTCTATGCATTAGGTGATTGGTGTCCTATATTACTAGAGTTTAAATTTCTATGGATTCCAGGTGATATTTGATGACTCCATTTATGGTGGTTCTCCTATATTGCTATAATTTTCTCATTTTTATGATGTTTTATGACTACATATTTTGGTTCCATTTTTGATGTTTGATTTCATATTTTCCTTTTCAGTTCCATTTTTATGTTTGTTGGTGTTTATTCATTATAATAGTTCATTGTAATGTCAAAAAAACAGTGTGAGAATGTATGTTCACATGTGAAAAACATTAGTTTATAAAATATCACATCCTTGAAGGATGATATGAAATTATTATTCTTGCAGCAATAATATCAAAGGAAAAAATTATTATTCATAATGTGATTATTAATTATCAATATCATCTAGAGTAATTCATTTATCCCATGAAGTGGATGTTATTATTATTATAGTTCATAAACTATATGATTGAATTTAATGGTTTTGGTAATTAAATATATGTTATAAAAATGATTTTACCACCTAAAGTGGTTAATACAATGATCATCATAATCAATAAAATTAGTATTTTATGTAAGATAAAAATTATTGATAAATAATGAATTATAATTCATGGATTATGAAATACAATGAATGAATTAATTTCTTGATGTGAATTTAATTACATTATTTAATTCCTTGAAGAAAATGAAATTATTCATAAAAAAATTGATATGATTTGTGTTACTCATACTTAGAATTTTATCATAAATATTTGATAGTTGATGAAGTCTGAACAAATGATTTATCCTTTATTTGGAAAAGTGAATTTTGTTATTATATGAATTATAATTTTAGATAGTGATGAGGTCTATGTTATGAATCTAGAATATTCTTCTACATTGGTTCTCATTAACATATTCACTAGTTTTAAAATATATGGGGGTTCCGCTCCCAAGTAGATGTTTTGTAAAATAATGTTTGGTCCAGAATGTAAGAACCTGGATCTTCGTTTTCAGGTATTCCTTTCTTTTTCCTAGAGTTTTTGAGAAAAGAGGAGTTTCTGGAAATTTTTGAAGTACACGTCGTGTACTTTATGAGTACACGCCGTGTACTCCCTTGCCGCACCAGGCCGGGTGCTGGCCGTGTCCGGGCCACACACACGGTGTGTAGGGGTGAAGTGGAGGCCACTTAAAGCAGAGTACAGAAAAGTAGAGTACACACAGTGTACTCAAGAAGTACACGCCGTGTATTTTTTTTCATTAAACGGATTGGGGTCGCGCCTAAGAGACAAAACTATCTTCTTCTCCAGTGCCTTCGACTAAAAGCGACCCGTACGACCGTGAATCTTCACCGAGCCCTCGAGCCTCCATCCGTTCTCCGAATCGACCGTAGTCGATTGCGTTGGAACCAAAGTGGTGAGTTCTTCCTTCTCCTAGAGCCTTGATTTTCAATTCATCATATTTCTTAAGTTATCGTGGGTTGATTATTTTGTGTGTTTTCATAGATCTACACTGTTCTGAGGAGAATCAAGCCTCGTGGTTCAAGTATATCGATCTCCTAGGATCGAGGTAGGTGGTTTGTGCCTTACCTTTCGATGTCTTTGAGTTTTATGTGCAAATTCCACCAATACCCGTGAACGGGGTATTGCGTGTTTACCTTTTTTCCCCTGTTGTTTTCCTGCCTTTCTTGTATGCTAATGTAGAGGTAATTTGATCATGTGTGAGGATATTTTGTTGTGCTTGGATGTTTTCCCCATTATTTTTTCTTGTTTCAACCTTTAGGTCTCTTTATCCTTTGGCCGTTGTACCTGTTTCCATGCCTTGTGATCGTAGGATGGAATGATGTTGTTAACTTGCTTGTTGCTCTGTAGACTGTTTAGCCAAGTAGCTGTATAGGTGTACTTCGGTTAGCCAAGTATCTCTATAGGTGTACTCTAGCCTTATAGCATTAATATGAACTGACTGGCATGGGAACATGATAACTTGGTGCTATAGACTATAAGGGATAGACCGAGTGAGCTTTCCTGAGAGTCTTAGATATTATAGACTATATGGGGATAGACCGAGTGAGCTTCCTTAGAGAGTCTTGGACATTATAGACTATAGGGGATAGACTGAGTGAGCTTTCTAGAGAGTCTTAGTTATTATAGACTACAGGAGGGTAGACCGAGTGAGCTTCCTCAGAGAGTCTTTACCTTGTTTTAATGTCTTCAAAACCTTCCCAGGCTAGAGGAGGAATTGACCAAGTGAGATTCCTCAGAGAGTCTGTGGTATACTTGAGGATATAGGAGGATTGACCAAGTGAGATTCCTTAGAGAGTCTCTAGACCTTGGGTTCAAGAGGGTTAGACCGCGTGATCTCCCTCAGAGAGTCCCTGACTACCCTAGACTATAAGGGGAATTGACCGAGTGAGCTTCTCCAGAGAGTCTTATAATTTCGTATGACCATACCAGAGGGGTTAGGCTGAGTGCAATTCCCAGAGGGTTGTGGTACTTTTTGGATAGGACCAGAGGGGATGGATGCAAGTACTTCTCAGAGGGTTTCCTGTTGTGTTAACTGTTGCTTCACCGCTACTTGTTGTTCTGTGGATTGATCACTGTTGTATATCATCCTGTTACTGCTTACTAATTAATGCCTGCTATTTCTGCCACTGTTTACTGTTCTTTTTTGTACTAATACCTTCCATATACTCACTGACTGTTAGGAACATATATTCGAGTGGTTTCCTACTGGGATTTAGTCTCACACCCTATTTGGGTCATGTTTTTGGGCCCAAACAGACTATGTTGTTGCAGGTATAGACAAGGGAAATCGCCCTTAGACTTCTGGTACTTGATTGCTTTGGAGAAGGAGAGCATGGGACCAAGCTTTGGCTTGCGATGCTGAGGAGATGTTTACTTTCTTTTGTAGTTGTTTTGGTACTATTTTATTTTTCAGCATTGTGACTTATTTGGCTGTTTTCCTAGATATGTATCGTGCATCATTTCATATATATACATATGAGCTCCAGTTGTTTGCTGATTTAGTCATTCCGCTGTTATTATTGTTGGTTATTTACTGCTTCCACTCTTGCACGTTTATTTACTTCCGCTGTATACTCTGCCAATGAGGGCATAGTTTCCCCACTATCACACCCAGGGCCCTCGATGCTAGTCGGCAGCCTCTGGCGTTTGGGGAAATGCACTTGAGGCCATGTGACCAACTGGGTATGGGGTGCCCCTAGGTGGCTTCCGAAACCGGGACATTACAAAGTGGTATCAGAGGGATTCTTTTCTCTTGATTTACTTTTTGGAGTCTTTATCCAAGGATAAGACGGATTCAGTACTTGGTAATAAGTTGTTCCCGAGAGTAGTTAGGGAAAATCCATACTACCTCGTTTATTGCAGTTTTCTAGTTTTGAGATTTTATGGTTGATATGATTTCACCTAGAGTGATTCACAAGACTTGCGTTGTTATTGTTGTTGCTATTACGGTTCTATTTCTGTCGCAATCCGATGAGATGAGGGTATGCCATCTCATGCATCATATAAGAACTTGTTAGAAATCACATGCCATGAATTCTTGCCATGCCATCTAGGATGCATTAGCGATTGCATGTTGTTGTGATAGAATTTGTGTAGATTATGCATGCTGTTATGATAAATGATTTGATAGAATCTCTTCTATTTGATAGAGGACTGTTTGTATTGTACCTTGTTTAAATGAACACCAAGTTTTTGTTCTGGAGGTGTTATGGGCCCTCTTGAATCGGAAATTGGTGAATCATTGACCTACTTTTCCTTATATATGACTGTTTTGGATGTCAGGCTTTGGTTCGTGGGGAGTATGGGCCCTCACAGATCGGAATTTGGCACCTTCATGCCTTGTTTTCTGTGTTTCTGGGCTTCAGTGCAGTTTCTGAGCTACTGCCCGAAAAAACCCAGAATACACAGCATGTACTTTATGACTACATGCCGTGTAGTTTCAGACCGTGTCACTGACCGTGTGAGCAGGAACACGGTGTTGAGAAAATGTCTTTAGGAACACGCCGTGTATGGTAGGTGCACGCTGTGTAGTATAGAGCTGTGTGCCAGTCCGTGTCACTAACAACATGAGCCGGGGGAGCTCGAGTAGAACACGCCATGTTGGTAAAGAACACTCCGTGTAGTCTTGTTCCAGGTACCCGACTGTGTCACGAACAACACGGGTTAGTGTTATCTTCTCCTATACACGCCGTGTTTGTTCGGAACACGCCGTGTAAGGGTCATCCATGTAGCCGATCGTGTAACTAACAACACGGGTTACCAAAACCTTGTCTAGTACACGCTGTGTCCTTAGTGAACATGCCGCGTAGTCTAGGGTTAAGAGGACTGTGTGGGTTAACTGTGTAAAGATACTCGGGTAGGGGAATAGAGCTCAAGTACACACCGTGTGTGGGGACAACACACCGTGTAGTTGGGGTGTTACACGACCAGAAGTGGTAGGAGTACACGCCCATGTCCTTGGTTTAAGTGAACACGCCGTGTAGTTTTTATACACGCTGTGTAGTCATGTTTTGTAAACTCGAATGTTTCCTTCTCCTGTTCCCGTTTTGTACTCTTGTGTTCTAAGTATTTGATAATCCTGATCTGAGGTGTGATTTTGATCTTTTCAGAGCTATAACTTCGAGACATCCTCCGATTGTACGTCAGTTTCCAGACGGTGATCAAACACCGGATATGGCCGATTAGGGACCTCATGCAGATCCTCCTGCTGTGCCAGCCCTGACACCACCAGTCATACCCATCGCAGGTGCCAATACGCAGTTCAGGGAGGACTTCCTGAGGATGATGAAGACTTTTCAGGGAGCGCCGCCTCCTGCCCCATCGATGGACGAATTAACGTGGGTATTTCAGCAATAACATCCTTCTACTTTCTCAGGGGATGGAGGACCCCAGGCTGCAGAGTTGTGGTTAGAGGCCACACTGACGATCTTTGAGAATCTGGAGATACCCCTATAGAAAAGGGTAAAGCTGGTCACTTATATGCTCCGTGACACTTCCAAGAGGTGGTGGGAGGTGATCTCACAGTTATGGAACTGATATAGTATGTCTTGGGATGAGTTTTTCCACACCTTCTATGACTACTTTTACCCAGAGACCTTGAGGGCTGACCGAGCTCAGGAGTTTATGAGTCTGAAGCAGGGTACTCTTTCTGTTATGGAGTACTCGTCCTGCTTTACCGAGCTGCAGTGATTCACGCCGATCCTAGAAGGTGATGAGTTGTTCCTTTCTAGGAAGTTCGAGGATGGTCTCAGGCAGGAGATCCATTCCCAGGTGAATATCTTCAGGTTGACTTCGATATCCTCTATTGTCAACCAGTCACTGATCACTGAGTGCAACCTGAGGGATTCTGGAGCTGTGAGCCAGGGCGGTTCGACATTCAGAGCTGGTGTTCCTCCTACGAATAGTAGGAAGCACTGCAGAGAGTCTTCTTGAGGAGATCAGGGCAGGCGGGATGTATCTTCTAAAATTCAGGTTGTATGCTACAAGTGCGGTAGGAGTGGGCATACTAGGCCTCAGTGCCAGATAGACCCGATGGAGTGCTGATCTTGCAGAAAGATGGACCATCTTCATCGCTTTTGTCAGATCTTCTCACCTTCAGCTAGTGGTAGGGGTTCTTCTATGACCCCGCGTTCAGGAGATGCTTCGCCAGTTTCTCACCAGTCTGGGAACTGGAGTTCTTCTGGCTTTTCGGGCCGAGGTGGAGGTTGTGGCCGCGGTGGTCAGTCACCAGGTTACCAGCGACATCAGAGTGGGTCAGCTCAGAGTGGTCATCCAGGGGCGCAGGGCCACGGTACAGGCCAGACCTTCTCCTTGGAGTAGACCTATCAGGAGCAGGATCCCGACCCTTATACAGTTCGAGGTACGATCTTAGTAGCCTCAGTTTTATCTTCATCCCTTTTCGATACTGGTGCTTCGCATAGTTTTATCTCAGTTGCTGTTGTGGAGAGCCTTGGGCTCTGTATCTTTTCGTCTGCCAACTTATTGACTCTTGACACGCCATTGGGAATGAGGACATCTAGCGTACGTCAGTGTAGAGAGTTCCCTCTTGAGGTTGAAGGGTGTCATTTCTTATGGGACCTCTATGTCCTAGAGATGAAGGGCTATGATGTCATTCTCGGGATGGACTGGTTGGTTCCCTTCCAGGCAGTCATCGATTACTATCGCCGTAGGGTGAGTTTCGTATCACCAGAGGGTGGATCTTTCCTTCATAGAGGTGAGTGGAATGTCCAGGCGGGTAGAGATGGACTAGAGAATCATGGGATAAGAGGAGTTATGACCCAAATTTCTAGTCTTTATCTGGATGACCAGGGGACTTCACAGTTAAACTTTCCTCCAGTGGTGGATCATTTTAGGGATGTCTTTCTAGAGGACTTTTCAGGTTTGCCTCCGGAGCGTGAGGTAAAATTATTGATTGATCTCGTTCCAAGAGCGGAACCAGTGTCCATTTCTTCTTATAGTATGGCTACACCTGAGTTGCAAGATCTCAAGAAGCAATTGGAGGAGTTACAGGCAAAGGGTTTCATCCGACCCAGTACTTCTCCTTGGGGTTCGCCTGTCCTGTTTGCGAAGAAAGCAGACGGCACCCTTCGGCTTTGTGTGAATTATAGGAAGCTGAACTAGTTAACGGTCAAGAATCGATATCCCTTACTGAGGATCTATGACCTCTTTAATTAGATTCAAGGATCCCGGGTGTTCTAGAAAATTGATTTGAGGTTTGGTTATCATCAGTTACACATTAGACCATCAAATATACCTCTTATAGCCTTCAGGAGCAGGTATGGTCTATACATGTATACAGTCATGTCGTTCGGTCTCACGAACGCACCAGCAGTTTTTATGGCACTGATGAACCGAGTGTTCCATCCGTACTTAGATTCCTTTATGGTGGTTTTCATGGACGACATCTTGGTGTACTCTCACACTCGACACGACCATGCCACACATCTTGAGATCGTTCTGAGTATACTGAGAGAGCATCAGTTATATGCTAATATCTCGAAATGCCACTTTTGGATGGATCAGATTCACTTTATGGGTCATGTTATCTTAGAGACAGGAGTATTAGTGGACCCAGAGAAAATGAGAGCTGTAGTTTCCTGGGAGCAGCTGAAGAATGTCTTTGAGGTGTGGAGTTTTCTAGGGATGGCTAGATATTATAGGCGTTTCATACAGGACTTATCACGCCTAGCAGCACCGCTGACAGGTTTGACCAAGAAGGGGGAGAAGTTTTTATGGTCAGATTCTTATGAGTCAGTCTTTCAGGAGGTGAAGGGGAGGTTGACGTCAGCACTGATACTAGTCTTTCTAGAGCCGAGCAAGGGATATACTGTTTACTATGATGCTTCAGGTATCGGGCTGGGAGCTGTGCTTATGCAGGGAGATGGGGTCGTTGCTTACGGGTCTCGGCAGTTGAGGCCACATGAGAGGAACTACCCGACGCACGATCTGGAGTTGGAAGATGTTGTTCATGCCTTGCGCTGTTGGAGACACTACCTTATGGGAGAGCACTTTGTGGTTTTCACCGACCATAAGAGTCTCAATTATATCTTCACTCAGTGTGATCTGATTCTGAGACATCGTAGGTGGGTAGAGTATCTTCAGTTTTTCGACTTCGAGCTCACCTATACGCCGGGTAAGGACAACGCAGTGGCAGATGCGTTGAGCAGGAGAACTCAGATTCAGGAAGTTCAGGAGGCTAGCAGTGAGTGGAAACTTATATCTATATTCTCTGAGATGCATATAGAGGTGCACGATAGATAGGGACAGACTTACCTATCTTCTATAGTTGTTACCTCTTCTCTTCTTGATCGGGTATAGATGAGGCAGCTATCAGACTCATAAGGCTTAGTCCTGTGGGAGAGTGTGTCAGGAAAGGACCCTCTTCCTGGATGGACAGTGGGAAAGGATGAGACCTTGCGTTTCCAGGGACGCGTATGGGTGCCAGCAGATGTACACGAGGAGCTGATGCGGGATTTTCATTCCTCAATTTGGGCAGTTCATCCTGGCGTCACCAAGATGTATCGTGATCTACACCACCAGTACTGGTGGCCAGGTATGAAGAGAGATGTTGCTGGTTTTGTTATGATATGTTCTACTTTCCAGCAGGTGAAAGCAGAGCATTAGCGACCAACATGGCTTTTACAGCAATTACTCATTCCCGAGTGGAAGTGGAAGGATGTCGCAATGGACTTCATGAACAGGTTACCGAGGTTACCTCGAGGGAGTGATGCTGTTTGGGTTGCCGTCGACAGGCTTATGAAGGTTTCTCACTTCTTTCCGATCAAGGAGACCTTCAGTGTTGATGAGCTGGGACGGTTGTACATCTGAGAGATTGTACGTCTACATGGAGTTCCACACTCCATTGTTTCAGACAGGGATGTGCGCTTTACTTCTCGGTTATGGCAGGGACTTCAGAAGGCTTTGGGTACACAGGTACTTTTGAGTAAAACATACCATCCCTAGACTGATGGCCAGTCCGAGCGTACGATCTAGGTGCTTAAGGATATGCTCCGATCTTGCATTCTAGACTTTGGTGGTTCTTGGGAGAAGCATATTCCTCTGGTGAATTTTTCCTATAACAACAGTTTACAGGCGACTATTTAGATGGCGCATTATGAGGCTTTGTATGGTAGGCCATGCCAATCACCCTTATGCTGGCTGGAGGCAGGAGAGGCAGCTTTGTTGGGACCTCGTCTAGTTCAGGAGACCTCAGAGCAGATAGAGTTGATTCAGAAGAGGATGGCTACAACACAGTCTCGACAGAAGTCTTATGCTGATCAACGGAGATGACCTCTAGAGTTCGAGGTCAGGGATCAGGTTTTCCTACATGTCACACCGAGGTTGGGACACAAGAGGATTCAGAGATAGGGTAAGCTTTCACCACGGTACATTGGGCCATTTGAGGTGTTGGAGAGAGTTGGGTTGGTTGCCTATCAGTTGCAATTACCGCAGAGGTACCGGGCTCTGCACGACGTCTTCCATGTTTCTCAGATCCAACGTTACTTTTCAGACCCGTCTCATGTCTTTCAACCCGAGTAGGTTGAGCTTGAAGAGGATGCGTCATTTGAGGAGCATCCCATCTAGATTGTTGATCGCAGTATGAAGGTTCACTGTGGCTGGTCTGTTCCTCTAGTACGGGTGCTATGGCAGCACGAGAGAGTACATGACGAGACTTGGGAGAGGGAGATCGATGTACGATCGCAGTGGCCGGAGCTGTTTGGGGTTTCTTCTTTTATTCCTCGCTAGGGAAATTCGAGGACGAATTTCTTTAAGGGGGAAGTTTGTAAGAACCCGGATCTTCGTTTTCAGGTATGCCTTTCTTTTTCCTGGAGTTTTTGAGAAAAGACGAGTTTCTGGAAATTTTTGAAGTACACGTCGTGTACTTTATGAGTACACACTGTGTACTCCCTTGCCGTGACAGGCCGGGTGCTGGCCGTGTCCAGGCCACACACACGGTGTGTAGGGGTGAAGTGGAGGCCGTTTAAAGTGGAGTATGGAAAAGTAGAGTACACACCGTGTACTCAAGAAGTACACACCATGTACTCAAGAAGTACACACCGTGTATTTCCTTTTTTTTTTTCATTAAACAGACCGGGGTCGCGCCTAAGCGACATAACTGTCTTCTTCTCTAGCGCCTTTGATTGAGAGCGACCTGTACAGCTGCAAATCTTCACCGAGCCCCCGAGCCTCTGTCCGTTCTCCAAATCGACCACCTTCAATTGCGTTGGAACCACAGCGGTGAGTTCTTCCTTCTCCTAGAGCCTTGATTTCCAATTCATCCTCTTTCTTAAGTTATAGTGGGTTGATTTTTTTTTGTGTTTTCATAGATCTATGCCGTTCTGAGGAGAATCAATCCTCGTGGTTCAAGTATATCGATCTCCTAGGATCGAGGTAGGTGGTTTGTTCCTTACCTTTCGATGTCTTTGAGTTTTATGTGCAAATTCCACCAATACCCATGAACCGGGTATTGCGTGTTTACCTTTTTGCCCCAATTGTTTTCCTGACTTGCTTGTATGATCGTGTAGAGGTAATTTGATCATGTGTGAGGATATTTTGTTGTATTTGGATGTTTTTCCCATGCTTTTTTCTTGTTTCAACCTTTGGGTCACTTTAGCCTTTGGTCGTTGTACCTGTTTCCATGCCTTGTGATTGTAGGACATAATGATGTTGTTAACTTGCTTGTTGCTCTGTAGACTATTTATCCAAGTAGCTTTATAGGTGTACTTTGGTTATCCAAGTAGCTCTATAGGTGTACTCTGGCCTAATAGCATTAATATGCACTGACTGGCACGGGACCGTGAGAACCCGGTGCTATAGACTATAATGGATAGACCGAGTGAGCTTCCCTGAGAGTCTTAGATATTATAGACTATATGAGGATAGACCGAGTGAGATTCCTCATAGAGTCTTGGACATTATAGACTACAGGGGATATACCGAGTGAGATTTCCAGAGAGTCTTAGTTATTATAGACTACAGGAGGGTAGACCGAGTGAGCTTCCTCAGAGAGTCTGTGGTATACCTGAGGCTATAAGAGGATTGACCAAGTGAACTTCCTCAGAGAGTCTCTAGACCTTGGGTCCAAGAGGGTTAGACCGCATGATCTCCCTCAGAGAGTCCCTGACTACCCTAGACTATAAGGGGAATTGACCGAGTGAGCTTCCCCAGAGAGTCTTATAATTTCGTATGACCATACCAGAGGGGTTAGGCTGAGTGCCCTTCCCAGAGGGTTGTGGTACTTCTTGGATAGGACCAGAGGGGATGGCTATGAGTACTTCCTAGAGGGTTTCCTGTTGTGTTAGCTGTTGCTTCACCGCTACTTGTTGTTCTGTGGATTGATCACTGTTGTATATCATCTTGTTACTACTTACTAATTACTGCCTGCTATTTCTGCCACTGTTTACTGTTTTTTTGTACTAATACCTTCCATATACTCACTGACTATTAGGAATAGATCTTCAGGTGGTTGCCTACTGGGATTTAGTCTCACACCCTGTTTGGTTCATGTTTTTGGGCCCAAACAGACTATGTTGTTGTTGCAGGTATAGACAAGGGAAAGCACCCTTCGACTTCTGGTACTTGATTGCTTTGGAGCAGGAGAGCATGAGACCAAGCTTTGGCTTGCGATGCTGAGGAGCTGTTTACTTTCTTTTGTACTTGTTTTGGTACTATTGTATTTTTCAGAATTGTGACTTATTTGGCTGTTTTCCTAGATATGTATCATGCATCATTTCATATATATACATATGAGCTCCAGTTGTTTGCTGATTTAGTTGTTCCACTGTTATTATTGTTGGTTATTTACTGCTTCCACTCTTGCACGTTTATTTACTTCCACTGTGTACTCTACCAATGAGGGCATAGTCTCCACACTATCACACCCAAGGCCCTCGCTGCTAGTCAGCAGCCTTTGGCGTTTGGGGAAATGTTCTTGAGGCCATGTGACCAACCGGGTACAGGGCTCCCCTGTGTGGCTTCCGAAACCACGACGTTACACAGAAGTTCCAAAATATACAATAATTCACTTGGTGATGGGAATAACCTATAATTATTATATTATGAATTCATCAACCACTATAAGTGGAAATCATAATGACAAATATGAGTATATACAGTGAAAGAACCTGAAGATCTTATATAAATAATTCTTGAAAAAAAATCTTTATAAATATTATTTTGATTAAATTATTCAAAAGAACTCACATTTGAGTTAGTATTTGATAATGTAAGTATATTTTTCCAGCAGATAAAATCAGTTAAAGACTATATAAGAGAGAATATATTCCTATATGTTAGTAAAAATAATTAATTATATGTTATATCTGAAGACCTGATGAGATATATCAATGGTATTCTTGAAAATTATTATCATATGGATAAATTGGATAAAATATGTACCTCAATATATAGCAAGCATTCATAAAAAGTGATTATAAACAATTATATATATATAATCAAATAAATAATGGTAAACTAGAAGTTTAATAATCCTGATACTTTAAATATATGACATGATGGTTTAGGCCATCCATGATCAATTATAATGAAAGATATTGATTCAAGTATACACGACAATCAATTTTTTGATAATATAATAGATATTCATCAAGGGGAGAATGATGAATTTATTTAATAGATTTATTTATACTAAATAATCAATGAATTCATTCTCATTAGGTTATTATGAATGAACCCTATATAATAATTTACCACAAGTTACTGATTATTAAGGTACATATTATTAAGCTAAATTATTTATATCATTAACATATATTTTGGAAATGAATTTTCCATATATCTATAAAGAACAAATAATGAAGTATATATGGGTGCACCCACCTACCATGTGATCCATTTAAATACTATATTAAAGATGCATCCTGTAACTAAGGGTGTAATTTCGGCCCGACCCGGCCCAGACCGAGCCGGGTTGGGCCGGGCTTACCTTGTAAAAAATCGGGCCACTGACCACTATTTGGGTCGGGCCGAGCCAGCCTGAACAATATCATGAGGCGGCCCGAGCCCGGCCTCGGGCCGGCCCAAACCATCAGGTTGGGCCGAGATTTTTTGGGCCGGGCTGGGCTTTTTCAAGTCAGGTCGTGGTGGAATTTTATTATTTTTAAAATAATTATTTGTTTTAAAACTTTTTTTATCATTTATTTAAAACTTTTTTTACATTTATTTTTTTAAAATGTTTAACATGTTTTTTGTAAAAACATTTATTTTATTTTTTATTAACATTTTACAGTGGGTGTATATGTTATTTTTTTCTAAATAGATTTATATATGTGAATATATATATATATATATATTATGTGTAAATTGTAAAAAAAAATTAATGAGGGGTTTGGGGTTGCGCAACAGTGGATGAGTTTAAAACACCGTTATTTAAACATTTTTTAACATTTTTTTAAAACATTTTTTTATATTTTTTTAAGTTATTTATAATTTTTAAGCGTTTGTTAATTTTTTTATTTAAACATTTTTATTTAAACTAATTTTTAGCATCTATTTAAAACATTTTTTTTACATTTATCTTTAAATGATTAATTTAAAACGTTTTTTAATTTTTTTTAAACGCATGCTTTTCACAAGTATTTTTTTAAAACATTTAATTTTTTTTTAAATTTTAATGTAAAAAGTTTTTTAAGTGTTTGTTTAAAATAATAATAATTTAAATGTTTTTTTAAGAACTTTTTTTAAACATTTTTATTTAAACCATTTTTTAATTTTTTTTAAAACAATTTTTACATTTATTATTAGACGTTTAATTTAAAATAATTTTTTGAACGCATGTTTTTTACATATATTTTGTTTAAACATTTAACATGTTTTATGTAAAAATATTTTTTTATTAATATTTTACAGTGGGTGAATATGTTATTTTTTTCAAAATAGATTTATATATGTGTGTGAATTTATATATATTATGTGCAAATTGAAAAAAATAATGAGGAATTGGGGGGTGCACAGTAGTGGGTTGGTTTAAAGCGTTGTTATTTAAACATTTTTTCATCATTTACTTAAAATGTTTTTTACATTTATTTTTTTAACATGTTTATGAAAAGTATTGTTAAGCGTTTGTTTAATTTAAAACATTTTTTTAAATTTTTTTAATTTTTTTTTAAACGCATGTTTTTTACATGTATTTTTATTAAACGTTAAACATTTTTTTGTAAGAACATTTATTTTCTATTTTATTTACATTTTACAGTGAGAGGATATGTCATTTTTTTTCTAAACAAATTTATATATGTTAACCTATATATATTATGTGAAAATAAATAATGAGAGGCTGGGGGTGCGCAACACTGGGTGAGTTAATTTTTTAAATAGATTTATAAATATATATATAGTATATATAATATATGCAAGTTTCATCATATTTAAAAAAATTAATGAGGTTGGGGGTGTGCGGACATCATTGGGTGAGTACTTATTTTTTGTTAATATATAATAAGTTATTATATATATATATATATAATATGAGAAAATTGTAAAAAAAAAGAGTTGGGAGGTGCATCATCGTGGGCGGGTTAATTTTTTTTTCTAAATAGATTTATATATAATATATACAAGTTGCAACATATTTAAAAAAATTAATGAGGTGGGGGGCGTGCACCAACATCATTAGGTGAGTGTGTTATTTTTTTATTAATATACAATAAGTTATTATATATACAATATTAAATCATTGATATATATATATGTATATATTATTAATAGGTTTGTTTATATATATATATATTATATTATATTAAATCACACATATATATATATTAATGGATTTTTAAAATCCACACTTAGTTGATATATATTATTAATAGCTTTATATATATATATATTATTAATGGATTTGTTTATATATATATATATTGTATCATATCACTGATATATATATTATTAATAGATTTGTTTATATGTATATACATATATATAATATGCTAGTTTCATTATATTTTAAAAAAATTAATGAGATTGAGGGGTGTATGCGAACATCATTGGGTGAGTGTTATTTTTTTGTTAATATATAATAAGTTATTATATATATAATGTTAAATGATTGATATATATAAATATATATAATATGAGAAAATTGTAAAAATAATAATTAGGGGTTGAGGGGTGTGCTGCAGTGGGCAGATTAATTTTTTTCTAAATAGATTTATATATGTATAGTATGTATAATATATGAAAGCCGCAACATACGTAAAAAAATTAATGGGGTTGAGGGACGTGCACAAACATCATTAGGTGAGTGTTATTTTTTTTATTAATATACAACAAGTTATTATATATATATATATAATATTAAATAATTGATATATATATATATATTAATAGATTTGTTTGTATATATATATTATTAATGGATTTTTAAAAGTCAGACTTAATTAATATATATTATTAATGGATTTGTTTATATATATACAATATTATATATATATATATAATTATATATCATTATACACACACACACACACACACACACATTATAGTTATATATAAGAATAGTTACATGTATATATATACATTATTATATATATATATATATATATATATATTTAATATATAATGATACACACACACACACACACATATCGTTGATACACACACACACACACACACACACACACACACACACATATATATATATATATAGTCTAGTGAGAATATAACAAGCACAACGCCTAGGCCAATTGGTCCAGGTGCAACATTGGAAGTCTGAGGTAGGGGGATTGAATCTCCCTACCAGCAGCATCTCGTTATATTTTTTTACTGTGAGTTGGGCTTCGTATGGGCCAATAGGGCGGGCTTTTTTGGGCCGGCCCGGCTCGACCTGCGGGCCTTCTAGGATAGGCCCAGGCTTGGCCTGATGAACTTATGGCCCGAGCCTGGCTTGGCCCGACGCGGGCTTTGCCGGGCCGGGCCAATCGGGCTTTTGGGCCGGGCCTCTTGGGCCACCGAATCAAAATTACACCCCTACTTGTAACACCCCATGATTTTATAGTATGTTATCTCTTTAAAATAATTCAATAGCTTGCACTACACGCAACACCAAGTTCAAGCGCATCACGACCTATCAAACTAGCCATTTAAAAAGAGGTTATGAATAGTATTAACCACTGTTTGAATTTTATATACATCCTATATAATTTTAACATTCATCTTTTTTGTTTTTAGACATAATATACAAACAAATTCATTTTTTCATATAAAATAAGTGTCTTTCAAAAAATGAAATTTTACCGCCTTTTAATGGAGAACCCTTTTTAAATCCAATATTTGACACTTTTATATATTCAATTTGAAAAAAAATAAAATTCTTCTTTAGAAACGGGACATAAAAATTTAGTTTGGTTAAATTTTTGGTACTTTTCTGATAACTTTCATATTTTGATGAATAGTGAAAAAAATATTAAATTTTAATTAAGAAAATTTTTTTTAATCGAAATAATTTATAGTGTTAAATTTTACATTTGAGTGGTTTTAAAGTATCATTAGATTATATTTTTATATTTTAATATAATATAGGTCATTGGAAGTAATTTTACATTTAAATTAGACATAAACACATATCAATCTTTTGATAGTTTTTACTTCTCAAAAACCTGCTTTATGGTTTTGACAACGAGAATTAATTTTAGATTAATTAATGAAACTTCTATGTTTTGAATTTAGTAAAATAGACATCATTTCTGAATTCGAAATATCAAAATTAGCTTTGGGTAAATTTTTGGTATTTTTCTGAAAACTTTTAATTTTTGATAAATAGTGAAAAACACTCCATTATTGTTTAAAACCGAATTTTTATTTAAATAATTATTTATTTTATTTAAATTTATTTTAAGTCAAAATAGATTCATAATACCTATATTAGTTCAATGTAATTCATTGGAGTCATTTTATAATAAAAATAGATGTATAAAATTTTATTGAACTTTTTAATGTCTTTTACCCACCTTCTAGGCACATTTGAAAATTTGCATAAAATGTAATTTTACCATTTATGTAAATTGAATTTCAAAAATCTGAGAGACACAGTTGACATCAGTATGTAAAATGTGGTTCAATAAGATGAAAATATTTTTGGTGAATAGTAACTTTTGAATTTTATTTACCACAGTTAAAAGTAAATAGGGTAATTAAAGGTAAACATGATATTATAATTACCCTAATGCTTGTACTAATTCTATTGGATAAGTGTTTTTCAACCAAAATCAACCTTAGGAATAAAATATGATCATCTTTTATCCACATGGATTAGATTAGGACATTTATTATTATTTTATTTAAAGAAGAGTTAAAAGTGTTAAATTCAAATTTTCATAACTAAAACATTTTTAATATAGGGTTATACATAAGATAAATTAGACTAAAAATATTAATTATAAAGATAAAAATATTTCCTACATAATGGTATTTTATTTATAATTTTTAGATATTAAATAATTAAATTTATTTATGACACATTGATGATGCAGTAATTACATTATTAATGAAAGATTAAAATAATTGATATTATAAATATCCAACTAATTTAAATTGAGACTTTTAATGAATTAAAATAATTTTATAGGTTTATATTACATGTTAGGGTTGATTAAATAATTTTTTTCTAAGTGATAAAGTTGTTATGACTTTCAAAAAAACAAAATACCAAATAGTGTCAAAATTGACATAAATGAGTTTTTAAAACAAATACAATATTATTAAATGATATAATATTCCCAAAAATTTAATGTTCGGCCAAAGGACTTAGATAAGGTTAGATATTTCAATAATTAACCACTTGGGGTTCTCTTGCCTTTTTATAGTAAGTTTATTAACCATTTATTATAATAATACAAGAATACAAGGTAAAAGTTAAACTATTTAACAAAGAGTTAAATCTAAAAGATAAGGTTAATATGGTGACATAAACCTATCTAAAACCTATTGGTTGAGCGAATTTAGACCCATACCCACCTTATCCTTGAAATAAATCTTTTTGGGGCCATTAGAAACTGAAAATAATTTTATAATAAAATAATATTTCAAGCTTTTCCTAAAGTGACCCTCACCTCTCTTATAAAAGGATACTTCCCATTCTCTCAAAATCACACCTCCAAAGCCATTTTTATCGGCCAAAACCTGCTCAAATATTCTCCCAAAAACCCTCAATTCAACCTAGAGGCCTTAATTTGATCATAAAGATAATCTAAGGAGCCCTTTTGATCAAATCAAAAGGAAACACCCGAAGAAGAGGTAATAATTTCATCACCTCTTTCAAAGTTCATTTCTTTTTACACTTCCTCTTTATTTGTTGTTTCCATACCAAAGTAATAAATCCAGTACCTTCTACATACTATTATGTTATTATAAATATGGTAAAACCATATTCATTATTCTATCCATCCTATGAATGACAATGTCACCATACGTGCGTACGTACGACTTACCGTCTCCATGCCGTGGTGTAGTTTGTTATTCAACACTTCATTATTTGGATGGGTATAATAATGAGTATAATTGATTTAAATAATAAAAATAACATGTTAATGATTATTTATATATGATATAACATCCAATTAGATATGATTTTACCATCAATAGAATGATATTGTCACTCGTGCGTACGTACGAATTACCGTCTCCACGAACGCGATGAGATTCATTCCCATCATAACCATTCAAGAATAATTTTCATTTTATGATTTAAAATAATGTTCAAGAACTTAATATCATTCTGGATATGAATAAAATATATCATATCCATAACAAACATGACTTACGTACCAAAACATATAAAGGAAAAATAATCAGTTATCACCCGAAACAATGATACTACTGAAATATTATTAACAAAGCAATATTAGAAGATAATATATGATATCATATTTATGTATGTGGTTCTTGTATAATTTAATAACAATTATTTAACTATTATATAGGAGATTAACATACCCTCGACCAAGGAAAGGTAAAAGGTAAGGGTTAATTTTACAATCTCTTTATTTATCCGAGGTTGTTTATACATAAGTATATACAGAGACTTCTTTATCATCCACATATGTGTTTCTTAAAAATGTATTTCAAAACATTTTTACTATTTCCTATAATATTGGTTAAATTTATTTATACTCTTGTTTGTATTTTTATAAAAATGTTTTGAAATGAATCTTTCTATCGTTTTCCAAACAAGGCACTTTATGACCTTTTCAACCAATTAAGGTAAGAATGTTTTTTAACTTATACGGCGGGTGCGGCTATTTTCTACCATTATAACACCTTCAAATATTCTCTTACAAGATTATAAGAATATTTTCAAAATAAATATTTTCTTTTATAATTATGTGACTTTTAAATGATTTTAAAATAGAAAGAGATATTTCTCTCAAATAGTTTTTGATTTTATCTATGTCAACATCCTTTGATGGATTTTACACTTATTTGAAGTTGATTTATTATGATAAAATATTCCATATTGTATTGAAGGTTTTGTGATATGTTTGACTATGGATGCGTCATTTTTATACCATTCATGGTTTATAGTTAAAGTATTAACATTTCTTATTCTAGTTTTAATATGAATGTTTATGTTATGTTTCAACCTTTTCATATGAGTAATTCATTGGACTTAGTAAGTGACAGGTGGAGCCCGCTATAGCTCCTCGATGCATCAGTAGGTCTCATGAGACAAACTAGTGTCTTGGCATAAGTCCTTGACAAAATCTTATTTGTAGTCTTAGCACAAGACCTTGACTATGTGGTTATAATGTTCGACATTATGCATTCCATCATTATGAAATTAGATATTGATAATATTTGTGATTATTAAACTAGTAGAATATCCATGTGAATAAGTAAATGAAATTATTTGATTTATATTTTCCATATTATTCTGAAGTTTAATTTTAAAATTATTGTATTTTAGTCTTATACATTGTCTTCAATGTTTATACTTATTTATGAAAGTTTCCACGATATTTTTATCCTTACTGAGCATATGAGCTCACCCCTTTATTATGTTTTATTTTTCCCAGGATGTGAAGAAGTATATTATGATTGACCTACTAGGATAGGTTATGGGATATGAGTGTGTTCAAAGGAGACATAATTATGTTTTTTATTTAATAATGTAATGTAAAACTTATGTATGTATCTAGTACTTCCAAGACTACTAAACTAATCAGTATTTCAAGACTTGATCTCCTGTGATCATGCCAATGTTATGTAATAATGCACCGACTGTAGGTAACTAGGGTAATAGCATTACAGTTGGTATTATAGGAAGTTTAGTACAAACCTTAGAAACTATATTTATAAAAACTCTGATTAGAGAACATTACCCTAAGATAGACTTTGAGGATTAGTATATAAGAACATCAAAATAATTTAGTAGTGTAAATATTATGTTGGTTTTCCAAGAAAATACATCCCTATCTGGATACGATCAGGTAGAGGCGGCTCTGGAAAAGATGTACTTAGGAGTGAAAACTATGACAAGGAGTTTCGGGCTTGACCCGAGGTATCCTGGTACACAACAACGGGCCTTGCTGCACTCTTGGTTACAATACTCATGAGAGATATGCTTAGGATAATTCAAATTTTATTTACAAACCATTATGAAGGATTTATGATTAAATAATCCAGTAAAGAAACCATTTTTATGATTATGATACTATATGTGTGAAAATATTCAATTAATGTTGATAATTTTTCTAGTTTTTGGATTATATAGTATGATATGATATAACCTAGTGTATGTCGTCATTTAGAAATGGTGCCCAGTAGAAGGAATGAGAACTCCATCAATACACATGATCCAAAGAGTCAGAAGGATCATATCTTTCATGGTATTAAGCTACCATTTAGAAGGTAAATAGTTTCCCATGTATTGTCATCATATGAATAAATTATATCATGTGTTAATAATATAAGTAATGAATTCTATGAGTCCTATAGCTTTGAAGGGAAACAAGAGAAGAAGAGGATGGCAGAGAAAAATATGGATAAAGGGAAGATGAGAAATCAAGATTTTCCCACATGTAATAACTGTGGAAAGAATCACCTTGGTAAATGCCTGAAGGGAATGAGAGTTTGTTATAAATGTGGAGAAAAAGGACACCAAGTTCATGATTTTAAGGTTAATAAAAAAGTTTCAAATGTATAATGCTTCATCTGTAAGGAGTTGGGTCACTATGCGAATCAATGTCCCAATCATCAGAGTATACCCCAAATGATGCTATTGGATAATAATCAAGTTATGATACTACTATAGATGAAGAGGAATGATTAGAATTCTTATGTTGTTATTAAATAATTATGTCATTTGAGTGTTGTATCAATGGTGTACTGGTTATATGAATTATGGAAATAAATAAGGATTGTACTGCAGTACTATTTCATTGAGGATTTGAGATTATATGGTACTAAAAAATGTAACTCAATAGTAATTTAAACTTTTTGGGAAAATACATGGTTGAAGGAAAGATAAACCTTAATATGGTCCTGATACCGAGGTAGTGATTTTGGAATAAGAGATGGTTGATTTGGATTAATTATATCGGATATTCTTGACTACCTTGGAATTGATTAATGGTTTGTTTATTTTATCTTTGTTGGAATATTCAAATATTTTAGATATAAGGAATATATCTAGTATTATATAAGGAATAAGAGAGTATGAATGTAATAAATAAGGTTTTATGGTAATTTAGGGTGTTACCATGTTTTAAGAGAATACATGATGAAGGTACTCACATGTTATTATGTGGAAAAAAGAGATCTTCATTATGTTATGATGACCTTTATTATAAATTTTTGGACTATGAGTTTGGACAGAAGTATTTTGGATAAGTATAAATATTTTAATGGATTAAGTTAGACATTGGATACTATGGTTTAAGGTTAAAACATTTCTTAAGATTATTTTTGGATTTTTTATAAAAAGGAAAACCCAAAGGTCGGGCGACAACCTGTCACGTCTAGAAAGACCGCGAGACTTGAAACCACAACTAAAGGGCGACAAGGGTGAATCACCTACCACTGGCCTACATGATATACTAGTTTGTATAATGTGTTTTTTTAAAATGGCATGACAAATGAATTATAAATTAATTCTTTTTTAAAACCCTATACAATTAGGTTTAATAGAATATTTTTGAATTCTATTATCTTTTGGAAAGAAAGATGAGTTTGTGGTAGAAATTAGTTAATGGATGGAACTATACTTGTCATGTATTCTTTTTTTTCTTATTATATAAAGAAATTAATTCTTAAACATTAGGGAAATGATCTCAAAACCAAAAATGTGTTATCCTAATACCTTAGGTTTTGTTAAACTGATGATATTTTTATGGCTTTGAGGCCCTCAATTTTCTATTTATTGTTCACTTATTTGTGATTGATGACCTCAATAACTCCCTATAAATATTTAAATTTTCCCTCAAATTATGTGTCTATAATTTCCACCAATTCTCTCCTATTAGAAACTCTAATTTTGTGGTAACCTTTTCATTTCCCTTTCTCTCTTATTAAGACTAAATTTTAGTAACCCTATTTTCAATGTGGGTAATCCACACAGGTATTGTCTATTTTCAACCTTTTATTTTCGAAGAAAAATTTCAAATTATGAGGAATAAATTTATTTAAAGAGGGGAGAATGTAACACCTCATGATTTCATAGTATGTTATCTCTTTAAAATAATTCAATAGCTTGCGCTATACGCAACACCGAGTTCAAGCGCATCACGACTTATCAAACTATCCATTTAAAAAGAGGATATGAATAGTATTAAGCACATTTTTAATTATATATATATACTATATAATTTTAACATTCATATTTTGTGTTTCTTAGACATAATATACAGAAAAATTCATTTTTTAGATAAAAGAAGCGTCTTTAAAAAAATGCAATTTTACCGCCTTTTAAAGGCGAACCCTTTTTAAATCCAATATTTGACACTTTTAAATATTAAATTTGAAAAAATAAAATTATTCTTTGGAAATGGTACATAAAAAATTAGTTTGGTTAAATTTTTGGTACTTTTCTGATAACTTTCATATTTTGATGAATAGTGAAAAAATACTAAAATTTAATTAAAAACAACTTTTTTAATCGATATAATCTATAGTGTTAAATTTGAAATTTGAGTGGTTTTAAAGTATCATTATATTATATTTTTATAATTTAATATAATTTAGGCCATTTGAAGCAATTTTACATTTAAATTGGACATAAATACATATCAATTTTTTGATAGTTTTCACTTCTCAAAAACCCGCTTTCTGGTTTTGACAACGGGAATTAATTTTAGATTAATTAATGAAACTTCTATGTTTTTAATTTGGTAAAATAGACATAATTTTTGAATATGTAATATAAAAATTAGTTTTGGGTGAATTTTTGGTATTTTTATGAAAACTTTCAATTTTTGATGAATAGTAAAAAACACTGCATTATTGTTTAAAATTGAATTTTTATTTAAATAATTATTTATTTTCTTTAAATTTATTTTAAGTCAAAATAGATATATAATACCTATATTAGTTTAATGTAATTCATTAGAGTTATTTTATAATAAAATTAGATGTATAAAATTTTATTGAACTTTTTAACGTCTTTTACCCACGTTCTAGGCACATTTGCAAATTTGCATAAAACGTAATTTTAACACTTCTGTGATTTGAATTTCAAAAATATGAGAGAAAAGTTTGAAATCAGTAAGTAATTTTTGGTTCAATAGGATGAAAATTATTTTTGGTGAATAGTAACTTTTGAATTTTATTTACCACGGTTAAAAGTAAATAGGGTAATTAAAAGTAAAAATGATATTATAATTACCCTAACACATGTCCTAATTCTATTGGATAAGTGTTTTTAGAAAAAAATAAACCTTAGGAATAAAATATTACCCTCTTTGATATACTTAGTTTAGATTAGGACATTTATTATTATTTTATTTAAATAAGAGTTAAAAGTGTTAAATTCAAATTTTCATAACTAATTTTTTTTAATATAGGGTAATACATAAGATAAATTCAACTATAAATATTAATTATAAATATAAAAATATTTCCTACATAATGGTATTTTATTTATAATTTTTCTACATTAAATAATTAAATTTATTTATGACACAATGATGATGCAGTAATTACCTTATTAATGAAAGATTAAAATATTTGATATTATAAATATCCAAATAAATGTAAATTGAGACTTTTGATGGATTCCAATGATTTTATAGGTTAATATGACATGTTTGGGTTTATTAAATAGTTTTTTTGAAGTGATAAAGTTGTTATGACTTTCACAAAAACAAAATACCAAATAGTTTCAAAATTGACATAAATGAGTTTTTAAAACAAATACAATATTATTAAATGATATAATATTTCTAAAAATTTAAGGTTCAGCCAAATGACTTATATAAGGTTAGATATTTCAATAATGAACCACTTGAGGTTCTCTTGGATTTTTATAGTAAGTTTATTAACCATTTATTATAATAATATAAGAATACATGGTAAAAGTTAAACTATTTAACTAAGAGTTAAATCTAAAAGATAAGGTTAATATGGTGACCTAAACCTATCTAAAAACTATTGTTTGAGAGGTTTTATACCCATACCCACATTAGCCTCAAAATAAATCCTTTTGGATCCATTATAAACCGAAAATGATTTTATAATAAAATAATATTTCAAGATTTTCCTAAAGTGACCCTCACCTCTCTTATAAAAGGGTACTTCCCCTTCTCTCAAAATCACACCTCCAAAGCCATTTGTCTCAGCCAAACCCTGCTAAAATATTCTCCCAACTACCCTCAATTCAATCTAGAGGCCTTAATTTGATCATAAATCCATCGTAAGGATCCCTTTTGATCAAATCAAAAGAAATCACCTGAATAAGAGGTAATAATTTCATCACCTCTTTCAAAGTTCTTTTATTCTTACACTTCATCTTTATTTGTTGTTTCCATAAAAAAGTAATAACTCTGGTAATTTATACATAATTTGATGTTATTATAAATATGGCACAACCATATTCATTATTCTATCCATCCCATGAATGAAAAAGTCACCATACATGCGTACGTACGACTTACTGTCTCCACGTTGTGGTGTAGTTTTTTATTCAACACTTAATTATTTTGATGGGTATAATAATGAGTATAATTGATGTAAATAATAAATATAACATTTTAATGATTATGTATATATGATATAAAATCCAATTACATACTATTTTACCATCAATAGAATGATATTGCCACTCGTGCGTACGTACAGATTACCGTCTCCACAAACGTGATGAGATTCATTCCCATAATAACCATTAAAGAATAATTTTCATTTTATGATTTAAAATAATTTTTACGAACTTAATATAATTCTGTATATGAATCAAATACATCTTATCCATAACAAACATGACTTACGTACCAAAAAATATAAAGGGAAACAAATCAGTTAACACCCGAAACAATGATACTACTGAAATATTATTAACAAAGCAATATTAGAAGATCATATATGATATCATATTTATGTATTAGGTTATTGTATAATTTAATAACAATTATTTAACTATTATAAAGGAGTTTAACATACCCTCTACCAAGGAAAAGTACAAGGTATGGGTTAATTTTACAATCTCTTTATTTATCCGAGGTTGTTTAAACGTAAGTATCTACCAGGACTTCTTTATCATCCACATCCGTGTTTCTTAAAAAATGTATTTCAATTTTTTTAATATTTCCTATAATATGGGTTAAATTTATTTATACCCTTGTTCGACTTTTTATAAGACTATTTGAAAGGAATCTTTCTATCGTTTTCCAAACAAGGTACTTTATGACCTTTTCGATAAATTAAGGTAAGATTTTTTTTAACTTATACGGCAGGTGCGGCTATTTTACACCATTATAACACCTTCGAAGCTTCCATTATAAGATTATAATAATATTTTCAAAATAAATGTTTTATTTTATAATTATGTGACTTTTAAATGATTTTAAAATAGAAAGAGATATTTCTCTCAAATAGTTTTGATTTTATCTATGTCAACATCCTTTGATGGATTTTATACTTGTTTGAAGTTGATTTATTATGATACAATATTCGATATTACATTGAAGGTTTTGTGATATGTTTGACTGTGGTTATGTTATTTTTATACCATTTATGGTTTATGGTTAAAGTATTAACATTTCATAGGCTAGTTTAATACAAATGTTTATGTTATGTTTCAACCTTTTCATACGAGGAATGCACTGGACTTAGTAAGTGACGGGTGAAGCTCTATATAGCTCCTCAATGCATCAGTAGGTATCATGAGACAAAATATTCTCTTGGCATAAGGCCTTGACAAAATCTTATTTGTAGTCTTGGAATGAGGTCTTGACTATGTGGTTATGTTGTCTGACATCATGCATTCCATCATTATAAAATTAGCTATTGATAATACATGTGATTATTCAAATAGTAGAATATTCATGTGAATAATTAAATGAAATTATTTTATTTATCTTTTCCATATTATTCTGAAGTTTAATTTTAAAAGTATTTTTTAGTCTTATACATTGTATTCAATGTTTATGCTTATTTATGAAAGTTTCTGCTATATTATTATCCTTACTGAGCATATGAGATCACCCCTTTCTTACATTTTATTTTTACCAGGATATGAAGAAGTATATTATGATTGACCTACAAGGATAGGTTATGGGATATGAGTGTGTTAAAAGGAGACACAATGATGTTTTTTTATTTCATAATATAATGTAAAACTTATGTATGTATCTAGTACTTCTAAGGCTACTAAACTAATCAGTTTTTCAAGACTTGATCTCTTGTGATCATGCCAATGTTATGTAATAATTCACCGACTCTGGGTAACTAGGGTCGGGGCGTTACACATATACTAAATGACCACATGTTTTATTAGCTACTGGTGAGTATAATTTCATGCTATGCATGTTAATAAAAATAAATATTTTTCATCACATACTATATATAAAATGGTTATGTAGAACCATTGAAAAGTTGCTCATAACAGTTATATGAAAGTAAAGTGTTAAAAATCAATTGTCTAATTATACACACTAGAAGTGTGGTTGAACTAATTATATAAAATTATTATTCATCGTGATTAAAAATCAATGAATATATTTTTCCTTGAAGTGTAAAAGAATATATTGACGGAATTATAAATTTTTAGATATTGTCCCTAAAGTGACACTGGTACCAGGAAAATTATGAGATCTCATTCAGTGCTATTGATAATATATTTGAATTTTTAAATTCTTTAAAAACTCACCAATGATAATGGTTTTTTATAGATTCTAATATCACTATAATTAGAAAAAAGTATTAAAGGAACTTATGATATGTTCAACATATAATGTTTCAGACTGATTATCCAAACCACCAATATTATTGATAACTTATGAGATTATTATAAGAAATATTCTTCCTTATAAATTTGGATATTTGGATTTTGTAAAACTGATATTGTCATTGTGAGAACTTTGAATCCTTGAGGGGCTCAAAATTCTCTAATCATATTCAAAACTATGAATGTTTCACCCAATATGATAAATTATGGGGTGAACTAAATAATTTTTATTTAACGTATCTACATTAAGATATATCCATATAAGGAAGAATGTACAATTGATCCTATCATTATATGGGTTGTATAAATTATTATTTTTAATTAATCTATATGTTTTGTATAACATCAAAACTCTTGAAGAGTTTACAAAATCATTGGCATGTTTGATGATATAATTACAAATAATATCCATGTATTTTGAATCAATCATCCTAGAGATGAAATATTAAAATTTGGAATGGTTTTAACCTTAATGAATAATTAAATCTCTTACTTCAAAGAGTGACATATTTCATATACGAGGGGTTGATAAAGAATTTATTTATCCTAAAAGTATGAAATATAAATGTATATTTTATTAATCCTAGAAGGATATGCATGTACATGTGCATATGTACTTTGAAAATAATAATAAATATATTATGACACAAGGTAATATTCTTCCCTATTCATTTAAATCTAAAGATGATAAATTATTATCTTTCCAAAATTCCAAAATCAAATGTTTTGGTAATAAATTGATCATGTAAATTGAACAAGGCAAATGATATAGTGGTGAACATTATAATATAGAGATTTAACTATTGTACAAATTTTCCCTTAGTTAATTTTTTCCCATTGAGTTTTTTTAATAAGGTTTTAACAAGGAAACACTATGGGTACTTGATGTTATTGTAATCTTTTTTCCTAATAAAATGGGTTTCCCTTGAAGGGTTTTTCCTTGATGAGGTTTTTTAATGAGAAAATTATACACTATAAATAATATCTATGGGAATGTTCTAAATTATTATGGATATCTATAATTAATGGAAATTTTTAGCCTTCTCTATGAGTCATAATTTTTTGATGAGACCATCATTATTACCTATGGTATTTTTTCCTTGTCTCAAAGAAATAATTAAATAATAATATTAATTGATGTCTCGAAGAAACAATTAAATAATATAACCTAAGGGAGTTGGGAACACTGCACTCATTTTCCCTTCATCAACTTTTTTCCCACTGGGTTTTCCTGGTAAGGTTTTTAATGAGGCAGCATGGCATGAAATTTAATTACTTTGACTTCACTTATTTTTTCTATATGTTTTTAAGTGAATATTATATAATATTTTTGGAAATTATGAAATCCAAGGGGAGAGTGTTATGAAATATTATTTAATGGATGCCATTATAATGATAATAATGAAGAATCCTCAATTCTTAATAAATTTACCTCATAATGGTCAACTTTAATGAGTTTCTTTATCCTTTTGAATTCCATCCTATATATACGTGAATAATATAATGGATTGATGAATTTTGGCACCACATTGTGTTCTTTTCTCTATTTATTATTTGGCCCTAAAATTTTTATTTAAATTTTTCATCGCCATTACCATAAAAAAATTTGATTCCCATTTCATGAATGATGTGCATCGCCTATGATCAATCTTACATTTCCAATCTTGAAATTCTTCACGGTTTTAATTGGCATTCAATCGATTTCATAATATTAATATTTTTATATAATTAATAATATATATGTATTTTAATTAGTATTATTTTATTTTTTTATATTTGGGATTTATCTTTTTGTAGGTTTTTATATAATTATTTTTAATATAATTATACATTTACATAATTAATGATATATTTTTAAAAATATTCTTTCATTTATATAAATAATAATATTTTTCACTATAATTAATCAATTTTAAATATATTTGATAATTAAATATATTTTTTATATATAATAAACACAATATATAAATCTATATACTTAGTAATAATAATATATTTATATATTAGCAATTTCAATTATATTTAAATATAATTATTAAAAATTTTATACTTTAGTTTTATAGATTTATAATTAATAATATATTGTGAGAAACATTTATACATTTTTATTTTTTATATAGTTGATAAAAATATTATATTATGTATTATATATATTTTTCATAAAATAATATCTATTTAATATTATTTTGAATAGATTTGATAGTTAATTTAATATTAATTAATAATATACTAAAAATAATCCTCTATAAATTGAAATATATTTATTAATACTTCTAACTATAAGTATACATTTTTATAATATTAAATATTTATTCATTTATATACTTAATATAAGTTTTAAAATATTATTAAAAATATTTAGATATAATTAGTAATTATTAATATTATATATATAATTAATATTATATACATAATATAATTAGAAATTTATTATAAATATTTTGTATTTAAATGTAATTTTTAATATTTTTAAATTTATTTATACATTTATATAATTACTAATATATATTAAATCATATTTACATATTTTTATAATTAAGATTTTTTAAAATAAAATTAGTCACATTGAAATATAATTATTAACTATTAATGTTTTTTATATAATTAATAATATATATTTTAATTATTCTTATATTATTATTTTTATCTTTTAGATTTAACCACACTAATTTTAGCACTGATAAATCTACCTAAATCTATGTAACATAAATTTGAGAAATATCAGCGCTAAATTTAGCGATGATAAAGTTCGATCTTTATCAGCGCTAAACTAGCACTTATAAAATATTAAATTATTAATGTTGATTTTTTTTTGTGTTGATAAAACTATTTTATAACCATTTTCATTAATTATGATAAATCCCTTACCTCCTTTTTAAAAGAACTCTAACTACACCACCCATCAACCCTGTTATTCAAGATATTGTGGAATTCATACTTTTTATATCCCTTCCTACATCATTTTGCAGACAATTCCACTTCCAAAACCAAAGGTATACAATCAAAAACTTATATTTTAATGATATCTCCTCCAATCATTATGTGGTTTTTGATTTTTTTTAGATTTTTCTTCATGTATATGTCAATCTTAGACATGTGATTCATCACCACCACCAAACCCTGCTGCTTTCTCTCTACTCTATATATGTATATATATATATGTGTGTGTGTGGGGGGGGGGGAGGGTAACACCACACACTGAATCACAGGGTCCAATCCGAAGTGTCACAAAACCTCATGTGTGCCTCCTCAACAAGAGAAATTTGACTAGCGATGAGGTTCTGAAGTGACATGGGGAGACCATACCTTTAGTATCCTTAACCATTATAGGATATTAAAAACATAAATATAAGACAAATTAATTACACAATAGAAGCTAATACAAATAAATTCTTTAATATATGTCATGTCAAGTCATACAAGTGTAATCAAATAGACCCCCAATGTGGAAGGTTAATGAATACAATAGTATAATTGAAAATAATAATAATAAAGTTTTATAGAAACCATCCAGAGTCTGTACTATTACCACATCCATATCCTAATGAAAAGATCCTTAGAAACTTTATGTAGGTTCCCTTCCCTTCTCAAGATATCTGATCATGAATTTTTCCCATGCACCATGATTCCCATTCAAGATGTGAATATAAACTCAGTAGGACACCAATAATGTGTCCTTAACATAAGTGAACATGTATATTTAAGTGTATGACATTATGGAAGGTAAAATGTGCACACAATCATACAACCAAACTTGTATCGAGTGATCATGGGCTAACTAAGCTTCCATGGACCCTAGTTGTACCTACTTCGACACCATGCTAGATATATACCATATGTAATCAACCACATGAATTAGATCATGCTAAGAAACACCATCCACCATTAAGGAAAAAGCACATTCCACCTTTAAGGAATAACTCTATGCCTATCTTAAAGGGAAAGTGTTACCCATGTCACATGATTACTTGCTTTCCTTTGATGGTACACATGCTTGACATGCCTAAACAATGGAACTCTACACATATGGAAGGATATTCCCCAATGGCACATCATACAGGCCTAAATATCCTCTTCTAAATGCATACGTAAATCTCCTCCCATGGGCTCGTCACATGCCAATATTGGGGATAAATATCCCTTATATAGACATGTCCAAAGAGTTGTGTCACCTGAGCTCCCTCTCTAAGGAGCTAAATAAGCCTGTTAGGGCTATATGTTAACTCGAACATTGAGACAAGGTTCCATCATCTATGCACAAATCCACATGTAAGTATGACATACAAAGGAACAATATATTACAAAAAATATTCCACATATGATGAATGGCATATAATCAAGGTATAAAATAACAAGGAATAATCATGGAATATCTCACACTCTATGACTATGAAAAATTGCACAAATAATAAGAAATATACAAGACATACTAAATTAAGGTCTCACAGGACACCCTATGAACATAAAGTGCACCTATCATGTAAGGGTATCTACACTAGGCATATACACAATCTAAGAATGCCAAAAAATTCCATATAAAGGACCAAGATTGTAAAGACTTCCTATTATCTTGGCAATGCCAAAATTTAAAATTCATCTAAGAATGATGCTCAAATCACACTCATACACTAAAATTCACTATATCAAGATCCAATACATCAACATAGAGTCTATATAGTTGGAATTATAGGAATATATAATTACATGGGATGAAATCCACATCAAATTACCAAAAAAGGGTTTTCCGTCAATGGTAAGTCTAAGATCAATCGAAGAGAGACCACTGAATCTCACAACCCAACACCGATTTATTAATCAAGCATGAATTCTCAATTATATTTAGATTTATATCCATATATATAGCCAAATTTGATTATATCTATGATAAATTCCAAATAAAGAGGGATACATAGGCTTAAAATGGATAGATCTATCAATAATTGGCATCCAGATCAGTCTTGACTTTAAGCATCCAAGAGGAGAGGAAGGGGATGCCTAGAGCACCAAGGGAGAGATCTATGGTAGGTTTTGGTCACAATGGGGTTGGATTTGGGTGAGGATTATATTAATAATAAAATTAGAGTAAAAATATTAGAGCACCCTTAATGAGTTCTGAATTTGGGTACCACCGGTTAGCCGATGGTAAAATATGATTAAATCTCTCTATCAGCACCACTAGCTGGCTGGTGCACTCCATCGACTAGATGATGGATTTGTTTTATCCATAGAGAATCCTATTAAGGTCAAATCCATAAAATATAAAATATGATGACCTTTTACCCATATTACATACCTCTAAGGATGAAAAAAGACAAGATAAATTGAAAATTTGAAACAAACATACCATGAAATTTGAGGTTGTTACAATTATACCCCTTTTAATGATTTCTCATCCCCAATAAGTGCCTCTAGTGGTCTTGATAAAGTAACTCAGACCACTATTCCCGAACATCATCCTCACGATCCCATGTATCCTCTTGAATCTATACATTCTTTCATAAAACTCTAATAAATGGCATCATCTTCTATCATAATACTTTCTCACTCGAGTTTATGATATGTACCAGGTGCTGCATAAATGATGCATTAAGCTCCCACTCAACATCCTCACAATCAATCACATGCATAAGATCAATAATGCACCTCTGAAATTGAGATACATGAAACACATCATGAACACCTCAATATAGTATATGAATGTACAAATGGTAGGCAACTATCCCGATACACGTGGTAATATCAAATTATCTAACAAATCTTGGAAATATCTCCCCTTTCTTCCCCAGTTACTGATGCCCTATTCGATGAGTCACTCGTAAGAAAACATGGTTGTTCATAGTAAACTCTAAGGGTATGATCATCATGTTTTCATATGATCATTGGATAATATAAGTGGTGAATAACCACTTATGGATAATCTATACCATCTCAAAGGTATCCTATACCATACTCAGCCACAAAGTTGTTGCCTCACCCGCCTCAGGAAAACATAGCGATGAGAGACATGATCAACCATAAAGAGCCTTGAAAGGTTCTATCTGAATTAAAGGCTAGAAGTTTTTGTTGTATGAAAACTCAATCAAGTATAGGTGATATTACCAAGCTCCATCTAATCCCAAAATACATTCCTGTATCATATACTCTAAAATATGGATCATCCTATCTGAATTTACATTAGTCTAAAAATGATATGTTCTACTCAGTTTTAGATGGGTACCCAAAGCCTTCTACAAGATTTACTAAAACTACGATGTGATGCATGTATATTTTTTTGATTCGATTCTCAAAGGATCTCAATGAAAGCATAACATCTCCCACACATAAATTTTCCCCAATTCATCCACTCAAAGGGTCTATTGAATCGGAAAGAAAGATCCACTTTCATCAGTCAATCAAATATCACCAAAATAAAATCATGGATCCATAGGGTCCTAGAAAACCCTTGCTTAGAGTCCATCGTCACATAGTCACTGAAAGTGCCGAAACACTAATTCTTACCTTTTATCCTTTGGAAGGTAAGGCATTTCAAAATGAAATAGGAGATGTATCTCTTTATACCTGGACACCAAAATCGATGATGGATGTCACAATACATCTTTATCAAACCTGGATGTACTACCCACTTTGAAGTATGAGAGTCCCTCATCACACCCTCATGATAGCTATCACTAATACCCTCCCAAGAATGTAGATCATTTCTTCATAATATAAGAACCACCCTATTACAAAATCATGCCCCGCCAAGCGCTCCTATATTAATACACACTTAGGATCCAACTCTTGGATAGCCTTTACCTAGTACACCAAATAAGGAATTAAAACCAAAGGAACACATTTCATAAATCCACGATCCTCACATGAATCAACCAGACATTAAACCATCAAACTCATTAGATTCCATTCCTCCTATAAAGGTCACTCTTCAAGACCCTATGTCTCCATTGTTTTCCTACTAAGATAATCTACATAGACATTAACCTTCCATAGTGCATATTCCATCTCAAAGTTGAATGTATATAGATACTACACCCAATGAACTTGAATCAGATTAAGATCCCACTAAGAGAAGATATATCAAAATATCTTATATTATATTTAAATGATAAAACTCCCACCAAAGAGATAATATTACCAACAATTTAGTGTGTGGAACACATATTCCAACTCCAAGTCATGCATTGGGTAGTTTTACTCATGGGGTCACAACTGACATGACCCATAAGCGACTACCTGATCTCTCTACATCAACAAAGATACCAAACTAATACATAAGACATCACAATACACTATGTTTGCAATCCCAAGCTATAGAAGAATTGAAACTAGGGTTGACGTCAATCTCTTCTTCAGCTCTAGGAAAGCCTCCTCACACTGATCAAACCACTCAAAATTTACCCCTTTTTTAAGAGCTCTATCATCGATGCTGAAAAATGATATAAGTATTAGATAAAGAATTGATATTACCCCACAAACCCAATAAATATTTTGATATTAAACACATTATTAGTATGTTCCCAATTCATCACAACTTATATATTCTTTGGGTCAACTAAAAACCATGCCTCATAAATCACATGCTTAAGGAAACGCAAATTCTAAATCTAGAAATATAAATTTGACATTTTGTCATAAAGTTAATGGGATCAAAGTATACTCAATACAATATCAAGGTGCATAGAATGATTATATTAAATATTAGAATATATCATGATATCATCTATGAATACAATGATGAAGGAATCAAGATATGGATAGAAAATATTGGTAATGAGATCCATAAACACTGATGGATCCTTTTTCAGACCAAAAGGCATGAAAAGATACTCATAAAATCCAAACCAAAACCTAAATGATTTCTTGGTAATATCCTTCTATTTGAATCGTAATTGATGGTAACATGAATGAAGATCAATCTTCAAACATTATCGGTCTCCCTGTAACTAATCAAATATATCATCAATCTTAGGTAAATGGTACTTATTATTAACCATTACCTAATTCATCTTCTTATGGTCTACACAAATCCATATACCACTGTCTTCCTTCTTATAAAATAATACTGGATCACCCCAAGGAGATTTTATTTGTCTAATAAATCTCCCACCTCCAAATCCTCTAACTACACCTCCAACTCTCTCAACTAATACATTGCTATATGATATGGAGAAATAAATATTAGTTCCAACCTGGGTAAAAACTCGACCTCAAAATCATTTCCCCTATTTGAAGAAATATTTGAGAATTAATATTGAAAGAAATCCTAATAAAGATCCACAACTGGAGGGAATATAGAGGGGGTTATTATCAATTCAGCTGTAAGATCCAAGTATGCTACTTATTCTATAAGAACTCAAATCAGGCTCAAGTCCAATCTCATCCTGCCTAATATAAGATCCCACTCACCATTCAACACAAACATCTCTCCTCTAAGTGTGGAAAAAGATACAAGACTCCAGTAATAGTTGATATGAGCTCAATAACAAGCTTACTCATCCATTCCAAATATCACATTGAAACTGGTCATCTCTAAGATCATGAAGTCCCACAGATGTGTAGAAAAAAACTACAAGAAAGTTAGGAAATCACTAGATATGATCTATTTTCTTTCCAAAAGGTGTGTCAAGAGAGAGTGTCTCTGAAGATAATTTAATTGATAAATACAGGTCAAAAATAACTTGAGTAGATATGAAAGAATGAGAATCTCCTATATCAAAAAAAATAGTCAATAACATAGAGGTGATAAAAAACACAGCTCTAACTGTAGAAGTTCCCTATCCACTAGAGGTTGGAACCTTATCCATTACATAAATGCTTCCTATATTCAGAGCCCAACCTTGCCTCCATGGTGCATGACTTGCCTAATTCATTAATATATGTGGTGCTTGGGTTTACTGATAAGGAAACCTACTTGTACCCTAACCCATTCCCCTAAAATATGGAAATGAAACCATAGAAAAAAGTGCTATATATAACCCATATTTCCACATTGGTGACACTTCTTAGGTGGATTTTTTCATAACATACTAAAATTTCCCTTCCGTCCATAGTTGTATTTTATTGAAGTGCCTCTCACAGAGGGAGTAGAAGAAGCCCTACTCTACTCCACTTGTCTTTCACCTAGATATATCTCCTTATCCCTCATATTCCTAATACCATAGGAGGTTAGGAAACCTATAATCATGTCCTCATTTACCCCTTTTAAAAATTTAAGTCCTTGTGTGGCACCTCAACATACATTATTAAGTCAAATCCCCTAACCCGATGTATGAGATCTGGATGAAGGACAATCTCAAACTTCCTAGACTTCTATGCCTAATTCACAACCAAAAGAGGAGAAAAACATAAAAACTCCATAAAGTGATCTAAGTAAGAATAAACCGAAATCATCCCCTACTAAATCTCTATAAACACCTTATTTTGGTCTAACTTTATCATGTTAGGCAAGAACACCTCGAAGATCAGTTCCTTGAAAGCCTCCTAAGTAAGACCCTCACACCTAACTACCTATCCCATAATACCCCACCACCTCATAGAAGTTACATAAATCATAAAAGCAACTAGATTCATCTTCATATCCACATGAGTTTGTACCTGGTCAAATATTCCTTCAATGATATCAATACAATACTCAACATACTGAGGACCACCAGTGCCATTGAATGCTGGGAGATTTTAGAGATGAAAGTCTCGAGCATAGTTAACTATTATCTTATTAATCCCTCCCCCCAGAGAAGGCACAATTTATAAGCCTCTGAGATGAGTTAAGTTTACCATATGAACCACCAGAGTTGGTGTGGGAGTACACTTAGGTGAATCCTCTTACATATCCCATAGAATAATTTTTGCATAATCCCTAAAATAAGTATTCTAGTATCTCTAAGGTGTCATTTTCTTTAAATTCCAAAAAACAAATTTTAAAACATATATAAAAATTTTATTATGAGAATAACATAAGTAGTTATAAATAACACATAAGGAATTACTACTGAAATACTTATCCTAGGAGATACCCACACACAAGATATAACCCCCTATTTTTCCTAAGGCTTATGCCTAATACTTTATAACTACATGTTAGTCACAATTATATATAAAAACATAACAACATGTGCAAATTCAAATAACTAATTCTAGAACAAATGTTCCATAATATTAGATAATATAGATATATCACTCAATAATTATCATAAAAAAAGGCATTTAATTAAATAACTATTACAAAACACAGAATAGTTATATATAGAGATGCGATCCTATATGCCTACTCATAATGCATGAACACACCCAAATCCCATAAAACTATAAAAACAATCCCAAAACTGGTAACTCAGAGGTCTATTACACATGAGATGGCTAGGTTTATGGAAACTACCCTTCCTAAGTTCCACATGAACTATCTCCTTTCTACCATAACCTTAAAATAAAAGAAAGAAGACCACAGGGCCTTTGATACCATTTTGTAATACCCCATACAAAATTACAGGGTCAAATATGAAGTGTCACCCAACCTCATCTACACCTCCTCGTACACAAGAGGCTACTAACTAACAACGAGGTTCTGAAGTGATGTAGGGAGACTATACCCTAGGTAATCATATACATCATATTATAATAACAACATAAATATAATCTGCATAAAAAAAATATAAGGCAATACAAATAAATATTATAATAGATGTCATGTCAAGTAATACAAATATAATAAAAAAACCCCAATGTGGAAGCTCAATGAGTATAATAGTACAATTGTAAATAATAATAATAAAGTGATGTAGAAACCATCTGAAGTTATTCTTGGTACCATGTACATCTCTCAACACCAAGATCCTTATAAACTTTCCATAGGGCCTTTTCCTTTATTAAGATCCCCAATCATGAATTCTATATGATTACAAATGCACCCATTCAGGGAGTATGTATAAATCTAGTAGGACACCATGACATGTTAGAAGGTAAAATACATACTCAATAATAGAATAAAACTTATTATAAGTGATCATGCACTAACCAATCTCCCATGAATGATGGCCATAATTGGTTCGACTCCATGCCGAACGTATACCATAATTAATCAACCGTATGACTTAGATAATGCTAAGAAACTCCATTAAACTTTAAGGGAAAAATTTTTTTCCCTTTAAGGAACAACTCCATGCCTTCATTTAAGGGAAAGTGTTATCCATGTCACATGACTACCTTCTCACCATCAATGGTACACATGGTTGTCATGCCCAAACAATATAACTCTACAAATATGCAAGGATGTTCCCCAACAGTACATCATGCCACCCTACAAAACCTCTTCTAAAGGCGTATGGAAATATCTTCCAATAGAATCATCACATTCCAAGATTGATACTAACTATCCTATATATATCCATGTCCAAAGAGTCATGTCACCCAAACTCCCCCTATAAGGAGCTGACTAAGTCCGTTAGGGCCATCTGTCAACTTGAACACTAAAACATGTTTCCATTGGCTATTCAAAAATCGATATGTAAGTATGGAATATCATGTAACAACATATTAAAATAAATATTACATAGAATATGAATGATATATAATAAAGGTACAACATATAAACGAATAATCATGTAATATCAAACATTCCATGGCTATGAAACATTGCACAAATAATAAACAACATAGAAAGGAACATACAAGCCATACTAAACTAAGGTATCATGGTCCACCCTATGTATATAAATCATACCTATAATTTAAGGTTATCTACACTAGGAATATACACAATACAATAATGATAAAAAATTTCACACAAAGACCTAAGATGTTAAGGACTTTCTACCTTTAGCGTGATGAAGTGAAACTCTAAGATTTACCGAGGAACGATACCTGGATCATGCCCATGCATCAAATTTCACTATATTAAGATATAATTCATAAAAATTGAGTCTATATAGTTTTAAATATAGGAATATATCATTCCATGGGTTGAAATCCACATCAACATACCAACAAGGATTTGCTATCAATGGTAGATTAGGATCGATCTAAGAGAGACCACCAAATCTCATGATCCAACACCGATCTATTAATAAATCATGAATTATCCATTATATATAGGTGGAGATCCATATATATATATATATAATGACTTAGATATATGATTAATTCCAAATTAATAGGGTTAAATAATCTTAGAAAAGATAGATCTAACCTCAATTGATGCACCAAATTGATCTAGACTTCAAGCATCCAAGAGGAGATGAAGGGGATGACAAGAGCACCAAAGAAGAGATATTTGGGAAGTTCAAGATAAAATGGGGTCATATTTGGGATAATATTATATTAATAATTTAATTGGATTAAAAAGACAAGAACACCCTTAATGAGGATCAAATCTGGGTGCCACCGGTGAGCTGGTGGGCCTTACTAGAAGGCTAATGAAACCACAGGCCAACCGATGTGCCTAAAATAATTCCAAGCATTCCAAATCAACCAATGTAAGTATAGTGGGATATTTAGAAATGTATATCCCTTTATCCACACCTCAGGATAACCAGTTCACTCCACTGGCTAGTCAATGACTTTGTTTCATCCACCAAGCAGCCTACTAAGGCCCTCAACCTTAAAAACTCAAATTTGAGGCCATTTTAACTATATGGAATACCTACAAGGAATAAAAACATGAAAATATATTTTTAAACTTGGAAATAAATATAACTTTAAAGTAGAGGAAATTACAGGGGGTATATAAATAGATCCCCATATCAATTTATATATTTATGCACACACACATATAAATTTGTTTGTGTTTAATCTATTTTTATTTATACAAACACACAGAAATATATATATATATATGTGTGTGTGTGTGTGTTTTTTTATGTGTGTTACTTTATAATATAGAAATATATTTTTTATTGGAAATAATATTATAGAATGTTTAATTTTTTTATAAAAGGAATATAGTTTTGTTGGGTAGAAAACTTCTACCATGAGGATATATTATACTAATTATGATGAATATAATTTTTATAGAGTTCATTAGAAAAAAATAAAAAGGAAAATAATATTGGATCCCTTGTCATCATGGAAGTTATTTTGGTTGGAATTGTTTATGACTCAGGTAATGTAGATTGGATGATATATATATTAGTGCTTTAAAAAGAGAAGTATGATTTTAATAAAAAATTCAATTGAAGGAGATATTTATCTCTTAAAATGAATTATTTATATAAAAAAAATAAAAACATGAATTATAAAATTAACTTTATGAGATTATAATAGTTTATATGAAGGAAAATATAAATAACACATATAATACTTCATATTTAGAAGTTAAAACAATAAAAGTTCTATAAAAAATTAAAAAATATAGAGAATCTAAAAATATCACATAGATCCTATTAGTCACAGTAATACTTACATAATATTAGATTCCTATCATATAATTACTTTTTAGTAAAACACAATACACATTGAAAGAGACAATGATTGTGGTATAAAATTCACACATATCACACAAACTTTTTAAGAATTAACATAACCTATATGTTAATGCACAAAATTTCATGGATAATGTTTTATGTATAAAGTTTATATAGTTATGAGAATATATTATTTATAGAAAATTTATAATGGTCATTTTCATATAATTATGAATTCCTAACACTTGCTCTATGAATTTCATAAAAGGTGATAGAGGGATAATGTGATTTACACATAATGAGATAACATAATAAGGGAATATAAATGATTGAGTTAGAATAAATTATATGTGTTTTTATGTGTGTGTATTTATGTATATATATATATTATATGTTATGTATTTACAATTATATTTTTGATGCACACAACATTTTATTTATGAAAGAATATTTTTATATTTTCAAATGAGTTTGAACTTACACATAAAATATTTAACATGATTTTTTTACATTAGAATTATTTGTGTTTTAAATTGTGAAATGTAACCTTTTCATCACTATAAATTTGTTTTATGAAATTTTTTAAAAGGTTTCTAAGGAATGATTAACGTTTAATCAATATAGTGGATGCATTTAGAAAAAATTAAACCTAAGAACACCATGAAAGAGACTAAAATCATGTGTACCATAAAATGAAGAAATAATGTACCTATTATAGAATTTGGTTGCTACATCTATCATTATAAAGAACCATCCCAGGTCAAACTAATACATCACATGAGAAGGATTTCTGTAAGGTATAGAGAAACAAAACAAACAAAATAAGTCTCATGAATAACTAGAATGAGGAAAACCAAAAGAGTAAAAAGAAGAAGAAAGAGTACATGTCCATGTGACATACAACATCAAGAAAAAATGGATAAACCTAAAATTAGAACAAGAAATGAAAAAAATAAAAGTCTCTATGTGACCATCCATCACCACCAAATTATTTCACTATGAAGGCGATGACCACCAAGAGAAGCGGTGAAATACAAGATTCCCTTCCCTTAACCCAAGCCCTGCAAAACCACACCTACAAATGCCTCAATGAAAAAGTAGTATTTGAGTACAAATACTAGTAGTATTTCACCAAATAATCTATAAAAAGTCTAATACCATGAAAATTTTATCTTTATATTTTAAACAAACTTGATTTATAATGATTTTTTAGAAAATAAAACAATTTATAAAATATCCTTTGATTTTCATTAAAGCCTTTCATATTCAAAAAAACAAGGAATATGAAAATTACATAAAATAAGGAATAAGTCTATAATAAAAACCAACCATGGATACAATATAAGATAAGAAAGTGAGCAATAAACCATGAAATATTCCATCAAATTAAAAACCAAGCATAAATGAAAAATCACAAGATTTGGGCTCTAGTCTATGGGAATACGTACTCAAACATATAAAGGAATACTAAGCACTAAGATATAAATCACATGAATCCAATCGATATCAAGTACTATCAAAGTCTGTCAATATCAAACCTCTAGTGTTGTTACACACACACACACACTAAAGTGATATATGTACTTTTCCTAATGCACCAAGGTTCCTAATGTGATCTATTTTCCAAAACCATTTGAAAACCATCATCACTATTTATAAAACATTTTCATGTTAAATAATTACTATTTCCATGCTTGAAAACACATTTTAGAATCAAAACCACCCTTAAGGAATTTTATTGAAAACACAGTGTGCACAAAAATATTTTTAAAGAAAAACCTCTTTAAAAACATAGATTTCATGAAGAAAATCCACCTTGATATCAAATACATAATTTTCATAAAGAAAAAAAAAGTAATTGTACAATAACATTAAGTAATATATGAATTATAACCTTTATATAGAAACACATACCTCAAGAATAGAGGAAAACTAATCGTCTTTGATAATAAAGATTAGAAATGAGTAGATTGGGTCCTCATGAGTTTAGATCCATAAGAGAAATTATCAATTCCTTATAAAACCCACTAGATATAGAATCTTTGGCCTAATCCGGTTAAAATTAGATGATTGGAGAATATAAAGTGAGGATTTGAGAAGAGAAAAGAAAACTGAATAAAAAATAGAACATACCTTGAAGAGATCCATCAAGAATGAATGAAAACCACCAAGAATCCAAGGGGAGAAGCCTCTAGATCACCAGGGGAAGTTTAGTTAAAGCCTAATGAGGATTAGGAGGTGATTAGACATATAAATGATCAAGGAAAAAGATGTAAAATTCAACTTTTTAAAGGTTTAGATAATGGTACATAGTTAGGTTGCACGTGTAGACAAACCATGCACCAACTGTGCATAGCCTATGCCCCTTAAAAAAAGGTGGACAATTACCCAAGATAAGCCATATGATTTGGGAAAACTATACTAAATACATGTTACACCTCTAAAAAACTACCTAGACACCCACATAGTTTCCTTGGAAAGACACATGGTTTGATAAATCACTCTCAAACCATGAAAAATGCCTCTAGAGACACATAATTCCATACTGCACGATTAATACTAATATTGTGACCTAACCATGTGAATGTATTATTTTCCCAAAAAATATTAGTTTTCCAATCCCTTATCTTAAAAACCTATAGAATGATCTAAAGATTAAATTGAGCACAAAATAAGGCATACCTATGACCTAATGGGTGTCAAAATTCTCCCCACCATAAAATATTTCTATCCCCATAAATTTCTTAAGATTGTAGAATCACAAAAAGAGAATTCCACTACTATCTCACCAATTATTCCCACTCAAAAAATATTTTTGTTATCCTATCCATACTTATATAATACATAGACCCAAGTAATTATTTTACCACATAATACCTTTTCTTAGCGATCCATAATCTGAACTGGTTTCTCAACCATAGTGGTTTTGGACTGAAGATCAACATCTTCCCATTAAATCATATGGGAAAGATTAAGTTGATATACCATTAGCTAGGAAACATGAAACACATCATGAATAAATTTCAAGTGATATGGTAAGTCCAAATTATACACCACCTTTCTAATTTGTTCAGTGATCTCAAAGGGGCTAAAAAATCTCAGTGCCAAATCACCCTGATTACCCAACCGATGGTGTCCCAAGTGAGGTGAAACTCCGTGAAAAACCAGATCACCAAACTCAAACTCTATTGGGTGATGAAGATGGTCTGAATATATTTTTGATGAATTTGATCACTCACTAACCTCCTACAAATCAACTATACCTTTTCTGTCATCTCTTGAACAAGGCTCGGTCCAACCAAGGATTTCTCTCCCAACTCTTCCTAGAATAAGGGAGATTTACATAGCCACTGATAAAACACTTGAAAGGGAACCATCTTGATCAATTATTGAAAACTATTGTTATAGGAAAACTTTCATAGAGGCAAATTATTTTCCCATGAACCACCTAAATCAAGAATGCATGCCTAAAGTATATCCTCAATAACCTGGATAACTTGACCATTCTTCCCATCCATCAAAAAATAATATTCCATGCTCAATTTCAATTAGGAATCCATCACTCCTAGAAAACATTTCCAAAACCTATATTTAAACTATTGGTCCCTATAAAAACACAATTTTAAAGTGAACCACATGAATATTTACAACCTCTCAGAAATACAAATCCACGAGCTGCTCCACCTTCATTATCTCTTCGATAGGAAGTAAATGAGTCGATTTCTTGAGTTGATCCATGATAACACAAATTACATCCTACCCAATAGGAGTTTGTGGTAAAACAATGAAGAAGTACATAAAATAATTTTCCCACTTCAATACTAGAATTGGAAAAGGTTGAAATAACCCAATTGGTCTTTAGTGCTCTGCCTTAATTCTCTAAAAACTGATTCAACATGACATAAAGTCTAAAATCGACCCCCTCATACCTATCCACCAATAATAATGTTTCAGATCATGATACATCTTAGTAGTCTTAGGGTTCATGGACTAACATAATCAGTGTCCATTTTCCATCAATTCCTTCCTTAGAGATATAGGAAAAACCAACCTACCTTGGAAACAAAATGTGCCAATGAGAGACCAGGACCACTCACCCAAGGTATCCCCACCATTTAGGATTTTACCCAAGTGCTAAAAATTGATTTCTGACAACTATTTGTGCTGAATCCAATCACCAAATGACAAGTCATCCTGTATATAAACTAATAAAACCTTCCTACTAGACTCTTCTTCTCCTAAGCTCATCTCAGTAAATAAAACCATCAGAGACCACTCCTCTGCTAATTCCTTCATGGTTTGAGTCAGTCATTTCCTGATTAAAAAATCAGTTACCACATTACCTTTCTTAAGAGTATAAGAAATATCAAAATATTTTTTTGAAGATACTCAACCAATTATCTCTATAATAATTTTAGATCCCTCTGAGTAAAAATATAATTCAGGATCTTATGATCAGATTATATTATAAACCGTTCCCCTAAATAGATAGTGATTCCAAGTTTTGAGAGTGTACATAAGAGCTTCCAACTCAAGATCATGGGTAGGGTAGTTCTTCTCATGAGTACATAACTGATGAGATCCATATTACACCATATAGTTTCCCTGTATCTGGACACACCCCAATACTATACCTAAAACATAATAGAAAACATCATAACTGAACTCAGTTTTAGAAGAATCAATATTGGATATTAATTAAAACTCTTTTTAAATTCCTCAAAAATATCTCTACCATTTTTCATTTCACTAAAAATTAATTCCCTTACAAATCAAAGTTATCATTAAAGGTAAAACCTTGTAGAATTATTAAAAAAACTGCCTATAGTAATAAGCCAAGACCCAAAATATATAACACATTTTGTGCAGCTCCCAAGAAATTATTGCTTGATTTTTTTATTATCCACTAAGATACCCCTCTCAGATATAAAATACCATATAAATTTTTCTTCTTGGATCCAAAATTCACACTTGGAAAGATTAACATACTAGTGATATTCTTTTAAGATTATAAGGATGATATACAAGTGAACAATGTGTTCCTCCTCTGAATTTGAGTACACTAAAATATCATCCACATACATGAATAAAAAATATTATAAGAATCAATTAAAAATATAGTTTATCAAATCCAAAAATACCATAGAAGAATTTTTGATACCAAATGGCATAACAAGAAACTCAAAATGCTCATATCGGCTCCTAAAAACCATCTTAGGTATATATTATTCTTGAAATATCAACTGGTGGTACCTCGATGATAGTTCAATATTAGAAAACCAATGAGACCCTCTGAGTTGATAAAAAATATCATCAATTATTGGAAAGGGAAACATGTTCTTAACAATCACCTGATTTAGCTTTCAGCAATCAATGCAAAGTTTGAGGCTTTCGTATTCCTTCTAAGAAAATAAAATGGGTTAAGAACAGGGTGAAACACTTGAAAAAATAAAACCCTTGTCCTCAAGATCTACCAATTAAATATTTGTCCTTTTTAACCTACTAGGTTCCATGTGAAAAGGTTACATAGAAATGAGCATCATACCAGGATACATGTCAATAGTGAATTTGACCTCTCTCTATAGTGAAAAACCTGAAAAATTGTTGGGAAAGACCTAGGGATATACACTCACCATAGTATGAAGTGGACTTCACAAGTAAGATTCAATGAAATTAAGGAAAATATCCAACAAATGGCATGCTATCACTCCATTATAAGGAACAAAATTCCTGACTCTCTCTAATCTAGAGTCCCACTCTCTCTAAAATACATGAGAGACTTCATCAGGAGATTAAAAATAAAATTGATGATGATAAAATTCAATTTGGAACTTATCATTGATAATACAATACATTCCAATAAAAAGGTCAAAGACATCAAGGTCAAGGTATAATAAGTCCCACACTACTTCATGGTTAGTTACTATCACCTAACACATGGGAAATTTGAAACCTTGTTCGGACCTCTTTCCCAAAGGCATGAAAATATCCAAAAAATGACATAAGTTATGAATGAAAGACCAAAATGTTAATTAAATTTTATTATATAAAATAATGAGTATAAATTGTATCAAATAAATCTAGTACCATAGTGTATGAAATAAAAACTATACCTCTTATAATAGTCGACCCTGCCTAAGAATCCTCTAGTGTATACTCTACTATGTAAAGATGTGCGATCTTAAATCCACCCTAAAATTTATTAGATGCATGAACACACCCTTGGAATAAGGATAAAACCCATCATCCTATGAATCATTAGAAAAAACCTATGAACCCTTGGTGAGAATGGATCTAGCTATACTGGCCGAAGACATCCTTCCAAAAAAACACCTGAGATGACCAGGTTGTCCAAAATGATGAAAATTATGGGGTTATTTTGTATAGTTAGTCTTGGTATAGATTAACCTTCCACACTGATAAAAAAAATACTTCTATCTCTAAGAATCCCCTAAAATTGGTCCCAAATAAAACTGAGCACCTATGTGCTTCCTTCTATAGCCGAAAGACATAACCTAGTTAATATAAGCATCAACCAAAGCTCCATCTAAACCCATTTTCCTAACTATATATTTCCTCTTTCAAAGATTCTTTATCTACCACCTAAATTTTTTTTGATAATCATAATATAATCAAAATCGACTAAATTTAATCCCTCAACCCCATCTCAAACATTCGAGATTTAAGGTAGTCATTAATAATGATCTCAGGTGCTAGGTGAACTAACTTGGTGAAACAAGTGGCATACTCCATAACCATATGATCCCCTTTCTCCAGGGTTAGGAATTCTTGAGTCTTTAAAACAAAAAATGATTTAGGACAAAACTACTATTTGAAGATATTCTTAAAAATGTCTAAGTAAGATCCTCATGTAACTTATCTTGCATGATGGAGTCCCACTATTGTGTTTCCAGTACCTAAAGCATGTATGTAAAAAAGCCACCCAGATTCCTCTAGAGTTTTCATGAATCGGAAGATCCTTTCAATATATTCAATCCAATCTTTGTATTCTTTAGGTCCTTCATCACCATGGAATAAGAGTGGGTTCTGATTAGTAAATTTTAATTCATGACACATTTCTCATCCCTAGTTTCCCACACCCACTTAACCCAAATTTTGAATAGTTTGAATTATAGCTTCTAATGAAGAAGGGTCTACTAGAGGATTTTTCTATGGACCTTGTCTCACATCTTCCTCACTCAGATTTAGAAGGTCTATTCTAGGAGTAATTGTCTAAAAACCACAAAGACAATAACCAATATATAAAAGGGAAGTTCTAGAATCAAAGACCAACTTCAAAAACCCAAATCAATGCCTTTAAATGATAAGAATTTAAAGAAATTATGGATTCCATGAATTAAATACAAAACACTAAAGGAATAGGTTCACTTAAATAAAACCCAAATCTAGTTCATTCAAATAACCTCAAACACTAAGTCTCAAGAATGGAAAAAATCCCTAACCACCCATGGTAACTCAAGTTCAAATATGGAAATGAGTAGGACAAGCACCCTCACACACTTACTACCTGAATTACAATAGTATTATATTCTATCCACCAAAGACCCCAAAACAAATCCAGGAAGTGTCATAACACTTTTAACTATGTAATCCCTTTGATACCATTTTTTAATGAACTAGCCTAGGTCAACCCAACACATCAACCGAGAAGGATCTCTATAAGGCAGAGAGAAACAAAACAACTAAAATAAGTCTCATGAATAAATATAACAAGTCAAACCAATAGATTATAAATAGGAATAAAAATTAAATTTCCATTATATATAAAATTTCAATCCCAAAGGGATAAATCTGAAAGTAGAACAAGATAAGCCAAAAAATGAGTCCCCATGTAACCATCCTTCACTACCAAACTGCCCCACTATGAGGGTGAAAACCACCAAGAGAATCCATACAATTACATGTTGCTATTTACTTTAACCAAGTTTTGAAAAACCACATCTAAAAACTCCCAAAGAAAAAGTAGGGTATGATAAAAAATCCTAATAGTATTTCACCAAATAATCCATAAAAATTCTAATACTAAGAAAACATTATCTCTAGCCATAAAACAACACCCGATTTATAAATATTTTTTATAAAATAAAATATTTTGTAAAATATAATTTGGTTTTCATAAAACCCTTTCATATTCACACAAATAAGGAATCTTATAAGAACCTAAAATAAGGAATAAGTGTATAATAAAAACCAACCATGGATACACCATAATATAAGCAAATGAGAAATCAGCCATGAAATATTCCATCATGTGTAAAAATAAGAATAAATAATAAATAAAAATATTTAGGCTACAAACTATGGGAATATGTACTCATACATATAAAGAAACACTAATCACAAATCCATAAATCACACGAATCCAATCGATAACGAGTCCTATCAAAATTTTTTTGATATCAAACCTTTAATTGTGTTACACACACTAAAGTGACATATTTCCATTTCCCGATGCACCCAAGGTTCCCAATGTTATAAGTTTTCCAAAAACCATTTGAAAACTATTCCCACTATTTATAAAACATTTAAAAAATAATAATTAAAACTTCTATGCTTGAAAAATAATTTTTGAATCAAAACCACCCTTAATGCATTTCATAAAACACATAGTGTACACAAATCTATTTTAAAATAAAATTATCTTTAAAAAAAAATATTTCATTAAGAAAATAAACCTTAATATAAAATCCACAATTTTTATAAATAAAACCAAACTAATTGTATAATAACATCAAGTAATCCATGAATTAGAACCTTTGTATAGAAATATCTACCTCAAGAATAGAGGAAATATAATTTCCTCTGAGAATAAATATTGAAAATGAGTAGATCATGTTAAACTGTTGGTCCATAGTTAAGACATCAATATATAAAATAAGGGGATAAATTGTCATTTTTAAAAATAATGAATTTAAGGGATATATTAGAGTTTTTATCTTAATGCAACATAAAATAAAAGAAAAATAACATAAGAGATTTTAATAGTAGTTCATATCTAAATGATCCTACATCTACTCTTCACCCCTCTCATGAAATGAGAGTGATGGCACCCACTATAACCAATATAATGGAATCTTATAATGAATTTTTCCAAAATAGAGTCACAAACCAATTATAAATTATTTTCCAATTGGAGGATTAAATCCAAAAAAGACACTCCTTTTTCTACGTGGAGGTACAACCCAAATAGCATACCTTTTTCCCTTGGAGACACAATCCAATTCCTAAATTTTTATTAGGAGTCACAACCCAAAATACCACTTTTTAATGGGTATTATAACCCATCATAATTACACATATAAATATTACACCAAGAAGCAGATCTATAGAATATAATGGATAGATTTAGTGTTTGAGTGTTGAGGTGGTAGTGACTCTCCAACAACAAAAGATTAAATAGTTAAAGTATAGTTAAGCGACATAGATGATCGTAAAAGTTTGTAGTCTTTGTATAGTTTGATAAAATCTTCAACCTATTATGAACTTGATCTAGGTCTATCGAACTCTATATATCAAGTTCATATATGCACAAAATATTCAACACTAAAATCCTATTGTAGCTCCTCTTTTCCAATACATCATACAATTTATTTATTAAATGTGCATGTAAAGCATACTCATATGGGTTACTTCAAAAATATATAAAATTAAATTCATGATATACAGTTATAAAAAGTTAGTATAATTAATACAGTACCAATGATTAATTATAATCAACATTAATATCCCTTTTAAAATTCCCATAAAGCATGCGAGACAAACAATTCACATTCCAACAACATTTAATATGGAACTCATGTTTTCCCATGAAATCAATGTTAAACTTAAATACATATGATAATAATTTAATAATTTTTTTTAAAACTAATGGAATTGATTCTAAATAATTAATAAGTAGTTATATAATAAATAAACCATTAATTATATCCATAATAAATGTACAACAAATGGAAAAGTGAAATGTTACAAAAAAAATCATATTTCCATATTTTATAATATCCTGTAAAAAATAAAAAATACACATAGGTAAATCAACATAAGGGTATAAAGTATTAGATTTATGTAGGGGATTAAAAATTGAATCTATGTATCCAAATCTATATAAGTAAATTAATGTATCTGATTTCATGTAGGTGATTCTGGAAAATGGTAGACATCTTAACTTATAAAGTTTCAGATTCAAAACACACCTTAACAAAATACAAATAATATTTATCTCCAATTTAATTATATTTATATAATTTAATTATACTTTCATAGAATTAAGAATAAGCTTAATCATACTTTTAAAACTCAAGATATCATCAAAATATTACAGAAAAATTATTCTGGAAAATTGCAGAATTCTAACTAAAAACATGTAGTGAATTAAATCTAATTTATGTAATAATATAGACCGATTAAGATTTTAATTTATCCTAATGAAATGTATATAGTTTTTTTATATTTCCATATAATTAATAATAATATTAATCAGACTTCTATATATAAAGATACTATTTAAATATAATGAAAATATTATTTTTGGAAAACTGCAGAGTTCTAACTGAAAACATATAGTTACTTAAATCTAATTTATGTAATAATATAAATCAATTTAGGTTTTAATTTATTATAATGAAATTCAAATAATTTTTAATACTTTAAAATTAATAAGAATCACTTAATTTTAAGTTTTTTAGATCAAGTTATAGTAAAAATATAAAAGATAATTCTACTCACAGTAGATTCCACGATAGGTTGACACGATCATGTGACATGGTTAGTTGAATCCCACATGGTTGATAAATTTTGTTCATGCGGTAGGTTTAAATGGTTAGGTAACATGGTTAGTTGACTCCCACATGGTTAGTACATTTTATTCATGTAGTCAGGTGACACAATCGACTAACTCCTGTATGGTTAGTACATTTTGTTCATGCGGCCAGGTGACATGACCAAGTGAATCCCATTTAGTAAATAAATTTTGTTCATGTGGTAGGTTGACATATTCAGGTTACACATCCAATTTACTTCCATATAGTAGTTTCTAATATTTTAAAAAATTTCAATTTCCAAACTTTTCAAAATTAAGTTCTATAATAAGTAAAATGATATTATAAGGTCTCAAATGACTTATTTTTCCTAGGAACACTTCATGAAACTTTCACATGTTATGAACTATAAAAACTAAAAAGATAAAATAATTTTAATAAAATAAATATTATAATATGATCATGATTAATAATAATTTACATAATTCAAATTATTAATAGATTTAAAGGAAAAAAATAAATCTTTTTAATTATCAAAACATAAAGTGGTTCAAGGAGCCACTGAACATTATAACCCTTTTTGATAATTACAAAAAAAGTATAATTTCAAAAACATTTCCCTCTTTTGAAATTATAAAAAGATAAAGTTTTAGTATAATAATTATCTCTTTGAAACTAAAACTTAAAATATCAATTCCTTTTAAATAAAAACCTATTTTAGAAAATAAATTATAGTGTAAAAATTTCTTAAACATTCATATTTTAAAACATATATTAAGGAGCCACAAAAAAACCTTCCATTTTCAAAACATGTATCAAGAAGACACTATCCAATGAGCATAATTTTAAAAGTTATTTTTAAAAGTTAACATTATTTAGTACATATTAGAAGTCTAAACACAATAAGATAACAAAAAAATATGTACATAAATTAAAGAATAGAAATTTGAAAAAATAGATTTTAGATTTTATAGATTATATGCAAATTAGAAAATTTGAGCACATAAAACACTCAAAGTTTCCAAAATTTTAGCATTAAATATTATTCTCCATGAGTGTAAAATAAAAATTCTATAAGATAACCCTAAATTTACATAAAAAATATTAAAAAAGAAAAAAACATAGTATCTTTCCTTTGACTTATCATGTTATGAACTAAAGAAAAAAATTTAGTATTCCCAAATAAGAATAAAAATTAGATTCCAACATGATCGAGATAGACTTACTGCAAGAAAAATTTTATATAAAAAATATTTCAAAAATTTAAATTAGGTTTCCTCCCCCTTAATCAATTCATTTTACATATCAAATAAAACAATGTGAATTTCAAAAAAGATCTTCACCTTAATTTCATCTTCCTTCTTTCTAGAAAAATAAGAGTAGTATAAGTTTATTTTAAAAGTTGAATAAAATATACATATTTAATGTTTTGAAACCAACACATATAAAACTTGTGTAAAATAGGTTTCAATAACTAAAATTTATAATATGAATTCATAATTAAGAACAAGAGTAACTCCCCTAAATTGATGATTTCCTTTCAAAATAAAAATATCAAAATAGTATGGGAAAAATCTTAATTCCAAGAGTGATCAATTCTCCAAAAACACACTTTAATGTCACAAAGATCCAAAAAACATGTAATAAGACAATCAAATAATTTTTAAAGTAAATTATAATATCATACAAGTAAATCATAATTTACAACTAAAATAACATATTTACTACCCGTATAAGAATACTTAACAAATTTAAGTTTATATCATCTAATAAACATAATAATACCTAAGTTCACTAACCAAAATGAAAGATAAATATTGAAGTACATGGTAGCATACCAAAATGATACTAGGTATTAAAGATTATTCAATAATTAAATATTAAATCTTATAATGATCATGTTAACATGACAAGAATAAAACTATAATGATATGCACATTGGGTAATGCTTTAGTCTCATGAGGCATCATGTATGTGATTAGGTAGCAAACCTAATCCATAATTGGACCTTTCCCACCATGTAATATTGTATAGGAAGTTAACCCTAACTCATGTTTATATAATGTTATATATTTCATCTAAATTTAATATTATTCCATGATCTTATGATACCATGTTATTTATATTATGACCCCATTATATTACTCTAGAGCCTTAGATTTTATGATATAATATTATGCCTTTGATTCACAAGTTATGTTTCCTTGTCATGGTTATTCCCTTATTGGTCTTTTCAGCTCACCCATTTTGTATATGTATTCACCAGGTTATCACATGTAGTTTTAGAAGCTCAAAAGTATTTAAGAGATAATTATGGAGAATAAATAAAGAAGTTTTATTTTAGTCTCACTTTGATGTATTATAAACCTAGTATTCCAAAGATACCATGCCTCACGATCTTTGGGTTGTAATTAATAGATATTTATGTTTAAAAATCATGTAATAGTATATGTAAAAGGCATGGGTCACTATAAGATAAATGTGAGTGTAGTGTTCAACTAGAAAACCAATGGAATAAAAATAAAGAATAAGAAAAATAAGATTTTAATATTATTTTGGTCCATAGTGAACATATGCCTACTCTTTAATCCCATCTAATTCAATGAGAGGAAAAGTACTTTCTAAAATAAAGAAAGAAGAATAATTTTATAGGTGTAGACTAGACTTAATATATTATAGGATTGACAAGACCTTTACTATCTTTTTTAGGAATAGGAATAACCTAGTCTATTTTAAGGATTGACCAAACCTATAAATGAATTTTATAATGAGGAAAGCATAACTTAAGTGATCCTGATTTTTGGTTAGGTGAACATAAGAAAAAAAATACCTTTTGAATAAAGATATAACTATCTATGAACTATGAATTATAGAAGCTTCCACAGAAAGATAAAACTAACTATATAGACATAATATATTGATAAAGAATGATGGTACTGATTATAGATCTTTGTCCCTTTAATAATTGATGCAGAACAAAGAAACATTGGGAAACTAGTAATGTCACAACAAGTCCGTAGAGTGAAATTTTATAACATCATGTCACTATTTTTATTATATTTCATTACTTTTTATTAATCCCTTATCACATTAGTGGTTTTATTTTGAGGTATTTACTCATTTATTTTCAGTGTTATCTTTTTATTTTTTCTTTATCAGGAGGTTTTGGAGGAAAATGGTGCTTTTTGGACTGAAAGAAGGTGGAGCATGGTTGGAGCATGATTAGTGGAAACCATGCACCATCCTAATGGAAACTATGTGCCTTGGATAGTGGAACTATCCAAGACCCATTACCTAGTGCACAAGTGTATGGTCTAACCATACACTTAGTAAAGTGTCACTATCTGAGGCGCATGGCTAGGCGCATGGGAATACGTCCTATCTAGGAAAATTGTGTGGCTTATTTTTCTTTTGGATAGATTTTCTGCATGGTTGGTGCATGGTTTGGAAAACCGTGCAGCCTAATCATGCGACCTGTCAGATATTTAATTTTTTTGAAATTCCCTTTTTACCCCTCTCATATTTTAACCCTATATCCATCCTAAATTAACAAATTTGGACTCCTTATCCATAGGAATACATACCCCTTCCTTTACTATCCATTGGGCTTCAATCCTTAGGTAGATTTTATCTTGGATCTTCAAGGAACCTTCAAGTAAGCCCCTCTTCTTCTCTTTTCTTCATTCTTCTTGGTATCTTATTCTTAATTTATTGAGTTCTATTTCTACAGTCGATAGATTGAACTAATATGGGTTCAATATTTATTCCTTGGGTAAAATATTAATGGTTATGATGTGATATTTTCTTATTAGGGTCATGCAGTTGTGGTTTTCAACATGTTTCTGGAGGTTTCTAAGAAAGAGGTAGTTGGTTCCATTCTTAAACATTGTTTAATGATTTTATTATGCTTTATATGGGTTCTAAATGGATTCTATGTATTATTTGGGTGGTGAAAATAATTTTTTTAAATGATTTTGGTGTGCATAAGTGTTAAATGATAATTTTCCAATTTAAAATGTTTTATTTTGATGCGTGTTACTAATGTTGGGAAGGTGTATGTGTATGATGTGGTTCATGTAACATAGGTAATGGAATTGAGAAGAAGGGAATCCAAGATATCTATATGGTTAGACTAGGTATAATATGTTAGGTGAGTCAGTAGTGCCAAGTACCAGTCTCCCTAATAGGATTGACATAATGACACTAAATAAACATATATGTGATGGAGGTTGGAGGATCGAGCAGGGCCATTAAGCCCGAGATATGATTTGATCAACAATAGTACAAGGATCCTAGGACCCCGATAACCCGAGTGACTTAGATATTGACTATAGTTCTCATTTTATTCTTAACATTCATCTTGTTATCATATTTTCTTACCTTTTTAATTTTTAAAGAATTCTTTATTTTAAATTTCATTTTCTATTTTTATAAAAAATAGCATGTTAATTTTTCATTTGATGTTAAAGAATGGAATCTCTTTTGGTGGTATTCTACTAGGCATTGGCTCACACCCTATATACACCCTTGGGTGTATGTTGAATTTTTTAGGTTTGAACCATGTAAAGGAAATTATTTCTATGGTAGTGATGGTGGATCCAAATGATAGTGGTTTCTCTTTTAGTAGGTGGTTGTGGTGTAATGAGGGTGTTGACCCTTTAGTCACACAGAGGCTTGGTTGTGTTGTTGGTCCCCCACCCCTTTTTGGTAATTTTGTGTTTTGTTAAAAATTGTAAAATGTTTAACTCATGTTTTGGTGTTACCTTGTGGAGTCTTACTTATGGTTATGGTCTGGTAAATGGTGTATTACTTTTTTTGGTTTTTTTAGTTGACTCTCATGGGAGAAATCATTCCCAAATATGATTCTTGATTCCCAAGCACTATTTTATAGCCTTTGGGGATTAGGAATGACCTTAGGGCCATAAAACATGATAGTTTAGGTGTTGGGTTGGATGAAAGCCTAGTTTAGTTCATGAAAAAATGGTATCAGAGTCTATTTTTCCCTTTCTTTGGGTCATGTTATTTGGGAGAGTCTAGATAGACTAGAGGTAAGAATATATAGGATTGAGGTTCTAGTTGAAAGTGGGGTGTCTAGCCAACACACCATATAATAGGCCTCAGGTCACTATGGGATGTTTGGGATTTGGTTTGAATCCCCCTCTAGGTGAGATTTATAGGCTTCATACTGTACATAAACACTAATATGGGGTGGAGTGGTTTGACCTATTATTGAATTTGTTATGGATCTATTTTGGTTTATGGAAGTATTTAGAGTTTTTATTGCTAAATTTTTTTATTTATGTTGTATTGAGGGTTTTCTATGTGTTTTCAAATTGATGTAGTATCACACCTCCCTAAATAATTCTTGTGAAACTGTGGGATGATATTTAATAGAGTTTTCCCATACTAGTTGGTCAAAGATAAATGAAAGTGGTGGTTTGGGCTGTCTGAGCATTGGATCATGGAGCAGGCTCTGATACTGCTCATTTTAAAGAAGCCAAACTAGGCCATGAAAAGGATAGATTTCATAAATTTATCAATAATAATTCTCCTTCTTTCTGGGGTAGCACATACCCCAGGATGTGGAGGATTGGGTTGAAAATTTTTAAAGGATCTTCAGGTTTCTTGATACTCCTGAGGTGATCAAAATGAAACGTGCTTCAATATTTTTGGAAGATCCCAGTCGCCGATGGTGGGAATCAGTGGTACAAAATATGAAGCATGATAATATGGGAAGGAAGGATTTAAAATTTTTATTTAATGATTATGAATTCTAAGAGACTTTGGTCCTTTTTAAGACCTGCAAGTTTCTGGATCTCCATCAAGGGGATCAGAAAATGTTGGAATATGCTGACCGCTTCGCAGAATTGGTCCGTTTCAAACCTAAAGTGGTCTCTAATGAGAAGATAAAGGCTCAATTTTTTGATATAGGGTTATGGATGGAAATAAAGTCATAGGTCTTTTTGTTTAAGTTGAATACGTTTGATGAAATAGTCGACCGATCTCTAATGGTGGATATTGATCATGCCATAAAATCTGTTTTTTTAAGATAGTTTCTACAATAGGCATGGGTGGTTATGGTTCATATAAAAAGAAAAGAAAGTGTCATGAGAAAAAGAATGGGGGAGGTGGTAGTTCATACCACCCATCCCGATCTCCACTATTTTCTACCAATGGTGGTGGATCATTTGTATGCTATCAGTGTGGAATGCCATGGCATGTGCATGCAGTGTGTCCATCTACACCTAGACCCTTCCATTAGCATTGACACTTGGGAAACTTGTAGAGATTTTGTAAGGGTGGTAAACTGGCTCAAATTGGTGTAGGTTCTTTATCCCAAAAGGAATTTGAAACACCCCAAAGTTTTAAAAGTAAAAACTATGCTCAATAACATACAAGATACCCCACATCAAGATTAAAAAAATGACTAAATATTATTATTTATGACTATTATAACATAAATATTGGAATAGTGGAAATTATTCAGATTAACTAAATTATCAAAATATATTTTAAAAAAGTTTATAAAATTAATTCATTGGTTACCAATTAATTATAAATAAAAATAAAAACCAATTGAATATAAAGGCTGTGTTTTTATAAAAACTATTTTTATAACCAAAATAAAATTTTATATTAATAAATTAAATTAATCACTATAAGTGAAAAATATTCTTGAAATTTATTATATATATATAAAATAAAATTTTCATCTAATAGTTTTTATAGGATTAATATAATAATAAATTAAATTTTAATAATAAAAGCTATATTTTTCTAAAAGACAATTTTTCCGCCTTTTGATGGAGAACATTTTTTAAATATAAATTATGACACTTCTATAAATTTATTTTGAAAAAATAAAATCTAAATTTTAAATTGTAATATCAAAATTATATTAGGGTTAATTTTTAGTATTTTTTCTGACAAGTTTCATTTTTTGATGTATAGTGAAAAATACAACATTTTATCCGAAAATAGATTTTTCATCTAATTTATTTATATTGTTAAATTAAATTTTAAATTAGTTTTAAATTATAATTAGTTCAATTATATATCAATAAAAACAATTTATGTAATTTTAATCAATTTCACATTGAAATTGGATATAAAAACATTTCAATATTTTGAACTTTTCACTTTAAAAACCCACTTTTTCGTTGTGTCTGCGAGATTAATTTTAAAAATAAAATTTTAATTTTTGTAAATTTAATGAGGTAAAATGGATTAAATTTTTGGAATAATAAGGTCCAAATTAGGTTTTAAGTTCAAATTAATTTTATGCCTAAAAAAGTTACTATGGTAAAAAAATATTTACCGCGACATAGGTAAAAAATGAAACGGGTTAAAGTTAAAAAGGTAAAGTCTTAAAATAACTAAAACTACAACATTTAATGGATGTTTGAGATGTGTATTGACCCTAATAATCCTTTATAATAATATTTATCATCAAAAGTGGTGTAATTTAATTCCACCACAATGTGGTTGGATTTAAATATAAAATATTCATTATTTTAATCACTTAAACCCAAAACTCCTTAAGTATAAATACCACTCCTCACCACCCCATTTCAACCCACAAGCCTTTTAAATCCTAAAATATCTACCCAAAACTTTCATACTAACTCTCAAAACATCCTAGTTCATCTGATTTCTCTGATAGAACAAATCCAATGTCCTCAAGGGTCTCTTAAGAAGGTGATATTCAAGAGGTAATTTTCTCAAAGTACCACTCATAATTTATTTTCTTTTTATAATTTATCCTCACCTAATTAATCCATAAAAAAATAATAAATATAGAATAATTTTTATACTGAAGTTTTATTTTTCTAATGAAATATATCATACCCATTTCATTTCTCATCTCCTGTTATTAAAATAAAAGAAACTATTATCCAAGTTATGTCAGTTAATCACCTCTGTGAATAATTTTTTTGTTCATTTTACATTAACGCCTTCATGGATGGTCATAAAACTATAATTATATTTAAATAATATTTTAATATCTATATTATAACCTATTTCATGTTCTGGAACTAATATATACAAATAATATCAAATAAAACAAAACTAGTTTGTGATGTTCTGAAAAACCACCAAAATAAACTAACAATTATCATTAAGGTTTTATCTAATGAATCATCCTCATGTAAAGAATAAAAATTATATATGGGAATATTAATACATATATAAGTTAATTAATATTATTCCATTCCACTTATGTAATTTTAGTCCCATTTTACAAGAACATCCATAATTATACACAAATGAACTCATCATGAAACCATGAAACTAATGCACCTAAAACCATGAAAATAATGAAATATTATTGATGAATGGGTCATAAGATTTTATAAAATCATAAAATAAGGTATTATAAATATGAATATGATTATATAATGAGTTAATAACATTATTTAAACCATTATACATGAGGTTAAAATATGCACCACTAAAGGGAAGCGTGAGGTAGGGGATTTCTTAACCCAATTTCCATTCTTTGGGTTAAAATTCTACTTCTTGATTATGTTGTGATAAGTTTATGTATGAAATTACTTTTGAATATCTTGAGTTATATTTACACATTTTTTTATTTCTATTTAAATTGGACACATATATTCTATTCATTTGATTAATTCCCACTTCAATGATATGATATTTATAAGGGACTTTCTTTTAAAAATTATCTTTTTAAAGTCACCATTAAAACTCCATTATTATTCCATTTCCATTTTTTATAAAAATATTTACAAAAATGTCTTTAATATTATACTATAATTTTTTAAAGTCATTTATACTCATGTTTTAATTTTTATAAAATATTTTGAATGTATTATTTTTTTCATTCACTAAATGAGGTTCTTTGTGGCTTTTCTGACAAAAATACAGAAGAAATGTTTTTTTAACTTATAAGAAATGAATGAAATTTATCATTTTCATGTACTTTTAATGTTTTGAAGTTTTATTTACAATTTTAAAATTTTATTTTAAAATTAAATGTTTTCATTTATGAGTGCACAATTTTGTAAAAATTAAAAGTGATTTTAAAACAGAAAAGTTATTTTCCTCAAGAATGTTTCTTTTATGAAATATTTATGTGTCATGTTTATGTTATGGTTATTAGTAATTATTTATGAGTATGGTTGGTTACATGATAAACTGAGGGTGGGTGATCCTGTTATATATCTCTAATGCATTGGTTAATGAGACAAAGTTAATCAAAAGGGTTTCTGCTAATAGATTTAGGGAATATCCTACGATGGCTATTACAAATATAACCATGAAGGTTACTATATATGTATTCATGAGTACTATAGTAAATTTAAGAGTGATGTGTAATATATGACACAATTTACCTTTATGATTTTTATGTATTTTTTAGGAAACTTATGATTTCATGTGGTAAGTTAAAGAGCTTATGTTTTATAGGTGAAAAGGATAACTTTGTGAAAATGTTTTCATAGGTTTATAAGTATTCATGGAATAACGGTTTATTTATTTATTTTTATGTCCCTTACTAATATTTTTGTTCTCATCCCAAGTTTTAATTTTTTTTCATAGGGAATAAGGATGGGTAAGAGAAAGGAGGAAGTCAAGTTTAAATTTATGAATATTTTTCATGGAAAAGAATCCATGTTTTATTTTATAAAAGTTTTATTTTGTGAAAAAATGGATTTTGAGTTGGAATGGATACTTTGTAATACTTTAGTTGTTATGTATGAGTTATGGCCTAAATTATCTAAAATTTAAAACCTCAATATATCCTCAATGTGAAAGAATATAATTTTCTTAACTAAAAATCAAGATTATGTAATGTTTAAGGTTGAGTTATTTTAGTTGGTATTAAAGGATGGATTATATAACTTTAGAGGTTAGGATGTTATTTAATCATAAGTTACAAGTCATATATAACCATAATGGTTAGTATAATATGAATGTTAATAGTTATTTTAGATAATTTGAATGAATTTTATATAACATAAATAATGATATTTTAGTCCTCATAATATGGTATATTATGATTTTATTGCTCACAATAACCTTTTTGGTTTTAGTAAATGGTTGGATCCAAAAGGTAAAAAAGTAACATTAAATTTGAAGGAAAATAGGTGGTTATATGAATAAGAAATTGAATGAAATAATATATGCAATGAGAACTCTTATGGTTACTATAAACCAATTATCAGGAGTAATGATTAACCACTTGAACCTTGGTGAATTTTCTAATGCATCATACATGAGAGAAATGAATACTCATGGAAGTTCTGGTAAAAATGATCATAAAGGTTAATATATTTAATGAAATATGTGTCAAGGATATTGAAATAAACACCTAAGAGAACATCTTAAAGGGATGTGAAGATGTTTTAAATGTGGTAAAGGAGGTCCTAAAGTAATGATCTACCAAGGAAAAATTAAGCATTCAGTTGACTCCATGGAAGGAAAATAAGTTCCTCTCAAGTTATTAATTGAATGTTTTAAATGTGGGGAGTATGATAATTATGAAAATAAATATCTAAGGAATAATACTCATGAGTGGGATCAGTAAGAACATATAGATATCTATTTAGGAATACCTAATCTCATTACAATTGAGGATGAGGAAACTTCAAATGTCATATGAAAGTTATGGATTATTTCTTGGTTCATGTTTTATGATTATTAAATATTAGGATATAATTCATATTTTTGTCTGTATGAAATATGTATTAAGGAATAAGGTGTAAAATCATGGTTAAGAACTGAATTGAAAATTAAACTTTTTATGATCAAAAAACTTTTAGGGGAAAAGTGAGAAACTGCATGGTCTAGCAATACAACATAAATAAACCAGACAAAAATAAAACCAAACAAAAACCAGGATCTACCTCTCCCTAGTGGATACCTCATGTCAGCAAACCCTCAACAATGAAAACCACTCGGCTAACTGTCCCACATGGGTGAGGGAACAGAATAGATGGAAAGTCCATTCCCTCTTAGACATCCAAATCCAAGTGGCATGCATAGTTGGAGGCTTCATGATCTGAATCCCATCTGAGGCAGATCCAATAAAGGAAAGGATGCATCACAACAAAATCACCTTAACAGACACACAAAAAATTGGACCAGAAGAAGACTGAAACTGAACCATCAAGCAAACCGAACAAAACAACAAACACCACCAAATTAACCAGAGTAATTGAAGTGAAATTTAATCTTACTAGAGTTATTTTCTTTAAATAGTTTCCATAAAATAGATATCACCTATATTCTAGGTGTCTACATCACCATATTTTCAAACTTAGAGGCAAGATGGTCCCAGGACTGTATATATTCCTCCATGATAATTCTTCCTTTGTTGAAACCAATGACAAGAATTAGGTCCTGTTTGTCCACCCAAGCGTACTGTTCCTCATTAAGAGTCGCCCTTAAAGGCCTCCCCATCATTTTAGCTGCCTCCTACATAGAAGTATTAAGGATAAAGACCTACTCTACCACTTCTTCCTCATGGTTAAAAGATTACAAAGAATGCTGAATGATTAAGATGTCTATATATAATAAATTCAAGAGTTATGATAATGAAATGTTTAAAAGTATTAATACTCTTTTGATGATGGGAGTAATTTAGAAGACTTTTTTAGTTTATCTTATATGCAACCCTTATGTTTGTTATGTGAAAATATTATTTTATGAAGAATTATATTTTATTTTTTAGAAATAATTATAAAGTTATGGATAACCTTTAGGGTTTATATGATATTTTATTTATGGTAATTATGGGATATTATATTTTTGGGATAAAAAATGAAAGGTATAAGATAATATTTGAGGATAAAACATGTTATGGTTATTTTTTAGGATCTTATATAATTTTGAGAATTTTATATGAATTATATATTTTTAGAAAAAAGACAACCCATAGGATGGGTGAAAACCCCTTATTTCTGATAAGGCTATGGGAATTGAACCCACAATAAAAGGGAGATAAAGGTGCATCAACTACCACTGGCCTACATGGAGTACCAGTTAGTATGAAGTTTTATTTTTAGTTAAATGATTTTATGGATGAAGAATAAGTTTATTTTAGGAACATATGTTTTATCAAATATATAACCTTGAGATAAGAAAATGATTTGGTGATTAATGTTATCTTGGAATATGTTATCTATTTTGGTAAATTTATATGATTAAGGTAATTATAATGTTGTGTGGTTTTACTGGAGTAATAAAGGTTGAATTATATTTTATAGGAAAATATGATTTTATGGTTATTTAGGTAATTTATGGAAATATATAGCATACTTGGAGATTTTTCGATTAGGGAAATTACTTTTTGTATGAGACATTAATAATGATTTATGTTATTTAGAGATAAAAGTTAAATTTATCTTGGAAGATCATGTGATCGAAATCGTTTTTGGGTTTCAATATTTATTAGAATATTTTTGGGGAATTTTAAGGATGGTTGAATGATCTATGTTAAAATTTGGGTATTGTTGTTGAATTTTGGGAGATTAAATTAGTTTTAATATTATCTTATATTATCCTAACCATTTTGGTGTTTGTTAATGTCTAAATATAGTAGGAATAGATAGTTATAATGTTTTTTATTTTTTATCCACAGAAGTTTATTCTAATGCTTCAGGTCTAAAAATTCATCTGAAATACTCATCATTTGGAGAAAAATATGAGATTGTGTTGGAATTGGATTAATAGATGAAACTATACTTGTAAATTAAATATGTTTCGTTATGCTTTGAGTTATGGTAGAAAAATAATTCCTCAAATCTATGAAAAGGATCTTGAAACAAAAATGTTATCCATTTTCTTTTCTTATTAAGAAATAAATAAACTTTTAACCCATCAAAGATTTATGGTTTTGTGATTGTTAACTTTTTCATGACCATAAACTATATCACTCTCCATAATAGATTTATAATAATATTTCTATTCTATATCCATGTTTTTATGCATTGAATCCTAGTATGTCTTATCACATGTGACCTTCATACATTATTTTCTCTCTTATCAAGTGGAAGTTTTATTGACCCTTGTCCCGATGTGGGATTTCAACAAAGGTATTTTTAAAAGTTAAACCCCTAGTTTTTTATCCCAAGTTTAAATTGTGACGACACAATTTATTAAATGTGGTGAATGTAACACCCCAAAGTTTTAAAAGGAATGACTATTCTCAATATTATACAATATATGCCACATCAAGCTTACAAAAATGACTAAATATTATTATTTATGACTATTATAACCTAGCTGTTGGAATGGAGGGAATTAATGAGATTGAATAAATTATGAAAATATATTTTAAACATGTTTATAAAATGAAATCATTGGTTACTAATTAATTATAAATAAACAATAAAATCCAATTGAATATAAAGGTTGTATTTTTATAAAAAACTATTTTTATGCCCAAAATGGAATTTTATATTCATAAATTAAATTATTTACTATAACTGAAAAATATTATTGAAATTTATATTTTATATATAAAATAAAATGTTTATCCAATAATTTTGATAGGATTAAGCTAAGAATAAATTTAATTTTAAACATAAAAAGCTATATTTTTCTAAAAGGCAAATTTGCTGCCTTTTGATGGTGCACCCATTTTAAATAATTTTTTTGATAGTTTTATAAATTTCTTTTGAGAAAATAAAAATAATTTTTGAAATTTTAATATCAAAATTATCTTGGGGATAATTTTTGGAATTTTTCTAACAAGCTTCATTTTTTGATGAATAGTGGAAAATACCGCATTTTATTTAATTTAATTATATTTTTAAATTATATTTTAAATTGGGTTTAAAGTATAATTAGTTCAATTATACATCAATAAAACCAATTTAGGTCATAGTAATAAATTTCACATTTAAATTTTAAATAAAAACATTTCAATATTTTGAACTTTTCACTTTAGAACCCACTTTTTCATTGTGTATATGGGATTAATTTTAAATATAAATTTACTTATTCTGTGAATTAAATTAGTTAAAATGGATTACATATTTGTAATTATAAGTAAAAAATTATTTTTTAAGGTCAATTTCATTTTTTTCATAAAATAATTTACTATGGTAAAAAAATTATTTACCATGGTATATGTAAAAAATGAAACGGTTAAAGTTATAAAAGTAAAGGCTTAAAAGACCTAAAAAACAAAAAATTTAATGGTTTTTTGAGGTGTGTATTGAACCTAAACAGACTATAAAATATTAATTATCACCCAAATTTGAGTAATTTAATGCCACCTCAATGTGGTTGGCTTTAAATATAAAATATTCATTATTTTAATCACTTAAACCCACCTCTCCTCGAGAATAAATAACACTACTCACCACCCCATTTCAACTCACAATACTTTTATATCCTAAAATATCTACCAAAAAATCTCCTAATTAATCTCCCCACGTTCTAGTTCTACTTTTCTCACCAAGATATCAAATCCAAGGTTCTTAAGGGTCTCTTAAGGAGGTGATATTTAAGAGGTAATTTTCTTAAAGTATCTCTCATAATTTCTTTTCTTTTTCTACTTTATACTCACCTAATTCATCCATAAAAGCATGATAACTCCATAATATTGTATATAAAATAGTTTTATTCTTCTAATGGAATATCTAATATCTATTTCATTTCTCATATTCTCTTATTAAAAGAAACAAAAATATTTTCCACGTTATGTCGGTTAATCACCTCTATAAATAATGTTTTTGTTCATTTTCCATTACCACATTCATGTTTGGTCATAAAAATATAATTATAGTTAAATAATATTTTAATTGGTATATTATAACATATTTCATGTTATATATCTAATATATACAAATAATATTAAATAAAACAAAACTAGTTCGTGGTGTTAGAAAAAATCACCAAAATAAACTAAACATTTGTCATTAACATTTTATCTAATGAATCATCCTCATATAAGGAATAAAAATTATATATGGGAACATTCATACTTATTGAAGTTTATTAATCCTATTCCATTATATTTATGTAGTTGTAATCTAATTTTACAAGAACATCTATAATTATACACAAATGAACTGATCATGAAACCATGAAACAAATGCACCCAAAACCATGAAAATAATGAAATATTATTAATGAATGGATCATAAGATTTTATAAAATCATCACATAAAGTATTATAAATATGAATATATTTCTATAATGAGTTAATAACATTCTTTACATGATTATACATGATTTTAATGTATGCACCACTAAAGGGAAGCATGGGGAAATGGATTTCTTAACCCAATTTCAATTCTTTGGGTTAAACTTCTACTTCTTGATTATGTCATGATAAGATTATGTGTGAAATGAAATTTTAATATATTTAGTTTTATTGAAAAATATTTTATGTAGATTTATAGTGTATACACATATTCTATTCATTTGATTAATTCCCACTTCAATGATATGTTATTTATAAGAGACTTTATTTAAAAAACTATCCTTCTAAAGTTACCCTTAAAAATATCTTTTTATTCCATGTCCATGTTTTCTAAAAATATTTCCAAAAATGTTTTTACTATTATAATATTATTTTATAAAGTAATTTCTACTCATTTTTTACTTTTTACAATTTTTTTGATTGTATTATTTTTTTTGTTTACTAAAAGGGGTTCTTTGTGACTTTTCTGACAAAAATACAGAAGGAATGTTTTTTATAACTTATACGAAATGAAAAAAATTTCTCAATTTCACATCATTTTAATGTTTTTAAGTTTTCTTTACAAGTATAAAATTTTATTTTCAAATTAAATGTTTTCATTTATGAGTGTTCAATTTTGTAAAAATGAAAAGTGATTTCAAATTGGAAAAGTTATTTTCCTCAAGAACGTTTCTTTTATCCAAGTTTTTTTGTCTTGATTATGTTATGGTTATTGGGAATTTTTTATGAGTACATGTGGTTTTTTGATAAAATAAGGTTATATGATCCCATTATATCTCTATAATGCATTGGGTAATGAGACAAAGTTAACCAGTAGGTTTCCCCTTAATGGATTTAGGGAATATACTACGGTGTGCATTCTAAATGAATCCGTGAAAGTTACTCCCTATATAGCCGTGAGTTCTATTGTAGATTTCAGAGTGATATGAAATTGATTACATAATTTAACTTTATGATTTATTTTTGTTATATATTTTTACAAGAAACTTATGATTTCATGATGTAAGTTAATGATCTTATGTTTTATATGAGAAAAGTATAACTTTTTGAAAATATTTTCATGGGTTTATAAGTATTCATGGAATAATGATTTATTTATTTATTTTTATGTCCCTTATTGAGATTTTAGTTCTTATACCAAGTTTTAAAATGTTTTTCACAGGGAATAAGGATGGGTAAGATAAAAGAGGAAGTTATGTTTAAAGTTATGAATATTTTTTTTATGAAAAAGAATCCATGTTTTATTTTAAAAAATTTTCTTTTGTGAAAAAATGGATTTTTAGTAGGAGTGGGTAATTTGTAATACTTGAGTTTTTATGTATGAGTTATGTCCTAAATTCTATAAAACTATAAACCTAAAAAGATCCTCAATGTGAAAGAATATAATTTTATTTACTATGCTCAAGATTATGTAATGTTTAAGGTCAAGTTCTTATAGAATTACCATCTTATTTAGTGAATCAAGGACAATAGGTTCTCGGTTTGTTGGGAAAGGTGGTAAGGTTGGATATTATTATGGGAAGATTTAACTCAAGGTAGATCTGTAAGTTAGTAATCAACCATAGGCCTCGATAGATATGAATAACCTTTATTCCATGGATCAGGAGCCAGTGGAATTAGATGTAGGACTATAAATAGTTTGAGGTATGATTATTATTACATCATCTATAACTATTATTCTATTTGATATGGATGCTTCTAACTCCTTAATTTCTTCATATCTTATGGAATTGTTGAAATTTACAATTGATCTTATGCCATATGTGATGGAGTTGGTGACACCACTTGGAAAGAAGAGAGAGTAGGGTTTTAGATGTTTGTTTTGTTCTCTCACTATTTTAGGATTTGAGATGGAATTAGATTTTATGGTTCTAGAAGTGGAAATTTTTTATGCGATCCTTGGTATGGACTGTATGGTGTGTTTCAAGACGCACATTGATTGATATATTCAACAAGTGAACTTCATGGAACATGATGGAAGCAATCAAGTCTTCCAAAGTGAATCAGATCATTGGATAGGGAGTGATGGACCTCCACTTCCAGAGTTGAGTAGTATCATTTTAAAAGTTTCATCATTAATGTCGGAGGATGATGATAGAGGTTTTGATGATGGACTAATTTCTATGATGGGTTAGTTTCCATAGGTGTTTCCAGATGATTTCTTTGGGTTACCCTAGAGCGGGATGTGGAGTTCACCATTGATCAGGCACTGGGAACATAGCCGATGTATCTTCCTTCATATAGTATACCCCCACCGAATTGAGGGAATTAAAGATACAACTATTTGACTTGGAATCTAAAGGATTCATTCACCCAAGCATCTATCCTTGGGCCGCCTTTTTTGTTTTCAAAGAAGTATGATAGATCTATTCAGTTGTGAATTGATTATCAGAAGATAAATAAGGTAAAAATCAAGAACAAATACCCATTTCCATAAATATATGATCTTTTTGATTAGTTCAAGGGGGAAAGGTAGTTCTCTAAGAACGAACCAAACTTTAGGTTTTATTAGGTCTTAGTCAAGGATGTAGATGTTCCCAAGATAACCTTCCAAAGAAGGTATGACCACTTTGAGTATTTGGTCATGCCATTTAGGTTGAATAATTCTCCAACAGTCTTCATGGAACTTATAAACCGGGTTTTCTATCAATACCTTGACTCCTTTGGTGTTGTGTTTTTGGATGACATCCTAGCCTACTTAGGGACTGAGGAAGAGAATGGAAAACACTTAAGAATCATGTTAATAACTCTTTGATATCACTGTCACTATGCTAATCTCTCCAAGTGTAAATTTTGGGTTAGGTAGGTAACATTTTTGGGCCATGTGGTCTCATAACATGAGGATTTTTTGGACCCTGATAAGGTCGGAACAATGATTTCGTGAGAAAAATTGAGGAATATATTCAAAATTAGGAGATTTTTCGGCATGGTAGGGTATTAAAAGTGGTTTGTTTGGTATTTATATCATCTTACTTCACCCGTGACTGCACTCACCTAGAACGGGGTAAAGTTTTAGTGGATACTTGGATTTTAAGAATACTTTTAGGATATTAAGAAGTTTTTGACCTATACCCCTGTTTTGATCTTACCAGAACCTGGGAAGGGATACATGGTTTTTTGTGACACTTTAGGTATGGGTCTTGGGTGTGTGTTGATGTAGGATGACCATGTGGTGGCATATAGATATCTCCAACTATGAACACACAAAAGGAATTATCTAACCCATGACTTGGAATTAGTGGCAGTGATACATGGTTTAAGATGTGTGATCACTACTTCTTTGGGGATAAATTTTTGGTTTACTCAAATCATAATATTTTAGCCTATATTTTATCTTATAAGGATATAAATATGAGGTTGCATCGATGGGTGGAGTATCTCTAGGGGTTCGATTTTTATATCGTCTATACCCCTGGAAAAGGTAATGTGGTATCAGATTCCTTAGATTGGAATATTTTAGTGCAAGCCGTAAAATATTCCAGCAATGAATGGGATTTAATGGATATGTTTTCCTAGATGCATCTAGAAACCAAGGATCATAGAGGAGGAATATTCTTGGTTTTTGTTCAGCTGATTCCTTCCCTTCTAGAGCTTATTCTAGAGGAAAAACCAAGTGATTAGTTGTTCTAGTGTTCTATATGGTTTCAAAATGACGGGGAGGTGGCCATATAATGGTCATTGTCTCATGAGGGATTTCTATGTTTTAAGGGTTTCTTCATGGTGAAGTTGTCTTTAAGGAAGGTGGTGATTCATGATATCTATATGTCTCAATGGGATGTTCATCCTAGTACTAACAAGATGTTTTATGATGTGTGTCGCCAGTTTTAGTGGCCAGGTATGAGGTGGTATATAGATGATTTAGTATCTAGGTTTTATACTTTTTAGAAGGTTAAATATGATCATTATAGGTACTCTAGTTTTCTTTAGAAACCACCCATTCCTATATGGAAGTGGGAAAAGGTCTCCATGTAATTCATCATTAGCTTACCTCATACACCCTAGGAGAGGAATTCCATATGGGTGGTTATTGAATGTATGGCCAAATCAGCTCATTTCATTCTAATCAAGGATTCGAAAAATGTGAATGAGTTGGGTCTGAAATATATGTAGGAGATATTGAGGCTTAATGGTGTTCTATTAGATATCATTTTAGATAGGGACCCTATACTTACCTCTTGTTTCTGGGTAGGTCTTCATAAGGCAATGGGGTCACAGGTCAGACTCAGTACGACATACCATCCTCAAATGGATAGTTAGACAGTGGGAAAACTAGATCTTGTAAGAAATTATCTATAAATGTGTGTTATATTTTAGAGGCTTGTCTGATAACCAATTGGGATTGGTCATGTTTTCATATAATAATAGTTACCAATCATTTATTAAAATGGACCCCTTTGAGGAGCTATATGGTTGACCATGTCAGGAACCTTTGTGCTGGACATAATTGGGTGAGACATATTTTATAGGGATGATATTGGTGTAAGAGACACCAGATAAGGTTTATTTGATTAGGAAGTGGTTGTTGATGGTTCATAGACTCCATAAATATTATGCCGATTAGTGGCGCCAAGCCTTGGAATTTTCAGTGGGTGATTGAGTGTTCCTTAAAGTGGTCCCTTTCTTGGGTCACCATCATCTTGGTAAGTAGGGGAAATTGAATCTGAGGCATGTCAGAACTTTTGATATTACTAATAGAATTGGTAAGGTGGCATATCTATTATCTTTTCTATCCCATTTGACATAAATTCACGTTGTGTTCCATGTCTCATAGTTTAAGAAGTATAATATGGACCCATATCACATACCGAACATTGAATAATTGGAGCTAGAATCCAATTTGTCTATGTTTGAGTGACCAGTACTAATTATGGATTCCCAAGAGAAAGCTCTTTAGGGGAATTCCATACTGTTGGTTCAAATTATTTGGCAGCACGAGAATGATGAGAATGAGACATGGGGGAAAAAGTCTTGGGTGGAGGAATAATACCCATAATCATTATCTGATCAGACTTTAGTTTGACTTCCCATGGTAAGAAAGTTTTCATGGTGGGGAGAATTTTCACATCAATGGTTTCATTTTAAGGAATTTTTTCTTTTATTTTTGGTCTTATCTTTAGACTTTGTATTTCTTAGGTGTTTTTTGAAAGAAAATGGATATTTTTGGACTGGAAGAAGGTGGTGCATGGATGGTGCATGGTTAGTAGAAACCATATGCCAAAACAGTGGAAATAATGCACCATGGATAGTGGCACTATCCTGACTTCACAACCCAGCACATGAGCATGTGGGCTAACCGTGCACCTTGGAAAATGGATCTATTTGAGGTACACGACTAGGAACATGGGTGTGTACCACCTCCAGGAAAATTTTGTAGCCTCTTTTCCCTTTAAATAGAGGTACCTCATAGTTGGTGTATGGTTTAACAAACTATTATTCCAAATTGTGTGGAATACCATATCTTTAAATAGTTTTAAATTACCCTTTTACCCATCCCATATTTTAACTTCAAATCCCTCTAAACTCTCCCCATTCAACCTCCCATCCCCAGGCATGACTCTACCTTCCCCTCCTCTCCATTGGGATTCAATACTTGGGGAAGATTTGGTCTTGTATCTTCAAGGAACCTTCAAGTAAGTCCCCCACTTCTCTTTTATTCCTTTTTCTCAGTCACTTATTCTTCCTTTCTTAGATTATCTTTTTCCAGTGGATAGATTGACCTAACATGGGTTCAATATTGTTTCCTTAGATAAAATCTTGGTGGTTATTGTAGAGACCCAAAGCTTGACATACATGGACAATACATTACTTTTTCGGAATACTTAATACATAACAAAAATCAAAACTCAAGGACCGTAATAGTTTAGTGTCTTTGGAAACTCAGAACGTAATCTTCTAATCTTGGTGAAAGATCTTCAACATCTCCCATAAAGATCTTCCCCTTTTTTTTTTCTTACCTAAAACCTTTCTTTATATCCTGGGGAAAAGAAAACATAAAAAGGGTGATCTCAAATGCTCAGTAAGGGTAAGCATGGATAAAATAAAACATACCATATACATTTGAACTTAAAAACATGAACATAATGTTTAAAAACAAAAAGCTTGAGCAATGACATAAAACATGGAAGTACGTAAGGAATAGATCATAAAGAAACATTAAGAATGATAAAATAGCATGGGAATAAAACATGTAATTGTGGAAACCATTAAGCACATGATATGATTTCCATATTAGCCAAGGCATTGCCGCCAAGACCATCTTAGTGGAAAAAGTCCCTTTCTGAATCGAGTTCACTCCTCGTTCCAGTCCTGTATTACCGAACCGGTTTAACTTTCCCTTCCAGCCATGTCTATCTCATGAGATATAAATCTTTACCCAATTCATTGGAGGGAGATATAGGTCCCACCCATCTCATAATGAAATCATTCTTACTTGTGCCACAAAATAAGCATACATAATTCATAAAAACCCAACAAATAAAATGGGTTTCATAAACATAATCCCATCATCACATAATACATGTAAAAGAAATGTATATCGTTTCATAATTAGGAAATTTAAACCATGTAATTCATAGAAACATTATACTTGAAACATACACTTATGAAATAATGTCATCTTATATGGAAAATGGTTTTGATAAAACACTTGAAATGAATTCTTGAAGAAAATATCCTTTCTTCTTCAAAATCAATTTATTTTCACAAAACGTCATCTAATTTTAAAAGAAAGAGATTTTTTTGAAAATAGTAATGAAATATTTTTTAGGAAGCTTCATGAAAATAAGGCTTTATAAAACCGTAAAAATCCGTTCGTGCTGTATAAGTTAAAAAAACATTCTTCTCGTACTTTTGCCAGAAAAGTCAAAAAGTACCTTGTAACAAAAGAAAGATTCCTTACATACCATGTAGTAAAAATAAATAATGGGTAAAAAGGACTTTAAAAATTAATGAAAATACTTTTATAAAACATGGACATGGATGATAGAAATAACCCTAGTAAATACTTACGAATAAGCAATCTCGAATAAAATTGAGATTTGCAAAATTATCCCTTACCTTAGGTCCGATATGCTTCGTATGTATCCGAACCTCCTGTATAATGATTTAAATAATGTCATTGACTTATTACAGAATCATATTCATTGTTATGATATCATATATGGTTCACTTATGACTTTATATTACCCGTTCTTTTGTAAATTCCATGTTAAAGAGCGTTTTGGATAAAATCGTTTCATTTGTCGTCCGTGTTTTGACTTTTAATTATTCATATGATTACTTAGATCATGATTACTTAATTACAGAATATAAAACATGATTTATATATAATATATATTCATAATATACATATATATAATAGATCGATAAATGGAAAGAAATACACCGTTCATGGAGACGGTAGACCGTACATACGCATGAACGTTGTTTTTGTTTCCTCATTGAATTGAATGGAATTAATTGGATGACATACATATATATATACATAAATACAGTATCATTATTATGTCATATATTTCATGATTAATTATTATATATACTTTATAATCATTTATGAATGGTTAATCATTGAGAATGAATCTCATCACGTCGTGGAGACGGTATTCCGTACGTACGCACGAGCGATGATATCGTTCCCATGATCGTGGAATTTTATTGGAGTGTATGTATACTATTACAGAATCAATATCACTTTAAAATAATCATATATTGTTAATATTTACACCATTATACCCATCCAAGTAAGGTGGTGGTGGAAAATAGATTACACCACGACGTGGAGACGGTATTCCGTACGTACGCATGCACGGTGATTTCGTTTTCCGTAGGATGGATAGATGGTGAAATAGGGTTGTTTCATACTTATAATAACATATCAGTATATGAGTGATACTTATGTTATTACTTCATAATGAAACAACCTAAGAAGAAGAAGTGGAAGAATAAATAAATGTGAAAGAATCGGTAACGGACATTACCTCTTCTTTGAAGCGCCTCTTTGAGACCTCTTCTTAGGGCACTAAAATTGTTCTTTGAAGAAGACCAGGACATCTAGGATGTTTCTAGAGAAGTGGAGAAGAGAATTTGGTAGGGTTTGGCCGAGCTAGAAGGCTCAAAGTGGTGTGAGGAAGAGAGGGAGGAGGTGCCCTTTTATAAGGGAGGAGAGGGGCACCTTTGGAAAAACTAAAAATATTATTTTATTATAAAGCCAAATTCGGTTTTAAATAGCTTCAAAATGATTTATTTCGAAGATAAGGTGGGGATGGGTCGAAATCCTCTCATCCAATAGAATTTAGACAAGTTTAAGTTCCTATTTTAACCTTATCATTTATATTTAACTTTAAGTTAGATAATTTTACTTTTACCGTGTCTTTTTGTGATCTTACACTATAAGGTTAATAAACTTACTATAAGAAGCCAAACAAACCCCAAGTTGTTTATTATTAATATATATAACCTTATCTAATTCATTTGGCCTAACCTTATATTTTTAGGAATATAATAACAATTAATAATATAATATTTGTTTTAAAAATTATTTTATGTCAATTTTGACACTATTTGGTAATTGATTTTTGTGAAAATCATAACAGAATGATTAGTTCGAACAGAGTTAATTAAATCAACACTAACATGTCATATTAACATATAAAATTATTTTAATTCATAAAAAGTCTCATATTACATTTATTTGGGTATTTATAACATCAATTATGTCAATATTTCATTAATAAGATAATTACTGCATCATCATTGTGTCATAAATAAATTAAATTATTTAAAGTCTAAAAATTACAAATAAAATATAATTATGTATGAAATCTTTTTAGATTTATAATTAATATTTATAGTAGAATTTATCTTATGTATAACCCTATATTAAAAATTATTTATTTATTAAACTTTGATTTTAACTATTTTAACCCTTCTTTAAATAAATTAATAATAAATGTCCTAATCAAATTCATGTGGGCCTAAGTGGTCATATTTTATTCCTAAGGTTGTTTTTGGTCGAATTACACTTATCCAATAGAATTAGGACATGTTTTAGGGTAATAATAATAACACTTTTACCCTTAATTACCCTATTTACTTTTAACCGTGGTAAAAAAAAGTAAAAAGTTACTATTCACCAAAAATTATTTTCATCTCATTGAACCAAATTTTACTTACTAACATCAACCGTGTCTCTCAGATTTTTGAAATTCTACTCACAGAAGCGGTAAAATTAAGTTTTATGAAAGAATTCAGTTTTTTAACTACCACTTAGTGGTTTCACTATTCATCAAAAAATGAAAGTTTCCAGAAAAATACCAAAAATTAGGCCTAAGATATATTTGATATTATGAATTAAAAAATGATGTTTATTTTACCAAATTCAAAACATATCAGTTACATTAACTAATTTAAAAATTAATTCCCGTCGTCAAAACAAATAGCGTGTTTTTAAGAGATAATAACTATCAAAAGATTGACACTTGTTTATGTCTGGTTTAAATGTGAAATTACATACAATGAACAACATTGTATTAAATTTTCAAAATATATTCTAAATATACTTTAAAACCACTCAAGTTAAAAATTTATCACTATTAATTATTTCGATTAAAAAATTTGTTTTTAATTAAAATTTAGTTATTTTCACTATTCATCAGAATATGAAAGTTATCAGAAAAGTATGAAAATTTCACCCTAAGCTAATTTCGATATTACGAATCCAAAAATGAAGTCCATTTTGAAAAATAAAATTTACAAAATTTCAAAAATTAGTTATTACTATTCATAACAGCTAGTTTTAATAATAGCATATCGTTGTTTAGTGAAACTCGGTATTGCGTACTACACACGCTATCGAGGAAGGTCGCGATTGCGTGTAATGCAAGGCAAGTTAAGGATGCGTGTTTTGAAAGATCCTTTTGGTGTAGCGTACAACACAAGACATTAATGAAATTAAAACAAATATTTTTTATAAAATATCGGGGTGTTACATTCTACCCCCCTTAAAATGAATTTCGCCCTCGAAATTCATCGGGGTTATAAATGGTTTACTACTCGAAAGTTTATTTAATAGAAACCCACATCGTAAAAAGGAATACCAAAACTTGGATTTAAAAACTAAAGTATGAAATGTAATGGTTACCCAAATTAACTCATCACTGGGTTTCCACATAGAAGAACATAGGTGAAAATATGGATATGGAAGAAAAATCTAACCATCAAGTTCTAATGGAGAGTGGTAGAGAACATGGCTATAAAAAAGCCATCAACCACAAATCCATAAATTTTTGATGATCTAAGGTACCATTTGATTCATTGGATATAAGAGCACTAGGACAACATTTTTGGTTTTTAATATCATTTCCCTAAAGTTGAAAATTTTGAATTAGAAGAAATACTTGCTTGATTTTGGTACAATCTCACTTTTGTTCGTGAATTGAACAATTTCCACTTCATCCCTTAAAGAAATGAAGTTGAATTTGTTATTCGTTATGTGTTAGCAGATCATGTGATAGAATGATGGGTTATTCCATCTCTTTCAAACAAAAGGTTAGGAAAAGTTATAAGTCCATCTTATTGTTAGATTAATCGTATATGGTTCCAAAAATGAACTTATACTTCATATATCATACCGCTTAATAAAATAAAACTAGTTTCTACTAACCAGGGACTTCCTGTAGGCCAGTGGTAGGCGATAAAGGCCAGTCGCACTTCAGTTGTGGGTTCGATTCCCACAACCTTGTCCGACGCGATGGGCTGTCGCCAGTCCTGCAGGTTGTCCTTTTTCTAAAACTACATTACTATAACATCCCATCAATAATATCGAAAAAAAGTTATATCCTTAAACAATACTAACTTATGTCCAACATAATCCATTCTAATATTTAGGCTTATCCAAAATACTTCTTTCCAAACTCATTGTATAAAGAGAACGATTACTATAAAGGTCATATAAAAAGCACATGAATACCATCATTTATCCCTCATATATCTTGTTGGTCACATTCCAGTCATGTGAATACCATAATCATGTAATCTCTTGAAAAATGAATACCCATTAAACCTTAGTGAAAACATGAATGCTGTCAAAAGTTAACTCTTTCCATATACCAAAATCCAAAAATTCTATATACTCAAACCATGACATGACCTTCTCCTTATATTAGTCATGAGCTCATGAATACTATCAAACATTTAATTTTCTCCTTATCCCTTCATTATGCGCATATCATCTACTTTCCAAAAATATCTGAATAACCTTTCATGGTCACTGGTACCATTCATCTTATACTTTCAAAACATAAGGACAGACAACAGTGTAACAATACTTAGATGTCTCTTTATTCCATAGTACCATGAGATTACTTATACAACATTACACTTGATAAACATGTAATCATTCCACTACCTTCTTAAACCATTGACCGAGCTTCAACAATTCTTTCATCTCACATATCATTTGTAGTCTCTTCATCATTATCAACATAAATATTACCCATATGACCATACTGATTCTCTTCACGAGACTTTCCTTTAGGGCATTGGTTTGCATAATGCCCATACATTCCACATTTAAAACATTTAACCATTGTTGATGTCGTAGCAATACCATTATCCTCATCCATGGTATTAACTGAACCTTTTCCTTTGCACTTACTGGATTTATGTCCTTCTTTTCCACACCCAAAGCATCTTCCAGTTCCTTTGAAACATTCTCCTTGATTCCTCTTCCCACATGATTTACATAGGGGAAATTGAACTTTCTTTCCTCTATGATCATCATGAAACTCCATCTTTCTCTTATTAGCCGAGTCAGGAAACTTACCAAATTTGAGTTTATTGATCATATTATGAGATTGCTGATTCGGCATAATAATGATGTTTGGACTTCCAAATACCATTTCATTTGGTTTCTCATGAATAATATCATTCCATTGTCCATCATATCCTCCATTATCTTGAATCATCTTGTTTCCAGCCATTTTCTAAAACCCAAAAAGAATAGTGTGAGAGGAAAAAATCATGCTAGGGAAAACAACATAGTAAAGGGGAGCACCCTCAATATCTAACATCTTAGGTTTAATTCTAATATCGTTACCATAATTCTAGGACTATAACCTATACGTATACTAATCCTTAGGGACATCCCTAGACATACCTTAGAAATATCTCTAGGGATTTCACTAAAGTTTTCGCATCCTAGTTTACAAAGGTTGACTAAACCTTTACTTTGATACCAAATGTAGAGACCCAAAGCTTGACTTACATGGACAATACATTACTTTTGCAAAATACTTAATACATAACAAAAATCAAAACTCAAGGACCGTAATAGTTTAGTGTCTTTGGAAACTTGGAACGTAATCTTCTAATCTTGGTGAAAGATCTTCAACATCTCCCATAAAGATCTTACCCTTTTTTTTTCTTACCTAAAAACTTTCTTTATATTCTGGGGAAAAGAAAACATAAAAAGGGTGAGCTCAAATGCTCAGTAAGGGTAATAATGGATAAAATAAAACATACCATATACATTTGAACTTAAAAACATGAACATAATGTTTAAACACCAAAAGCTTGAGCAATGACATAAAACATGGAAGTACGTAAGGAATAGATCATAAAGAAACATTAAGAATGATAAAATAGCATGGGAATAAAACATGTAATTTTTTCAACCATTAAGCACATGATATAATTTCCATATTAGCCAAGGCATTGCTGCCAAGACCATCTTAGTGGACAAAGTCCCTTTCTGAATCGAGTTCACTCCTCGTTCCAGTCCTGTATTACCGAACCGGTTTAACTTGCCGTTCCAGCCATGTCTATCTAATGAGATATAAATCTTTACCCAATTCATTGGAGGGAGATATATGTCCCACCCATCTCATAATGAAATCATTCTTACTTGTGCCACAAAATAGGCATACATCATTCATAATAACCCAACGAATAAAATGGGTTTCATAAACATAATCCCATCATCACATAATCCATGTAAAAGAAATGGATATCATTTCATAATTATAAAAGTGAAACCATGTAATTCATAGAGACATTATACTTGAAACATACACATATGAAATAATGTCATCTTATATGGAAAATGGTTTTGATAAAACACTTGAAATGAATTCTTGAGGAAAATATCATTTCTTCTTCAAAATCAATTTATTTTCAAAAAACGTCATCTAATTTTAAAAGAAATAGATTTTGTTGAAAATAGTCATGAAATATTTTGTAGGAAGCTTCATGAAAATAAGGCTTTATAAAACCGTAAAAATCCGTTCGTGCCGTATAAGTTAAAAAAAACATTCTTCTCATACTTTTGCCGGAAAAGTCAAAAAGTACCTCGTAAAAAAAGAAAGATTCATTACATACCATGTAGTAAAAGTCAAGAATGGTTAAAAAGGACTTTAAAAATTAATGAAAATACTTTTATAAAACATGGACATGGATGATAGAAATAACCCCAGTAAATACTTACGAATAAGAAATCTCGGATAAAAATGAGATTTGCAAAATTATCCATTACCTTAGGTCCGATATGCTTCATACGTATCCGAACCTCCTGTATAATTATTTAAATAATGTCATTGACTTATTACAGAATCATATTCATTGTTATGATATCATATATGGTTCACTTATGACTTTATATTACCCGTTCTTTTGTAAATTCCATGTTAAAGAGCGTTTTGGGTAAAATCGTTTCATTTGTCGTCCCTTGTTTTGACTTGTAATTATTCATATGATTACTTAGATCATGATTACTTAATTCCAGAATATAAAACATGATTTATATATAATATATATTCAGAATATACATATATATAATAGATCGAAAAATGGAAAGAAATACACCGTTCATGGAGACGGTAGGCCGTACGTACGCATGAACGTTATTTTCGTTTCCTCATTGAATTGAATGGAATTAATTGGATGACATACATATATATATATATATATACATAAATCCAGTATCATTATTTTGTCATATATTTCATGATTACTTATTATATATACTTTATAATCATTTATTAATGGTTAATCATTGAGAATGAATCTCATCGCGTCGTGGAGACGGTATTCCGTACGTACGCACGAGCGATGATATCGTTCCCATGATCGTGGAATTTTATTTGAGTGTATGTATACTATTAAAGAATCAATATCAATTTACAATAATCATATATTGTTATTATTTACACCATTATACCCATCCAAGTAAGGTGGTGGTGGAAAATAGATTACACCACGACGTGGAGACGTTATTCCGTACGTACACACACGCGATGATTTCATTTTCCGTAGGATGGATAGATGGTGAAATAGGGTTGTTTGATACTTATAATAACATATCATTATATGATTGATACTGATTTTATTACTTCATAATGAAACAACCTAAGAAGAATAACTGGAAGAAGAAATAAAGGTGAAAGAATCGGTAACGGACATTACCTCTTCTTTGAAGCGCCTCTTTGAGACCTCCTCTTAGGGCACTAAAATTGGTCTTTGAAGAAGACCAGGACCTCTATGATGTTTCTAGGGAAGTGGAGAAGAGAATTTGGTAGGGGTTTTCCGAGCTTGAAGGCTCAAAGTGGTGTGAGGAAGAGAGGGAGGAGGTGCCTTTTTATAAGGGAGGAGAGGGGCACCTTTGGAAAAACTAAAAATATTATTTTATTATAAATCCAAATTCGGTTTTAAATAGCTCCAAATTGATTTATTTCGAAGATAAGGTGGTACTGGGTCTAAATAATCTCATCCAATAGAATTTAGACAAGTTTAGGTTCCTATTTTAACCTTATCATTTATATTTAACTTTAAGTTAGATAATTTTACTTTTACCGTGTCTTTTTGTGTTCTTACACTATAAGGTTAATAAACTTACTATAAGAAGCCAAACGAATCCCAAGTTGTTTATTATTAATATATATAACCTTATATAAGTCATTTGGCTGGAACTTATATTTTTAGGAATATAATAACAGTTAATAATATAATATTTGTTTTACAAATTATTTTATGTCAATTTTGACACTATTTGGTAATTGATTTTTGTGAAAATCATAACAGAATTATTAGTTCTAACAAAGTTAATTAAATCAACACTAACATGTCATAGTATCATATAAAATTATTTTAATTCATAAAAAGTCTCATATTACCTTTATTTGGGTATTTATAACATCAATTATGTCAATATTTCATTAATAAGATAATTACTGCATCATCATTGTGTCATAAATAAATTAAATTATTTAAAGTCTAAAAATTAAAAATAAAATATTATTATGTATGAAATCTTTTTATCTTTCTAATGAATATTTATAGTCGAATTTATCTTATGTATAACCCTATATTAAAAATTATTTACTTATTAAACTTTTATTTTAACTATTTTAACCCTTCTTTAAATAAATTAATAATAAATGTCCTAATCTAATCCATGTGGGCCTAAGTGGTAATATTTTATTCCTAAGGTTGTTTTTGGTCGAATTACACTTATCTAATAGAATTAGGACATGTGTTAGGGTAATAATAATAACACTTTTACCCTTAATTACCCTATTTACTTTTAACCGTGGTAAAAAAAATAAAAAGTTACTATTCACCAAAAATTATTTTCATCTCATTGAACTACATTTTACTTACTAACATCAACCGTGTCTCTCATATTTTTGAAATTCCACTCACAGAAGCGGTAAAATTAAGTTTTATGAAAAAATTCAGTTTTTTAACTACACTTAGTGGTTTCACTATTCATCAAAAAATGAAAGTTTCCAGAAAAATACCAAACATTAGGCCTAAGATATATTTGATATTATGAACTCAAAAATGATGTTTATTTTACCAAATTCAAAACATATCAGTTACATTAACTAATTTAAAAATTAATTCCCGTCGTCAAAACAAATAGCGTGTTTTTAAGAGATAATAACTATCAAAAGATTGACACTTGTTTATGTCTGGTTTAAATGTGAAATTACATCCAATGAACAACATTGTATTAAATTGTAAAAATATATTCTAAATATACTTTAAAACCAATCAAGTTAATAATTTATCACTATTAATTATTTCGATTAAAAAAGTTGTTTTTAATTAAAATTTAGTTATTTTCACTATTCATCAGAATATGAAAGTTATCCGAAAAGTACCAAAATTTCACCCTTAGCTAATTTTGATATTCCGAATCCAAAAATGAAGTCCATTTTGAAAAATAAAATTTAAAAAATTTCAAAAAGTGGTTATTACTATTCATAACAGCTAGTTTTAATAATAACATATCGTTGTTTAGTGAAACTCGGTATTGCGTACTACACACGCTATCGAGGAAGGTCGCGATTGCGTGTAATGAAAGGAAAGTCAAGGATGAATGTTGTGCAAGATCATTTTGGTGTAGCATACAACACAATACATTAATGAAATTAAAACGAATATTTTTCATAAAATCTCGGGGTGTTACAATTATGATGTGTTATTTCTTTATTAGGGTCCCTCCTTGGTCTGGTCGTGGTTTTCAACCAGTTTCTGAAAGTTTCCAAGAAAGAGGTAGGTGGTTCCATGATTTAACCTTGTATGATGATTTTGTATTCTTTCTATGGGTTCTAAATGAGTTATATGTATTATGTGGGTGGTGAGGATCATGTTTTCAAATGATTTTGGTGTGATTAAGGTTTAAATGAAAATTTTCCAATAGAAAAGTGATGTTTTTCATGGGTGTTACTAATGTTGGACATGTTTATGTGTATGAGGTGGTTCATGTGACATTGAGAATGAAATTGAGCATAAGGGAATCCTAGGTATCTTGGTGGGAAGACTAGGTCTAGTACGTTAGGTGAATTTTCATTGCCATGGCTCGGTATCCCTAATAATATTGACATAAAAACATTAACTAAACATATATGTGATGGAGGTTGGAGGCTCGAGTAGAGTTGTTGCGCCGAGGATATGGTTTTATCACCAAGAGAATGAGGATCCTAAGACCCTACTAACCATAGTTCCTTAGGAATTTTCTACAGTGCTCATGTTTTTCTTACCATTCAACTTATTATCATCTTTGTTTTCATTTTTAATTTTCAAATCATGTTTTATTTTAAATTTAATTTTCCCTTTTTATAAAAACTATATTGTTAATTTGTCATTTAATGTTAATACATGGAATCTATTTTGGTGGTATCCTATTGGGAATTACCTCACACCCTATATACACCCTCAGGTGTATGTAGAATTTTTTATGTTTGTCCCAGGTAAAGGTAAGTCATTCCATGAAAGTGACAGTGGATCCAAATACTAGTAGTTTTTCTTTTGGTAGGTGTTGGTGGTGGTGGCATGAGGGTGCTGACCCTATGGCGGCATGGATGTTTTTTTTAGTTTCCCCATCCCCTTTTTGGTTATTTTGGGTTTTTCTAAAAAGTGTAAAATTTTTAACTCATGTTGTGGTGTTACCTTGTGGTATCTTACTTCTGGTTATGGGATGGGATGTGTTGTATTACTCTCATGGTTTATTTTTGGTTGAATCTCATGGGAGAAATCATTGTCAAATGTGATTTTTGATGACTATGTACTACTTTAGAGCCCGAGGGGATTGAGAATTCCCTTCGGTCCATACCACAAGCTGGGTTGTGTGTCGGGTTTGATGGCATCTTGACTTGGTTTGTGACACCCCTTTTTATAGATGACCTTTTCAACATATAATTTTCCTTAAAATCCTATGAATCATCTCCACATGAGTGTTTCCTATTTATTTAACATATATTTAATAATAATGGTATAAATAAATATTGAATCATATTACCATTACATGTATTCTGAAATATTATACTAAAATTCAAAAATTAATTCCCATGCTTCAATCATGTATAAAACTAGAAAAAAACTTCCAACCATTTCATTAAAAGACAAGTGTATTAAACAATTGATAAAATTATTAAAATAAATTTAAACATACATGAAATATTTAGAATAAAAAAATAAAAAAAATCATATTTAGAATTTCAATTTGAACATGTGAAAATTAATATCAATTTGAAACTTCATTAAATAAACATTTTTATAGACCACATATATTTTATAACTAACTTAGAAACAAAAAAATGACAAAAATACTTAAAAAAATCTTACAGCATTGTAAACTATTAAAACATATGAATACAGAGGTTTGATACTGTTCTAGGGAACTTATTTTATGGAATTCCTATGCTATGTAAAGGTATCATGGAAATTATATACCTTGAATAAGGGTAATTTTATTTTCATAGGCTGTATAAGGGTATGATGTATTCTTTTTAAAGGTAAAATTTCACTTATATATCTCACTTAAGGGTAATCATGAAATGAAAAAGGTTTCATAATGGTATGGTGTAAACTACGTGAAGGTAACCTTAAAATTATACAACTCATATAAGGGTAACCTTGAAATACAATAGGTTGTGTAAGGGTAATTCATAATTTCTATATGCAGTGTAAGGGTATTACATATTTTGAAAATCATGTGTAATGGTAGAAAAACATTAATAAAACTATAAATGATTTTACATGGGTTGTATAAGGGTAAAAAAATTATATATGCTACGTAAGGGTAGAAATTGATTTTCAAAACATGAATATGGGTAAAACATAATTTTTATAAAGGTAAATTTCATTTTCCACATACTTTTTAGACGTATCTAGGATATGTGTAATGGTAAAAAAAAACACGCATAAAGGTAAAAACATTATTGCATAAGGGTAATTGTAATAAAAAACTTATGTAAAGGTAACAATGAATTTCCATGCACTAAGTAAGGGTAATACAAAAACTCACATAAAGTTAATAATAAATTTCTAATACTTGATTAAAGGTATAAAAGAACTCATGTAAGGGTAATAAAAATATTAAAAATTATGCTTAAGGGTAAAGATAAACTTTTTTATGGTACTTGAGGGTAAATAAAATACTTAAAAAAATTATTTTTTTATAATATTTTTAAAAAATAAAAATAAATAATAATAATAAGAAGAAGAATAAATGATGAATAATTAAGGAATAATTAAAGAAAACAACTTTTTAATAAAATTCAATAAACAATACAATTATAATTATCTAAAAAATGAAATTATAAAATATATTGTATTGTAATTATAAAAACATAAAATAATTAAAGTGGAAATGAGTCACTCCAACAATCTCCCCCTTTCTAATAATTACAAAAAAATTATCAATTTCAAAATTTCTCAACCTTTTTGTTAAATTGATCAAAAAGGTTATTTTTTTTGAAGCGTTTCTCCCCCATTTTTAAAAAATAAGAAAAAATATACAAAAAAAATTTCTACTCAAAATAAAATATTTGAATCATAAAAAATAAACTCCCCATAAATTAAATAAAAAAATAAAAATAAATAACTCCCCCTAAATTAATGCTTCTCTAAAAGAATCTAAAATGAGCCATGAAAACATATAATATGATATTTAATGAATTGTAAAAAAAATAAAATTAATTTAAAAACTATGAAAGCATCATATTTAAAAGTTATAACTCCTATTAAATAGAATAAAGATAAATCATGAGAAAAAACATGTTTTAGAATAAAATAAATCAAGATTCTATTGTTAAATTACTAAAAAAATTTATCACATTTCTTCTCTTATTTTAAAAATAAAATGTTAAAGAAGTAGGTGCTTAACTAGTTTAATAATAAAAACTTTCCAATACTAATATGTAAAATCAAGTTGTTATAATATAATAAAAAAACACAATTTCTTTCCAAAAACTTAAATCAGTTATAGAAAAATATTTTAAATACATTAATCAAAAATAAAATATTCATATACGAACCATTTGAAAACTATTTTAAAACTCAAATACCAATATATTACTTAGTTTAACAAACAAGGGTTAACTCTACCTAAATTCATGATTTTAAAATAAATATATATAAAAATATCTTTATATGAAATGTTAACAAATAATCAACATATATTAAACTAAAATTTTAAACTAAATAAGCTACAAAATGATTACTTGCCAAAAAAACCTAAAAGTTAAGGTGCATGACTAGTGACCATAAATTAAAATAGCATGATAAAGGATATTAGATTTTATGCATGCCAACATACCATTTTATAAGATAATATAGAATATTCATGATGTATATAGAGTAAAAAAACCATATTGATGCATGTAAACATACCATATTTTATAAAAAAATAAAAAATTCATGTTGGTTATAAGAAAAATACTTACTTAGTCATGTAGCCTAGATTGGGACCTACTTTGTTTGAATACAATCCTTTTGGTATCCATGATGTACAAGTTTTAGTACTCTCAACATTGAAAGAAAAATTTGAGAGAAATTCCTTTTTGTGTCATAATGAATGAACATGATTTAAATAGAAATCCGAAGCATAATGTCCAAATATTCCACACTTTAAACAAGTAACATTAGAATCCTTTCCATTATTACTCTTATAAAACATATTATTATACATATTAGGAATGTTATAATTATAATTGAAGCTAGTTTTGTTCTTATTTGGTCTACCCATGGACATCATATTATAAATATTTTCTCATCCTTTATCAAATATAAAAAAAGTTCCTTTTTAAATCAACTATTTACTTTCTAAATTTGTCAGTATATTTTTGAGGATTTTAAAAATATGTTTGGATTTTATCATTTGAGAATGAAGCTAAATTCCTTAGTTTATTATTTTCCTCCCTTAGCTTCTTACATTCTTTATCAAATTTATAAATTTCATGTAAAACCAATTTGAATATCCTTTCTTGGTATTCATCATTCTAAGACATAAAATAATTATTTCTTTCATTCTAATTTCTTAACTTCTCATTTTACTTTATATACTTTACAGAATTTTAAAATCAAAACATGAAGAATAATTTTTATAATTCTTGTTATATTTAACGAACCTTTTATTTTTCTTTTTCAACTTAACTTATTTCTCGTCAAGTTTTTCAAATAACTCTATAGAATTTAAAGAACCCTCTTATAATATTTTATTCCATAATTTTAATTCCTTATAAACAATACTTTGAGAGTTTATTTAATCATTATAACTTGAATATAATTTATAATTTTTTTCATAATCAAAATTTTTAGTAACACAAGGAGGCTTTGATAAAGGTGTAAAAAATGATTCTGGTACCTCAAATTCTGTATCCATAAAGAAAGATTACCTGATTGCTTTTAAATTTCCAATTCCTCAAAACATGAATATGACTCCTTAGTACAACTCTAAATAGAATGATAAGCTTTCTTCAGTTACTTATTGTATTTCTATTCTTTTACATCATTATTTAATTTTGAACAATTATATTTTATGTGTATTTTATTAATACATTCATAGAATGTTAGTTGTGAATATTTTTTATATTTACTTGAATTAATTTTCCTTTTGAAGCACCAAATATACTTATTTAACCTTCAATCCTTTAAAATTTGTTCCTTCTTCACCAGATCTTTCAAAAATTTAGAATTTTTATTAAACTCAATTCATTTTTCACTACTATAGGATCCAAAACTCTCATTATAAGCGTTAGAAGAAATATACTTAGAATATTTAAATTATACACACTTATATTTATCAACAACTTCACTATCATTTATCTTACACTCCAACGCATATTGAAAAAGATTTTTAATTAGTTCATCCATATTATATTGATTGATATAATTTATTTCTTAGATTTCAAACTTCTTTGAGTGAAATTTATTTAGTAATGATAGAAGAATTCTCTCAATAAGTACTTTATTCTTCATAGTATCCTTGAGAGAAACCAGGCCATTCATAATCTTGGTGAATCAATTTTATAACTCACTAATTTTCTCATGATCATACATTCTAAATTCCTTAAATTATATATTATTTATTGCTAATTTTATTCTATAAAACTTATCAATACCATGATGAGTGTCTTTTAATATCCTCCAAATGTCATAAACATTTTTTCATGACTTTATGATTTAATACATACTTGGAATAATCATTTCCAGTCAATGTATACAAATTTAATTTAGGAAATTTATATGGTTTGATTATGACAATCCAATATTCTATAACAATATTATTTAAAATTACCTGAATACGATCCTTCTAATATGTATAATCACTTCCATTGAAGTGATGTGGTTTTAGAGGATATATGACTTCATTTTGATAATTTTCCATTGAAAAAAATGATCTTCCCTTAGAATATTAGGTCAAGGATAATGTTTGAACAATAATGATAAAATAAGAACTTAACATATCCAGATGAAAAAAATGTATCAAAGTAATAAATATAACATAAACTATCCTTTAAGGAACATCCTATGATACAATTTTTAGCCAAAGTTATTGATGGAATGATGGACTAGAGAGGGGTGAATACCCATTTTAAAATTTTACACTTAATTAAAAAATTATATGAGTATTATTTACCCAAAAAAATATGAATGTGAGTGTAATGTTTAAACATATAAGCAATGGAATAAAAACAAATAATAACACCAATATTTTTATAGTAGTTCGGTTCATTGTAAACCTATGTTTACTCTTCACCCCCTATAACTCAATGAGAGGACTGGTACTTACTAAAAAAATAAGAAGTTTTTTATAGGAGGAGAATAACCTAGTCTATTACAGGAAATACCATACCTTTCCTACCTTTTTTAGGAACATGAAGAACCCAATTTATTCTAAGGATAAGACAAACCTATCAATGCCTTTTACAAAGGGGTAATAATATCCTATGTGATCATACTTTTTAGTTAGGAAATCATAGCCAAAACACTAAATTTTTAATAGAGATATAACTATGTGTGAACTATGAATTAAAAACACTTATATAGAAAAACAAAACTAACTAAACAACCAGAATATGTTGATGAAGAAAGATAGTTTGGATCAGTAATCCTTAGACCTTCAATAATTGATACAGAACAAAGAAATACTAGGCAACCAATAATACCTAAGCAAGTTAGTAGAGTGAAATTGTATAATGTTGTGTCTATATTTTTCTTTGTTTCACTAGTTTTCCTTAACCCCATTTTATAGAAGAGATTTTCAACAGAAAGTTTTCATTAAAATTATATAAACCATATCCATGAGGGTGTTTCCAATTTCATCAAAATATATTTAAAAATAATTATTAGAAATAAATATGGAAGCTTATTACTGTTACTTTTATTTTGAAATATCATGATAAAATTAAACAATTAAGTCCTATTCTTTGTTCCCATATGAAACTAAAAAAACATCCAATAGTTTTATTTGAAGACAAGAATATTAAAAAAAGATAAAATGATTAAAATAAATTGAAACAAACTTGCATTATTTAGAATAAAAAAAGATAAATAGAACCTATTTATAATTTCAATTTTAACATGTGAAAATAAATATAAATTTTAAACTTCATTAAATAAAATTTTAATATACCACATATAGTTTATAACTAATACACTAGTAAAGAAAATGATAAAAATACATAAAAAAATATTGCATCATTGTAACATATTAAAACTTATGAAAATAAAGTTCTTCTAATATCCAAGGGAACTGATTTTGTGGAAGTACCATTCTACATAAAGGTATCAAGGAAGTTCTATACCTTGCATAAGGGTAAAAAAAAATTCATAGGCTATGTAAGGGTAATATTTATACTATATAAAGGTTAACTTGAACCTATATAGATCACATATGGTTAACCTTGAAATGAAAAAGGTTGTGTAAGGGTAAGATATATTCTACATAAAGGTAACATTGAACTTATATAGATCATATAAGGGTAACCATGAAATGAAAAATGTTCCATAAGGGTAAATCATAATGTCTATACGTAGTGTAATGGTAGTATATATTTTATAAATCATTCATAAAAGTAAATACAAACATGCATAAAGGTATAAATGATTTTACCTGGGCTACGTAAGGGTAATCAAAGTTTATATACACTATATAAGTGTAAAATGAATTTCATGTAAGGGTAGAAATATATTTTTAAAAGATGCGTAAGGGTATAATAGAAGCTGCGTAAAGGTAAATTACATTTTCTATATTCCATGTAAAGGTAGATAGGATATGCATAAAGGTAAACAGAAACATGTATAAAGGTAAAGAAAATATTTTGTAAGGGTAAGTGTAATACAAAAACTTATATAGAGGTAACATCCAATTTCTATGCATTGTATAAGAGTAATAAAAAATATACATAAAGGTAACAATAAACTTATAATAAAATGCGTATGGGTACAAAATAACTCATGTAAGAGTAATACAATGATTACAAGACATGTGTAATGGTAAAAATAAACTTCTTCATGCTATATAAGGGTGAATAAAATACTTAAAAATTATTTTTTCACAATATTTTAAAAAAAACAATTTAAAAAAATAATAAGAATAAATGATGAACAATTAAATAACAATTAAATAAAAAATATTTTTATTAAAATTCAATAAACAATAAAATTATAATTATCCAAAAAATAAAGTTCATAAATATATTATATTATAATGATTAAGACATAAAATAATTAAAATGTCAAGGAAAAACTCTAGTAATGCCAAATCTACAATCCATTTCATTTTATGAAATGTATAATAAAAGATATATTATGTTTAAAAGATGAGAGTGTCAACTCATTAACACTTAACTTCCTTCAGTGAGCTAAACTAGTGCCAAATGAATCATACCTTATGATTTATGGCACTATAATTCCACTATGTCATATAATATGACTGGCTAAGGTATCCTATATGATATATCTATACCATATAAGACGTTTTTCCAAAAACCAATAAATATCACATACCCTTAGTTTCTATATGAGAAACCATAAGACATGTTTATATTGTACCCCATGATATATTCTAAAACACATCATATGTGTAAAGGCTTTATGTAATATATCCTCCATTTTTTTCATGAAACTGAAGTTTCTGGATAGAGTGTAAGTAATTATTGGGTAATAACCAAATCAGATTTTTTATAATAATTAATGAATAAACTGATATTTATATGATGAATAACGTCATAACCAATGAAATTAATTGAAATATTAATTAATGCGGATATCATAATGAAGAATATAGGATCATCATATATAATTTATAAAAAATATTTTTTTACAATGGAATACCTTACATTAAATTTATTTCTTCATTGAAGATCCAGTATAGCACTTCTTACCATAATTTCATTCCGGTGAGAGGATTCAAGGGTAGAATCCCTATAAAGGTGATCCACATGTGCTTTGAAAACCTCCAAACATCACCATTGAAATCCCAGGGTGCTATCATGGAAGACTCTAATGATTTCATCATTCATTTTTGATCATCACAAGAATAAATTCGATCCAAAAAGATTCTTTTAATCTCCCTAGACTTGAGAGTGTGTAATAGGAGGATCTATCTCCATTCTTGAGTGCGTTATAAGAGAAGAGATCTCTTGGTCTTAATATAATTATCTCTATATTTTCATAATGAAAAATGACAACTATGTTTAGAAATGACATAATTGGGGTTATATAAATCTAAGGTTCAATAAATAATAATCACACCCATGAAATTATTATTTTCTAAATTCTTGAAGAACTCCATGTATAAAATAATAATAATAAAATTATTATTTTATTTAAATGCGCTAAACTCATAGATAAAATAAATATTATTTTTTGAATGAATAAAATAACATTTATTCAAATAATATTTTATATAACATTTCTCATCAGTTTCTTAACTTAGATCACATCCTCCTTAGTATTTATCAAACCTTTAATAATGAATTTTTATTTAAATAAATAAACACCATTGCATTATTTGTTGATAAATAAATAAATATTATATTAACTAAAATATATAATTAATATTTATTAAATATTCAACATACATATATTCTCTCAAATAACTGGTGACTGAATTTTTGAAATCAACTCAACATAAATAATTATCAAACCATATATGAGATTAATATTTATTCAACATGTTAAATTCAAATATAATTTAACTGGAGTTCATAATACACATAGTTTATAACCCTCTAGGATCCTTTCATAGAGGCATTAAGTTATTATAACTAAATTTTAAGGTTAGCATAAAAAAATATGTCAAGACACCCATAGAGAAAGAAGTTAAATTCTAGAATGAAAATAACCATATATGAATTCACACTATGTAATATAATCCCTTTGTATCGATATATCTAACCAATCAGGTTTCATACTGGTGTTAACAACCTATGTTCTTGATGTCTCTTTTTTTTACATTATCAAAATTAACTTGTTGATATAATTTTATGACCATGGAATTAATCAGGTAGTCCCATTTCCATCAAAGGGCCTGAGATATCAACTTCCATTAAAAAAAAGGAAAAGATACTCTCTTTCACTATTCATTAATATATATAACTCATGATTCACCCAATATACCCTAATTTCCATGAATATATGTAATCATAGTTTTGGTCAGTAGATCAATGAACGTGACTCATAATATTCATTAATAATAATATTAAAGTACAAGGACTATTATAAACTTTTGCAGATTGGAACATTTAATGAAACATATAAATGTGAGTTTCCTATTAGTGGGACAAGTTCTCATAACCTCTTTTCTTAAGATCACCAAGGGAATACACCATGAGGTAGTGTCTCAATGTCTTATAAGTCTCCACCCCTGATTTCTTGTATCATTTGGGTCTCATTAAATGATATCATCTATCCATATAATATATATTTATGAATACTATCATAAAACTAATACATTATAATAGTAATGAAAACAATACAACCTTTCAATTTTAAATTTACCCTTAGGAAATTATCATATAAAATTTCACATAGAATAAAAATCATGTTATGATAAGATATTAATAAATATTCAATATGGTGAATATTTAGGTAATATAGTGTGCATAATAGTTGGTTATAGGTAACTAATTCCAAAAAATCCCACTTACACTAAAACCAACATATAATGTGACACCCCAAGATTTTATAATGTATTTTATTTAAATAATTTTACATTCACTTGTGTTTGAAACATTCAACACTAAGTTTAAACATACCACGATATACTATTATTTAAATATGGCTGTTATAACCTAGCTGTTGGTTTAGAGGGTATGAATAGGAATAACCATATTATAAAATATATATAGAAAGTTTTTCATTAATAAAATTAATAATTAATCATAAATTTTTTATCAACTGGTTGGAATTAGAAATAAAATCTTTTGAAGGTAAAGAGATATTTTTCAAAAAAATGTTTTTATGTGTGTAATGTATTTTTATATTAATATATTAAATTATTCAATATTAATAAATGAATATAATAAAATAACTAGATTATATATATAATTTAATTAATCAACATTCATTTAATTATGGTTATTAGTACAATAATGATAATAAATTCATTTTATACTTCAAAAATACATTTTCTTCAAAAATGATTTTTATTACATTTTGGGTGCATATATTATAATTAAATTTTGAAACTTTTAGAAATTATATAAAAAATTGGAATTATTATTTGAAATAATCAGATAAAATATATATTAGGATTACTTTTTTTGATTTTTATAAAAGGATTTATTTTTGAATGAATAGTAAAAAATGTTGATTTTTGAAAAACTGTCATTTGTTTTTATTAGATAATGATATTTAAAAGTACCATTATATTTTGGATTTAGTTTTCAAGTACCATAATATTCATTTAATTGAACATAATAAAATTAATTCTTTATTAATCATAATTATATTTTATTTTGGTACAAGTACATTTTTATGCTTAAAAATAAAAATTTCTAAAAAATGTTTTTTATTTCATTTTATGTACTTATATATCAAAAGTAAGTTCTAACACATCAAAAAATTTAATCTTGAAAAATTTATTCCATATTTTGAATGACATGTTCCATATTTACAAATTATTTTTGTTAGACCCTCTATGTTGTAGTCATTTTCATAATCACAAATAATGTCAATCTACATATACTACTATTTCATGCCATTTAATATCTCTAAGTAAATCAATTATTTTATACAGAACTATATGATTCAATAAGTCAATAACCTATATATATATGAATGAATATGTTTATAGGTGTGTTCTTACCTGTAATTTTGGATGTCACTTAATCTATTAATGTAATGAGTAAGATAGACACTTCATAAGCTTTTCAGAGTCACTGGCACCGATATTCGACAGACCGATGTTCAACACACTGATGTTCGACACACCAATGTTTAACACACCGATGTTAGACACACCAATATTCAAGACATCTATGTTTGGCGTACCGATGTTCAACACACTGATGTTTGACACACCGATGTTCAACACACCGATGTTCGACACACCGATGTTCGACACACTGATGTTTGACACACCAATGTTCGACACACCAATGTTTGACACACCAATGTTAAACACACTGATGTTCGACACACCGATGTTATACATACTGATATTCGACACACCGAAGATGACACACCGAATATGACACACCGATGGTTACAGACCGATGATGACAGACCGATGGTGACTGATCGATGATGACAGACCGAAGATGACACACCGATGATGATAAACGGAAGATGACACACTGATGATGACAAACCGATGATGACACACTGATGATGACAGAATGAATATGATACATCGATGATGAAAGGATGATGATGACAAAATGATGATGACATACCGATACTTGAGACTCACCGATAGTCATAAATAACTATTTCAAATTTATTAATTCAAATTTATTTCAAACGGTAATATTTAGACAAATTAATGTTTCTGACATTATTTAATGTTGTCTATAGGAATATCCATAGATAGTACGAGGTACATGCATGTGGGGAGATCGTCATGCCTACTGGACCTCAAAGTATAAAAGGATTACAAGCTCAACCTAAAATAAGATACTGGGAACCCATTAGAAAAACAAAAAGGTTGGCCGTGCGAATATGAAAGATATTGCAAATAGAAGAACTCGAAGCTTGAGTACACAAGAAGTTTAATATTACAAGCAGTAATCTGATAAAGCTTGATGAACATCCTCACATAGAAGAGATGAACCTTTTCACACCTGAAAGATAGATTATAGAGACTGCGATACTCTATTTTGGAGCCAACTTCTAGGAGAGGACTCAGATATCATTTTCTCTATATTCATTGAGTCCAAAGCTTTACTGCACAACACACATAGATATCTAAACTCTATTCTTCTTTTATAACTCTGTTGTGTTCTTGTGTTTACTTTTCAAGTAGTGTGTTCATCTTTTTGTTTCATACACACTTTCTCTTAATCATAACTAGAGGATACTAAAATATCCTCACACTCAATCTCTTTCTACTCTTGTATCCCATGCAGAACTGTGGAAAATATCCTATGTGATATGTTTGATAGTTTTTCCATGAATAACTGTGGTAGAGGTCAAGTGTGACCTAGACAGACCTGTGTGATGTTGTGAACCCCGATCTAGGGTGTGGTAGAAAGTTTATTAATATAAACTGCTTAGTGGTAGGTGATCACCAAGTGGAGAGGACTAAGTCTCATCTTGAGACTGAACCACTTGTTTTTATCTATTTTGCAGTTTTTCTTGTGTTTTAAATCTGATATATATGTTTCACATTAAGATAAATTGAACTTTGATAGTTAGATTATCAAGTGTTTATATCTATTTTGAATTATTAGATTATTTTCAAAATTTTGACTAATCATTAGATTGGTAAAAATGAGAACTAATCAATCTTCTGAGAAACTAATTGAACTTTCAGGACTTATATAAATTCATTACAAACTGATTTTGATCATATTTTAATAGGGGGATGTTATTTTAAAGAACCCATTTTTAATAGAAATTTTTATAGATACTCAATTCACCCCCCTCTTGAGTCATATACTCCGACCAATATTTGGTATCAGAGGAGTTTAAAAGTTATTGTCAGTTTTTTAAATCTTGACAAATGTGATTATAGTTGTTTTTCAAAGATCTCAAAATTTATATTATTTATAAATTTTTATCGCTTTGAAATTATGTTACAATCTGTATCATGGATAATAGATTAGAAGGTGATACTACAAATATAACACCTTTCTTTAACGGAACCAATTATCCTCAGTGGAAGCTTAAAATGAAAATACATCTAGAAAGCATAGGATTTGAGATCTAGAATTATATTGAAAGTAAATATACAATTCCTGAAACTGCTAGAAACACTTGGGATGAACCTACCAAGACCTCCTATAACAATAATTGTAAAACAATGAATGTTCTGTACTTTTCACTAGGAGATGAAGAATTTAACCATATCTCTGCTTGTAAAACTGCACATGATATTTGGGACACTCTGTCTGTTTCTCATGAGGGAACATCTAATGTTAAAGAAATGATATTAAATACTTATACTATTAAATATGAAAACTTCAGAATGAAGCATGGTGAGTCTATTTCCGATATATATCTCAAGTTCAATGAAATTGTGAATACCATGATTTATTTAGGAAGAGAAGTAACAACCAAAGAGTAGATTATGCATATTTTTCAATTCTTACCAGAAAGATGGCGTGGAACATCTGTATCAATCAGAGAATTATGCAACATTGATAAGATTCCAGTGAAGGAATTGATTAGAATATTAATGATTTATGAAGAGAAATTGAAAGTGAATCAAGAAGAGGATGAACCCAAATGAAAGTTTGTATCTTTCAATAAAACTTCATCTAAAAGTAAAGACAAGGAGAAATTTCAAGCCGCTATTTAATGCTCAAGTAGTGATAAAGTAGCTTCAGACAATGATGAAGAAATGGCCCACTTTTCTAGAAAATTTAATAAATTTTATAGGAAAAAGAAGTTTTTTAGAAATCCCAATTACAAATGAAAGTATGATAACAAGGGAAATTGGAAAAAGGATTGGAAGAGAAATGATAAGTTAGAAGAGATAATCTGCTATGAATGTAAAAGGAAGGGACATGTCAAGGAAAACTGTACAAAGATGAAATAGAAGAAAAAGAATGAAAATAAGGATAGAAGGTATAAAAATGCAATGAAAGATACCTGGAGCACCTCCAAGGACAGCTCAAGTGAATCTGTCTCTTCTCAAAATGAGAAGGATGATATGGCTAATATGTGTTTTATGAAAAACACAACTGAGGTAGCCTTAGACTCTCCTGTGCATAATTCTTATTATTATGAAAGTAACTCTCAGAATATGAAAAATGATGAATTATTCAAATATTGAAACATGTTAGAAGAAACATGTAATGAGTTTAAAGATAAGTATAAATCTTTGAAGAAACAACATGATCTCACTGTGATTGTTAACTCTGAACTTACAACTGAAAAAGAGAAAAATGATCAACTTCTCAAGGAAAACAATGATTTAAAAATGTCTAATGAGTAATTGAAGAAAGAATTGGAAAAGTTCACTAATGGGAAAAATAGTCTTAATAAAATGCTTGGTAAAAAAATAGATCCTAAGTATACTTCAGGAATAGGATATAAACCTGGTCAAATGAATTTATCTAAATCACATTTTGTAACTAGATCTGGAAAATCTGCTACCTTTTTCAAAAACCAGAATTTTACAGCAAGTTCTAGTTCCAAGAATTCTTTTACTGCAGACCAAACAGAGTTTACTTTTCAAAAACTTTATATTATGTATATAGGAAACCCAAAAGATAGTCATGGGTTCCTAAATATTATATCACTAATGTATATGGACCTAGAAAAATATGGGTACCAAATTCGTTTCTTGGATGAACTGTTTTGTAGGTAAACTGCCTGAAGATATCCTATAAAAAGTTTTGGTACTTGGAAAGTGGTTGTTAAAGAAATATTATAGGGGACTATTAAATATTTAAAAGTCTTATAAATATTGATGGAGGGCATGTCACATTTTCTGACAATGGTAAAGGAAAAATCATCGACTTAGACCAGATTGGTAACCCTAACTCTATTTCAATTTCTAAAGTACTGTATGTTGATGGATTAAAGTATAACCTGCGTAGAATATCTCATTTGTGTGATGATGGATTTAATGTTAAATAAAAAAATGATTCATGCCATGTTTTTGATGCCAAGAATAACTTAGTATTTACTGACTTTAGAAATGATAATGTATATGCTATAAATATAGACACACTAGCCTTACCGAATGTCTCTTATCTAAATTCCTTTCACAAAGAGTCTTGGATCTAGCATAAAAGACTAGGACATTGAAACATACACTCTCATAAAATGTTAACTAGAAAAGGTTTAGTTAAAGACTTACCCAAATTAGAGGTTACAAATAATAAAGTATGTAATCCATGTCAAAAAGGAAAGCAATATAAAATCTATTTCAAACCAAAGAAATAAGTAACTACTTCTCAACCTCTTGAGTTGGTTCAAATGGAATTTTTTGTACCATATAGAGTTTTGAGTCTCAATGGAAAGCACTATGTTTATGTTCTTGTAGATGATTTCTCTAGGTACACCTAGACCTTTTTCCTAGCTCACAAAAGTGAAGCTTGTTCACACTTTACCAAGTATTCTAGGACTTTAGAAAATCTCATTGGACTTAAGATTAAATCTTTAAGAAGTGATCAAGTATGTGAGTTTGAGAATCAAGATTTTGAATCTTTTTGCTCACTAAATGGATATAATCATAATTTCTCTGCTCCTAGGACACCTCAACAGAATGGTGTGGTATAAAGAAGAAATAGAACTCTACAGGAAATTTCTCAAACTATGCTTAATGACTATAACCTACCCATTTATTTCTGGACAGAAGCTGTTAATACAGCTTGTTACATAATAAACAGAGTCTTAATTAGACCCATCCTTAAAAAAACTCCTTATGAGTTGTGGAATAATAGGAAACCCAAATTAGGTTATTTTAAAGTGTTTGGATGTAAAGTTTATATTCTGAACACTAAAGATAATTTAGATAAAGTTTCCTCAAAAAGTGATGAAGGAATATTTCTTAGATATTCTACATCAAGAAAAGCCTATAGAGTCTTTAATAATAAAACCAAATGTGTAGAGGAATCTTTACATATCAAGTTTGATGAAGTAGGTCCACATGAGACCAAGAACTCACTTGAAAATATTGAAGAGGATATGTCCAATATAGACATTAATGATAAAACCTCAAATCATCATATGAAGGAATCTATGAAAACATCCAGTTCTGAAAATTCTCCAGATCCTAACCATAGTGAACCAGATCAACCTGACCAACCTGAAATATCAAGTCCAACCTTCTCTAGAACAACTAAGACCCTTAAGAATCATCCCCTAGATGCTGTTGTTGGAGATTTAGATAGAGTAAGACAAATGAGAGATTCTTTGAGAAACTAGGTTGAACCCTTCTTATCACAACTTGAACCTAAAAATATCAATTATGCGATCATATATGAATTTTGGGTAATGTACATGCAAGAAGAACTTAATTAATTTAAAAGAAATAAAGTTTAGAAACTTGTAGATAGACTGAAGGATACTTTGACCATAGAAACCAAATGTGTATTCAGAAATAAAGTAGATGAAGCTAGAAATATAGTTAGAAACAAATCTAGAATAGTTGCACCAGGATATAATCAAGAAGAGGGAATTTATTATGAAGATACCTTTGCACCAGTAGCTAGACTTGAATCAATTAGGATCTTACTTTCCTATGCAATTCACTTGGATTTTAAACTTTATAAAATGGATTTCAAAAGTGAATTCTTAAATGGTTATATAATTGAGGATGTTTTTGTTGAACAACCCCTAGGTTTTACAAATTCACACTTTCCAAATCACGTGTTCAAATTATCTAAAGCTTTATACGGTTTAAAACAAGCTCCAAGAGCTTGGTATGAAATGTTGAGTAATTTTCTTATTTCTAAAGGCTTTACAAAAGGACTGTAAGATCCTAATTTATTTATAAAAATAATTTCAAAAGAAGTTTTAATAGACCAAATATATATAGATGATATTATCTTTGGATCTACTACAAATTCATTATGTAATGATTTTTCAAAAATAATAAAAATCGGGTTTGAGATGAGTTTGATGGGTGAACTTAAATATTTTCTTTGATTTTAAATATTTCAAAATAAATATTGTATTATTTTTAATCAAAGTAAGTACATAAAAGATCTTTTGAAAAGACATGGCTTTGATAGCATTAAGAGTAGTGAAACTCCTATGAGTTGTACATGTAAGTTGGATCTTGATGATAATGGAAAATCAGTTGATCAAACTGCTTACAGTGGAATAATGTTATTTTTTTTACTTAACTACTAGTAGTCCAGATATTATGTTCAGTGTGTGTATGTGTGCGAGGTTTCAAGAAAACCCAAAATAGTCACATTTAAATGGTGTTAAAAGAATTTTTAAATAACTCAAGTATACAACTAATTTAGGATTGTTCTATCCTAAAGGACAACCTTTTGATTTAGTTAGCTAGTCAAATGATGATTTTGGTGGATGTAAGTTATACAAAAAGAGTACCTCTAGAACATGTCACTTTTTGGGAAAGTATATAATATCATGGTCTAGTAAAAAGCAAAATTCAGTTGCATTATCAACTACTGAAGTAGAATACATTGCTTCTAGAAGTTGTTGTGAACAAATTTTGTGCATGAAACACACCTTATTAAACTATGGATTTCAATTCAGACATATCCCCATAAACTCTGAAAACACAAGTGCTATTAACATTTATAATAATCCAATTTATCATTCTAGAACAAAGCATATTTATGTAAGAAATCACTTTTTGAGATATCATTATCAAAAAGGTGATATAACTCTTGAGTTTATTGGGACTGAGCATCAACTTGCTGATATATTCACCAAACCCCTAAACTTTGAGAGAATGAACTACATCATACATGAACTAAGAATGATAAATCTCTAAGATCTTGTGCAACTAATCCTTGAAACCGATCTTGTGAAACCGATCCTTGAAACCGATCTTGTGAAATTGATCCTTGAAATTGATCTTTTGAAACCGATCCTTGAAACTGATCTTGTGAAACTGATCTCTGGAATAGATCGTGTAAAACCAATTCAATAACACCAATGTATTTAAGGTTTCTTTTGCAATTCTATCTATTTTAAATAAAATGACACTATTTTGGTATTCTTTTTTCCATGTTTAAATTTTATGCTTTACAATTTACAATCCCTAAATGATATATTATGTTCGATCCATCTTGACCTTTCACCCCCCTACTGCCGTAAATCCTTCTACCCTTTGTCACTCTATCTATCAACCCTCGACCACTAAACTCATTTGGAATCTAAAACCTCAAAATGGCAAGGACCAAGCACGCCCTGGAAGAGCCAAGCAAATCTCTATCTACTAAGCTTCAGAAAGGTGAGTCCAGTGGGACTGCAAAACTGAGCTTGGAAAGCTGAGTGGTTACAACTGAGAAGGAAGTATCTGTAGAGTGGATTCTATCAAGCAAGTCATTTTTATTAAGAGTGATGGAATCTTAAGGGTGGATTAGCTGGTTCTCTAATAATAAAAGGCCTTATTATCCCCAACTAGTACATGAATTTTATCATCATTTTAAGATATACCTGGATGATGTTGGTGAAGATAATATGAATTTAGTGGTAAAGGGAAAGGAAATAGATTTTTCATCTAAGGAATGAGCTGAGTGCTTGGAGATGCCTCATGAAGGTGTCTATGCTGATTATCCAGATAATATTCCACATTCCTTTGATTTGTTCTCTTATGAAGATTCTCTGAAGGAGATGACTAAAAATGGAGAATCTAGGAGGACTACTGCAAGTGAATTTGAGGGAGAAGTAAGATTACTTTTTAAGTTGATCCAACATCAAATCTGCCCAAGGAAGGGATATTTCTCTGCTGTGAAATATCAGGATGTATTCATAATCTATCTATTAACACATGGGATAAAATTGAACCTGTGTAGGTATCTAATGGTGCATGTATCTAATTTTATAAATCTATCCAAGAAGGCAACTTGTTTGTACTATCCTAGGATGATCTATACCATGTTAAAGAAGATAGGTTGTGTGGAAGATGGAGATGAAGTGATAAGTTCATGTAGTGGTTTCTACCTTTAAAAACATATTTGTAAAAGGATAAAGATCTTCTCGAACCCATAGAATAAATGATGGGTAGGTGACGAGGAAAGGCTGTATGAGGATTTCAATCCAATTGACCATCATACTAGACCAAAGGATCAAGTTGATCCAGGTCTCAAACTAGGAGAGAAACTTATTTATTCTGATGCGGAAATTGAGACTGAAGTACCAATGGAAGAAGGATCTCCTTTTGATGATAGGAGTGATCCTGATATTACTGAAAACCCCAAAGATATGTCTTACGTACCTGCTAGTCCACCTTTGTACTTAACCTCAAGAGAGTATTTTTTTAGGTTATGAGGATGAGGAAGAGACCGAGGTTACTGGAGCTGAACGCTATGTGATTAAATCAGATGAGGAGTCTGATGATGATGATGATGAAGGGGGAGGAAATGATGAGCATGTAAGTGATTCTTTAAAAGTGGGACAACAAGCAGTTGAAAGATCCAGTGAGGAATCTATACATAGAGCTGGTAATGGTGCCGAGCCTATTGAACAGGATGATGTTGATCATAGAGATGCTGGTCATGAGGACATATCACCCTATCCTAATGATAACAATCAAGAAATCATTTAGGAATTAAATGTACTTATAGCTGGTGGCCAGGAGGAAGAAGCTGAGAATCAAGTTTCTCAAATTGATGAAGTACCTGGAGAAGTTGAAGTGGGTGGAGCACATGTAGAACCTCAATCTCAGTTGATACTAGTACCCAGAAATGTCATTATGGATAGAGGACATGATGGAGAATTTGATGAAGATGAAGTTGTTCCTGAGCCTCAAGGAAGAAGAATCAGGATTGAAACTATTGAGCCAAGATACTAGAACTATACTCAAGAATGGAATAATGATCTAGGATATATTCTTTTTTGGGTTGGAATATGAATCAGATGAACAGAGGGCGCCTTCTCCTCCTGCTCTACAAGTCCAAGCTGAAGCAGAACCTGTTCCACCAGTTGCATCTCCAGTAGTAGAGCCAGTAGCACAGACAGTGCTTAGTGACTATGTCACTAAGGATGATTTGGAGGAATTCAAAAATGATATATGCGAGTTAGTGAAAGCCTCAGTTGCATCCATAAGTAAAGCCTCCACTTCTATAGGTATTTTAGATGCTGATGCAGCAAATATTGTAAGGATGTTGATCCAAGAGATTCAACCAAATCTCATTACTACAACAGAAACCATCATTCAACATAATGCCTTGATGAGAGAATAAGTAAGAAAGATAATCAATGAGTTAAATTCTCTAACCTCTAATTTAAATACCTCCTTTAGTGGTATACTAGATGTTCTTAGGAACTTGGTGACTTATCTACTAAGTGTAGATCTGAATAAATTGAAAGAAGAGCTTGGAAAAAGGATTACTGGCTCTTCCAGCTTTAGGAGTGGAAAAGGGGCTGTTACTGATTTAGAATCTCTCAAGGCTGTGATGAGAGAGGAACTTCAAAATCTTCAGATCATTTCATACAAATAAACTCTTGAAAAGGTGCACAAAAATATAGACCTTGTGTACAATATGGTTAGGTAGTGCACAAATGAAGCCTCTACTACTCAGAAAGAGATTAGAGAGAAAGTAGATAAGTACTTTACTAAGATTTATACCAAGCATGATCTGATAAATAACTTCAAGTTTCTAGCAAAAAATATCAGAATACCTCTAGTCACAGAAGCGTTCAAGAAACAAGTTATTCATTTGAAGAAGTTTACCCCTTTGCTAAATAAATTCATAGATAATAAGGATTTCTTTGAGAAATCTATGCAATATGGTGGTGAAATCATTAATGATTTCATCAATCTCCTTAATCCATATATGCATGTCTAGGATGAAGCAATTGTGGTCCCTTCTGCTACTTCTATTGGTACTCCCTCTCGACCTCCTACTCCAATGAATATCTCTTAGGATCTTTCCCAGATTCGACCGGTCATTACAAAGCAATCTCCTAGTCGCGTGTTGTTAGAGAGAAGGTCTAGTCTTGCAGCCAATGTCCCTATAGTTGTTTCCCTACCTGGTGTTATCTTCAGACCGCCTCTTCCCTCTGCCACTCCCAAACCTTCTCATACTACTCCCGATCCTTCAGATAAAGTAAAAGCCCCTCAGAAGCCAAACCCTTAGGGATGGATTGTATCTTTGATATATATTTATCGCTTCTTATTGACTGTACTATTTTTCTTCTTAATAGAGCCCTTTTTTTATACTTTTATATATATATATATATTTATCTTCTTTCTGTTCTTTTTTTTATAATCCCAAAAGGGGGAGAAAGAAGAGGGATACATTATTAATCTAAGGGGGAGAAATTATGGTATAAGACACATGGAATGTCTTCATCACAATCCATTTATTGAGGGGGAGCTTTGTTTTAAAAACTAACACAAGGGAAGGATTTAGTTATATTGAATAATCAAATTTAGTGAAGATTATGATAAGTCCAGTTATTATTATTCCTTATATTTACATGTATGCCATAATTTCTGATTATAAAAAGGGGGAGATTGTTGGACCCTCTATGTTGTAGTCGTTTTCATAATCACAAATAATGTCAATCTACATATACTACTATTTCATTCCATTTAATATCTCTAAGTAAATCAATTATTTCATACAGAACTATATTATTCAATAAGTCAATAACTATATATATATGAATCAATATGTTTACAGGTGTATTCTTACCTGTATTTTTGGGTGTCAGTTAATCTAGTAATGTAATGAGCAAGACAGACACTTTATAAGCTTTTCAAAGTCACTGGCACTGATGTTCGACACACCGATGTTCGACACATAGATGTTCGACACACCGATGTTCGACACACTAATGTTCGACACACCGATATTCAAAAAACTGATGTTTGGAACACCGATGTTCGACACACTGATGTTTGACACACCTATGTTTGACACACCAATGTTCGACACACTGATGTTCGACACACCGATGTTCGACACACCGATGTTGGACACACCGATGTTTCACACGCCGATGTTCGACACACCGATGTTCCACACAACATGTTCGACACACCGATGTTCGACACACCGATATTAGACACACCGAAGATGACACACTGAAGATGACACACCAAAGATGACAGACCGATTATGACAGTCCGATGGTGACAAACGAATGATGACAGACCGAAGATGACACACCGATGATGATTGACCGAGGATGACACACTGATGATGACAAACCAATGATGACACACTGATGATGATAAACCGAAGATGACACATCGATGATGAAAGACTGATGATGACACACCGATGATGACATACCAATACTTATGACTCACCGATAGTCATAAATAACTGTTTCAAATTTATTAATTCAAATTTATTTCTAATGGTCATATTTAGACAAAATAATGTTTCCGACATTATTTAATGTTGTCTAGGAATATCTATAGACAGTACAAGGTACATTCACGTGGTGAGAACTTCATGACTACTAGACCTTGAAGTATAAAAGGATTACAATCTCAACCTAAAAGAAGATGTTGGGAACCCAATAGAAAAACAAAAAGGCTGGCTGTGCGAATATGAAAGATATTTCAAATAGAAGAACTCAAAGCTTGAGTACACAAGAAGTTTAATATTACAAACACCAATCTGCTAAAGCTTGGTGAACATCCTCACATAGAAGAGATGAACCCTTTCACACCTGGAAGATAGATTATGGAGACTAAGATACTCTATTTTGGAGCCAACTTCCAGAAGAGGACTCGAATATCATTTTCTCTACATTCATTGAGTTGAGAGATTTACTGCACGACACACATAGATTTCTAAACTCTATTCTTCTTTTATAACTCTGTTGTGTTCTTGTGTTTACTTTTCAAGCAGTGTGTGCATCTGTTTGTTTCATACACACTTTCTCATAAGAATAACTAAATAATACTAAAATATCCTCATACTTAATCCCTTTCTACTCTTGTATCCCACGTAGAAATGTGGAAGATATCATGTGTGATATGTTTGATAGTTTTCCCAAAAATAAATGTGGTAGAGATCAAGTGTGACCTAGACAGACCTGTGTGCTATTGTGAACCCCGATCTAGGGTGTGGATAAAAAGTTTATTAGTATAAACTGCTTAGTGGTAGGTGATCACCAAGTGGAGAGGACTAAGTCTCAACTTGAGTCTGAACCTCTTGTTTTATCCACTGTGCAGTTTGTCTTGTGTTTAAATATGATATGTATGTTTCACATTAAGATAAATTGAACTTTTATAGTTAGTTTATTAAGTGTTTATATCTATTCTGAATTAGTATATTAGTTTCAAAAGTTTTACTAATCATTAGATTGGTAAAACAAAGAACTAATCAATCTTCTGAGAAACTAATTGAACTTTTAGGATTTATATAAATTCAATACAAACTGATTTTGATCTTATTTTAATAGGGATATGTTATTTTAAAGAACCCATTTTTAATATATTTTTTTATAGATAATCAATTCCCCCCCCTCTGGAGTCATCTAATCTGACCAAAATTTGGTATTAGAGGAGTTTAAAAGTTATTTTCAGTTTTTCACATCTTGAAAACTGTGATTATAGTTGTTTTTAAAAGGTCTCAAAATTTCTATTATTTATAATTTTTTAACTCTTTGAAATTATGTTACAATATGTATCATGGATAATAGATTAGAAGGTGCTTCTACAAATATACCACCTTTCTTTAACGAAACCAATTATGCTCAAAGGAAGATTAAAATGAAAATACATCTAGAAAGCATAGGATATGAGATCTGGACTGCTATTGAAAGTAAATATACAATTCCTGAAACTGCTAGAAACACTTGGGATTAACCTACCAAGACCATCTATAACAATAATTTTAAAATAATGAATGCACTGTACTTTGCACTAGGAGATGAAGAATTTAACCATATCTCTGCTTGTAAAACTACACATGAGATTTGGGACACTCTATATATTTCTAATAAGGGAACATCTAATGTTAAAGAAATGATATTAAATACTTATACTATTAAATATGGAAACTTTATAATGAAGAGTGATGAGTCTATTTCTGATATATATCTCAGGTTCAATGAAATTGTGAATACCATGATTTCTTTAGGAAGATAAGTAACAACCAAAGAGTATATTATACATATTCTGTGATTCTTACTAGAAATATGGAATGGAATATCTGTATCAATCAGAGAATTGTGCAATATTGATAAGATGCCAGTGAAGGAATTGATTGAAAAATTAATGATGTATGAAGAGGAATTGAAAGTGAATCAAGAAGAGGATGAACCAAAATGAAAGTTTATAGCTTTCAATACAACTGCATATAAAAGCAAAGACAAGGAGAAAGTTCAATCCGATATTGAAAGCTCAAGTAGTGATGAAGTAGCTTCAGACAATGATGAAGAAATGGCCCACATGTTTAGAAGATTCAAGAAATTGTATAAGAAGAAAAAGTTTTTTTGAAATCCCAATTACAAATGCAATTATGATAATATGGGAAATTGGAAAAAGGATTGGAAGAGAAATGATAAGTTAGAAGAGATAATCTACTATGAATGTAAAAGAAAGGGACATGTCAAGGCAAGTTTTCCAAATATTAAATACAATAAAAATTATGAAAATATGGATAGAAGGTATAAGAAAGAAATGAAAGACACCTAGAGCGCCTTCGAGGATAGATCAAGTGAATCTGTATCTTCTCAAAATGAGAAAGATGATATGGCTAATATGTGTTTTATGACAAGCACAATTGAGGTAACCTTAGACTCTCCTGTGCATAATTCTTATTATTCTGAAAGTAAATATGAGAATATGAAAAATGATGAATTATTCAAATATTGAAACATGATAGAAGAAACATGTAATGAGTTTAAAGATAAGTATAAATCTTTGAAGAAACAACATGCTCTCACTGTGACTGTTAACTCTAAACTTACAACTGAAAAAGAGAAAAATGATCAACTTCTCAAGGAAAACAATGAGTTAAAAATGTCTAATGAGTAATTGAAGAAATAATTGGAAAAGTTAACTAATGGAAAAAATACTATTAATCAAATTCTTGGTAAACAAATAGATCCTAAGTATACTTCAGGAATAGGATATCAACCCGGTCAAATGAATTTATCTAAATCACATTTTATAACTAGATCTGGAAAATCTGATACCTTTTTCAAAAACTAGAATTTTACAGAAAGTTCTAGTTCCAAGAATTCTTTTACTGCATCTAATTCTTTAGGACCAAACAGAGTTTACTTTTCATACACTTTATATTATGTATATAGGAAACCCATAAGATAGTTGTGGGTTCCTAAAGCTTATATCACTAATGTATGTGGACCTAGACAAATATGGGTACCAAATTCATTTCTTGGATGAACTGTTTTGTAGGTAAACTGCCTCAAGAGATCCTGTAAAAAGTTGTGGTACTTGGACAGTGGTTTTTCAAGACATATTATAGAGGACTATTAAATATTTAAAAGTATTATTAAGATTGATGAAGGGCATGTCACATTTGCTGACAATGGTAAAGGAAAAATCATCGACTTAGACCAGATTGGTAACCCTAACTCTATTTCAATTTCTAAAGTGCTGTATGTTGATGGATTAAAGTATAACCTTCTCATCATATCTCAATTGTGTGATGATGTATTTAATGTTAAATACAAAAATGATTCCAGCCACGTTTTTTATGCCAAGAATAACTTAGTATTTAGTGAATTTAGAAATGATAATGTATATGCTATAAATCTAGACACACTAGCCTTACGAAATGTATCTTATCTAAATGCCTTTCACAAAGAGTCTTGGATTTAGCATAGAAGACTAGGACATTGAAATATACACTCTCATAGAAAGTTAACTAGAAAAGTTTTTATTAAAGACTTACCCAAATTAGAGTTTCCAAACAATAAAGTATGTAATACATGTAAAAAAGGAAAGCAATATAAAATCTATTTCAATGAAAAGAAATAAGTAACTACTTCTCAACCTCTTGAATTGGTTCACATGGATTTTTTTGGACCATCTAGAGTTTTGAGTCTCAATGGGAAGCACTATGTTTATGTTATTGTAGTTGATTTCTCTAGGTACACCTGGACCTTTTTCCTAGCTCACAAAAGTGAAGCTTGTTCACACTTTACCAAGTATGCTAGGACTGTAGAAAATCTCAGTGGACTTAAGATTAAATATTTAAGAAGTGATATTGGCTGTGAGTTTGAGAATCAAGATTTTGAAGTTTTTTGCTCACTAAATGGATATAATCATAATTTCTCTACTCCCAAGACACCTCAACAGAATGGTGTGGTAGAAAGAAGAAATATAACTCTACAGGAAATTGCTCGAACTATTCTTAATAACTATGACCTACCCATTTATTTCTGGGCAGAAGCTGTTAATATAGCTTGTTACATAATAAACAGAGTCTTAATCAGACCCATCCTTAAGAAAACTCTTTATGAGTTGTGGAATAATCGGATGCCCAAAGTAGGATATTATAAAGTGTTTGGATGTAAATTTTATATTTTGAACACTAAAGATAATTTAGATAAATTTTCCTCCAAAAGTGATGAAGGAATATTTCTTAGATATTCTACATCAAGAAAAGCATATAGAGTCTTTAATAATAAATCCAAATTTGTGGAGGAATCTGTACATATCAAGTTTGATGAAGCAGATCCACATGAGACCAAGACCCCACTTGAAAATATTGAAGAGGATATGTCCAATTTGGAAATTAATGATAAAAACTCAAATCATCATATGAAGGAATCTATGAAAATATCCAGTTCTGAAAATTCTCCAGATCATAACCATAGTAAACAAGATCAACCTGACCAACCTGAAATATCAAGTCCAACCTTCTCTAGACCAACTAGGACCCTTAACAATCATCCCCCAGATGATGTTGTTGGAGATTTAGATAGAGTAATACAAACAAGAGCTTCTTTGAGAAACCAGGTTGAACCCTTATTGTCACAACTTGAACCTAAAAAAATCAATCATGCGATCATATAGGAATTTTGGGTATTTTACATGAAAGAAAAACTTAATTAGTTTAAATGAAATAAATTTTGGAAACTTGTAGATAGACTGAAGGATAATTTGACCATAGGAACCAAATGGGTATTCAGAAATAAAGTAGATGAAGCTAGAAATATAGTTAGAAACAAATCCAAAATATTTGCACAAGGATATAATCAAGAAGAGGGAATTGATTATGAAGATAACTTTGCACCAGTAGATAGAGTTGAAGCAATTAGGATCTTACTTTCCTATGAAACACACTTGGATTTTAAACTTTATAAAATGGATGTCAAAAGTTTCTTCTTAAATGGTTATATAATTGAGGATATTTTTTTGAACAACCCCCAGGTTTTACAAATTCACACTTTCCATATCATGTGTTCAAATTATCTGAAGATTTATACGGTTTAAAACAAGCTCCAAGAGCTTGGTATGAAACGTTGAGTAATTTTCTTATTTCTAAAGGATTTACAAAAGGACTGGAAGATCCTACTTTATTTATAAAAATAATTTTAGAAGAATTTTTAATAGCCCAAATATATATAGATGATTTTATCTTTGGATCTACTAAAAATTCATTATGTAATGATTTTTTAAAAATAATAAAAAGAGGGTTTGAGATGAGTTTAATGGGTGAACTTAAATATTTTCTTGGATTTCAAATATTTCAAAATAAAGAAGGTATTATTTTTAATCAAAGTAAGTACACAAAATATATTTTGAAAAGATATGACTTTGATAGAATTAAGAGTAGTGAAGCTCCTATGAGTTCTACATGTAAGTTGGATCTTGATGATAATGGAAAATTAGTTGATCAAACTCCTTACAGTGGAATGATTGGGATTTTGTTGTACTTAACTTCTAGTAGGCCAGATATTATGTTCAGTGTGTGTATGTGTGTGAGATTTCAAGCAAACCCAAAAGAGTCACATTTAAATGGTGTTAAAAGAATTTTTAAATACCTCAAGTATAAAACTAATTTAGGATTGTTCTATCCTAACGGATAACCTTTTGATTTAGTTAGTTATTCAAATTCTGATTTTGGTGGATGTAAGTTAGATAGAAAGAGTACCTCCGGAACATGTCACTTTTTGGGAAAGTCTCTAATATCATGGTGTAGTAAAAAAAATTCGGTTGCATTATCAACTACTGAAGCAGAATACATTACTGCTAGAAGTTGTTGTGAACAAATTTTGTGGATGAAACACACCTTATTAGAATATGGATTTAAATTCAGACATATCCCCATAAAATGTGACAACACAAGTGCTATTAACATTTATAAAAATACAATTTCTCATTCTAGAACAAAGCATATTGATGTAAGATATCACTTTTTGAGAGATCATTATAAAAAACGTGATATAACTCTTGAGTTTACTGGGACTGAGCATCATCTTGATGATATATTCAATAAATCCTTAAACTTTGAGAGAATGAACTACATCATACATGAACTAGGAATGATAAATCTCTAAGATCTTGTGAAACTGATCCTTGAAACTGATCTTGTGAAACCAATCCTTGAAACTGATCTTGTGAAACCGATCCCTAAAATCGATCTTGTGAAACTGATCCTTGAAACTGATCTTGTGAAACTGATCTTTGAAACCGATCGTGTAAAACCAATTCAATAACACCAATGTATTTAAGGTTTCTTTTGTAATTCTATCTGTTTTAAATAAAATGACACTGTTTTGGTATTCTTTTTTCTAGGTTTAAATTTTATGCTTTACGATTTACAATCCCTAAATGATATATTAAGTTCAATCCATCTTGACCTTTCACCTTCCCACTTCCATAAATCCTTCTACCCTTTGTCACTCTATCTATCAACCCTCGACCACTCAACTCCTTTGGAATCCAAAACCTTAAAATGGAAAGGACCAAGCACACCCTGGAAGAGCCAAGAAAATCTCCATCTGCTAAGCATCAGAAAGGTGAGTCCAGTGGGATTGAAAAAATGATCTTGGAAAGCCAAGTGGTTACAGTTGAGAAGGAAGTATCTACAGAGTGGATTCTATCAAGCAAGTCATTTTTATTGAGAGTGATGGAATCTCAAGGGTGGCTAAGATGGTTCTCTAATAATGAAAGGCCTTATTATCCACAACTAGTACATGAATTTTATCGTAATCTGAAGATATCCTTGGATTAAGTTGATGAAGATAAGATGAAGTCAGTGGTAAAGGGAAAGGAAATAGCCTTTCATCTAAGGAATGGATTGAGTTCTTAGAGATGCCTCATTAAGGTGTCTATGCTGATTATCCAAATAATATTCCACCTTCATCTAATTTGTTCTCTTATGAATATGCTCTGAAGGAGCTGACTAGAAATGGAGAATCTAGGAGGACTACTACAAGTGAATTTGAGGGAGAAGTAAGATTACTTTTTAAGTTTATCCAACATCAAATCTTCCCAAGGAAGGGATATTTCTCTACTGTGAAATATTAGGATGTATTCTTAATCTATATGTTAAAACATGGGATAAAAGTGAACCTGTGTAGGTATCTAATGGTGCATGTATCTAATTTGATAAATCCATCCAAGAAGGCAACTTATTTTTACTATCCTAGGATGATCTCTACCATGTTAAACTGATAGGTTGTGTGGAATATGGAGATGAAGTGATAAGTTCATGTAGTGGTTTCTGCCATTAAAAATATATTTGTAAAAGGATGAAGATCTTCTGGAACCCATGGAAGATATGCTGGGTAGGTGATGAGGAAAGGTTGTATGAGGATTTCAATCCAATTGAGCATCTTACCAGACCAAATGCAACGTCCCGGTTCCGGTATCCACATAGAGGCACCCCGTACCCGGTTGGTCACATGGCCTCAAGAGCATTTCCCCAAATTCCAGAGGCTATAGACTAGCAGCGAGGGCCTTGGGTGTGATAGTGGGGAAACTATTACCTCATTGACAGAGTAAAAAGTGGAAGTAAACAAACATACAATAGCAGAAGCAATAAATATCCAACAATAGTAAACAACAGAATACTGAGACAATGAACCACTAGAGCAATTCATAATAAATGATGCATGATACACATGTCTAGGAAAGCATCCAAACAATTCACAATGCTGGAATAAAAATAGTACTAAAACAAATGTACAAAATAAAAGATAAACAACTCCTCAGGATTTCAATCATAGCTTGGTCCCATGCTCTCTAGATCCACATCAAATCAAGTACCTAAAGTAGAAGGGCGCTTGACCTTATCTATACCTACAACAATATAATCTGTTTGGGCCCAAAAGCATGACCCAAAAAGGGCGTGAGACTAAATCACAGTATGAAACCACCCTAAGATCTGTGCCTAATTGTCAGTGAGTACATGGTAGGTAAAAGTATAGAAAGTATTAAATAGGAAAGTACTAAGCAGTAAAAAATCCACAGTTTCAGAGCAAGCAACAGTGAAACAAACAGTTAAACCACAAATAGGTACCCCTCTGGGAAGTACTCACGGCTATCCCCTCTGGTCCTACCTAAAAAGTGATAGTAACCCTCTAGGTAGCAAACTCGGTCTAACCCCTCTAATTCTACATATGAATATAATAAGACTCTCTGAGGAAGCGCTCACAGCCTATCCCCTTATAGTCAAAGGTAAAGTAAGACTCTTTGAGGAAGTTCACACAATCTATTCCCCATATAGTCTAGGGTAGTCAAGGACTCTCTGAGGAAGCTCACACGTCAATTCCTCTCATATCCCCAAGGTCTAGGACTCTATGAGGAATCTCACTTGGTCAATTACCCTTATATCCTAGGTCGTACAATTCAAACAAAGACTCTCTAAGGAAGCTCACATGGTCAATCCCCTTATAGTCTAAATCAAACAAGGACTCTCTGAGGAATCTCACTCGATCAATTACTCTTATGGCCCCAAGTGGTTATAGGATCTCTAAGGATTCTCACTCATTCAATCCCACTTATAGCCTAATAGCCCAAAGACTCTATGAGGAAGCTCACCCGATCAATTCCCCTCATAGTCTCCTATACCAGGTTCTCACGGACCTATGTAGGTCAACAAGCATAACAGTGTAATACGACCAAAGTAAACCTACATAACTACTTGGATAATAGTCTACAACATATCAAGCATGTCAAAACACAAACTCTCCATCCTACAACAACAGGCATGGAAAACAGGTAAAGTATCCAAAGGCTAAACATGAACCAACGGTCGTAACAGAACAAGCATGGGAAAAAAATCCAAGCATAACAATCAACCTATCCATATCCAAATTACCTCTACACAAGCATACAAGCATGGCAAGAAAACAATAGGGGTAAAACGGTAAACATGCAATACCCCGTTCAAGGGTATTGGTAGAATTTTCACATAATACTCAAGGACTTTGAATTGAAAGGAACAAACCACCTAACTTGGCATTAGGTGATCGATATACTTGAACCTCAATGCTTGAATCGCCTTAGAACATCGTAGATCTACGAAAACGTATAAAATTTTCAACCCATGACAACTTAGAAAAGAGGAGGAATTGGAAAACGATGCTCTGGGAGAAGGAAGAAGTCACTGATGTGATTCCAACGCAACTGACGATGTTTGATTTTAAGGATGGAAACACGCTCGGGGGATCGTCGAAGATCCATGGCCGTACAGTGCTCTCGGTCGAACATGATCTAAAAGGAGTGCGTTCTGGTGATTAGATGCGCCCCCGGTGCGTTTAATGAAAAAAAAGAAAGTACACAGTGTGTAATTTTGAAGTACATGGAGTGTAATTGCCTTTTCCATACTACACTTTAGGTGGCCTCCAAGTCACCCCTACATGGTTGTGTTTGTGGCCATGACACGACCAGCACATGGCCTCCAACAACATTGCAGTGCACAACATGTACTCATAAAGTACACGACGTGTACTTCGAAAATTTCCAGATTATCATCTTTTTCTTAAAAATGACCAGAAAAGGAAAAACATACCTGAAAGAAGATCTGGGTTCTTACAGACTTCCCCCCTTAAAGAAATTCATCCCTGAATTTCCCTAGTGCGACGTAAAAGAAGAAACCCCAAACAACTCTGGCCACTGAGCTCGTACATCGGCCTCCCTCTCCCAAGTCTCATCTTGTACTTTCCCATGCTACCATAGAAATCGTACCAGAGGAACAGATTGTCCATGTAGAACCTTTGTACTGCGATCCACAATCCGGATAGGATGATCTTCAAATGACGCGTCCACTTCGAGCTCAACCTCCTCTGGTTGAAAGACATGATATGGGTCTGAAAAGTAATGTCGGAGCTGAGAAACATGAAAAACGTCATGCATAGCCTGGTACCTCTGAGGTAACTGCAACCGATAGGCAACTGGACCAACTCTCTCCAATACCTCAAACGGTCTGAAATACCTCGATGAAAGCTCACCATGTATCCTAATCCTCTTGTGTCCCAACCTCGGTGTGACACATAGGAAAACCTGATCCCCGACCTTGAACTCTAGAGGTCATCTCCTCTGATCAACATAAGACTTCTGTCGAGACTGCGTAGTAGCCATCCTCTTCCAAATCAACTCTATCTGCTCTGTGGTCTCCTGAACAAGACGAGGTCCCAGCAAAGCTACCTCTTCTGCCTCCATCCAACATAAGGGTGATCGGAATGGCCTACTGTACAAAGCCTCATAAGGCGCCATCTGAATAGTTGCTTAAAAACTATTATTATAGGAAAACTACACAAGAGGTATATGATTATCCCAAGAACCTATAAAATCTAGAATGCATGCTCGGAGCATGTCCTCAAGCACCTAAATCGTACGTTCTGAATGTCCATCCGTCTGGGGGTGGTATGCTATACTCAGAAGTACCTGTGTACTGAAAGCCTTCTGAAGCCCCTACTAGACCCGAGAAGTAAAACGAACATCCCTATCTGAAACAATGGAGTGTGGAACTCCATGTAGACGTAAAATCTCTCGGATGTACAACCGTCCCATCTCATCAAAACTAAAGGTATCCTTGATCAGAAAGAAGTGAGTGACCTTCATAAGATTTTCAATGAAAACCCACACTACGTTATTCCCTCGAGGTGACCTCGACAACCCGGTCATGAAATCCATCGCAACGTCATTCCACTTCCACTCAGGAATGGGTAACTACTGTAAAAGCCCTACTAGTCACTGATGCTTCGCCTTCACCTGCTAACAAGTGGAACACCTCATGAAGAACCCATCAACATCCCTCTTCATACCTAGCCACCAATTCTGATGGTGTAGATCATGATACATCTTGGTGACGCCAGGATGAACTGCCCAAAATGAGGAATGAAAATCCCGCATCAGCTCCACGTGTATATCTGTTGGCACCCATATGCACCCCTAGAAATTCTAGATCTCATCCTCACCTATGGTCCATCCAGGAATAGGGTCCTCTCCTGACACACTCTCCTGTAGGATTAGGCCCTTTGAGTCTGATAGCTGCCTCATTCGCACCCGATCAAGAATTATAGAGGTAGTAGCTATAGAAGAAAGAAAAGTCTGCCCCTGACTATCTTGAACCTCAAAATGCATCTTAGAGAATAGAGCCATAAGCTTCCACTCACTGCTAGAATCCTGAACTGCCTTTATCTGATTCCTCCTGCTCAACGCATCAGCCACCGCGTTTCCTTTCTCAGGCGTATAGGCAAGCTCAAAATCAAAGGATTGTAGGTACCCGACCCACCTTCGCAGTCTCAAATTCAAATCATGCTGAGTGAAAATGTAATTGAGACTTTTTTGGTAAGTGAAAACCAAAAAATGATCCCCCAAAAGGTAATGTATTCAATAGTGTAAGGCATGAACAACAACTTCCAACTCCAGATCGCGCGTCGGGTAATTCCTCTCATGTGGCCTCAAATACTGAGACCCATACACAATGAATCCATATACCTGCATAAGCACAGCTCCCAGCCCGATACCTGAAGCATCATAGTAAATAGTATAACTCTTTTCTGGTACAAGAAAGACTGACGTCAACCTCCCCTTTAGCTTCTGAAAGGATGACTCACAAGAATCTGACCATAAGAACTTCACACCCTTCTTAGTCAGACCCATCAGCGGTGCTGCTAAGCATGAAAAGTACTGTATGAAGCGTTTGTAGTATCCATCCAGCCCTAGAAAACTCCACACCTCAAAGAAGTTCTTTGGCTGCTCTTAGGAAACTACATCTCTCACTTTCTCTAGGTCTACTGATACTTCTGTCTCTGAGATCACATGACCCAAGAAGTGAATCTGATCCATCCAAAAGTGTCACTTTGAGATCTTAGCATATAACTGATGCTCTCTCAGTGTAATCAAAATGATCTCAAGATGGGTAGCATGGTCGTGTCGAGTGTGATAGTACACCAAGATATCGTCCACAAAAACAACCACAAAGGAATCCAAGTATGGATGGAACACTCGATTCATCAGTGCCATGAAAACTGCAGGCGTGTTCATGAGACCGAATGAAATAAACATATACTCGTATAGACCATACCTACTCTGGAATGCTATGAGAGGTATATGAGATGTTCTAACATGAAAATGATGATAACTGGACCCCAGGTCAGTCTCTGAGAACACTCGGGCTCCTCGAAACTGATCAAAGAAATCATCAATCCTCGGTAAGGGATATCAGTTCTTGATAGTCAACTGGTTCAGCTTCCGATAGTCCACACAAAGCCTAAGGGTACCGTTTTCCTTCTTCACAAACAGGGCAGGCGAACCCCAAGTAGAAGTACTGGGATAGATGAAACCCTTTGCTTGCAACTCCTCCAACTGTTTCTTGAGCTCCTGCAACTCAGGTATGGCCATCCTATAAGGAGGAATGGACACCGGTGCCACTCCTGGAACAAGATCGATCGAGAAGTCTACCTCACGTTCCAAAGGCAAACATGAAAATTACTCTGGAAAGATGTCCCTGAAACAATCCACCATTGGAGGAAAGTCTAACTGTGAAGTTCCCTGATCATCCAGATATAGACTAGCAATCTGAGCCATAGCTCCTCCCAACCCATGATGCTCTGGACCTTCTCTGCTTGCTTGGACATCCCATTCACCCTTATGAAGAAAAGATTCACCCTATGGTAATACGAAACTCATCCTGTGGTGATAACAGTTGACAACTGCCTATAATGGAACTAACCAGTTCATCCTGAGAATGACATCATAGCTCGTCATCTCTAGGACATATAGGTCCCATAAGAAGTGACATCCACCAACCTCTAGAGGGAACTCCTTACACTGACATATGTTAGATGTTCTTTTCCCCAACGATGTGTCAAGCATCAACATACTGACAGAAGAAAAGATACAGAGCCTAAGGCTCTCCACAACAGTAATAGAGATAAAGCTATGGGAAGCTCCTGTGTAAAAAATAGAAGAAGATAAAACTGAGGCTACTAAGATCATACCTCAAACTGTAAAGGGTCCGAGATCCTGATCCTGCTAGGTCTGCTCCACTACAAAGGTCTAGCCTGCTCCATGACCCTGTGACCCTACATGACTGCTCTGAGCTGATCCACCCTGCTGTCGCTGAAGAACCGGCAACTGACTACCCCAGCCATGACCTCCACCTCGGCTTGGACGACCAGAAGAACTCTAGTTCCCTGACTGATGAGAAACTGGTGGTGACTCTCCCGAACGCGAGGTCATATAAGAACCCCTGTCTCCAACTGCTGCAGATAAAAACTGACAAAAATGCTGGAGATGGCCCATCTTTCCGCAAAATCGATACTCCATCAGGTCTCAGGAAATGTGGCCTCGTATGCCCACTCCTCTCACACTGGTAGCACACCACGTGGCTACCTGAAGGTGCATCCTACCTACTCTGATCTCCCCGGGAAGTCTCCCTGTGGTTCTTCCTACTATCGGCTGGAGGAACACTAACTCTGGATGCCAAACCATCTTGGTTCATAGCTCTAGAATCCCTCAAATTGAGCTCAGTGATCATCACTTGGTTGAAGATAGAGGATATCAAAGTCAACCTAAACATGTTCACCTGGGAATAGATCTCCTACTTGATACAATCCTTAAACTTTCTATCCATGAACAACTCATCACTTGCTGGGATAGGCGTGAAACACTGCAACTCTGTGAAGCGAGATGAATACTCCATAAAAAAAGAGTACCCTGCTCCAGGATCATGAACTCCTGGGCTCGATCGGCTCTCAAGGTCTCTGGGTAGAAGTAATTGTAAAAGATATGATGGAAATCCTCCCAAGACATATTCTGGTGGCGTCCCGCCTGAGAGATGACATCCCACCACCTCTTGGCGGAGTCTCAGAGCATGTAGGTTGTGAGATTCACCCTCCTCTCTGAAGGTACCTCGAGATTCTCGAAGATCATCAACATGGCTTTGAGCCACGACTCTATAGCCTATGGACCTCCTTCCCCTAAGAAGGTGGGTGGATGCTATTGCTGGAAAACCCATATCAAATTTGCCATCGACGGGGCAGGAGGCAACACTCCCTGGAAGGTCTGCATCATCCTTAGAAAATACTCCCTAAATTGCGCATCAGCGCCTGCAACTATTATAACTGCTGGTGCCAAGGCTGGCATAATAGGAGGATTTACAGGAAGTCTCCGATCAGCCATATCAGGCATCTAATAACTACCCTACAACTGGCGGTCAATCGGAGGATGTTTAGGTGGCATGACTCTGCAAGGTCAAATGCACACTTAGATTCAAGATTATCAAGAACTGAATACTGAAGGCACAAGAAGAAAACCGGAGAAAGAAAGAATTCAAGTTAATAAAAACATGACTACACGGTGTGTATTTCCCTTACACGGCATGTTCCATTAAGTCATTCACATGGGTGTGTACTCCCACCACAACTGGTCGTGTAACACCCCAAAACACATGGCGTGTTGTCCTATAACACGATGTGTACTTGAATCCCCTTTCCCTACCTGGGTCCTTCTACACAGTTAAGCCACACGACTCTCCTAAGACAAGACTACACGGTGTGTTAAAGGCAGACACAGTGTGTACTAAACAAGCCTCACCAAGCCCATGTTGTTAGTGAAATAGCCTGAAACACGACTGAAACTACACAACATGCTCTAGATGGAAACGTCATGTATGTGAAAGGATAACACCAACCTGTGTTGTTCGTGACATGACTGGGTACCTAGGTCAGAATACATGACATGTAAAATCCTAACACAGTGTGTATGTGAAAAGATAACTCTGAACCGTGTTGTTCGTGACACGGCCGGGTACCTGGGTCAGACTACACAGCGTGTAAAATCCTAACACGGTGTGTTCGTACAAGGAATTCCCCATCCTATGTCTCTGCCACACGACCTATGACATAGTTAGAGATTAAACAAAGTGTACATACGGTACACAATGTGTACTTAAGAAAAACGTTTTCTTCCCGAGAATAAGAACACATGGCGTGTAGTCAAAACTACATGGCATGTATTCTAGGTTTTTCTGGATAGTAAGCCTCAGAAACTACTCTGGATCCTATAAAAACACTGAAACGAGCATTAAAAGTGCCAAATTCTGATCCATGAGGGCCCATACTCCCCACGAATCAAAGCTTTTCATCTCATACATGTTATAACAAGACAACCAGGCAATGATCCACCAAATTCTGGTCCATGAGGGACCATAACACCTCAAGAACCAAAGTTTGGCGTTCATCCAGACAAATCCTTACACAAACAATACCATATCAAACAACATGTATTTTAACAAGAAATCTATCACAATATCATGCATTTTTTACACAAAATCTATCACAACAACATAAAATAGCTAATGCATTCTATATGGCATGAAAAAAATGCATTACATGTGATTTCTAGCAAGTGCCTATATGATGCATGAGATGGCATACCCTTATCTCATCAGGGTGCGATAGAAATAGAACCTCAGTATCATCAAAAGTAACAACACAATACATGTGAGTCACCCCATGGTGAAAATCAAATCAAATGTAAAATTACAAAATTAGAAAAATTTCAATAAACAAGGTAGATTGACTTTTCCCTATACATGGGTTAGCTACTCCCAAGCACAACTTATTACAAAGTACCTATTCTATCCTATCCCTAGATATAGGCTCCAAACTGTAAGTCAAGAGAAAAGAATGCCTTTGATTAAACTTTGTAACGTCCCGGTTCCAGAAGCCACCCAGAGGTGCCCCGTACCCAGTTGGTCACATGGCCTCAAGCACATTTCCCCAAATGCCAGAGGCTTCTGACTAGCAGTGAGGGACTTGGATGTGATAGTGGGGAAACTATGCCTTCATTGGAAGAGTACACAACGGAAGTAAACAAACATACAATAACAGAAGCAGTAAATATCCAACAATAGTAAATAGCGGAAGACTAAGACAATGAAAAACTAGAGCAATGCATAATAAATGATGCATGATACATATGTCTAGGAAAACAACCAAACAAATCACAATGCTGGAATAAAAATAGCAATAAACCCAATGTAAAAAATAAAAGATAAACAGCTCCTCAGCATCGCAATCATAGCTTGGTCCCATGCTCTCCAGCTCCACAAGAAATCAAGTACCTTAAGTAGAATGGCACTTGACTTTTTCTACAACTGCAATAATATAATCTGTTTGGGCCCAAAAGCTTGACCCAAACAGGGTGTGAGACTAAATCCCAGCAGTCAACCACCCGAAGATCTTTTCCTAACAGTAAGTGAGTATATGGAAAGTAAAAGTAAAGAAAGTAGTAAACATGAAAGTACTAAGCAATAAACAATCCACAGTTTCAAATCAAGCAATAGTGAAACAAACAATTAAACCTCAAACAGGTACCCCTCTGGGAAGTACTCACAGCCATCCCCTCTGGTCCTACCTAAAAAGTGAAAGTAACCCTCTGGGCAGCACACTCGGTCTAACCCCTCTGGTTCTACATATGAATATAATAAGACTCTCTAAGGAAGCGCTCATAGTCTATCCCCTTATAGTCAAAGGTAAAGAAAGAATCTTTGAGGAAGTTCACATAGTCCATTACCCTTATAGTCTAAGGTAGTCCAAGACTCTTTGAAGAATCTCACACGTCAATTCCTCTCATATCCCCAAGGTCTAGGACTCTCTAAGGAAGATCACTTGGTCAATTCCACTTATAGCCCATGTCATACTATTCAAACAAAGACTCTCTGAGGAAGCTCACGCGGTCAATCCCCTTATAGTCTAAATAAAACAAGGATTCTCTGAGGAAGCTCACTTGGTCAATTCCCCTTATATCCACAATTGGTTCTAGGATCTCTGAGGATGCTCACTCGGTCAATCCCCCTTATATCCTAAGTGCCCAAAGACTCTATGAGGAAGCTCACCCATCCAATTCCCCTCATAGTCTCTTACACCAGGTTCTCATGGCCCTATGTAGTTCAACGAGCATAGCAGTTTAATACGGCCAAAGTAAACCTATAGAACTACTTGGATAACATTCTACAACATATCAAGAATGTCAAAACAGAAACTCTCTATCCTACAACAACAAGCAAAAAAAAGGTAAAGCAACCAAAGGCTAAATAGGACCCAATGGTCGTAACAAAAAAAGAATGGAAAAAACATCCAAGCATAGAAATCAACCTATATATTTTCAAATTACCTCTACACAATCATACAAGCATGGCAGAAAAACAACAAGGGTAAAATGGTAAACATACAATACCCTATTCTAGTGTATTGGTAGAATTTGCTCATAATACTCAAGGACTTTGAACATAAAGGCACATACCACCTACCTTGGCATTATGTGATCGATATACTTGAACCTCAATGCTTGAATTGCCTTAGAACGTCGTAGATCTATAAAAATGTATAAAATGTTCAACCCACAACAACTTGGAAAAGAGAAGGAATTGGAAAACGATACTTTGGGAGAAGTAAGAACTCACTGATGCAATTCCAACGCAACTGATGGTGTTTGATTCAAAGGAAGGACACACACTCAGGGGCTTGTCGAAGATCTACTTCCGTATGGTGCTCTTGGTCGAACGGGACCTAAAAGGAGTGAGTTATGGCAATTAGACACGACCTTAGTGCATTTAATGAAAAAAAGAAAGTACATGGTGTGTACTTTTTAAGTACACAACGTGTACTTTCCTTTTCCGTAATCAGATTTAGGCAGCCTCCATGTCACCCCTACATGGCCATGTGTGTATCCATGACACAACCAGTGGACGACCTCCAGCGGCATCACAATATATGGCATGTACTCATAAAGTACACAATGCGTACTTCGAAAATTTCCATATTATCCTATTTTTCTTAAAAATGACCAGAAAAGGAAAAAAATACTTGAAAGAAGATTTAGGTTCTTACACCAAAGGATCAAGTTGATCTAGGTCTCAAACTAGGAGAGAAACCTATTTATTCTGTTGAGGAAACTGAGACTGAAGTTCCAATGGAAGAAGGATTTCCTTTTGATGACAGGAGTGATCCTGATATTGCTGAAAGCCCCAAAGATATGTATCATGTAACTTCTAGTCCACCTTTGGACTTACCCTCAAGATAATATTTGTTAGGTTATGAGGATGAGGAAGAGACTGAGGTTACTGGAGCTGAAGGCTATGAGAGTAAATCAGACGAGGATTCTGATGATGATAATGATAAATGAGGAAGAAATGATAAGCATGTAAGTGATTCTTTAAAAGTGGGACAACAAGAAGTTGATATATCTAGTGAGGAATCTGTACATGGAGATGGTAATAGTGCTGAGACTATTGAACATGATGATTTTGATCATAGATAGGCTGGTCATGAGGATAGATCACCCCATCCTAATGCTAACAATCAATAAATCATTCAAGAATTAAATGAAATTATATCCGGTGGCCATGAGGAAGAAGCTGATGATCAAGTGTCTCAAATTAATGAAGTACCTGGAGAAGTTTAAGTGGATGGAGAACATGAAGAACCTCAATCTCAGTTGATACTAGTACCCAGAAATGTCATTATAGATAGAGGATAGGATAAAGAAGTTGATGAAGATGAAGTTGTTCCTGAGCCTCAAGGAAGAAGAATCAGGATTGACACTATTGAGCCAAGAGACTAGAACTGTACTTGTGAATGGAATAATGATCTAGGATACATTATTTTTTGGGTTGGAATATGACTCAGAAAAAAAGAAAGTGCCTTATCCTCCTACTCTACAAGCCCAAGCTGAAGCAAAACCTGTTCCACCAGTTGCATCTCCAGCAGTAGAACCAGTAGCACAGATAGTGCCTAGTGACTATGTCACTAAGGCTGATTTGGAGAAATTAAAAAATGATATATGTGAGTCAGTGAAGGCCTTAGTTGCATATATAAGTGAATCCTCCACTTCGATAGGTATTTTAGATTCTGATGTAGCAAAGATTGCAAGGATGGTGATCCAGAAGATTCAACCAAATCTCATTACTACTGTAGAAACCATCATTCGACATAATACCTTGCCGAGAGAAGAAGTAAGGAAGATAAGAGATGAGTTAAATTCTCTAACCTCTAATTTCAAGACCTCCTTTAGTGGTGTACTGGATGTTATTAAGAACTTGGTGACTCATCTAATAAGTGTAGATCTGAATAAATTGAAAGAGGATCTTGGCAAAATGATTACTGGCCCTTCTATCTCTAGGAGTGGAAAAGGGGCTGTTGCTGATTTGGAATCTCTCAAGGTTGTGATGAGATAGGAACTCCAAAATCTTCAGAGCATTTCATACAAAGAAACTCTTGAAAAGTTGCATAGAAATACATACCTTGTGTATAATATGGTCAGGTAGTGCACAAATGAATCCTCTACTGCTCAGAAAGAGATTAGAGATAAATTGGATAAGTACTTTACTACTATTTATACCAAGCATGATCTAATAAATAGCTTCAAGTTTCTAGTAAAAAATCTCAGAATTCCTCCAGTCACAGAAGTGTTCAAGAAAAAAGTTACTCAATTGAAGGATTTTACCCCTTTGATGAATAAATTCATGGAGAATAAGGATGTCTTCAAGAAATCTATGCAATATGGTGGTGAAATCATTAATGATTTCATCAATATCCTTAATCCATATATTCATGTCTAGGATGAAGCAATTGTGGTCCTACCTGCTGTTTCCATTGGTACTACCTCTCAGCCTCCTGCTCCAATGACTGTCTCTCAGGCTCTTTCCCATATTCGACCGGTCATTACAAAGCAATCTCCTAGTCACGTGTTATTAGAGAGAAGGCCTAGTCTTGCAGCCAATGTCCCTACAGGTGTTTCCCTACCTGGTGTTATCTTCAGACTGCCTCTTCCCTCTGCCACTCCCAAACATTCTCATCCTACTTCGGATCCTTCGGATCCTTCAGATAAAGGAAAATCCCCTTAGAAGCCAAACCCTTAGGGATGGATAGTATCTTTGATAAGTATTTATCGCTTCTTATTGACTGTACTATTTTTCTTCTTAATAGAGCCCTTTTTTATACTTCTTTTATATATATATATTTATCTTCTTTTTGTTCTTTTTTTTTGCTAATCCCAAAAGGGGGAGAAAGAAGAGGGATACATTATTAATCTAAGGGGGAGAAATTACGGTATATGACACATAACATGTCCTCATCATAATCCATTTGTTTAGGGGGAGCTTTGTTTAAAAAACTAGCACAAGGTAAGGCTTTAGTTATATTGAATAATAAAATTTAGTGAAGATTATGCTAAGTCCAGTTATTATTATTCATTATATTTACATGTATTCCATAATTTGTGATTATAAAAAATGGGGAGATTGTTGGACCCTCTATGTTGTAGTCATTTTCACAATCACAAATAATGTCAATCTACATTTACTACTATTTCATGCCATTTAATATCTCTAAGTAAATAAATTATTTCATATAGAACTATATGCTTCAATAAGTCAATAACCTATATATATATGAATCAATATGTTTACAGGTGTATTCTTACCTATATTTTTGGATGTCACTTAATCTAGTAATGTAATGAGTAAGACAGACACTTCATAAGATTTTCAGAGTCATTGGCACCGATGTTCGACACACTGATGTTCGACACACTAATGTTCAAAACACCGATGTTTGACACACCAATGTTTGACACACCAATGTTGGACACACTAATGTTTGACACACCGATGTTCGACACACCGATGTTTGACACACTGATGTTCGACACACCGATGTTCGACACACCGATGTTCGACACACCGATGTTCGACACACCGATGTTCGACACACCGATATTCGACACACCGAAGATGACACACTGAAGATGACACACCGAAGATGACACAATGAATATGAAACACTGAATATGACGCACCAATAGTGACAAACCAATGATGACAGGATTATGGTGATAGACCAATGATGACAGACCGAAGATGACAAACCAATGATGACAGACCAAAGATGACACATTGATGATGACAGACTGATGATGACACACCGATGATGAAAGACCGAAGATGACACATCGATGATGAAAGACTAATGATAACACACCGATGATGACAGACCGCCACTTATGGATCACTGATATTCATAAATAACTATTTCAAATTTATTAATTCCAATTTATTTCTAACGACCATATTTAGACAATTTAATTCTTTTGACATTATTTAATGTTGTCTGTAGGAATATTCATAGACAATATGAGGTATATGCATGTGGGTAGATCTTCATGCCTACTGGAACTTGAAGTATAAAAGGATTACAAGATCAATCTAAATTGAGATTATAGGAACCCACTAGAAAAACAAAAAGGATGGCTATGAGAATATACAAGATATTGCAAATAGAAGAACTCGAATCTTGAGTACACAAGGAGTTTAATATTAAAAGCAGAAATTTTCTGAAGCTTGCTGAACATCCTCACATAAAATAGATGAACCTTTTCACACCTAGAAGATAGATTATAGAGACTATGATACTCTGTTTTGGAGCCAACTTCTAGAAGAGGACTCAAATATCATTTTCTCTACATCCATTGAGTTCAGAGCTTTACTACACAACACACAAAGATTTCTAAACTCTATTCTTCTTTTATAACTCTGTTGTGTTATTGTGTTTACTTTTCAAGTAGTGTGTGCATCTGTTTGTTTCATACACACTGTCTTCTGATCATAACTAGAGGATACTAAAATATCCTCACACTCAATCACTTTCTACTCTTGTATCCCACGTAGAACTGTGGAAGAGATCCTATGTGATATGTTTGATATTTTTCCCATGAATTACTGTGGTAGAGGTCAAGTGTGACCTAGACATCCTTGTGTGATATTGTGAACCCCGATCTAGGGTGTGAATCAAAAGTTTATTAATATAAACTACTTGTTGGTAGGTGATCACCAAGTGGAGAGGACTAAGTCTCATCTTGAGACTGAACCTCTTGTTTTATCCACTGTGCATTTTGTCTTGTGTTTTAAATCTGATATGTATGTTTCACATTAAGATAAACTAAACTTTGATAGTTAGTTTAGAATGAATTTATATCTGTTTTTAATCAGTAGATTAGTTTCAAAAGTTTGACTAATCATTAGATTGGTAAAACTAAGAACTAATCAATCTTCTGAGAAACTAATTGAACTTTCAGGACTTATATAAATTCACCACAAAATGATTTTGATCTTATTTTAATAGGGGGATGTTATTTTAAAGAACCCATTTTTAACATAAATTTTTACAGATACTCAATTTACCCCCCTCTTGAGTCATATACTCTGACCCACAATTTTGATTTCAGTATTGATCTTTATGAATAGTAACCATGGTACAAATGTGTCATTATAATAAAGGGTAAATCAGGTTAATTAATGTAAATATTAATGAAAAGGGAAAAAATTTCATGTTAAATATTATTTTTTAGTTATTTATACCATTATCTCATTATATTTGAAATTGGATAGTTTTTGAGCCACTTAACCACGAGTAAGAAATTTATAATATTTAAAAGTTTAGAAAAATTACAAATGTGCCATTCCACTCACTTATAAAACTGCACCTCCTATTATCCCCTACTCACACATTTTGAACACTATAGTTTATCCAATACCTTAAAAAATATCTCCCCAACATCCATCCACATGTTCTAGAGGTATTTATCTCACCAAAATACCAACTTAATAAGTCTTAATGTGTAATCCAATGAAGGTTTTCCAAATAAGAGGTATAATTTTTAATTGAGTGTTTCATGTTTATTTATTTTTCTAAAGCATTCAAATATTATTTAAACATGATTATATCAGTATAATAATATAATTAAATTTTATTATATTGATTTAATTTCCATTTTTTATCTTCTTTTCCATCCAATGGATAATGAAATAATTGCTCGTACGTACATACGACCTACCGTCTCAATGTAATGATGTGCTTCATTTTTCATCACTGCCTTATAGAGATGGTTAAAATTATAGATTAAATGAATAAATGTAAAATTTGTGAAATTATTATTATTTTTTAAATATATTGTATTACTCAATTTCTTACTCTATCATCCTTTGAAAAATGATAACATCACTCATGAGTACGTGTGGACTACCACCTTCACAAAGCGATGTGATTCATTTTTTATCTCCCCCTTACAAGAGTAGTAATAAAGATAGAAATAATGAATAAATATGAAATTTATAACATATTTATGATTATATAAAATTAAAATATTTTCTAATTTATTTATTTTTCACCCATTAGAAAAATGGAAACATCATTCATACATATATGCCGACTACCATCTCCATGAAATGACGTGGTTTATTTTTCATAACCACCTTACATGGTAGTTTTAAAGTGTATATAATGTATAATTATGATAAATATAACATTTTTTAGATTATTTATTTAATTTAACCATAAAACATTTGACCATGTTTAATTAAACAATGTTATTTTGAGTTTATATACTGAACTTTCTCAAAACATAAAACGTGAACTTAACCATTTTAGTAACTAAATAAAACATGGTAAAAAATAAAATAAATAGAATAATTTTAATGTAATGAGAATGAAATTTTTTCTTAATAAAGTATAAAACTATTTTATTACTTAGAAGGGTAGAAATATGAATAGAACATATCAGAACACAAGGTAAGATATTTTTCTTTAAAACCTTATTTTAAATTATCCCCTTTGAATATTTATCCACCATGTTTATGTTCCTTTAAATGTTTCATGATTTTTTTACATAATTTAAACTATATTGAATTTAATTTTAAAATAATTTTTAATTTCTTTATAAATTTTTTAAAAGGAATTCTTTTAAAATTTACCATATGAGTCATTTTGATGTTTTTTTACCAAAGTGTAAAAATGATGTTTTGTAACATATACAACATGAGATGTATTTTACACCATAATTTTATTTATTTATTTTAAATATTACTCTTTAATTTTTTATTATTTTTCCATGTAAATTCAATTTCCCATTATTTTGGGGAATTTTTCATTTTTAATAGTTTTCAAATAAAAAAATATTCTTATTAGGATTATATGAAAATGGAAAGTGTTTTTTATTATGGACTCAAATGATTTTTTCAAGGGTTTTATAATGAAAAAGTAAAATATTTAAAAAAATTGTTCATGATATAGTTCTTGAGAATTATAGATAATTATGGGTGAGCCCCATATTTCTCATGACTATGGGTGAGCTTGATATAACTATCTAATACATTGGGTGATGATATAGTCTTAAAAATTGAAAATGAGGGAGATAACCAGGTTGGTTACTCCTATGGAATTAACTAGGATTCATTTATTCTATCATGGGTTAAACACAAGTTAATATGAGTTATAAATATGATGCTCCAATATACCTATATTATTATTTCAAAAAAGGGTTTTTATGGTAATATTTTTGATATCATGAGGTAAAAAAAGTTTATGAATTTTTAATGGTGAATGGTTTTTAAAAGTTTTCATGAGTTCCTACATGCCTCAATATTCCTTCATGGTTTTACAATGATTAATAATGGGTTATAAAATGTTTAGTTTTAGAAACATTTTATTTTTATATATAGAAATTTTTTATTTATGTGCTCAATTTTTATTGATAAAAAGTTAAATGTCTTCATGGGTTTTAATTTTTTTCACTGGGCTAAGTATATTCATTTATTTTTATTTCCCTTACTAAGATTTTTTTACTCATCCCATGTTTTAAAATATTTGTCATAAGATCTAAGGATGAGTTGGAATTTTATTGAGATCAGTATTTCTAATATGATGGATCCTCTTGAAAAAAGTAAATGTTTCATGAATTAAATAGTAGTGTAAACTTAAGAATCCTATTTTTTTGTGGAAAAAATGGACATGATTTAATTATTCCCTATATAATGAAATGGGTTTTCCTAATTTTCTAGAACTATAAACCTAAAAGATCCTTTAAATGTAAAAAAGTGTAAAACTTATTATAATTCATGTAATTATGGGTTGCTTATGTTATAGGGAGTTATATATAACAACTCAACCAGTTATCCTCACATGATAAATATGCTACCACTAAGTCATAGATATATTTTTTGAGACCACTATAATACACATGGATGATCTTCTTACTATAAACCTATCTCACTAATAAAATACCTCAAGTATAGAGACCCGAGAATTTTAAACATATTATTACATGATATTAACATAAATATCCATTAAATAAAACCAAAGGATTGAAAATCATAGTGTATTTAGAAGACTAGGTATATAAAAAAACACAAATCAAAAATAAATCTTCTTTATTTTAATTGTAGCACCCCAAGTATCACGATCTTGAAAATTTATTTATGTATTTTAAGTATATTAAGTTATTGGGTTAAGTTTTATGAGGTTAATAGAAGTTTTGAAATGTTTTTTAGGATTTTCTAGAGGTGAAAAGTTTAAGAACAGTTAGTAGAAACTATGAAACACCTCTTAGGAAATCGTGCAACTAAAATAGTGGGCACTAGGTAGGTGCACGATTAGGCACATGGTTTTTCAAAACCATGTGGATTCCTAGGATAAATCATGAAATTATGGAAAAATGGGAATAACATGTTTGGCACACAATTTTTTCTAACCTTTCGATCCAACTGTGCAAGGTGTGTTTGGAGGTAGTGGCACATGCATGATTAGCGCACATTTTTCCTAAACATGTGCCCTAACTATGAACAGTGAAAAATTAGATCCAAAAATTTTGGATCTCATTAAAATTACATTCTAAACCACTCTTTTCCCCCTAAATTGTTTATTACCTGAATTGTTTCCTCCCAAGGTTGTAGAGACCATTCCTTTTGACCCGAGAGTGATTCCTAGGAGAATCTAAGTGTGTTGGAGTCTTGATTTGTTGGTAAGTGATCATTATTCATTGTTTTCCTTAGATTTATTCTTCTTTACTCTCTTGGAATCATGGATTTAGTCCATTGCGGATAAATCCATACTATTTTATGTCGACCATGGTCAATTATTTTTTTTAATTTAAGGGAATATGATCTAAGGTTGTTTTTAGAAGTTTTAAGCTATGTTTTTGATGTTATGTTATATTCTTTGTTTTCACCAAACTTTCAGATGTAGGTGGATTGACTCTAGACTCCTCTTATTGGAACTTGAAGGATTGATTTCAAATTAATTGAATTTATTTAATTAAATTGTGAAATTTATGATTGATTTTGGATGGAAAACCTCTTTAGTGATGGTTTTGTGGAATTTGATAAATTGGATAGTTTTTTGGAATGTTCTTTTGGTTCATGATTTTAGAATGATGATTTTAAAATTATAGTTTGGTTTTGATGAATAGAAAAATGTTTGTAGAAATGTTTTCAATAAAATAATTTTTTATTGAAATAGATTTTCATGGTTTATTTAGAATAATATTTAACATACATGGTTGGCATGGGTTAATTTGCATTGATGTGACCCTATGGAAGGGGAAAGTTCTATTAGGGAACTTGGTAATGGTTACCTTGTGATGAATTGGTATATAAAAAAGAGACTAGCCTTGAGTATGGAACTGTCACCGGGGCATGAATGTGTGGGTGTGTGGATATGTTGAACCATGTTTTGTGTATGCTAATGGATTTGAGAAATGGTTTTAAAGACTTATTTGTTCTTTTTCCATGGAAAACTGTTTGGATTTGATATAAAATGATTTAATTTTTTTTCAATTATTTTATATAATTGTGATAACATGTTCTATTCTAGTGGCATGAGGTGGGAAGTCATTGAAGAAATATTATTGAGTTTTATACTCAACCACTACTTTGGAACTTTGGTGCATTTATAGATATTATATATCGAGATATAGGTAAATAAAAAGTATCCAAATTCTTTAGTGATTAATCATAATAATTTGGGCATGAATTTTTTAGTTGGATCTTATATTATGTTGGGAGTTTCTGTTTGGATGTCATTGTTTCCTTTCAGTTTTGTAGCCTTTTGTATATTTGGGTTTTATTGGTTTTAGTTTTCATTTATACTTTGATATTGTAATTATTTGTTTCAATTGTATTTTAAACTCATACATCATATATAGTGTTTATTGATTATGGTTATCTTGGTTTGGTTGGTGTATATTTAAATGGAAAATCATCCCCCAATTGTTTATGAAGCCCTTGTAATTTATTGTCAGACTTTGGGGTTTGTGGATGTCACCTAAATCCTAGTATCACACCTGTCACTTCTCAAGACAATGAAGAGGGGAAGGATGCTTCAAATGGTATCAAATTGTTCAATCCTTGATATAGAATTAGTGTTAGTTTGTCTTTTGGAATGGTAGTAGGGAGTAAGATTTCCAGAACTTGAAATTTAGAGCACAAAAAGGCATAACTAACCTATTTATGTTTAACTTCAAGTTACTAGGGAGTTTGAGTACATGAGTGTTTGGATACACATCTAGGAGTTGTCACCTCATTTTCATGGCTTTATCTTATGGGAAGAGTATAATGTGAATTGGTAGTAATGGATTCACTCTAAGAGTGCATAGTTTATTTTGAGTAATGATTTATGTTTTGGTGAAAAATCATTGATTTATTGAAAATATTTGGAAATGGTTTGATTTTTAAAAAGCACGGAGAAATTTTTAAAAATGGTTTGAAAAAAGAAATTATTGAATTTTGGAAATCCCTGTTGTGATATGTGTGAAATGGTAAATTTTAAATTTCCAAGACTTCAGTTTATAAAGGGTGAGACTAAATGGAGTTTTCTTTTAGTTATAGAAAATTTCACCCGATATGCATTATAGAAACCAACTAGAACTAGATACTGATAATGTGGTTTCAACTCAGCCACAGGTGAACCAATAGTTGTTCTATCATATTGTATATGATTTTCAATCCATGGAAAGGGGGAATAGATTGGATAGACCAAGACAAGTGGATCATTCAGTTTAATTATAAAAGCTTAATCCACCCATCTTTTGGGATGATTCAAAATCAGAAAAAGAAAAAGTGTGGCTAAATTGGATGAATTGAATCTTAGATTTCCTTAGAACATCATCTAAGCTGACTGTAATTTTGGAAACATATATGATCAAGTATATAACATGCTAGTGGTGGGATCTATAATTTCTTGCTAAATTGTACTAGGGTTTGACCTGAGAGGTTTTTAAATAACTGTTCAATAAACAATTCTATCCTCACATGTTCATAATTTCTAGAACAATGTATTTCTTCATCGTAAATTAGGATAATCTTTTGGTAATAGAGTATGCAACTAAATTTATTAATTTCATTCTCTTTTTCACTAGAAATTTATGAAAGTTCATCCTTGAAGGAACACATTTTTTAATCAGGGTTCAGGATAGAAATTTTCCGAAATATTTTTTTACTTGGTTTAATGGATTATACAGAGATACACTACTACAAATATGGCTTTTATCGGCGCTAAAAATGGCCATTAACAGTGCTAGAAAAAGCATTATTAATGCCGACGAAGATAAGGGGGGGGGTACCATTTATCAGCGCTCTAAAAAGCACTGATAAAGACCCGTTTTATCAGCCCTAAAAAAAGTGCTGATAAAAATTAAAAAAAAAATAAAAAAAATAAAAATAATACTGCCAATCTCGGGGGGGCTTTTTACAGTGCTTGAGCCCCCCTTTATCAGTACTTTCCTGCACCTCCAGTGCCCACCCACACTGCGGGCGTGAATATATAAAAAATAAAATGGATATTAGTTATTATTTAGATAAAACTAATATATTTTATATGTAAATATGTTTAATTATTTATTTAAAAAATTTAATTTTTAGGCGTGAATATATAAAAAATATGTACATATAGTTATATATTTGATTATAAATAACAGTGAATTATAAAAAATGATAAAATTTCAAAGACATAATATCAATATGAATGTAATACCTTGGAATAAATTCAGTCCCCACAAAAAAATCCAATAATACCCCCTTAAAAGAGGCTGAAAATCCATAAAATGTTAAAAAATCAGGTTACCCCGACTAAAAACTCAGTTTTGGAGGCCTTCTGGGCCTCTTTTGGCCTCGAAAAACCCTTGACAAGGGTTCCCTGATCATAGTGATGTAGAGCTCGTCGCAGACTTCGATTTTATATGTGGTAGAGCTCAAACGGACACCCGAATCAAAAGTTATGACCGTTTGAAGTTTGAGTTGCGTTTTCAACATATTTTGGATCTTTTTTTAATTTTTCTTATTTTTTTAGTCTTCAAATTGTTATTAAATGACTATTACTCCATAATAATTCGCAAATTATTAATTAAAAATATTTTTTTTAATTTTTTTATAAGCCATTTTCACTAAATATTTTATATATTAAGTATAATAAGTGTAAATGTATATTTATACTTATCTAAAATATATTTAAAAATTATATATTATATTTACATCAATATAACAATATTAATATAATTATATATTAATATATTATTTTTAATTAATTTTTTTTGAATTCGAACCCTTTATCAGCACTACTAAAAAAAGCACTGATAAAGGGGGCCCCTTTATCAGTGCTAAAAAAAGCACTGATAAAGGGGGGGGGGGGGGCTTTATCAGCGCTAAAAAATGTGCTGATAAAGGGGTACTTTTATCAGCACTTTTTTTAGTTATGATAAAAGTACCCTTTATCAGCGCTTTTTTTAGCGCTGATAAAGGCCCCCCCTTTATCAGCGCTTTTTTTTAGCGCTGATAAAGGGGTGGCACTGGGCTTGACTAGTTTTGTGGTAGTGATAGTCAATAGAGAGATGATGTAAGAAAGATACATATCATGTAATTTTGGGGGAGGAAGCATGATGATACCTATGGAAACTTTTGGGAATTCTAATGATGGGAATTAGTAGAAGAGGGAAACCTATTTTCAAAGTGGTGGTATGAACTAGAATCAGATAATGGGATCAGTGAATCTTCCTCCTAAATTGAAGAGTAATCCTAGATAATTTCAGTGTGGTGCTTTTGAGAATATGAAACGAGATTGTACAACACCACCTAGAGAATTCCACAATTGCAACCATATATGGAATCTTTAGTGGTATTATTGTAGTGCTCTAAGGATGAGTGCTAGGGATACATATCATTCTTCTCAGGCATCGTATGCTTCGATGGGATGAGTGAAATATAACAAATATCATCATCAGAATAGATCAAGACACGATGATTCTAGGAATACCATGACTCCTCAGCTGGTGCAATCTCAATAGAGTAATAAAGAGAAAAGTGCACCGAGTAAGAAATTATATGGAGCTAAGAAAATGATCATGGATGATCAATCAAGAACTTTGATGGTGATAGGTATGATTATTTTGAATTATACCCTTATGAAATATTTATTTGATACAGGTGAGTCCCATTATTTTATTTCTTCTCATTCTATCGATCTTATGGGTTTTTATGTTGAGTTGATTTCTTCTATTTTTGTAAAATCCTCCGATTCAAAAATCTCTCACATGGCTAGAATAGGTTGGTTATAAGACCTCAAGTGCGCCTCCCTATACATAATAGGTTTTAGACTATAATCGGGGTGTGATAAGTATAGTGGGGAGAATATACCCCATGGATTTAGAGTTTAAAACACAACGAAAAAATTAGTATTAATAAATGAATAAATATCAGAGTACAAAAATAATGGAAACAAAATGATGCAATGGAAATCCAACAATAAAGACAAATGAATAATCCAATAAATAATAGAATATTAATGCAACGACATGTTGACATATAACTAAATGTAATTCTATAATTAATAAAAAATAAAAGACTAGAAGAATCAACAAAAAATCAAAGGTCCCTGGTCCCGATCCCATGTCGGTCCCATATCCAAACTTATACTCATCCAGAAAATACAATCAACAACATGGACCCTTGCCCTTATATAAAACTACATCCATATAATCTACTTGGGTTCCAAATGATGACCCAAATAGGGTGTGAGTATAAATCAGTAGATCGATATAACCATCTCTAAACAAACCTGTCTGATAATAGGTGTATGAAATAATGTAATAAAAAAGTGTATTAATTAATTAAACAATTTAATTAATACCATATAAATCTACTTCGACACCATTTTGAGATGTCTCTAAGCATGTATCACAACCTTGCCAACCATAACCATATAACCATGGTATAAATTACACAAATCTGGGTCAAACCCACTATATAAGAAATTCAGTATGTATCACTAGGCCAAGCCCTATATATAATAATTTCAGCATGTCAATCGGGAAAATCCCACTATATCAGCATTTCAACATGTCGACTAGGCCAGGACCACTATATCAGCATTTTATCATGTCAACTGGGCCAACTCCCCATATAATCAATACAACATGGAAATCACAACACAAGTCATAGAAAAAAGGGTATCATAATGTCACATCTAATGGATCAATGGTTAATTATTCTAATTACCATTTATCTTTCAATTACACATTTCATATATCAATTGGTCATAACCAATAACATGCTAGTTATATTAATAAACAAGCCAGTCAAGGTGAATCTATATCAATAAATCAACCACAATTCATGTCATGATAAAAACACTTTAATCCATTTAAAAAATTCATTTAATAATCAAGGGTTCAATCACTCAAATGGTAGACACAAGCCAAGTAAAGATCCAGTTAGATCCACATGGACTCCAAGGAATAATCTAATTCATTATTTTTAATTTATTCGGCAGATAATACATTGGCGAACTTTCAATACAATACATAATTGAAAATTATAAATCTATAGGGTTAAGGTTTAGACCCCCTAACTTTAATAGGTGAATAACACAACACTTAAAATGGGGATCACCCATGAGGATAAAGGTGAAAATGATCGAAAAAAGAATCCTATATCAAAACTGATGAAGATCAAAACCAAAAATGCACACGGTCAAGAGATTACACTACACCAGTTAAAAGGACAAAGGAAGAGAATAGAAAACCTAACCAAATACACTTACTAGGGATCCGATGCATGACTGGGACATTTAAAATCAAGATAGCTGCTCTAAAATTTCCTGGAAGGTGACCTAGGGTTGAGAGGAGAAAGCGACAGGTGAGTTTGAAATAAAATTCAACCACTTAACATGACTTAAAACAATACATCATGGAATTGCATGGTGCTTAATATAATTAAATATTGTGTAATTATTTTGATATGGATACACCAAAAAACCCATTGCCTCCAATGAATATTAAATTTAGATAAACATTACACGATGTGTAATCCATTTACAGGGTGTGTAATGTTATGTAGGTGTTTTTCAGACCATTTTCCTTATGAAAGGCCTGAACCCCTAAGTATTCTCAAATTACCAAGAAACTATGGTAACATTTGATCTATTTATACCTAGACTCCATTAACTCAAAAAAACATACATCCCTGAACTTTAAGTCATTTTCACCAACAAAGGATCTCTATGTGAATTCTCTCTGGGTTTCTCAAGTTTCCTTAAAACCTAAGATTGTAATTATTAAAAAAAACTGACATTCATGATGAAATAACAACCAAAAAGGTTTAAATATTAGGAAAAACTGAACCAAAATAAGTTTAATGAAAAACTAAAAGAGTGACATACCTGAAAAAATTGAGATCTTGCAACCTCCACACCATATAACAGCTCGTCTCTAAGATGTTCCAAGCATCACTATGGGGTCTCAGTGAAAAATTATGGACACTATGCTCACATATCATAATTTGTCTCCCAATTATTCTCCTAAACTCACCCATAGTTCCACTACACTCAAACCAAAGGAATCACCCTCCCTTGGAGAAACTTTTCACTACGGTCCAAAATCTGTACCAGATGCTTCTTAAAGGACGCATCGGAACTAAGATCTATGTTTACTATGTCTATCATGTTAGAAGGGTATGGATAATAAATCTAATGCTACAACACATGGAACATATCGATCATGGAACTATAGAGTTGTAGAATTGATAATCGGCATGGCACCATACTGACCTTGTCCACTATCTCAAAGGACCAAACAAAACTGGGCCCTAGCTTTCCCTGTTTCCTAATACAACATTACCCCATCCTAGGTTACACTTGAAGGAAAATATAATGACCAAACTTGAACTCTATAGGTTATCTATGATGGTTTTCATATGATTTATTTATACTATGTGTGGTCACCAACTTCTTTCTGATCAACTGAACCTTCTCAGATGTCTCCTACATGAGATTAGTCCCAATAAGTGCTGAATCACTTGCCTCTATCCAAAAGAGGTTAATGGAAAGGCCTTCCATACAAGTCTTAAAAATGTTCTATCTAGATAGATGTATAGAAGCTATTATTATATGAAATTTATAATAGTTCCATATATTTCTCCCATGAACCACTAAAATCCAAAACATAGGATCCTAACATATCCTCTAGAAACTAGATAGTACTCTTATATTGACCATTAGTCTGAGGATGATAGGCCGTATTCAAAATAACCTTCGATCCTAGAGCCTTCGGAAGACTATACCAAAACTATGATTTGAAATGATGATCTCTATTTGAATCAATACTCCTCTAAACACCGTGCATCCTAACTACATCACACACATAAAAAATGACCATACCATCAACTGTGAAGGTCTCATTGATAGGTAATAAATGGGATAAATTTGTTAGTCAACCAAAAATAACCCATACATCATCATTATTATGGGTTATCTTGGGTAATCATGTCCCAAAAAACATTTAGACATCATCCCATTTCCACTCAGGAATGGGAAAAGGCTGTAAAATCTCGGCTAGCTTCTGATGCTCAGTTTTCACCTGCTAACAAGTGAAACATCTCCCCACAAAGCCTACTACCACATTCTTCATTCATTAAAAATAGTAATATCTATGGATATCACACTAAATACTTGTCAAACCAAGATGTACCACCCATTAGAAGCATAAAAATCTTTCATTAATTCTTTATGTAAGGTCGTAGGAACCCAGACTTGACCACAAAAAAGAAGAGAATTTCCGCTACCAAGAGACCATATTAATGGTGTCTCCCCACCATATAAGTGGTCCCTCAGAACTAATATATCTGAATCATATAACTAATCGGTCTTTTTTGGGTCCAAAATCATGGGTATAACAGATGTTGAAGTCAAAGATACTCATTCCTAATACTTCTGAGCATCTAGATGCATATCTTCAAAGAGATCCATTATCCACCACTCATCACAAGACTCCAATACTACCTATTCCTTTATATTTCGGTCAAAGGATCAGCAATGACATTTTCATTTCTTGGTGTATAAGACAAATCGAATATGAAAGATTGTAAATATTCTACCCACCTCCTCTTCCAAAGGTTTAGGTCTCACTGACAAAAGATGTACCTGAGTCTATCGTGGTTTTTTTATACCACAAACCTCTCACCCATGAGATAATTTCTCTAAAATATAAAGGTGTGTACCACTAATGCTAACTCTAAATCACGAGTAGGGTAATTCCTCTCATGCAGTATCAATTTTCTAGAGTTGTAAGTAACTAATCAACCCTCCTACATCATAACTGCTCCAAATACAAATGTGGTTGCATCACAATACATGGTATATGCTTTACTTGGCATAGGTAAAGTGAGGAAAGGTGATGATTTCAGCCTTCCTTTCAGTTATTAAAAATACCTCTCCCAAGAATTTGACCAAACAAACTTCATTACCTTCTTGGTTATCCCTTACACCACTACTACTAGAAGATATAAGTCCTAGATAAAGCACTAATAATAACCAAATAAACCCAAAAATCTCTAAATATCTAATAAATTATTACTCTATTCCCTAGATACCATGGATACAACCTTCTATGATCCCACTGAAACTCCTACATCTGAGATGAAATGACCTAATAAGTACTCTTTATTAATCCAGAAACTTCATTTAGTTAGCTTGGTGTAAAGCCGATGCTATCTCAATATACCCAGGATGATGTCAATATGTTTGGAATGATTGCATTTTGGCTGGGAATACGCTAAGATGTTGTCGAAAAAAACACTACAAAATGATCCAGGTAAGGATGAAATATCCCATTCATTAAGTCCATGAATAATGTTGGTGGATTGGTTAACCCAAACGACATCACTACAAATTCATACAAGCCACACCTACTCCTAAAAGGAGTCCAAGGTATGTCTAATGGTCTCACCCTCAAATGATGGTATCTGGATCATAAATAAATCTTGGAGAAGATATTATCACATCTCAACTAATTGAATAGATCATTGATGCCCAAAAGTGGATACTGGTTATTGACTGTCATCTGGTTCAATCTTCGATAATCCACACACAAATTAAAATTCCCATTAGCTTTTTTAGTGAAGAGAAATAGAGAACCCCAAGGAGATATACTAGGGCGTATGAAACCTTCAACTTCTAGATCTTCTAACCAAACCTTGAAATCCTGAAGCTTTGATGGTGCCATTCAATAAGGTAGAATAGAAATTGGATCTACTTCCGACACCAAATTGATTTTAAAATCAATCTCTTTCTTGGGAGGTAAGCCATATAACACATTAGGAAATACATCCTAAAAATGATCTACAACTGGAGGAAAGGAATCCTTCTTACTTCCACCAACATTTAGAGAAAGTTTAGCTATCTTAGATATGAGAAAATCCAATCTACAATAAATTGGAACTGCATGACTAGTATGAATATCCCAATCACCTTGGTGAGAATAGTTACCTTGATCTAGAGATATAAAGGTAACCCTACTTTAGTAATAATCGATTTGAGAATGGTATTAAACTAAAAAAATCCATACCTAAAATCAAATCAGAACCTTTTATTTCCAACATAAACTTTTCCTAAAAGAAATGGTAACCACCAATCTCTAGATAAAATACTTTTAAACATTTTATATTCTCTGAATGCACTCCCAACCACATTTCAATGGTTAAAAAATCATATAATATTTCTAAAACAAATCCAAAAACATTTAAAAAGAGAGAAGATAAAAAGAAATGTGATGATCCTATAGAAAACAAAACAAAATCAAGGTTAGATGATACATGAATCATTCCTATGATGGTAGATGGTTCTATATCAAAAATAATCATAGTATCCTACATAACATGAAAAATAGATTCACCTCTGATATGGGATCCAGATTGACTCCTATGAGCTAAAACCTCTTCCTGGTACTATATTTCCTATACTAGAGTACCACGTCCTTTTCTTGGACCTTAATAACCCATGAAAATCCAACTACCTATCCACTAAGGCATAGGCGAGTCCTTCCTAGACTTAAGTACTTGTCCTATTCCCCTACCAATTATCTACTATTGAATTCCCCTACAAACCTTTTTAGGTTGCCCAATCTTCCATAAGTATAAAAATCCAAAGTGGGGTATGGAAACTGAGACCATGTGTGGCCCATATTTCCACACAGATATCATTACAATGTAATATGATCCTAAGATGGATTCCCACTGCCCTGACTGATCTGATTGTTGCTGCCCTGGTGAAAACTATCATAGCGATACTTCATTCCAATAGAAGAAGAGTTCACAGTTTTCCCTACTGAAACGGTCTGTCTGCTACATGGGGACTCTCTTAGTTTCCCTTCTATGATGAGTGCTTGATTTATAAAATATGTGAAACTGCTCAGACAAAACATGTTCACCTACAACCTTATCTCAGAGTAAAGACCATATTACAAATGTATTTCCCTAGATATCTCATCAGTTTCAAAATATGGTGAAAATAAATGCAGGTCGATGAAACTTTCATCATAGTCTAGTACTAACATGCCCTCCCATGTCAAGTGCATAAAATCATGGGCCTACTCATCCATTAACATATAGGGATAGAAATGGATCAAGAACCTCATCTCAAATCCCTTAGAAGATAACTCCTCTGTCTACCCTACTTTCTCTAGAATGTCCCTCCAACGCTTGTATGGTCCACGAAGAATATATGCAGCAAGCTTCAACCTCCTATAAATGGGTTTATAAAGATTATTATAGTTCACCTAGACTAACTCAATCTAGAACTCAAATTTTTGGGGGCCTCCCTCCTCAGTGATCGTAGGTGGATTCTATAGATGGAAATATCTCATAATCTCATACATCAAAGTCCCCATGTATAAAATCTCTCTTTCCATGGATCTCATGACCATCAAGAAGAAAACAAAAAGATGAACATACATATGATCCTCAGAAACTACAGAAAGATCTGATTCTACTACATTAGAAGTGTGCTAATTTCTACTCTCCTGAATCACAACTCGAAGATGATGAGGATACATTTTCTCTACAAGAAATACTAACTCCTTAGAATAATGGATATAACAACAAGGTTAACCTCAAAATGAGACAAAAATAGAGAACTAATGAATCTTGGTCTCTATAAACATGGATTATAAGTGTTTTAATATCAAATATCAGTTTATTTATTCCACTTCATTTATCAGGTATAACAAATATATCATATCATGATATATACACGAAATATATCACTTGCATATAATTATGTACCTATCATGAACAATTATTGTTAGTATATATACCTATCATAAAAAATTCATGTCAGTATATATCTCAGGGGGCATGAAAAATGAGCCTTTATGGATTCTGAGCCCAGGATATGCAAGTCTTCTATGTTGGTCATTTTGGAACCTAAACAAGATCCTAAAAGGATTATTTTCTTTGAAAAAAAAGATATTATTTGGTATCTACTTACATGGACACCCAATTAATAAACAAATATGGATTCTATGGAAGAATTTTTTGTAAGTGGAGTTGGTGCAGGTTACAGATCATTGTATCACTTTGAAACTTGGGTTTAGAGGGCTGGAAGTTTTGTTCTCATTTATTTATGCTAGTAATGATGTAATGGAAAGAAGAATCCTATGGGAATTCCTTGACTTGTTCGATGCGGATGGATTACCTTGGTTTATAGGTGGTGATTTAAATACTATCATGGAAATATTAGAGAAGAATGGTGGATTAGGGTTATACAATAATGGAATTCTTGAGTTTAATACCTTCATTTCTAGAAAGGGGTTGCTAGACTTGGGTTTTAGTGGGTGAAAATATACCTGGTGTAATAATCACAGAGGTGGAAATCGTATATGGAGTATACTGGATAGATGTCTTGTAAATTTTTAGGGCTTAGTGTCCTTTTACAGGACTTGATTCACTCATTTAACTCATTCCCTTTCAGATCATGATCTGCTATTGGTGGAACTTAAATAAGGGAGTTTGGAGAATAAGAATTTTATGTAATCGATTAACTGGAACAATGTTTATGGGTTCATGTAGATGATGAAAGAATCATGGGAACATGAGATAGATGGGAGAGATTGGGTTGGTATGTTTGGGTGTCTGAAGCACCTCAAGGATGATATAGGTAGATGGTTCATGAACAAAACATCGGTGGATGATTCAGTTGAAGCACTACAGGAGGAGATCGGCCAATTGGAGGATGGGATAAAACAAAGCTGGGATGACTCTACCTTCATGTTGGTATGTGACAAACACTATTTTCTAGATCCAAGACTACTAAAGATTGAAAGATAATTCAAACAAAGGTCTGGGGTTAGATGGATTAAGGAGGGTGATCATAATAGTGGTTTTTTCCATGCATGTTTTAAGGAACATCAAAATATGAAACTTAACATTACACTTGAGGATGGATCATTTTCTTCGGACTTTAATGTCATCAGAAAAATGGATTTGAATCATTTTGTATTTCTACTTGCAAGTGATCCTTCAGGACTAGTTGGGGAGGGTGCCTTGACAATAGAATAAGAGGTTTTCATAGGGAGTATTTACAGAAGGATTAATGATGAGGATAATGATACTTTAAAAAGTATACCATCTGACAAGGAGGTATGGGAGGTTGTTCGAAATATGTCACTGGATAGTGAACCTGGTCCAGATGGTTTTCTAGGATCTTTCTATGTGGTTTCATGGGACTTTGCGGTGTCTCAGGTTATCGAGGTGGTCCAAGATTATTTCCTAAGGGGTTCACTTAACAGGAGTACATGTGCCTCATGGGTGGTTCTCTTTCCCAAAGTTAAATATCCCTATTCTATTAATCAATATAGACCAATCTGTTTTGCAATGTTTATTAAAATATCTTTGCAAGTTTACCATCTCAGAGGATGAACAATGTGGTTCTGAAGGATATTTCTCAGAAAAAATATAAATTTATCAAAGGTATAAGTATTGAAGGGGCGGTGGGAATCACTCAAGAATTGTTGGAGGATGTGAATAAGAGGGTGGTCGGGTCTAATGTGATTATTTAATTGGACATGGAGAAGGCGTATAACAAGTTAGAATGGAGTTTCATAATCTGGGTGATGAGGAAGATGGGTTTTCATGAATGGGTTTGTGATCTATACTTTCATTTCTTCTCCTCTCCTTGGCTTACCATCTCGCTTATGGAGAAAGGTTTTGGGTTCTTCAAGAATGTGAGGGGTGTGTGACAAGGGGAACCCCTATCTCCAATCATGTTCATACTTTCACAAGAGGATCTCTTGGGAAATTTACATAGATTCTTAGTGGAATGGAGATTTTTTCTATATCATTATCATGTGTCTGATGGATCGGTCTCCCATATTATGTTTTCTAATTATATTATCATCTTTTTGAATGGTAGGAGGTTGTCCCTTGTTAAATTTATGAATCTTATTTTGATTTATGGTAACCTAAGTGGTCAATGGGTTAACTCGAGGAAGAGCAATGTCTTTATATCAAAGAAATGTTCAAGAAGAAGGATGTGGAGTATTCAAGACATTCTGGGAATCCAGAAGAAGTACTTCCCTATGATTTATCTTAGGGAACCTATTTCTAATGCTTGGGAGAAAAATATATTCTTTGAGGATCTCATTAACAGAATTATTGGGAGGGTTCTTAACTTGAAGAACATGTTTCTCTCCTTCGGTAGTCATGTGGCGTTGCTTAATAGTGTGATTTCTTAAATACTGATGCATGTCATGTCCATTATCACTCCACCCAAGGGGATTATCTCAACAATAGAGAAGCTGATGAATAGATTCCTTTGGGACACTGAATCTTTGGGAAGAGCTCATTGGGCCTCTTGGTATTGGGTGGGAAAACCGGTGGAGGAAGGTGGAGTTGGTCTTAGGGATGTCACAAATTCCATGCATTCCATGCAAGATCGTCTGGAATGGGATTTAATTATTGGATAATTGATGTGGGCCAAAAATATTAGAACTAAGTATGAAAAGAACTGGGAGGATTGGGACTATAGGAAACTGTCTAGGTTGGGGAAAACTGTGGTGTTTCACTTGAAAATTCTTCAGGGGTTTTCTAGATGTATGTTCAAACGAGGGGATATAAATTTATAGAGGAAAAATTGGGTGGGGTAGAAGCTTTTTTTCCAAACTTTCTAGGACTAGACATGTCAGTAAGAGAGGAAAAACATCACCCAAATCTTCTTGAAGCCATCTTGAGCCCACAACAGATGATTTTTTTTAATGAAGTTGTGTTTACGGAGGATACCGACTGATGCTGATTTATAGAGTTGAGATCTAGATTATTTAATGGGCATGATTACTATAGATTGATTTGGATGGGAGGGTTCGCGATGAGTGGGGATCAAACTTGTGGTGTAAGGAGGTCCCCACGAAGATGAGTTTTTTGGTTTAGAGAGTGCGAAACCAAGCCATACCTATGGAGGATAATATACAAAAGAGGGGCATTCACCTGGCCTCACATTGTTGCTATTGTAGTAATCCTCAAGCAGAATCGGTGGTTTATCTATTTATCAAGGGTGAATGGGAAGTAAGCCTTTGGTTTATGATGGATAAATGGGGTAATTATAATGCAGCATGTATATCCTTATAGGATTTCTTCATGATTTGGTTTCTAGGTGCAGAAAAACATGAGATGGAGTCCAAGATCTGATGTATCATTATTACAGTGATATTATGGTCACTTTGGAAGGCAAGGAACAAAGGAACAATGGAGGTTAAACTGTTGATTTCTTTGTTTCATGTGAGAATGAAGAAACTTATTCATGAACTTGGCGCGATGGTTAAAGGTGGACAACAATCCATCAGTCTTTGAAGTCCTCTTAACAGACCAGTGGCATGTCCAAGATCACAGGGTTGTTGGGTTAGATGGAATCCTCCAGGGAATGGTTCCAAACATAATGTTAATGGGTTGCTGATGAATGGTCAGATGTATGGGGGAGGCTTGGTGCATGATAGGAATGGTTTGTTGATGTTTACTTATAGTAGATCCATGGGCTGGGAAGTTCATTAGGGGTGGAAGTTAGAGAATTGCACACTGGTGTCAGGCTTTGAAAAAGATTCTTGTTGCTGTTTTCAGAAGTGGAATCAGACTCTGATGTGCTAATTCAGGATTTTCATGAGAAATTTAATCTTCATTGGCAGTTGACTTACCTTGTTGAAAGTTTTATCTTGGAGATTCCTAATGGATGCACGGTTCATCATATTCCAAGATAGAAGAATTTTTCTATGGATGCCCTTTCTCAGGGGATTAGTCATGAGGAACCCTTGGTGATTTTATCTAACTTGGGGTTATTACCTCAGGATTGTAATGATTTTTTCCAAGGGGATTCCCTAGGGCTCTATCACTTTAGACCTCCATGATTTTTTTTCTTCGTTGTAGTGAGCCTTCTCCTTTGAATAATAAAAATCATTTTTCAATCGAGTATAATCTATAAAATAAATAATATCATAAGATGATGATACCACACATCATGTGAATCAACCTAGGTGAAATAACATCAACTATAATAAGAAAACAACATAAATAGCAATCCCATCCCTGGGCACTCAGATTTACCCCCGTATATGGGTTAACTACTCCCATACACAAGCTCATTACCAAATCCCAAAAATCCTAGTATCCTTTATACCTTTCCCAAATAATAGATAAATAGAAAAGAAACCTAGTGTGATCTGATACCACTTTATAATGTCCCCCGATCTGGAACTCTCTCATGTGGCCAAAATAGGTTGGTTACAAGACCTCAAGTGCACCTACCTATAGATATAGGCTTCCAATTAGTAGTTGGGGTGTGATAAGTATAGTGGGGAGACTATAACCTCCACATTTAAAGTTTACAATAGAGTAAAAAAATAGTATAAATAAATGAATAAATATAATAGTGAAGAAATAATAGAAACAAAACGATACAATAGAATTCAATAACAAATATAACTAACAATCCAATAAATAATAGAGGATTAATGTGATGATTTGCTAGAATGTAACTAAATTTCATGCTAGAATTAATAAAAAATAAAAGAATTTCAGAATTAAAAAAATACTCAAAAGTCCCTGGTCCTAATCCTCATGTCACTCCTATCTCTAAACCCCAGTCCATATAGAAAATAAAATAAAAAACAATGTATTTTTACCTTGTCTAAACTTGCATACATATAATCTTCTCAGGTACCAAACAACAACCTGAATAGGGTGTGATTATAAATCAGTAGGTCGACGCCACCATTTCTAAAAAATCCAGTCTAATAATAAGTGTATGAAAAAATGCAGTAAACAAGTGTATTAATTAATTAAAAATTTTAATTAATACCACATCAACCTACTTCGACACCATGCTGGGTTGTATCTAATCATTCCTCACAACCATTCCAACCATAACTATATAACCATGGTATAAATTAAAAAAATCTAGTTCAAACCCACTATATAACCATTTAAGCATATTCCACTAGGCCAAGACCGATATATAATCATTTAAGCATGTCAACTGGGCCAAGATCACTATATCATCATTTCAACATGTCAACTTGTCCATTCCCAATATATCAGTATTTCAACATTATAACTAGGAAAAGCCTGCTATATCATAATTTCAACATGTCAACTAGGATAACGACCCATATAAGAATTACCATATAGAAATCACAACACAAGTCATAACAACAAGGGTATCATAATATCACATCATATAGATCAATGGTTAATTATAATAATCACCATTTATCTTTCAATTACACATTTCATATATCAATTAGTCATAAACAACAATATGTCAGTTATCTCAATAAATAATCCAAGTCAAGGTGAATCTATATTAAGCTATCACCCACAATTCATGTCATGAAAAACACACTTTAATCCATTTAAAAAATTCATTTAATAATAAAGGGGTTTTTCACCCAAATGGTATCCACAAGCTAGGTCAAGAGCCAATTGGATTCACAAGGACTCCAAGGAATAATCCAATTCATTATTTTTAATTTATTAGATGCACAATATATTGGGTCACTTTCAATACATCACATACATGACAATTATAAAACTACAAGGTTAAGGATTAGTCCCCTACCTTTAACAGATGAAGAGAAAAATTATTCCAATGGTAAATTACCATGAGGAAGAAGGTGAAAATGATTTCAAAAAGTATCCTAGATCAAAACCAATCAAGATCAAAACCGATCAAGATCAAAACTGATCAAGATAAACAAACAACAAAAATGGTCAAGAGATTTCATCGCAATGGTCAGAAGGACAAAGGGAGAGAAGGTAAAACCAAACCAAGACCAATTACTAGGGATCAAATGTGTGACTGGGCTTTCTAGAATCAAAAGAGGTGTTCCAAAATCACCTACAAGGCGCCTTAGGATTGAGAGGTGAAAGCTTAATGAGAGTTCAAAATAAAATTAAAAAACATGACATACTTTAAAACAAAAAGTCGGGAAATTACATGACATGTAATATAGTTACACGTTTTGTAATTATTTTAGAGGTATACATCGAAAACCTTTTGCCTTGGATGAATTTAAATTCACTTTAACATTACATGACATGCAATCCATTTATATGGTGTGTAAAAGTTTTTCAGGTGTTTTTCATCCCATTTTCCTTAAAAAAGATACGAACCCCATTTAATGCTTCTAAACCTACTAATAAACCTTGGAAACACTTGAACCATTTATACCCATGATCCATTAATTAAAAAAACATAAATCCCTAAACTTTAATTCATTTTCCCAAACAAAGGATCTTCGTGTGGATTCACTCTGGTTTTCTCAAGTTTCCTCACAACTTAAGATAATGTTTATTCAAACACACCGATATTAATGAAGAAATCATAGCCACCAAGTCATAAATATGAGGTAAAAATCAACTGAATTAATATTAATGAAAAACTCAAAGAGAGACATACCTAGAAAATATGGGATCTTATGCCTTTGAAACTTCAAACTCCTATTGGAAAAAGAGAATGTCAAGCCTTTATGTACAAAGCATGTTCTATAACTATTTTTGGGGATGAATTGATTTCGTTCTTCTCTATGATTTATATGGATTTATATGACCTAATACTGAGTATGGATTGGTTGATAATTTTTAAATATCACATCGACTGTTATACTCGAAGGGTTAGTTTTACAATAGATGACTGTGTCGAGCATCTCTTTAGAGGATATTGTAATGTAAAGGCTGGTTCAAAAGGCTTATTATCACCAGTGTTTTATAATTTCTTTACTAGTTGGTATATTTTACCTTGACATTTATGGATAAGACTAGGAATAGTGACCTTCTAACAATTATTGATCATTTTCTTAATTTTTTTCCTGATAATTTCTCAGGGTTACCACCCACAAGAGATGTAGAGTTTACGATTGATATATTACAATGGAATATTCCTATATCAATTATAATTTATTAGATACAACCAACATAATTAATAGAATTTAAATTCCAATTGGAAGAGTTAGAAGAAAAATATGACAACCCTGCTTTTATTACAAACTTAAACATGATTTATTACATAAAACTTCACTTGATACAACAAGAAGATCGAGAGGTTTAGTGTCTTTGGGGATTAGGATAATTACATAAAAACCTAAAACATGAAATACAACATCTTTATTGAAAACTTACTTTACATGACCACTACATTTTCGTGTACTTAGAATTGTATGGGATAACCTAAGGACATGCATAAGAAAATGGTGAGCTATAAAGCCCAGTAAGGGAGTACACATGGAATAACATGAGGAGTACAATACATGTTAGAAAATAGGCATATCAACAGATAATAAAAGAAACATGAACATAAAGGCATGATAATGCATGATAATCATAACATTGAAATGTGGAAACAACACTTAACATGGAATTAGCATGATCCAAGGCTCATTGCACTTGGAGCATGAGTAAATCCCCATTGCACATGAAGCACGAGTAAACCCTCATTGCACTTGAATTAGCATGATTCAACACCCATTTCACATGACTTATCATGATACTATACTTTACCCAATGCATTGGAGCGCTATAAGGGTGCACCCTTCTTAAATATTTCATTTCATGCATAAGTGTGCCACATGGATCATAAAACATGGATTCATAAAACATAATCATTTATTCCACGATAAAGGAATATGGAATTAATACATGAAAATTTATAATCAATAAGTAAATGTGCATAAAGGTGAATACCCTTGATGGAGAAATGGGCATGGTATTCACTACACAATGACATTGGCTTAGAAAATCGGTGCGATTTTGGCAGCGTAACGGCGTGACATAAGAATTCATAAAAATGGTTGATGAGAGATAAAGTGGTTAATCATCATATTTACATGTAATGTAGAGTAAGGAGTTCATATAGATACATTTCCCAACAATTGTAATGGAATTTAGGTTCATGATACAAGAGCATTGCTTGAATGTAAATAAGAGAGAGAAGTTCTTTTCGGAATTTCGGCATAGTAACAGGTGTACATGAGAGGCATTTAATGAGAGATAAAGGGGTCTCCCATCATTAAAAAAATAAGAGGGAAATATGGGGGAGGTGTGAAACCATACCCCAACATTCATAATTGAAATTAAAAGGGCAATACAACTTAATGAAAATTGACAAAAATGAGAAAGGAAGAAAAAAGCCCTTACTTGGAAGTGTGCTTCCAAAGGCTAGAGAGAGGATTGTGAGAGGATTCTTGGGAGATTGGGGAACCTTGTGAGGATTCTAGAGAGAGTAGGGCAGAGTTTTGACGAACTACAAGGGCTTTGAGTGGGGAGGAAGTGGGAGCTTGGGTGGGTTTATATAGGAAAGGTGAGGGAATTCTTTATTATTTAAGTTTGGGACCCCTTATATTAAATTAATCCAAACCAAAAACCATCCCATGGTTTTTGCCCATGTTTTTTGGAAAAGGGAAGAGTAAAACAATATTTTATAAGTCCAAAGTCCTAACTGCTTAAAATATTAGTGTTGCTTATGTGGAGGTGAGTCACACTCCCATGGAAATTAATTTAAAAAGGCAAGGTGTTGAATAAGTCTTGAGGGGTCCATTAATGCTTTGAAAAGTAAGTCAAACAAACCCAAAATCACATTATTTTAATGGTAAAACATATATTGGCTGAACATAAAGATTATAGTATTTTATTACATCACTATTGGGTCATTATGATGTCATAAAACACATTATATATTTAAACGATATTTAATTTTTACCCAAAAATTTGACTGTCTCAGAAAATTATGAAAAATTCACAGTTGGATAATTTTGACGTCCTGATTACAGAAATAAAATTTATTTTATCTAAATAATTTTATAAATATGTTAATTTTCACTTTTAAAATAAAAACCGACATTTATCGAAAATTCACGGGTTTTGACAGAAATGGATTTCAAACCTTAATAAAAATTTTAATTGCATTCATAAAATTATAAGTTCATTTATATTTAATAAAAATTAATTTAATAATAATATTATTATTTTATTAAAATATTATTTAATTCAAAATTCCCTTTATTTAATAAAATATATTTCTTAATTAAATAATAACTAAAACACCATTTGTACTTTAAAAACTATTTACAAAGTATAAAAAATGACTAGAAATTGTATTCATTATTATATAAAAAAAATAATGTACATGAACATAGTACTACTTATTTGTTACATAACCCCTTAAAACAACCGCATAAGACCTAAGGGTAAGGTGTGCGATGGGGACAGACTCTTGGGGTGGCTCGGATAACATCGATCGAGTGGTAATTTAAATCAACTTACACTTTTCCCATAGATGGTCATGTTTAAGCTTGACATGATGAAGCTCAGCTTGGGCTTGGTCAAGGGAGAAGCCCAAAGATGCCACCTCTTTTCCGAGCTCCAACAAATGGGCTTTGTATGGGGTAATTCTACTGGATGAGGCCATCACTTCCTTTGTCTGAGTAATTTGGATTTGTTAAAGTCCTATATTTATACTAATCATGTGATCACTGTTCAACGACTATATTAGCAATGGTCAAAATTCTTGACATAAAACCCAAGAAGTTGAAATTTTATATAAACATAAATAGACATTTAATTAGATCAAGAGGGATTTCAATTAATGAAACTTTGGGTCATTACAATATTCCCCCCTTAAGAAATTTCTTCCTAGAAATTTTCCTTTTCCCACAATAAAACAAAAGTGGGTAACTCAGCTTCATCATATCCTCCGATTCCCAAGTCGCTTCTTCAAACTCGTGGTTTCTCCACAACACCTTGACGAGGGGCATTATCTTATTTCATAGAACTTTTTCTCTACGATCTAAGATCTTCACTGGTTGCTCCTCATAAGAAATATCATCTTCCAATTGTACCACCTCAGAAGAGAGTACATGTGAAGGGTCCAGTAAGTACTTCCTTAAGAGGGATACCTGAAAGACATCATGTACTTTGGCCATGGCAGGTGGAAGTGCTAGTCGATAGGCAACAACCCCGACACGATCAAGAATCTCGAAGGGGCTGATGTACCTTGGACTTAACTTCCATTTCCTTACAAACCTCATGACCTTCTTCTACGAAGATATGCGTAGAAACACCATGTATCCAACTTTAAACTCAAGGTCTCGTCGACGATTATCTGCATAACTCTTCTATAGACTCTGGGCTTCCTTGATATTCTACTGAATGGTTTTCACCTTCTCCACCATTTCTTCAACCATTTCTGGTGCAAGCAGCTTACGTTCACCGACCTCATCCCAACATGCCGGTGTTATGCACCTTTTCCCATATAGGGCTTCATATGGTGCCATTTGGATACTCGAGTGGAAACTGTTATTATAAGAGAACTCAAACAAAGGAATATGATGATCCCATCCTCTTTTAAAGTCCATTGAGCACGCTCTCAACATATCCTCAAGTGTTTGGATAGTCCGCTCAGATTGGCCATCAATTTGAGGATGATAGGCCTTACTGAAGTTTAGTTCAATATTCAGAGCATGTTGAAGACTCTTACAAAACTTAGAGGTGAATCTTGGATCTCGGTTAGACACAATAGATAGTGGTACTCCATGAAACCTTACCACTTCCCTGATATATATCCGTGCCAATTGATCCAATGAGAAATCCTTCCAAATAGCAATGAAGTGTGCAGTCTTTTTAAGACGATCCACAACAACCTAGATTGCATTGTTGCCTTTGGATGTCCTTGGAAGTCCGGTGACAAAGTCCATGGTGATGTTCTACCATTTCCATTCTGGTATGGGTAATGGTTGCATCATCCCCTTAGACTTCTGCCTCTCTGCCTTCACTTTCTGACACACCGGGCACTTTGATGTATATTCAGCAATCTCCTTATTCATATTATCCCACCAAAAGTTTTCTTGGAGATCTCGATACATCTTTGTGCTCCCTGGGTGAATAGAGAAATTTGAACTATGTACATCATCCAAAAGTTCCTTCTTGAGCTCCGGACTTGATGGAACACATAGTCTTTTCCCAAACCACACAATTCCTTCTTCATTAACATTAAACTCTGAGGATTTCCCTTTTTTGATAGCTTCCACTTTTTCCTGAATTCACACATCATCTTTTTGAGCATCCTTTAACCTTTCCAAAAGATATTGTTGAGCAATAATTTATGAAAGGATTGATGATGTTCCCTTCTTTATGATTCCCATGTCCATATTCATCAAATATAAGAATATTGGATCCTTCTCAATTCTCATCATTGATAGAATTGTTGGGTCCTTTCTACTTAGGGAACTTGCCACCTTGTTCGCTTTCCTAGGGTGGTAATGTATTGAACAGTCATAATCCTTGATGAGCTCTATCCATCTTATCTGGAGCATATTAATCTCTTTCTGTGTGAATATATATTTAAGACTCTTGTGGTCAGTATATATCTCACATTTCTCTCCATAGAGATAATGCCGCCAGATTTTCAAGGCAAAGATCACAACCGCCAACTCCAGATCATGCGTTGGATAGTTTTTGTCATGGATTTTCAACTGCCTTGAGGCATAGGATATAACTTTATCATTCTGCATCAGCACACATCCTAAGACCTTCTTTGAAGCATTACTAAAAACAACAAAAAGTTCCCCACTTGTGGGTAAAGTGAGAACGGGTGCAGTGATAAGCCTCCTTTTCAACTCCTTGAAGCTTTCTTCGCATTCATCACTCCAAGAAAACTTTACTCCATTTCGAGTTAGATTGGTAAGAGGGTTGGAAAATCGTTAGAAATTTCTCACAAATCGTCGATAATATCCAGCTAACCCCAAGAAGCTACGGATATCCATTACCAATGTTGGCCTCGACCATCCCTCAATTGCATCTGTTTTGGAGGGGTCCATAGATATCCCATTGCTTGTGATGATATGGCCCAAGAATGAGACCTCCTTCAACCAGAACTCACACTTGCTGTACTTTGCATAGAGCTTCTCCTTGCGTAAAGTCTCTAGTACAGTTTTGAAATGCTCCTCATGATCCTCCTTGGTTTTGAAGTATATTAGAATATCATCTATAAAGACTACCACAAATTTGTCAAGGTAATCCCTAAAGACTCTATTAATCAAGTACATGAATATTTCTGGAGCATTGGTGAGTTCGAAAGGCATTACTATGAATTCATAGTGCCCGTATCTTGTACAAAAAGCAGTCTTGGGGACATATTCCTTCTTCACTCTTACTTGATAATATCCTGACCGCAAATCCACCTTGGAAAAGTATTGTGCTCCACGCAGCTGATCAAACAATTCATCGATTCTTGGGAGAGGATACTTGTTCTTTATCGTGATTTTGTTAAGTTCATGATAATCGATGCAAAGCCGCATTGACCCATCCTTCTTCTTGACGAAGAGGACTGGTGCACCCCATGGTGAAGCACTTGGGCGTATAAACCCTTTATCCAGATTCTCTTGTAGTTGTTTCTTCAGCTCTTCAAGCTCAACAACAACCATTCTATATGGAGTCTTAGATATTGGTAGCGCCCTAGGTGTAAGTTCAATTGAGAACTCAACATCTCTTCTAGGATGAAGACCAGGCAGTTCCTCGGGAAACACTTTAGCGAATTCCCTCACAATAGGCATTTCTTCAAGGATGGTTTCTTCCCTGGACTCAATCATCTAAGCCAGATACGCATGCTCATAAGGCAGTAATATCCATTCTTGAGATGATTGAGCTAAAGGAGATTCATCTTCCTCCTGATAGTTGTAAAGAATCGGGGGTCGATTCTCTATATGGAGTGTTATTTCCCTATCCTGACAATTTATGTTGGATCTATATAAGGAAAGCCAATCCATGCCAAGAATTGCATCAAATTCCACCAGGGGGAGTATGATGAGGTTCGCCGGGAAATTCAATACACATATTATAACAGGGGAGGACTTATATTCATGGGATGCAATGATTTCCCCATTTGACGTACTCACCGAAATCTTTACTTCCATGATTTGTGGTGGTTCTGGGATTGTTATACTAAACTTTTGAGATATAAAAGAATGCGTAGAACCTGAATCAAAAAGTAAGTTCACTATTTTTGAATGAATAACTAGCGTACCTGTCACCACTTCATTGTCGGGGTTCACTTCGGCAGAAGTGATGGAAAAAGTTCTTCCTTGCTGCCTTGGAGGTTGTTGGTTGTCTCCGAAAACCCTTGTATTAGGTCACTGATTTGTAAAATGACCCAGTTCTTTTCATTTGTAGCATTGAACAACGCGTTGAGGTTCGAACGGAGTGTTCCTCTCCTCTGTCGCAGTCGTGGGTATTTCTTGCCGACAGTTAATAGCTAGGTGCCCTTCTCTTCCACACCTGAAGCATTTTCTCGTCCCCTTAAGGAAATTTCCAAGGTGCTTCTTTCCGCACTTTTGGCATGTGGGGTGCTTGATCTTCTTAGCACCATTGGATTTATCTATCGGACCAGTAGAATTGAAGTCCATCTTACACTTCTTGTCCCCATGATACCCCTGTGATTCCCCGATCTCCATTTCGACCTTGAGGGCATATCAGACAATTTCCTCATAGCGGCCGAAGTCACGGATCACTAATGCTTTCCATAAGCTAGGCTTTAGCCCACCAAAGAAGTGGTCAACCTTGAATTTGGGGGTAACGACAAAGCCGGAAGTGTATTGTGCAAGACTTGTGAAGTTTTCCTTGTACGCTCCAACAGATTATTCATATTTTTTTCTTGAGGGAAAGGAAGTACCTTTCCATCTTAAGCCGAAGGGTGCGCGGAAAATATTTATCAAAAAAAATATTCCGGAAATCCTTCCATTCCAATACCTTGATCTCCTCCTCAGGCTTCGTATTTTTGATCAACGTCCACCATTGATCAGCTTCACCCTCCATACGATAACTTGTTAGGAGAACCTTCTCTTGTTCAGAACATTAGAGGATGGAGAATATCTTTTCAATGGAGTTGATTCATTGTTCAACGATCATGGGATCAGATGATCCACTAAAAGTAGGAGGCCTTTGTCTCATGAAGATCTCGATAGTGACTTGTTCTTTCTTAGGGGGGTTGAACGTTTCTCTTGAACAATTTTTCTATTAAAAACTTGAGTTAGCTGAGAGAGAAGCGTGCCAAAGTTCGCGATTCCCGCTCCCATTGGATTGGACATCTCATTAGTACAGTCATCACACTGATCTTCACAACATTTGTTAGCTTGAGTCCTCCTACTACCGGCCATTGGATGGAATAAAAGTAAAGTTAGGGGTAACACATAAAGGGTAATCTAAATACAAAAGTTGATGACTTATAAATAAACTTTTATTTCCTTAACTCATGAGTCTATAGACTTCAATCTAGGCTTTTCATGATCTACTTTCTAACATATATTCTTAGGGGCATTTTTTTTAATAAGGGTTCATACTAAGCTTGTCAATTTATCAAAACATATCCCCCGGGAGTTTCCTAACCAAGAGTGAAGCAAGGCCCATTGTTGTGCACCAGTTCCCGTTCGAGTCTAGCTCAAAGCGGTGTTTTCGGGTTTTACCCCTAGGATAGATTTGTGCCAGAGCCGCCTCTACCTGCTTGTATCCAGACAGAGATGTATTTGTTTGATAAAATAATTACTTAGTACTTACCAAAAATTAGGGATGTTTTTATTATACTTAGTCTTGTATCTAAGGCTTTTCCAGGGTTTCCTAATCCCAAAACTAACTAAACCTATCCTCTGATACCAACTATGACAACCCTGCTTTTATTACAAACTTAAACACGATTTATTACATAAAACTTCACTTGATACAACAAGAAGATCAAGAGGTTTAGTGTCTTCGGGGATTAGGATCATTACATAAAAACTTAAAACATGAAATAAATTATCTTTACTGAAAACATCCTTTACATGACCACTACATTCCCTCATACTTAGTATTGCATGGGATAACCTAAGGACATGCATAAGAAAAGGGTGAGCTATAAAGCCCAGTAAGGGAGTACACATGGAATAACACGAGGAGTACAATAAATGTTAGACAATAGGCATATCAATAGAGCATAAAAGAAACATGAACATAAAGGCATGATAAATCATGATAATCATAACATTGAAATGTGGCAACAACACTTAACATTGAATTAGCATGAGCCAAGGCTCATTGCGCATGGAGCATGAGTAAATCCTCATTGCACATGAAGCACAAGTAAACCCTCGTTGCACTTGAATTATCATGAGTCAACACCCATTGCACATGACATATAATGATACTATACTTTACCCAATTCATTGGAGCACTATAAGGGCGCACCCTTCTTAAACATTTCATTTCATGCATAAGTGTGCCACATGGATCATTAAACATGGATTCATAAAACATAATCATTTATTCCACGATAAAAGAATGTGGAATTCATACATGAAACTTTATAATCAATAAGTAAATGTGCATAAAGGTGAATACCCTTGATGGAGAAATGGGCATGGTATTCACTACACAATGACATTGGCTTAGAAAATCGGTGCGATTTCGACAGTGTAATGGCGTGACATAAGAATTCATAAAAATGGTTGATGAGAAATAAAGTGGTTCCTCATAATATTTACTTGTAATTTACAGTAAGGAGGTTATATAGATACATGCCCCAACAATTGTAATGGAATTTAGGTTCACGATACAAGAGCATTGCTTGAATGTAAAAAGGAGAGAGAAGTTCCTTTCGGAATTTCGGCATAGTAACGGGTGTAGATGGGAGGCATTTAATGAGAGAGAAAGGGGTATACCATCATTAAAAAAATAAGAGGGAAGTATGGGAGAGGTGAGAAACCATACCCTAACATTTATAATTGAAATTAAAAGGGCAATACAACTTAAATAAAATTGAAAAAAATGAGAAAGGAAGAAAAAAACCCTTACTTGGAAGTGTGCTTCCAAAGGCTAGAGAGAGGCTTGTGAGAGGCTTCTTGGGAGCTTGGGGGACCTTGGGAGGATTCTAGAGAGAGTATTTCAGAGGTTTGACGAACTCCAAGGGCTTTTAGTGTGGAGGAAGTGGGATCTTGGGTGGTTTTATATAGGAAATGTGAGGGAATTCTTTATTATTTAAGTTTGGGACCCCTTATATTAAATTATTCCAAACCACAAACCATCCCATGGTTTTTTCCCATGGTTTTTGGAAAAGGGAAGAGGAAAACAATATTTTATAAGTCCAAATTCCTAACTTCTTAAAATATTAGGGTTGCTTATGTGGAGGTGAGTCATACTCCCATGGAAATTAATTTAAAAAGGCAAGGTGTTGAATAAGTCTTGAGGGGTCCATTAATGCTTTGAAAAGTAAGTCAAAAAAACCAAAAATCACATTATTTTAATGGTAAAACATATATTGGCCTAAAATAAAGATTATAATATTTTATTACATCACTATTGGGTCATTATGATGTCATAAAACACTTTATATATTTAAACGGTATTTAATTTTTACCCAAATATTTGACTGTCTCAGAAAATTATGAAAAATTCACCGTTGGATAACTTCGATGTCCTGATTCTAGAAATAAAATTTATTTTTTCTAAATAATTTTATAAATATGTTAATTTTCACTTTTAAGATAAAAACCGACATTTATCGAAAATTCACGGGTTTTGACAGAAATGGCTTTCAAACCTTAATAAAAAATTTAATTGCATTCATAAAATTATAAGATCATTTATAATTTAATAATAATAATATTATTTTATTAAAATATTGTTTAATTAAAAAATCCTTTAATTTAATAAAATAGATTTCTTAATTAAATAATAACTAAAAACACCATTTGTACTTTAAAAACTATTTACAATGTATCATAAATGACTAGAAATTATATTCATTATTATATACAAAAAGTAATGTACATGAACATAGTACTACTTATTTGTTACCTAACCCCTTAAAACAACCGCATAAGACCTAAGGGTAAGGTGTGCGATGCTGATAGACTCTTGGGGTGGCTCTAATAACATCGCTCGAGTGGTAATTTCAATCAACTTCCACTTTTCCCGTAGACAGTCACGTTCGAGCTTAACATAATGAAGCTCGGCTTGGGCTTGGTCAAGGATGAAGCCCAAAGACACCACCTCTTTTCCGAGCTCCGACAAATGGGCTTCGTATGGGGCAATTCTACTGGATGAGGCCATCACTTCCTTTGTCTGAGTAAATTGTATTTGTTAAAGTCCTATATTTATACTAATCATATGATCACTGTTCAATGACTATATTAGCAACGATCAAAATTCTTGACATAAAACCAAAGAAGTTGACATTTTATATAAACATAAAGAGACATTTAATTAGATCAAGAGGGATTTCCATTAATAAAACTTTAGGTTGTTACATAAAAGGATTTATTTGGCCAGGTATGTCTCCATGGATAGCACCTGTTCTTTTTGTAAAAAAGGTGGATGGAACTCTTAGGATTTGTGTGGATTATTGTAAGATTAAGTAAGTTATGATAAAGAATTTTTATCCTCTTCCATGCATTGATGACCTATTTGATCAATTGAGGGGAGCCTAGTTTTTCTCTAAATTTGACTTTAAATTGGGATATTACTAATTTCAGGTTTATAAGGAGGATATTCCAAAGATAGCTTTCATAAGTAGATATGGAAATTATGAGTATGTGGTTATACCTTTTAGTCTTACGAATGCATGAGCTATATTTATGAAATTTATGAATAATATATTTGAAAGGCATTATGATTATTTTTGGTAGTTTTTTTGGATGAAATATTGGTGTATTATAGGATAAAGGGTGAGTGCAAGCAATACTTGGTGATAATGTTGGGTATCATGCAATATCATAATATGTATGCCAAAATTTCAAAGTGTAATTTTTGGATACAAGAGGTAAGTTTTCATGGCCATGAAATATCTAAAAAATGTGTTTTCATGGATCCATAAAGGATAGATGCTGTGATCACTTGGAAACCGTGAAAGAATTTATTTGAGATATGAAGTTTCCTTGGTGTAGATGGTTATTACCAATGCTTTTCTCATGAATTTTCATGACTAGATTCACTAATGATAGCTTTGAAAAGGAAAAATGTTCAGTTATAATGGAATGAGGAATGTCAAAAGTCTGTTTGAGTGCTTAATGTTCTCCTCACATCAGAAATGAAGTTGATATTTCTATAATCAAGATAATTTTATGTGATGTATTGTGATGATTTGAGATTTGGGTTGGGGAGTGTTTTCATGTAGAGAGATCATATTGTTTCTTATGGATCACAATAGTTTTTTTTGCATGAGAAGAACTACCCAATGCATAATTTGGAATTATATACTATGGTCCATGTTTTAAATACTTAGAGTCATTATATCATTGGTGATAAATTCACGATGTTTACAGATCATAAGATCTTGAAACACATTTTATCACAAAGATATTTGAATTTGAGACAAAGAAGATTGATGGAGTATCTCAAATTATTTGAATTTGACTTAATGTATACAATAGGTAAAGGGAATTATATGGTGGATTCATTAAGTAGAAATTCATATATTTAGTTGGTGAAAGGGGCTTCAAATCAATGATAGATAATGTCATAAATAACCGACATGAACATGGATTGTGAAGAGTAAGGTAGTTTATTAGTTTTATTTCTAGTTTTTTTGTTCCTGATTTGGTTGAGAATTTTAAAGAAGCACAACCATCCAATTATGAATGTGTTTCTATGAGTTAAAAACTCAATAGTGGAGAGACCATTGAGGTATGGAAGCTTGAAAGAGGATCAGTGTTTTGTTTTCAAGATTAGATGGTCATACCTACAAATTTTTAGGAACAAATCCTTCATGACTTCCACTATTCGAGATGGAATGTTCATCCTGGAATAGAAAATATGTATAAGGCACTGAAATCACAATTTTTGTGGGTGAGAATGAAAATAAAGGTGGATAAGTTTATTATGAGATGCCTCATCTGTAAGTAAGTTAAGGTAGAGAACTATCGACTAGTAGGTATATTGTAGTATTTACAGATTCTCATGTGGAAGTGAGAGCTGTTAGCTATGAATTTTGTAATAGGTTTATGAAGGACAATTTAGAAACACGATTCCATATGGGTGATAGTGGATCAAATCATGAATTCATCTCATTTTATACCTATTCATGAATTTCATATGGTGGAAGACTTTTCAAAAATATATATGATAAGTGGTAAAAAGGTATGGTGTACTGATTTCAATAGTATCGGAATAAGATTCAAGGTTTATGTCACATTTTTGTAAATCCTTATAGAAATACCTTGGGACTCAGTTAACTTTGACCACAAAATATCATCCTCAAATGGATGGACAATCTAAAAGTATGATACAAAAATTGGAGGACATGATTAGGGCTTGGGTAATGGATTTTGGTGTCTTATGGGAAGAGAACATACCATTAGTGTAGTACTTATATAAAATTAGTTATTAGGACCTGATACATATGGATAATTTTGAATCATTTTAAGAGATTCCTAATCATTATTCACTTTATTGGGTAAAAAAAGTTGAGACTTCGCTGATTGTATTGATCCTTGTGTAAGAGACAACAAAGAAGATACAATTGATCATGAAGACAATGGAGGCAACACCGAGTCATTATAAATCATACACAGATCATTATAGATGACCATTTTCATTTGAGGTGTGTGATCAAGTTTTCTTAATAATCTATCTGAGGCTTGGAAATCATCATTTTGGTAAGTAGGGAAAGTTATCTCCATAACACATAGACCATTATGATATACTTGAACGAGTTGGTGAGGTGGAATATCAGTTGTATTTTCCACTAAGGTTTAGTTTAGTCCATAATGTGTTTCATGTATCTCAATTGAAGAAGTATCAACTTGATCCTGAACATGTGATTCAATGGGATCAAATTGACCTAAATCTGGATGCTATATTGTTTCATGTGCCAATTCATATTGGGAATAAGAAAGACAAAGTCCTGCATGGGAAACGCATTATTCTAGTGCAAGTTTTATGGAAACATGGTTGGATTTAGGAATAAATGTGATAGCATGAGAAGGAAATGGTGGAGAAATGGCATGAACACATTTAGGAAAATAGAGTTTTTAAACTTTCTTGGGATGGAGAGACCAATGGTGGGGAGAATTTCACACCCCTAGTTTTAGGTACTTGACCTTTTATTTATGTTTTTAAATATATTAACTGATTAGGTTAAGTTTCAGGAGGAATAGAGAAGTTTTAACATGTTTTAAGGATTTTATATAGGTGAAAGTTTTGATCATAGTTATTAGAAACCATGAAACACCACATATGAAGTTGTTCAACTCAAACAGTGGGCACTGGGTAGGCACATGGTTAGGTGAATGGTTTAGCCAAATCATGTGGATTCTCTGGAGAAACCATGCAAGGATGGTCATATAAAAAACATCATGGTTGGAACATGGTTTGTCTCACCATGAAAGCCTACCATGTGAGGTTTTTTGGAGGTAGTGGCTAATTCATGGTTAGTGAATGATTTTCCTAACTGTGCACCCTAACCATGCACCATGAAAAATTAGATCTGAAAATTGTGGATCTCATTCGAATTACCTTCTAAACCACTCATTTTTCTCTAAACAGGTAATAACATAAATTTATCTTCATCCAAAAGATGTGGAGACCATTTATTTTTACATGAGAGTGATTCGTTTGTGAATCTAAGTGTGTTGGAGGCCAAATTTTTTGGTAAGTGATCATTCATCATCATTTTCCTTAGATTTATTCTTCTTCCCTCTCTTGGAATCATGTATTTAATTTGTTAGGGATAAATCCACAATGTTTGATGTTAATAATTATTACTTATGATTGTTTTTATTTAAGGGAACAAGATTTGAGGTTTTTAGGAGTTCTAATCCTAGTTTTTGAAGTTTTGTTACATTATTCATTTTCTCTAAACTTTAAGATGCAGGTGACTTCAATCTTGTATCCTATTATTAGAACCTTAAGGCTTGATGTCAAATTTAATGAACTTATAGAATTTAATTATATAATTGATGTGTGATTTTTGATGGGAAATATCTTTAGTGATGTTTTTGTGGAATTGTGGAAATTACTGAGTTTTGTGGAATGTACTTTTGATTCATGATTTCAAAAAGATGATTTTAAAATTATAGTTTGGTTTTGATGCATTAAAATATGTTTTTAGAAATATTTTCAATAAAATATATGTTTTATTGAAATGTATTGGCATGGTTGGTTTGTAATGGTATTTGGCATATATGGTTGGCATGGGTTCATTTTCATTGATGTGACCCTGTGTTAGGGGCATGTGCCATTGGGTCACTTGGTAATGGTTACATTATGATGACTTGGTTGATCGAAAAGTGACTGATCATGATTATGAAACCATCACTAGGGAATGCATGTGTGGCAGTGTGAATATGTGGAACCATGTTTTCGGTATGAGAATGGATTTGAGAAATGGGTTTAAAGACTTATTTGGTTTCTTTCCCTAGATTTTTTTGGTTTTTAAAACTATTTGGATTTGATATAAACTGCTTTAAATTGTTTTCAATTGTTTTATATAAATGTGATAACATGTTCTATCCTAGTGTCATGAGTTGGGAATTCATTAAAAAATTCCTTATAAGTTTTATACTCACCCCTACTTGGTAACTTTGGTGCATTTTCAGATATTATATATCGAGAAATAGGTAAAGGAAAAGTATCCAAGTTATTTAGTGATGCATCGTTATACTTTTAGAATTTATTTTTGAGTTGGATCTTAGATCATGTTGGGAGTTTCTATTTGGATTTTGTCGTTTCCTTTGGTTTTGTGGTCTTTGGCATCTTTGAGTTTTGTTGGTTTTGGGTTTCACTTATACATTGATTTTGTAGTTGTTTGTTTTAGTTGTATTTTATACTCATGCATCATATAAAGTGATGATTGCTTATGGTTATCTTTGTTTGGTTTATTTATCTTTAAATGGAAAATCATCCCCCAATTGTTTATGAATACCTTGGAATTTATTTCCATCCTTTAGTGTCTTTGGGATGTCACCTATGGCCTAATAGCACACTCATCACTTATCAAGCCAATTCGGAGGTGTAGGATGTTACATTAATCACCATAATGAGCTCTTAAATCCCTTTAATCTTCTAAAACTTTATAGGATAACCTGAGGAATACATGAAAAAGGGGTGACCTATAAATACCAGTAAGGAAAAAACCATGATAATAAGGCCTAACATGTGAGTCAAACAACATATAATGATATCATAAAAGTAAATAATCATGAATAATTACATGGTATAGGAACATAAAGAACATTCAAACATAATATCAGGACCATATAGTAAAGTGGAAGCAATATAAAACATTACATAAGCATAAGTCAAGGCGAACCGCCAAGACAACATCACATGGTGGACATAGTCCCATAATGGATTTGGTTTAGTAACTAATCCAATAAATGATGTATCATGACACAAAAACATTTCCCAATGTATTTGGGCACTATCTGGTCACACCTATTATAACATTTATATGATTATGTGTTCCCTAAAAGGGAATCAACTTTAAGGCATAAGCATAAAAATTTCACTTGGAAATAAATGGGTTACATTTGAGAAAAGAAATTATGGAGTGTATTCAACCATAAAAGGAAGGTAGGATATTATAGGTATATATTTAAGAGACATATATACATAATTTTGGAGCATTCCATAACATAAAAGTGAGAGAAAAAGTGAGTTAGAGAGTAAAAGTTCATAACTCAAAGTAAATGGTGGTTCAAAGAGATCCCTTACCTTATGGCCTGATCCATTTTTCATCAGAACTTAATGTACTAGGTAATAAAATTAGATTAATTAATTACTTAATTAATAACCTTTTCCAAATATATTTTATTTATTATAATTTTATCTTATTTATTTATAACCATTTCTTACGGGTGTGTTTATTTCATGGTTCCATGGTCAAATCATTTTTGGTTAATTATTGATGTTCTTATCAAATGAAAAAATAATATAAAATAGAAATGAAATGGTATTCATAAACTTACAAAAATTTCAATGGTACCATGTATGCATATGTGTTCTAATATATGGATGATTCATTTAGTGAAACATTAACATTTTCTGATTAGTTCATTTTGGTGATTTTACCAACCATCAGAAACTAGTTCCTTTTTATTTAATTTTATGACCATATAATCATAAAATAATGTAAAAACATATATAATATACATATTTAGTTCAATTTAAACAATTATAAGTGAATTTAAACTTTTCATGAAGGCAGTAGTGGAAAATGAAAACTCATCATCCACGAAGGCGGTGAACTGACATAATATGGACAATAGTTTCATTTTTATTTGAATAAGAGGATATGATAAAGGAGTAGATGATATATATTCCATTAGAAATATAAAATTCACATATATATATAATATTGGATTTATTAATCTATGTTGTATGAGGTAGGTGAGGATAAGGTAGAATACAAAATGAATTTAGAAGAGGTAAACTGAGAATAATACCTCTTAAATGTCGTATCATTAAAAGACTCCTTAAACACTTAAAATTGGTATTTTGGTGAGAAAAAATAAGACATAGAAGATAGGTTTGGGATGGAAATTTATAAGAAATTGAGTAGGCTTCATGGCTTAGAATGTGTGAGGAGAATGGGTTGTGATGGGTGGTATTTATAAGGGGAGGAGAGAGGTGTTTTTGAATATTATAATTATTAGTTTATTATTTTGGATCGAGAATATGAATAGTATTGATTATTGTGAATATATACAGAAAATGGTGCATGTTATTTCTAACTAATATGTTCTTACATCATCTATGACTTTAAAATTCATATATTTATCTTATAATGTTAAATACCGTATCTTACCATTTTTCACTATTAACAAAAATTTAACTATTTTAGAAAAATACAAAAAATTCATCCTAACCATTTTTATACATTTAGATTCCAAAAATTAAATTAATTTTTTTAAAATAGTTTTTAAAATATGATAAATTTAATTTTTTAAAAAAATCTCATTTATTTGAAAAATATAAATGTTAATATTATAATCGATTTTCCGACCCTTTGAAAAAATAATTATTTTCCAATAAAATTATATTATTGTTATAATAAAACATAATATTTATTTAAAAATCCATTTATTGAAAATAATATTTATTTTAAATCATTATATTTATTATAAAAGTGAAATTAAAACATTTATGTTTTATAAAAAATACTAACACTTAATTTTTCATTTTTAAAACATTTATTTATTTTCACCATGGTATAAATATATCATATTTTCATTTTATAAGATACCTAAATATTATTTTACATTTCCATAGGTGAGGATAATATTTTAACAGTTAGGTTACTATTCCTAATGGTCATATTACTATTCCAATGGTCTGGTTACTATTTTAATAGTGAAATTACTATTCCAATAGTAAAATTTGTAATGGTCATATGAATTTCATAATTCCTACAAATAAATATTATTTCATTTATTATTCATTCACTTTTATTTTTTTTCAAGGTTATTTTTTTTATTTTTGAATATGTCGATTAGTTTTCCAATCTTTTTTTCTTTTCTATAGTGTAGTTCATGGGAGTAATTATTATAGAAGTTTAGAAAGATCCAAATATTACCATTTTACTTTTAATATTTTATTTTTTTCCCATTATAATGTTTTTCATTTCTATTGGTTTAGTTTCTGAGTAATGTAACAATATTTATTTATGAAATAATGTTTTTATGGTTTCTTTATGTTTTGTATGTTTTTACTACTATATATGATATAATATAACACACAATTATTTAGGAAACAAGTATAAATTATAATCTATGAGTTGTTACATTATTTTACCTTAAGAAATTTTACCCTTGAAATTTCATTTTACATACTAAGGTGAAAAAATGTGAGGGTACTTCTACTTCATGGTTTCATTTGGTTCCCAAAACACCTCTTCATACTTATAGTTTTTCCATAGTAATTTTACAAGGTGAGTTGTCTTATTGCATATAAATGTATCTATACAATCTATGATCTTCACCAGATTCTACTCATAAGATAGATCATTTTTCAACTATAAAACCTCTAAATTCAATACATGTGAGGGATCTTGTATGTTTTTCCTTAGGAGGGATACATGGAATATGTCATATACTTAATAAAGGGATGAAAATAGTTCTAGTCAATAGGCCATAACTTTGATGTGATCGAGAATCTCAAAGGGGCAGATGTAACTAGGGATTAGCCTGCCCTTCTTCCCAAATATCACAACTCTATTCTATAGAGATATGTAGATGAAAACTTTATCTCTAACCTCAAACTCTAGGTCTCATCGATGATTATTAGCATAACTCTTCTATTGACTCTGAGTAGAACTAATGTGCTAATTGATGGTCTTGACCTTTTTTACCATTTCCCAGACCATTTCTAGTCCCAAAAGCTTGTGTTCTCCAACTACATCCTAACACACAAGTGTTCTATATATTTTATCATAAATGGATTCATATGGATCCATTCGGATGCTTGAGGGGAAACTATTATTGTATGAGAACTTTACTAGAGGAAGATACTAATCACATCCTCCTTTTAATTCCATTGAGCATGCTATCAACCTGGCTTCTAGTTTCTGGATAGTATTATCATATTGAACTTTTTTTGGGGGTGATAAGGCATACTGAAGTTTAATTCAATGTTTATATCATGTTGGATACCTTTATAGAACTTATAGGTAAATCTTATATCTCATTTAGATACAATCGTTAGTGGCTTCCCATGTAGCCTCACCACTTATCTGATGTATATATTTTCAAATTGGTCTAGTGGGAAGTCATATTGAAATGCAAAAAAGTGACCAGTCTTTTTAAGATGATTCAACATAACCCATACAAAATTATTTTCTCTTTATGTATTCAGAAGACTAGGGAAAAATTTCATGCTTATGTTTTAATGTTGCAGTACTGCAGCAGGTACTGTAGCAGCACTGTACACTGTGTGGGTACTATAGTAGAAATATACACTGTACAGGTACTGTAGCAGAACTGTACACTGTGCAGGTACTATAGCAATTTCTGTAGCAGGTACTGTTTGGTACTGTATCAGCTTGAACTATTCACCTTGGGCCACCGATTTGGGCTTAGAGTCCTTAAGGCTTTTGGGCCACCTAGGCCTTCGGGTCAGTAGGGATTTTGGGCCACCTTTAAGGCCCTTGGGCCACCTCAAGGCCTTCGGGCCATATGCAGTTTCCCCAGACACACTACAAAAAAGGAGCATCCCTAGAAGAGGATTCATAGGAGATACACTTACTAGAGCATAGCCAAATGGATTTGTCAGAATGATAGGGTATGTATTTTCCATCGGGACCAACCTATGCTTGCACGGGAAGCCTAGCCAGAAGACCATGAAAAGGTGGAGAGGTACTATCATGACACAAATGCTAGGGAAGGGTGGTTCCTTGTAGATAATCTAGTTGAATTCCCTAAGACCTTCAGGTCATATAATCTCCTAAGCTTACAGGCCTTATAATCTCTGAGCCTAAGGGCCTTGTAAGGGTTCCCTCCCATCCCTTGAAAGGGGGGTTATCAAAAATAAATAAAAATGAAGGCCTTCGGGCCATTCAAAAAAAAACATACTAGGAATTTTGATGTATATTTTACAATATCCTTCTTTTTTTGTTACACAAATAGTTCTCTTGAAGATATAGATATATCCTCATAGTTCTTGGGTGAATAGAGATGGTCCAACTATGTAAATAATTCAATAAATTCTTCTTTATCTTAGGATTTGATGATACACATAGTCTTGACCCAAATATTACAACTACATCTTCATCAATTTTAAACTATGAGGATTTCTCTTTTCTTATAGCTTCCACCTTATTCTTTACTTCCATGTTATCTATTTGAGCATCATTTATCTTCTCTAGAAGGGTTGGTTGACAAATAATTTAGGAAAGGAATGATGATGTTCCTTCATTTATGATTCACATTTCCATCCTTTGTGTGTTTAAGAATATTTGTTCCTTCTCAATTATCATCATTGATAAGTTTTCAGGATCCTTTCCTCATAGATAATATTTCAATTTGTTTGATTTATGAGGATGGTATTGTATTGAGTAGTCATAGTCCTTTATGAGATCTAAACTTCTTCAATGTACCATATTTATATCCTTCTATGTGAATATATATTTAAGTCTCTTATAATTCATATATATGTCACACTTCACCCCATGGAGATAATTCTTTCAAATTTTCAATGTGAAGATCATTTCAACCAAATTTAGATCATTTGTTGAGTAGTTTTGGTCATGAAATTTTTGCTACCTTGAGGTCTAGGTTATCACCTTTTCATATTTCATTAGTTCATAGCCTAAGAACTTCTTTGAATCATCATCGTATACTATGAATTATTCCCCAATTATGGGTACTGTAAGTACAAGTTCAATAATAAACCTCCTTTTCAATTCCCTAAATATCTCTTCACACACATCAATCCATAAAAACTTTACTTCCTTCTGAGTCATCTTGGTTAATAGGTTTGAAAATCACAATAATTTTCTTAAAAATCTTTGTTAATACACAACTAAACCAAGGAAAATATATATCTCCATTACAGATGTTGGTCTGGGACACTCCTCAATTGAATTTGTATTAGAATGGCCCAAAGATATCCCTTTTCTAGTGATAAAATTCCCCAATAATGATACTTTCTCCATCAAGAACTCAAATTTACTATTATTTTCATATAACTTCTCTTTTCAATTTTTTTTAGAGAAATATACAAATACTCCTCATGATCCTACTGTATTTTGGATTATATCATAATATCATACATAAATTCTATAAAAAATTTATCAAGGTAATATTTAAAGGCTATTAATTATGTCCATAAACATTTTTGGAGCATTAGTGAGCCTGAAGGGAATCACTATGAACTCATAGTGTCCATAACTTGTTTGAAAGGTAGTTTTGGGAATGTCTTATTTTTTCACCTTTAGTTGGTGATATCCCGACCAAAGGCTCACCATAGGGAAATAATAGGACCCGCATAGTTGATCGAACAAGTCATCAATATGCAATAGGGGATACCTTTTATTTATCTTTATTTTTTTGAGATCATGATAAATAATGAAGAGGCACATTTACCCATCTGTATTTTTTGATGAAGATGATTGGTTCACCCCATGGTGAAGCACTAAGTCATATGAAAACCTTTTCTAAATTCTATTGTAACTACTTCTTAATCTCTTCCAACTCAATGGAGGACATTTTTTTAAGGATTCTTGGATATATGAAAATATCTAGGTATAAGTTTAATTTATAACTCAACCTCTCAGCCAAGAGGAAGACTAGGAAACATTTTTTGGAATACATCTTCATAACCCCTCACAATGGGAATATATTAAAGAATGATTCCATCCCTTTTTCAATAATTTTATCTAGATATGATTACTTATAAGGAAATAATAACAATAGTTTAGATGAAGATTCCAAAGGAGATTCATCCTTCTCCTTAAACTTGTACATATTTAGAGGATGAATCAGGATTTGAAGAGTGATCTCCCTCTCACAATATTTGATGTTGTATTTATATAAGGAAAACCAATCCATACATAATATAATATCAAAACTCCACCAAAATAAGTAGGATAATATTTTCTATGAGGTTTAGTTCACAAAAATTGACGAAGGATAAGTTATATACTTGGGATGAAATAATTTATCAATTTTATATTCTCATAGATAGATAAACCCCCTTGTTTTTAGGTGGTGTTTGAATCATTCTATTAAACATTAAATATATGAAATAATTTATAGAATCATAATAAAAAAATATGTTATCTATTATTTAATGAATAACTAGCATACCTGTCATCAAATCATTGTCAGGACCCACCTCAAAAGTAGTGATAACATACCAATTCCTCACTCTCTAGGCCTTATAGGTTATTGTTATTTATTTTCTATGATAACCCTTGGATTATGGTATTTTATTGCATAATGCCTATGTTTCTTAAAATTAAAACACTACACCATAGGTTGGGTTTTGATCTAAACCTTCTTTTCTTTTATCACATTAGTGGGTTTCTTCATCTCTCCTTGAAATTGATTATCCTAATGCCCCTATTTTCTAAATTTGAAGCACCTCCCAATTCCCTAGAGACAATTTTCAGGATACTTCTTCCAATATTTTTGAAACATGGGATGTTGGGTTTTCTTTCTACCAGAATATTTATCTATTGATCCACACAAAGTAAACTCTATATTATGATTTTTATCTCTAGACCCATGAGATTACTGTGGTCCACTGATCTCCATATCAAACTTAAGAGAAAAAAATAAAATATCTTTATTTTTATCAAAGTATAAAATCACTAATTATTTTCATATAATTAGATTTAATGTGCTAAAGAATTGTTCCACCTTGCTTTTGGTGTTCATGAAAAAGACAGAGGCCTTCTGTGCAAGCCTTGTGTAGTTTTCCTCATATGATCTAATAGTCTCATATTCCTTTTACATAAATCTAAGGAAATAACTATCAATTTAAATATTTATAGTTTGGGGAAAATATTTATTGAGTTTTTTTTCTTGAATCCTTCCCATTCCATAGAATCAATATCCTCTTTGGACTTTGTGTTCTTGATTAGTGTCCTCCACTGATCAAATTCCCCTTCAAAATTGTATAATTACAACGCAACTTTATAATGCTGTGAAAATTGGAAAAAAATTAATATATTCTCAATGGAGTTAATAAATTTATCTGAAATTAGAGAATTAGAAGAAACACTAAAGGTAGGAGGCCTTTACCGCATAAAGGAATCAACACCAACTTTCTTTTTCTTAGAAGAATAAGAGAGTTCTTTATGATTCAAGTTATTATTCATAGAATGTGTTATCTGATCTAGTACCACCATGAAGTTACCATCTCTCACTCCCATAAGGTTAGTCATATCATTTGGGAAATCATCACATTTCCTACCATGTTGGTTTCTGGAACAGTTCCTCTCATTTGTTTCCATGAACTAAAATAAAGGAAAAATGATATGAGAATACTTTAACTAGTAAACATATAAAAGGGAAGCTATGAACATTGTAGTAATACCTTATAAATGAGATATAAATCCTAACATATGAGTATATAGGTTCTCAATATATCTTATCCATGGAAATTTCCTTATTAGGTTTTCTAACCTAACAATTTTTTAAGTCCTTCATAATGGTTTGTAAAGAGTTTGTGAATTTCCAAAGTATACCCCCAAGGAGCATCAAAATAGGTGTGTAGCAAGGTATCTTTGTTATTTACTAGGTGATGATTGATTGAATTACCAATTATCCCTTTATAGGATTATTAACCCTTGTTAAAACTATGATAGAGCCACATCCAGTTGTAGTATCTAGACATGGATGTATTTTCTTGGAAATCACTCACCCTATACTTCACCAAAATTACTAGATATTTTCTTATAATTAGAAATATCCCTAGGGATCTCACTAAAGTATACTAGTCTAAATCCCAAAAAATAAATATAATTTTCTCTAATACCAACTATAATGACCCATGACTTTTACACATATTATTACATGATTTTTAACTTAAATATCTATTAAATACAACCAAAGGATAAAAAAGCCATGTGTATTTGGAATACTAGTTACATAAAATAATAAAATATAACTAAAATAAGACTTATTTATTTTAATCTCTCTAATGATATCTTAAATACCTTTTTTTTCTTAAACATGCATAGGATAATATAGGGAATACATGAAAAAAGTGGTGATTTATAAATCCTAGTAAGGGAATAATCATGATAATGAGGAATAACATGTGAGTCAAACGACATAAAATGATATTATAAAGGAGAAATCTCATAAATAATCACATGGGATTATAACATAAAAATATTAAATAATAATATCATTTAAATATAGGAAAGTGGCAGAAACATAAAACATGAAATAAGCAAAATCCAAGGTTAAACACCAAGAAAACATCACAAGGTGGACATAGTACCATGATGGATTATGTTTAATCTCTAATCCAATAAATAAAATCTCATGTGAAAAGAAAATTACCAAATTCATTGAAGTTATATCTAGGTGCACCCATCATAACATGTACATGCTTATGTGTACCACAAAAGGGAATCAATCTCAAGGCATAAACATAAAAAATTCCCATGGAAAGAAATGGATTTCATTTTAGAAAAAACATATAGAATGTATTACCCCATAAAAGTAAGGGTGGATAAGTTAGGTATATATTTAAGTGACATATATAAATTATTTAGAATCATTATATAACATAAAATAGATAGAAAAAATGATTTATATTGATAAAGTTCATAATTTAAAGAAAAGAGTGGTTCGAAGAGATTTCTTACCTTATGTCTTCTGCACTTGCACTTAATATCTTGGATAATCAAATTAGATTAATTAATTAATTAAATCATAAACTTCTTCATATATATTATATTTATCATAATTTCATTAAGTTCATTTATAATTATTTTTATGAGATATAAATCTTAATTACATTATTGGAGGGGAGTTCCTTTCATGGTTCCGTGGTCAGATCACTTGAGGTTAATAATTGATATTATTATCAAATAAAATGAAAACATAAAAAGTGAAATTAATTGGTATTAATAAACTTATATAAGTTTAAATGGCCCCAATAATCTATATATTTTATGATATATGGATGTTTCATTTATGAAAATGTTAACTTTATTCAGTCAGTTTGTTTGGGCGATTTTACTGACCATCACAAACTAATTCCATTTTACTTAATATTATAACTATATAATCAACATAAAATATTAAAACATATATAATATAAATATTTAGTTCAATTTTAAAAATTATATGTGAATATAAACCCACCATTAAGGTAGTAGTGGAAAATGAAAACTCATCATCTATAAAAGAGATAAACTGACATAATATAGACAATGGTTTCATTTTTTTGTGAGACCAAAAACACTAGAATGTGGGGGATAGGTTTGGAAAGGGAAATTTTTATAAATTGATCAATATCCAAGGCTTAGAAGGTGTGAGGTGAAGGGGAGGAGAGGGGTGGTATTTATATTGGGAGGAGAGGGGTGTTTTTGAATATTATAATAATTTTTTTTTGGATCAAGACTATCAATAGTATTGATTATTGTGACTAAATATAGTAAATAGTTAATGAGAGCATGAAATAATGGGTGGTTAAATCAGTCATGACTCAAAAATTTATGTATTTAGTTTATAATGTCAAATAACATATTTTACCATATTTAACAATTCAAAAAAAAATCTATTTTGGAAAAGTACTAAAAATTCACCCAAACCATTTTTCAATGTGTAGATTACAAAAAATAAATCCATTTTATGAAAATAATTTCAAAATATGAGAAATTTAATTTTTAAATTAAATCCTCATTTATTTTAAAATATAAATTTTAATATTATAATCGATTTTATGACCTTTTAAAAATTAATTTTGGTCTCATAAAATTATCTTATTATTATAACAAAACATAATATTTACATATAAATCCATTTTATTAAAATAATTTTTTTTAAAATAATTATATTTATTATAAAAGTGTAATTAAAACATTTTTGTTTTATAAAAAATACAAAGCCTTAATTTATCATTTTTAAAACATTTATTTACTTGTACCTTAGTGTGTGTAAACATATATATATATATATACATAATATTTTTATTTTATAAGATACCTAAATATTATTTTACATTTCCATAGGCAAGGGTACAATTCTAACGGTTAACTTAGTATTTCTAATGGTCATATTACTATTCCAACGGTCAGGATACTATTCCAATGTTCAAGTTACTATTCCAATGGTCTGATTACTATTTCAATTGTCATATTTTTAACAGTCATCTAGGTTCCATATTTCTTATAAATACCTTTTATTTCATTCATTCTTCATTCAATTGTATTTTCTCTCAAGGTTATATATTTTCATTTTCCAATATGTTGATTGGTTTACTAATATCGTGTTTCTTTTCTATAGTGTTGTTCATGAGGGAATTGATTCTAGTAGATTGTAATGATACAAATTTTAACATTATAGTTTTATTATATTATATTTTTTCTCCCATTATAATGTTTTGAATTTTTATTGGTTTAGTTGCTGACTAATGTTACAATATTCATTTATGAAATAAAGTATTGTTAGTTTCTCTATGTGTTGTATGTGTATTATACTAAATATGATATAATATAACATACATTTTTTAGGAAACAATTATCATTATAAACTTTGGGACGTTACATCAAGAGTCAATACATCAAAGTTTACATTTTTATTCCTTTTCATCCCTGAAATTTTGGATAATATCATAGATAAAATTTCATCAATATATGATTAAAATTTACTATCTAGGGATAACTAATAAATATGAAATAAAATATTGATAAACTTGATTTTTAAGTTTCATCAAAAGATTGAACACACTTGAGATAATGCGGATATGGAAACTACTAGCTATAATATTCTTAACCCTTTCTTATTACCTAAGACTTACTACAACACTAGATCCACTGATCTAAATAATTGTAATTTTATATCCCCTAAAAAATTAGTATTATAATTTCTCCAATCTCTAGGAACTTATCTATTTTTTCTTTATTAAGCACCATTTGATAGTTCTCACTTCCCACCAATGTAGTTCTCTTGGTCTCAATTGATATTTTTATTATATTCTTTATGCATAAGAAAGATCAAGCCTATGTATATATAATTTAATATGAGATAGATTTACAAAGAACTATTAGAAATATATAGTCTATACATCACAAGAATACCACATGACACTGTAATAATTCAGTCACATTTTTTGATCTTGTATTTTTCAATACCATGTATACTATCTAAGAAGACTTTAGATTATATAACCCCATTGATCTTTGGTAGTAGATATTTTTCCCTAGAAAATGAGTTGATACTTAAGACAAGTTTGAAAAATTAACCTTAGACTTAATTAACCATAATACCAATCACACATTTTATATATGTTATCAAACTTATTTTCCATGAAAACTACAGTGCCCACACTAACCTCTTATAAACACCTATACACACATTCATTTCAAAATGAATGTCCAATAATCATTATACTTTTTTCAATCTATAAATGGATCCTTGAAACTTAATATATTGTTATTTATTGATGTAACCAACCTTTTAGTATTGTTATATAGGCATATACCATAAGTTTTCCTTTAAGAATCAGGGTCTTGACATCCAATACCCAATAAAATGATCATAAAAAAGATATGAAAAGTAAAATTTGAATGGAATTTTGAATGATGATTTATGAGAATGTATTATAATAGACCATGTCAAGATATTAATTACCTTTAATTAATAATATATGATTTATGGGTTTGAAATTTACCATTCATGTATGGTTTCCCTTTAATACCTACCAATAAATTTACCTCAACTAGATAAACTACCAAAATACTGAACTGGATTGTGGTACATGGATCCATCCTTAATTTAAAACAAACGTATAAATTATAGATTGTTTCAAACTTAATAATTATTATAAGAACTATAATTCTTACTAAATAATACATATCACCACCATGGTGAACATAAATCCAATACAATGGTTTTAAACTTTCTATATAGTATTTGTATCTGGAATAATTATTTCCACTTGAAATTTTGGAGTTCAATGTACTTATACCAACTTGGTAATCTAGACCTAAGATTTAATTGGATCCTTTCTTGTTCCCACTATATAAAAAGAGATATCCTTCCCACATAGAAATTTAGTTGGTATGATCAATACATTTCTATCTTTGGGATGTTACTAACCTTAGTAGTTATAAGATAATGAACTAAAATGCACCATGTGTTTCCTTTGATATGATTGGATTTTGACAATCCAATGATCATTGGAAGTAGAAAAAAACCCAAAAATAGCCTGATCTATCTTTAAGGAATCAAATGTGTAAAATATACAAAAAAATAAAGCTCTTGGTAGTCAACCATAGTAATAGATTCCATGTTTATCCTTAAAAAGAGAATGATTGATGAAGATCACCTGAAGCAGAAAACATATACTTCCTACCTCCATGAGAATACAATGACTAAAGGATCCACAATCGCATCATGAAGATTATCATATGCATGAAGGTATACTATTTACTTCAATGAATGTAATAAATAGGCTACACGAAGGAATATATTTTTAGCTATTACTTGATAGTCCTGTGCACACCAAAATAGAGGATCACATACTCTTATATAGCCTTCATTGATGCTCTTCATTTCATGAAGAACATTATCCATATTGTAATGTATCTGGTGCCATATCATGGAACCTGAATTTTATGCCCTATTTATGTTCATTCACTAAACTCATTTAATGAATGTATGTGCCATAAATGAACCAAAACTTTGCTTCATAATTAATGAAAACCCATGTGAGAGTGGAAGTTCCATCTATTGTATATCATAAAACACACTGAATATACATCACATGATAATATATATATATATATATATATAATTCATGAATTATATGTATTTTTTCATGTATCCCATGAATGTATATTTTAATGCACATCCAAAAAATCCCCCACTTAAATTAAAATCCCATAAAGACTATATACAAAACTTTACAACTCTTTATGAACCCATCCAATTTTTTTTGAACATGTTTTCATCAAACACTCTTCATTTTGAAAAAAGAATTGTCTAAAATTTTATCCCTATATAAGGGCCTAACTGTAACACGCCTATTTTTTTATATTTCTCTTTAAATACTTTTATTTATTCGATAGCTTATGCTACACACAACACTGAGTTTAAATGAACCGTGTAACATTATTAAAATTTTATGTTTCCATTATTTTATAGATGTTAGACTAATGGGTATGAATAGTAATTAATAAATTATGAAAAATATATGGTCTATATATTTATAAAATTTATTCATCAGTTATCAAATTCTTACAACTAAAATAAAAATTATTTGAAAATAAAAGTGATGTTTTTTTCTGAAAAATTATTTTTTATGCCTACAATGTATTTTTATATTAATAAATTAAATTAATCACTATTGGTGAATGGTTTTAATTAAATTAATATATCATTTACTTTCTCAAATTTTTGAAACATTCATAAATTTTTTTATAGGTATAGGATAAGAATAAATCTAGTTTTATGCTTAAAAATGTATTTTTCCTAAAAAGAAGTTTTTATCACATTTTCCACACTTAATTTAAAATTAATTCCTCCCATTTAAAGGAATTAAATAAGATAAAATTAATTACATATTCATAATAATTATTTTAAAATTTAGTAAATATTCTCCTTTTATTTTTGGTGAATATGAATAGTAAGTGTGGTAAAATCTATCACCTTAGTAAAGGGTGAATCAGGTTAATCTAGATTAAAAATAACTGATAAGGTCATAAATATTCATAATAATAATCACTATATAATTGTAATTCGACCCTTAACAAATTATTCTTTAAATTTAGTTGTTTAATGGATAATTTTCAATGAAAATGACTTGTATATTATTTAAATCAATGAAAGTTACAAAATGTCACTCTCTTAGTTTTAAATGTTCGTTATGAGTTCACATAGGAAAAAAATTTAGTTATGAAGGAATATTAATATTAATTTTTTTAATAGTGAAATTATATTCATGATGGTAGTTTATTTATAATTTTTTGGTATTATATAATTAGCTTAAATTCTTTTACAACGCCAAAACAATATTAATTCAATTATTTAAAAAATAAAATAAATGATTTTGAAAATATTAAAAGTGATATAATTCAAGTAAGTTATAGCGTTTCATGAATTTTATAGGTGAATATGAAATATTAATGTATTTTTAAAATATTTTATTCTAATTCCAACTTTTTCTTTATGTCATTTAAGTCAAACTAAATGAATAGTGCTAAAATTGACATTAATGATATTTTATCAAAATAATATTTTATGAAATTACTTTAAAATATTAAAAATATTTAAATAATACTATAAAGATATTATATAGTCTAAAATTTTACAGCTTTTCCATTTATTGGCCAATTTCACCTTATAAGTAAAAAAATTACAACCCATTAATATTGAAAATGTTGTTACTATAGTTAAAATTAAAATTAGTTAACTAAGAGTTAATCAAAATGATAATGTTTAAAATGAAATTAAAACATAAATAAAATATTTTAGTTAATGTTATTATAGACCTATCCTACCATATCTTTAAATACCTATCCATTTGGTGGCATTTACATTTAGAATGAATTTATTATAATTTATTCTTTTTAGAAATTGGAAAAGTATACCTCATCACAATTATAAAAGGGAACCTCTAACCTCACTTATTAACACCAATTATATAATTATATAACAACCAAAATCCAATAATTTCTATCCCAAACTTATCTATAAATATTATAGATTTTATTTTCTTCCCAAAAGACCAACCCTAGATGTGACAAATGGGTCCCAGTGATAGCACAGACACCCCGCCTTAACATGGCCGTCGGGTCCTGGCTCACCAGGTACCACCAGTTGCCCTGCAGACACGTGAGGACCACCCCAGGGTCCACCCACATGCCTGAACGGGTCATCTGACTAATGACAGTCCCCACAGGCCAACACATGTCCTTTCTAGTGTGCTTTGTCCTCACTCGCACACATCCTGGGAAACTTCCCAGAAGCCCACCCATCCTGATCACTACTCCAGGCCAATCATGCTTAACTCTGTAGTTCTAATCAGGAAGGCTCCCGAAAATGAAGGTGCACCTTGTTGACATGAGTCATATCATTTATTCATTTAACCCTTTATCATTTAATCCGGGATTTGAGTCTTTTGTCTTTGGTTATTTTGGATTTAGGGGTGAAAATGGGAGCGAATCAGTTCACATTGCGACCTCACGTGGGGTGGTGACCCATGTGGAGTCCAAGTGCCTGGTTTAAGGCCCTCTTAGTGTTATGTCTTACTTGGGGCATGGATCACCACCATGTCGCCGAGTTAAGTACATACACTAGTCCCTCATTCCGATGGTTTATAGTTGGTTGTGTTTTGTTTTAAACTCGGTCTATGTGTGTGTGTGTGTTGAAAATGAAAGTGATTTCGAAATGAAAAAAAGGGGTTTCTTCCAAATTGTTTTTGAAATTTTTAAAGTGGGTTTTTAAAGAGAAAGTGTATTGGTTTGGAACAATATGGTATGTGTTTGGATTTGGTAAGGAAAGAAGTGTTTGAACCTTGGCACTCCTTATGGAGGGCCACATGTGCGTGGGTATGTATAGAGAGTGCGTAGGGGAACTTGTTTGCAGATTATGTGAGAGAGATTGAATGAACGCACATGTGACGGTTCGTAAGGTGCCATAGGAGGGTTTTAAAATTTTAAAGAAATGATGGTTTTGGAAAGTGATTTATGCTTGTTTTTGTATATGTTTGGATTATGGGACTATTGACCTTGACTTGTGTTGTTGCCTTGATTGAGTTATGGCTTGATGCCGGTTTCGATGATGTTTCTTGTGTTGTCATGAGTATGCTGCCTAGAAAGGTCATTAAGGTTTCTAATGAGTCATGCCCAGTTTCCAGTTCTTTCTACATGTTGCCTATCGATCAAAGTAATCAAAGTCCGTAGAGGCAGTTGTGTGGTTGTGAAATTAGAGTGGTTATTTAGGTTGTTGGGAACTCCCAGGGTTGTTAGGGTGCGTACCGTCTCAAGTTCATTAGAGGGTTCAGTTTTAGACTAGTAAAGATGAGATGTCTCATCGTCATTGGAGTTTTGGGTGTGATTAATGGTGGTCGACTTCTGCGAAGGTTTCCCACCTGGCAAGGAGTGCGGGCCGGTGGAACCTGTCTCCAAGAAACCATCCTCGTCGGTATCGACTCATAGTTCATCGGACCGCTCTCTTGTGTGCCACCAGTATGGCCTGTCCAGACACTCTAAGTCGCCTTGCTACATCCCTCTGAAGTCTTGCTACCGTGTGGCTGTTCGGGCCACCGGTGAGAGTTCTGGAAGAAGTGTCATTCAGGAGGAAGGAGCTAGGGACCAGAGGATGCAAATGCTTGACTGTGAGGCAGGGGATGCTTCAGCCATCAAAGCCCCAGCCACAGGTCTCAGGGTGAATCTCGCGCACAGTCATGAGTTGCCGAGGGTGTGTAGAACCTCACTTCGGATTATGTTTTCAGCTTTCTGAAGGGAAATATCCAATGTTTTCTGGTCCTATTCTTGTCACCGTTGTAAGCTCATCATAGTTGTGGTGATGTGATGAACTTGTTATACCGCAGTCTAAGCAGTCTTATATGTTCTCAGTGTGTTTTCAAATCGTTCGGTTCTCCTTGAAGGGTGATGGGCCCGTGAATGAACGGGTCATTCTAATTTTGAGTTGGGTCTTAATTGTGTTCGTTAGGGGGATGTTTGGTTTTTTGAAATTAACGTGCGGTATTTCGAGGCCCTTAGTGAGTTCAGAATAGGAATTCCCTAGTCTCTGGTTGTGGTGAGGAGTTTGTTCGGTCAGTGTGGGAGGGTTTGAGTTAATTCCTTATCCTCATGTTTTTGGATCGTTTCGTAGCAAGATTCCTGTTTAAGTCTCTGAGTGTTGTTCGGTCTATGTGGAGAAATTAACTGGGTTCAGTTTGGGAGTTCCCGTGTTGGCCCCCTCAGGGATGGTACGATCCGGTTTCAAGGTTTCCATATTAGCAAATTCTTGTGGTAGGGAGAACCCTCCCGTGTTCTCCCCTCAACCTCAGGCCTTAGTTTTCGCTTGAATTAGTTGAGTGTGACCAGTTGAGAGTAAGGTCATCTCGGGATTCACAGTTCTTCTTCGGTTTTTCCTGGGCATGGACTCGAGTTGTGTCAATTGTTGGCTTGGTGACTTTCTGGGGGCAGAAAGTGTTTGTGGTGGGGAGAATTGTCACACCCGCCTTTTTTAGTCATTTTAATTATTTTATTTCTCTTGGAGTCGGGTGATTTTGCCTAAGTGCGGGTGAGTCCCGGTTTAAATTTTTAATGTTGGGATGAGTTTATGTTTTGGGATAGTGCGCGAACACCGTGAATTTAAGACGCACAATCCTCTTGGGCACGTACTTTTTGCTTGGGTACATGTAGCCCGCTTGCCGTCCGCTTGGGTACCGTACGGTGCGGAAAGCCCGCACGGTCATCCAGTTTTAACGTTATGTGTGTAGATATATGTATATGTATGTTTATATGTTTATATATGTGTATATATATGTGTATCTATGTTTGTATGTGTTTATGTTTTAATGTTGTGTGTAAATATATATAATGTATTTGTATTTATGTTTATAGGTGTATATATATATACACGTATGTTTATAAATAAATATGTTTTAACATTATATTCTTATGCATATACATGTTTATATATATGTTCATATATGTTTATATGTTTATATATATTATATATATGTATATATGTATCTATGTTTATATATGTTTATATATATTTTTATATATGTATATATGTTTATAATAATTATGATTTTGTATTATTATTATTTTTATTTGATTAGAATTATTACTATTATAAGAAAAAAAGAGAAACCCTAATCTACCTGGCCCCCCTTTCTTCCTCACACGAGCCCCCCTCCCCCCCTTCCTCTCGTCCGCCGCGCGAGCCCCATCCCCGTCTGGACTCCTGCCCACCGCCTCGTTGTCCGCCTCCGCCTCCCTGCGCCGTCCTCCGGCGCCCCCATCCGGCTCCCTATCCCCCTACTGTGATGCCTCCGGCCGGCCCCCCTCTCCTCCGGCTGCCTCCGCGTCCGCCGAGCCGCCTCCCCTCTTTCCTGTCGGAGCCGCCCCGTGCACCCCCTGTCCAGCCGCCGTTCCCTAACCTCCTCAAGGCATTCCGGCCTTCTGCCGCGCCTCCGCAGCCCTGCCCCCACACCGGATCTCCCTTCCCCCGCTACTCCGCCAGCATCCCTCCCTTCTGCCGGCGTACCTCCTACCGGCCGTAGCCATCTTCGACGACCGCTGCCTCGAACCTCCCTTGCGCGCCCTTTTTCCAGCAACCCAAACCCTTGCGTGCGCCTCCATCTTGTTCCGACACGACCCGAACCCTTGCGCGCACCTCCGCCTTGTTCCGGCGCGACCCGAACCTCTTCGTAGCACCTCCACTTTTCTCGGGCGCGGTCTCGTTTCCCCTCGCCGATATTTGGGTAAGGATATATTTATACTTTGTTATATATTCTTACGCTAATTTAAATTTGAATTTAGTTGTGGACCCTTGAGGTCTTTATCTGGTCCAGAGTCAGTTCCGGGTTTACGTCTTCCTGTGTCTGCAATGTTTTTCTTGTTTAAGTGACAAATATTTTTTTGACGATTTTTAAAATGTAATTCGCATCGCTATGGTTTTCTCGTCGAGATTTTTTTGATGCTTCTATATTGATAAATTGTTTAAAAATTGGTCATTAGCGTTATTCATTAATTATGTTTATGTGTTTATGCACTTGGGGTGTTGATAAATTGTGATATGAGTTCTTAAAATAAGTTGATACAATTTTGGGGGTGTTGCCCTTAGTTTTATAAAAAAAAATGTTAAAGTGTGATTTGAGTTTTACTTGTGAACTTTGTGATTTTTTTAGGGTTGGGTTTTGATTTGTATCTTGATTTATTTTTTGGATTAATTTTATTTTAGGGATTTGTGGTGTTCAGAGTCTCGGGGATCTATCATAGGGAGTTGCGGTTGGTTTCGAAGGTGCGCACGCATATTCCCAGGTATGAATATGTATATATATATATATATCTTCTGTGTTCGTGTTCCCTCATGGCGCGGGGAAAACGTGCATCAGTTTAAGGATATATATATATATATATATATATATATATATATATATGGAAGTGTGTGCATGCGAGCGAGCTTCTGCTTGAGTTAGAAATATTGACGTGACCTTTGTTTGAGGTAGGTGTTTCCAACCATTTCCCTTTTAGATTAAAACCTTGAGAACTTGGATATTTTCAATTAATCCTTTTATATCGTTTGCATCTCTATCGTATTTATGAAAATAATATGTCTTAATTATATTGCTGTTTTAAATTTATGAGAGTGGCTTTTGATGTAGGTTTATATGAAATGCATAGGTTCTTGGTAAATTTAAATCAACTGCATTGTGATGTTTTTGGTTGAAATTGATAGTGATTGTGTTTTGGAAATGTAAAAAATTGCTTTGGTCTGTTTGTTTAAAAAAAGACGAACCGATAAGTTGTTTTAGAAAAGATTTAGAAATGGTAGTTGGTTTGAAAGATGCATTTGTTTTTATAAAGTGTTGTGAAAGAATTTGAGTTTGGTTTCAATGTTAAAGTGTTTTATGAAAGTTGGTTTTTAAGGCGATTCTTCTAAAAACTAAATGTTCCATTGGATACTGGCACATCCATGGGAGTACTAGGTACTCACATGGATGTGCCTCCAAATAAATATGACACATTAGAGCTGTGTTTTCTTAAAACTAGGTTTCAGAGAAAATAATGTGTTGTTTCAGATGGAATTGAAAGAAGCTGGCCTGGTTGGCTTTTGGTGTGAGTTAGATGGTCATTTTTCTTAAAGGCCCATTTGGCTCTTCCAACTCAATGGTAATATTTGTGTTGACTCTTTGAAAAGAATGTGTTTGCACTATCTCTTGGAAAAAATGTGTGTTCCCGATTGACAACTTAACTCGTTTACGAAATGTTTTGAAACTGCGCATGCTGTGAAGGCCCGGTTGGCACCTTGTTGAATGTGAAAGAATTTCATATATTCATATTTTGGGGCATCTCTACAGGGGGACTTCCCTTCAAGGATTTTCGTGTATTGATGTCCATGTAAGGGGTTGGCAAGTGCGGTGAGATGAGTCACACATGCGAGGGCTTCCCACTTACACAGTATTATTAAAACCACCGTGGGTTCCTGGGCGTGTTTTAGAGAATCGAGTGACGGTTGCTGGCTAACCCCGATTAGACGGGTTAGTCCCCCCTTGGTAGGTAGGCCTTGTGGGGCGTGCCACTGGTTGGCTATTAGGGCGGCCAATTGGTTATTGGCTGTGGAGTACTATTATATCATCCCATCTTTTTGTCACATAAACTTTCATTACATTATACAAAACTGAGGATCTTTAAGGTTTAGTGTCTTGGAAAACAGGAACTTCATACATGAAACAAAAAAAACATTCTTCTTAAACAATTTAAAGGATTATCCTTATGTTCATCCTAGGTTCATTACTGCATCTCATAACCTGGGGACATACATCAAAAGAAAGGGTGAGCAGAAGGCCCAGTAAGGGAAACAAGGGGAAACATTTAACATGTGAACTTGAGATACATCAACAATGTCATGAAAAAGAACTTGAAGGCATGAGAAAGAAATCATGGGGTATATCATAATAAAAATAAAGTTTTTCATAACTTGAAGATGTGGCTACAACATTTAATATTGACAATCATTTCGTTTCACCAAGGTCCATCCCCAAGGTGTCATTAAAAATTACCAAGGTTATTCACCAAGGTATCAGTCTAAAAGGTCATCTCTAGAGATTAAGTCTTTACCCAATGCATTGGAGCGCTATCAGGGCGCACCCTTGACATGTCTTTATTATCATGTGAGCCACATATATCATCATCAATCATTTAATAAACAACCCATATAGCATAAAAGGAATGGGTTTCATTTCCTAATCATAACGTTTTAAAAACTGCTTTAAAGACATGATCTTTGTGTCACTTTAAAACCCACAGAAAAGGAAGGTGGGTATCATGTATGTAAATCCAAGAATTTAAAATAGAACATTTTGGTATATATTTGAATACACCTATAGAAGAGAGAGATTTTATTATTCAATTAATAAAATAAAAGAACTTTAGAAAAAGAGAGAGACATTTTGAGACGAAAATTCTGCAGCATAACGACTATGTTTCGGGGTTTTAGAAAACATTGAAAAGAGAGGGTACATGGGTAAAAAAATCATAAATGACCCATAAAACAGTAGAGGGACAGAATATGAAGGATATATGAACATGGTAATGAAATTTTAAGGACATACCATTTGAAATGAAAAATATGGAAGGAAGAAAAAAAATTAGATTTCTCTTATGAAAATCCCGTAGCCTAACGACGTCACTTAAACTTCAACCAAAAATGAATTGACAAGATAAAATATGGTCTCTCATCATATGAACATAAGAGTTCAGTATTATAGATATAGATATCATAACCCAACATAACAAAAAGTAACTTGAAAGACTTGACATGAAAATAGATCTTGAAAATGAGAAGGGTGAAAGCATCCCTTAAAAATTCGGCAGCCTAACAACGCCACTTAAAACTTCAAAATACTAAATTGAAGATATCAAATAGGGTATATCATCATATGAACATAAGAGTTCAGTATGATAGATATATATATCATACCACAACATAATAAAAAGGAACTTGAAAGACTTGACATGAAAATAGATCTTGAAAATAAGAAGGGTGAAAGAATCCCTTAAAAAATCGCCAACCTAACGACGCCACTTAAAACTTAAAAATACTAAATTGAAGAGATAAAATAGAGTCTCTCATAACATGAACATAATAATTCAGTATGATAGATATAGATAACATCCCCCAACATAATAAAAAGAAACTTGAAAGACTTGACATGAAAATAGATCTTGAAAATGAGAAGGGTGAAAGAAGCCCTTAAAAATTCAGCAGCCTAACAGCGCCACTTAAAACTTTAAAATACTGAATTGAAGAGATAAAATAGGGTCTATCATAATATAAAAATAAGAGTTAAGTATGATATATATATAGATCATACCCCAACATAATAAAAAGGAACTTGAAAGACTTGACATGAAAATAGATCTTAAAAACGAGAAGGGTGAAAGAATCCCTTAAAAATTTGGCAGCCTAACGACGCCACTTAAAACTTCAAAATACTGAATCGAAGAGATAAAATAGGTTATCTCATCATATGAACATAAGAGTTCATTATGATAGATATATAGATCATACCCCAACATAATAAAAAGGAACTTGAAAAACTTGACATGAAAGTAGAACTTTGAAAAATGAGAAAGGTGAACGAATCCCTTAAAAATTCGGCAGCCTAACGACGCCACTTAAACATTCTTAAAACGAATTGATGAGAGAAATATGGGGTATATAATCATATGAAAATGAAAAGGACAGTAATATTAATATAAAATAACATCCTACAACATAATAACATGGAGCATAAAAGAAATGCCATGAAAGAGATTACTTGAAAAGAAAGAGAGAGGCCAGATCCCTTACCTTAAAACGTAACTCTTAAAAATCAAAGGTTGGGAACTTGAGGGCTTGGGGGAACCTTTGGAGGACTACTTTGGAGGTAATGAGACCATATCTTCGTTGGGGAAGAGTTGGGAGTCGAATGGATGAGAGGATGGCTTGGTATTTATAGGGAAAGTGAGGGGACAAGGCATTAATGGCCAAGGGACACCTCATTAGTGGTTTTGGAAAAACCATGGGCTTGCCCATGGTATTTGCCCATGGTATTGGCCACTTGGGACACCTCATACCTTATCTTACTATTAATAAGTCACCCATATTTATTACATACTTAATACATCATTTAATGATGTCATTAAACACCCGTAACTTAAAAACTGTACTTTCACTATTCATCAAAAATTCAACTTTCTCAGAAAAATCCCAAAATTTCATCTTAACCAAATATCAATGCTCTGATTTTAAAAATGAACTCCATTTTATAAAAATAATTTTCTAAATATTTTTAATTTAATTTTTAAATAAATAATCTATTCATCGGAAATTCATTTTTTTCAGAAAAATCCCCAAAAATTATCTTATCATAATATCGATGCTCTGAGTTCAAAAATGAAATCCATTTTATAAAAATAGATTTCTAAATATTTTTAATTAAATTTTTAATTAAAAAACTCTATTCACCCAAAAAAACTAATACTTGACTAATAATTTATGAAACCGTTATTTAACCATTTTATTGAATCACATTAATTGAACAAGGTGCCTAGATTATATTAATCCTTAATTTAAGTGATATTACTAATCTATTTGGTCACATTACTAATCTATTTGGTCACATTACTAATCCTAAGCATAAAATAACTATTCATAATTTACTATTCATCAAAAATTAAGTTGATCTTATTAGACTCTAAATTTCGTACTAAACATAATTGTAGAAGACCATTTTTTGAAAATCATTACACATTTTTAATTATTTAAGGTTTAAATAAACATTTTTAAAATAACGTTTCTCTAAAATTCATCAAAAAGATGCATAATATATTTATCCAGACATTTGAAAATTCATAAACTTCATCATATAAAGAAATCAAAATTTTTATTTAAAACAAAGGATTACACAAGGTAGTTATGGTCTCCTTACATAGCCCCTTATCACACCAGCATAGGACCTAAGTGTAAGGTGTGCTTAGGTGAGAGAATCCGAGGGAGGCTCAGCCAACATCGCACGAGTAGTAATTTCTATCAGTTTGACCTTCTCGCAAAGGCGATTCTGTTCTAGCTTCACACGATGAAGTTCGGCTTGGGTTTGGTCCAGAGCAAAGCCCAGTGGTGCTACCTCCTTCCCAAGTTCTGTTATATGGGCTTTGATCGGTCCAAGACTACTGGGTGAGGCCATCGAATCTTCTTTCTATATTAATTAACCAAAATCACTTGTATTTAGAGACAAAAGTAGCAACATTCAGTTTTCCACGGTTATACTGACTAACAATCATATAATAGTCAAAACCCAACAGTTTCATTTTAATTATACTCATGTTATCAAATGAAACATTTTTGTTGAGTATGAAAAATAAAATAACACACAAAATTAGGAAACAAGATTTATTCAAAATTTTGGGTCATTACAATCTTCCCCCCTTAAGAAATTGCGTCCTTGCGATTTTTTAAAAAATTGGGTTTTGAAATTTCATTGAAAGTCCCACATCGGGAAAGTGTCAGTAACACAATTACTTTAAAAAGAAGAAAATGAAGTAAAAAGGCCACCCGAGTTAACCCATACTAGGATTCCATGTAGGAAAACATGGATATGGAAGAAAAAAAAGAGTCAAATTTTGAGGGAGAGTGATAGAAAACATGATTAGGATAAAGATAACAATAAGAAAATCACCAACTTATGATGTGTAGAAACGGTATTTGATTACCCAGTAGGAAACTTTAATTGAAATTGTTTTTGTTTTACGTTCCTTTTCATAGTTTTGAGGAATTCATTTACTACATAGAATAAAAACATAAGGAAATATACCTAACTTCAAGTAGAGTTTCATCCTTTAATAAGTTTCTACCGAAATTAATCTTTTCTCCAAAAGATGAGCATTAAAAACTACTTGGTCTCATCAAAGCACAAGAATAATCTTATATAGAATCACATAATCCACCAAAGATTAACTATCTATTTCTTCTATCTTTAAACATTATCCCAAAAATAGAAAGGGTATGATAAAACAACTCTTCCAAAAAGAAAGAATCCCATAGGAAGGGAAACTAATTTTAAATCTTCAAAGTTCCATGGTACTACCCAAAGTTCATCATAGACCATTCCATAAATAACTGTCCTTAAAATTACTCAAAATAAACCAAACTAAGATTGAAACCCAAATACAAGAAGGATTTGATAACATAGTATTCCAAAATAAACTTCATCATTCATCTCCAAACAACATCAACCACTCCTAAGATCTTATAACAAAAGTAGCTAACCTAAACATATTTTCCCCAATATAGGTTAATCATTTCCATAAGTAACCTAAATTACTCTAAGTCCACCTTAAATTCATCGATTCTTCAAAATATAATTCAACCTTTACTCCTCAAAGAAAATACCGTAGTAATCTATTTACCTCGATCAAATAGGGGTCCCAGAATAGTAAACGTCTTCCAAAATAATAATAATCTTTTAATCCCCTAATCATCTCTGTCATATTAATAAGGAAATTGTCACATTTCCTATCACATTGGTTGTTGGGACATGTTCTTCCATTTCCCGTCATTAACTAAGAAAATAAAGTATAATTAGGGGCTTAAATACTTATCCAATAATCAGGAAAAGGAACTTAAAGCATATAAGGATAACTTGTAGAAGAAAAGTATACCCTAACTTGTGATCCCATAGGTTAAAAACTAGGTTATCCATGATCATATATTCTTATGTGAATCTTTATTTAATTTTATGTTTATTCCTTTAATAATGGTTCATACTAAGCTTATGAATTTACCAAAGCATATCCCCCGGGAGTGTCGTAACCAAGAGTGCAGTAAGACCCGTTGTCGTGTACCAGTTCCCATTCAAGTCTAGCTCAAAGCAGTGTTTTCGAGTTTTACCCCTATGTACATCTGTGCCAGAGCCACCTCTACCTGCTCGTATCCAGACATGGATGTATTTTCTTGGCAACCCCTTACTCAATACTCACCAAAATACCCGGAAGATTTCCTATATTTAAACTTTTCTACAGGGTTCTTCCTAAAGTTTTCATATATTAATTTCTACAATTAACTAAACCATCCTTTGATACCAACTATAGCATCCCACCTTTTTGTCACATAAACTTTCATTACATTATACAAAACTGAGGATCTTTAAGGTTTAGTGTCTTGGAAACTAGGAACTTAATACATGAAACAAAAAAAAACATTCTCCTTAAACATTTGAAAGGATTCTCCTTATGTTAATCCTAGGTTTATTACTGCATCTCATAAATTGAGGACATACATCAAAAGAAAGGGTGGGTAGAAGGCCCAGTAAGAGAAACAAGGGGGAACATTTAACATGTGAACTTGAGATACATCAACAATGTCATGAAAAAGAACTTGAAGGCATGAGAAAGAAATAATGAGGAATATCATAATAAAAAAAACGTTTTTCATAACTTGAAGATGTGGCTACAATATTTAATATTGACAATCATTTCGTTTCAACAAGGTCCATCTCCAAGGTGTCATTAAAAATTACCAAGGTTATTCACTAAGGTATCGGTCTAAAAGGTCATCTCTAGAGATTAATTCTTTACCCAATGCATTATAGCGATATCAGGGAGAACCCTTGAAATGTCTTTATTATCATGTGATCCACATATATCATCATAAATAATTTCATAAACAACCCATATAGCATAAAAGGAATGGGTTTCATTTCCTAATCATAACGTTTTAAAAACTGCTTTAAAGACATGATCTTTGTGTCACTTTAAAACCCACAGAAAAGGAAGGTGGGTCTCATGTATGTAAATACAAGAATTTAAAATAGAAAATTTTGGTATATATGTGAATACACTTATATAATAGAGATATTTGAGTATTCACTTAATAAAATAAAAGAACTTTAGAAAAAGAGAGAGACATTTTGAGACAGAAATTCTGCAGCATAACGGCTATGTTTCGGGGTTTTAGAAAACATTGAAAAGAGAGGGGACATGGGTCAAACAATCATAAATTACCCATAAAACAGTATAGGGACATAATATGAAGGATATATAAACATGTTAATGAAATTTCAAGGACATAACATTTGAAATGAAAAATATGGAAGGAAGACAAAAATTAGATTTCTCTTATGAAAATCCCGCAGCCTAACAGCGTCACTTAAACTTCAACCAAAAATGAATTGACAAGATCAAATAGGATATATCATCATATTAAAATAAGAGTTCAGTATGATAGATATAGAGATCATACCCCAACATAATAAAAAGTAACTTGAAAGACTTGACATGAAAATAGATCTTGAAAACAAGAAGGGGGAAAGAATCCCTTAAAAATTCGGCAGCCTAACGACGCCACTTAAAAATTCAAAATAATAAATTAAAGAGATCAAATAGGTTCTCTCATTATATGAACATAATAGTTCAGTATGATATATATAGAGATAATACCCCAAAATAACAAAAAGTAACTTGAAATACTTGACATGAAAATAGATCTTGAAAATGAGAAGGGTGAAAGAATCCCTTAAAAAATCAGCAGCCTAACGACGCCACTTAAAACTTCAAAATAATGAATTGAAGAGATCAAATAGGGTCTCTCATCATATGAACATAAGATTTCATTATGATATATATAGAGATAATAACCCAACATAATAAAAAGGAACTTGAAAGACTTGACATGAAAATAGATCTTGAAAACGAGAAGGGTGAAAGAATCCCTTAAATATTCTGCAGCCTAACGGTGCCACTTAAAACATTAAAATACTGAATTGAAGAGATAAAATAGGGTCTCTAATCATATAAACATAAGAGTTTAGTATTATAGATATATATATCATACCACAACATAATAAAAAGGAACTTGAAATACTTGACATGAAAATAGATCTTGAAAACGAGAAGGGTGAAAGAATCCCATAAAAATTTGGCAGGCTAACGGCGCCACTTAAAACTTCAAAATACTGAATTGAAGAGATAAAATAGGGTCTCTCATCATATAAACATAAGATTTCATTATTATAGATATATATATCATACCACAACATAATAAAAAGGAACTTGAAATACTTGACATGAAAGTAGAATTTTGAAAAATGAGAAAGGTGAACGAATCCCTTAAAAATTCGGCAGCCTAACGACGCCACTTAAACATTCTTAAAACGAATTGATGAGATCAATAGGGGGTATATAATCATATGAACATGAAACGGGAAGTAATATTAATATAATAGAACATACTCCAACATAAGAACATGGAGCATAAAAGAAATTACATGAAAGAGATTACATGAAAAGAAAGAGAGAGGTCGAATCCCTTACCTTAAAACGTAACTCTTAAAACTCAAAGGTTGGGACCTTGAGGGCTTGGGGGCACCTTGGGAGGACTACTTGAGAGGTAATGACACCAGAGATTCGTTGGGGAAGAGTTGGGAGTCGAATGGATGAGAGGATGGCTTGGTATTTACAAGGAAAGTGAGGGGACAAGACATTAATGGCCAAGGGACACCTCATTAGTGGTTTTGGCAAAACCATGGGCTTGCCCATGGTATTTTCCCATGGTATTGGCCACTTGGGACACCTAATACCTTATATTACTATTAATAAGTCGACCATATTGATTACATACTTAATACATCATTTAATGATGTCATTAAACACCCGTAACTTAAAAACTGTACTTTCACTATTCATCGAAAATTCAACTTTCTCAGAAAAATCCCAAAATTTCACCTTAACCAAATATCGATGCTCTGTTTTCAAAAATGAACTCCATTTTATAAAAAAAAATCTAAATATTTTTAATTTAATTTTTAAATAAATACACTATTCACCGAAAATTCATTTTTTTCAGAAAAATCCCCAAAAATTATCTTAACAAAATATCGATGCTCTGTGTTCAAAAATGAAATCCATTTTATAAAAATAATTTTCTAAATATTTTTAATTAAATTTTTAATTAAAAAACACTATTCACCCAAAAAAACTAATAATTGACTAATAATTTATGAAACCGTTATTTAACCATTTTATTGAATCACATTAATTAATCAAGGTACCTAGATTATATTAATGCTTAATTTAAGTGAGATTACTAATCTATTTGGTCACATTACTAATCCTAAGCATAAAATAAATATTCATAATTTACTATTCATCAAAAATTAAGTTGATCTTATTAGACTCTAAATTTCGTACTAAACATAATTGTAGAAGACCATTTTTTGAAAATCATTACACATTTTTAATTATTTAAGGTTTACATAAACATTTTTAAAATAACTTTTCTCTAAAATTCATCAAAAATATGCATACTATATTTATCCAGACATTTGAAAATTCATAAACTTCATCATATAAAGAAATAATTTTTTTTATTTAAAACAGAGGATTACACAAGGAAGTTACTGTCTCTTTACATAGCCCCTCATCACACCAGCATAGGACCTAAGTGTAAGGTGTGCTAAGGTGAGAGAATCCGAGGGAGGCTCAGCCAACATCGCACAAGTAGTAATTTCTATCAGTTTGAACTTCTCGCAAAGGCGATTCCGTTCTAGCTTCACACGATGAAGTTCGTCTTGGGTTTGGTCCAGAGCAAAGCCCAGTGGTGATACCTCCTTCCCAAGTTCTATTAGATGGACTTAGATCGGTCCAAGACTACTGGGTGAGGCCATCAATTCTTCTTTCTATATCAATTAACCAATATCACTTGTATTTAGAGACAAAAGTAGCAACATTCAGTTTTCCATGGTCATACTGACTAACAGTCATATAATAGTCAAAACCCAACAGTCTCATTTTAATTATACTCATTTTATCAAATGAAACAGTTTTTTTGAGTATGAAAAATAAAATAACACACAAAATTAGGAAACAAGATTTATTCAAAATTTCGGGTCGTTACAACTATGCCGGCAGGTAGTCTGAACCCGAGTACGTCCAGAGGTTTTCTAGGGATGTTTAGGATCACCCATGGTTATTGCTTATATCTGCTTGTTTACTTTTAATTGCACTTGGTTTCCGAAATTTATTTATTACCTGTTCTTCTTTTGCACAAATGTGATAAACATGAATTTGAAATTTCAGTTTTCAAGAAATGCATTTTTTTGGGGAAAACGGGTTGTGGCGTGTGTTGGTTTTTGAGATGGTAAAACGAGATCCTTTTTCCTTTAAAATATTAAAACCCTATTTTCTATCTTTGTATGTGCAAACTAGTGTTTTGGGATTTTTTCTGGAAAGTGGTTTTGGTTGGATTCTGTGGTTTACTTTGGCATTCCCTACTGAGCATTTTTAATGCTCACGCCTATTTTATCGTTTCAGTCGCAGGTTTCCCTTGTTCAAGTTTTCTTGGATGAGTTGCTCATTTTGGGAGCAATGTTTGGCCTTGGTTGGGAGGTTACCGAAGGGTCAAATGGAGGTGCGTCTACTGTTTGGTTTTATTTCTTTCGCTGCTAGAGTTTAGTGATTTTGTTCTGTTTATTCTTATTTACTTATTTATCTTTTATGGGATAAATCATTCCCAACGTTTTAACTTTGATGCCCGACACTGGTTTCCAGCCCGTGGGGATCAGGAACGCCCCTCGAGCCATGCCACGGGCTGGCTCGGGTGATCGGCTCAGGGTCGACCCGGGCTGGTTCGGGACACTAGATCCCATTAGAGTTGATCTAATGGAGTCATTTCAAAGAAGAGGTAATCTCCTTAACCAATCACTTTATTTTAATTTTTTATTTTAAATCCTATAAATATATTATATTATTCAAAAAATAATTATTTAAATATAATAAATATATTTAAATTTTATTATGATTATGAAAACACCATTATAAACCCTCTTTACCATCAAATGGGAACTGAAAATATCGCTCGTGCGTACGTATGACTTATCATCTCCACGTAGAGATACAATTAATTTTTCATCACTATATTTTATATATGGGTATTGTGATGGGTTTAGTATTTATATATGATATTTATGACATAATTATACATATATAATAATAATACCATATTTATATTATTACCATCCAATCCATAGGGAAATAATAATGCCGCTCGGTCGTACGTGTGGACTACCACCTCCATGAAGCGATGCGATTCATTTTTCATTTATATTTTACTTGTATAGAAATGAGGATTAATTTTATGAATATATATGATATATATATATGATATTATAATGATATTTTAAATATCAATTAATATTTAAGTTTTTTTCATTCCATCTGTTTAAAAATTAAAACAACATTCATCTGCACATATGGCTTGTTGTCTCCATTAACAGTGTAATTTATTTTTCTATATCTAAATTTCATGGATGAAACTATATATGTATATAATGAATATATATTTTATTTATATAATTATTAATATTCTATATATTATTTAACCAACATAAATTTACATGGAGTAGAACTACTGAACAGAAATACTCATGATAAATGAAATAGTTTAGACCCAGAAATAATGATTTTAATAAGGGATTAATGAAAAAAGGGGGTGTTAAAATGTTATGAAGGGATAATATATGATATTATAAGTAATAAAATAACTATGGAATAGAATTATAACTCTTTTATATTGAGAATTCTCCTAGTGTGAGGCACAATTTGGATGTGACCAATCAATCTGCATCAGTGGAGGGACATACTCAGTTATACTCTTTTGCAAAGAATATTTCATATTCTCTTATGAAGTCTACTAGGAGGTGTGGTATGTAGGGTAATTCAAATATAAAAAAACCTCCCAATATAACATTGTGACATGTTGTGACATAGGTGGTTGATGGCATGACTCCAATGCAGGAGCCTTATGATCGACAAGATTTCCCTAGCTCAGGCCAACTATAAAACCACTTCCAGGTATTGTCTCAACTAGTGGAGAATGTTTCTCAATAGCAAGGATGGAATATGGATATCCCTAAGTGGAAAAGAAAGATTAAAAACTCCATGTATTGGTTTTATGTCCAAGGAATATATTCTTTACCATATTCTGATGGCAAGCATGGTCGTCACATAACTCGCGATTAAATGTCCAATCAATTCTCAATGGATAATGTTGAGCATATGTATGGTAGAGGTCTTTATAGTCCTCAGAGGAAAAAGGAAAATAAAGGAACTCATGACTCAAGCATTTATGTAACAATTAAGGTAAAAACATCCAAAGGGTGTAGGGATTAGTATTACCTCTCCAAGCCAATGGAGACAAGGTCAGCTAAAAATGGTGGGGACAAGAAGGAAACCAAAAGTAAAGAGAATTTGAAGGGGAAGGATTGTGACAATCATAGTAATATCCAAGATGTTAAACAATTCATAGAGGGATACATTTCTAAGTAACAAGTATAGACATAAGTTTCCAACAACATAGTTTCACAAGAAGAAAAGGAAATCAAGGACTTGAAGAGGAAGACTAAAATAGTGGAAGTAGAGAATGGACAATGCCTAGAGATCATTAGACACTCAAAAGAATAAATACTCAAAATGATATTTCTATATAAATTATACAAAGTAGGGGACTAATCGTATCTATGAAGGAATGATCCAGGTTGAAATCAATGAGCATCAAATGGTATGGATCAATGAACAAGACCACATATTGTCATATAGATTCAATGGAAAGAAGATCAATATGGAGGAATAAATTTATAATTGGGAAAATTTGGCCCACTATTTTGAAGAAATAATTAAGGAAGACCTAGAAACTAAGGTAAATTCATTACAATGGGGATTATATAGAGTGGATGGTTCTAGTAATCTCAGACTTTTCTTTAATTATTTTATGATTTTCTTATAGGTTAAATGATTCTCTATTAAGATCCCATGAGGTTTATCAGTTTTCTATAAAAGTTTTTTTGATATAGAAATTTAATTTTCAGTCAAAGGTATGGTTTTTAAACATTAATATCATGTTATTATACCCTTATTCTCATATTATTCTTATGTGATCATTTATATCTACCTTGTTTACCTTTATTGAGCATCTGAGCACACCATTTTATTATGTTTCCTTTCCCTAGGATATGAAGAAAGGTATTAAGTATGATATGTATAATAAGGGTGCTAGTTATGAATAAATAAATGGGAGACTATCTATATATTTTATGAACTAATTATTTATGTTTCAAATTTTCCAAAGATACTAGACCTAAACAATTCTAGTGTGGTTAAAAGTGTTTTTTTAATTAATATTAATCTATTAATATGTAGTATATATGTATGAAAATTTTGGGTTGATATAGTTGGTATTAGAGTAGGGTTTAGTGAACCTTTGGAAACTAGGATGAGAAAAATTTAGTGATAACTATGGGGATAAGTCTATGTATAGGATAAAATCCTAATGTTTTCATAATAATCATGAATGACCTTAGATAAACCTAAGTTGTTATAGAAGTATGTTTAATTATTTAGACATCATATAAATGATTTTTCATGATTATGCCTACTATGATTATTATTTCTCACACTATTCTTTTTGGTTTTATTAAATGAATTTAACCTGAAGGAATCATGTTAATAATGAATTAGATGGAAAATTTAATGATTTTACTCCTAATAAACCAAATGTTATGGGAGATGGAATGAAAAATATAATTTCTATGATCACACAAATTTCTCAAGATATGAATCACATTAAGCTTCCAAATGATAAAAGGTTGGAATAATGATATGTTGAATCCTTCATGAGGAAATTCCAAACTTATTTTAGTGGGTCCACTGATCTACTAGTATCTAAGAAATGGAATAGTACTAATAAAAAAATTTCTATTCTCTAGTGTTTGGAACATTAGAAATTTATTATGAGTGTTTATTGTTTGGAAGGATAACCAGATCAATAGTGGACTCTTACAAAGAACATAAAGAAATAGGAAGCAATTTGATCTATGAAGTGTGATGAGTTTAAGAGATTATTTATCATTAAGTATTTTCCTCATATTATTTATAAAAAATGGAGAAGCAATTCCTTGAGTTTAAATAGAAGTATGATGAATCCATTGGTACTTGTATGGAAAATTTCACAAGACTAGCAAGGTATGCTTCTGGTATTATCATACAACTTGAAATTAAGGTTGATAAATTATCCAGTGACTTAAAACCAAGTCTCTAAAGGGATTTATCTAATAATATTATCTATTATTATATATATACATAATTATTATATTCATTAATATTTAATTATTATAAATAAAAAGAAATTAATATTATATATAATTATGTTTATTATATGTTATGTATATTATATAGTGTATTATATATATTATGATGTTATTATCATAATCAGTATAATATTATAATTTTAATAAATAAAATAAAATAAAATGATTAATTGGGGGTGTTCATGCGTCGCAGACAGAAAATGGGTAGGGGTGCAGTTCAGGCATGGGGGTTCAGGTTGCGCAAGGTAGAGGGTAAGGTAGCAGCACAACTTGGGGTAGGGAGAGCGGTGGTGGCGCTGGGTTTGATAGAATATGGAGGAGGGTAGAGCAGTGTGGGTGGTTCCTCAGTGAGGTTTGAGTGACAAGGGAGAGGCAGTGGAGAGGGGTGCCAGCTCGGGTGATGCGAGTTCAAGGTCTGGCTGTAGTTGCGGTGAGGGGGTGCTTCGACCGACAGGGTGGAGGTGGAAGATGGTTTAGTCTAGTGAAAAGAAAGGAGGTAGGGGATTAATGGTCGCCGATGACATATTTTATGAGATGAGGTCCGAGAAGAGGGAGAGGGTTGTAGTGTCTAATAGAGTTCCAGTCGGTGCACAAGGAGCCAAGGCGAGGTCGGCTAGGGTTTCAGTAGTGGGAAGAGGCGGTGGCTAGCACGAAGTAGGTGCAGATAGGGGATTAGGAGTAGTCAGGATTCAAGTTACAACTCTAGTTCAACCATTCATATCTGGTTTGATATTTGGGTAATTTGGTTCATGTTTTTTGATGTTTGATGCTGCTACGGATTCGTTTGATGTGATAAAATTTCTCTCTACCGCTGATGTGAATGCTTCAGGTTGCTGTGTGATTTTTGTGGGGATTTTTCTGCTGCATTTCTTTGATTTTGTGCTTCCTCTGCAATGGAGGATTGGTTTGTGATGGTGCAAGGGAGAATTGTGCATGGGGATGGATGGTGGAACAGGAGTGTTTGTGGAGGAGGGAAAGACGGTGGCTCCAGTTCTGAAATGGTGCTAAGGGATTGAAGGTGGCATCGTGAGTGTAGGAATGGTGAGACCATGAGGCTGAAATGGTGGATGGTTTTTGTGGCACTGTGAGTGATGCTCAAGCTGGCACAATGAGGTGGGGAATATGGTGAGAACATGGAGTGGTGCCACTATGAAACAAGGGGTGAAGGCGGTGGCACCATATGATGGGTGTGGAATGGTGAGACGTGCCACCGTAACTTCTTCAAAACAAAAAATAAATAAATGAATTTAAAGAAATCAATAATTTACTGAAACTAAAAAAAATAAATTAATAATTAAATCAATTAAATTAACAAATAGAATTAAAAACTAAATAAAAATAAAGAAAATTAAAAGATAAAATTAATTATGCATTATTTAGAAGAATGAATTTTTTTATATATTAAATATTATAAACAAATTAATTTGAGAACAAATTAATGTAATTACAATTACTTGCCTAAATTATTTAACCAATTAATTCACCAATTAATTAATTAAATAATTAAGTAATTTAAATAATTGAATAAAATTACATTGTTAAAAACCAATTTAATTATTTAAAGTAAAGTGAGTTATTTATTTAAAAATTAAAAACAAAGAAATACTTAAATTAGTGAATTGATAAACTAACTAGAATGAAAAATTATAAAAATCAAAGAATAAAAAATAAAAGTCAAATTCAAAAGAATAATTTAATTTAAGAATCATTTAAAAAGACAATATGAACACTAAAAACACATGATTTAAACTAAAATTGATTATTTTACACACCAAGTTAGAAAAACACAACAATTATCAATTATTTAATATAAAGACAATATTTTGGTATAAAAAAGTCAATAAAAATATAAAAAGGATGTGGAAAAGAATGTGAAAACACTACCACATCATTATCAATAAAGGATTTAGTAGATATAAAGATATTGTTTGATGTGATATCAAGGTGGATATGGATATTGGTGTTAACCATAAATCTCATAGTTTTGAAAAGAAAAGAAAAATATAATTCTAAAGAAATTCTAAAAACCATAGAGAGAAAAATATGATCTTTCCTATATACTCAAATTGTGGAAGTAAATATAGGGGAAATTAACTTAAGATAATTCGTAAATTTTTAAAGTTTGAAAATGAAGTTCATCGAGAAATTTAATATTAAATTGATGGGAATAAGTTAGCTAATAATACGAATAGAGAGAAATAACAAAAAAATAAACCACCCATAGTCCAATGATTTAAATGAAAGGAGTATGTGAATTATTGTAACCAGTGCCCAAATCTCAAGGTTAATGATGATGAGTGAAATCAACAACCTCTTAAGCTCATTGATAAAGGGAAATCTTATGAAATCACTGTTTTTGATATTTGGTACAATAATGGCATGGTGAAAGGTATACTTACTGTCCATTATAGATCATTTAATGTATTATTTGAATCTGAAATCCACCCAAAATATTATTTTTTATTAAATTTATAAGGGTATCATTGTACCACCTAAAAAATAATATATAGAGTTGTTAGTAAAATTTTCTAATGGAATGATGATCGCATCCTGAGTTTTTGATTCTTCGCCAGTTGAAGTTTATGGGAATTTGTTTCCTAAAAATCTTTTCATTATTCCTATAGTTGAGTTCAATATTATTTTGGGAATGGATTGGATTTATTTACATAAAACCACATCAATTTATAAGTAAGGTAAGTTACATTTTATATTCTAAACCAACCTATGATCGCCTATAAGTGTGATGAAAAAATGTACTTCCGATGGAAATTACCTACATTGTATGGGTCATGATTCCTATTCAAAAGGGGAATTTATCTCAATGGTTGGGGAGAAACTCAATATCAGATATATTCATATTGTGTAGGAGTTTATTTATGTCATCTTGGAATAATTACCTAATATTACACTGAATCATGAAGTTGAGTATTCAATAGGAACTCATACCCGATGCTATACATATTTCCAAGACTCCATATAGAATGTCCTTGATTGAGTTGCAAGAACTGAAGATGAAACTCTAGGAGAATTTTTACAAGGGATTAGTTCTTCCAAGTGAATCAATTTGTGGTGAACCTATTCTATTTATTAAGAATAAATATGAGTTAATTCAACTTCACAATGATTATCAACAACTTAAAAAGATCACTATCATGAACAAGTATCCTATACCCTATATTGAGGACTTGTTTGATCAACTATATAGACCACAATAATTTTCCAAGACTGATCTTAATTTTGGATATCATAAATTGAGTGTAAGTATAAGGATATACCCAAGGCATTATTCTATACAAGGAATTGAAATTATGAATTTATAGTGATTCCATTTGGTAATACAAATTCCCCCTCTATCTTCAGGGATTTGATGGATATAATCTTTAGAGAATAACATGATCATTTCATGGTAGTCTTTATAGATAAAATTATTATATATTAAAAGAGAAAGGAGATAATGAAGATCATTTAAGGATTTTTTTAAATATCCTATGAAAGGATAATCATTACGAAAAATTTAACAAGTGTAAATTTTGGCTTTTAAAAGTTTCATTCTTGGGTCATATAATCTCATTGAGGGTATAACTCTATACCCCTCTAAGACATAAGTTATTAAACATTGGCCTATACCAACCATTGTGACTGAGATACATAGTTTTCTTATTTTGACTAGATATTATTATAACTTTATGTATAACTTTTCATGGATATTGAATCAACTCACCAAGTTAACTCCGAAGGGATCCGAGTTCCTTTGGATGAATCAATACAAGGAATGTTTTAAGGAACTAAAGATAAGGCTAGTCAACACACCTATGATTACACTACACTATAGAGAATATTGTTTTTTAATCTATAATTATGCATCAAATATGGGACTAGGATACATTCTCATGTAAAATGATATAGTTATAAGTTAAGATTTGTGACAATTGAAGTTCAATGAGCTAAATTACCCAACTCATAATTTAGAGTTAGATGCATTAGTTTTTGCATTAAATATATAAGGTCATTTTCTCTATGAAGAAAGGTGTGATATATATATAGATAAAAAATATTAAATCATATTTTTAATCAAAAAGAGATGAACATGAACCAAAGAAGATTGTTGGAGATGATTAATGATTAACACTGCTCAATACATTACCTCCCTAAGAAAGTGAACAAGGTGGTGGATACTTTGAGTCAAAAGGGTCATGCTAGATTATCTATGATGAGAATCACAAAAGATATTATATTTCTATAATTTCAAAGGATGTATCTTGAAATATTAAAGGAAGGGGAACAATATTATCTCTCTCAAATGAATGTTTATACATATATACAAGTAAAGATTAATGAGGTATAAAAGAAAGATTTAGTGCTGTAAAAGAATAAGAGAAATTTTACCATGTTCAACCTTAATTATGATGGAATAATAAGGTTCAGGAACTATGTATGTGTCCCTTCATTACCAAACTTAAAGAAGGATGTTATGGATGAAACTTATAGTTACTTATTCTCTATTCATCCTGGAATTACAAAGATGTATAGAGATTTGAAAGAGAATTTTTGGTGGGATGGAATGAAAATAGATATTTTAGAATATGTTTCTTGGTTCTTGGTATGTTAGAAAGTTAAGGCTGAGTGACATAAGTAAAAGTGGATGTTATAACCATTACCCAAAACAAAATAGAAATGGGAAAATATCACCATGGATTTTATTGTCAAACTACCCAAAACATCTAAAGGGAATAATGTTATTTAGGTTGTAGTTGATTGACTTAAAATGTTAGCACACTTCATTTACATTAAATAAGATTTCTCTCTTAATCAACATAATCAGTTATAAATTAATGAAGTGGTAATATTGCATGATATACCAAAATCAATTGCTAGAGTTTGTTACCTATAACAAACTAATTTGTACTTTGGATTACATGTATATTCAAAAAAGTGAATATTAATATAAATATCCTATCATATGTTGGTTGTTATTCTCTATAACATCAATGTGATAATGTCCTAGAGTATCTACGATATTGATAAGGTCATAAAATTTCCCCACTATGATGATAACCTTGAATTGACCTGAAGATATTCTTAAATATAGTTCTGTGGTTGGATAACGTACTATGATGGGGAACATAATATATAGACTATCAGGTGCGAGTACTCATAATAGGATGAGACTTCATCTCATGAATGTTTCACTTTATAATCTCTAAGATGAGAGATTATGAGACTATGAACCTGAGTATAAATTCTTCATGTTCTGGTATCATCAAATATTCCTATCCGTGAGCATGTGTAATGGTACTTAGAATTTAATAATATTATTAATGCATGTTACAACTCACAAACTTAGAAGTATTTCATAAACCATGATAATAAAAATTCTGGGAGAAGTTGGATATGTTGGGTTCGTCATGAGTGATGTGTTGTTAATGAATAAGTTGTGTAAGGATTTATCCCTTCCATATTTATGGATGTTTATATCTCGACCTTTTATTGGAATAAAACTATCACATTAAATTCTATGGACATGTTGTAGAAATGTGTTTATTTTAGGTAGTGAATGAAAGACGTATCAATCATATAGGCTGATGGAATAGATGTGTAACCTAATTTATTAGATATTGTGACAAATTCATTATATTACATAGTGAGAATTCATATGTGGATGTAATCCTTGTGACATTAAGTTCTTTATCTTGGGTTCCTTGACCCATTTATAGACAATAATCTTCAACTTTAGTCAAGACTATCTAATTCTAATAAGAAAGAATCCTAGTGGGTCACACAATAAGTGTTTCCTTTGATCTCAATTAAATTATATTTTAATTTAATTAATGTAATAAATGTTATTCTCAATACCGTGGAATAATTTTATTCATGTTTTATTGATAAGATAAATTAAATAAATATTTATTCCACATATTGCGTATAAAATATATTTATCTATTTTATTTAATATTTAATAAATATCTTTTTACTAGTTTATGAATAAAATATTTACTTAAGAGAATAAAATATTTTATTTGGCTATTCAATAAATGCTGATAAGTTTGAATAGACCAAGATCAAATTCGATGATGAATAATTATTTTCAATCCGGTAAATAATATTCATCACCATGTAAGTTAGCCACACCATAAAATAGTAATAATAATAATAATAATATAATAATAATAATAATAATTATTATTATTTTATCGAATGGTGTTTTATAATGGTTATTATATTATTTAAGGTCTGATATGTAATTAAATAATATTTTACCCTAAACCCTATCTAAATAAATAGATGGTAATTTATATTATATATAATGAACTGAGATATAGAGAATTGTTGTACAAAATGAATTTTTTATTGAATTTCTTTTTCTATATCCCTCTCAAGAATAATAAATGTAAGAGATATTCCTTCAAGATAGAAGGATGAGTAATCAATATGAATTATTCAAGACAACTGGTTCACCGTGATAGCACTGAGAAATCAATTGGAATTTATCTGAGATCAAAGGAGAACATGTGGATCACTTCTAGAGGGATTCTACCCTTGGATACTCACATCGCAATGAAGGAAATTTGAAAAGTTTCTTTCAGAAGATCAACAATTTCATCAAAGAAAGGATCAAAAGATAAGATATTTATTTCCTTTATATATAAATAAATTAGTTATAAATTTAACGTGAAATATCCTTGCTCAATATTTTAGGAAACAAAATTTTAAAAGAAATTTTAATAAAATGCCCACGAATAGGTGCTTCTACTACATTTAGAACCTTCACTTGGTATTAGAGAGAGGTTACATTTTAAATTTATAATTATTTATTTTATTGTTGATCTATACCCATTTTTGGTTGAATATTTTTAATTCATATTATTTTTTCTTTAATCCAATTTGAATTAACATTTTAATGAAATATTAATCATGTGTGTTCAGTGTTTTTTTAATGGTCTAAGAATTAATAAACAATGAATAGAGATTCCATTGGGTAGTGTAAAATTTTTTCCATTAAAATTGGGTGACCCGACGTGTATTCCTAATAACTTCAATTTTTTATTGCGAAGAAAACACTTTTAAGGAAAAGTGGGAAACCTGTCAAGATACAAAGGGACATCACCCAACCTGATAAGAAATAGTCGAATCACTGAATTGTAATTTAAGTCTATTAGAAATATTACCTCTAAGGAGGCTCCCTTACAGAGGTGGAGCCTTCTCGTCTGGATCAACGTTGAGAAAGATCTCAATGTTGTATGCTATCCTGTCACAAGTCTGTATGAGCTCTTCCACAGAAATATTCTTCTCGTTGAATCCACAAGCCAGTATTCCAAGATGTTTTTGGATCCAGACGCCTTGATCCTTGGAATGACTAACTTGAATGCGCCTCCCCACCAACCTGTCAAATTCCTCTTGTGTGGTGATGACTTGAATCCCCTTTTCACAGAAATCTTCATTACTGTTGATGATTCTTTCCCACTCATCACATTCAATCAATTCCTTATTGCACAGGGGGGAATCAGAATCAGCAGCCTCTTTATCACCATATGGCTGCTTGGAAACCTTCATAGGTAGCTTGCCTTTTCTTGAGGATCGAGTAACAGGGGGGATAGGTAAAAAAGAGTAATCCTTATTCCTACGCGGCTTCTGAGAGTGCTGGATAAATCCATCGGGGTCTATTAGAGTGTTTTTACCCTTCGTTGAAGAGGCTCTAATATATTCCTCCGCAATGTCCACCTCCTTGGACTCAGCAGATAAGTCTGAATCAGAATCCTTATCCTCATTGGGAGACGCCAAAATTTTAGGGAGGCTTATATCATGAGAAGCCACCATATCATTTCCTTCCTCAAACAAGTGTCCTTATTCAACTCCCAGCACTGAAAACCAGTTTTGAGGATGAATGACCTTACCTCCTGACTTAACCGTGTCAGCATAGGAAGGTCCTACCTATGATACTTGAACTAAAATGTCATGACCTGTAGGCTGCTCGTATCCACGACCCATGAATTGAGGCTTCTTGTTAGTGTCTTTCCATCTCCGGCCTTACGGGCCACCGAGACCTTGGTCATCACAAACATGCAGGCACATTGCAGCTTCGTCGATAGATCTCACTGCAACCAGATGACTCACCACATCCACATCCAGAGATGCCTCCCTTTCTACTCCACCCTCCTGCACTGCCTCCCCTGACCTTCCTTGCGGCAAGGGGATGATACCCAAATCGTTCCTCAATCGGGCTAAGACATCCAAAACCCGCGACCCTGAGTCCTTAGGCATTTCACTCTTTACTGCACCTGGAGACACCATATACCCATGTGCACTACACCTAGAAATTTCATGGGATACAAGACACAACGAGAAGTTAATCACATGCAGTTCATTTGTAGAGACCCGAAACTAGACGTACATGGACATTACATTACTTTTGCGGAATACTTAGTACATAACAAAAACACACACACAAGGATCGTAATAGTTTAGTGTCTTTGGAAAATCGGAATATAATCTTCTAATCGTGGTGAAAGATCTTCAACATCTCCCATAAAGATCTTCCTTTTTTTACCTAAAAACTTTCTTTATATCCTGGGGAAAAGAAAACATAAAAGGGTGAGCTCAAATGATCAGTAAGGGTAAACAAAATAAATATCAATCACATCATATTCATAAGAACATAACATTTTGGAAATCTTAACCTGCAAAAGAGAGCATAATTTCATAACATGGGATAAATCATGGAAGTGAAATGTAATCATAGTAATCATAACTTAAAACACGAGACATTGTGGCATACACACATAATCATATATAATCATTTCTTGTTAGTCAAGACTCATTTCCAAGACTATCTTAGTGGACAAAGTCCCTTTATGAACTGAGTCACCCTCGTTTCAGTCCTGTTTCACTGAACTGGTATAACCTACCATTCCAGCCATTTCTATCTCATGAGATATAAAATATTTACCCAATGCATTGGAGGGAGATATAGGTCCCACCCATCTCATAATGATACCATTCTTATGTGTGCCACAAATTCATAAATCATACATCATTGCATAACCCATGTAATAAAAATGGGATTCTTAAACAACATGACATCATAAAAAAATTCATATAAGATAAAGGAATTCATAAAAATATTTCCATCACAACATAATCAAATCAATGTAATAATAGGGATAAAAATAGAACCCTTTACTATCTTAGATGGAAAATAATTTTGATAAAACACTTGAACTTCATTCTTGAGGAAAATATCCTTTCTACTTCAAAAACACTTTTCCTTTCTAAACATGTCATACAATTTTAAACTAAAAGAAGTTTATTAAAAATAAACTTGAAAACTTGTAAAGGATTTTTTTTTGAAATAATGTTTTAAAAATACATTCACGCCGTATAAGTTAAAAAAAACATTCTTCTCGTACTTTTGTCGGAAAAGTCAAAAAGTACCTTGTACGAAAAATGACAAAAGATTCCTTTCATATATTTTACTAAAAACTCACTGAAGGGAAAAATTGGATTTAAAAAATTGTAGTTGGATGGAAATAATATTACATATTGAGGAAACATGGATGTGGATGATAAAATACACCCCAGTAAATACCAAAGTATAAACAATCTCAGATAAAAATGAGATTGTGATATTTCCCTTACCTTAGGTCCGATTTTCTTCATAGGTGTTTGAACCTCCTGTATAATGATTTAAATAATGTCATTGAATTATTCCAGAATCATACTCATTGTTATGATATCATATATGGTTCACTTATGACTTTATATTACCCTTTATTTTGTAAATTCTATGTTAAAGAGCATTTTGGGTAAAATTGTTTCATTTGTTGTCCGTGTTTTGACTTGTAATTATTCATATGATTTCTTAGATCATAATTACTTAATTACAGAATATAAAACATTATTTATATATAATATATATTCAGAATATACATATATATAATAAATTAGTAAATGGAATGAAATACAACGTTCATGGAGACGGTAGGCCGTACGTACGCATAAATGCTGTTTTCATTTCCTTATTGAGTTAAATGGAATTAAGTAGATGACATACAGATATACATAAATCCAGTAGCTTTATAATGTCATATATTTCGTTATTATTTCTTATATATACTTTACAATCATTCTTAAATGGTTAACATGGAGAATGAATCTCATCGCGTCGTGGAGACGGTAGTCCGTACGTACGCACGAGCGATGATATCGTTTCCATAATTATTGAATTGAATTGGAGTGGATGATACAATATATCAGAATCAATATGATGTTCTAATAACTATGTATAGTTATTCTTTACACCATTATACCCATCCATGTAAGGTGGTGGTGGAAAATAGATTACACCACGGCGTGGAGACGATATTCCGTACGTACGCACGCGCGGTGATTTCTTTTTCCGTAGGATGGATAGATGGTGAAATAGGGTTGTTTCATACTTATAATAACATATCAGTATATGATTGATACTGATGTTATTACTTCATAATGAAACAACCTAAGAAGAAGAAGTGGAAGAAGAAATAAAGATGAAAGAATCGGTAACGAACATTACCTCTTCTTTGAAGTGCTTCTTTGAGACCTCCTTTTAGGGCACTAAAATGGGTCTTTGAAGAAGACCAGAACCTCTAGGATGTTTCTAGGGAAGTTGAGAAGAGAATTTGGCAGTGGTTGGCCGAGCTTGAAGGCTCAAAGTTGTGTGAGGAAGAGAGGGAGGAGGTTCCCTTTTATAAGGGAGGAGAGGGGCTCCTTTGGAAAAACTAAAAATATTATTTTATTATAAAGTCAATTTCGGTTTTAAATAGCTCCAAATTGATTTATTTTGAGACTAAGGTGGGGATGGGTCGAAATCATCTCATCCAATAGAATTTAGACAAGTTTAGGTTCATATTTTAACCTTATCATTTAGATTTAACATTAAGTTAAATAATTTTACTTTTACCGTGTCTTCTTGTGTTCTTACACTATAAGGTTAATAAACATACTATAAGAAGCCAAACGAACCCCAAATTGTTTATTATTAATATATATAACCTTATCTAAGTCATTTGGCCGAACCTTAGATTTTTAGGAACAAAATAACAATTAATAATATAATATTTGTTTTAAAAACTATTTTATGTCAATTTTGATACTATTTAGTAATTGATTTTTTTGAAAATCATAACAGAATGATAAGTTCTAAAAAATTTAATTAAATAAATACTAACATGTCATATTAACCTATAAAATTAGTGTAATTCATAAAAAGTCTCAAATTATATTTATTTGGGTATTTATAACATCAATTATGTCAATATTTCATTAATAAGATAATTACTACATCATCGTTGTGTCATAAATAAATTAAATTATTTAATGTCTAAAAATTACAAATAAAATACCATTATGTAGGAAATATTTTTATCTTTCTAATGAATATTTATAGTTGAATGTATCTTATGTATAACCCCATATTAAAAATGTTTTAGTAAATAAACTTTAATTTTAACTCTTTTAACCCTTCTTTAAATAAATTAATAATAAATGTCTTAATCTAATCCAAGTGGGACTAAATGGTCATATTTTATTCCTAAGTTTGTTTTTGGTCGAATTACACTTGTCCAATAGAATTAGGACATGTGTTAGGGTAATAATAATATCATTTCTACCCTTAATTACCCTATTTACTTTTAACCGTGGTAAAAAAAGTAAAAAGTTACTATTCACCAAAAAATTATTTTTATCTCATTGAACCAAATTTTACTTACTAACATCAACCGTGTCTCTCGGATTTTTGAAATTCCACTCACAGAAGCGGTAAAATTAAGTTTTATGAACAATTCAGTTTTTTTTAACTACCACTTAGTGGTTTCACTATTCATCAAAAATTGAAAGTTTTCAGAAAAATACCAAAAATTAGGCCTAAGATATATTTGATATTATAAACTCAAAAATGATGTTTATTTTACCAAATTCAAAACATATCAGTTGCATTAACTAATTTAAAAATTAATTCCCATCATCAAAACAAATAGCGTGTTTTTAAGAGATAATAACTATCAAAAGATTGAAACTTGTTTATAACTGGTTTAAATGTGAAATTACATCCAATGAACATCATTGTATTAAATTGTAAAAATATATTCTAAATATACTTTAAAACCACTAAAATTAATAATTTATCACTATTAATTATTTCGATTGAAAAAGTTGTTTTTAATTAAAATTTAGTAATTTCCACTATTCATCAAAATATGAAAGTTATCCGAAAATTACCAAAATTTCACCCTAAGATAATTTCGATATTCCGAATCCAAAAATGAAGTCCATTTTGAAAAATAAAATTTACAAAATTTCAAAAAGTGGTTATTACTATTCATAACGACTAGTTTTAAAAATATTTTAATAGCATATCGTTGTTTAGTGAAACTCGGTATTGCGTACTACACATGCTATCAAGGAAGGTCGCGATTGGGTGTAATGAAAGGCAAGTAAAGGATGCGTGTTGTGCAAGCTCCTTTTGGTGTAGCGTACAACACAAGACATTAATGAAATTAAAAAGAATATTTTTCATAAAATCTCGGGGTGTTACATTCTACCCACCTTAAAATGAATTTCGCCCTCAAAATTCGTCGGGGTTATAAATGGTTTACTATTAGAAAGTTTCTTTAATAGAAACCCATTTCGTAAAAAGGAATACCAAAAGAAATCTTTAAAAACAAAAGTATGAAACGTAACGGTTACCCAAATAAACTATCACTGGGTTTCCAAATAGGTGAAAATATGGATATGGAAGAGAAATCTAACCATCATGTTCTGATGGAGAGTGGTAGAGAAAATGGCTATGGAAAAGCTAGAAATCACAAAGCCATAAATTTGTGACGATCTAAGGTACCATCTGATTCATCATATATAAGAGCACTAAGACAACATTTTTGGTTTTCAAGATCATTTCCCTACAGTTGATGAAATTGGAATTAGAAGAAATACTTTCGTGATTTTGGTATAGTCTCACCGTTTGTCATTCTTTGGACAATTTCCACTTCATATATTAAAGAAATGAAGTTGAATTTGTCATTCGTGATGTGTTAGCAGATCATGTGATAGAATGATGGGTCATTCAATCTCTTTCAAACAAAAGGTTAGCAAAAGTTATAAGTCCATCTTATGGTTAATCGTATATGGTTCCAAAAATGAACTTATACTTCATATATCATACCGCTTAATAAAATAAAACTAGTTTCTACTAAACAGGGACTTCCTGTAGGCCAGTGGTAGGCGATAAAGGCCAGTCGCACTTCGGTTGTGGGTTCGATTCCCACAGCCTTGTCCGACGCGATGGGCTGTCGCCCGTCCTACATGTTGTCCTTTTTCTAAAGCTATATTACTATAACATCCCATCAATAATATTGAAAAAAAATGTTTTATCCTAACTTATGTCCAACATAATCCATTCTAATCTTTAGGATTATCTAAAATACTTCGGTCCAAGCTCATAGTATAAAGAAAATAATTACTTGAAATGTCGTCAACCAAGCATGTGAATACCATCATTTATCCCCCATATATCTTGTTGGTCACATTCCAATCATGTGAATACCTTAATGATGTATTCTCTTGAAAAATGAATACCCATTAAACCTTAGTGAAAACATGAATGCTGTCAAAAGTTAACTCTTTCCACATACCAAAATCCAAAAATTCTATATACTCAAACCATGATATAACCTTATCCCTATATCAGTCATGAGCTCCCGAATACTATCAAACATTTAATTTTCTCCTTATCCCTTTATTATGCGCATATCATCTACATTCCAAAAATATCTGAATAACCTTTCATGGATACTAGTAACATTAATCATACACTTTCAAAACTCAAGGAAATACAACAGTGTAACAATCCATAGATGTCTCTTTATTCCATAGTAGCATGAGATTACTTATACAACATTACACATGATAAACATGTAATCATTCCACTACATTCTTAAACCATTGACCGAGATTCAACAATTCTTTCATCTCACATATCATTTGTAGTCTCTTCATCATCATCCACATAAATACTACCCATACGACCATACTTATTCTCTTCATGAGACTTTCCCTTAGGGCATTGGTTTTCATAATGCCCGTACATTCCACATTTAAAACATTTAACCATTGCTGATGTCATAGCAATACCATTATCCTCATCCCTGGTGTTAACTTAACCTTTTCCTTTGCACTTACTGGCTATGTGTCCTTCTTTTCCACACCCAAAGCATCTTCCAGTTCCTTTGAAAAATTCTCCTTGATGCCTCTTCCCACATGATTTACATAGGGGAAATTGAACTTTCATTCCTCTATGATCATCATGAAACTCCATCTTTCATTTATTAGCCGAGTCAGGAAACTTACCAAATTTTACTTTATTGATCATATTATGAGATTGCTGATTCGGCATAATAATGATGTTTGGACTTCCAAATCCCATTTCATTTGGTTGCTCATGAATAATATCATTCCATTGTCCATCATATCCTCCATTATCGTGAATCATATTGTTTCCAGCCATTTTCTAAAACCCAAAAAGAATAGTGTGAGAGGAAAAAATCATAATAAAGGGGGAGTAACTTCAATATATAACATCTTTGGTTTAATCTAATATCGTTACCATAGTTCTAGGACTATATCCTATACGTATACTTATCCTTAGGGATATCCCTAGACATACCTTAGAAATGTCTCTAGGGATCTCACTAACGTTTTCGCATCCTAGTTTCCAAAGGTTGACTAAACCTTTCCTCTGATACCAACTGTAGAGACCCGAAACTAGACGTACATGGACATTACATTACTTTTGCGGAATACTTAGTACATAACAAAAACACACACACAAGGATCGTAATAGTTTAGTGTCTTTGGAAACTCGGAATATAATCTTCTAATCGTGGTGAAAGATCTTCAACATCTCCCATAAAGATCTTCCTTTTTTTTACCTAAAACCTTTCTTTATATCCTGGGGAAAAGAAAACATAAAAGGGTGAGCTCAAATGCTCAGTAAGGGTAAACAAAAGAAATATCAATCACATCATATTCATAAGAACATAACATTTTGGAAATCTTAACCTGAAAAAGAGAGAATAATTTCATAACATGGGATAAATCATGGCAGTGAAATGTAATCACAATAAATATAACTTAAAACATGAAACTTTGTGGAATACACACATAATCATAGAGAATCATTTCTTGTTAGTCAAGACTCATTTCCAAGACTATCTTAGTGGACAAAGTCCCTTTCTGAACCGAGTCACCCTCGTTTCAGTCCTGTTTCACTGAACCGGTATAACCTACCATTCCAGCCATGTCTATCTCATGAGATATAAAAGCTTTACCCAATGCATTGGAGGGAGATATAGGTCCCACCCATCTCATAATGATACCATTCTTATGTGTACCACAAATTCATAAATCATACATCATTGCATAACCCATGTAATAAAAATGGGATTCTTAAACAACATGACATCATAAAAGAATTCACATAAGATAAAGGAGTTCATAAAAATATTTCCATCACAACATAATAAAATCAATGTAATAATAGGGATAAAAACATAACCCTTTATTATCTTAGATGTAAAATAATTTTGATAAAACACTTGAACTTCATTCTTGAGAAAAATATCCTTTCTACTTCAAAAAAACTTTTCCTTTCTAAACATGTCATACAATTTTAAACTAAAAGAAGTTGATTAAAAATAAACTTGAAAACTTGTAAAGGAAACTTTTTGGAAATAATGTTTTAAAAATCCATTCATGTCGTATAAGTTAAAAAAACATTCTTCTCGTACTTTTGTTGGAAAAGTCAAAAAGTACCTTGTACAAAAAACGACAAAAGATTCCTTTCATATCTTTTACTAAAAACTCACTGAAGGGTAAAATTGGATTTAAAAAATTTTAGGTGGATGGAAATAATATTACATATTGAGGAAACATGGATGTGGATGATAAAATACACCCCAGTAAATACCAAAGTATAAACAATCTCGGATAAAAATGAGACTGTGATATTTCTCTTACCTTAGGTCCGATTTTCTTCGTAGGTGTTTGAACCTCCTGTATAATGATTTAAATAATGTCATTGACTTATTCTAGAATCATAATCATTGTTATGATATCATATATGGTTCACTTATGACTTTATATTACCCTTTATTTTGTAAATTCTATGTTAAAGAGCATTTTGGGTAAAATTGTTTCATTTGTCGTCCGTGTTTTGACTTGTAATTATCTATATGATTGCTTAGATCATAATTACTTAATTCCAGAATATAAAACATGATTTATATATAATATATATTCAGAATATACATATATATAATAAATTAGTAAATGGAATGAAATACACCGTTCATGGAGACTGTAGGCCGTACGTACGCATGAACACTATTTTCGTTTCCTTATTGAGTTGAATGGAATTAAGTAGATGACATACATATATACATAAATATAGTAGCTTTATAATGTCATATATTTCATTATTATTTATTATATATACCGTCTCATCGCGTCGTGGAGACGGTAGTCCGTATGTATGCACGAGCGATGATATCGTTTCCATAATTATTGAATTTAATTGGAGTGGATGATACAATATATAAGAATCAATATGATGTTCTAATAACTATGTATAGTTATTCTTTACACCATTATACCCATCCATATAAGGTGGTGGTGGAAAATAGATTACACCACGGCGTGGAGACGGTATTCCGTACGTACGCACGCGCGGTGATTTCTTTTTCCGTAGGATGGATAGATGGTGAAATAGGGTTGTTTCATACTTATAATAACATATCAGTATATGAGTGATACTGATGTTATTACTTCATAATGAAACAACCTAAGAATAATAAGTGGAAGAAGAAATAAAGATGAAAGAATCGGTAACAGACATTACCTCTTCTTTGAAGTGCTTCTTTGAGACCTCCTTTTAGGGAACTAAAATGGGTCTTTGAAGAAGACCAGAACCTCTAGGATGTTTCTAGGGAAGTGGAGAAGAGAATTTGGCAGTGGTTGGCCGAGCTTGAAGGCTCAAAGTTGTGTGAGGAAGAGAGGGAGGAGGTGCCCTTTTATAAGGGAGGAGAGGGGCTCCTTTGGAAAAACTAAAAATATTATTTTATTATAAAGTCAAGTTCGGTTTTAAATAGCTCCAAATTGATTTATTTCTAGGATAAGGTGGGTATGGGTCTAAATCCTCTCATCCAATATAATTTAGACAAGTTTAGGTTCATAGTTTAACCTTATCATTTAGATTTAACATTAAGTTAAATAATTTTACTTTTACCGTGTCTTCTTGTGTTCTTACACTATAAGGTTAATAAAAATACTATAAGAAGCCAAAAGAACCCCAAATTGTTTATTATTAATATATATAACCTTATCTAAGTCCTTTGGCCGAACCTCTGATTTTTAGGAACAAAATAACAATTAATAATATAATATTTGTTTTAAAAACTATTTTATGTCAATTTTGATACTATTTAGTAATTGATTATTGTGAAAATCATAACAGAATGATAAGTTCGAAAAAATTTAATTAAATAAATACCAACATGTCATATTAACCTATAAAATTAGTTGAATTAATAAAAAGCCTCAAATTATATTTATTTGGGTATTTGTAACATCAGTTATGTCAATATTTCATTAATAAGATAATTACTGCATCATTGTTGTGTCATAAATAAATTAAATTATTTAATGTCTAAAAATTAAAAATAAAATACCATTATGTAGAAAAGCTTTATAGCTTTCTAATGAATATTTATAGTTGAATTTATCTTATGTATAACCCCATATTAAAATTTTTTTAGTAAATAAACTTTGATTTTAACTCTTTTAACCCTTCTTTATATAAATTAATAATAAATGTCTTAATCTAATCCAAGTGGGCCTAAATGGTCATATTTTATTCCTAAGTTTTTTTTGGTCGAATTACACTTGTCCAATAGAATTAGGACTTGTGTTAGGATAATAATAATATCATGTCTACCCTTAATTACCCTATTTACTTTTAACCATGGTAAAAAAAAGTAAAAAGTTACTATTCACCAAAAAATTATTTTTATCTCATTGAACCACATTTTACTTACTAAAATCAACCGTGTCTCTCGGATTTTTGAAATTCCACTCACAGAAGCGGTAAAATTAAGTTTTATGAACAGTTCAGTTTTTTTAACTACCACTTAGTGGTTTCACTATTCCTCAAAAATTGAAAGTTTTCAGAAAAATACCAAAAATTAGGCCTAAGATATATTTGATATTATAAACTCAAAAAGAATGTTTATTTTACCAAATTCAAAACATATCAGTTGCATTAACTAATTTAAAAATTAATTCCCGTCATCAAAACAAATAGCGTGTTTTTAAGAGATAATAACTATCAAAAGATTGAAACTTGTTTATAACTGGTTTAAATGTGAAATTACATCCAATGACCATAATTGTATTAAATTGTAAAAATATATTCTAAATATACTTTAAAACCACTAAAATTAATAATTTATCACTATTAATTATTTCGATTGAAAAAGTTGTTTTTAATTAAAATTTAGTAATTTCCACTATTCATCAAAATATGAAAGTTATCCGAAAATTACCAAAATTTCACCCTAAGCTAATTTCGATATTCCAAATCCAAAAATGAATTCCATTTTGAAAAATAAAATTTACAAAATTTCAAAAAGTGGTTATTACTATTCATAACGGCTAGTTTTAAAAATATTTTAATAGCATATCGTTGTTTAGTGAAACTCGGTATTGCGTACTACACAAGCTATCAAGGAAGGTCGCGATTGCGTGTAATGAAAGGCAAGTCAAGGATGTGTGTTGTGCAAGCTCCTTTTGGTGTAGCGTACAACACAAGACATTAATGAAATTAAAAAGAATATTTTTCATAAAATCTCGGGGTGTTACATCATTTATTGTACACCATGTGTAGACTGAGCCAACCTAGCACATGAGATATTAGATTACACGAAATGTAGCTGGCATACATGTCGTGTATTCTACATGGGTTAGCATCATAAATTCTAAAATTCAGGTGGTCATTAAACATTTTCAAACTATGTGAGACTGACATCCTAAAGAATTTATGATATACATGATGTGTATGCAGTGTACACACTATGTAGTTCATCATTTTTGACATCCAAAATACATGTCGAGTCATTTAGAGAGAACAACAGATACATGAAATAAGGGATACATAATGTGCCACTAACTTATACACACTGTGTAGTCCAACTTAGATACACACCTAAGGCCAAGCATTTATCTAAAGAATACAGTAAGAGAATACACGATGTGTAGCTAGCATGTAAATATTTTGTAGTCTAGCCGAGGTAACATGAAAAATACTTAGGACTATAACCTAGATACACAAAAAAGAGATAAATGACACATAGAAATATATTACACGCCGTGTAGTCTCCCAATTAATGGATGAATTAAATTACATTAAATTGATAATTATAGCACTAAAATCTTATTTAACTGATTGGAACATATTGTGTTTGATAATTTAATAATGGTTTTAAATAATTTTAAATGCTCAATTAATTTATTTAATAATATATAATAATTTTTTCTTTTATTTATTTTCCATTAATACCTTAATGATGGTTATCACTATGAGGATTCAAATGGTCATTAAGATAAAAGAGAATTAATTAATTAATTAATGCAATAAAATTTATCTTAATAATAAATAATGAATAAGAAATTAATGTCAACCACTTTACCTTTTCATATGTGTTTCATGCATGACCATTCATAATTTAGACTAAGACCAATGTATGTGTTGGAATTTATTTAATTTAATTTCTTGTATGGGTTTTCAATATTAATTATTAAATTAATTAATGGCCTGCATGTCATCCCTCCCCCCATTATTATGTAGGACCTTTATGTCCAAGGTTATTTATAAAATCCCATTTAATAAATCATTTGGTTACACTCACATGCATGTGAGTTATATATACTTTTAATTAATGAAGTTTTCTAAGGCATGTGGAGGCTATTCAAGACAGAACCATAATGATGCCAACCCCTGAGCTACATAGGTGGACATGTGGAATGCTATAAAATATGTCAAGATTGACAATATGAGTTATTTCCTGTAGTTTATTGGTTGATTTAATATCTACTCATTAAATCATCTGTTAGAATTCTCATGAATGGGTTATTTATTTATTTAATTATTTCTATCCATGCATAATTTATTTTACGGATGCAAGATCAAAATAACATAAATAAATGAAATAATGTGCAAAGATAGAATTTAAATAAATGTATTATGCATATATGTTTTATCCAATATGGTTAATTAATAAAGTAAAACCCACTTAATATTAAAAATAAAATAAAAGGATAAAAAAGATAAAATTTTTTCATAATAAATTAAAATCCCTGAACTTAATATTAAGTCAGACTATACCTTTCATTACTTGATTGGGAATATAAATGTAGAACTAAGTGTTTCCATGGCCAAATTTGGGACACTTACCTTTATCAGGGAGTTCTTATGAGGGTTTTGGATTGAATTAACCAAACTAGTATTGAATTTAACAACCAAAGTCAGTTTAATACAAATTTGGAGGAAAGTGTTGAGAAAATCAAATTCAAGATTTTAGGATTGGGGAGTCCACTCAACAGATCAAGGAGCTACAATCCTACAGTTGGAAAGACCACCTACTTAAAAAATTCTTATTGTTTTCATATCTAATGTATGTGTTGAACTCCTCATGTATTAATCATGTTTTAAAGATCACAAATCTTATTCGACCTAGTTAACTCCTATAAATTATATCCAATCATGTGTATTTATGTTTCAAGTTATCTCATGCTTTATTATGGTTAAGCTCAATCCATTTCATACATATCACTGTTTAAGTCTGAATACAATTATTTGCCTAAGTACAAGACACCGTGAATCCAGACACTCTAATCCGGACACCGTAAACCAAACACCGTGAAGCAAGACACCATGAATCAAGGCACTGTGAAGCAAGACACCATGAAGCCAGACACTGTAAACCAGACACCGTGAAGCAAGACACCATGAAGCTAGATACTGTAAACAAGACACCATGAACCAAACACCGTAAATGAGACACCGTGACACTCAGACACCGTGATCAGTCTAGACACCGTGTGAAGGAGACACCATTTTCATAACTTACTGTGACACTGTTTCTTAAACTATTTTTTCAACTTTCAATTTAATTTCTAACGGTCATATTTGATGCCTTTAATGCACTGACATAATTAATGTTTCTTTGTAGACATATCATCAGACAGTATGAGGTACGAGGTGTAGAACACATGGAACCTTTCAGCTAAAACTCATGCATTAGAAGATAAAGAGAGAAGTGTGACTAGGAACAATAGAGAGCGATATTTAACGACAAAAAAGCCTGTGAGCACGACCGTGAAGAATATATTGAAAGATTTTCGAAAATAAGCATTTTCACATACATGCAATCTGACTCTGCTGAAGAACATATGAAGTACACTAGAATCTAGAGAACATCATCACATTATCAAAACTCATGAAGAACACAAGCTGAATCGTGACACTCTGTTTTTCACACAACCTCCAAATAAAAACTCAAAGCTTAATCTGCTTCAATACAAAGAAGTCCAGAGCTACATTGACATCACACAAGAGTATTCTAACCTCATCTCTATATTCTTTCTCGACTGTGATCATCTTTTTATTTACTTTATGAACAGTGTGTGCCCCTGTCTGTTTTGACACACACTGACTCCTGAGATGAACTGAAGGATACTGAAATCCTTACACCAAACTCTTTATACTTTTGTTTACCCACGAAAACTGTGGAAGAGGTCCTTGTGTGGCCTGGTTATTATTATTTTTACCCACAAAAACTATAGAAGAGGTCCCTACATGACCTGGATAGTTTGTGTACTATTGTTAACCCAAATCCAGGGTGTGGATCAAAGTTTATTTATATAAACTGCTTGGTGACAGGTGATCACCAAGTGGAGTGGATTAGGTCTCGGCTTGAGACTGAACCACTTGTTTCATATCCGCTGTGCTGTTTAAATTTAGTCTTTTCTGTTTTACTGCTTTATTGCATAATCCATAAATCACCAATTTCACTTTGATAGCTAGTCTTGGAAAGAATTTATAACTGGGTTGTCTTAGTAGGATAACTTCAAAAGTAATATTAATAATACAAATTAAGATTACTGAGAATTAATCAATCTTATGATATGCTGTTTAAAAAGTCAAACTCTTATAACAGTATAACCTTGATTAATTAGGCTGTATCTATTTTTGGGGAAACCATTTCTTTCAAAAATAATATTCTTTTAATAGAATTTTTTTTATAGTTACTTAATTCACCCCTCCCCTCTTGAGTAAACTACTCAGACCAACATTTGGTTTCAGAGGGTTCTTTATTAGGACTCTGTGTAATCTTACTCAACTATGATTGTATTTTTACTTTAAAGATCTGTAAATTTCTGTTAATTCTAAATTTATAGCTCTTTTAAAGTAATATGTTAGTATGGATAATAGATTGGAAGGTGCTGCAATCAACATACCACCATTCTTTAATGGAACCAACTATGCTCAATGGAAAATTAAAATGGAAATGCATCTAGAGAGTATGAGTTTTGAAATTTGATCATCCATTATAGATCAATACAAACTTCCTGTGACTGATAGAATTACATGGGACGAACCTACCAAAATTTCCTAAAATAACTATTGCAAATCCATGAATGATTTGTACTATTCCTTAGAAGATGAAGTATTTAATAGGATTTCTTCTTGTAAAACTGCCCATGAAATTTGGGATACCTTATCTTTCTCACATGAAGGCACATCTAGTGTAAAGAAAATAAGACTTAATACTTATACTATAAAATATGATAATTTTAAAATGAAACATGATGAGCCTATTTCTGACATGTATCTCAGGTTCAATGAGATTGTCAACACAATGATTTCTCTTGGAAGAGAAGTCACTACCAAAGAACAGATCATGAGAATCCTTAGATGTCTACCTGATAGATGGAGGGGAACCTCTATCTCTATTAGAGAATCGTGCGACATCAACAAGCTACCTTTAAAATAACTCATTGGGAAACTTATGATGTATGAGGAAGAGCTAAAAGTCAACAAAGAAGAGGAGGATAAACCAAAGAGGAAATCTCTAGCATTCAAGACCACCTCCTTGAAGCAAAAAGATAAAGGGAAACTAGAATCTTCTGTAAAAAGTTCCACCACTGAACAATCATAACCTGACATTGACGAGGAGATGGCTCAACTGGCCCGAAGATTCAAACTATTTTACAAAAAGAAGAACTTTTTTAGAAAGCCTAACTTCAAGGGAAAGTATGATATAAAAGGAAACTGGAAAAAGGACTGGAAAAGAAGTGACAAAACTGATGAAATTGTATGTTATGAATGTAAGCATAAAGGACATATAAAGGCTGACTGTCCAAAGCTCAAGTATAAGAAGAAATATGAGGACAAGGACAAGAATTACAAAAAGGAAATGAAAGCAACCTGGAGTGCCTTTGAGGATAGTTCAAGTGACTTAGAGACATCACATGATGAACATGCTAACAAATCCAATATGTGTTTTATGACAAACACATCTGAGGTAACACTGAACTCTTCTGTACATAATTCATACTATTCTGAAGAGGAAAGTGACTATGAAAATATGACTAATGAAGAAATGTTTAAATACTGTAACATACTTGAAGAGACATGCAATGAATTAAAAGATAAATATAAATAATTGAAGAAACAACATGCTCTCACTGTAAATGTTAAATCTGAACTTACTAATGAAAAGGAGAAAAATGCTCAACTGCTCAAAGAAAATAATGAATTAAAAACGTCTAATGAGAAATTAAAAAGTGACTTATAAAAGTTTACTAATGGGAAAAATACCCTTAACCAAATGCTAGGAAAACAAATTACCCCTAAATACAATACTATCATTGGTTATCAACCTGTTAAAATAAACCTTGGTAGAACGAATTTTGTTTCAAAGTCTAGGACATATAGTTTTGTTCCAAGTTCTGGACACAACTCAACTAGATTAAGTCATGATATATATTCTATTGTTTCAAGTTTTTGTGGAAAAAATACAGTTTATTTTTCAAATACTTTACATAATTCTTATAGGAAACCTATGAGACAAATATGGGTTACTAAAGCACTTATTACTATTGTTACTGGACCCAAACGAGTATGGGTACCGAAATCTGTCTTTGCTTGATCATGTTATATGAAATCTGCTTAAAGAGATCCTACAAAAATCTATGGTACTTGGACAATGGATGTTCAAGGCACATGACATGAGACTACTCATGCTTCAAGAACCTGATAAAAGTAGATGAAGGACATGTCACATTTGGTGACAATGCCAAAGGGAAAATCATTGGATTAGGCCAGATTGGTAACACTAATTCGATTTTAATCTCTAAAGTACTATTTGTTAATGGATTAAAATATAACCTTCTTAGTATATCACAATTATGTGATGATGGATATCATGTTAAATTGGAAAATTATGTCGATAATGTCTTTAATTCTAAAGATGAATTAGTATTTTCTGCATTAAGGAATAAAAATGTTTATTCTGTTAATTTTGATTCTTTAGATTCTCAAAATGCTTCATGATTAAGTGTATTTCATAAAGAATCTTTGCTCTGGAATAGGAGACTAGGACACTGTAATGTTCACTCCCTTAGAAAGATAACTAGAAAAGGCCTAGTTAAAGACTTAACCAAACTTGAGTTTCCACATGACAAAGTATATAATCCTTATCAAAAGGGAAAACAACACAAAATCTATTTTAAAACAAAGAAACAAGTTTCTACTTCTCAAACTCTTGAATTGGTTCACATGAATTTGTTTAGACCATCTAGAATTTCTAGTTTAAATGAGAAGAACTATGTTTATGTTCTGGTAGATGATTTTTCTAGATATACCTGGACCTTCTTCATAGCTCACAAAAGTGAATCCTGCTCTTATTTTACTAAGTATTCCAAGTCTGTAGAAAATATTAGTGGACTTAAAATTAAATATTTAAGAAGTGATCATGGCCGTGAGTTTGAAAATCAAGATTTTGAATGATTTTGATCAAAAAATGGTTATAGTCACAATTTCTATACCCCTAGAACACCTCACCAGAATGGTGTTGTAGAAATAAGAAATAGAACCCTGCAAGAAATTTCTAGAACAATTCTTAGTAAATATGACTTACCTATTTACTTTTGGGCTGAAGCTTTTAATACAACATGATACATAATCAATAGAGTCTTGATTAGATCAATTCTCAAAAATACACCATATGAACTCTGGAACAATAGGAAGCCTAAGGTTAATTACTTTAGAGTTTTTGGTTGCAAATTCGTTATTCTCAACACTAAGGATAATCTTGAAAAATTTTCATCCAAAAGTGATAAAGGAATTTTCCTAGGTTACTCAATATTAAGTAAAGCTTATAGAGTATTCAATAAGAGAACTAAATGTGTGGAATAATATTTTCATATAAAGTTTAATGAAACAGATCCATATGATCCTAGAACCATCCTAGAAAATCTGGAGGATGATGTATCAAATCTAAGCATAAACTCAAAATCCTCAAATTCATCTATGAAAGAATCTGTGAAAGCTTCCAATTTTGGAAATTCCCTACAATTGAGTCATAATGAACCTGAATCTATCGATGAACCTGAAACCAATAGTCCCTATTTTTCTAGAAAGGTTAGAACCCTTAAAAACCATCCCTTAGATGATTTTGTAGGAGACTTAGAGAAAGGAACACAAACTATAGATTTTCTTAGAAATAAGGTTGAACATCAAGCCTTCTTGTCACAACTTGAACCTAAAAACATTGATGATGCCATCAATGATGAATTTTGGGTAATGGCTATGCAAGAAGAACTTAATCAGTTTGAAAGAAACAAAGTTTGACAACTTGTTAAAATACCCAAGGACACATTCATCATAAGAACTAAATGGGTGTTTAGAAATATGGTAGATGAAGCTGGAAATATAGTTAGGAATAAGGCTAGATTAGTTGCACAAGGCTATAGTCAAGAAGAAGGAATTGACTATGAGGAGACCTTTGCACTAGTATCCAGACTTGAATCCATCAGAATTCTACTTGCCTATGTTGCACATTTGAATTTAAAACTATATCAAATGGATGTTAAGAGTGCATTCTTAAATGGGTATATAGCCAAAGATGTCTTTGTTGAACAACCCCTGGATTTACAAATCCTCATTTTCCCAATCATATTTTCAAAATATCAAAATCTTTATATGGTTTAAAGCAAGCTCCAAGAGCTTGGTAGGACAGATTGAGTACTTTTCTCATTTCCAAAGGTTTTACAAAAGGAATAGCTGATCCTACCCTCTTTATAAAACGAATTTCTAATGATGTTTTAGTTGTTCAAATCTATGTAGATGATATTATTTTTGGATCTTCCAAAAATTCATTATGTATTTATTTTTCTAAAATGATGAAAAACGAATTTGAAATGAGTTTAATGGGTGAACTAAAATTCTTTCTTGGATTTCAAATATTTCAAAATAATGATGGAATTTTTTTAACTCAAAGTAAATACACTAGAGATCTTATAAAACGTTTTGGATTGGATAGCACTAAAATTAATGACACTCCCACGAGTACCACCTGTAAGTTGGATCTTGATGAAGATGGAAAATCTTTTGATCAAACCACTTATAGAGGAATGATTGGAAGTTTACTCTACTTAACTGCTAGCCATCTGGACATTATGTTTAGTGTGTGTATGTGTGATCGTTTTCAAGCAAACCCTAAATAATCTCATTTAAATGCTGTAAAGAGAATTTTCAAATACCTCAAGAATACAACTAATCTAGGACTGTTTTATCCTAAAGGAAAATCATTTGAACTAGTTAGTTACTCTGATGATGACTTCGGTGGATGTAAGTTAGATAGAAAGAGAAAATCTGGAACATGTCACCTTTTAGGAAATTTACTAGTATCATGGTGTAGTAAGAAACAAAATTCTCTTACATTATCTACTGTAGAAGCTGAATACATAGCTGTTGGTAGTTGTTGTGCACAAATTTTGTGGATGAAACACACATTACTAGATTATGGATATCAATTCAGGAATGTACCAATAAATTGTGACAACACAAGTGCTATTAACATCTCAAAAAATCCCGTTTCACATTCTAGGACAAAACATATTGATGTAAGACATCAATTTTTGAGAGATCATTATCAAAAAGGTGATATCACTTTGGAATTCATTGGTACTGAATATCAACTTGCTGATATATTCACTAAACCATTAAACTCTGAGAGAATAGACTACATCATACATGATCTTGGCATGATAAATCTCAAATAGATATCTTACTTGTCTTACTGTTCAACATTTTACTATGTTATACTTTACATGTTTATTGATTACGGTTTCTTAGTTACTGTCTCATATGTTTACAGTCTCACCGTCAAGCACTTTTTACTTACGGTCTGACATTTACTGTCTCACCGTAACGCACACTGAATAGTTCACTCACTGTCTCACCGTGACGACCACTCACTGTCTCACCGTAACGATCACTCATGGTCTCACATTGAAAATTCTTTATGTTTTTTCTTTAAACCCGTATCATGGTAATTTTTATTTCACCTCTTTTATTTTCCCACATTTTTATTTGTGTGACTTTTGGAGTTCTTAAATGATAAAACAAAAAGTTTCACTCGGTTCTTCACTCAGACTTTCTCCTATTCACTTGTTTTGAACCCTTTCAATCTTCCAACCCTCCCTCTCTCTCTCTCTCTCGATCCTTTAGTGGATTCCAATAATGAAGCATCCATCATCATCCTCACCTGAGAAGAGCATTCCGAAGAAGAAGAATATTGCACCTAAGATGACACCCGAAGGACCTATAAATCTGAATATGGTAAATCGCAGTGTTGTACCTGAGAAAGAAATTTTCCCCAAATGCATTATATCTAGAAAATCTCTGGTCTTGAAAGTTTTAAAAGAACAAGGTTGGTTAGAGTGGTTCTCAAGGGAGAATAGACCCATCTATCCTAGGTTAGTGGCTTAGTTCTACCAGTACATACAATTCTATTTTGATTCCGGTGAACATTATGTTGTGAGGAGCTGGGTTAATGGCCAAAGATGATCCTTCTATTTGAGGTTATGGGCTTCATGAATAAGGATACCTCATGAAGGTATATGTGAGGATTATCAGAGAGGACCTCCACCTTCAACCGATTTCTTTGATCTAGAAGATGCTCTGAAAACCCTAACCGGAAATGGCACCAAGAGAAGGGCCATCACTACTGAACTAGAAGGAGAAACAAGGATTCTTTTTAAGTTTGTTCAAAATCTGGTTAGTCCAAGAAAAGGTAATTTTGCTGTGTTAAAATATCAATATGTGTTTTCGATTCACCTTATGAAAAATGGACATAATATCAACTTGTGCAAGTACATCATTCACCATATGTGTGAGTTGATCAAAGTTACATCCAAGTCCATTTCTCTGTTCTACTCTCGGATGATATCAACCTTTATTTTTGTAAAAGGCATGGTTGGACTTAATGAAGAATTGCTTATGGACTGTGAGTACTGTATCTCTAAAGCCACCATCAAGAGAATGAAGATAAACTGGAATCCTTGGAAAAAGGAATGGGTGGAAGACAATGATAAGGTTTATGAGAAGTTTAATCCTGTGGATTATCCATCAAGGCCGAAATACATTTCTGATCCTGGTTTAGAACCAGATGAACTTGTTGAGTATTCAGAAGAAGAGGAAGAAGAGGCTGAAGTACCACATAGGGAAGCAGTTATTATTGAGGAAGAAAGAACTATTATTCCTCATATTGTTCTTGAAGAAGAAGTTCCTTCCCCTAGAGATGATGTCAATTTAGAAGTCCAACCTGAGGCTAAAAAAGAATTAGTTGTCACAGAATCTGAGAATCAAGCCATGGAAGAGCCTATAGAAGAAGAAGTCCCTGTTGTGTAAGAAGCGAATCTGGAAGAACTCACTGTTGTGAAAGAAGCGAATCTGGAAGAACTCCCTATTGTGCAAAAAGAGAATCTGGAGGAACTCTCTATGGAACAATATATTCCTGAAATCATACCCTCTGCTGAAGAAAGGATGGAGCTGGCTAGAAAATAAATGAATGAGGAACTTAGAGCTGAGTCTGTGGATTTAGACCAAGCTCCTAAGCCTCTCAGTCCTGAGAAGGAAGCACCTGTTGAGGGGGATCAAACCCCAAATCTTGAGTCTTATGAAGCCTCAAATACAACTGATTAAAGTCCTATGTAAACTTAGTACAAATTTCCAAGTTTATATGATGTGAATGAGTCTCAGTAGGTTACTGCAAATGGGATTGATCTTTCTTCCCTATTTCAGTTGAAATCATTCACAAACTTTGCACCTGAGAAGGAACCTGAACCCGAACCTAACCCTGTACCAATTCCTACAGTTGAACCTTTATCTAAACATCCATCCTTTGTTAGTAAGGATGATCTGAAGGAATTTGGAGATACTATTTTATCTGGCGTTGAGAAACTTATGAACTCTCAACCTCTTCCTGTAACAAATTTAAGTGAGAGAGATGACTCGCTATTATTGGAAAATATTATTTGGAAAATACAACCTAAGATGATCCATGAGATTAAAGAAGTACGAGTTGAAAATAAGCTACTCAGTAATGAATTCACAACCCTGAGAAGCATGGTTTAAGACATGTAGAAAGAGCTACATTCGAGATAAGATCCTGTTACTGCTCCTCTAGCACCCACTGTTTCTCAAATCCCTCAAGATGTTGTGTCTCAAATTCAGCCTTATCTAGCATCCTTCGATGAAAAGGTTGCAGAAAGGAACAAATAGATGTGGAAGGAGATGAGAGAGCTTGTGGTGAACCTTAATAAAATCACTGATGAGTACACTGGTTGTTTTCAAAAGGTACTAAATCATCTCAAATCTCTAACAACAGCCATCAAAGCTTCTAATACCTCTGGTCAATCCTCTACACCTTCCTTGGACAGTACTTTTCTCAGATATATAGTCAAAGAAGATCTTCAGAATGTTTTCAGTGGATTTAATGTGGCTTATTTAACTAAAGTTGTCAAGAATAGTGATAGAGTTCTTGACCTTGTACAAATTCACTCCAAGATTGCAAATAATTCCCTACAGGAGATTTCTAAGAAAGTATATTTCTATTTCAACCGAATTTTATCCAAGACTGATATGACCAACCACTTCAAATACCTTGTAGAGAATCTGCGAATTCCTCTTGTGACTCAAGCCTTCAAAACCTAAGTCCAGAAGCTAACCGAGTTTACCCGATTGTTCGATAAGTTTATGGGAAAAAAAGATGGCTTTGAAAAATCCATGCAGTATGGTGAAGAGATTATTGCAGACTTCATCAAACTCCTGAGACCTTATCTTCATATCTAGAGTACAAAAATTGTTGCTCCAGCGGCTGCACCTCTCAGGCCTAGGCTGCCTACCTTCACCTCTGCCTTAGCCTCAACTACCATGTCTGTTGGACAAGCTCTCAGTCAAATCAGGCCTGTGATTCTTGATCAACAGCTGCCTAGATCTTCTACTGCACCTACCTTGGATCCCTCAGTTTTTGAAGGTCTTCCTTTACCCTCTTTATCTACCACTTCTCTTCCTTCTTCTATATCAACCACTACCCCTATGGCTTCCTCTTCTGCTGTTGATAAAGGCAAAGAGAAGGCTAGTCCCTGTATAAGACCAGTGCTTATCCCTTTTTGATGGGAATGCCATTGTTTTTGTATTTCTCCTTTAGTTTTTCCTAAACTTTGTTTACTCTTAATGGAATGTTCCCTTTTTTCCCTCTCTTCTTTCAACTTTTTGATAATCCCAAAAGGGGGAGAAGTTTCTGCACAAAGTTTCTATATGTTATTTTATCTATAGTTGCATCCAATTTACACTTTAAATATAAATGATTTTGATCATAAAAAATGGTGAGATTGTTGGACTCCTCATGTATTAATCATGTTTTAATGATCACAAATCTTATTCAACCTATTTAACTCCAATAAATTATATCCAATCATGTGTATTTATGTTTCAAGTTTTCTCATGCTTTATAATGGTTAAGCTCAATCCATTTCATGCATATCACTGTTTAAGTCTGAATATAGTTATTTGACTAAGTGCAAGACACCATGAAGCCAGACACCGTAAGCCAGACACTGTAAACTAGACACCGTGATGCAAGACACCGTGAAGCAAGATAGCATGAAGCAATACATCATGAAGCTAGACACCGTAAACCAGACACCGTGAAGCAAGACACTGTGAAGCAAGACACCGTGAAGCCAGATACCATAAACCAGACACCGTGAATAAGACACCGTGAACCAGAAACTGTAAATGAGACATCGTGACACTCATACACCATGATTAGTGTTGACACCGTGTGAAGGAGACACCTTTTTCATAACTTACTGTGACAATGTTTCTTAAACTATTTTTTTGTCTTTCAATTTAATTTCTAACGTTCCTATTTGATTCCTTTAATGAACTAAAATAGTTAATGTTTCTTTGTAGACATATCATCAGAAAGTAAGAGGTACAAGGTGCAAAACACATGGAACCTGTCGGATAAAACTCATGCATTCGAAGATAAAGAGCAAAGTGTGCCTAGAAACAATAGAGAGAGATACGGAATGAAAAACAAGCCTGTGAGAATGACCGCAAAGAATAGATTACAATATTTTAAAAAAGAAGCATTTTCACATGCATGCAATCCGACTCTGCTGAAGAACTTACGAAGTACACTGGAATCCAGAGAACATCATCACATTATCAAAACTCGTGAAGAACACAAGATGAATCGTGACACTATGTATTTCACACAACTTCCAAAGAAGGAACCAAAGCTTCATCTGATTAAATCCAAAGAATTCCAGAATTGCATTGACATCACACAAGAGCATTCTAACCTCATATCTATATTCTTTCTCGACCGTGATCATCTTTTTATTTAAATTATGAGAAGTGTGTGCCCCTGTCTATTTTGACACACACTGACTCCTGATATGAATTAGAGGATACTAAAACCCTTACACCAAACTCTTTATACTTTTGTTTACCAATGAATACTGTGGAAGAGGTCCTTGTGTAGCCTGGTTATTATTTTGTTTACCCACGAAAATTGTGGAAGAGGTCCCTGTGTGACCTGGATAGTCTGTGTACTGTTGTTAACCCCGATCCTGGGTGTGGATCAAAGTTTATTTATATAAACTTCTTGGTGGAAGGTAATCACCAAGTGGAGTGGATTGGGTCTCGTCTTGAGACTGAACCACTTGTTTCATATCCACTATGTTGTTTAAATTTAGTCTTCTCTACTTTACTGCTTTATTGCATAATCCAGAAATCACCAATTTCACTTTGATAGTTAGTCTTGGAAAGAAGTTAGAACTGGTTTGTCTTAGTAGGATAACTTCAAAAGTAATATTAATAATACAAATTATGATTACTGAGAATTAATAAATCTTTTGAGAATCTGTTTAAAAAGTCAAACTCTTATAACAGTATAAACTTGATTAACTGGGCTGTATCTATTTTTGTGGAAACCATTTCTTTAGAAAATAATATTCTTTTAATAGATTTTTTTATAGTTACTCAATTCACCCCTCCCCTCTTGAGTAAACTACTCAGACCAACAATATGGATCATTAAAAAAGGTAATATGAATCCTCTACCCTATAATGTTCTGAAAACTATACATTTTTAAGGTAAATGGTGAGGGAGATTGATAATTAATAGAATAGTGGTAGAATTAATAAAATTAAATTATTATTATTTATCACTTTATTTGTAATCAATAAAATCACTAATCATCAATTTTAATTATTGTAGAAAATTGAAATAAAAATCACAAAAATAGTGTGATCATTTCTTAACTCGAGGTATGTACTTAAAAATTGAAATTTATAGATATGGTAAAATATTTTATGAGATGTATTATTATCATAAAGTTAGTATTATGTTTTGGAATCCCCTAATCCTATTATTCCACCCTAGTAAGTGAGAGAAGGTGAAAAGGATGCTTACTAGAGATATATTGACGACGCTTCTTATGTATTTTGTATTATACTATCAACTATGTCTAAAGAGTTGATGATACAACATAAGAAAATGGATTCATAAACTATAATATCTCATCACCAATCTCTTGAGAAAGATAATGAATGAATTGAAATAAATAAGATTTTCAATGCACTATATCAGTGTAAACTGGAAGAAGGAAATCTAGATGCTGATCACGATTTAAAAATTAAGGGGTATATTGATTAGTTAGAAAAAATTGGCTTCCCCTTAGAAAATAAATTATCCATTATTATTATATTATTATCCTTACAACCAAAATGTTTCTTATTTTTCCAAGTCTGGATAAATGGAATGGATAATTCACTCATGAAACCTTTTTCCATACTTCACCAAGAGGATAAGGATTGGTTGAAACACGTTCCTTAACCCCTTTTGGTAAAAAATTTGAAATATAATTCTAAATATTCCCTGGATAATATAAATCCAAAATACCCTTTATAACATTCTTCAAATAGAAAAAATATTCAAAGGTAAAAAAATGAAAAAGAAGCTATTTGCTTCTTATATGGAAAGAATGGAAACTGGAAAATAAATTGCAATTAATTTAAGAATCAATAAGTTTTACCCACTTTAGGTATATTTATCAAGTTTCATTCACATCTTGTATAATAAAAAAATATGATTACAAAATACATGTATTTAAATACAAGAAATGTGCAAGAATTGAGAGGTTATAGAGTAAACTCAAATGGAGTTGAGAAAGGGTGATTCCTATGTCATCCAAGGGGGGTTCATTGATTCTCATTTATATATTAAATTGATTCAAGTTAATAATAAGTGTTAAAAAAAATTTATCTCTATTTTTGGATAAAAATAACGAGACATTATTTATTTTTGGAATAAATGTTTTTATGATACTTTAGTACTAAACCAAAAATTTAGTAACTCTTGAATAAATAATATAAATTGAAATGAATGATGAATATAAAATATAATAATCATACCCTATTATGGAAATATATTTATTTTTCGAACGAAACTAAAACTTGTTGAATTCTTTGTTTCCATTAAATTATTTTTTTCTCAATTGCTCTAAGATACTAGATATAGAAACAAACTACTTATCGTATTTTAGATAAAGAAACCTTTTTAAATAAAGGTACATGATACAAATTTTAGATTTAGTTTAACAAATCCATGTGAACTATTCAGAAGCTAAAGGTAACCTCATATATTTTATGAGAAATTTTATAAATTCCCAGTGAAGTAAATGAGTAAACTTGGTAAAAGGAATCTCTAATATGGATTTTTATATTATATATTATCCAAGTAATCATTGATCATATATAAGGAGTAAAGGTTATCCCTAAATCACATTTTATTATATACATAAATTTCATTATAGTAGTAAAAGGAAGATAAATGATGAGTATTATATATTTTATAAATCTTCCATTATTCCTTCCAAGATATATTTTTAAAATAGATGTGAAACAACCAACCATTTTACAACTATATTTTTTAATTGATATCATATAAATTTTTATATGATAATAATCTATTTGGACACTACCATAAGTGTTTGTTGAAAACCATTTGTTAAAATTTATCCCTAGATATAAACGAACATCCAAACACTAAGGTGAATCTTAGTTAATGAACATTTAGCCACTAAGTATATTAATGACTAATCAATTTTGTATATATTTCCATAAAGGAATATTATCTATTTAAAGATAGTGGTAGAATAATTAACTTATATAGGTCAAGAATCCTGATGAACATAAGTTGAAATATGAACATTGGACTCCTCCGAGCTTAATAGGAGGAGTAGTTCTAGAGACACATACTGTATATGAATTCATAACCAAAGAGGTGGTTCATGTTCACCACATTGGGTTATACATGTATTATTATTTCAAAATAATTATTCCTACAAAGAATCAGTAAATGAAAATATGTTAAGGGTGAAAAGTATATATAAATTAAAGTAATAGACTTCATGTATCAATATTCTAGATTCTATATTTTGAATTTTTCTAAAACTTGATATAGTTGGTGAGTATTCAAGAGAAAATGGAAATGGATTGTATAAGATGATACCAATAAATCATGATTTATTTTTAAACGTTAATTATATGAAAAAACTTATTCACCTCTCATCATGACTAATATCCTTTTTGAAGTATACTTATCAAATCATACTTCTATGATCATTATATTGGGATGATGATTGTAAAGGGCACCTCATTTAGAGGAATACTTATAGTAGATGTCTATATAAAAAAATCAAAAGGAAAACATATGATATGTATTTATTAGGCATAACTAAAAGGGTTGGTGACATTAATAAACCCCAATAAGATATGTAGATCACATAAATTTATTTATTGAAGTGACAAAGGATCAAATAAAAACTGAGAAGGGGGGTTAAACCAGTTGTTCAATTTTTATAAGTTTTAATAATTCTAAAAAAATAACCCTTTCAACCTATTAAGATTTATTTCCTTATCAAATTTTATTAAATTCACATGCATGAAAATTGTATAAAAGCAAGTAAAGATCACACGATTTATATGGTTCAACCTTAGTGTGAGAACCTACATCATCACCATAGCCACTCCCGTGGGTCTATGGAAATCCAATATTATGAAGAAGTGAATAAAAATTGTTCCAACTACCATTAGACACCTTCTATATTCTTATAGTAATAACTATACTAACTCCCATTAGTTTAAATTTTTTTTCTTATAAAATAATTAATCCAAACAAAAGAATAAAGACTTTGTTGAAACTGCTACACAATTTCTCAGTCTAGATCCTCATTCTAATTTGGTTGGATTAAATTTTATAAATTCAATTATTTTGGATATGATTCTCTCAATACAATGAGTCTGGTTCTGATTCTCTCAATACGGTGAGTCTGGAATCGATTCTCTGAATACAATAAGTCTGGATCCAATTATCTCAATATGATGGACTCAATATGATGAACCCATTCTCAATATGCAAAACTCAAACTCTGGTCAAATTATCAATATGATACTCTCAATATGATATTACTCAATACGGTAAACAAACATTCAACTATATAATCCTCCTCATGATATCTGTTGCATAAAATGACTTTCACTTGATTTTTTCAGTGCTCCTCCTTTTCCCCTTACGTGAAAGGTCTCCAATGAAGGAATGATCTGAGCAGGTATTTATAGGCGACTCTGAAAAAAATCAAGAAACTTAACAACTTTTCCTACTTCCTAAAATTTCAAAATATCTAAAGATATATTGTATTTAAAATTTAACTTTAACTTCTTTAATACTGCTTGGATTTCTCTAAGATTTATGAAAATTTTAAATTCAAGTTTGACCTCTTCATCTCTTCAAAAAACTTATGGAATTTTATTTTTGAGTCTTATTTATAATAATATCACTATGATATATTTCCTTCTCAGATAATTAGGATAGATTTCCTTTTTATCTCATTATAATTTGTTTCGTTATTAGTTCATTATGATCTATTTCTGTCTCAACTCATTATGACCTATTTCCTTCTCATATTTTTAAGATATATTTATTTTTTGGCTCAGTGTGATGGAATACTCATAATTATGGAATTATAATTTTGATGAAATTATAATTATGATGGAATACCCATTACAATGGAAATCCCATTACGATGAAATTCCCATTATAATGGAATCTCTATACTTTAACTTTGAAATTATTCAAACTTCATCAGATTCACACATTCTTACTTCTGGATCAGATCTTTGGAAACATTCTTAATTTTATGGATTTCTTCATAATGATGTAATCCCCATTATGATGAAATTCCCATTATGATATAATTTCTCATTATGATGGAATTATTCACCATACAATTTTGAATTACTTAAAACCTATCCACCATTTATTCAAAAGATTTTATCATTAAAGTTTTCATTATTTGTGTGAACTTCTTGATCAATAAAGCATCATCTGATGTGGTTTTAGAAAATATGAAAACTTTATAACTCCTAACTTCCCAATATTATTTCAAAACTATTCATAAAAAAATGACTTCTTTACCCAATAAATTTGGTCTTTCTAACTCAACAACTTCTTTCTTTCTCTGATTACAGAAAAGACAAACTTTCAACAAACAAATTTTTTTACCTCCAATTCTTTTGGATTCAATGATCTGAAACTGATGCAGATTAATACGATACTATGAATACAATGAATATTTATTATGATGGGTATGGGTTTGATTCCTGAATAAAAAAAATATTCTTTTACAAAGAGGTTAGTTGTCAACAACTACAAAAACTTTGTTAAAAAAATTTATCACAAAGATTCTTCATTTATGAATAAATCATGCATATTGATCAAATAATATTATTTTTAATTGAATGAGTGAAATTTTTCTCTATACAGTTATTAGGAGAACTATAATTTTTCAATATAGATATTTTGATAACATATGGAAAACAATTGTTTTTTCTTACCAGTTTGTTAATAATAATGAATGCTATTTATCTAAGTATAACTTAATGTAGAAATCATGTTCTGGGGAATAAGATCCACAAAATGGATATTTGAGGTTTCTAAATCTATTCATAATAAATATATTAACATAGTATTTAAAAATAAAATTTGACACAATTCAATACTGAATTTTTATTGGTGTATAATCCTTCTAGTAGAACATTCATGGACATAGGAAGAGATTATAGAGATTAAAAAAATTTCACAATATTAAGTGCTAGAAATTCATATCACATTCCATGATATATACTGGAATTTGGTATTACTGATTCATAAACCATAATAGGTGAATATAAAAAAATCCAACATAATTTTAGATAATTATAAATATAACTATTTGAAAGTACTTTGAAAAGAAAAACTAGATGAATTCCTGGTGTTTTGAGAAGTGGGAATACCAGTGATCATTGAGAATTGATCTCTTGTCTATAATCAGTTGAATTTTATATAATATTATATAAAAAGATAAGGTAATATGTAATAAAAACCTATTAAATAAAATAGTTTCCATATCTAAAAATATCTGAGTATGTTTCGGCTTCTGATGCAGATTAAGAAGTAGTTCATCAGCACCCTATTCCGATTTTGGGTTATAAAAAATAAAGATATTTATTATTTTACGATAAGTTCAGACTATGACTTTAGTCAGGATTTACGGATTCTAACATGGGAACAATATATGGATACTCAATTATATCACTACTTGAGGGATTTTCTCAAGATAGTAAAGTTGCAGTAAATAGATTCACCACAAAGACATGTGACTTTTACAACCCTAGCCATGGGAACACGAAAGACGTATAAGATTCATCCATACTCAGTAGAAGTATGTTTTATAATATAGGACTAACCATTCATTAGTAGTTTGATCCAGTGCAAGTGGGAGTTTATTGGATTGGGTTCTCTATAACTAACTATTTTGTACTTTTGATTAAATGTATATCAAAGAAGTTAATATTAATATAAATATCCCATCACATATAGATTTTTATTCTATATAACATTGATGTGATAATTTCCTAGAGTATCTATTGCACTGAGAAGGTCATAACAGTTCCCCCACTATAATGAGAACATTGAAGTTCCACGATTATATTCATAAATATAGTTTTATAGTTGGATAACATATTATGATAAGGAACATGATATGTAGAATTTTAGGTGCGAGTACTCAAAAGTAGATGGGACTTCATCTCATGAAGTTTTCACTTGGTAATCTTCAAGATATGAGACTATGAGGACATTTCCACCAGTAAAAATTCTTCAGTTTTCAGTGTCATCAGAAATTCCTATATGCAAGTGTGTGTAATGGTACTTAGACTTTAAGATTATTATTAATGCATGTTTAAAATCATTCACTTATACATATATTTCATAAACCATGAAGATTACCATTCATGGGGAAGTTAGATATGTTGGGTGTGTCATGAATGATGTTTCATTAATGAATAAATTGTGGAAGTATTTGTTCCTTACATATTTAGAAAGTTGATATGTCAACCCTTTGATTGGAATAAAACTGTCACATTAAATTTCATGTACATGGTGTAATAATGTGTTTATTTCATATATTTAAAGAAATACATACTGATCACATAGGTTGATGACATGGATGTACAACATGCTTTATGGGATATTGTGACAAAGGTATTATATTACATAGTGAGCGTTCATATATGGATGACATTATTGCGACATTAAGTTTAATCTCTTGGGTTCCTTGACCCATTTCTAGACAGTAATCTTAGACTTTAGGAAAGCCCACCTAATACCAATGAGAAAGAATCCTATAGGGTCACACAATAAGTGTTTCCATTGATATCGATTAAATTCGATTTGAATTTAATTAATGAAATAGATATTATTCTCAAGAATGAGATATAATTTTATTCAATTTTTATTTATCTCATAAATTAAATAAATAATTATTTAATGGATGTGAATTGTCACAACCCGTCCTCGGGGCCCGTTCCGTGACTACCCAAAGCCCGCCTTCCATAGGCCAGGGGCTGGCGACTAGCACCAAAGGCGTAAATCCCGATAACTGGGAAGGCATTGCCTTTATAAAAGTAAACAAAACACCACAGAGTACAAGAGGAAGTAAAACACTAAGTACAAAGAGAAGTGCTGAAAGGTAAATGGGCCAGAATACAAACCCAAAAGAAAGTACAACTACAACTGAACAAAGTAAAACAGAAAAAGACAACAACTAGAGGGACGGAAGCGGCTCCTGGGTCATCCTCCTCGGATCCTACCTGAAGGGTAGGTACAGATGGCGCAACTCCTGGGTCGTCCACCACGGATCCTACCTAAAGGGTAGGTACAGATAGCCTCCACAACGCTCTCACCCGTCAACCTCCTCCGAGTGTCGTCTCTCCATGAAGTCCACCTCCGGATACTAACTCGTCGTGTAGTCCACCTCCGGGTACCGTCCAGTCCTTGAACACTCAGCCTCCGTCAGCACTGCCCGTCGTCTACAACCAACACAACAAGGTGCAGGCATAGACCGTGCCGGGGTGAGTATAACAATACTCAGTAGGGACCCCGAGACCCTCAAGGTCTCACTAAAACCAACATGGATAACCACAAAGAAGATATCAACAGATAACCTCTACTTAGGTATATGCCCATGCATATACCTAAGTTATCAAGTAACCCATCTCAATCATGAGGAAAACACCAAGATCATGAAATCAACGGATAACCACTACCCAGATATATTCCCATACATATACCTAAGTTATCAAGTGACCCATCTCAATCATGAGGTAAACACAAAGGTCAAAAGTCTTAGCTCAAACCAGGATTTTCATTATCGAAACCGTAACTGCTGAATATCCCCATCTCTGGAGTGTACAGTGGTCCTGTCACGACTCCGAGGTACTGCTCACTAACCTAAGACTGCTGAGGTACTCCTCCTGTCGAGTACTGCGGGCCAGCCACCCAAACACAGTAGTGCTTCCCACCGGGGTATGCCACCCAAACACAGTAGTGCACACCCCCTAGTAGTCTGCTGAGGTACTCTCCGGATGAGTATCGCGGGTCTGCACTATCACACAGGTAGTGCTCCATCCTCCATGGGTCCGCACCTCACAAAGTAGTGCTCCGTCCACTGGGCTAGTCAACTCACTCCAAGTCGAGTCGATCAACCAGTCGTCAGGTCTCAGTCGGCCACACGGTCTCCGTACTCTGCACACTTGTCTTCGGGAGGGTCTGATCCATGAGCTACAGGTCGATACTCCAAGTATCTCAAAGTCCCACGAAGAAGTATCTCAAAGGACCACCTCGTCATAGGGGTCTCAACGCAACAGACGGCGCGTCAATCGGACGCCCAGTCTGTGAGTTATTAGTCTTTTCATCCTAGGGGCCCGGTTGGTTTCATGAGAGAACCAACCCGGACGTATCTTAACTGTACCCCGAACTCTCATAGGGTATACTCATAGGGACCGTTTCTCAACGAGATCACCAACGCCGCTGACGGTTCGTCAAACGGACGTCTGGTCTGAAAGATAACAGCTTTTCCGTTCCAAGGGCCCGGTTGGATTTCGGGTGAAATCCAACTCGGCCACTATCCAACTGCAACCAAAACTCGGGCGAAGTATGCCAAAAGTTCTGTCTCACTTAGATGAATCCAACAAAGTCGACAGCACGTCAATCAGACGTTCGGAGCTCAAGATATAAGCGTTTCCGCTCTGAGGGCCCGGTTGGTTTCGTATCCGAACCAACCCGGCCGAACCTAAAGTATTCCGAAACCTTCAGTGCGATATACCAAAACGACCGTCTCGTTCCAAGGATCGCTATGCAACTGACGGTTCATCGATCGGAGGTTCGTAGCCCAAGTTATGAGAATTTTACTGAAAATGGTCCGAAAATGGGGGGTCTGGGTCCGGACCGACCCGGCCCGACCCCCCTGGGTCGGCCCGAACCGGGTCCGAACCGACTGGACCTGGCCCGGCCCGGCCGGCTCGGTCCGGCCCGACCTGTCAGCCGCGGCTCGGCGTGGCCAAGCCGAAGTCGGGGAGCGGGGGGTGCGCGCGGCCCGCCCCTCGCCGTTAAATGAGGGCGACAGCGCAACCGCCGCCGCCTAGCAGCCGAACGGCTCTGGCCGCCGCCTCTGGTCACTAGCGGCGCCGCGCCGGCGACCCGCGCCTCCGGGTGTTTCCTCGGGCCACCGGAGTTGCTCCGGTGGTCTGTTTTCAAAACCGTCTGAGCCGGTGTTCATCTCGGGTATTGTACTTTACTGTGCAAGCTTCAAAAATACTTTCTGGCCCCGTTATGTCATCGCTCGTCAATACACACGTCAATTAACAAAACACGTCATCTTCGTGGTTCTCCGGCGCGCCGTGTTGGCGCCGCGCCCCTTCGCCGTGGCCCGACTCCGTCCGCGGATGTCTTCGGGTTTCTCCGACGCGGCGCGACGGTGTCGCGCCCTTGTTTGTTTTTCACGACGCGGCGCGACGGTGCCGTGAATTTCCTTGTCTCATGATTCCGCATGGTGCGACGGCACCACGCCTTCCCGTACCAAACCACAAAGAAATCCAACATGGAAAAAGGAGGTGGGTCGGCCGTGTTTGTGCGGACCGGCCCCCTCTCGTTAAACAATAGTAGTTGGAAATATTCACGAAGAATAAAAATCAAGGGAGTAATCTCGAACAAAATAAAGTAAAGACAATCCCCTATAACCTATTAAATAAAAAGAATCATAACAATAATCCCAACCCACAAAAATAATCTTCACCGATCAACTTAATATTTAGTTGAACCGCGTTCTTAGATTTAGAAGGGAGTAAACGAGGGTTCACCAACAATCACAATTTAAATTCCCTACCTCGTAATTTTCGTTTGTTGATGATCTCGGAAAAAGGGGGGATATCGATTCCTCGATTGTCGTGTTCGTCACACACTCCCAAATCTCATGCTCATGCGTCGGAAAGGAAGAAGGGTACTCGTCGTTGGTGGACGAGCCTTCGGAGGTGACGTCGTTGTTGACGACGTTCTTCGCGGGCAACGTCTTCTCCTTTGACGCGGATGAAGGTCGTTGGAGATGTCATGGACGTCGCTTCCCTTTCCTTGCCTCAGTTGAAGAACAATGAAGAAGATGGCGTCGTCGTGCTTCAATGGCGGAAGAGACGTTCTTCGTGTTCTTCATCGTTGAGAAAGAAGAAACTCAAGACTTCCTAAGATTTTTCTCCAAAGGCTCCCAATCAACTAAACTCCAACCCAAATAAAATAAGTTCTTAACTTGTTTTATTAACACAACAAAGATTATTATTTTCAAGAGTTTGAAATTAAATTAACTCACATAATTAAATATCTCAAGTTGTCAAATTTAATGAGAGGGAGGTGGAGAGACTCATTTAATGAGAGAGAGTTTCATCCACATAAATGGAGAGTTCAAGAGTTAAGGGGGGTTAAGGGGGTTTGATACTCATGTGGGCCCCAACTTATAACATCCACCCAAGGGAGGTTATGTGCGGGTGGGACCCTCCACTAACCTCCCCTTGGAGGTTCTAACTACCACTTCAAATAAAAATATGGCAAACACATATTTTTATTCAGTTTGATTAAGACCCCCCGAAAACTAACTTCCAAACTCGATAAAACGCAACTGCGGAACATGAGTTCCTAAGCAATTACCATCACTACGGTTCCATCGATGCCCTCATAATTCAATTCCGAGCACTAGTTCAAAAGATAGAAATTCCCGCTCGTTCATTCACTGAACGTACCCGAGCCAAACTTCGGAAAATGATTTCGGGCACACCGTGCCTCGGAATCAGGCGCCGTCAGAAACTGCGTTCTTGTAAAATTATAAAGAAAATTAAGAAAAAATTTCCCTTGAATTTTACTGATCTTTACATTACTCCCACCTCAGGGCTTTACGTCCTCATAAAGCTTTAACACAAACTAGGGTCACAAAAGCGGTATTGAGCACGCACCTGAGCCTTCCGCTCCCATGTGCTTATCTGGAGGTTCCGTACTGCCAAAGAAAGCGCACCCGAGGAATCGACCATCCTTGTTGGATCCGCTCATGTCGATCCTCGATCCCTACTGGAACCTCCGTGGAAGTAACCCTATCGCCATCGTCCTACTCCTCATGGTCGATGATACGCGAAGAGTCAAGCACGTATCTCCTCAGTTAAGATATGTGGAAGTCGTCGTGCACCTGGTGCATCTGCGGTGGATGGGTCAAGCGGTAAAACACCCCGCTTACCCAACTGAGGACCTAGAAAGGTCCGTTGAACCTCAGAGATAACTTGCTGCCTAGGTCACATCTCCGTAAACCTCGTCGAGGTGAGACCCGTATAAGGACATGATCGTTATCCTCGAACTCTAGAGGTCTCCAACTTCTGTTAGAACTGAAACTCAAATGACTGCTGCCACGAGGGTATGGTTGATCGACTCAAGAGTGATCGGTCACACCCTCCTATGCATGAGTTATCATGTGCTGCCTGGGGTTTCCTTTTCGCCGACCAAGGAAAACCCGTCCCGACGTCGTAGTTAAACCACAACCTTTTTGCATAATACCGTCAATTTGTGTATGAACTGTGATTGCCCAGTCCATACTCAAACCAACGTCGTAAGGCCTCGACACTTCCACCAAGAGATTCCAACCGAAACTCTCGCCTCGAGGGTCTGACCACACCGTCGGCGTAAGTGTGATTATCGAGTCTCATCCCAAGGTATCTCGAGACGTGAGGGTCAAGTCCACAGCTTACCAGAAACTCTAGGTCTAGGACAAGATTTTTGAAAGCGAGGAATGATTCATATCGACGTCTGTTACTACAACAGCTAGTAGTGGACACAGACTGTCCCTTGAATCATTTTTAGAGCCATTGGGTCACACTCCTGGACCGCATGCAGCTACCCTCTTCCTCCGCCCTCCAGCTTCCTGAGCCTGGTGGGGATAACTAAGGTGGGTGGTTGTAGCATGTTAAGATATACACCACCTCATGCTGCTCTCCTAGCTCTGCCTCCACGTCTGCTGCTCCGCAGACTCATCTCTCCTTAAAGTTTCCTCTTCTTTAAACATTTAACACACTCGAGTCTCCAAGACTGGTGCCAGTTTCCTGTTTCTTACTGCACTGTGCAGTCTTCATCTGCTCCTGGATGATCTGCACCTGCTTTGCCTATGATATGAAAGAGCTGCTAAAATTTCTCCTTTGCCGAAAAGAGAAACTCGGTCTCATCCCCTGGATGAACCACACCCATTGCCTAATACAGTCAATCCTGACATGACTGACGCATTCATACCATGGATGACTTCGTAAGGCATCGACGTAACTACTAAGAGATCCAACTATCAGTCTCTCCTCCAAGGGTCGAGTCACACTGTCGGCATCAGTGTGGGGTCATTGGGTCTCCTCCAGTAGAAATATCGAAAGTGAGGGTCAAGTCAACAGTTTTAACCGGGACCACTCAGTATCATCCAAACAAAAGGATAGGAAAGCAAACAAAGATAAGTGTCTTTTTTTTATTATTGGAGCTCATAGTACAAATACACAAATACAACAACAACTTGGAACTAGAAGTACAAAGGATGTATCCACTAGTTCCTCTCCTGTCCTCCTGCTCCCGGAGCTCTACTGCCTTGTCCACTACTCTGCTGTTTCTCAAGCACCCGCCACTTCTTCTGCCTCGGTGGCTCCTCCAAAGCCTGCAGATCAACTGTACGAGGAGTCGAACAGTCACGTGCCAGGTGACCCTTCCCGCCGCAAGAGTAACACTGTCTGTTTCTAGAACGCCTAGCTCTAACCCCACCCTGGGTGCCCCGCACCACCGGTCCTAAAACCCGAGATCATACAACAGCTGGTTTGGTCCTCCTGGACCTCTGCATCATCAGTCTACTGCCCATAGATGACTCTGCTACTGATCAAAAAACACGCGGCAAAGGCAGAATCTCCTGTACATGCTCGGGGTGTAGAGCTACTGGCACAAACTCCACCCTGAAGAAGGTCTCAAAGTCTTCCCATGCGAAGGTCATCCCGTCGCAAAACTGGAACAAGTGGCTCCACCACCTGCCTGCTGCTTCCTGAAGAAGGCTGACAGCAAAGATCACCATGAAGTCTGCCGGCATCCCCACTAGCCTGAAGACTCTCACCACAGCCTCCAGCCAAACCTCAGCCACCTGCGGGTCCGTATCTCCCCGGAACCTGGGTGGCCTCTTGCGCTGGAAGTCGTGCAGTGCGCTCAAGTGGCGTGCATCGCCTACTGCTGGGGCTGGTGGAATCGGTGGCCCAACGTATGGTAGTACCTCTGGTGCCTCCGCTGGTGCGTCAACTGCAAGAGGGCCCTGTACCGAAGCCTCATCACTCAGAAGGCTGTCAGTACGCACATCCCTCTGGGTTGTAGCTGGTCGTCCGAGAAAAGGCATCCTGAAAGAAACAACGTGACACCGTCAACGATTATACCTGGTGAACTGACCTAGTTTGAGCTGTTTTAAGGGAAAACCTTTGAAAACACACACGCAATCAGTGTTTTCATGCACAAAGTTGGAAATCAGTTGTCAGGGTCCTGGTGTATGGATGCGTCGGCCGCCCGCACCAACACTGGACTCCCTGAACTAAAGACCACACTCGGTACCCTTAACACTATTGCTTCACAGAAAGAAAATATCAGAGTTATAAGTTCTACGGTAGAACCGACTCCTCTGATACCAATTTTTCACGACCCGTCCTCGGGGCCCATGCCGTGACTACCCCAAGCCCGCCTTCCATAGGCCAGGGGCTGGCGACTAGCACCAAAGGCGTAAATCCCGATAACTGGGAAGACATTTCCTTTATAAAAGTAAACAAAACACCACAGAGTACAAGCAGAAGTAAAACAATAAGTACAAAGAGAAGTGCTGAAAGGTAAATGGGCCAGAATACAAACCCAAAAGAAAGTACAACTACAACTGAACAAAGTAAAACAGAAAAATACAACAGCTGGAGGGACGGAAGTGGCTCCTGGGTCATCCTCCCCAGATCCTACCTGAAGGGTAGGTACAAATGGCGCAGCTCCTGGGTCGTCCACCACGGATCCTACCTGAAGGGTAGGTATAGATATCATCCACAACGCTCTCGCCCGTCAACCTCCTCCGAGTGTCGTCTCGCTGTGAAGTCCACCTCCGGATACAGACTCATCGTGTAGTCCACCTCCGGGTACCGTCCAGTCCTCGAACACTCGACCTCCGTCAGCACTGCCCGTCGTCTGCAACAAACACAACGAGGTGCGGGCATAGCCCGTGTAGGGGTGAGTATAACGATACTCAGTAGGGACCCCGAGACCCTCAAGGTCTCACTAAAAAAAACATTGATAACCACAAATAAGATCTCAACAGATAACCTCTACTTAGGTATATGCCCATGAATATACCTAAGTTATCAAGTAACCCATCTCAATCATGAGGAAAACACCAAGATCATGAAATCAATGGATAAACACTACCCAGATATATTCCCATACATATACCTAAGTTATCAAGTGACCCATCTCAATCACGAGGTAAACACAAAGGTCAAAAGTCTCAGCTCAAACCAGGATTTTCATTATCGAAACCGTAACTGCTGAAGAGCCCCGTCTCTGGAGTGTACAGTGGTCCTGTCACGACTCCGAGGTACTGATCACTAACCTCAGACTGCTGAGGTACTCCTCCTGTCGAGTACCGCGGGCCAGCCACCCAAACACAGTAGTGCTTCCCGCCGAGGTATGCCACCGAAACACAATAGTGCACACCCCCTAGTAGCCTGCTGAGGTACTCTCCGGACGATTACTGCGGGTCTGCACTGCCACACAGGTAGTGCTCCGTCCGCCATGGTTCTTCACCTCACAAAGTAGTGCTCCGTCCACTCGGCTAGTCGACTCACTCCAAGTCGAGTCGGTCCAGCAGTCGTCAGGTCTCAGTCGGATACACGGTCTCCGTACTCCGCACGCTCGTCTCCAGGAGGGTCCGCTCCACGAGCTACAGGTAGATACTCCAAGTATCTCAAAGTCCCACGAATAAGTATCTCAAATGAACACCTCGTCATAGGGGTCTCAATGCAACAGACGACGCGTCAATCGGACGCCCAATCTGCGAGTTATTAGTCTTTTCGTCCCAGGGGCCCGGTTGGTTTCGTGAGCGAACCAACCCGGCCGTATCTCAACTGTACCCCGAACTCTCATAGGGTATACTCATAGGGACCGTTTCTCAATGAGATCACCAACGCCGCTGACGGTTCGTCAAACGGACGTCTGATCTGAAAGATAACAGCTTTTTCGTTCCAAGGGCCCGGTTGGATTTCGGGTGCAATCCAAACCGGCCACTATCCAACTGCAACCAAAACTCGGGAAAATTATTCCAAAAATTCCTTCTCACTTAGAGGAATCCAACAAAGTCGATGGTACGTCAATCGGACGTCCGGAGCTCAAGATATAAGCGTTTCCGCTTCGAGGGTCCGGTTGGTTTCATATTCGAACCAACCCGGCCGAAACCAAAGTATTCCAAAACCTTGAGTGAGATATACTGAAACGGACGACTCGTTCCAAGGATCGCTACACAGCTGACGGTGCATCGATCGAAGGTCCGTAGCCCAAGTTATGGGCATTTGACTGAAAATGGTCCGAAAACGGGGGGGTCTGGGCCCGGACCGACCCCCCTGGGTCGGCCCGAACTGGGTCCGACCCGACTGGACGCGGCCCGGCCCGGCCGGATCGGTCCGGCCCGATCGGCTAGCCGCGGCTTGGCGTGGCCGAGCCGAAGTCGGGGAGCAGGGGGTGCACGCGGCCCACCCCTCGCCATTAATTGAGGGCGGCGGCGCAACCGCCGCCGCCAATTCTTCCGGCGGCGTGCTCGGGCGCCGCCGCCGCCTGGCGGCCGGACGGCTCCGGCCACCCCCTCCGGTCGCCGGCGGCGCCGCGCTGGTGACCAAAACCTTCAGGTGTTTCCACTGGCCACCAGAGTTGCTCCGGTGGTCCGTTTTCAAAACCGTCTGAGCCGATGTTCATCTCGGGTCTTGTCCTTTACTGTTCAAGCTTCAAAAATACTTTGCGGGCCCGTTATGTCATCGCTCGTCAATCCGCACGTCAATTAACAAAACGCTCCGTCTTCGTGGTTCTCCGGCGCGACGCGTTGGCGCCGTGCCCCTTCGTCGTGGCCCTACTCCGTCCGCGGATGTCTTCGGGTTTCTCCGACGCGGCGCGACGGTGTCGCGCCCTTGTTTTTTTTCATGATGCGGCGCGACGGTGCCGCACATTTCCTTGTCGCATGATTCCGCGTGGTGCGACGACACCACTCCTTCCCATACCAAACCACAAAGAAATCCATCATGGAAAAAGGAGGTGGGTTGGCCGTGTTTGTGCGGACCGGCCCCCTCTCGTTAAACGATAACAGTTGGACATATTCACGAAGAATAAAAATCAAGGGAGTAATCTCGAAAAAAATAAAGTAAAGACAATCCCCTACAACCTCTTAAATAAAATGAATCATAAAAATAATCCCAACCCGCAAAAATAATCTTCACGGATCAACTTAATATTTAGTTGAACCACGTTCTTAGATTTAGAAGGGAGTAAACGAGGGTTCACCAACAATCACAATTTAAATTCCCTACCTCGTAATTGTCGTTCGTTGACGATCTCGGAAAAATGGCGGATATCGATTCCTCGATTTTCGTGTTTGTCACACACTCCCAAATCTCATGCTCATGCGTCGGAAAGGAAGAAGGGTACTCGTCGTTGGTGGATGAGCGTTCAGAGGTGACGTCGTCATTGACGACGTTCTTCGCGGGCGACGTCTTCTCCTTTGACGCGGATGAAGGTCATTGGAGATGTCGTGGACGTCGCTTCCCTTTCCTTGCCTCGGTTGAAGAACGATGAAGAAGATGTCATCGTCATGCTTCAATGGCGGAAGAGACGTTCTTCGTGTTCTTCGTCATTAAGAAAGAAGAAACTCAAGACTTCCTAATCTTTTTCTCCAAAGGCTCCCAATCAACTAAACTCCAACCCAAATAAAATAAGTTCTTAACTTGTTTTATTAACACAACAAAGCTTATGATTTTCAAGAGTTTGAAATTAAATTAACTCACATAATTAAATATCTCAAGTTTTCAAATTTAATGAGAGGGAGGTGGAGAGACTCATTTAACGAGAGAGAGTTTCATCCACATAAATGGAGAGTTCAAGAGTTAAGGGGGGGGGGGGTTAAGGGGCTTTGATACTCATGTGGGCCCCACCTTATAACATCCACCCAAGGGAGGTTATGTGCAGGTGGGCCCCTCCACTAACCTCCCCTTGGAGGTTCTAACTACCACTTCAAATAAAAATATGGAAAACACATATTTTTATTCAGTTTAATTAAAAACCCACGAAAACTAACTTCCAAACTCGATAAAACGCAACTGCGGAACATGAGTCCCTAAGCAATTACCGGCACTGCAGTTCCATCGGTGCCCACGGAATTCGATTCCGAGCACCGGTTCAAAAGATATAAATTCCCGCTCGTTCGTTCACTGAATGTACCCGAGCCAAACTTCGGAAAATGATTCCGGGCACACCGGGCCTCAGAATCAGGCACCGTCAGAAACTGCGTTCTTGTAAAATTCAAAGAAAATTAAGAAAAAATTTTCCTTTAATTTTATGGATCTTTACATGAATAAAATATATTTATTTATTTTATCGAATATTTAATAAATATTCATTTATTGGTTTATGAATATAGTATTTATTTATGAAAATAAAATATTTTATTTGGGTATTCAATAAAAGTCTAGGAGTTTAAACATACCATTATCGTGTTTGTTAATAAATATTTGTTTTCAATCCAGTAAATAATATTTATCACTGCACAAGTTAGCTCATAATATAAAATAATAATAATAATATTATTTTATTCAATGGTGTTTTACAATGGTTATTATATTATTTGAGGTTCATACACAATTAGATAATATTTTAACCTAAAACCTAGCTTTATAAATATATGGTAATGTCTGTTGTGTAGGGTTAATCAAGATATATAGAATTTTTGTGCACAATGAATTCTGTATATAATTCCTTTTTCTCTCTCCTTCTTAATAATGAGAATCACAAGAGATATTACTTCATGGTTGAAGGAATAATGATCAACATGATTAAGGAAATACAATTTATTCATCGCACTAGCACCTGAAAATCAATTGGAATTTCTCGATGATAAAAGAATAACATGTGGATCACCGATAGAGGGATTCTAGCCTTGGATCCTCACATTGTAATGAAGGAAATCCAAAAAGAGTCCTTTGCAAGATCAACAATGTCATTGAAGAAATGATATTAATAAAAGGAATTTATTTTCTTCAGATCTAAATAAATTAGTTATAAATTTAACATGAAAGATCCTCACTTGAGGTTTTTGGAAACTAAATATTTAAAGAAATTTTAATATAATGCCCACCAACCGGTGTGTGTTTTTCACCTAGAACCTTCATCAATTGTATTTGATAGGTATCCAAGGTTTACAGTTATGTTTTGGAAAAGTATTCAGTAGGCTCCGAATACATATTTATGTTTCATCACTACTTATCATCCTCAGATAAATGGTTAGTCTGATAGGACCATTAAAACACTAGAAGATATATTGGGAGCCTACTCAATGGGGTTAAAAGGTGGTTGGGATCAACACCTTCATTTGGTGTAATTTAATACAATAATACCTTTCACTCCAGCATTTAGATGGATACTTATGAAGCCCTCTATGGTAGGAAATACAGAACTACAACATGTTGGGATGAAGTTGGAGAAAGAAATATATTATGACTTAATCTAGATTAGAAAATGATATATAAGGTTAGAGTTATTAAATATAACATAAGAGAATCTCAGAGTCAAAATCAATGTTATGATAACAATCTTCAGAAAGATATAAAATTTGAAGTTGTGGTCAACGTATTCTTACAAATATGTCCCTGAAAGAGGGTAATGAGATTTGGAAAGAAGGTCAAGATTATCCCTAGGTACACTGGTCCTTTTGAAATTATTGATTTTATTGGAATGGTATCTTATCAAATGACACTCTCACCAAATGTATCTCAAGTTCTTGATGTGTTCTATGTATATCTCTTAAGGAATTAGAAACTAGATCCTTAATATGTAATAAAATCATAGGTTGTACCGATGGATTAAGATATTTCTTATAAAGAACAACTGGTAGAGATTCTGGACCACATTGATAAAGTGCTATGAAACACACCACTCACTAGGTCAAAGTTTTATTGTGAAACCACTAATTTGAGGAAGCTATACAAGAACCTGAGGATGTAATGAGCCAGAAGTATCCTCATTAGTTTTTATTAGAGTGAGAAATTTAGAGGGTGATATTAATTTTAATGGGGGTAGATTGAAACACCCCGATATTTTTAAATTTCTATTTAAATAATTTGGGTTATTCGATATCTTATGTCACATGTAATACATAGTTTAAATGAACTGTGTGTCATTATTAAAATATTATGTGTCCATTATCACCTAATTGTTGGATTGATAGGTATGAAAAGTAAAAACTAAATTATTGAAAATATACAGTCTACACATTAATAAAATGAATTTATTACTTATCAAATGATTAAAATAAAAACAAATATTTGAAAATAAAAGTGATGTTTTTTTATGAAAAATTGTTTTTTATGCACAAAATGTATTTTTATATTAATAAATTAAATTAATCACTATTTTTGAATGATTTTTAATGTCTCAGAGTTTCCATGTGTTATTTTTAGATATTATATGGATTATTTTCAAGATTAGGCACTAAGATGGCGTGCGATTCTGAGGCCCGAGGTGCCTGTAAAAAATGTTTGAAAAATATTAAAACATTTAATACCACATGCATGAAATTTTCATGAAAAGTGGAATAACTCTTAACAGGGTTCCAAAATAAAAAATATGAGGGCACAATTGAGTTTAGAATAACATATTTACCTTATGCGCAACCTAACATTGGTCGGTGTAGGTTGTTTTTGAAAAAGTTTTCACGAGCGTAAAATGAATAAAATAATTTTAATAAAATAATTTTAATAAAATAATTTTAATTTGTTGTGTTGATGTAACACCTTGTTTTTCTTTAAATGTATCCTTGTGTCAGAATTCCATGGTAATTCTCATAACCCTAGAACTTCTGGAGGATCTTTGGAGAGAGCTCTGGGAATCCTTTCTGACAAAACAAAATAGATCGAGGATCAACGATCAATGTACATCTATTTTTTAAAGGATCTCACCAACGAATGCAACATAGATTTGTTCTTCATCAGTGATCAATCCGAATCGAGGTAGGGAATGTTATTTAATTGGTTTATTCTTCATTTTTTTCTACAAGATATAAGAATCAATTGATGAACAAATTGATTTATAGATCGTGCATATTTTGAGATGAAATTTATTCCACGAGATTTATTTGATCTAATTTTCTAACCCAAATCACCCATTCTTGATTTTTGGTCAATAATGCTTAGGCGATAATGATAAACTTTTGATCTTGTTCCTTTCTCCTTCTTTTCTCGCATTATTCACCGGTTCAATCCTCGTGGTCGTGACTTAACATTGCTGGGTAGTTTCAAACTTGATAGGGCCACCATATTTTAGAAAAATAAACAATTAAGGCTAGATTAGTGTAAATTAGAAACTAAGGAGCCCGTATCTATGATAGTTTCTTCTTTCAGGCATCAGAGTAGGCATGGTGGTCTGGGGAAGGGACCACAGGCGCCTGAATGTGGTGGATGGAGGAGGCACACTTTGGCATGTAGTGACGACCTACATATGGGAGGTAGAGATGGATATGGTCGAGATTGGAGTCGACAGACATGGGGTGTGGCCTGGATTGGAAGAGGTAGATGTGGGGTGTGTACGGGATAGGCAGTAGTGGACACGAGAGCGGTGGCGGTGAATGCGAGAGCGGTGACGGACGCGAAGCAGGATAAGCCAAGTGGGCTGCGTGTGAGCAGGATGGGCCTAGTCGGTGGGTTGGGTAGGTCAGTGGGACACACCAGGCTGGTGGGTCTGGTTAGATGAGATAGACCCGGTTCGGACCCTGGTCAGATCTAGGGCATCTGGGGGAGACCCATTGAGGTCGACCATGTCACCACAACAGATCGAGCTGCCACGGGCGTAGTGACCATGCAGCCGGTTCATGGGCAGTCGACTACAACAACTGGTTGGCATAGAAGGTGGACCCACCATGGAAGTCATTCCACAGGTTGCTAGTATGTGCAGTAGGTGGACCGACTGTGGTTGTCATTCTGCAGGCTGGGGCAAGTCTGTGGGAAGCTTCTCGAGCAGTTGGTCCAAATCAAGAGTTCTTGGGGCTCTTTTTTTTCTTCATATTTTGGACTAGTATAGGTTGAGTGAATTCCCTTGGTCCTTTCCTCAAGGGTAAAATGAGAAATTAAATCCAAATCATTGGATTGTAATACCCTATAGATGTTGAGTCTCAGATATAGTTGCAGTGTCCCTCCACGAGACAGGAGCGTGATCCTCTATCATCCATAGTGGAGTTTGTGGAATCAGTGTGACCTTTTTGAGAAGAGAATTGATCCTCCATCTAGAAGGACACATTAGTAGGGTTTGTGGAATCATTGGAAGATGATCCCCCCCACATAGAGGGTTAATCCAGATTAGGTTTGTGGTTCCCCCCCAGCGATTCTGGGGGTCACCTCCTCTCTGTGTATCAAAGTCTTCTTAGACCAGGGCATTCTCTTTGGGAGAGGCCCAAATGATATTTAAATTTTCATCATGTTTCTTCAATGATATCATGGCTCATGGAGTGTAAACTTCCAGAATGATCATTTCTTCGACTAGAATCTGGTGGCTGGTAGTTGGTTATGACCGCCTAATGACATGGATTCTCTCTTGAGTATTTCTAGGCTTTTTTTCTTGTATCTATTATATAGTGTTACATCTTGTTTTGATATGAATATACTTGGTACTTTGGGTTTAGTGTTTTCAGGGTGTCCTATTGAGTATCGTTATACTCACCCCTGCATGGGGTTTCCCCGCACGTGTCGTGTCTTTTGCAAATAGCAGCCCTCTTGATGATGTACCATGTAACAGCCCGAGATTTTATGAAAAATATTCTTTTTATTTCACTATTGTCTTGTGTCGTACGCTACACCTAAAGGAGCTTTCACAACACGCATCCTTGACTTGCCTTGCATTACACGCAATCGCGACCTTCCTCGATAGCGTGTATAGTACGCAATAACGAGTTTCACTAAACAACAATATGCTATTAAAATATTATTAAAACTAGCCGTTATGAATAGTAACAACCACTTTTTGAAATTTTTTTAAATTTTATCTTTTAAAATGGAATTCATTTTTGGATTCGTAATATCGAAATTAGCTTAGGGTGAAATTTTGGTACTTTTCGGATAACTTTCATATTCTGATGAATAGTGAAAATTACTAAATTATAATTAAAAACAACTTTTTTAATCAAAATAATTAATAGTGATAAATCATTAATTTGAGTGGTTTTAAAGTATATTTAGAATATATTTTTACAATTTAATACAATGCTGGTCATTGGATGTAATTTCACATTTAAACTAGACATAAACAAGTGTCAAACTTTTGATAGATATTGTTTCTTAAAAACACGCTATTTGTTTTAACAGCGGGATTTAATTATAAAATTAATTAATTCAACTTTTATGTTATGAATTTGGTAAAATAGACTTCATTTTTGAATTCGGAATATGAAATATAGCTTGGGATGGAATTTTGGCATTGTTCTGAAAAACATCAATTTTTGATGAATAGTGAAACCACTAAGTGGTAGGTTAAAAACTGAATTTTGCATAAAACTTAATTTTACCGCTTCTGTGAATGGAATTTCAAAAATCCGAGAGACACGGTTAATATCAAGGACTAAAATGTGGTTCAATGAGATGAAAATAATTTTTGGTGAATAGTAACTTTTTACTTTTTTTTACCACGGTTAAAGGTAAATAGGGTAATTAAGGGTAAAAATGATATTAATATTACCCTAACACATGTCCTAATCCTATTGGACAAGTGTAGTTCGACCAAAAACAAACTTAGGAATAAAATATGACCATTTAGGCCCACTTGGATTAGATTAGGACATTTATTATTAATTTATTTAAAGAAGGGTTAAAATAGTTAAAATCAAAGTTTAATAAGTAAATCATTTCTAATATGGGGTTATACATAAGATAAATTCGATTGTAAATATTCATTAGAAAGATAAAAAGATTTAATACATGATGGTATTTTATTTGTAATTTTTAGACATCAAATAATATAATTTATTTATGACACAAAGATGATGCAGTAATTATCTTGTTAATGAAATATTGACATAATTGATGTTATAAACACCAAAATAAATGTAATTTGACACTTTTTATGAATTCCAATAATTTTCTAGGTTACTATGATATATTAGTGTTGATTTAATCAACTTTGTTCTAACATATAATTCTGTTATGACTTTCACAAAAATCATATATCAAATAGTGTCAAAATTGACACAAAATAGTTTTTAAATCAAATATTATATTATTAATTGTTATTTTATTCCTAAAAATCTAAGGTTCGGCCAAATGACTTAGATATAGATATATATATTAATAATAAACAATTTGGGGTTCGTTTGGCATGTTATAGTAAGTGTATTAACCATATAGTGTAAGAAAACAAAAAGACACGGTAAAAGTTAAATTATTTAACTTAGAGTTAAATCTAATTGATAAGGTTAAAATAATAACCTAAACTTGTCTAAATCCTATTGGTTGATAGGATTTCGACCCATCCCCATTTTAGCTTCGAAATAAGACCCTTTGGAACTATTATAAACCGATTTTGACTTTAATATAAAATAATACTTTGAGATATTCCTAAGGTGCCCCTCTCCTCCCTTATAAAAGGGCACCTCCTCCCCCTCCTCCTCACACCAATTTGAGCACTCAAGATCGGCCAACCCCTGCCATTTTCTCCTCTCCACTTCCCTAGAATAATCCTATAGGTCCTGGTCTTCTCCAAAGACCAATCTTAGTTCCTTAAGTGGGGGATTCAAAGAGGCGTTCCAAAGAAGAGGAGCTTCGGACACGAACAAAGCAAATCGGACCTAAGGTAAGGGAAATATCACAATCTCATTTTTATCCGAGATTGTTTATTCGTAAGTATTCACTGGGGTGTATTTTATCATCCACATCCATGTTTCATCAATATGTAATATTATTTCCATCCACCTACAATTGTTTAAATCCATTTTTACCCTTCGGTGAGTTTTTAGTAATATGTATGAAAGGAATCTTTTGTCGTACGAGGTACTTTTTGACTTTTCCGACAAAAGTACGAAGAATGTTTTTTTAACTTATACGGCACGAACGGATTTCTACTGTTTTATAAAGTCTTATTTTAATGAAGTTTCCTCTAAAATATTTCATGACTATTTTCAATAAAATCTCTTTCTTTTAAAATTGCATGATGTTTTGTGAAAAGAAATTGATTTTTGAAGAAGAAAGGATATTTTCCTCAAGAATTCAATTCAAGTATTTTATCGAAATTATTTTCCATCTAAGATAATAAAAGGGTTCTGTTTTTATCCCTATTATTACATGGATTTGATTATGTTGTGATGGAAATATTTTTATGAATTCCTTTATCTTATATGAATTGTTTTATGATGTCATGTTGTTTAAGAATCCCATTTTTATTACATGGGTTACGCTATGATGTATGGTTTATGATTATGTGGCACACATAAGAAAGGATTCATTATAAGATGGGTGGGACCTATATCTCCCTCCAATGCATTGGGTAAAGATTTCATATCTCATGAGATATACATGGCTGGAACGGAAGGTTATTTCGGTTCAGTGATACAGGACTGAAACGAGGAGTGAACTCGGTTCAGAAAGGGACTTTGTCCACTAAGATAGTCTTGGCAATGAGTCATGACTAACAAGAAATGATTTTCCATGATTACGTGTGCATGCCACAAAGTTTCAAGTTTTATGTTATGATTATGGGGATCTCATTTTCACTTCTATGATTTATTCCATGTTAAGATATTATGATCTCTTTTGCAGGTTTTGATTTTCAAAAAGATATGATATGATTTTTATTTCCTTTATTTGCCCTTGCTGAGCATTTGAGCTCACCCTTTCAAGTTTTCTTTTCCCCAGGATATAAAGAAAGGTTTTAGGTTAAAAAAAAGGAAGATCTTTATGGGAGATGTTGAAGATCTTTCACCACGATTAGAAGATTTTATTCCGAGTTTCCAAAGACACTAAACTATTACGATCCTTGTGTGTGTGTTTTTGTTATGTACTAAGTATTCCGCAAAAGTAATGTAATGTTCATGTACGTCAAGCTTCGGGTCTCTACAGTTGGTATCAGAGGAAAGGTTTAGTCAACCTTTGGAAACTAGGATGCGAAAACGTTAGTGAGATCCCTAGAGATATTTCAAAGGTATGTCTAGGGATGTCCCTAGGGATAAGTATACGTATAGGTTATAGTAATAGAATTACGCTAACGATCATAGAATTAAACCTAAGATGTTGGATATTGAAGGTACTCCCCCTTTATTATGTTGTTTTCCCTAGCATGATTTTTGCCTCTCACACTATTCTTTTTGGGTTTTAGACAATGGCTGGAACCCGAAGGAACCGTGTTGATCAATGAAATGGAAAATGCAATGATTGCCCTCCTGAACAAACAAATGTTATGGGAGATGGAGTGCAAAATCTTATTGCTATACTTACACAAGCTATGAATCATTCTGGACTTCCAAATGAGCAGAGAAGGGAACAATATTCTATTGAGTCCTTCATAAGGCAACGTCCACCTTCTTTCAATGGGTCTTCTGATCCACTTGTGGCTGAACAATGGATCAGTACTACTGAAAAGATATTTTCAGTTCTTCAATGTTCTGAACATGATAAAGTCATCTTAGCAGTATATCGTTTGGAAGGTGACGCTGATCAATGGTGGAATCTTATCAAGAATACGAGGCCAAGAGATGAAATTGAGTCCATGGAATGGGACGAGTTCAAGAACTTGTTTTTCAGTAAGTACTTCCCTCGTATTCTTCGAACAAAGATGGAGAAAGAGTTTCTTGAACTGAAGCAAAGGGACGATGAATCTGTTAGTACCTATGAAGCAAATTTTACAAGACTTTCAAGGTACGCTTCTGGTATTATTATCCAACCTGAGAGTAAGATCGATCGATTCTTTAGTGGCTTAAAACCAAGTCTTCGAAGGGCGTTAGCCATAAGGGACTTCAATAGCTACGAGGAAATCGTTCGATGTGCTCTCAAAGTCGAGATGGAGATTGGAGTAACCCATCAGTCACATGGGTTTGATAAGAAGAGGAAGATGGAATTCAAAGAAAAATCTAAAGAGCACACGGAAAAGAAGATGAACTTTCCCTTATGCTCAAAGTGTGGAAAGAAACATGGAGGGAGTTGTCTTAAAGGGACAAGTAAATGTTTTAAATGTGGAAAGGAAGGTCATCGGGCATTTGAATGCCGTGATAATGGGAAGAAGATGTCTAATGATGCAAACAAAGGAAGGGATACACAGAATGAACCTACTACACTTCAATGTTTCAAGTGCAAGGAGATGGGGCATTATGCCAATCAATGCCCAAATCCAAGGGTTAGTGATGATCAACATGAGCAACCACTGAAGGCAAAGGACAAAGGGAAATCACATGCGATCACTATTGGCAATGTTGAATATGACAACGATGTGGTGGAATGATTAAGTGTTTATGTAATGGGATTCCAAAATAATGTTGTATCATTGAGTATTGCAATATTTATTGATGTGGTATTCAAAGTGATTGAGATATTTTTTGGAAATAAGATGATATGCGCATAATGAAGACGAGAAAATGAAATGTTTAATAGTATTCATGAGCTCATGATTGATATAAGGACTAAGTGATATCATGGTTTGAGTATATAGAATTTTGAGGATTTTGGTATGTGGAAAGTGTTAACTTTTAACTGCACTCATGTTTTCACTAAGGTATTCAAGAGAATACACGATTAAGGACTTTGAATGTTTGGAATGTGACCAACAAGACATATCTTATGATATGTGGGGATCAACGACAGTATTAAATCTCTGGTAATCGTTGTCACTATATTATGAGAGTGGACTGCAGTATTATGTATAAGCCTAAAGATTAGACTGGATTATGTTGGACATAAGTTAGTATTTTTTAAGGATAGAAGATTTCCGATATTATTGATGGGATGTTATAGTAACGTAGTTTTGGAAAAAGGACAACCTGCAGGACGGGCGACATCCCATCGCTTCGGACAAGGCTGTAGGAATCGAACCCACAACCGAAGTGCGACTGGCCTTTATCGCCTACCACTGGCCTACAGGAAGTCCCTGTTTAGTAGAAACTAGTTTTATTATATTAATCAGTATGATATATGAAGTATAAGTCCATTTTAGGAACCATATATGATTAATCTCACTATAGATCGACTTATGCATATAATTTTTGCTAACCTTTTGTTTGAGACAGATGGAATGACCCGTCATTCTATCACATGATCTGCTAACACTTCATGAATAACAAATTCAACTTCATTTATTTAAGAGATGAAGTGGAAATTGTTAAAGGCACGAACAACAGTGAGATTGTACCAAAATAAAGTAAGTATTCTAATTCAAATTCTTTAACTTTAGGGAAATGATCTTGAAAACCAAAAATGTTGTCCTAGTTCTCTTATACCTGATGAATCAGATGGTACCTTATATCATCACAAATCTATGGATTTGTGATTACTGGCTTTTCCATAGCCATGTTCTCTACCACTCTCCATCAGAACATGATGGTTAGATTTCTCTTCCATATCCATATTTTCACCTATGTGGAAACCCAGTGATTAGTTTATTTGGGTAATCGTTACATTTCATACTTTAGTTTTCAAAGCCAAGTTTTGGTATTCCTTTTTACGATGTGGGTTTCTATTAAAGAAACTTTCGAATAGTAAACCATTTATAACCCCGACGAATTTCGAGGGCGAAATTCATTTTAAGGGGGGTAGAATGTAACAGCCCGAGATTTTATGAAAAATATTCTTTTTATTTCACTATTGTCTTGTGTCGTACGCTACACCTAAAAGAGCTTTCACAACACGCATCCTTGACTTGCCTTGCATTACACGCAATCGCGACCTTCCTCGATAGCGTGTATAGTACGCAATAACGAGTTTCACAAAACAACAATATGCTATTAAAATATTATTAAAACTAGCCGTTATGAATAGTAACAACCACTTTTTGAATTTTTTTTAAATTTTATCTTTTAAAATGGAATTCATTTTTGGATTCGTAATATCGAAATTAGGTTAGGGTGAAATTTTGGTACTTTTCGGATAACTTTCATATTCTGATGAATAGTGAAAATTACTAAATTATAATTAAAAACAACTTTTTTAATCAAAATAATTAATAGTGATAAATCATTAATTTGAGTGGTTTTAAAGTATATTTAGAATATATTTTTACAATTTAATACAATGCTGGTCATTGGATGTAATTTCACATTTAAACTAGACATAAACAAGTGTCAAACTTTTGATAGATATTGTTTCTTAAAAACACGCTATTTGTTTTAACAGCGGGATTTAATTATAAAATTAATTAATTCAACTTTTATGTTATGAATTTGGTAAAATAGACTTCATTTTTGAATTCGGAATATGAAATATAGCTTGGGATGGAATTTTGGCATTGTTCTGAAAAACATCAATTTTTGATGAATAGTGAAACCACTAAGTGGTAGGTTAAAAACTGAATTTTGCATAAAACTTAATTTTACCGCTTCTGTGAATGGAATTTCAAAAATCCGAGAGACACGGTTAATATCAAGGACTAAAATGTGGTTCAATGAGATGAAAATAATTTTTGGTGAATAGTAACTTTTTACTTTTTTTTACCACGGTTAAAGGTAAATAGGGTAATTAAGGGTAAAAATGATATTAATATTACCCTAACACATGTCCTAATCCTATTGGACAAGTGTAGTTCGACCAAAAACAAACTTAGGAATAAAATATGACCATTTAGGCCCACTTGGATTAGATTAGGACATTTATTATTAATTTATTTAAAGAAGGGTTAAAATAGTTAAAATCAAAGTTTAATAAGTAAATCATTTCTAATATGGGGTTATACATAAGATAAATTCTATTGTAAATATTCATTAGAAAGATAAAAAGATTTAATACATGATGGTATTTTATTTGTAATTTTTAGACATCAAATAATTTAATTTATTTATGACACAAAGATGATGCAGTAATTATCTTGTTAATGAAATATTGACATAATTGATGTTATAAACACCAAAATAAATGTAATTTGACACTTTTTATGAATTACACTAATTTTCTAGGTTACTATGATATATTAGTGTTGATTTAATCAACTTTGTTCGAACATATAATTCTGTTATGACTTTCACAAAAATCATATATCAAATAGTGTCAAAATTGACACAAAATAGTTTTTAAATCAAATATTATATTATTAATTGTTATTTTATTCCTAAAAATCTAAGGTTCGGCCAAATGACTTAGATATAGATATATATATTAATAATAAACAATTTGGGGTTCGTTTGGCATGTTATAGTAAGTGTATTAACCATATAGTGTAAGAAAACAAAAAGACACGGTAAAAGTTAAATTATTTAACTTAGAGTTAAATCTTATTGATAAGGTTAAAATAATAACCTAAACTTGTCTAAATCCTATTGGTTGATAGGATTTCGACCCATCCCCATTTTAGCTTCGAAATAAGACCCTTTGGAACTATTATAAACCGATTTTGACTTTAATATAAAATAATACTTTGAGATATTCCTAAGGTGCCCCTCTACTCCCTTATAAAAGGGCACCTCCTCCCCCTCCTCCTCACACCAATTTGAGCACTCAAGCTCTGCCAACCCCTGCCATTTTCTCCTCTCCACTTCCCTAGAATAATCCTAGAGGTCCTGGTCTTCTCCAAAGACCAATCTTAGTTCCTTAAGTGGGGGATTCAAAGAGGCGTTCCAAAGAAGAGGAGCTTCGGACACGAACAAAGCAAATCAGACCTAAGGTAAGGGAAATATCACAATCTCATTTTTATCCGAGATTGTTTATTCGTAAGTATTCAATGGGGTGTATTTTATCATCCACATCCATGTTTCATCAATATGTAATATTATTTCCATCCACCTACAATTGTTTAAATCCATTTTTACCCTTCGGTGAGTTTTTAGTAATATGTATGAAAGGAATATTTTGTCGTACGAGGTACTTTTTGACTTTTCCGACAAAAGTACGAATAATGTTTTTTTTAACTTATACGGCACGAACGGATTTCTACTGTTTTATAAAGCCTTATTTTAATGAAGTTTCCTCTAAAAGATTTCATGACTATTTTCAATAAAATCTCTTTCTTTTAAAATTGCATGATGTTTTGTGAAAAGAAATTGATTTTTGAAGAAGAAAGGATATTTTCCTCAAGAATTCAATTCAAGTATTTTATCGAAATTATTTTCCATCTAAGATAATAAAAGGGTTCTGTTTTTATCCCTATTATTACATGGATTTGATTATGTTGTGATGGAAATATTTTTATGAATTCCTTTATCTTATATGAATTGTTTTATGATGTCATGTTGTTTAAGAATCCCATTTTTATTACATGGGTTACGCTATGATGTATGGTTTATGATTATGTGGCACACATAAGAAAGGATTCATTATAAGATGGGTGGGACCTATATCTCCCTCCAATGCATTGGGTAAAGATTTCATATCTCATGAGATAGACATGGCTGGAACGGAAGGTTATTTCGGTTCAGTGATACAGGACTGAAACGAGGAGTGAACTCGGTTCAGAAAGGGACTTTGTCCACTAAGATAGTCTTGGCAATGAGTCATGACTAACAAGAAATGATTTTCCATGATTACGTGTGCATGCCACAAAGTTTCAAGTTTTATGTTATGATTATGGGGATCTCATTTTCACTTCTATGATTTATTCCATGTTAAGATATTATGATCTCTTTTGCAGGTTTTGATTTTCAAAAAGATATGATATGATTTTTATTTCCTTTATTTGCCCTTGCTGAGCATTTGAGCTCACCCTTTCATGTTTTCTTTTCCCCAGGATATAAAGAAAGGTTTTAGGTTTAAAAAAAGGAAGATCTTTATGGGAGATGTTGAAGATCTTTCACCACGATTAGAAGATTTTATTCCGAGTTTCCAAAGACACTAAACTATTACGATCCTTGTGTGTGTGTTTTTGTTATGTACTAAGTATTCCGCAAAAGTAATGTAATGTTCATGTACGTCAAGCTTCAGGTCTCTACATACCAGGATGACCATGAGTGTGTGGAGCATAGCTAGAGTTGGGAAGAACAAGGTGTTTTCCAAGAGAATACCTTTGATGTAGTCCTCACCCTTGGAGTAGGTTGGAATTCTAAAGTTTCATTTAGACTTGTTTTATAGACTCTTTGTAGTGGGATTGTATTTGTCTCTATTTACTTTTAATTTATTTCTTATTGTACTCCGGTTGTGGGATCTTAGTTGTATGCATGCATTTTATTAGTTGTTTTTACATTTAATCCTTGTGTGGGTTGGAAATGTGTGTGTGTGTACATGTAATTTAGGCTAATGCCTCCCATTTGTGTAAAATTAATATTCAGTTCTAGTCACCAACACCTATCCTATCGAAGGTGGGCTCGGGGTAGCCACAACATGGGCCCCTCTGGGATGGGTTGTGACAGAGTGGTATCAGAGGGAGTCAGATCTACTTTAGGAAAAGGAGTCTATGAGATTGGTTAGAGGCAATGATGTTAAGTGTTTCAAGTTCATATTTCAAGCCAGGGACTCTAGTGTTGGAGCGACAACTGATGTATCCATACAACAGGACTCTGAGGACCTGCTTTTCAACTCGGTACATGAAAACAATGGTTGCAAGAAAAAATTGTACATTCATAATATAAGAATGGTTGTGTCTTCCATGTCCTTCTTGAGTCAGCTTCCCAGATATACTCTATTGACTGTTGTACATCTTGTTTTATTTTAGGATGCCTCCACGTAGACAGCCAGCTAGGATTCCACTTCATGATCATGTGGATGATCCACCTAGTGATGATGCATTGGTACAGGGGCATGTACTAGAGATAGCACCTCCGGTTGGTTTACAAGCTATAACACCACCCATCAAGCAACAACTACTACAAGAACTACCAGATGAGAATGAAGTAGGCTGAGAGCATTGCATGAGTTTTATAGGCAGAGACCTCCCAGGTTTTAGGGTGAGCCAGAACCCAAGATGGCTGAGGATTGGCTATAGGGAGTCACCAGTGTTTTTCGCCTTATGAAGATGGCTTCCAACCAGATAGAAGTTTTTTCTACAAGTCTTATTTAGGGATCTATGGAGAAATGGTGGAGATTTAAAACTCAGTTACATGACAAGATAACTCTATACTAGATAGACTTAGAGAATATAGTCAGAGATGAGTTCTATCTGGCCACATTGCGATCAATACGCATACATGAGCTTCTACGTCTGAAACATGGAAGTATGAATGTGAAAGAGTATTTAGAGAAGTTTACTAATATTTCGTGCTACTTCTTGGATATGGTACGAGACCAGTTCTTTAGGGATTAGACCTTCAATAAGGGCTTACACTGGGAAATTAGTGCATCAGTGGTCTCCCTTATCATTTCTACCCATGTGAGGGTACTTGAGTGAGCCCTTTTAGTAAAAAGTTTTCTAGAAAAGTAGACACTAGTAGTGGGAGATACTTATGGGAACTTGATGAATGATACCTTGATAGAAGGTATCCATTGATAGTCGTAGGGATCTAGGCAAGTTAAGTGCTTCATGAGGTGATCCAAGTACTTAGGTTCAATAGTACAAGGATCTCATGGCATCTCAAATCATCCATGGGACATGAGATGTTTCTCATCCGACAGTCAGGGACATCTAGCACGTGATTACCCAACCCATCATACAACTGATTAGGAGACATTCAAGGGACCACCTAGATAGTATAAAGGTGGTCTGTAGAGAATAATATGTGGTAGAGGGGCTGGCAGGGCAGCAGGAGGTGGATGGAGGTTCGACCTATTACCACCACCACCCCTAGGTGGTCCACGTTAGGCTTAAGAAGTTGGTGAAAAGAGATGAGACCAGCTACAGGCCATAGAGTCTTATGAATCCAATGATATAGGTATGATATGATGTTTGATATGTGTCTTTTCAAGATTATATATTGTATTTATAGACACAAGTTCTAGTCAATCTTTTCTTGCCAAAAATATTGATCGAGACTTGGAGATTCTGGTTGAATCGTTGTAACGACCCTTATGTTTGAAGACTCCTACTGGAGGAGACTCGATGAAAACAAACTGGTTCTGATAGTGTGACTTGAATCTTGGTGTTGATAGTTTTTTTAGGATCTCTTGGTAGTGGTGTCGAGATCTTACAATTTTATTCTTGGTATGGACTAGTTATCCATAGTTCATGCTCAGATTGACCTTTTTAGGAGAAGAGTGTGGTGTGTTCACAGCGATGGAACAAAGTTTTCTTTTTTTGGTGAAAATAAAATCTAGGTAGTGTAGAATGGACTCACACATAAGAGGTTTCCATATATTACTCATCAATTAGCTACCTTGACCCTCAGTGTAGTGGATGTTATGAGTCCTCAGTTTCCTACAGTGGTGAAGGAGTATGAGAACATATTTCTTAAAGATGTTCTGGGGTTACATCCCCACCAAAAGATATACTTATGCATTTATTTACACCCCATGATGGAATTTATATCTACACCTGCATATTAGATAGATCCCTCTGAGCTTCATGAGTTGAGGTTACAATTGGAGGACTTATAGAGGATGGGATTCGTGAGATGTAGTGCTTCACCCTAGGAAGCCCCAGTTTTGTTTGAAAAGAAGGCAGACGAGAGTTTGAGATTATGTGCTAATTACCGATACTTGAACCAAGTGTCCATGAAGAACAAGTATCTACTATCGAGGATCGATGAACTCTTTGATCAGTTGAAATGGACTCTATGATTCTCAAAGAATGACCTCATATTTGGCTATCACCAGCTACGAGTATGAGATGAAGATATACAAAAGATGACCTTCAGATGTCATTATAGTCACTATGAGTACTTGGTGAAGTAGTTTGGTGTTATGAACACCCCAAAAATGTTCATGGGACTCATGAACTGTATCTTCTATCCTTACTTAGACATGTTTCTAGTAGTCTTCATCAATGACATTCTAGTATATTCAACATCCGAGGAGGAGCATGCAAGGAACTTAAGGATAGTTATGGACACTATCTGAGAGAAACAAATTAATGGAAAGCTCTCAAAGTGTCAGTTCTCAATTTGAGAGGTCCATTTTCTAGGACACATCTTCTCAGAGTCTTGATTTTCAGTTGATATATTTAAGGTTGATACATTTCTTGCTTTAGATCCACCCAAGAGTGTTACTAAAGTTTGGAGTTTCCTTATATTGATAGGGTATTATCAAAGGTTTGTACCCAACTTCTCCAGAGTGGTGGCACCCTTGAAAGCTTTGAATTGTAAGGGAAAAACTTTTGTATGGACATAGGAGTTTCATCTTTATTTTTAGTAGTTGAGGCAAAGATTGATGAGCACTCCCATCTTGTTTTTTTCCAGATAAGGGTGCTGAGTATATAGTGTTTTGAGATGCATCAGGAACCGAGTTTGGTTGTTTCCTGATGAAAAGTAAAGTGATGATTTTTTATGGTTTACACTAATTGAGACCACACAAGTAGAACTACATGACCCATGATCTTGAGTTAGTAGTGGTTGTCTTCACATTGAAGATGTAGAGACACCACCTTATGGTTGACTAGTTTATCATCTACTACGACCATAAGAGTCTCAAGTATATCTTCTCTCATGAGGATCACAACTTGAGATAGAGGTGATAGATAAAGTTCCTCTAGGACTATGACTTTGAGATTGTCTATACTCCTAGGAAGGGTAACGTGGTGGAAGATTCTCTCAGAAGGAGATCTAGTTCATATTTGATAAACAAGGAATTAGAGCAGTTTTTATTGTTTGTAGTTATCCTTTATGGATGGAGATGTAGTAGATTACCTTCAGTTGATGATTGTCACCCCTCCACTCTTAAAATGATTCAAGGAGTCACAACTTGGGGATACCAACTACGAGACACTACGTGCTCAGATGTCTATAGGGAATGCTTCTGATGGATATTCAAAATGTGGGGAGAAAGTAATTCTCTTTAGAGGATGCATGATGATACTGGTGACTTGTGGGAGGAGTTTTTGATAGATTTTCCTACATCTACTTTATCGGTACATCCATGCGTGTTGAAGATTTACCAGGATCGCCGATTTCAGTTTTCGTGGCTAAGGATGAAGAAAGAAGTTTTAGAGTTAGTTTCTCGATGCCTTAATTGTTTGAAAGTAAAGGCTGAGTACCAAGTCCCATAAGATTTAGTTCAACCCCTTGAGGTTCCAGAATAGAAGTGGGATGGGATATCGATGGTCTTTGTTATTGGTATACCACATACGTCTAGGGGACACAATGAAATATGGGTGATCATTGAACAAATCACCAAATTAGCCCTCTTCCTAGCTATGTGAGAGCAGAATTCAGTGGAGAGATTGGGACGCCTCTATGTTCATGAGATTGTTTAACTCCATGGAGTTCCATTGATGATTTTTTTTCTGATTGTGATGCTCTCTTTACATCTCGATTGTGGAAGGGATTACAAGAGGTTTTTGGGACCTAATTATGCTTGAGAACAACATTTAACCCACAAACAGATGGCTAGACTGAGCGGATCATTCAATATTTGGAGGATATGTTGTGATATTTCATGTTAGACTTTGAATATAGTTGGGAGGATCACCTAACATTGGTAGAGTTTCTGTAAAAAAACAACTACCATTCCACCATCGGTATGACACTGTTTGAGACTTTGTACGGGTGACCCTACAGGTCACCACTTTACTGAAATGACCCAGGAGAGTCAGCACTCATGGACCCAGAGTTAGAAAAAGCTACTATATAAAAGGTGAAGATCATCTAGAAGTGGATAAAGACTGCATAGATCCATCAGAAGTCTTATGCTGATAGGCGATAGAGGCCTTTGGTGTTTGAGGAACGATGTCATTTATTCCTTCATATTTTACCTCGATGGTGATTATAAAGGTTTGGTCGGGGTAAAGAGTTATCTCCAAGGTTCATAAGCCCTTTATTGATACAAAATTGAGTTGGTGAGGTGTAATACCACTTGGATATACCTCCGTAGTTAGACCTGGTACACGACATCTTCCACATGGTGCAGCTGAGGAGGTACGTGCTTGACCCATCACACATTATCAATTAGGGTGAGATGGAAATCAATGATGGAGAGAAATTTACTGAGTACCTAGTGAAGATCAAGGATAGACAAGATAGGATCCTTCAATGGTAATTTATTCCTTTTTTCACATTCTATGGAATCACAAGAATCTCCAGGAGAGCACATTAGAGCAAGAAACTCAGACTCATGCTCAGTACCCCCATCTATTTTAGTAGCCCTTGTTTTAGATTTTTAGGGATATAAAACCCTAATTTGGGGAGAATTTAATGTCTTGGAGTTTATGTGTATTATTTTTAGATATTATATGTATTTATTTTCGAGACCTAAAACTGAGACGTCGTGAAATTACAAGGCATAGGGTTCCCTAAAAAAATGGTTGAAAAATATTAAAATATTTAATAGCACGTGCACACAGTTTTCCTAAAAAAATAGAATAACTACTAAATGGACACTTGGATCAAAAATATGAGGCAACCATTGGGTAAAGAATAAAGGCTTTACCCTATACGTGACCTAACATTGGTTAGTGCAGGTTGTTTGTGAAAAATCTGTTGTGGGAATAAAATGAATAAAATTATTTAATAAAATTATTTTAATTCACTGTATAGATGAAATGAATTGTTTTTATTTTAAATGTATCCTCATGTAAAAATTACATGGTTATCCATATAACCTTGTAACTTCTAGAGGATCATTGGAGAGAGATATGGAAATCCTTTTCAATGAACAAAAATAGATCGAGGATCGACGATCAACACACATCGATTTTGAAGGATATCGCCAATGAACGTAACAGATATTCGTTCATCATCAGTGATTATTCTAAATTGAGGTAGGGTGTGTGATTTAATTGTTTTATTCCCCGTTATTTATTTCTAAGATGTATGTGAATCAATTGATGAACATATTGATTCACGGATCGTGCATATTGTGAGATGATATTTATTCCATGAGATTTATTTGATCTGGTTTTCTAACCCAAACCCTTGTTCTTGATTATTGGATGAGAACACTTGACCTATGATGATAAAAATTTTCTATTGTTCCTTTCTAACTATTTTCTCACATTATTCACTAGTTGGATCCCTATGGTCCCAGATCGATGTTTCCAGGTGGTTCTAAACTTGGTCAGACCCCCGAATTTGAGGAAAATCAACAACTGAGGCTGGATCAGTATAGATCAGGACCAATGGAGATCAGATATATGATCATTTATTCTTTTAGGAATCAAAGAGGGTATGAAGGTATATGGAAGGGACCACCAGCGTGCATCACCAGCAACCGGCGGTGCCCAATAGTGGTCCTCATGTAGGAAATGGGGCTTTGTGTAGTCAGGATTGGAGGCGGCATACATGGGGTATAGCCAGGGTTAGTAGCAGCGAACATGGGGTGTGTCTAGGATTGCCGACGATGGATGAAGGAGAAGAGGCAGCCACGGTGTGGGCCTGGCCAAGTGGACCATGTACGAGAAGGCTCGGCCTGTTCAGTGGTTCATGCTTGGTTAGTGGGTTAGGTCAGGCCGATGGGCCGCGTCAGGCTGGTGGGCTGTGTCAGATGAGATGGACTCAGGTCAGACCCGGTTCGGATCCAGGGCAATCAGAGAGGATCCCTGTTGCGGTTTACCGTAGCTCCATGATAGCTCAAACTTCTGTAGATGTAGTGACCATGTAGCCAGTACACGGTCGGTTGACCATAGCTACTAGTCAGCATGGTAGGTGGACTGACCATGGCGGTCAGTTCACGGGCGTCTGGTTTTCTTGGTAGGTGGACCGACCGTAGTGGTCAGTCCGTAGGACCGAGAAAGTCTTTTGGAATCTTCTCAAGAGGCATGTTCAAATCAATATTTCTTGGGGATCTTCTTTTTCCTAGTTTAAACAAGTATAGGTTGATTTCATTCCCTTAGTCCTTTCCTATAGGTTATAGTGCAACATTACATCAACATAACTATATTGTAATCCCCTCTAGAGGCTGAGCCTTAGATGGAGTTATGGTGTCCATCCGTAAGACTAGAGTGCACTCCTATATCATCCATATTGTAGTTTTTGGAATCAACATGACCTCCTTGAGTATAGATTTGATCCTCTATATGGAGGGCCACATCTGTAGTGTTTTTGGAACCATTGGCATATGATCCCCTACGTAGTGGGTTGATCCATAATGGGTTCGTAGTGTCCCCTAGCGTTTTTGGGCATGAACCCCTCTTTGTGTATCATAGTCTTCTCAGAAAAATGTGTTCTATTTTAGAGGCTTACAAATAATCTATACCTATTCGTCGAGTGTCTTCAATGATATCATGGCTTATGGAGTGGGTTCTCCCAGAATGAGCATTTCTTCAAACAGAATCCTCTGGATGGAATTTGGTTATGACTGCCTGAAGGCATTGAGTATCTATTGAGTATATCTAGGTTTTCTTTTCTTTTTTTATCTATTATTGAGTGTTACATCATTTATAGAGATGAATATACTTGGTGCTTTGCGTTTATTAGTTTTGGGGTGTCCTACAGAGTGTTGTTATACTCACCCCTGCATGGGATTTTCCCGCATGTGTCGTGTCTTGTGTAGACGACAACCATCTTGATGGTTTCCTAGGAGGATTGAGAGTGGGTGGAGCATTTATGGAGTTGGTAATACCAAGGTGTTTTCTAAGAGTATACCTTTGATGTAGTCCTTTTCCTTAGAGAATGTTGGACTTCTACAGTTTCAGTTAGAATTGTGTTACATACTCTTTGTGGTGGGCTTATATTTGGGCATGTTTACTTTTCCTTTATTTCCTACTATACTATCATTGTGAGATCTTAGTTATATGAATGCATTATATTAGTTATTTTACATTTAATCATTGTTTGTCTTGGATATGTGTTATTGTGTATGAGTACTTTAGGCTAATGCCTCCCATTTGTGGAAAATGCCTACTCGATGCTAGTCAACAACCCCTAGCCTATCAGAAGCAGGCTTGGGGTAGTCAAGGAATGGGCCCCTCTAGGATGGTCCGTGACATATTTTACTGAAATTTATATATTATTAACTTGATCAATTTTTTAAACCATCGATAAATATTTTTTTTGCATAAGATAAGAATAAATGAGTTTTATTTTGAAAAATGTATTTTTTTCTAAAAATTAGTTTTTGTCGCATTTAAAATTAATTTATACCATTTATAAGTATTGAGTTAGATAAAATTAATTATATATTTATAATCAGTAGGATAAAATTTTGCAAATAGGATCCTTTTTCAGTTAATATGAATAGTAATAGTTGTAAAATTTATCACCACGGTAAAAGGTAAATCTAGATTAAAAATATTTGTTAAGGCTAAAAATATTCATCCTAATTAGTATTGGATGAAGGTAATTTGAACATTAACACTTTAGGATTTAAATTGAGTTGTTTAATGGACACTTTACCATGAAAATGACTTGTATATTATTTAAATCAAATAAAGTTACAAAATTTCACTTTCTTAGATTTAAATATCCTTTATGTGTTCACATAGTGAAAAAAATCTAATTATGAATGAATATTAATATTAATTTTGTGAATAATGAAATTATATTCATGATGATAATTTATTTATAAATTTTTAGGTATTATATAATTATCTTAAGTGATTTCAAAATTCTAGAATATTATCTATTCCATTAATGAAAAAATTAAACAAATGATTTAGAAAATATTAAATTGATATAATTTGAGTAAATTATAGTGTTAAATGATTATTTAGGTTAATATGACATATTATTGTTGTGTTAAAATATTATATTTTAATTTCAACCTTTTTATGTCTTTTATGTCAAATAAAGTGAATAGATTCAAAATTGACAATAAAGGTATTTTATCCAAATAATAATTTTTTAAATTAATAAAAAATAAAAAATATTGAAATAATACCAGGTGGATTTGATATGGTCAAAAATTTCAAAACTTATACACTTATGGTCCAATTTTCCCATTATAATTAATAAAATTTCAACCCTTCAATATTGAAAATCTATTACTGTAGTTAAAATTAAAATTGGTTAACTAAGGGTTAATCAAAATGATAATATTTAAAATGACACAAAAACTTGTCTAAATTATCTTTTTTATGGGATTAAAACCATATCATACATTATATTCTAATCCCTATATATTTAGAGGCATTTTTATTTATAATGAATTTATTATAATTTAATATTTTGAGAAATTCCAAAAGTGCCCCTCATCAAAATTATAAAAGGGAAAATACTCCTTCACATATTCACACAGCTTTGATCATTATATCTCAAAAAAATTCATCCAATATCTCTTAAAAAATTCCCTATCCACATTTTTTAGGGTTTTTTATTCCCAAAAGACCAACCCTAGATCCCTTTATAGGAACTCTAAAGGATTCATTTAAGAAAAGAGGTAATAACCTTAACCAATCAATTTCTTTTAATTTTTTATTTTACCTCCTTATTTCACTGGGAAATATGGGGTGGAATGGGCTTTGCTCCTTGCATTAAAATTTTCAATTTTCCCTAAAACTCCCAATGGTTCCCCCCTATATAGTTGGGTACAAACCTTATTTCTAGAGGCCAGAAGTCATCTAGGTTTTTAGGCTAATTGAATCTTAGGGACTTGCATTGGTGGAGAGGATGGGAGGTCGGGCTCATCACACCCTTTTGTGGGGAATTTTTACCTACTATGGGAATCTCTTATAGATTTAATATATGCTCGTGAAATCCTTCCCAAACCCCAATACGGGACTGGTTACCTCTGTGTCAATGTCTTGATTGATAACATGTATCAATAAGATTTATCATATGTATATCATGGGTTCTCTATCTCTCTATTATTTAATTGTGATGCTTTTGACCATGGACATGCTCATGCACTCTAGAGTTTATTTCTAACTAGGGATATGGCTGGTGTATTGGAAATGGGATTTAACCTCTACGAGGCATCCTAAATATCCTATGAAAATAGGAATCAAAAACCATATATTTAGTTTGACATATTTTAAGGTCGTATGACTGGACCCATCTATGCAGTTTAATATTATACAGTAATGACCTGAATATCAGGCTTGAACCTTGATGAGGCTTTCTACGTATCATGTTTAATATAAGAATTAAGGTCTATGTAGTTCTTGAAAAAGGTGTATGCATCATAAGAGATATGAAAATAGGGGAATTAGGAGGGACTTACACATATGAGACTTCCATGGATTGCTTGTTCAAGAATATTACCCTTTGAGCTATGAGGGGATGTAATTAGACTTACACGCCGATGGTGAAGGTCCTATATTTGGGGATTTATGATCATTATATTAGCACAATCATCACTGATCCCTAAGCCTATGTGATCCATTATCAGTGTGAGAAACAAGATAAAGTGATTGATTGGACATGTTACATGAGAGAATATCCATACGGGGCTTACACATTAAAGTTTACCTTTGAGAGGAATGATCACGCATCTCGTGACAAATATGGTATAGATCTTGTGCCTTATGATGGCTTCCTATGTATCCAAGTTATAGAAAGAATAAAAGTTATCATGGTTCAGTTCATCCCAAACCTGTTGATGTATTTGAGGTACTTGGAAGCAAGGTCGAGGATTATACTTAGAATGATGTCCGTACATGAGTTCTCTCCTTGTCTGCTGATGGATGAATGGGGATGGTGGACCTATGGGAGGATTTAATTCTGTAATCTAGGAATAATTAGAATGGGAAAGGACTTATACCGATGTGGATACCTATTGGAGCTCAGGCCATGGGAAGGATTCTTACGTATCCAGGTTATGGAAGGAATCAGATTTCTCGTTGTTCATTCCATCTCAAACCTGCTGATGGGTTAAGGTGAATGGTCACACTCGAAGGCATTATGGAAACCCCCTGGGTTTTAGGTTTTCTAGAGACCTATACCAAGGTGGAGGCCCCCTTGATCAGGGACATATTATATTATTCTAGTAGATGGGGATTACGCACCGAGGCTACCCAATTGGTGCACTCATATTATGTTATTAGTCAAGGATTACACTTTGAGGTTTCCCATTTGGTCCAATAATTCTTTTCCTTTGGAGGATTGAAGAGAGGTGGTGATGACAATGATGGTTTTTCCGATAGTTTGATATCAGTAGGGTCACATGAGTGAATGAACCTTGCTCATCAAGGACACTTCCCTTGAAAAGGGGGATATGGCTGAATATTCTTAGACCAGGCCCACATGGAATGAGTCCATATAGGCATGTAGGACAATCAGAAAAAGTGGGGATGTTATAAGAAATTTTCTTAACATGTCTTGGCCATCTAATGGTAAGGTCTTGATTATTTTTCTGATATGTTGGGACACTAATCTGATGTGGCAGACATATCTAAGGGTATCTTCCTAATCAATTATCATTCCTTGGATGTCTCTATATGGATGGAGTGTACATGTCAAATATGATTTGCATGACCAAATATGGAATGTATAGGAACTTGAGCACGATCAACCATATTATCTGAGATGCCTTCACCTGATCAAAACAGACATGTCTGGGGTCTTAAGCATGATCAATTGACTCATCTCAGATGACTTCACCTAATTAAAGAGGACATGTCCTGAGGTACTTTTCATGATGAAAGCAGGCATGTCAGGGGTCCCATTCATGATCATGTGACTTTTTAGGATGTCCTCACTTGATTAGAGAGGATATGAAAATGGATTATTACCTGACCAAAGTGGTCCTATCTGGGGTCTTGTGCATGATTAATTTACTTGTCTCAGATGTATTCACCTGATCAAGGCGTACATGTTTGAGGTCTTGCACACGATCCAAATATTCTTTGCATGAACAAGACATGCATGTATGGATGACTTGTTAAGAGGTCTTGTGAATCCATGTTATAGAAATCTTGGGTGCATCGTGTATCTTTCAATGACTGCAAACACCTCTCACCCCGCTTTTGATCTCCTTTGTTTTATTCGACAAATTTCGGGAGTCATGTGTGATTTCATGAGTAATGTATATGATTTTTACTCAATTTCTTCGATGATGCATCCTGTGGCCAATATGGGTCATATAAAGAGGGTGAAAGCATGTAGAGTATTGATCTATATTTCTATTTTTGGAGCACCATGGGGTTGCCCAGATATACTCGAGGACTTCCATGCAGTGAGGCGAACATGTCTGGGGTCCTGTCCTTGGGCTGTCACATGTCAATATGGAAATATTTATGGAAAATCACATGATCCTTCTAAGACATCAATGAATACTTTGCAAGGTTATCCAGACCTGTCCATGGATTTGTAATGCCCCGAACCTAGTTACCCAGAGTCGGTGCATTATTACATAACATTGGAATCATCACAAGGGATCAAATCCCAAAATACTGATCAGTTTAGTAGCCTTGGAAGTACTATATACACTCATAAGTTTTACATTACATCATGAAATAAATACATCAATAACATTTTCCCCCCTTTGAACACACTTATATCCTTAGCATATCCCTATAGGTTAACCATAATATACTTCTTCACATCCTGGAAAAAATAAAACATAGAAAGGGGTAGTATTAGATTCTCAGTAAGGATAACAATATAGCGAAAACTTTCATAAATAAGCATAAACATTTAAGACAATGTATAAGACTAAAACAAAAGCCTTTTAAACTTAAAATTCAGAATAATATGGAAAAAATAAATCAAATAATGCCATTTAATTATTCACATAGATATTCTAATAGTCAAATAATCACATGTAATATCAAAAAACAATTTCATAATGATGGAATGCATAATTTCGGACATCATAACCACATTGTCAAGGCCTCGTGCCAATACTACATATAAGATTTTGTCAAGTCCTTGTGCCAAGACACTAGTTTTTCTCATGAGACCAACTGATGCATCGAGGAGCTATACCATACTCCACTGGTCACTTACTAAGTCCAATGAATTCCTCATATAAAAAGGTTGAAACATAACATAAATATTCGTATTAAAACTAGCATTCGAAATGTTAATACATTAACCATAAACCATGAATGGTATAAAAATAACACATCCAAAGTCAAACATATCAAAAAAACTTAAATACAATATGGAATATTTTTATCATAATAAATCAACTTCAAACAAGTATAAAATCCATTAAAGGATGTTGACATAGATGAAATCTAAACTATTTGAGAGAAATATCTCTTTCTATTTTGAAATCATTTAAAAGTCATGTAATTATAAAAGAAAACATTTATTTTGAAAATATTCTTATAATCTTGCAATTTAATCTTCAAAGGTGTTATAATGGGGGAGAATAACTGCACCCACCATATAAGTTAAAAAAAACATTCTTACCTTAATTTTTCGAAAAGGTCATAAAGTACCTTGTTTGGAAAACAACGGAAAGATTCCTTTCAAAACATTTTATAAAAATTCGAACAAGGGTATAAATGACTTTAAATCATAGTCTAGTAAATATTAAAAATGGTTTAAAATACATTTTTAAGAAACACGGATGTGGATGATAAAGAGGTCCTAGTAGATAACTACATATTAACAACCCCAGATAAGTAAATAGATTGTAGAATTAACCCTTACCTTGTAATTTTCATTAGTCGATGGCATGTTAACCTTATGTATAATAGTTAATTTTTTTTTATTAAATTACACAAGAACTATATACATAAATATTATATCATATATGATCCTATAATATTTCTTTGTTAATAACATTTCAGTAGTATCATCATTTTAGGTGTTAACTGATTCGTTTTCCTTTATATGATTGGTTATGTAAGCCATGTTTGTTATGGATAGGATGTATTTTATTCACATAAATAATGATATTATGTTCATAAACATTATTTTTAATCATAAAATGAAAAATATTCTTGAATTATTACGATGGAGAATGAATCTCATCGCGTTTGTGTAGACAGTAATCCGTACGCATGCACAAGCGAAAATATCATTATATTGAGAGTGAAATAAAATGAAATTGGATGGTATATCATATATAAATAATCATTAACATTTTATATTTATTATTTACATTAGTTATACTCATTATTATACCCATCCAAATAATGAAGTGTTTGAATAACAAACTACACTATGACATGGAGACGGTAAGCCATATGTACACACATATGGTAACTTTGTCATTTATAGGATGGATAGAATAACGAATATTGTTATAACATATTTATAATAACATCATAGTATGTATAAGTTATTGGATTTATTATTTTGGTATGTAAAAGACAAAGAAAGAGGAATTGTAAGAAGAAAAGAACTAGAAAGAGGGTGGTAAAATTATCACCTATTCTTCGGGTGTTTCCTTTTGATTCGATAAAAAGGGATACTTAGGTTGGATTTCTGATCAAATTAAGGCCTCTAGGTTGAAGGGAGTATTTTTAGGAGGATATTTAGGCAGGGTTTGGCCAATAAAAATGGATTTGGAGGTGTTAAATTAAGATAATGGGAAGTACCCTTTTACAAGAGTGGTGAGGGTCACTTTAGGAGAAACTTGAAATATTACTTTATAATAAATTTATTTTAGGTTTATAATGGATCCAAAATGATTTATTTCAAGGATAAGGTAAGGATGGTTCGAAAAAATCTCAACCAAGAAGTTTTATACAGGTTTAGGTCACCATATTAACCTTATCTTTTAGATTTAACTCTTAGTTAAATAGTATGACATTTACCATGTCTCTTTGTATTTTTATATTATATGGTTAATAAACTTACTATAAACTATCAACATAACCCCAAGTGGTTCATTATTAATATATATATCATTATCTAAGTTCTTTGGATGAACCTTAGATTTTTAGGAATATTATATCAATCAATAATATAGTATTTGTTTTAAAAACTCAATTATGTCAATTTTGACACTATTTAGTATTTGATTTTTTTTGAAATCCATAAAAACTTTATCACTTCAAATAAAATTTATTTAATCAATACTAACATGTCATATTAACCTATAAAATTAGTGAAATTAATCATATGTCTCAATTTAAATTTATTTGGATATTTATAATATCAATTATTTCAATATTTCATTAATAAGGTAATTACTATATCATCATTGTGTCATAAAAAAATTAAATTATTTAATGTCTAAAAATTATAAATAAAATACAGTTATGTAGGAAATATCTTTAGATTTATAATGAATATTTATAGTCAAATTTATCTTATGTATAACCCTATATTAAAAATGGTTTAGTTATTAAAATTTGAATTTAACTCTTTTAACTCTTTTTTAAATAAAACTAGTACTCGCTCGTGCATTCACACAGTGGTATAACAAATTTCTTATGTTATGATTTCGCACGGTGATATAGTTAAATGATTTTTTTAAGAAGAAAATACTACATTTCAATGTTACTAATGAACACGAATATTCAATAGTTTTAAATCACAAAATAATGATACTTATTATTAGAATACAATTGGAAAAAATAAGGAGACATAATTATGAAAGTAGAATAACATTTGGATAAAAAAAATTCAAAAGCTATAGAAGAATCTGTAAGAAATAAGAAATTATTTTCAGCGTGGATATTTTAATTAAATGAAATGAAAAGAACATTGAAATTGAAATTTGTAATTCTGATAATTATAATAAATAATGTTGTAATTTAGGGCATAGTAATGTAAATAAAAAAACATGGAATAATTGATTATATTGAAAAACATATAATGTTATAGTAAAATAGAATACAAATAACTAAAATAAAATATTGAAAACAGTAATCAAAATAATGAACAAGTAATATTTATTGCAAGCCAACTCACATGGATGTAAATTTGAGTATGTAGATCAGAAATACTTGATACTAATTAGAAGCGGAGACAAAGGTGCACATAATAAGTTCCTTTGGGAGAAAATATAGCCTTGACAAAGGACTGGAAAAAATACTTCATGTTCAATTACATGAGGGAGTACACCGTCACCATCATATGGATGCTGGTTAGGGTATCAATACGTCCAGTGATCCCCTACACATGAAGCAACATTCATATCAAATAAGAATAATTAATACAAAGTGAAAAATTAAAATTGAAATAGTAGTTGTATGAGAGTTGATTTTGAGTTGAAAACATGGAAATATGGATTTTTTGGAGAGATGGTTTATTTAGTAAAAAAATGGGTGCAAAATATTATAGAAACTGAATACATTAACAACATATAGTGTCCCCTTGGAGTAAAACTAAATTCAGAAGTCTGTGCTAGTAAAAACCTTCAAGAAGTGGGTCCCTACGGCACTGTAGTGGAAAAGTACTATTGGTTTCTGGTTGATAGTAATCTGGTACCCCTATATAGGTTATTAAAGTTGATAAAAAACTGGTAAATATATAACATGTACGTGATTTAATCATTTCATACACCTTTTGTGTATATTTAATACAGTAAAGATAATAGTGGAAGTAAAAAATGTAAATATTAATTAGAAAATAACAAAATCAGTAATGTTTTTCAAATACCTTGCAATTATATCACCAAATTTCAGTCAAGTTTTTTAGTTATCTTGTTGAATTTTTCCTTTAAACGGGGATGTCGTTCATGGCTTGTTGTTGCCTCAGACTCTTGAGGCGTAATAGTTCATTGAACCAAATCTTCAGCATCAAACTTAGTCAGTATATTTTTCTACATGAATAACTGACTTCAATCAATAAGTTGAAAAAATTAATGAGATCTGTAAGTAGTGTAGAATTAATATGATGTTATTGAATTTTAAAATTATATGATCAAATGCAGTTTGTATTAATCATGCATGGTAAATCAAAATGAAAAAATATCTAATGTCAACTCTAATGATGTAATGAAAATAAAAGAGAATGAAGAAAAATAAAACATATACCTGAGTGGTTTAAGCATCCAGATGGTCTTGGGTAAGACTTCCCTAGGGAACTCTTGACTTTTCATTTCTAATTTCTTCTATTCTCCTCCTCCCCAATTGTATCTCTTCTTTAATTTTCATCTCTGGTTAAATATATAAAGGCTGACTTCTGTGTGATATTCATCATATTCCCTGGATATCTTCTATGGTTTTTGGTGGTGTGAACAATCCTCAACCTTTCTGTACCGACACTATCTCCCTTGGGAATATTAGTATGTATCATAATAGTTAGTGTCTTCTCCTAAAAAAGCTTCCATGATGCAGAAGAAAACACTATAATTTTTTATTAGTACTCAACCATGTTAGGAAATATACCAAATCCCCAAGAGCTTCAAATTAGTGAAACAAACCATTATACAAGAAATGATACCTGAAATCTCTTCATTTACCACGACATCGAAAAAAAATCATGTTTCTCTAAATATTATGTTTTGTCAACCTAAAGACATTCATATTATTATATAACTTTAAAAGTATCCATCTTGAGTAAAAAAATTGAAAATGAAATCATTGTCCAACTGGGAAGCTTACCACCTGCATCTAACTGCTCCTTATTGGTTAAAAATTCATAGGGACATCACCTTCTCTTCCCCTGTAACCATGCCATGATGATATAGAATAATATTGAAGCTATATTTAAAATTGACTCCATGTAGTTAACTATGCCCGAGACAAAATTTGAAAGCGAAACCACCTGTAATCATATTGAATCTATATTTGCAGTTAACTATGCCTAAGACAAAATTTGGTTTGAAAGTGACACCATCTAGTTGGTCAATATTATAAGGAGAAAATAAACTTTGGTCCCTTGGAACCTTTTACAAGGAGTGGGTGTTTGGACTTACCTATTTGGATAGTATCTAGTTCTTGATTTGAAATCATATTATAAAGCTTTATGTAGAACTACATCATAAAACATCATTGTTTTCTATAGGTTTTTCTACATAGATAATAAAGAAACAAATAGTACTGAATCATATCTAAATGAATATATTTCAAAGGTGAATAAATTATAATCATTAATCCAATAAAAACTAAAAAATCATGGACCAATAATATATATAAAGTGGGGTGAAAGAAAAGGTAATAAGACAGGTATATTTGGAAATGAATATGATAACTACAATTCCAAAAGCTAATAATGAATGTTTCCTTCCACTAAAAATTTGGTTGTAGAGAATGTTTAAGTTTTATAATTTTATTTTAGGCAATTGGAAGAATTTTTTTAGTGCAGAAATTGTACGGAAAAGGTTTATTATATAACATGATAATCTATGAATATGATTGAATGCATGGAATCCTTTCTATAAATACCACATTACCTTTATAGTGTCTCATATCTATAAAATAATTAATAAATCAACTATAAATCTCAAATTTTAACTCAAAACAAAAGTTTTCCAAATTCTAGTGGGATTTTTCTTGATATAAGTTTCACATAAACTGAGAGAAAATGATATTGTTAGCCAATAAAAAACTGAGTACCATAGAGCAGGGATTGAGGGAGTATTAAAAGAACAATAGTTAAAAAGATATCATCTATATTTTTTGGTAGTAAGTAGCCTCAACTAATTTTTCATTAGTTTTTTCACCCTTTCTGCATCAAACTGGAAAAGGTTTTGGAAGATGGAGCTAGAATAAAATGGATATATAAGGGAGAAGAAGGGGGACTATATAGACACAGATTATTTGTCTTAGTATCAACCTGGGTCTTGGGTGGGAGAAAAGAGGAGGAACCTAGAGTAATTTTCTTCTCCACTCATTCTTCATCCTCCAATTGCAATTTTGGTTAGTTCAACTTCAGTACCAAAAAATCACCCCACTCAATAGGAATAGTTGGTCAACAATAAAGCTCAAATTTTAACTCAAAACAAAAATTTTCAAAATTATAGTGAGATTTTTCTTGATTTAAGTTTCACATAAACTGAGATAAAATGATATTGTTATCCAATAAAAAACTGAGTACCATATAGCAGGGATTGAGGGAGTATTAAAAGAACAATAGTTAAAAAGATATCATCTATATTTTTAGGGAGTAAGTAGCCTCAACCAATTTTGCATTGGTTGTTGCACCCTTTCTGCATCAAACTCGAAAAGGTTTAGGAAGATGGAGTTAGAGGAAAATGGATATATAAGGGAGAAGAAGGGGGACTACACAGACATAGATTATTTGTCTTAGTATCAACCTAGGTCTTAGGTGGGAGAACAGAGGAGGAACCTTGAGTAATTTTCTTCTCCAATCATTCTTCATCCTCCAATTGCAATTCTGGTTAGTTTAACTTCAATACCAAAAAATCACCCCACTCAATGGGAACAATTGGTCTGATGGTGTGTAGTTTTTATGAATCAGTCCAACCCAAAAACCTCACCCAACTTATATGATTAAAAATTGGTTGAGTTTTACATGAGTATTTGTTTTTTTTCATGCAACGTGTTTGTTAACATAAGGTGTTGTTTGTTTTAGTGAACCATGTTTGAAAAAAAGTAGTACTTATATAGACTTAAATTAAATTTAACTAAAATAGCATTGGTAAATATGACTATTTTCTAGTAGATTTCTAGTGGATGCTAATGTGGAAAATATGGAAAACATAGAAAACATGGAATATCAAAATGAAATCATGGAATATCTACAAAATGAAACACGATGATAGTTATATCTTCCACCCTTAATTATGATGTCTATGGGATTGTATTTTAATCAATAGAGAAAAATTTATATGAATCAGTGACTACATGTACACATAAACAGACGATCAATGAGAAATAGGTTGATTGAAAATGAAATCATAAGAAAGAATCATCTTATTCATGATGAAGTTCTAAACAGTGATATAAGATACAACATTATGTGTATTTTTTTAGTAATATGTAAATCTAATTAATATTGATGGATAGTTTGAAAGAAGTTAATAGGTATAAAAATGTTAAAAAATGTGAAACATCTATATGAACTTATAATGAAAAAATGTCTTTGATGTTTAATGTACATAGCTGGGTGACATGTATGAAGATGTCACCCATATTTAGTATGTTTTTTGGAATAAAAAAACAATCAAAGTTTTTTAATTGAAACACAACATACTAAAAAAATTCAGAATTACCTGAAATTCCACATGGCACAAACATAAAGACTGATTCTGGGATGAACGTACATGCCTGCTTTCTTCGAACACAAAAATATATTTTACATACTAAACACTTTTAGAATTTGTTTTATAGAAAATGAAGATGAAATTTTTAAAAAAACATAAAAATTAAAGAACGTAATTACCTAGAATGCAGTACCCTGAGATAATATTATAGGGCCACCTTGGGATTGGAATAATCCATCTACTTTCTTCATATTGAAAATTTTCTCTATAAATTTATGCAATCCCACCTTCATCACATAAAATTATTCAGAGTGTTTAGGATTGAAAACCAAAAAAATCATAATAGAAAGAATTATTGAATGGACCATTATAGGTTCTCAAACTAACCTTGAAAGGACCAATATAAGTTCTAAAACTAATCCCTAGAGCATATTTCAGACAAACAGGGAAACCCCTATATTTTGTAAATAATTAAAAATAGTCAAAGTTCCTGAATTCAAACACATGAATATCTTGTACATAAAAGAAAAAAATCCAAAATTAGGCAAAATTCCACTGGGCGTAGACTTTATACGGGTTCTAATGTGAATGTCTAGGCTAGCTTGCTTCAACAGCTTGTCAAATCTGACCAAATCATATCTCCCTTTGAGATAGTACTTCATAAAAAGAAAATAGACAACAGTTTAATCAAATATAAATTTCAAAATGTACATGAAACACTGCATTCTAAGAAGATGAAGCAGAATAATGTATCAAACAAATACTGATGTCAAACTAAAAAATAAAAAATGAAACATTATGAAAATGGAAATAAAAATAATAGTGAGAAATAATTACCTTGAATCATTGATACCATTACACTGAAAATAAGGAGATAGTGATAATTATACTTGAATCAAAGTATACATGTAAAGTCATTAGACATTGTTTCAATTATCATTAAGTGTAGAATCAAAGCAGAGATCATGAATAATATTTCATTTAGAAGAACATGCATCAAAGAGTGAATTGGTGAATAAATACCAGATAATAGAATGAAATACATGGCCTAGATTATAAGGTCCATCCATTTTCATTAAACAAAATTATTGGGATTAAAAAATATTTCAATGATTCTATGTTCCATGATGTTGTATTTCTCAAAAATCATGTTATAGTAAACCATGTAACATTGTATTTAGGTTTAAAAACCCACATTAATAGACTATATTGAATATATTGAAAGCTGTAATTAGTGGTAAAAAATCTATAAATAAAAGTGTACTACAAATATAAAGACAGTCATGAGAGTAGAAAGAATACCGGATAATGTCATTGTACATTTTTACTAAATCTTAAACCTTAATATCATCCAACATAGTAAGGAACTTATGTAGATAACAATTGAAAAAACTATAAAGATAATGTTTAAAAAATAGGGTATGCACTAATGAAATATAACAATAAAAATGTATGTAGGACATGTCAGATTTATTTCTACACATAATACATATAGGAAAGCATCCTGAAAATGGTCCACCTCTTGCGGGGGAAGAATATATAATTGTGACAGGATCCATGGAAATAGCCTTATATTCCACATGCATTATAATTACTCTAATATGAATGATGTTGTGTCCTGATCTACCTACCTTCACATCATAATATCCCATAAGAAGATACTCCCATCCCCTATGAGATCTAAAACACAGTTTCCTCTTCTAGAAATCATTTGAGATGAAAAACATATCTGTCAATCCATATTGAAGATGGAATAGAAGATTATTATATCAAGAATATGGAATTCCAATTTTTTTTAAATCCTACAACCACTATGATTTCATATAGAAATCTATGAACAAATCTAGTCATTTAAAACAGTATTTATTAGCCACCATCATACCTGGGAAGAACTCCACGCTCAACCCCTTCCCAGATCTAAATGAAGAAGAAATAAAATAATAGGATTATATAATATGAAGTAATGAATTAGAAAGAGTCGGGGAAATCAAAATCATACCTATGATGGTCAAATAAACTGTGTTCTTTATATTGGAAACTGATCCAAATTGTATGGAACATATGTGAACAGATTTGAATAGAACATATGTAAAAATAACCATAAAACATCTCATACAGAACATATGTGAACAGATGTGGTGCATATGAATTCAATCAAAATTTTTTTAGCTATAAATAGTGGTGGTTATTGAAATAAACTGTAGCCAAAGAAAAACTGAAAAGAAAATAAGATATCAGAAACAATGAGAAAACAAATGCAGAGTGCTTGCCATGGATGAATGATGCATTTTGAAGGAAGAAGAGGGTATGCTGAAGGTAGAGAGAGCACTGTCGAATACATCCGTATCTCTTTGGGGAAAGAATATATAATTGTGATAGGATCCATGGAAATGTCCTTACATTCCACATGCATTATAATTACTCCAATATGAATGATGTTGTGTCCTGATCTACCTGTCTTCACATCATAATCTCCCATAAGAACATACTCCCATCCCCTATGGGATCTAAAAGATAGTTTATTCTTCTAGAAATCATTTGAGATGAAAACAATATCTTTCAATCCATATTGAAGATGGAATAGAAGATCATTATATCAAGAATATGGAAGTCCAGAAAACAATTTATAGCCTACAACCATTGTGCTTTCATATAGAAATATATGAACAAATCAAGTCATTTAAAACAATATTTATTAGCCACCATCATACCTGGGAATAACTCCACACTCAACCCATTCCCAGATCTAAATGAAGAAGAAATAAAATAATAGGATTCTGTTATATAAAGTAATGAATTAGAAAGAGTCAGAGAAATCAAAATCTTACCTATGATGGTCAAATAAACTATGTTCTTTATATTGTAAAATCTTCCAAATTTTACAAAAAAATATGTGAATAGATGTGAATAGAACATATGTAAATATCACCAGAAAACATCCCATACAGAACATATGTGAATAGATGTAATGCATATGCATTCAATAAAAAATGTTTTAGCTATAAACAGTGGTGGTTATTGAAATAAATCGTAGCCAAAGAGAAACTGAAAAGAAAATAAGTTATGAGAAACAATGAGAAAACAAATGCAGAGTGCTTACCATGGAAGAATGATGCATTTCAAAGGAAGAAGATGGTATACTGAATGTAGAGATATCAATGTCGAAGACATTCATAGCTGATGGGATCTTAGAACTAGAAATACAAGATAAAACCCCCATTCGATTGGCTACGAATCACAAATGAAACTGTTAAAATATCATACCGTATCGAACTGAAGATCCAAAAACTACTAAAACTCATCAAATTAATTAAGGTAAATGCTGAAGACAAATAATACTTGGAGTATTGAATAAGGATAAATTATAATGAAAGTTTCAATACCTTGTGTGAATATACAAATAATATAACTATAAACACAAGGGATAAGTATCGTAGTATAGTAATCAATCATACATGTTTCAGAAGGTATTGTTGAAGCAGAATGAAGGAGAACCCGAGTTTACTGGGACAATAGAAATATGTGGATTTTAGACAAAATCAAAGGGTCAGTTGGTAGTGGTTGATTTCAGTGTGATGGTATCAGAGTTAGACGAATAAATTGATGGCCGAATAAGTTGGACTTGAAACCCTATATTTCAGACAATAAGTAGAGTATCATTAAAAACCCTAGTTTACGGATATTTGAATAGGTGAAGGCATTGTGTCGACATTCAGTGGCGGCCGTAGATTTCATAGAATGATCGCGGTGAAGACGTCAGATGATGATGAAGCCAAAACATTTGAGGTTTTCAAACCGATGAATCAGAATAGAAAATTTGTGATGGGGAGGAGTTATGTAGCCATGAAGAAGATGTAGAGAATGAGAGACGAGGTGAATATTGGAAGAGTTGAAGATCTAGTTGCGAGATGAGGTGCAATTTTTTTGAGTTGAATTGTCGACTTTGGTGGGATCATATGATAATGAAGAATCTATGTAGGTTCTGAAACATTAATAGCGGTGGAGGGCTGTCACGATAGGGAGGGTAGGTAATGCGAAGTAGGAGGTTCAGGCAGAGGTGGAGAAAACTAAGGCGGAGCAGCCATAGACGGATGACCGAAGGCAGAGAGGCTTCTCGAGGTGGTAGATTAGATTCTAGAGGAAGAAACCCTAAGAGTCGTGGAGGGGTAGAAGTAGTGGGATTGGATGCATCCAGAGCGGCGGAGGGGAGTCATGATAGGGAGGGAGGGTAATGCGAAGTAGGCAGTGCAGGTGAAGGTGGAGAAACCTAAGGCGGAGCAGGACGGACGACCAGAGGCGGAGAGGGTTCTCGTGGTGGTAGAGCTAAATCTAGAGGATGAAACCGTAAGAGTTGTGTAGGATTAGCAGCAGTGGGATTGGATGCATCCGGATAGGTGCTTGAATTTTGGATGGAGGAGATGATTTTGGGGTGTCGTGGATACATATGGAGGTGACAGGTTAGCAGAAAATGCCTACTTTAGAGGTTATATAGATAATAATAAATGTCTTAATCTCTTCCAAGTGGACAAAAGAGGATCAAATTTTATTCCTAAGGTTTTTTGGTCGAATTACATTTATCCAATAAAATTAGGACGTGTCTTAGGGTAATTATAATATCATTTTTACCCTTAATTACCCTATTTAGTTTTAATCGTGGTAAATAAAAGTCAAAAGTTACTATTAAAAAAAAATTATTTTCATCTTATTGAACCAAATATTACTTAATGATGTCAACCATGTCTCTCAGATTTTTAAAATTCATCTCACATAAGTGGTAAAATTAAGTTTTATGTAAATTTGCAAATGCTCCTAGAAGGTGGGTAATAGACAGTAAAAAGTTCAATAAAATTTTATATATCTAAACTTATTATAAAATGAATCAAATGAATTAAATTGAACATATATAGGTATTATGTATCTATTTTTACCTAAAATAAAATAAAATAAAATAAAATAAAATAACTAATTACTTAAATAAAAATTTGTTTTTAAACAATAACGTAGTGTTTTTCACTGTTAATCAAAAATTGAAAGTTTTCAGAAAAATACCAAAAACTTACTCTAACCTAATTTCGATATTCCGAATTCAAAAATGAAGTCTATTTTAAAAAATAAAATTTATGAAATTTAAAAAATTTGATATTAATATTCATAACATATAGTTTGATTGGTCATGGTGTGTTAAAACTCCAAGTTGTGTACAATGCAAGCTACTGCATTATTTAAAGGAAAACATACCGTGGAATCTTGGGTTGCTACATTTTCCCCTCCTTTAAATAATTTCACCCTCAAAATTTGTAGAATATTATTGCATAAAAAGATTTGGGTGGTTTTTCATCATAAGTTCCCCGGGTTCCCATGTTAGCTCTTCCATATTATAGTTTCTCCATAGAACTTTTACCAGATGAGTCTTTCGGTTTCTCAGCGCTTGTTCTCTGGTCTCAAGAATATTGACAGGCTCTTCACAATAAGATAGATCAGGTTCCAGTTCAATTTTTTCATAAGTGAGTACATGTGTTGGGTCAGACATATATTTTCTCAATAGTGATACGTGGAACACATCATGAACTTTGGAGATACTTGGAGGAATTTCCAAACCATAATCCACAACTCCAATTCGTTATAGAATTTCGAAAGGTCTGATGTATCTAGGACTCAATTTACCCTTTTTACCGAATTTTATAACACCCTTCCATGGATATACCTTTAAGAAAACATGATCTCCTACTTGAAATTCCAAATCCTTCATCCAATTATCGTCATAGCTCTTTTTTCCAACTTTGAGCTACTTTTATGTGGGTTTGGATAATCCTTATCTTTTTCATTGGTTCCTCAATAAGTTCTAGGCCTACGAGTTTTCTTTCACCAACATCATCCCAAAAATTGGTGTGCGACATCTCCTTCCATATAATGCTTCATATGGTGCCATCTGATTACTTGAATGGAATCTATTATTATAGGAAAATTCTACCAGAGGTAAATATTGATCCCACATACCTTGAAAGTCAAGTGAACATGATCCCAAAATTTCTTCTCAGGTTTGAATAGTCCATTATAATTGTTCATCAGTTTAAGGTTTGTAGGCAGTACTCAAACGAAGTTTAGTATCCAAGGCCTTCTGAAGACTTTTCCAAAATCTTGATGTAAAACAGGGATTGCGATCAGAAATAATCTACCGGGGTACACCATGGAGTCTTAAAACTTCATTAATATATAGTCTTGATAGACGTTCAAGTGGTAAATCTTATCTTATAGAAATAAAATGTGATGAATTTGTAAGACGATCAATAATGAACCATATTACATCATTCCTTCTAGGAGAATTTGGTAGCCCCATAACAAAGTCCATCATAATATTATACCATTTCCACTCAGGTATGGGAAGAGTTTCCATGACTCCTCCAAGATGTTTCCTTCTAGCTTTCACTTGTTGAAAAACCATACATCTTGACACAAAATCAGTAATATCCCTCTTCATGTTGTCCCACAAAAAATGTTCCTTCAAATCTCTATACATCTTGGTGCTCCGTGAGTGTATAGAGAAATTGGAGCTATGAGAATCATCCAACAATTCCCTTTTTAGAGCAGGTATATTGGGAACACAAAGTCTCTTCCAAAATTTCAAAATTCCATCTTCATATACGAAGTCACTCAATCTCCCATCATTTATAGATTTAATCTTGTTTTGAAACTCCTCATCATTAGTCTGAGAACTTTTTATCATTTCTAGTAAAGATGGTTTGGAAACCATTTGAAAAAGTATTGATATTTCACCTTCCATGGTTATTCCCATATCCATCTTTACTAGATCCATGAAAATAGGATCCCTTTCAACTCTCATCTTGTTCAAAACTCCATGATACTTTCCGCTTAAAGCATATACTACCTTATTTTCCTTCCTCGGGTGGTAGTGTATTGTGAAATCATAATCCTTGAGTAGTTCAAGCCATCTCCTTTGCCTCAAGTTGAGTTATTTTTGTGAGAAAATATACTTCAAACTCTTGTGATCAGTATAAATCTCACATTTTCACCATATAGATAGTGTCTCTATATCTTCAGAGCAAGGATTGCAGCTTCTAACTCAAGTTCATGAGTGGGATAGTTTTTATCATGTATTTTTTAGCTGTCGTGATGCATATGAAATAACTCTATCATTATTAATAAGGACACAACCAAGTCCTTTCTTTGAAGCATCACTATAAATAACAAAACCATTGTTCCCTAATGGTAGAGTCAAGTAGGAGAGTTGACTAATATTCTCTTCATTTCTTCAAAACTTTCTTCACAATATTTTGCCCAAACAAATTTAACCCCTTTACATGTGAGCTTGGTTAATGGGTTATCCAACCGAGCAAAATTCTGGGTGAAACATTTATAATAACATGCTAAACCAATAAAACTGTGTACCTCAGTTATACTTTTCGGTACTGGCCATTCATGGATTGCCTTGGTCTTTGAAGGATAAACATAGATTTTATACTTAGAGATAATATGGCCAAAAAAATAAATCTTTGAAGCCAGAATGCACACATGCTAAACTACCCATATAATTCATTTCTTCTGAAGGTTTTCAAAATAGTGCGCAAATGATTTTCATGATCTTTGTAGCTTTTTGAGTATACCAAGATATCATCAATAAATACAACTAAAAAGTCATCAATATATTCCTTAAAAACTCTATTCATTAAATCCATGAAGACAGAAGGTTCATTAGTCAATCCAAAAGGCATTACTGTAAACTCGTAATGCCTATACTTAGTTTTAAATGCTATTTTCGGAATGTCTTCCTTCTTCACACACAACTGATGATATCCAGATCGAAGGTCAATCTTTGAAAAAAATTTAGCTCCATGAATTTGGTCAAATAAATCATCAATGAGAGGTAGGGGATACTTTTTATTTATTGTTATAGCAATGATCTCCCTGTAGTCAATGCAAAACATCATAGATCTGTCTTTCTTCTTAACAAAAAGGATCGGGGCTCCCCATGGAGAAACAATAGGGAGAATAAATCCCTTATTACTCAATTCCTATAGTTGTTTATTTAGTTCCAATAATTCTACTGTGGCCATTCTATAAGGGGTCTTCGATAAAGGCCTTGAACTAGGAATTAAATCAATGGAAAACTCAATTTCTCATTCTGGAGGATTTCTAGGTAAATCCTCTAGAATCAAATAAACATATTCGTGCACAATAGGTACGCCCTCTATTCGAACATTATTTTCCTCACCCATAATTATTTCATTCTCTTCCTCCCCAGTAATTGAATTTAGTAGAGCTAATGGGGGTGGATCTAGATAATAATCAGGTGGTGACATTTCTTCTCTAAAGATAAGGTACTCCTTATCATCATTGAAAAATTTAACCTTTTTCTTCTTACAATAATTTATCATATCATGGTCTGAAAGCCAATCCATTCTGAGGATTATATCAAATTAAATCATGGGTATGATGATGATATCAACAGATAAAGAACATTTATATGCCCTAATAAGAACTGATTCACAAAACTTTATTGCGATGATACTTTTCTTAGGAGTTTTGAATGACAACTCCCTTGTTAAGTCAAATTAAAAATATCTAATTTTTTTAGCAAACTGGGAAGATATGAAATAATGAAATGATCTAGAATCAAATAAAGCATTGGTTAAAATTGAGGAAACCATTAAATTACCTACCACCACATCTTTTGGAGCTTCAACCTCAGTAGTAGTGATCTCATAAGCTTGACCTTTCTCCCTTGTCCTTTTATGAGTTAAGTTACCTTGGTGCATGGGACATTCATTTGCATAATTTCCCTTTTCTCTACAATTGTAGCATTCAACGTTGACAACCTATTTCTTTTCCTTTCTTTTACGATCTTGGTGGCCTTTTTTACCACACTTGTAACAGACTCCCATTCCCTTCAGAAAATTACCAGGGTGTTTCTTCCCACATTTACCATAGGATGGATATTCAACTTTTCCCTTTTTCCCGTTATTTCCATTTCTATAGTGATCAGTAGATCTCTTCTTCTCTTGCTTTGCTTTGAAGTAATAAGACTTAGAGAATTACTTTTCTATCTTGATAGAACATGAGAAAATATCTTCATACGATGGGAAGGATTGTGAGACTAATGATCAGTAGAGAAATGTTTTTAACCCATCAAAGAATCGATTGATATTACTCCTTGGGTTATGTATATAATCTGCTGCATTCCTTGCTAACCATGTAAAGTTAGCCTCATAATTTGTGACATTCTCATCCTTCTTTTGCCTCAGACTCAAAAATTGTCTTTCTATATCCGCTCGTTGGTCACGAGGAAAGTATTTTTCTAAGAAAATCTCTTTGAACTCCCTTAATTCCTTGTTCGATACTTCTTAATCTTCCTTTTGGTTTTGGATTAATGAACACCATTGATCTGCATCTCCCATGAGGAGATAAACTACCATTAAAACCTTTTCCCTTTCGATACTCCCCAAAGCATGAAATAGTTTCTCTAAGGAACTTATCCATTTCTCAGCTACTAATGGATTTGTACTCCCATTTAATGTTGGTGGGTTTTTACTCATGAAGCGGTATAACGTTGATCCTCCACATTGTGGATCAGGGTGCTCTATACTGGTAAGGTTATTATTCATAACATGAGTGAGTTGTCCTAATATGGTGATAATATGATCAACACCAGTTGCATCACCAGCTCCACTATAATTATCTTGAGTAAGAGGGAAATCCCTACATGGATTACGTGTGTTGATACAGTCTCCATTCCCTCAAATAGGCACCATTTCTAAACAATGGTATACACTAGATTAGAATATGAATCGCAATACATAATTCCAAACTTGTAAAACACTTAACATAAATTGATTTTTTTTTGATATAATCCATAATCATAATAAATTTTTTCTTTGAGGAGGTATATACTCATAAATCCTTCATAATGGTTTGTAAATAAAATGTGAATTATCCTAAGCATATCCCCCGAGAGTGTCATAAACAAGAGTGAAGTAAGGCTCGTTATCGTGTACTAGGATACCCCAGGTTAAGCCCAAAACTTCTTTTCAGAGTTTTCACTTATAGGTACATATGTTCTAGAGCCTCCGCTACCTGCTCATATCCAGATAGGGATGTATTTCTTGGAAAATACACAAAATCTCTATATTACCAAAATTTTAGGAAGTTCTTCTATACCAATCCTCAAACTCTTGTTAGGATGGTATGTGACTGAGTATGATATACTCTATAATACCAAACGTAGGATCAAAATAATAATGAGATTCTCAGATACAAGAGGGGGGGGGGGGTGAATTGTACCATTTAAAAAATCACCTAGGGGGATTTTTAGGATGGTTATGTTTAACAAGGTTAAACAAGATAATTCAAAAGACCTCTATAAGTTCTAATCACTTGAAAAATTATGGAAAAGTAATTCCGAAAATGAAACTTAACACAAAATTACAAATATTAAGATTCTACCTTAAAGCATATAGAATCTAACTATATTAGAGGGCAAGGGAGAAGAAGTATAAGATAGTATACTTTCCTCAACATTACAAAATGCAGCGTAGAAAAACTTGTAACAAAACAAGTAACAAGTAATAAGTCTTTTAACCCAAAGAGAAGGGTATCCAACAACCTTAGATAAAGTTACCTTGATTTATACTTTCAAGAAAGTCTGTCTTACCCACACTAGGGTAATCCCTTGATGCGAAGATCAGAGTTTGTCTTGATATCCCCGCAAGCCCTCAACTATCAGGTGGTCTATACCTCTGTCTTCCTCAGCAAGGAAGCCCTCAACTTCAATGTGTTAGAACCTCTGTATTCCTATCCCTAAAAGCCCTTTATTGTACACAACAGCAATCAGAGTCGCACGAAGCAAATCTGCACAAGGCAAAGTTTGAACAAGTTGTTCAAACTTTCTGCACAGAGCTTGGGAGTTGATAAGAGCCTCTCTCTCTAGAAATCACTTCAACAGTATGTAAGCACAAATGTCAAAGATCAGTATCGAGCTCGTTCAAATGATATTGTATTTATAGGAAAAGCTCCAACGGCCATCTCCCTCCTCTAACGGTCATATTTCTCCTTGAATTTCGGAGGGACCTATACACGTGTCACTCAATCAATGGTTAGTCAACAATTGAAAGCACAACATCGTTTTGTAATAAACAAGTGTAAGCATAACTAAACTGATATTCAGAATGAAAGTAAATAAAAGTTGGGATTCTAACCAAAATTGAATTTGGAGTCTATAATAAAGAGATATTCAGATTCTGTTTTGTAGGAATTTGGAACCTAAAATCTGTAGAAATCCAGAGTCTAAATTTCAAGGAAATTCAAATTCTGGTTTCTCCAGTATTCAGAACCAGAACTTACAAAGTTCGGAGTTAGAGTTCATGGGAATTTGGATTCATAACTCATAAGAGTTCGGAGTCTGAATTCAGAGAACTCGGAGTCAGAAATTAGATAAGTTCGTAATCAGAATTCAAAGTCGAACTACATGAGAGTTTGTATCTATAATTTGGAGTGGAACTTCCTTAGAGTTCGTATCCAGAATTTGGAATGGAATTTATTAGAGTTCGTATCCAAAATTCAGAATGGAACTTTATTATATTTCATATCCAAAATTCAGAATGGAACTTCATTAGAGTTCGTATCCAGAATTCGGATCCTAAAACAGAATTCTTCATATCTAAGTATTATTTGATTCTGAGGTTTTAGATATGAATCTAATTTTTATACTTAAGAAAAAAATATTGATATGAACAATGAAAACATATTAGGGGTAAATTCCTTTGGGAATGAAATTTTCCTTATAGAAGTAAAATATATATATTTTTAAGTATAACATGTTTGTGATTTTCAAAAATAGAAGGAATGGAAAATTCACAAGGAAAACCTTATTGACTCAACAACTCTATCTTAGGTTAATGTGCTCTAATCAGAGTTTATCTAAATCTAGTTTACAAGGTTTGTACTAAACTTCCTCTGATACCAAATATAATGCCCCGACCCCAGTTACCTAGAGTCGGTGCATTATTACATAACATTGGCATGATCTCAATGGATCAAATCCTGAAAGACTGATCAGTTTAGTATCCTTGGAAGTACTAGATACATTCATAAGTTTTACATTACATCATGAAATAAATAAACCAACAACATTTTGTTCCCTTTTAACACACTTATATCCTTATCCTATCTCTGCAGGTCAACCATAAAATACTTCTTCACATCCTGGAAAAAATAAAACATAGAAAGGGGTGAGCTCAGATGCTCAGTAAGGATAACAATATATCATAAACTTTTATAAATAAGAATAAAAATTTAAGGCAATGTATAAGACTAAAACAAAATCATTTTAAACTTAAACTTCAGAATAATATGGAAAAAATAAATCAAATAATTCCATTTAATTATTCACATGGATATTATACTAGTTGAATAATCACATGTAATATCAATAACCAATTTCATAAGGATGGAATGTATAATTTCGGACATCATAACCACATAGTCAAGGCCTCGTTCCAAGACTACAAATAATATTTTTTCAAAGCCTTGGGCCAAGACACTAGTTTGTCTCATGAGACAATAAGTCATAATCAAACATATCACAAAAACTTCAATACAATATGGAAGATTTTTATCATAATAAATCAACTTCAAAAAAGTATAAAATCCATTAAAGGATGTTTTCATAGATGAAATCAAAACTATTTGACAATAACCACACTATTTTGTCTCATCGAGGATCTATAGCAGGCTCCACCCATCACTTACTAAGTCCAATGCATTCCTCATATGAAAAGGTTGAAACATAACATAAACATTCATATTAAAACTAGCATAAAAAATGTTAATACATTAACCTAAAACCATGAATGGTATAAAAATAACACATCCACAGTCAAACATATCACAAAAACTTCAATACAATATGGAAGATTTTTATCATAATAAATCAACTTCAAACAAGTATAAAATCCCTTAAAGGATATTGACATAGATGAAATCAAAGCTATTTGAGAGAAATATCTCTTTATATTTTGAAATCATTTAAAATTAATTTAATTATAAAAGAAAACATTTATTTTGAAAATATTGCTATAATATTGTAAGAGAAGCTTCAAAGGTGTTATAATGGTGGAGAATAACCACACCCTCCATATATGTTAAAAAAAATTCTTACCTTAATTTGTCAAAAGGGTCATAAAGTACCTTGTTTGGAAAAAGATAGAAAGATTTATTTCAAACCATTTTATAAAAAGTCAAAAAAGGGTATAAATGAATTTAACCCATAGTGTAGTAAATCGTAAAAATGTTTTGAAATACATTTTTAAGAAACACGGATGTGGATGATAAAGAGGCCCCAGTTGATACTTATGTATTAACAACCTCAAATAAGTAAAGAGACTGTAGAATTAACCCTTACCTTGTAATTTTCCTTAGTCAATGGTATTTTAACCTCCTGTATAATAGTTAATTTATTTATTAAATTATACAAGAACTATATACATAAATATGATATCATATATGATCCTATAATATTGCTTTGTTAATAATATTTCAGTAGTATCATCATTTCGGGTGTTAACTGATTCATTTTACTTTATATAATTGGTTACTTAAGACATGTTTATTATGGATAGGATTTATTTTATTTATATAAACAATGATATTATGTTCATAAAAATTATTTTTAATCATAAAATGAAAATTATTCTTGAATGATTACAATGGGAATGAATCTTATCGCGTTTGTGGAGACAATAATCCGTACGTAAGCACGAGCTCCAATATCATTATATTGATTGTGAAATTGTATGTAATTGGATGGTATATCATATATATAGAATCATTAAAATGTTATATTTATTATTTAAATTAGTTATACTCATTATTATACCCGTCCAAATAATGAAGTGTTTGAATAACAAACTACACCTCGACGTGGAGACGGTAAGCCGTACGTTCGCACATATAGTGACTTTGTCATTTATAGGATGGATAGATTAAAGAATATGGTTGTACCATATTTATAATAACATCATAGTATGTAGAAGGTACTGGAGTTATTATTTTGGTATGGGGAAAACAAATAAAGAGGAAGTGGAAGAAGAAAAGAACTAGAAAGAGGGTGGTGAAATTATAACCTCTTCTTCGGATGTTTCCTTTTGAGTTGATAAAAAGGGATCCTTAAGTTGGATTTATGATCAAAGTAAGGACTATAGGTTAAATGGAGGAAATTTAGAAGATATTTGGGTAGGAGTTGGTTGAGACAAATGTATTTGGAGGTGTAAAATTAAGAGAATTAGAAGTACCCTTTTATAAGAGTGGTGAGAGTCACTTTAGGAAAAGATTGAAATATTATTTTATAATAAAATAATTTTCAGTTTCTAATCAATAAAAAATGATTTATTTCTAGGATAAGGTAGGGATTGGTCTAAAAACTCTCAACCAATAGGTTTTAGACAGGTTTAGGTCACCATATTAACATTATATTTTAGATTTAACTCTTAGTTAAATAGTTTGACATTTACCACGTCTCTTTGTATTTTTATATTATATGGTTAATAAACTTATTATAAACTGCCAAGAGAACCCCAAGTGGTTAATTATTAATATATATAACCTTTTATAAGTCCTTTTTCTGAACCTTAGATTTTTAGGAATATTATATCAATCAATAATATTGTACCTGTTTTAAAAACTCAATTATGTCAATTTTGACATTATTTGGTATTTAATTTTTTTGAATAGAATAAAATTTATTTAATCAATAATAACATGTCATATTAACCTATAAAATTAGTTTAATTCATCATTAGTCTGAATTTACATTTATTTGGATATTTATAATATCAATTATTTTAATCTTACATTAATAAGGTAATTCATGCATCACCATTGTGTCATAAATAAATTAATTTATTTAATGTATAAAAATTATAAATAAAATATCATTATATAGGAAATATTTTTATATTTATAATTAATAATTATAGTTGAATTTATCTTATTTATAACCCTATATTAAAAATGGTTTAGTTATTAAACTTTGAGTTTAACACTTTTAACTCTTCTTTAAATAAAATAATAATAAATGTCCTAATCTAATCCAAGTGGACCAAAGAGGATAATATTTTATTCCTAAGGTATTTTTGGTAAAATTAAACTTATCCAATAGAATTAAGACTTGTGTTAGTGTAATTATAATATCATTTTTACCCTTAATTACCCTATTTACTTTTAACCGTGGTAAATAAAAGTCAAAAGTTACTATTCAGAAAAAATTATCTTTATCTTATTGAACCACATTTTAATTACTAATGTCAACCATGTCTCTAAGATTTTTGAAATTCATCTCACATAAGTGGTAAAATTATGTTTTATGTAAATTTGCAAATGCTTCTAGAAGGTGGGTAAAAGACGGTAAAAAGTTTAATAAAATTTTATATATCTAAACTTATTATAACATGACTCAAATGAAATAAATTGAACATATATAGGTATTATGTATCTATTTTGACCTAAAATAAATTAAAATAAAATAACTAATTACTTAAATAAAAAGTCGGTTTTAAACAATAAAGCAATGTTTTTCACTATTCATCAAATATTGAAAGTTTTCAGAAAAATACTAGAAATTCACCCTAAGCTAATTTAGATATTCAAAATTCAAAAATAAAGTCTATTTTGAAAAATAGAATTTATAAAATTTTAAAAATTGGGTATTACTATTCATAATGGCTAGTTTGATTGGTCGTGGTGTGTTAAAACTCCAAGTTGCGTACAACGCAAGCTACTGCATTATTCAACGCTAAATGTACCATGGGAGTTTGGGGTGTTATAGGCTTGACTTGTGATAATTAAGATGTGTCAAGGGGGTGTTGCCTAATAAATCTGGCTTGCCCTATGGGTCATCACACGACCATGGTGACATGTCGAAGGGTTGTTGCGAGACCTGCCTGACTTGTCCGAATATTGTCTTGTGATCGACATGCCATGTCCAAGGTTTCCTAAAGACATCATGAAACTATCGAATGGTCTCTCGATCGCATGTACTTGAACTATTCACATGGTGGGGTCTTGCATACATGCTTATGGTCTTGCGTCCATTTAGATTATGCAAGTATTCATCTAAAGGGATTATGCCTTAAGTCCATATAGGAAATATTTTACTAGGAAGAAGGATGCATGGCTACCAGAAGGGACTACCCATGGATTGTTGGGCGTGTCGAGGCTGCATGAATGTGTGATGGGTACCCTTTTCAAAGGATCCGCATGATGATTTTCCACCTACATGATCACATGTCTTCAATCACAGTCTTGAAATCAGCCCAGTGGTGATACATGTTGGTTGTACATCAAAACCTCCACGTGCATGGGTAAAGGCATGAATTGCCTTGTGAGGGGTGAATATCCCATGGGGATCATACCCTCAATGTTGGTATTCATTATAGGGGTGTCCACGGGGATCCTCTATGTCGAGGAAACCACTTCTAAGGCTATGTGTAGACATCACGAGGCTCAAGGTCTTATCTCATGACCGCAGATTTATGAGGACATATCACCCCTAATGGAGGATCCCATTTTAATCACATGTCCTCACAAATAGGTCTCATGATAGGCCCTATAGTCATGCATGAGGAACTTTGTATTGAATCCTTTGTGTGCATCGATGAAAGCATACACTGCATTTTGAGGAGGAATGCATGGACTAAGACCAAGGGTCGAGCGTGTGGGTCACACAAGAGCATCACGAGACCAAGGGTTTGTGGTGTCACATGAGGGATTTCATTATTGTTAGTTCATGTCCATTTATGAAATCACATGATATATGAAGGGTCATTCAAGAGGCTTTTTGAGCACATGAAAGGGTTGCATCGTGGTCTGCAAAGAAGGATGCATGGCCAAGGGTTTTCTTCATACTACACCTCCAGGGGTCTCGCGTAACTGTTCCCTAAGGAAGTACCACTACTCGCATGACCTTGAAGGGGTCTTGGATAATTTTACCATGAATGGGTATTCTTGTTGAGTCCAAATATACTGGGGAAGGCGTACGCTTTCATGAAGAAGGTTCAGGACCTATGGGTCGCACGTCCTCTCTGTTTGTCTTGCATAGAGGAGGTGCCCATGGGGACACTACCTTTCAAGGAATCCCCTTCTAGGGACACATGAAAGGATTGAGAGACACCCTCTATATAGGGTCTTATGATATTCTCCACCACCACGCTAAGGATCTTAGAGGAGTGTTCGTGGGACAATATGATCTCATCTTTGGGATTCGTCAAGTTGCCACCAGATAATGAATCTCATGGTATTCACATGACTGAGGTTTATATGTTCAGTATAACAAATATGTGGGAACTAGTATGGGTTCCCCATGCATTCTAGGACTATTGTTATCACGTCACAAGAAGTTCCATAGCTCATGCGATCACGTGATCTGAGGGGAGGCCTTTCCGGAGATCCTATGAGCTTTCATAAGGGTATCTTATGCCATCGTGTGATCTTATGAAGATCACGTGATGGGTTCTTCTAATGAAATACCATGTCGGATTATCATGAGAGAAACCTCTTTTTATTACCTAGAGGAAAACCCTGATGGTGGTGGCCATTGAATCTATTCCACTAGTGTTTTTCCCCACTTCTCTTTTATTTTTGGAGATCCTTCCCCTCTCCCTCTTCTTACATTTTTGTATATGGGAGGGGGTTTATATAGGTCGTGTGAGGCCGATTATCCTATTTATTTGAATAGTATGAGGGATGCATGCACTAGATGAAACAGTGAAAATCTCATCACATGATCTTCATTTGTGGCATCTCATGATTATCATTTGATCATGCGACACCTATGTGTCTCTTCATGATGTCACATGATCTAGAAAATTTTGTGTTAATTAGAAAAAAATACTCAAAGTCAGAAGGGTTTGTGATCACTAAAATAATCACAACACCTCAGTTATTATATTTGACTCAGTATCATGATAAAAGGATGATCATGCGATGAAATCAATCGCAATTAGGGATCTCGCGGAAGGCAGGTACATCTTGTAGTTGGATCTCATAGTGGCCGCTGTTGGTTGTCTTGGTCCCATGATTATCATTAAATTACTGGTGATAAAGATGATGAATATCATCATGTGATCATACAATTGCCTTCGAGTCACCATGCTAGACCAGTAGTGTCGGTGTGGGAGGTTGAACATGAAGTCTCGAAGTGCGCATGATCGCCTAATTTAAAATTTTAAGGTGAAAGGTCAGTTTGGTTTGAAATCATAATGCATGAGGCTGGAGCGGATGACCAGGATTGGTGGAAGGTGCAATCAGATGGTGCAGATCACCGGGGATCATGATTTGACTATCCAGATTTGATCTCTATAGAAAATTAACATCCCACATCGTACTGCTGATACACTTCCTCCTCGGTATATAATCCATTTTGCAGATTTTGTTAGTTCGATATGGAAACGAAGTCAGCACCCATACCATATGGATCGCCTCCATCACATGGGCCTCAACCCACTTATGTATTCGATTCTAAAAGCTTGAGCACCTTAGAACCAATACATTGTCTGGACTTTTCTCTTGTAGGATCTATACTCCCTCACTGGTTTGGTTGGCCCAGGCTAACTCCCTTGGGCATGATCGACCTATGGTACCACATGGGCCTTGGTTGAATTGGCCTGGATGGCTAGTGGCTAGACATATTTTTTGGCTAAGGGTGGATATTGAAACCCTTAACTACTAAGAATAAAATTATTAGTAGTTTTTTGAGTCCAAGGTGTATCTCCTTAAACCTTAGGCCTGTATGACCTCCTCTATGTATTACTCTATTAATTTTCAAGGTTCTTAAATCTTTGGCAGTAAAGTGAGAAATTTAAAAATATTGGTGCCAACACTCCTCTAAATTTGTTATATAATTAATAAAATAATAAATTAATTATTATTAGTATACTAAAATATTATTATGATTATTAAAACACCATTATAAACACTCTTTCTCATCAAATGGGAAGTAAAAGTATCACTTGTTCATACGTACGACTTACCGTCTCTACATAATGATGCAATTCATTTTTCTTCACCATATTTTATGGATAAGTGTTATGATGGGATTAATATTTATATATGATATTTTTTATATAATTATACTTCTAAAATTATAATATCATTTTCTATATTCTTACCATCCAATCCTTTGGGAAAAGACAATTTTGCTCATGCGTACATGTGGACTACCACCTCCACAAAGAGATGTGATTTATTTTTAATTTATATTTAATTTTATGATAATGAGGACGAATTTTTTAAATATATGTGATATATATTATTTAATAATTATATTGTAAAGTTAAATTAGTATTTAAAATTATTTAATTCTATCTGTTGAAAACCAAAAACAACGTTCATGCATACGTACAACTTACCATATCCATGAATGATGTAATTAATTTTTCTATATATAACTTTCATAGACGATCCTATATATTTATGTAACAAAAATATATGATATTTATATAATTTTTAATATTCATAATATTATGGAACCAAGATAAATGTATAAGGAGATGAACTACTGAATTGAAAAATCCATGACAAACGAAACAGTTAACACCCAGAAATGATGATTTTAATAACAGATTATTAAAAAAGGGGGGTGTTGAAATGTTATAAATAGATCATATATGATATTATAATTATTAAAATTACTCTTATATAGAATTATAATAAATTTAAATTTATTATACAAGATGTTAGAGTGCTTTTAAAGCAATAAAAACTCAAGGTAAGGGGTTTTATGTTACAATATCATTATTTATTAGGATGGTTTATGATTAAGTTAGTTTGATGAAATATTATGATAAAACTCTCAATATTGTCATTAATTTTCTTTAACTCTTATTATTTCTTGAAAATACATCTTTTTGTTTCATTTTCCTCAAATTTTATATAGAATATACTAAAAATATGTTTTTAAGGAAAATCAACTTCATTCTCTCTTCAACTGAATAACCTTTTTCTTCCATATATATGTTTTATTAAAATATTTTAAATAATGTTTTTAATATTATCTTATTATTTTTTAAATTCATTTTTACCCATTTTTATTTTTTACAAAATGGATTGAAAGGATTTTTTTTTGTGGTTTTTTAAACGAGGTACTTTTTGACTTTTCCAACAAAATTATAGAAGGAATGTTTTTTAAATTATATGATATAAAAAAAATTTCCATATTCCATGAATAATTTTTTTCATTGAATCTTCCTTTACAATTTTACATGGTTATTTTCATTGATTTTTTTTATTTTTATTCACGTTGTTTTTTTAATAAGCGATTTCAAAATGAAAAGGTTATTTTCCTTGATAATGTTTTAGTGATATTTTTAAGAAATATGCATTCATCAAAGAAAAAACACTTGATTTTACTTATTCTTTACTTGGTATATGATCCAAGGATATCATCATTATTCTTTCTCTATATGGATTATGAATATGGTGACACAATGTTTATGAAACCCATTTATTTTCCATGGGTTATGCTATTATGAAATGATGAAATGTTTATGAAACCCATTTATTTTCATGGAAACTGATATGATTATTTATTTATGATCATATGTCAAAAATATGTATGATTTTAGTTATGTTATGGGTGGGACCAATATCTCCCTCCAATATATTTAGTAAATATTGATATAACTTGAGAGAAAGAGGACTGGAATGGGGAGTAAACCTAGTTCAGTAAAGAAATTTGTCCACTCTAATAGTCTTGGGAGTGAACCTTGACTAATATGATGAGTTGGGGAGTAAACACATTCCACTATGACATTCTTAGAAAAGATAATTGATTACTAAGGAAATTATTTCTATACTTATGTGCATGCCACAAATCAATGTTTTATACCTATGTTAAGATTTCATGGCTAATGTTCTTTGTCCCCCTTATGATTCATGTATTATGAACTACCAAAATTTATTCCATGAGTTAAGATTATTATATTTGATATATATATTATGGGTTTGAAATGTCATTATCATGTTATTATACCATTATTTTCATGTTATTCTTATATAATCACTTATATTTCCATTGTTTACCCGTGCCGAGAATCTAGGATCACCCTTCTATTATGTTTCCTTTCCCAAAGATATGAATAAAGGAATTAAGTATGATATGTATAAGATGGGTGGTAATTATGAAGAAATAAGTGGGAGACGATGTAGATATATTATGAAATGTTGTTTATGCTTCAAAGTTTCTGAAGATACTACACCTAAATGAATCTGGAAGGGTTTGAAATGTTATATAATGATTATTCAAATATTATGTGACCATATGAGGCTTATAACCTTTGAAAAAAATATTAAATCCTTATTTGATATATGTAATGAAATTGTGGCCTCTAGAAAAACATTACCACTACTCAAGCTACTAATGGGTCTAGTGTTATTTCCATCAAATATACTTATATCTCTATATGAACATGTCCACCAAAATATGTATCATATAAATTGTATTTATACCTATATAATCCTACTTTCAATTACATCAAGTGACCACTAGACACAAAACATGTCAATATGGTATAAATTACTTACATTTTCTTGATTCTTCAAAAAATACTAACCAAGTCAATGATTACATCACATGTCATTCATCTAAAAAACGAGTACATATCATGCCCCTCATAAAAGTAACTGAAAAAATCATATATTACTCAAATAAGCATGTCTATGCATTTAATTAATCTAATTCAACCAAGGTCTAAATTTATTTACTTGTCATACAAGTGGAAAAATCCTATCTTGGTTGTGCTCGAACTGATGACATGATCAACAACACACCTAACCATACAAGTAATAGGTAATTTATTTTCAAACATACATAAGTAGGGTATTAAAGTTTGAAGAATATCATTATATGTATCTTTCTAACCTATAGTAATAAAAATTTATAATAATCATAAACCCCTAAGTATATTGATGACTATATAACATTCCATGAGATATACTTTTTAAGGTCAATACAATTAATAATTATCTACTTATTACTTCATGGATCCATTCTTTATACCTCACATATAACTATTTTTAATGAGAAAAAGAATGTAATCAATCTAACCTTAACATATCATTACAACTCATAATACTTTGAATGTTCACATATTAGGGGAAATTCAAAGTCTTACTTTGAGGGGATATTATCATTCAATATTTCATGTAAAATAAATTTCAACAAACATGAATGAATGATAATTGGATATTTGATTTATTATAATAACATGATACACTTTAAAACCATTAAAACCAATATATAATGTGTCTTACACCCAAATATTCTACACAAAGCTCATATTGTTACTATGGTAATGGATTTATCTATGGATTTACTATATTATCATCTATAGCCACAGAAATAATCTTAACATCTTACCTCTCAATGATCTCCTATTTGAGATAGTAGTTTCAAAGGCTGTTTCTGATCCTTTGGTGAGATCAATGTTCCTTATCTTGAGAAATAACCACATTAATGTCACAAGATAGCTCAATTTCTCCCTCAATTATAGGAACCACTCAAAGATCCATAATTAACTTGTTGATCTAAAAAAACCCCTTCATAGAATTAGATATAACAATATACTCTTCCTCTATTATCAATTCCACTATAGTTGATTTCTTGGAATTATTCTAACTAATAACTCCATCATTTTAGGATAGTAAGAATCCATATTGAGATCTCATACCATCTTTTTCGGATTGGAAACTATCATTTATGTAATAATTTACACAAAGTTTATCCTCTCCTTTAAAGACCAGAAACATATCCTTATTCCTTATAAAGTACTTAAGAATTTCTTCATAATATTCTCGTGATTCTTAAAAGGTCTGTATTTTTATCTATTAGCTATGTTCAGTGTACAAGATACATCGGGTTGAGTAAATAATATGGCATATATGATAGATACTATGAAGGCTACATAAGAAATTCTATCCATAATTTTTAACACTTTAGAATAATTTGTAATCTTCCTAAGATTCATACCATGCAACACTAGAAAATAACCCCTTTTTGGAGTTCTCTATGATATTAATATTTTAACTTTAAAAATATATATATTTTGAATCAATCTAAGAAACCTATTAGATATATGTATATAGATATTCATACTCAGAATGTATGCTACTCAACCAATGGCTTTTATTAAGAAGAATTTACCTAGCCACACCTTCGTAGAATGAAATGTTTGGATTTCATTTCTGAAAATTAGTATGTATTCTAAGTAAAATATTATAAATACTATTATACTACCTCTAAACAGCTTTTATACACAATAATCATCTATGTTTTTTTATGGAACCAAACTCTTTGATAGAATCATCAATCTAGATATTCCAACTTTGATAATCTTACATCATTACATAAATATACCATTGTAACTTACATACCTTAGTAGTGTTATTTGGAGCTTCAAAAACATTGGAATTATCATATACAGGTCCTCGACTAAATAACCATTAAGGAAAGTTTTCTTATCGATTTTATATATATCATAATCACAATGATATGCTATGATAAGTAAAATCTAAATGTACTTTAACATTGAAATAGTTAAAAAGGTCTATTAATTGTGAAGACCATGATTTTTTAACCCTTCACCATTGGGAGTGTTGTATTGGTAGAAAATATAACATCCATATCATTTTTTCATGTGAAAACCACTTTCACCCTATGGGCCTTAACCCTTTAGGTGGATCCACAATGTTCCAAACTTGGTTAGTGTAAATAAAGTTCATTTTAGATTCCAAGTATTTTAACCATTTCAATGAATCTAAACTCTCAAAATCCTCTAAGTAGGAATTAGTTTCTTCTTATATAAACATTAAATTATCATTATTATCCATTATAAATCCATATATCTTAGTTTTTTATGAATATTAATATAACATCAAGGTTCTTGTGTATCATGAGGTGGCACTTCTTTCACAAATATTTGTGAAACTAACTCAACTTTCATCTAAGAAACATTTCATATTTGGTAGTCACGAATTTATCCATGTTCAGCTTTCCTCCCATTAACACCATAACTAATGAGTTCCCTATTAAGGAAAACACCATGTTGGACCCAAAAATTTTGTGTTCAAGAGTGTTATAGAAATAATATCTTATAGTTTTATTGGGATAACTAATGAATAAAAAAATTATCTGATTTGGATTCAATCTTATCATAAGATAAATTATTTATACATGATTCACAATCCCAAATTAAATTTTAAGACATTATAGGAAATTTACCAATACTTATTTCATATGGTGTCTTTATGATTGCTTTATATAGGACATGATTTAGTAGAAATGCAAAAATTTCAATAGAATAAACCCATAATGAAATAGAAATGTCATATAGACTCATCATCGATCTAAACATGAAAAAAATGTATAATTCTTTATCTTAGACACACTATTCCATTTTGGTGTTCCTAAAGGAGTTATTTATATTAATATTACAAAAATCCATAGATTATTAGTAATTTTTTTGCACAAGTATTCACCACCCTGATTTGATAAGATAATATTAATACTCTTTCCAAGTTGATTTTATGCTTCATTCAGAAACTCTTTGAAATTTTGAAAAGTTTCATATTTGTGTTTAAATAGAAACACATAACCATAATGAATAAAGTCATCAGTAAAACTAATGAAGTACCTAAAGCCACTAATTTCTTAAGTACTCATCGGTCTACATACATCACTATATATGAGATCCAATAGTGAACAATCACCTTCCAATTTTCTCAAAAAATGAAACTTTGTTATTTTTCCCTATAAACAAGATTATAAAATGATTCCTAATTGAATTATTCCAATAATATATCTCTATGGAGTCATTGAACACACTTCTTGTTTATTTTTCCAAGGTGACAATGCCAAAGGTATGTAGGATTAGAATCGACCATGACCATCTTATTCTAATTTTTATAAATATGATTATCCATATCCAGAATATATAAACCATTCATTGTATTCTCATAACCATAAAAAAATTTATTCTTATATATATAACCTCTTATTCTAAATAATGAATGAAAATCCCATCTTTTCCAAGAAATATACATAAGTCAAATTCTTATTTGTTGTGGAAATATAATAATAGTTTTTCAATTCCAGGACTAATACACAAGGTAGACTTAGATCATAAGTTCCAAGTTACAATTTATGAAATTTTACTCCAGTACCAACATGAAGATCCACTTAAAACTTCATTAATTCCCTCCTATCTCTGAGTTTGTATTTTTTAGCACAAATGTGTGATGACCACCTGGTATCTAATACCCATGTGTTAGAGATGGTGGAATTAATATCTATAACATTCACATTAAAATGCCCATATTTTTTCTCTATGAGTACTATTATCAATATTGATACAAATATTTAACTATTTTAAAGTTCATAACTATTAGTGATATCAATATGATTGTGATTAAGTATTCCATAATATATAATAAATAAAAATACCAATTAGTGAGTATCATGCATTATATATTTTCATTAAGGAATTTAAATGAGTGTTCTACCACTAAAAATGTTGACCCCAAACTTCATATCAATTTAGTGATCCAAGAAACATATTTCATCATGAATTACACTAGTTTTTTTCATTTAAATAATCCATGATCATTTTGGTAGGAAATAATCACAATCATAACAGTTATGATTCTTGGATAGTTGAGTAGATAACTGTTTATCCAATTCCATCGTAAAGATTCACTAAACTCTATTCCTCAAGAATCCAAAATGTTATATATTATAATCTAGTGTAACCCAAATAAAACACTATTAATAAGATAATAGAGGAAAATAAAGTGATACTCGTGTTACGATTGATCCAACCAATAAGAAAATCATGAGTTAATTATAGTTTTCTTTCCTTATATAAGATAATCTAGGGGTATTCATTCTATATTCAACAATAATTGGTTGAATGATTAAGGTAATGATAAGTTTATATTTGGAAGGAATCTCATACATAGTATTTTAGGGGGTTTCCAGTCTCACTAATTATATAGACATCATATTTAAATTAAATTCATAACTATTTCATATTTTTAAATAATTATATTCTCATGATTTATTCCTTTTTTATAAGAATGCTTATATCCATTTATTTTTGTAATTCCTATCGTAACCACCAAATTAATTCATCTAAACCACATTAATGTGTAACCATTTACATAATGCACACGTTTTTTTTACTCACCTAAAAACATAAGTCAATTTTATAAATACATATTTAAATTCATCATATGCATAAGGTATACGAACTCCTCATTTAAAGGAACAAAGTTACATGAAATTGATAATCACTACATGAGTAAGCCCAGTGTGACATATAGCCAACCCCATTAACCATTATAGACAAGGAATAATCTCTAGGTTTGTAGTTTTTTCAAACCCAAGTCCTTATACCCCATGAGACTTTACTCAAGAGATAATTCCATCCATGATACCCATAAAACCTAATATACACAAAATATTTTCAATAACTATTATTAATCTCATTACTATTAAAAAATGAGGTTAAGTTAGATAAAAACTAAATTTTATTGATTCACATATAACATGTAATATAGGGCTCTAACTCCTAAAATTATTTTAACAGTTAAACATAAAGCATACACAATATTCACATTTCTTAAATATTTTACTAAAAATGAATATCAAAGGAATTTAACAAAAAATGACCATTTTATTTATTTTACAAAAAATGAGATAAACATTAATGAACATTTCATAAATAAATGATAATTAAAAAAATTACAAAAATTATCAAGAATATATTTTTTTATATTCATTTCAATATGAACTCTTTTATATTATATATGTATTAGGTGATTGGGGGTACAATTACATTCAAACACTCACACACCACACACACGGGCTGGAAAGGAAATCCATAGCCCCCCAAAATGGAATATCCCACCCATAAAGCCTTATTTATTTAATACATGGATTGTAGTCCCAATGGGAATGAAACCCATTACATGTCTTGAAATCCCAGTGCAACATCATTCCTGCATCATCCAACCTGCGTCACTAGGCCTGCATCATCATATGTCTCACCACCTCTTTTATATTTTATATTATATAAAATTAATATAATATTTCATGAATTATAAACATTTTACAATTCAATTATATATAAATTTTATTTAATCTAAATATCATATATTTTTTAATTTATAAACACTTTATAAATTACACTTTATGGTATCTAAATAAAATATTTAATTTCTAGATTAGAAGGCATTCCATATAGTATGTTTAAAGGTAGTTTATATATTAACATTTAATATTTGGGAGTAAAATGTTTCATAATTTTTTTTAAATGAATTATAAACCTTTTATAATTAATTAATTAATTTATAAATTAAATATTCCCAAAATAAATTTTATTATGATTTATTAAAAATTTATATACCATAAAACCAATTTTAATCATTAAATGTTTTATTAATATTTTTTATAGAATTTATACACCCTTACAAAAAATTCATATTTTTCATAAGGGTAACATACCTTAATTCTTACACAAACACTCTATGTAAGGGTATCATCTCTTTACCATTATAAAAACACTCTACATAAGGGTAAATGGAAAATACCATTAGATAACAAAAAATATTTGTGTGGGTAGGAGGATATAACCTTTACATAAACGCATCTTTATAAAGTTATAACACTATTACATTTACATAGGTCTAACTATGTAAGGGTATTTTCCAGATATATTTATGTAGATAATCTGTGTAATCGTATTACATTTATGTAAACTTATTCTTATAAAAGTAATAATTAAAATACCTTTATAAAAACAATTAACACAAGGGTTGGTCATAGATTACCATGAAATGATCCCTTAACATAAAGTTAAGTCTTGGGTTACCTTTACATGGACCTCTCATATGAAGTAAATCTCATACTAACATCATATAAATAATTTTAATTTCATAAACACTTGAATTTTTTAAAAAACACTATAACTCACTGGTATTTCAAAAACCAATATATAAAACACAATTAAATTTTGAATAAACAATATTTGATACCATTTATAGGGTTTTTCTGATCATTTAATGATCATTGGAAGTAGAAAAAACCCAAAAAATAACCCTATATATCTTTAATAAATCAAACATGTAAAATATATAAAAAATTTAATACCTTGTATTTGCCCATTATAGTACCTTCCATCTTCATCCTTCAAAGGTGAGTTCTTGATGAAGATCACCTGAAGTAGAAAACATATACTTACCACCTCTAAGATAATACTCTAGGTGAAGGATCTATGATATTATTGTATGGATTATCATATGCCTAAAGGGATTCCAATGCCTTCATTAAAGGTGAAAAATAAACTATGATAAGGAAGAGAGTTTCATCTATGTATCAACATTCTTATATAAAAATTATGATCGGATCATATATTATTATATAGAAATCCTCTATGTTATTCATTTCATAAATAGAATCATCCATATCGTAATGTTTCAGGTTCCATATTATGGAACTATAATGATATATAATTTTGGTTTTCATTCATTTAAATCCTTTAATAAATACATATTACATAAATGAATCCAACATTTGGTATATAATTGACAAAAACCATTGTGAAAGGGTATGTTCCATCCGTTGCATCATATGAAACACTCTGAATATGCATCACATGTATATTTAATATATATATATATATATATTATACTTCATGCATCATATGTATGTGTAAATGTATCTCATGCATGTATATTTTAGTGCAAAACCAATATGATATAAATTTAAATATAAGGATAGCTTAACAAATGATTCTCATCAAAATATATCAGGCTATAACATAATGGATTCAAAACATATTGTAACTTATGATATTTATTAGACAATTTAGTTGGCATGTGGTTAGTTGTTACACTGATATCTTATAATACACGATTGGAATGGAATCATGAATGACTTTAAATATTTATAAGACCCCTAATTCATATACTATGTACTATAATCATCTCTATTATGTGAATAAGGTAATGTGAGTTTAGGAAAAATAATCACTCTACCATTAATGATTGATGAATACCCAGTTAAGATATACTAAAATATACCATCACGGAGGATCCTATATCTTTTACCAAGTGAATTCATTATATTCATTTATCATTCCTAAAATTTCTTAAATAAATTTAATTAATTATATGAATTTACTTCTAGCTCCACCTTGGAATAATTCACATTATGACATTGAACTAACCATGAAATATTTTTGGCATAACTCTATCTATAAAGGTTTATTTATTTAAAATTTGATAAATACGTTTGTTATTACAACTAGTGTTTTATATTAAAGAGACTAAACACTCTTATGGGTATAAAATTTTCAACTATTATCAGTTACACTTGAAAAAGAATTAACTTTCCACAACTGGGTATGAGTCATATAATTTATATTCATCATTTATTTCCACCAATAGATATCATTGATTCAATAATTACTAAACTAATAGTTATGTTCGAAAACAATAATAAAATTTATTTTGTAAATTAAATAATGTCTCTTTGTTTCTTGTAATAACATTGAGATAAATTTATAGTTCAAAATTAATGAAAAATAAAATCTTATCTTGAATCAATCTTCTTGGTAATTAGAATTTGTGAAATTCTCAAGTCTGACATAGAAATCACCATTTTTAATCCGTTAAGAGAGTTCAACTTCACTTCTTGAAGTTATGTTCTTCTCAAGACTAATATAGGAGTCACCTTTCTCCAACAACTAAGAGAACATGCCTTACTTATTATAATATTTCCTTATTAGTTTTAGTATTTAAATATAAGTTAATATTTAATAAAGAAGAATTAAAACATCACTTGATATGATAAATATATATTTTAAGTAGATAAAACCACTTATGTCCACATCAATTTATTTCAATTCTTTTCAAAATAACCTTTTATTCCATTTAGAATAAAATAACTCAATTTTATGTAAATTACCTATTAATATTTTTTCTTATTGAAAGATGTTATACAGACACCATTTAATATACAATAGTCATGGAATTTTTGACCATGCATTTTATATTGTTCATCATAAGGGTTATGGAACTATTTTCTCCACAACCCTTATCTCCCTAGTGAAAACTATTCAAATTATTCCTAACTCATTCATCCATACTGTTCATATCACAATCTATATGAATAAGATGAACCTAGAATGTAAGGATGATAATATGATATCAATGAATAATTAATTATCTATATAGAAGTCAAAACTTCACTAAATGATCAATTTACTAAAGTATATTGAAGATAATACCAATATCTAATTATCCTTTTCTTGTTTACACATGTATAGTGTAGTAAAAATCGCATTTATCTAAAGCCTCATTTTATCTTTTGGAAGATATAGGAGATGATATACCATGGTATAAGAATCTAAGTATTTATGTTGCATCATATATTCTCCAAACATATCAAATATCCTTCCATAGCGGAAAATAAGATTATACCCATGTACCTATTATATGAATCCTTCTTACCTTCTCTTTCTTGGTGAGGTGGCTGAATAGTTATAGGGGATTCCATAATATAGTATAATTTTTACTATTATAGTTTAATGTATAAAAAACTATACTTCCATTAGATATATGTTTTGGTGATGGCATAATCTTTTTCCAAATGATCATAGTGATATGAATATTTTTTCATTCCATTTTCTACATTAATTAAAAGAATATTTTATGTTTTTATCTTGATTACCAAAATGTATGATGTAATAAATTTTATTTATTAGTTTATTAGTCTACCACTATTGTAACACCCCAAGCTTCTACGGTACGTTTCCCTTTGAATAATGCGATAGCGTGTGTTGTACGCAACCTCGAGTTCTAACACACACCACAACTAATTAAACTAGCCGTTGTGAATAGTAATACCTAATTTTTGAAATTATATATATTTTATATTTGAAAATGGACTTCATTTTTGGACTCGGAATATCGAATTTATCCAAAGGTGAAATTTTGGTACTTTTCGGATAACTTTCATATGTTGATGAATAGTGAAAATTACTAAATTTTAATTAAAAACAACTTTTTTAATCAAAATAATTAATAGTGATAAATTATGAATTTTAGTAGTTTTAAAGTATATTTAGAATATATTTTTACCATTTAATATAATTTTGGTCATTGGACATAATTTTACAATTAAACCGAACATAAACAAGTGTCAATCTTTTGATAGTTATTATCTCTTAAAAACACGCTTTTTGTTTTGACAGCGGGAATTAATTTTAAATTAATTTCTTCCACTTCTGTGTTTTGAATTTAGGAAAATGGATTCCATATTTGGAATCAGGATGTTCAAATTGTGTAAATAGGTAACTTTTATTTTTAGACATTTTGAATAATTACTGCGGTAAATATTTTATTTACCATGGTTAAGGGTAAATCCAGTAAATAAGGGTTAAAAAAATAATATTATAATAATACTAAATTACCCTAAAAACGTGTCTTAACCCTATTGGTTGATATATGGTCGACCATGGACATCTTTGTGTCAATTTTGGGACCCCATGGATCCACTTGTAAGTGATAATGACACTTTATTTTAATTTAGTTAAAATGAATACAAAAATGACACAAGCATATATCTTTTAGAACAACAATTTTTACATAGGGTTATATATGTTGGATTTTAGATTATAAATATTCATTAGAAAGATAAAAAGATTTCCTACATAATGATATTTTATTTATAATTTTTAGACCTTAAATAATTTATTTTATTTATGACACAATGATGATGCAGTAATTACTATAATAGTGAAAAATTAAAATAATTGATATTATAAATACCCAAATAAATATAATATGAAACTTTTAATGAATTAAACTAATTTTCTAGGCTAATATGATATATTAGGATTGATGTAATGGACTTTGTTTGAAGTAATCAATCTGTTATGAGTTTCACAAAAATCAACTATTGAATAGTGTCAAAATTGACATAAAAGAGTTCTTAAAACAAATATTATATTATTAATTGATATTAAATTCCTAAAAATCTAAGGTTCGGCCAAGAGACTTATATTATGATAGGTTAATCATTAATGGACCACTTGGGGGTCGCTTGGATGTATATAGTAAGTTTATTAACCATATTATATAAAAATACAAAGAGACATTGTAAAAGTGAAACTAATTAACTTAGAGTTAATACTTAAAGATAAGGTTAATATAAGTACCCAAACCTGTCTAAATTCTATTGGTTGAGTTGTTTTCGACCTATCCCCACCTTAACCTTTGAATAGTCAATTTTGGAGCCATTAGAAACCGAATATGAATTTATTATAAATTAATATTTCTAGCTTTTCCAAAGGTGCCCCTCACCCCTCTTATAAAAAGGCACTCCTCCTTCTCATTTCATCACACCTCTAAAGCCTTTTGGTTCGGCCAAACTCTGCCCAAATACTCTACTAAAATCCCTCACTACAACCTAGAGGCCTTAGTTTGATCAGAAAGCCAACCTAAGGAGCCGTTTTGATCAAATCAAAAGGAAGAACCCGAAGAAGAGGTAATGATTTCACCACCCTTTTCTAAGTTCATTTCTTCTTCCACTTCTTCTTCCTTTGTTCTTACCATTCTAAAATAATAACTCCAGTATCTCACATATACTGTGATGTTATTATAAGTATGGTACAACCATATTCAGTATTCTATCCACCCTTTGAATAACATGTCACCATACGTGCGTACGTACGGCTTACCGTCTCCACGTCGTGGTGTAATTGTTATTCAATATAATTTTATTTGGATGGGTATAATAATGATGTGTAACTCAGGTAAATAATAAATCTAACATGTTAATAATTCTTTATATATGATATACCATCCATTTATATACTATTTTAATATCAAAAGAATGATATTGTCGCTCGTGCGTACGTACGGACTACCGTCTCCACGAACGCGATGAGATTCATTCTCCATCGTATCCATTAAAGTATAATTTAATGATTTAAAAAATGATGTTTAAGGACTTGATATCATTCTGGATATGAATAATATACAACCTATCCTTTACATACATGTCTTACGTAACAAAACATACAAAAGCAAACAAGTAAGTTAACACCCGAAACAACGATAATACTAAGATATTATTATCAAATCAATATTAAAAGATCATATATAATATAATATTAATGTATATGATTCTTGTATAATTTAATAAAAATTATTTCACCATTATATAGGAGGTTAACATACCACAACCAAGGAAAAGTACAAGGTAAGGGTTTACTTCACAACCTCTTCATTATCCAAGGTTGTTTATACATAATTATCTACTGGGACCTCGTTATCATCCACATCCATGTTTCTTTGAAATGTATTTCAAAACATTTTTACTATTTACAAGAATATGGGTTAAAGTCATTTATACCCTTGTTTAACTTTTTATAAGAGGTTTATAAAGGAATCTTTCCGTCGTTTTCAAAACAAGGTCCTTTTTAACCTTTTCGACTGAATTGAGGTAAGAATGTTTTTTTAACTTATACGGCGAGTGCGGTTATTTTCCGCCGTTATAAAATTGTCGAAGCTTTCCATACAAGCTTATAAGAATATTTTCAAAGAAAATGTTTTATTTTATATGGATCTTAAATGATTTCAAAATAAAAGGAGATACTTCTTTAAAAAGAATTTTGATTTCATCTATGTCAACATCCTTTGATGGATTTTAAGATTATTTGAAGTTGATTTATTATGATACAAAACTTCTATATTGTATTGAAGGTTTTGTGATATGTTTGACTGTGGATGTGCTATTTTTATACCATTCATAGTTTATTGTGAAAGTATTGACATTTCGTATGCTAGTTTTAATACGAATGTTTATGTTATGTTTAAACCTTTTCATATGGGAATGCATTGGACTTAATAAGTGACGGGTGGAGCCCGCTATAGCTCCTCGATGCATCGGTAGGTCTCATGAGACAAACTAGTGTCTTGGCACAAGGCCTTGACAAAATCTTATTTGTAGTCTTGGCACGAGGCCTTGGCTATGTGGTTATGTTAGTCTGGCATTATGCATTCCAACATTATGAAAGTGGTTATTGATATTGCACGTGGTTATTCGATTAGTAGAATATCCATGTGAACAAGTAAATGGCATTATTTCATTTTACTTTTGCCATACTATGTTGAAGTTCAATTTTAAAAGGCTTTTGTTTTAGTAATTCATTGCCTTAAATGTTTATGCTTATTTTGAATGTTCCGCTATATTGTTATCCTTACTGGGCATTTGAGCTCACCCCTTTTCTATGTTTTATTTTTCCCAGGTAGTGAAGAAGTAATTTATGAATGACTTGCAGGGATATTATGAGGGGTTAATAGTGTGGATATGAAGACTTTGTTGTTGTAGTAGTTTTTCACTTTGAAATGTAATGTAAAACTTTATGATTATATCTAGTGTTTCCAAGGCTACTAAACCAATCGGTCTTTCGAGATTTGATCTTCTTGTGATCATGCCAATGTTATGTAATTAATGCACCGACTCTGGGTAACTAGGGTCGGGGCGTTACAGTTGGTATCAGAGGGAGGTTTAGTACAAACCTTGGAAGCTAGATTTAGATAAACTCTGATTAGAGCACATAGACCTAAGATGAACTTTGAGGATTAGTATAGAAGAACTTCCTAGAATTTTGGTATTGTAGAGACTTTGTGAGTTTTCCGAGAAATACATCCCTGTCTGGATACGAGCAGGTAGAGGCGGCTCTGGCACAGATGTACCTAGGGGTAAAACCCGAAAACACCGCTTTGAGCTAGACTCGAACGGGAACTGGTGCACGACAACGGGCCTTGCTGCACTCTTGGTTACGACACTCCAGGGGGATATGCTTAGGATAACTCTCACTTTCTTTACAAATCATTATGAAGGGTTTATGAGTATATACTTCCTCAAAGAAAACATATTTATGATTATGGATTATATCCATAGATAGTTCAATTTATGTTTAGTGTTTTATAAGTATGGGATTATGTATTTTGATGCATAAACTGATCTAGTTTATGCCATTTTTTTAGAAATGGCGCCTAGTGGAAGAAATGGAAACCGTATCAATGCACGCACTCCATGTAGGGATTTCCCTCCTGCTCAAGATAATTATAGTGGGGCTGGTGATGCAACTGGTACTGATCAGCTAATCACCGTACTGGGACAACTTACTCAGGTTATGAATAATAACCTTACCCGTATGGAGCACCCTGATCCGCAGCGTGGAGGATCAATGTTAGATCGATTCATGAGACAACAACCACCAACGTTCAATGGGAGTACAAATCCCTTAGTAGCTGAGCAATGGATATTTTCCCTAGAGAAAATATTTCAGGCTTTGGGGAGTAGTGAAAGGGAAAAAGTTACCATGGCAGTTTACCGCCTCACTGGAGATGCTGATCAATGGTGGTCATTGATTCAAAACATGAAGGAAGATGATGAAGTATCAAACATGGAATGGAGGGAGTTCAAAGATCTGTTTTTAGAAAAATACTTTCCTCGCGACCATCGAGCAGATATGGAAAGACAATTTCTGAGTCTGAGACAAAAGGAGGATGAGAATGTCACAAAGTATGAGGCTAACTTTACAAGGTTAGCGAGGTACGCTGGTGATTATATTCGCAACCCAAGAAGTAAGATTGATCGTTTCTTTGATGGGTTAAAACCATTTCTCCGTCGAGCATTAGTCTCACAATCCTTTTCATCGTACGAAGACATTTTCTCATGTGCTATCAAGACCGAAAAGGAATTCTCTAAGTCTTATGACTTTAAAGCAAAGCAAGAGAAGAAGAGACCTGCTGATCAATCTGGGAATGGAAATAAGGGGAAGAAGGGAAAGGTTGAATATCCATCTTGTGGTAAATGCGGGAAGAAACATCCTGGTACTTGCTTGAAGGGAATGGGAGTCTGTTACAAGTGTGGTGAAAAAGGTCACCAAGCTCATGATTTCAAGGGGAAGAAGGAAGCTACCAACGTTCAGTGCTACAATTGCAGGGAGATGGGGCATTATGCAAATGCATGTCCTAAGCGTCAGGAGAACTTACCTCAGAAAAGGCCAAGGGATCAAGGCCAGGCTTATGCTATCACTACTGCTGAGGTAGAAACTCCGAAGGACGTGGTGGCAGGTAATTTAATGGTTTCCTCAAGTTTAGCAAATGCATTATTTGATTCTGGATCATCGCATTGTTTCATATCTTCCCAGTTTGCTAAGAAAATTAGATATTTCCAATTTGATTTAATAAGGGAGTTGTCAGTTAAAACTCCTAAGGGAAGTATCGTTGCAACAAAGTTTTGTGAATCAGTCCCCATTAGAGCACATAAATTTTCTTTATCTGCTGATTTCATCGTCATACCTATGATTGAGTTTGATATAATCCTCGGTATGGACTGGCTTTCGGACTATGATGCGAAGATTTATTGTAAGAAGAAAGAGGATACGATTCTTGATGATAATGATAAGAAACACCTTATTTTTAGAGCAGAATCGTCACCACCTAATTCTTATTTAGATCCACCCCCAGTAGTTCAACTTAATTCAATTATTGGGGAGGAAGAGAATGAAATAACTGTCGGTGAGGAAAGGAATGTTCAAATAGAGGATGTACCTGTTGTGAAAGAATTTGTAGACGTATTTCCAGAAGATTTACCTGGACATCCTCTAGAACGAGAAGTTGAGTTTTCCATTGATTTGATTCCTGGATCAAGGCCTATATCGAAGACCCCTTATAGAATGGCCACTGTAGAGTTAGTCGAACTAAAGAAACAACTAGAGGAATTGAGTAATAAGGGATTTATTCGCCCTAGTGTTTCTCCATGGGGAGCCCCTGTTCTTTTTGTTAAAAAGAAAGATGGATCTATGAGGTTATGTATCGACTACAGGGAGATCAATGCTATAATAATAAAGAACAAGTATCCCCTACCTCGTATTGATGATTTATTTGACCAACTGCATGGAGCTCAATACTTTTCAAAGATTGACCTTCGGTCTGGATACCATCAGTTGTGTGTAAAGAAAGAAGACATTCCGAAGACAGCATTTCGAACCAGGTACGGGCATTACGAGTTTACTGTAATGCCGTTTGGATTGACTAATGCACCCTCTGTATTCATGGATCTAATGAATAGAGTTTTCAAGTAGTATCTCGATGAATTTGTGGTGGTATTTATTGATGATATCTTGGTATACTCCAAAACCTACAAAGATCATGAAAATCACTTGCGCATTATCTTGAAGACTCTGAGGAGGCATGAATTATATGGAAAGTTTAGCAAGTGTGAATTCTGGCTTCAGGAGATTTCTTTTCTTGGCCATATTGTCTCTAAAGATGGAATCTCTGTTGATCCTTCTAAGACCAAGGCAATCCAAGAATGGCCAGCACCTACGAGTATAACTGAGGTACGTAGTTTTATTGGTTTGGCAGGTTATTATCGACGTTTCGTCCAGAATTTTGCCCGATTGGCTAACCCATTAACGAAGCTCACACGTAAAGGGGTTAAATTTGTTTGGACAAAAGAGTGTGAAGAATGTTTCGAAGAACTGAAGAGAAGATTAGTCAATGCTCCTATATTGACTCTACCATCGGGGAATGATGGGTTCGTTATTTATAGTGATGCATCGAAGAAAGGAATTGGCTGTGTCCTTATGCAGAATGATAGAGTTATTGCCTATGCATCACGACAGTTGAAAATTCATGAACAAAACTATCCTACTCATGATCATGAGTTAGCAGCTGTGATCTTTGCTTTGAAGATATGGAGGCACTACCTCTATGGTGAAAAATGTGAGATTTATACTGATCACAAGAGTTTGAAGTATATTTTCTCACAAAAAGAACTCAACATGAGGCAAAGGAGATGGCTTGAATTACTCAAGGATTACGATTGTACGATACACTACCACCCAGGGAAGGCAAACAAGGTGGCAGATGCTTTGAGTAGAAAAGACCATGGAGTTTTGAACAATATGAGAATTGAAAGGGATCCAATTTTCATGGATCTAGTGAAGATGGACATGGGAATAACCAGGGAAGGTGAAACATCAATGCTTTTTCAAATGGTTGCCAAACCATCTTTACTAGAAAGGATTAAGAGTTCTCAGACCGATGATGACGAATTCGAAAAGAAGATTAAAGCTGTGAATGATGGGAGATTGAGAGACTTTGTGTATGAAGATGGAATTTTGAAATTCGGGAAGAGACTTTGTGTTCCCAATATACCTGATCTAAAAAGGGAATTGCTGGATGATGCTCATAGTTCCAATTTCTCTATACACCCTGGGAGCACCAAAATGTATAGAGATTTGAAGGAACATTTTTGGTGGGACAACATGAAGAGGGAGATTGCTGATTTTGTGTCAAGATGTATGGTTTGTCAACAAGTGAAAGCTGGAAGGCAACAGCCTGGAGGAGTCATGCAACCTCTTCCCATACCGGAGTGGAAATGGGACAATATTACAATGGACTTTGTCATGGGGCTACCGAAGACTCCTAGAAGGAACGATGCAATATGGGTTATTGTTGATCGTCTTACCAAGTCAGCACATTTTCTTGCTATAAGAGAAGATCTACCCCTGGAACGTCTAGCAAGACTATACATTAATGAAGTTGTGAGACTTCATGGAGTACCCCTATCAATTGTTTCTGATCGTGATCCCCGTTTTACTTCAAGATTCTGGAAAAGTCTTTAGAAATCCCTGGATACTGAACTTCATTTGAGCACTGCTTACCACCCTCAGACAGACGGACAATCAGAACGGACTATTCAGACCTTAGAAGACATGTTGAGATCTTGCTCACTTGATTTTCAGGGTATGTGGGATCAATATTTACCACTAGTAGAATTTTCCTATAACAATAGCTTCCATTCGAGTATTCAGATGGCACCATATGAAGCGTTATACGGAAAGAGATGTCGTACACCAACCTGTTGGGATGACGTTGGTGAAAGAAAACTTGTAGGCCCAGAGCTGGTGGAGGAAACGGTGGAAAAGGTGAAAGTAATCCAAAATCACATCAAAGCAGCTCAAAGTAGGCAGAAGAGCTATGCCGATAATCGAAGGAAGGATTTGGAATTTCAAGTCGGTGATCATGTTTTTCTGAAGGTATCTCCGTGGAAGGGAGTCATACGTTTTGGTAAGAAAGGTAAATTGAGTCCCAGGTACATCGGACCTTTCGAAATTCTAGAACGAATTGGGGTTGTAGCTTACCGATTGGCAATGCCGCCAAGTCTCTCCAAAGTTCACGATGTGTTCCACGTATCTCTATTAAGGAAATACATGCCTGATCCGACGCATGTACTCACCTATGAGGAATTAGAACTGGAACCCGATCTGTCTTATTGCGAAGAGCCCGTCAGGATTCTTGATACGAGAGAACAAGTGCTGAGAAACCGGACGACGCGTCTGGTAAAAGTTTTGTGGAGGAATCATAAGATGGAAGAGGCAACGTGGGAACCCGAGGAACTTATGATGAAGAACCACCCGAGTCTTTTTATGCAGTAATACCCTAGAAATTGCGAGGACGCAATTATTTGAAGGAGGGGAGAATGTAACACCCCAAGCTTCTACGGTACGTTTCCCTTTGAATAATGCGATAGCGTGTGTTGTACGCAACCTCGAGTTCTAACACACACCACAACTAATTAAACTAGCCGTTGTGAATAGTAATACCTAATTTTTGAAATTATATATATTTTATATTTTAAAATGGACTTCATTTTTGGACTCGGAATATCGAATTTAGCCTAAGGTGAAATTTTGGTACTTTTCGGATAACTTTCATATGTTGATGAATAGTGAAAATTACTAAATTTTAATTAAAAACAACTTTTTTAATCAAAATAATTAATAGTGATAAATTATGAATTTTAGTAGTTTTAAAGTATATTTAGAATATATTTTTACCATTTAATATAATTTTGGTCATTGGACATAATTTTACAATTAAACCGAACATAAACAAGTGTCAATCTTTTGATAGTTATTATCTCTTAAAAACACGCTTTTTGTTTTGACAGCGGGAATTAATTTTAAATTAATTTCTGCCACTTCTGTGTTTTGAATTTAGGAAAATGGATTCCATATTTGGAATCAGGATGTTCAAATTGTGTAAATAGGTAACTTTTATTTTTATACATTTTGAATAATTACTGCGGTAAATATTTTATTTACCATGGTTAAGGGTAAATCCGGTAAATAAGGGTTAAAAAAATAATATTATAATAATACTAAATTACCCTAAAAACGTGTCTTAACCCTATTGGTTGATAGATGGTCGACCATGGACATCTTTGTGTCAATTTTGGGACCCCATGGATCCACTTGTAAGTGATAATGACACTTTATTTTAATTTAGTTAAAATGAATACAAAAATGACACAAGCATATATCTTTTAGAACAACAATTTTTACATAGGGTTATATATGTTGGATTTTAGATTATAAATATACATTAGAAATATAAAAAGATTTCCTACATAATTATATTTTATTTATAATTTTTAGACATTAAATAATTTATTTTATTTATGACACAATGATGATGCAGTAATTACTATAATAGTGAAAAATTAAAATAATTGATATTATAAATACCCAAATAAATATAATATGAAACTTTTAATGAATTAAACTAATTTTCTAGGATAATATGATATATTAGGATTGATTTAATGGACTTTTTTCGAAGTAATCAATCTGTTATGAGTTTCACAAAAATCAACTATTGAATAGTGTCAAAATTGACATAAAAGAGTTCTTAAAACAAATATTATATTATTAATTGATATTAAATTCCTAAAAATCTAAGGTTCGGCCAAGGGACTTATATTATGATAGGTTAATCATTAAGGGACCTCTTGGGGGTCGCTTGGATGTATATAGTAAGTTTATTAACCATATTATATAAAAATACAAAGAGACATTGTAAAAGTGAAACTAATTAACTTAGAGTTAATACTTAAAGATAAGGTTAATATAAGTACCCAAACCTATCTAAATTCTATTGGTTGAGTTGTTTTCGACCTATCCCCACCTTAACTTTTGAATAGTCAATTTTCGAGCCATTAGAAACCGAATATGAATTTATTATAAATTAATATTTCTAGCTTTTCCAAAGGTGCCCCTCACCCCTCTTATAAAAAGGCACTCCTCCTTCTCATTTCTTCACACCTCTAAAGCCTTTTGGTTCGGCCAAAATCTGCCCAAATACTCTCCCAACATCCCTCACTACAACCTAGAGGCCTTAGTTTGATCAGAAAGCCAACCTAAGGATCCCTTTTGATCAAATCAAAAGGAAGAACCTGAAGAAGAGGTAATGATTTCACCACCCTTTTCTAAGTTCATTTCTTCTTCCACTTCTTCTTCCTTTGTTCTTACCATTCTAAAATAATAACTCCAGTATCTCACATATACTGTGATGTTATTATAAGTATGGTACAACCATATTCAGTATTCTATCCACCCTTTGAATAACATGTCACCATACGTGCGTACGTACGGCTTACCGTCTCCACGTCGTGGTGTAATTGTTATTCAATATAATTTTATTTGGATGGGTATAATAATGATGTGTAACTCAGGTAAATAATAAATCTAACATGTTAATGATTCTTTATATATGATATACCATCCATTTATATACTATTTTAATATCAAAAGAATGATATTGTCGCTCGTGCGTACGTACGGACTACCGTCTCCACGAACGCGATGAGATTCATTCTCCATCGTATCCATTCAAGTATAATTTGATGATTTAAAAAATGATGTTTAAGGACTTGATATCATTCTGGATATGAATAATATACAACCTATCCTTTACATACATGTCTTACGTAACAAAACATACAAAAGCAAACAAGTAAGTTAACACCCGAAACAACGATAATACTAAGATATTATTATCAAATCAATATTAAAAGATCATATATAATATAATATTAATGTATATGATTCTTGTATAATTTAATAACAATTATTTCACCATTATACAGGAGGTTAACATACCACAACCAAGGAAAAGTACAAGGTAAGGGTTTACTTCACAACCTCTTCATTATCCAAGGTTGTTTATACATAATTATCTACTGGGACCTCGTTATCATCCACATCCATGTTTCTTTGAAATGTATTTCAAAACATTTTTACTATTTACAAGAATATGGGTTAAAGTCATTTATACCATTGTTTGACTTTTTATAAGAGGTTTATAAAGGAATCTTTCCGTCGTTTTCAAAACAAGGTCCTTTTTAACCTTTTCGACTGAATTGAGGTAAGAAAGTTTTTTTAACTTATACGGCGGGTGCGGTTATTTTCCGCCGTTATAAAATCGTCGAAGCTTTCCATACAAGCTTATAAGAATATTTTCAAAGAAAATGTTTTATTTTATATGGATCTTAAATGATTTCAAAATAAAAGGAGATACTTCTTTAAAAAGAATTTTGATTTCATCTATGTCAACATCCTTTGATGGATTTTAAGATTATTTGAAGTTGATTTATTATGATACAAAACTTCTATATTGTATTGAAGGTTTTGTGATATGTTTGACTGTGGATGTGCTTTTTTTATACCATTCATAGTTTATTGTGAAAGTATTGACATTTCGTATGCTAGTTTTAATACGAATGTTCATGTTATGTTTAAACCTTTTCATATGGGAATGCATTGGACTTAATAAGTGATGGGTGGAGCCCGCTATAGCTCCTCGATGCATCGGTAGGTCTCATGAGACAAACTAGTGTCTTGGCACAAGGCCTTGACAAAATCTTATTTGTAGTCTTGGCACGAGGCCTTGGCTATGTGGTTATGTTAGTCTGGCATTATGCATTCCAACATTATGAAAGTGGTTATTGATATTGCACGTGGTTATTCGATTAGTGGAATATCCATGTGAACAAGTAAATGGCATTATTTCATTTTACTTTTGCCATACTATGTTGAAGTTCAATTTTAAAAGGCTTTTGTTTTAGTAATTCATTGACTTAAATGTTTATGCTTATTTTGAATGTTCCGCTATATTGTTATCCTTACTGGGCATTTGAGCTCACCCCTTTTCTATGTTTTATTTTTCCCAGGTAGTGAAGAAGTAATTTATGAATGACTTGCGGGGATATTATGAGGGGTTAATAGTGTGGATATGAAGACTTTGTTGTTGTAGTAGTTTTTCACTTTGAAATGTAATGTAAAACTTTATGATTATATCTAGTGTTTCCAAGGCTACTAAACCAATCGGTCTTTCGAGATTTGATCTTCTTGTGATCATGCCAATGTTATGTAATTAATGCACCGACTCTGGGTAACTAGGGTCGGGGCGTTACAACTATCTTATCATTACCCAATATCCCTTACCATTTTTTTTCGTAATACCCCATAACATTGATATTATATTATAAATGATATATATTCTCTTTATCATAACCTAAGTGAGGGTCTAATTAATTACTCGAAGGTATTTAGGTAGAAAGGTCTTTTCCAACTACATTAACTCATCGCTCTTAAATCCATTGAGTGTAATCCTCAATCATGAAATCCTAGACTTGGATTTCCTTAACAATTACCTTTAAATTTACACTAGCTATAGTGAGGTATACTTATTTTTTTGTGAATTTGGTTAAGACAACCCAAAACCTTCTTTATAACTCCCTGTTAAATGATAATGTCCCAACATGGGCCATATCAAACACTATGATCTAGTTATTCCATTCTAAATCAAGTAATGGAATGAAATACTGACTTAATATTTTATTGTGGGGTTTTTTATCATTATGTATAATTTTACAATTTTATCTTGTTACATGCTATTAATAGTAATTTTATTTTAATTATGTGATTAACTATTTCTAGATAAAATTTATACATTGTCCATTTATTTAATTCTATCCTGAATGCTTGTTAATTCAATTATTTAACATGAGTTCCAAACATTCAAATAACTAATTGACCATGGAAGTGATAGAAATAAGTAAATAAAGTAGTATGATCATGGGATTTATCTAATAGATTTTTTATCTAGAATATGGTCAACCAACACCAAACCTAGGGGAATAACTCCTCAAACCTACAATAGTTCGAGTTATAGCATTCCACTAGACTATTTATACACCTACTGGATTGGTTTTAACTCAACTCTATCTTGAACAACCTCTACTCACCTAGGTTATCCATCCATTACATAAGATTTTTATCACACATAATTGAGGAAAAGTAAATTATTAGTTGTTAGGTTTACATAAAAGAAACTACATGCATGTAGTCCCTTACATAACAGAGAAGGGGATGGCTCACAAGCCATCATTTTAATTTAATAATAAATAATCAAAAACACATACAATTAAATTAAATTAAAAGAAACCCAATCACATATATAGGTTGTTATAAACTAATTATCTTCCATACACATGTAAAAAATATTAAAATTTAAACTGGCTAGTATCTAATTTATATCATAATTTATTATTAAGATAGACATGCTTGAATTAATATAATTAATTAATTAATCAATTTTTTGATCTTAATGACCATCCGAAAAGTGACGTGGTTCTCTTAATAACTAATATTAAATAAATAAAATTAATTACACTTGTATTCAACATAATAAAAACTCATCATACCCACTCACAACCCTGAAAATAAATTTGGAAAATTTAAGACACATTGAATATTTAAAATATTTGAAGTGTGAAACATTAATTTTTTCATTAAATTTGGTATAACGGATAATTGTACATGGTTTTTAGTCATTAATTTACACGATAATTAATTAGGCATTTATTTTTTTTAAAACCCGGTTATATGACATGTACACTAACTACTAATTGTGTAGTTAGTTTAATTCAATAGTTATTATTTTGATTCCACATAATTAATCCAAATGGTTACATCTTAGATGATGTGTAATCTACATTGATGGGTACTGGTTACACGATGTGTACAATAAACTAAAATATGTGTATCATCTTTCGTAACACATGCCTATGGAATTAATGTGCATGTCGACCATGAATATTAATGAGGTACATAGTATGTATTCCAGATACACACCATGTGAATTTTTCATTTCTTAGACACCAGTCCTAGTTATAATGTAATAAATATATGACATCCTTTGATCATGTATATTTCATAAATCTCATTGCGAATGTATATAGAATACATGGTGTATAAGCCAGCAACACGTTGTGTAATTTTATAAACCCTTTACTATGATGACCCGATCAAAACACAGTGTATGTAATTCATTTAATTCACACCATGATTCATTTATTTTTTTACAGTTTATGTATCATTCAAAATATCTAAGTGTGATGAATCTTGATACACTGTGTGTACTTTTTAGCTATATATAGTGTAACCGTTCAAACAGGCTAGAATCGCTAATACCTTTTGAGGAAATATCATATCATTCTTTACTTATTATTAATCTATTTTACATTATATTAAACTTTAATGAAACATATTACAATGTTAAATCATTTTAATTGAACTTCATATTAAAGAATGAATAAAGTAGAAATGAAATAATAACAATAAATTCATATATTAGTTTAATGAATAATAAATAATAATAAATTATTATTTGACCACTCTAATAACACTTCAAGGTTGAGAATGTAGTGGAAGCACCTATTTTTTAGTAGAAAATTTAGATATTTTTCATAATAAATGAATAATACGAGATACACATGATGCATAATGTTATGTATAATAAAATTAATTCAAATATTAATTGATGTGAATGTTCGAACCAAGAGGGTAGGATCATTACATACAATTTATAATTAATTTATTTTTATAAATAAGTAAATTATATTGAATTTATTTCTTCATTGAAGATTTATAGTCCACTTATTTTCATATCATCATTGCAGAAAAAGGATTCAAGGGTAGAATCCCTCTAGTGGTGATCCACACATGCTTTTCAAACATCTGAATGTCATAGTAGAAATATACAGCTGCTAGTGCATAAGACACTAATGATTTTTTGATTGCCACACATATTACTTAAAGGTAGAAGGGTTATTTTTATCTCTCTAGACTCAAGAGGTTGAAATAGGAGGATCACACTCCGTTATCAAGAGCGTTCTTAGAGAATAGCTCTCAAGGTATTTAAATAATTCTCTATAGACTTTCATTGTGAATAATGATGACTAGGTTTAGAAATAATTTAACCAGGTTTATATAGATATAAGTTTAGATAAATAATAATTTCACCAAGGAGATTATTATTTTCTAAATCCCAAGAAAACTCCATGTCTAATATAATAATACTAATAATTATTATATTTACTTGGAGTGCACCAAACTCATGGATAAAATAAATATTATTTTTCTAAATGAATAAATTAACATTTATTCAAATACTATTTAATATGTAATTTCTCATAATTCCTTTAACTTACCTCACATCCTCCTCAGTATTTATTAGACCTTGAATAATGAAAATTTATTTAAATAAATAAATATCACTGCATTTTTTAGAATAATTAAATAAATATTTTATTTACTAAAATAGTAAATAAATATTTATTAAACAGTAAACTCACATATATTCTCTAGAATAAATGAAGTTTGGATATTTTTAATCAAGTAAACATAAATAATTATTAAACCACACATGAGAATAATATTTATTCAATATGTTAAATTTAAATTGAATTTAATTAAGGTTCCGAATACACTTACTGTGTGACCCTCTAGGCCCTTTTCTTAGTGACATTAGATTGTTACACCTAAAATATAAGGTTAACATCTATAAACATGCCAAAGAACCCATAGAGAAAGAAGTTATATGCCAAAATTAGAATAAAAGTGTACAAAACACACTAAATAATACAATTCCATTGTCTCTATATCTCTATTCAAGTAGTTTTCATACTAGTTTCATCAACATATATACTCAATGTCTCTTTATTTAACTTTATGAAAATGAAATTTTCAAAAAAATACCATTTACATGGAATTAATTAGGTAGTTACATTTCCATCAAACGACTAAGATATCAACTTTCATTGAAAAACATAAGGGAAAAATCTATTCTCATATTATTCATTAATACATATAATTCATGATGTACCTAACACACCCTACATTCCATGAACATATGTTGTCACGGTTTTGGTCAGTATATCAAATTAAAAAACTCCTAATATGAATTAATAATAATATTAAAGTCCAATTACCATTACAAACATTCATAAATAGGAATATCCATTGACACATATAAAATTATTTCAATTTAACAGAGTAGACATGTTATATGTGAATTGAAATAACACTTTTTGGAATGTATAATTATTAAATTTGATTTAAGTTTATTGTTTTATTAATAATATATAGACTCTATATATTTATAAATGTTATATAAAATGAATTTTTAATATCTATTCTTTTATATACTTTATATATGTATGTATTATAATTTACAATTATATTTTTAAAGTAATAATTTATATAATTTATGCATGTAAAAAAGTATAAATTATATATATAACTTATGTGATTTTTTTTCAAATATGAATATTGTTTATCCAAATAGGATGGATATGTATCAATAAATTGATAGATTCTAATTATATTAAAAATATTATAAGTACAAGGTTAAATAGTTCATCTTGTTTTTAATAAAGCATGGAAATTTCCATTTTCAAATCATTTTTTTGTGTTTATGTTATTTTAATTAAAGAATAATTTATCTAGATAATTTGGAAGAACCCTTGGTATTTTATGGAATAGATGAAATTTATAAATGATGGATTAAACCCAATAAATAATTAAATGTATCTAGTGAATGGGATAAAACTATAGTTTATGGATCATGTGATATGATTATAATTATAAATGATGGTGGGAAGAGTATTGAATAAATGAAGAATACAATTGAATATAACCATCATGATAATCCAAATCCATTTGAGAAGTTAAAGAGATATGCATAGATTTCACCTTATGTTGGTTCTACTAAATATAAAAAAAATTTCAACTGTACTAAAGCTATATAATTTAAAAGATAGAAATGGATATATATACACCAAAATTATATATTTACTTTCTCTCTTGAATGATATGTTTCTAGAATATAGTGAGTTTCCTTATTGAATATGATACTGAACAAATTCTATGACCAATGTTTATGAAATATAAAAGAATACATGTCTATATAAATGACTGTATACTGGTTCTAAAGTGCCACAAGTCACTTAAAAAATATTTATGTTTAGTTCATCTCAATAATTTTTTTCATCAAAACGTGTAAAAGTTTTATGACACTTTATAATCATTCAAAGGTTTAAACGATTATATGGAAGTGAGGATATTGTAAGTAAATAAATATAAAATACATATAAAAGAATTCATGAAGGGAAAATTCATCACTCAAAAAACTCTTTTTAAAACTCCATTACCTTTTAGGTTGGAAATTCTAGATAGAATTTGAATTTTAACTCTAAATCAGGGGTTGTTAAAGAAATCAGATTTAGATTCAAATTCCATGATTTGAAGCATCTCAAGTATATTTTTTTGAATATAGATCATGGATCCGGTGGTGTCTCAGATGCTCGGGTGAGTATTGAGGGATTTGGGTCAATTTTTATAATTTTTAAAAGGGGTTTTCCTTATGCATGGTTGTCACATTGTTTGGTAAAACCATGTGAGAACTACTATAAAATTACTTTTAATTCTATTTTGTTTATTTTTTTTAAATTTTAAAGTCTATTTTAATTTGATGTAAATGTAACTGATATTATAAATATTGTTTTTAACATCATTTATATAAACATATTTAAAATCATTATTATGAGACCTTCAAAATCAGTTATTCTGAAAACTAAAATAAAAATTAAAACTTTCGGGATTTTTAACATCAATTATTTTGATAAAAGATATTGAAATTCATATATAATGTTGGTTATAAAATTACTAACATTATAAGATACTTTAAACATTAGTTATCAAAATAATAAATGCTAAAAAGTGTCTTATTTTTTAAAATAGTTTAATGCAGATTAATTTATTGGTTGAAAATATGATAAAATCCTAGAAACCAAATGAGAATAATTAAAATAATATAAATATTCTACATAATTTCCTTACATGTGGAGGTTTCTACAATATATATATATATATATATAAATTGATGATATATATTTTATTTCAAGGAAATAACTCATGGGGAATCCTAAACTTTTCTTGGTAAGGCATTTTAAACTTCAAACGATAAATCTCATGTAAAATATTTATCTTCTTGAATCATTTAGAAGAAGACTTCTTCATCATAAAAAAATAATCAACAAGTATAAAAATTAATAAAACTAAGAAAAAAATGTAAATTATGAAAAAATAATAATAAATACTATGGGGTACTAATTTAATGAAAAAAGATGGAACAATGATGTAGATCAAAAGGTGTATAATAGAAATGTATAAAGAGAGATAAGATTTAGTTATACATAGTAGTTTGAAATGTTTTTTTGTTGATTAATAAATTTTATATGTGATTTTAAAAATTTAAATTACATTGTGAAAAAATTGAAACATCACTGCCATAAGATGAGAAATTTTATTTTTAAGGTCGATTATATGAATAACCGATGTTAAAATCATTTCCACATCAAAGTTTTTATGTCGATTATGTAATAACCAATGTTAAAACCCTTTTTATTTGATTTTAACATTAGTTAATATATTAAACATCATTAAAACCTATCATAAAAGATTTTTAATATTAGTTAAATAAATAATCAATATCAAAATATTTTCAACATCATTATTAAATAACCACCATTAAAAGCCAGATGTAAATGCTATTTTTCTAGTATCGGGGAAAACTATGTAGGTTAGTTTTGGATTGGAGCTTTGAGGTTGGATCATGGTTGGATCATAGTTGTAGAGAAACCATGTAAAAACCTATAATTTGGATTTTGGTGGGTTTTTCATGTTTTGTGCATGGTTTGACAAACTATTCATCCAATATTGTTCAGTGGTGTGGATTAGAAAGTGATAATCCCATAGTTAAAACATAGTTTAGTAAACTATGTGGCCAAATTATGTGACTTTCCAAACTTAATTTAAAATGGTAAACTATCATTTTTCTTAATTGAGTTTAACCCCCCCTTCCGTTCTTTCTTCCTCCCTCACATGCGCATCTAAGCTGACTTATATCCCTCTATTTTTCCTACGCATACCCTTGATTTGGGGACATTTTGGAAGATATTTAGTGGCAGTTTGATGCATGATCTTAAATATTTTCCTCCATTCTTCCTCCCCAATTGTTTTCATTGATTTTAGTTGTCTCTGATCAGGGTTCATTGAATATTTCCACTGGAACATGGAGGAAATCACCCCTCATCATATTTCATTTATATATCAAAACTAAAGGACATAAAAAGACAATGATAACACACTGTTACTTGAAATTTTGATGAAGTTATGTATTTAAATAAATTTTATTATGGGTTTCTAAAAATTGGGTAAAATTGTCTATTGAATCAATGTTAGTTGATAGATATTTTTCTTGGGATGGTGTCGAGAGTACTGTCACACCTTGATATTTTAGAATATATTTATATTTAATAAATGAATGAATTTGATAGATTATGAATAATTTAACCATGAACTTATGAGAATAATTATTATAACTTTTAAAAAAATTACATTACATGGTATTTAAATGAAATATAATAGTTGAAAATAATTTCTAATTCACTTAAGAAATACTATTGATCCAAAAGAAATTTTTTAAAATATTTAATTTATTATAATTGTTTTTATCATATATGTTTTATTTAAAAATTAATTCATAGTATGAAAATTAATAAAAATGATTTTTAAACATTTATATAATGAGTTAATTGGTTATAAATTACTTCGAAAAGAAAAGATAATCATTTGATGGTAAAAAGAGATATTTTTTTTCTTCTAAAAAACATCTTTTATACGAGCAATGTACTTTTTTCTTAATAAATATAATTAATAACTATTTAAAAATGTTTTTAATGAAATGTGTAGATAATATATCCAATGAAATATTTTAACATCAATTTAATGGTTGTTAATAGGAAATAAATAAAAATAAATTCATTTTTATGCTTAAAAATGTATTTTTCTATAAAAAGTTTTCCTTGCATTTTACATGATTTTTTTCTAAAACTTATAGAAATTGAATTTGATAAAATGGTTTTAACATTTTTAATCATCACTTAATTTTTTTGAAATGCTTATAATTTCATCTTTGTTCATAATGATAGGAAACTATGGTAAAAATTTGTTACATTGGTTAAGGATAAAAATGGTTAATGAGGGGGTAAACTAAAATATAATGTTTAAAATATCTCATAAACATGTATAAATTTTATTTTTTGAAGATATATTGACCTTAAATTATCTTATTTTCTAATTTTTTTCCTATTGGATCAAATTTATCTTGAATATGACTTTATTATTTTTTAATTTTTTAAGTATTTACAAATTTTTCCACCACTTCAATTATAAAAGGTCACTAATCTCTTCACTTATTCACAAATTTTTAGCCATATATCTCATAGAATTACATCCCAAATATGTCCTTAAATTACCTTATCATGTTATATATCTTATATTCTTCTCAAAAGACCAACCTTTGAAGGCTCAAGGTTTATGCCAAAGGCGGTTTCCCAAAGAAGAATTTATTATCTTTATAAATCTATTTCTTGTTTCTTTCTTCATTAACCCCCTAAAAATATTATATAACATTATTAACTTGATTAAATGTGAATAATTACTATAATAAAATGTTTTTATGTTAATTTTACAACCATTTTATACCTTATTTTAATCCTTTTATAATTGATATTGTTGTTGGAGCATTTGTGTAGACTACCACCTCCACGAAGAGAAGCAATTTATTTTTAATATCCACCATAAATGGATTTTAATATGCATGTATTTAATTAATATATATTTTATTTATGATATTATTATTATTTTTTGAATATATATTATTATTTACTATTCTTTCCTTACATTGTTTAGAAAATGAAAACATTAATCATGTGTATATATGGACTACCATCTCCATAAAGTGATGTAATTGATTTTTAATCACCACTATTTATAAATGTTTATAAAAGTTTATATATTGAATTAATATTATAATTATAAAATTATTAATATTTTATAGATTATGAAACCATGAACACAATGTAATGTCTAGAACCGTCGAACCAAAACAAGCATTAGAAAGAGAATAATTACCACTTGAATGTTGACTTTAATGATGAATTTTAAATAAATGGGTAATATAGATTACAATGGAATAATATAATATAATACAAGTACTAATATTTTACTATTATATATTTATAATAAATATAAAGTTTTATACTATAATTTAAGAGAACACATAAAGAAATTCAGGACCCGAGGTAAGGGTTTATGTTGGAATCTCATTTTTAATCGGGATTGTTTATGAATTAATATCCCTTAAGTTAATTATAAGATATTTATATATTAAACCCAATATATTTTATTCTAATCCAATTATTTATTGGGTTTTAATGTTTTACTTTCATTTTCCTCTCCTTGGTACTTAGAATGATTGATATTTTTTTAAAGATAAGTTTACCTTATTTTCTCTTTTTTCAGTAAATTTTTTCATCAATTTTTATGTTATTTAAAATATTTTCAAGAATTTTTTATATGATTAAATTATTATTTAATTTAATTTTCAACCATATTTTACTTTATTTTCAAAGGACTAAAAAACAATTTTTATAATTTTTTTCTAAATAGGTTATTTATGATTTTTTACAAAAATTGTGAAAATAATATTTGTTTTAATGTTTACCACATGAATGAATTTTTATGCCATTATGACCATTATTTTATTTGAAAAATTATTTAAAATTTTCCATGTATATTTTAAAATAAAATAATTTTCTTAATATTCTAGGAATTTTTATTTAAAATTTTATCAAAACAAAAGGATATTTTTACTATTTTTTCAAAGAAAGGTTTAAATGTTCTTATAAAGGCATTTTTCATCTATTTTAATATCCTTTTATGTTTCTTATACTTCACTAGGGATAAAATATAATTATATAATTTGTGTTATTTATCGCTATTCCTTATTCTTATATGATGTTAAAATCTTTATGAAACCCACTTTTTTCCACAAGTTATTCTATGATGAATTATTGAATGATTTTATAATCTGGTGTCATAAATATGTATGGATTTAATTATATAATAGGTGGGTACATTAAATCACTCAAATTCGTTGAGTAATTTTTTATATATTATGAGATAATATTAAGAGTATGTATAGTGAACCTCTTCTAGGGATTACAAGAGGTTGGGGAGTGAACCCAATCCATTATGGGACTTTGTCCACTATGTGATAATGGTCTTGACACCGATCCTTTACTTATGAGATGATTTTATATGCCTATTATTGTTTCAAAATTCTTATGATATTTTATCCTGCGTATCATATTCTCCCATGGATCATTATTGACTAATGATGATTCCATACTCTTATGATTCTTGTATTTTTAAATACTAAAGATTTATTCCATGAATAATGATTTAGGATCTATGACTCTTTGAAAATTTACTTAACAAGTTACAATCCTAATATCATACCCTTTTTCTTATCTTATGATTGCAAATAATCATTTATTGATATCTTAGATATTTACATTTATTGAGATTCTATGATCACCCATTCTTATGTTTCTACTTTCCTTAGGTTATGAATTTTTGTTTAAGAAGGATATGTATAAGAAGGGTCCCATGAGAGAAGAACTTTGTGAGAGATGTTGAATACATTTCATGAAATAATTTAATTACATATCTATTCTCCAAAGACACTAAACCTTTATGTTTCTTGGGAATAAATTATTTTTTGATATATTATGTTTTTATCTAAAGTGATTAAATATGTAAGTATGTTATGTTTGGGTCACCTCAAGTATGTTATAGACCATTTGTGAGTGGTTGGTCACCATTTTGGGATGATAAGGGCACCTGTTGAGTTATCAGGAATTCATGAAAAATTGAATTATATTATAAAAATAATATAATTTTTTTAATTAAATATATATATTGATTTAATTAATTGATATGGATGTGTTGGTGTGATTTAGGGCCTCATGTGGGTTAGTGATGGTCGTTTGGACTTGGAAAACCCTTGGGAGTGATGGATGATCTTTCTTAAAAAAATGGATTTGTGAATGAAGAAGGTGGTCCCTTAAACAAATGCCCTCTTGTAAATTTATTTGATTTATGTATGCATGAGATATGTGGTCTTACTATAGAGGGTGATTCACACTTAAAAAAAATTATTCTTTATTTAAAATTTAATGCCTATGGATGGATATAAGTTCCAAAGGCCACTAAGGAGCTTTGAGTACTATATTAGTTCCCTGGAAACCAAAGGTATAAGGATCAATTATTAAATTGTGGTAGGAGATATATAGACCTTGAGGTGTGATAATATAACGAGTTAAGTCATTTTAGTGGACCTAGATAGGTGCACTTAGTTTCTTTGAGTGTTGGATAAATGCATTATCCACTGATGGCTTGGGGATTTATTATGAAAATGGGATATGGGATTGATGAAACACTGAAGGGAATAATTTAAAGTAAGTGAATATATAATAGTGTCCATAGTGTAGGAGACTTATGCATCTTCTTTTAAATATGAGTATTGGACTAGGATGATTGTCCCAAATTGGCCATGACGGAACTGTGTGATGACTTAGATCCATTGGAATAACTAATTAGAGAGTGGGGTGAATGTTCCATCACCTCTAGTATATTAAATCCTAGTTGGGAATACCATGGGTAGATTATATTAGGTTGAACTTGAGAAGGTTGACCTAGAATGACCTAGGAAAGAGATGCACAAATTATGCCATCTCTTAAAAGTGGTGCGAGTGAGGGTCATATTATGAGGCCCATGAAGCTATAACGTGACCATGATAATATTAAGGGAAAACATTCACTTTGAGTTATGGGATTGGCTTAAGAGATGAGATTTAGATCAAGGATCCCATATAGGGTTTCCATTATATTGTGTGACCTAGGGGAACCTAGAAGGTGTCTTCATGTTATGTAACGCTTGAGAGGATTAATATGGGAATGGGTAGTGATTATTATAGGTATCACCTTATAACCAGAGTTGATAAGGTGATCCTCTCAGGGATATATTTTTAAGGACAGACCATCCACTTGAGAGGTCAACCATTAGTACATGAGATGGATTGTGAAGATGGAAAAACCTTGTTATTATTAATATTATAAACCATGACAGGGTGAATGCATCCCCCATACTGTTACTATGATGAGATGTTGTGGATTATATTCATACACTTGTATGTATGATTATGACTCTAGGGATTACCTCTCTTGGATCTGATGGTTTTTGGTGATGATGGGATTCCATGGATTACCTCTCTAGGATCTATAAGCATCTTGTTGTAATGGGATTCGAAGGATTTCCTCCCTAGAATATGATGGTGTTTGGTGATGATGAGATTCTATGGATTTCCTCCCTAGGATCCATGGATATTTGGTTATGATATAATGTAAAATATTTCCTCCCTAGGATCCATGAATATTTGGAAATGATGGGATTTGAGGGATTACCTCCCTTGGATCCGTATATGTTTAGTGATGATGGTATACTAGGCATTACCTCCCTAGGATCCATGGGTGTTTGGTGATAATGGGATGCTAAGGATTACCTCCATAGGATCTAATGGGGTTTGGTGAAGATTTAATGCTAGGTATTACCTCCCTAGTATCCATGGACATTTGGTGATGGTGGGATACTAGAGATTCTATAGGATCCATATATACTTAGAAATGATCCATAAGATACTATAGATTCCTATAGGATCCATAGATGCTTAGAAATTATGGGATTCCAAGGATTACCTCCCTAGGATCCATAGATGTTTGGTGATAAGATATTTTATAGATTAACTCTACATGATCTAATGATGATTTATGTTTTGGGATGCCTAGTAATTACTTGGACCCAACATTTGATATGATATTATTTGATTCCTAGGTTGATTTCTAGGATCCAGACATTATACCTTTTCTGTAATAATGCTCATGAGATCTTGGGAAACTAATTTTATCTACCATTGAAGATATGTGTCATGGTTAGAGGTGTCAAAAATTAGATGAATTTGATATTTTCAATCCCAGGTTTTATATTAGAACCCAAGGATCAACAATAGTTATCTATTTATGCTCCCATATTGTATTTGTTTATTCAGCAAAGAATATCACATGTGTATACACTATATTTTATATTTGTGTTTGGGACCCTATTAGAGGTTCCCTATTGAACTATAATCACACCCTTATTGAGTTTCCATGGAAATTTGGTACTCGATCAAACTTCACTAATCATAGGTTCATGTAGAGCATAAGACTAATGTTGCATGATTGAGTGGGATATCTCAGTTAGGATTTGTAGAAAAGGGCGTGCTAAGGCTTTAAAATAGAAGTAGATCCTCATATTTTATTATTTATTTATTTTTTATTTGTGATCATACTAGAGGATGATAATTTGATATGTGATGGTATGATCACATGCCTCTATGACCATATGCTTCCACATTTTATTTGATATAACATGCCATGTTTCACTGCTTCTACATAACTTGATTATTTGAGAAAGATGATGTTTGGTTATTTTCACTATGTTTTACTCTAATATAAGGGTATAGACTACCCAGGGTAACACCCTAGACCCTGAATATTAGTCAACAACCACTGGTGTATGAAGAGGCATGCATGAGGTCAAGTATCAAATGCTACTCTGAGCACTTTTCGAGTATTCAAGGGTGGTGGGGCTTTACAAAGTGGTATCAAATATTTTTATTTGTCTTAATATTTATGGTTATGGTATAAATTTTAAATAAAAATGTGTTAGATATTGTAATTGACCTCATACTGGTGAAACATGGACATATTTTCTGATTGAAATTTAAGGTTTCTAGTAATATAGGATTTTTGTTCTTGGTTAATATTTTTATAGTTGCGTGATTTCACCTAGCATGATACACTTGAGATTTTGGATTTATGATTTATGATTTTTTTGGATCTTGGATCATTAGAAAGATAACTGTGTACATGCATCATATTTTTCACATAGGAATCACATGACCTACATTAGTTTGTGTGTGATTGATATCATTGATGATAGAAGGATAAAATATTAAAATAATTAATAATAAATGATATAGTGTTTTATCATATATCTTTTTGGTAAAATTATACTTAGTTTTAGCATAATATATTTCTTTTTTTATGACAGGTTATGTAGATATTAGTAAGAGATTCTCCTTGTTGATGAATATATAGTCCCTCTATGTAAGGTATATATAATAATTCTTAATAGGTTTGTACATGCATTAGAAACCTATATGATTAACCCCTAGTTGTTAATTATGGTACATATTATGATAGTAAATAGTTTTAGTTACTTAAATTGTTAAAAATCACCCATACAGTGTTTTCCCATATAACTTTTTAGTGTTATTCTATTTAACTGACCATATGAATTTGGTATAATTGATAGAAATCATCAAGGAATGATTCCTTTATATATATATACATATCCCTATGTGTGTGTGATGAAATGAGATCATGGTCTTTGAGGGGATTATCTCATATGCATATGCTCAATGAGGATTAGTACCATAGTAAGATAAGAACTTTTAATAGGATTATTTATGTGTATATATATGTATGTATACATGATACCCTAAAGTGGGTGTTTTGGAATGCGAGTTTCCTTAAAATATTTGAGACAAGATTTAGGTTGTTAAGTCATGATTTATGACTTATGTGGGACATATTTCATGGGATAGGTGGGATAACCTAGTGACCTAGAGATGTGACTCAATATATTAGCTAGTTATGTATTATGATTGAATAAAATGATGATTTCTTCTTTGGTTTAGATGAGAAGTTCTATATGAGGGTAACCCAAGAGAAGAATATCCCAGGATTGTGAGTGCCTTAGTGATGGGAAGCATGGGTAGATGCTTCAGGTTATGGTATTGGTACATTATAGGAATTAATATATATATGGTATTGGCATGGAGGTTCCTTTGGATTTTGTGATGTAAATAACTTGAAGTGATTTTGGTATCAAGGTTGGTTTTGATAGAAAATATTGATAGGATACCTAACCTTGTTGATTTTGAGTGTGGTTTATAAAGAGATTGTAGATAGTGATCTTATATAGATCAATCTATGATGGTTATAGGGTGAGTTGATGTTTCTGGTTTAGTGATTATTCCCTAGTTGGTGGGTGTTCATGTGATTTGCCTTGACATGGGTGCGATTCTAGGCTTATTGGGAAGTAAGCACTGAGGTAATTTTGGTAAGATGAGATTGAAATGATGTGGTTCATATTCATCAGGTGTAGGAATGTGAGCCTAGTTTTGATGATGTAGAACTCATGGGAATGTGATTCTAGTTTTATAATTGGGTGGTGCTGGAGTGCACACCCTTGAGGTTTGGATGAGATTGAGATGATATGCACTCGTCACATATAATGTTTATTGTTTATGGATTGGTGATAGGCTGTGTGTGGGATAAGGAACAGTCGTTCTGATTAAATACTTATGGGAATGTTTTACCAAGAGTTTTAATGAAATGGGGGGGGGGGTGCCTCTATGGGAGTGGTGACATTAGAGATGGATCGGGGTACCGTGGAATAGTTGATCAATGTTTGTTCCATGACATTAATTTTTAGGAAGGTTTATTGTTAGAACCTATTGAGGTTATAATTGATGAGTGGTATAAGGAAAGTGGTATGATAGGGAGTGAACCATAAGATATTAAAGGGTGTAAACCACATTATAAATGACATTTGGTTGATGTTAATGAATTTTTTATAGGATATTCAAGAATAATTAATGATTGATGCTCCATGTTGATGATTGGGTATATGAAGGAAAACCATGTCCAATAATTATGTGTAGTAATGGAAAAATCTTGGTATATAGTGGAAACACTCTCATGTGGATAGATTTGAGGGTGTGATGAGACTAGTCTTTAGATGGTAAAGGTATAATTTTGATGCTGGTGTCCTAGTGAATATAATTTTATCAAGTTCCCTAGATAATACTAGATTTGAGGTTTGGATGTGATATTGGGTAGAGTCTATGAATAGTATCAAAAATTGAGTTGGGCCTTGATGAGATCTAAGGTTTAGTTGAATCGATGGTGCACCTGTTCTTAGGGTGAGAGAATGATAGTTAGTTTTGTTGGTTAAGGATCCAACCATGGAATTTCACCAATAGTTAGGTTCATACTTCTGTGTGGGTATTTATATGATCTAATTATTCCATTTGGTATTAAAACATCAAGACTAGGCATTGAGATAGTATGTTAGTGGGGATAGTTTAGTGTTTTCCATAATGGTTAGTTATATGAGTACTTAATAGTGTTTTGTATGTAATTGGATGTGGTGAGATTAAAACCACATCTAACAATCCATTAATCAATTGGAAGATTGTTATAGTTGGTGATTCCAAAGGTAGGGAGTACTATGGATAATAATCAATCTTCATAGGTTGGGAATTCGAGTTTTTACCACCATGATATTGATGAATAAATGATTGATGAAACATTAATGTATTAGGATAAATGTGTTCTATTGAGTGCAATTTTGGATTTGGTAATAATGAAGAGTGGGTGGCTCAGTTTTGAATAATAGGACACCTTGTGTTTGGATTTATGCAACAAAATATTGTTCAACATTCTAGAGTAAAATGTGGTGACTTAGTGGCAAACTGATGGATATGATAGGGTGGGATTAATGACTAAAATACCATTGAGGCTTCTTGAGGATGAGAATTTTTATGATAGGGAGGTTGCAAACACTATTTTATTTCAGGTTGGAAATTCTAGAGGGAATTTAATTTTTTGACTCATTAGTAGATGTTGTTTTGAGAATTGAGGTTCAGATTGGAATTATGAGAGTTAGAGAATCCCAAGTATATTTTTTTTGAAAATGGATAAAGTCTTGAGAGGTGTATTGAATTCCCATATGAGTATTGGGGACTTGAGGCCAAAGTTTGGAATTTAAAAAATGGGTTTTCCCTTGTGCATGATTTCCACATGGTTAGGGAAAACCATGTGAGTTGGTTTTGTCTTGGGGACTGGGGAATATTTGGTGTATGGTTGTACAAAAACCTCAAAAGACCTATAATTTAGATTTAGACTCATGGTTTTGAAAACAATTTTGACAAACCGTACAACTTGTTATATTTTATTAAAAATTGAAAATTCCCATTTCCCCCATCTATTTTTAATCCCTTATCCCACCTTTCATCCTCCCTCATGTGGACATCTGATTAGACATCCCACCCACCCTTTCTCCTTTGTTCCTCCTTCGATTGGGGTGACTTTGAAAGAAATTTCATGGTTCTTTGAGGCATGATCATCCAAAATTTTCTCCATTATTCTTCCTCTATTTTTCCCATGATTTCAATTGTATCCATTTATGTTTTATTAAATATTTCTATCAGATCTTGGTGAAAATAATCCCTCTTCTTGTAAATTTTATATAGAGGCACTAGAGGATTACCTAATGATATGAATGCATTTCATTTCACAGCACTGTAATGATGGTACATTATCCAATGAATTTTTATAGGGTTTTTACTAAAATTAAATAAAATTTTTTATTGAATATTTTATGGTTGATAGGGATTTTTTTGGAATGGTGCCATGAGTACATTGTCTACGTTATGTGAGTGGTTGGTCACTATTTTAGTGTGATGATGATGCATGATAGGTTATTAGGCATTTATTATTTATTTAATTAAATTATAAAATTAATTTTAAATTGTTTAATTAATTATAATTTTCTTTAATTAATATATATGGATGTGTTGGTATTATTTAGGACCTTTTGTGGGTTTGCGATGTCCAATTACACTTGGACGAACTTAGGCAGTGATGAATAAAATTTCTTAAAAAGGAATTACTTAGTGAATGAGGTATGTGGTCCCTTGAGCATGGAACTTTAGTAAATTAATTTTATTTATGTATTCATGTGATATTTGGTCTCACCACTAAGGGTTATTGACCTTTTAAAATAAACAAATTGTTTAATTAAAATGAAATGCCTATGGATGAATTTATATGAAAAGGTATATTATAGAAATTTGAGCACTAGATTAGTGTGTTATATGTTTAAGGATGAGGCCTAGATTATGAAATTATGTTAAGATATACACAACCTTGAGGGGTGATAATCTAAAAAGTTAATGATCATGGTAGACTAGGATAAGTGCCTTTATTTTCCTTGAGAATTGAATGGATTCATTGAACACTGATGTTTGAGACCTTGATTCTAAAAATAGGACATGAGATAAAATAGACCCTAAGGGGTGTAAATGAAATTAATTTTACCTGGTGTATATGACCTAGTGTAAAATATTTAGGAACATCCTTATGGAGGATAGTGTTGTACTAGGATGATTGGCCTAAGTAGGACATGATGGAACTATGTGATTCTAAAAAGACATTGGGATAATAGGATAGATATTGGGGAAAGTATTACTTTCCCTTTATTATGTAAGAACCTAGGTGGTAATACCTTGGGTATATTATATTATATTTGACTTGAGAGGACTGATCTAGGAAGACCTTAGAAAGAGATATGAACAATATGCCATCTCTCTAGAGTGGTGCTAGTGTATCTTATCCCATGAGGCTAGTGAGTATGTAATGTGACCATGATGATGTTGAGGGATTCCATGACCTATAAGTGATAGGATGGGTCTAAGATATGAGATTTAAATTAAGGATCCTATGTAGGGTGTCTGTGATATTATGTAATCAAGGGGAACTTGGTGGGTGGGTCCATGTTTTATAACCCTTGAGAGGGTTGGTGTGGGAATGGGGAGTGATTATTGTGAGTTTTACCTTAGAACTCAAATTAATGATGTGATCCTAGTGGGATTGTAGTGTTAGGTATAGGTTATGCACTTTATAGTCCTACATTTGTTACAATATTTGGGTTGGGTAGATGGAAAACCCATGTTGCTATTGTTATTCTTATTATGATTATTATTATGATCCATTATGATGTGGATGCATCCCACAAAATATTATTATGATAAGATTTTATCATGTTGATGTAGGAATTCATATGTATTATTGATATACCAGGGATTACCTCCCTAGGTTTTGATGGTGTTTGGTGACGATAGAATTCTAGTGACTACCTCCTTAGGATCCATGGGTGTTTGGTGATGATGATATTCTAGAAATTAACTCTCTTCGATATAATGGTGTTTGGTGATGATGGGATGCCAGATATTACCTCCCTAGGATACATTGATATTTTTGGATGATGGGATACAATAAATTAACTCCTTAGGATCAATTGATTTTTGGCGATGATGGAATTCTAGAGATTACCTCCCTAGATCCATGAATTTTTAGTGATGATGAGATTCTAAGGATTATCTCCCTAGGATCCATGGGTATTTAGTGATAATGATATTCTAGGAATTAACTCCACATGATCTAATAATGTTTTATGATGATGATATGCTAGTGAATTTATCCCTAGGATCCATGGATTTTTGGTGAGGATATGATTCTATATATTACCTCTTGAGGACCCATAAATGTTTGGCTATGATAGGATGTCAGGGATTACATCCCTAGGATCCATGGATATTTCGTGATGTCATGATTCAAAGGATTACATCCCTATAATACATGGATGTTTGGTGATGATGGTATTCTTGGGACTACCTCCTTTAGATACATTGAGGCTTTATGATTTGGGATGCCTAGTGATGCCTAGAATCCCGAACTTATTCTTATATTATGAGATTATGAGAATGGTTCTTTGAATATATGGGCTATACCTATTGTATAGGCATGCTCATGTGATATTAGGGATAGAATTGTGTCACACCCTAACCATTTTTTTCTTATTATTTTATTTTATTCTTTATTTTTTCCCTTTTTCTGGTGTTTTAAGAGTTTGAGAGTTAAATTTTGAGTTTTTTCAATCTTTCCTTATTCCACATGATCAATGAGCATAGTTTAGGGAAAACTATGTGGTTACTTTAATATAGGTACCTTTTATAGTTAATTTGGTTCCTGAAAGATTTAATCTACATGGGTGGAGTAAATTTAAGTCCAATCCATGTGGAACCTATAGGAAAACATGCAATACCTTGGTGTGTAAGTGTACTGGCACACACCTTTCACATGGTTAGAGGAAATTGTGCGATAGGCATGTGAGTTGTGATTATAGTTTAACTGAGACATTTCTCATGATTTTTTCATGAATTTACAAACCATGTGGTTAAACATTATAGGTCTCTAAGTGATTCTAGATAGAATATAATAGTTGGTTCATGGTTTTTCAAACTATGTGATCAATCCATGAAGCCTACCCAAAAAATTGAAATATGATATTTACCAAACTTTCCCTCTCAGAATTAAACCCCATAAGCCTCCTTTTCTATTACACTTGACTCCCACACCCCATATACTCCTCCTCCTCCATTTTCACTCCATTAAATGGTGTATCCAATGGATTTATTTGTGATTTGGGGATAGTTATTCAATTTTAGGCCCCTTTATCCTCTATTTTTTCCTTCTCACATTTATCTTTTTATTTTTCTATTCTCCCCTTATTGTGTTCTTCCTTATCCAAAACCTGGGGTGAGTGATTGAACTTGTTATTTGTGAGTATTAATGTTTTGTATATTCTAATTTTCTTACAGGTTATGCTCACCCCATATTCTAGTCTATTCACCTTTGATGTGGGGTAGGTTTCTATAATTACCTATCCCAGATCACCAAAATAAAACACGAGGTGGTGTATCTACATTACCTCAAGAATGAATCCCTATATTCTAGAGGTTGTTGACTAGTATAGAGGAACTAAGAGGTTTTGGGTTGACTATTCCCCATAAAATAAAATCTGAGGTTCATGACTGAATCTATAGAAAATTCTAGATAACTTATTTGTACAATGGGCACCCCAAAAACCATTAGACATAAAAAATGGATTCGACATGGCCTCCATAGTCCAAAATAAAAATTATTACAACAGTCTACATGATAAAATAATAATAAAATATCACATGTTTATAAACATGAAATAATATGAATTATATATAATAAATGACACACTGGTTAGTGTATGATGAAAAATAATTAAATGTAAACACACCACCTATAACCCAAATCACATGAAACATACTACCTCTAAGACCTAATAACTAAACCACATGTTCAACTCTAAGAGTTACCTATGTCTTGAGAGAAAATAGTAAGGTCTACCCACATACATTAAAACCTATGCCATGTACGTGGGTAGGGATGAATCTAATGACCTAGTAGGAATCCCCAATGCCTCAACCATACTGAGTGCTATTGTGATCAACTGGATGTGCATGTAATAAATATATAGTGTGTAATCATTCCCATAAAACACAAAAACCTTGAAACATAACATAAAATGCACATGAACACACATATATTTGGTCATTGTGTGAAAACTATTCCACCACAACAACTGACCATACCTGCTTTGTCCAAATTTTGAAAAAAGTCCCTGCCCATATGTGATGATGTTGGGTATGGTGTTATACCATATCCAATATCATACCAAGATTTTAAACATTCCTTCTCAAAAAATGGAGGATTCATTACTAACTACCCACTACATTATCCCTTAAGTTAGGTAATCTATCCATACCCAAAAGAACAACAGGACTTAGACCCCATATCAGTCATGGTGGTCTCACCACCTGATCTCACATTTTAGGTCCAATAATTTCACTCATGATTGGCCTAATTACATTCCATCAAGTCCAACCATCTCACTCATGGATGACCCATCACACTCAAGACAACAATATCAATCATGGAGGGCCTATCCCTCACATATATCAAGGGCTCCATCTCAAGGTAGTCTCACTAAATCCATCTCACTCATAGTGAGACAATTCATTTAGTGCCTATCCCCAATTTAAATCCAATTCCTTTCTCAAGAATACAAATATAAAACATTGGAAATACAAAAAAATGGAATGAAAACTATTTCATAAGCCCACCAACTCACCAGTAGGGTACTAGTCACTTAGGACCTAGCCTCACATCCCAAACATATCCCAATACCCATATCAACCATCTAATAATTATATCAAAACCATTTAGATTAACCCATCACTTTGATACTAAAAGGAAAATCCATTAGCCACCACACAAAACATGCATAATCATAAAACCAATTTACACATTAATAAATCACAAACAAGGATCACCACAATCACAAAAGATTTGGAAAAAAGGGACTGTAAAACCCCATACATCATTAGAGATAAGGATTTGTTTTGATGTTTCTTAAAACCATGTATTTTATGTGGTTTTAAGTGTCTTGGGGGTTATGAGTGACCCACAAAGGGTTATGAGTGAATTGACATGGTTTTTAGATAAAATAGCTACAAACTATATCTATTCACACATTGAAACCTAGTGTCATGATGTGAAATGGGTTGGATAGAGGGGGATACCTTGTATTGAAAAATCATGGTGTAAATATGTATTCATGATGTGGTTCAGTACAATGATATATATATATATATATATATATATATTAAATAGAAATACAAGGAAAGGGGGAGTCCATTCGGCTAGGGAGCAGTGGATGCCACCTCTCCTTCATTTTTGGGTTTTGATTGAGGGTTCCCTTTCATTTATTACTGGATTTTGTTTCCATTAATCATATAAGGTAGAATAGGGTAAGGATAACACTCTCCACCCCTTATTATTTGATTTCTATCACTAGTTTTAGTTGTTACTCCATTTATGACCATTTTTTCTTACTTTAAATGTTTTGATCCACTTATTTGATTCCTGTCATTTGATCTTGAATTAAAGGTTATAATTAAATGAGTTTCCATTTAAGATAATAAGGTATGTTGTGACTATATTTATCCTAATTTATTAGTTTTCTATGTAATTCATAGTAAATGGGCATGAGTGGAGTGGTCTGGGTGAGACTAGTTGTGTACTATTTTTTGTTTCTATTACTCCTGGAAGATATCATAGGGTATTATTATGAGTAAAAGGGTGAAATTGCGCCTATTAATTCATGAAAAGTGTGGATGATATTTCATGGTTTGTTTGGAATGATGATTCTAGTCATTAAAATTTATTAAATTGATGTTTTGGCTATGTTGGTTCCATTGTAATTCATTGGGAATGGCCCATGTGACTATAGGTTATATTGATCACCGAAAGTGAGGCAACATGGTTTATTAGGATGATGTGGATGGTGGTGACCAATTTCATAGTTGGTAGATTTTTTTCACAGGTGTTTAATGGGTTTTTGGTGGTGTTGCCAAGGATTTTTTGTGATTGTTTCTTACAGTGTTTGGATGATGGTTCTATCAGTGTCGTGTGCACAAAATATATAGATCAGTGAGGTAGTGTTGACCACTTTTTATGGTTGGAGGCCTCTAAAGATTATGTGAAATTGGGGGTGGAACTGAACATCAGTATAGAGGATTTGTTATCCATATAAGTCCATGATTGATTATTTTTGAGACCATAATATAGGGGATGAGGCTCACTTCTATATTGGGGCTGGTGGGATAGGACTGTGGAAGGGTATATATCACTGTGCCTTGGGATGTCTGGCTACTAATCTAATTGTGGTTGAATAAGTTGAAGTCTGAGAGACTTGTGACATTCCTTGTGGTTGTGACTTTGGGGAATCAATTTGAATTTATGTGGTTATATATAAATGTTGTAAAATGGGGTTTTGTGGTATATAATGATGATTGGTGCATGATACCATGTGGTATGGGAATGGAAGGATGATCGAGGGTTCTTCGAGTATAAAAAATCATGGTTGCATTCGACATTATCCGAGGTAGGTAAATGATTTATTGTGGATGATTAGATTAGGGGAAAAAAGTTATGTGATATGTGTTTATTTATATTTATTTCTATTCTTATATACATTGGAATAAGTATGGATATAATTTAGGGACACCATTGGCGGTGGCCTATAGAGTTCATACTCAAACCCTGTAAGAGCACTTTGGGATGCATATATAATTTATGGTTTTGAGTATGGAAAAGGGATTGGGATTGATGTCTATATATTAGGGAGTAGAGACATGCATAGGGAAAATGAGACTGATGGAATGGTTTTTAGAAGATAGACCAAGTTCTTACTCTATTCTGGGATGGTGATCTTTTGAGTTGTTTTATTCATGTAATTATGTGATCAGCCATTCAGTGAGATGATTATTATTTTCTATGACTGGAATGAAATTTATATATTATATGATATTCTTAGAAAGTGTACTTTTTGATCATTATTGTTTTTTAAATTACTTACACTATAATTTATTTACCACTTCAACTAGTTTATTATCATTATAACTGGAGGGAATATTCTTCCTACTATCACCCAATAGACCATTGTTGCTTGTCATAAATCTTTAGAATATAGGGAGGCACACCTATGGTCTATTAACTCTCCAGTCTTGTCAATATTCGGAGTGGACCAAGGTAGGGACATTGTAAAGTTGTATTAGAGAACTATTGGTGTTATGAGGTATCATCAAAGAGTATATCCATTATAATGTAGTATAAATGGAGGCTGTTTATAAAGTGAAAACAATATCTAGTTGGTTTAAAATTGGTATAAAAGGTGTGTTATTAAAATTGGTTTTTTATTTGGGTTATGATATACTGGAGCCTAAGAATGTGCTAGAACTTGGGATATAGGTTATGTTAAGTTTCTAGAAATAACCTAGATAAACTAAAGTCCAAGTTACCATGGGAAATGTGATTTTTTTATAGTTTTCATGGTTACATTTGAGTTATTTGATTCAAATTGATTAATATTTTATATTATTGATTATTTTTTAGACTATTGGTCCAAGAGGCAAGAAGCATTATGCATTCATCATGATAGGAACTTAGGGAAAACATGACATATGTGTGTGATTGTGATTATTTCTCAGAACCTAGAATTAAATAAAAGGATTTGATCTATTTAAAGTGTCCACAAAAAAATAAACATTATTTTTATTCATAGTCTCTTAGTGGATTTCTACTCAGTCAGACCGAGTATGTGATTTTTAATGTGATGGGAATGTGATCCTATGTGTATATGGTGTATCTGGTGCCTACCATTGATATGGATAGGAAGGGGTCCCTGAGGATAGATGATATGTGATATGGGTGAATTAGGGAAGTGTAAGGGAAATGATATGTGTCTTCTATTATATATTTACCTATTTGTGATATTTGGACTATTATATTGGTGTTGGACATGGTTTTTGGTTCTCAGCATGATGCTACTAAGATGACCTATGTTGGAGAATCAGGAGGGAGGAGATGTGGTGACACTAGGGTGTGCATAGGATGAGGCCCCTGAGGGTAGGGGTAAGCATGATCCATAACTAGAGATATCATGGTAGGAAGGACAACTACAATTGGTAGAGGAATTTGGGCTATATCAAGAAGAGGAGTTTGGACCATGACTAGATGAGCAGCTTAGAGTGAGCATAATGTGGGTTGTTCAAAGTATTGACTAGGGAGATCAGGGAGCTTAGCTGTCGATGAAATATCTAACCTAAGAGCTTTATCCACAACACCCTCCTTTATTATAGGGAGAGGGTGGAACATCGATGATATAGTTTTGGATAGATTCTATGAAGATTATTTATTATTATATTGAGACACCCCTAGGGTGGAGGGTGAAGTTGGATACATATATGCTCAAAGGACCAGTGAAGTGTATGTATAAAGTACAAGTTCATGATTGTAGGAATGAGGAACTAATGTAGAAGGACTTTAATACTATGTTATTTGAGAACTTCTTTCCTGAGACCTTGCGTGATGATCAAGACCCTGAGTTTATGCACTTGTAGTAGGGAGATACTTTAGTAATGGATTATGATGGAAGGTTCATAGACCTATTTCATTTTTTACCAAATAAGGATGGAGATAAAATTTCTATGTTACAAATATTCAAGTATGGTTTAGGAAATTATATTAGAGAAAATTTAAACATATTCAAATTGGAATAATTCTCAAAGGTAGTGAATCAATCATTGATAATAGATAATAACTTGAAGGATGATACTATACTGATTTGAATAGTAGTGTCGAGAAAGAAAGGTAGTGGAGATCTAGGTAGCTGGAAGTGAGGTCATAAGGATACCCAATAGGGTAGTCAGATTTGGGATTTGAGGATTCCAACAAAGAGTGGATCTTTGATTTCATGTTTCTAGATTGGAAAGAAAGTATGTTTTCATGCTCAGTTTTATTGGACTTTAAAAGTGTACTAGGACTGTAACCAGATGGTTCATTTAGAGAGGTTTTTTTGGAAAACATGCATGATATCTGGGAGTCAGTGACTAGGTTAGACTCAGGGATCTGAGGTCGGACCAGGAGTGGTACTAGTATATGCTAGCTAGGATATGTCCAAACGTGTAGGATGTGGAAGGGAGATAGATACCCAACAATAAAGTTAGTGTCTTTTAGTGAGTAAAACTCCATAGAGAGGACATGAATTATGAATTTGAGCTTCAAGCCACATCTATGTAGTCCAGTATACATATTCAGAACAAAATGAAGATCCTACTAAAGTTCAAGGTATCCATGAGGGCACCCATGATTTTGTTTCTGTTTTTGTATGATATATACTATTAAAAGATGTTCTTGTATGGTAAGTTAATTTACCAAGTGATTTTTAATATGAAAACATTAGGTGTGATTTAGAAAATTTGTGGGAATTGGGTGTTATGATAGGTCAATGATTGAATTGCGTGTGATGTATGATTGATAGGGGATGCATTGGCATTGATGAATTTTTTGTGGGTATCAAGAAAGATGAGAAACTCATGTGGGAATCAAGTGTGATATGGTTTGTTTGGAGTATATATGGTGATAAAAACTTTATGAATTTCTTGTATGATGTAATTATGATATAGGAATATTATGGGATGTAGTAATGATAATGTATGATTATTGGAATGTGTTTGTTTAGGGAGGATAGTTTGTGCAGAACCATTAGGATATAGGGAAACGAGTCAGGAATTTATCAGGTAGGTGATTCTTATGGAATGATGTTATATAGAAGGAATTATCCTATTGAGTGAGTAGATGTGGTAGCTTTTATTGTTGGGAAAGATACATATGCATTCAGGATTTTATCAATGTTTAGATAAGTAGAGTGTGGGATGGTCAAGATGTTGAGAGTTTTGGTTAGATAAATGATGAATAGCTTGAGGATGAGATATTATATGGTAGGGAGGTTTTAAAATCCCATAACTCATTAGAGGTAAGGACTTATTTAAATGTTTCTAAAACTATTTTATTTTAAGTAGTTTTAAGTGTCATAGGGGTCGTGAGTGAAATAGAGGGGGTTACAACTAAATTAGTCTAATCTATAGTTGAAATGGCTGCATATTGTATCCATTCACACCATGAAACATAGTGTCATGATGTGAAATTTGTTACCCTATCCTGATAAATCATTATGTAAACATGTAATTCATGTCGTGGCACAATCGAGTGAGAATAATAATAATATTTTTTAAAATAAAAACAAATGGGAAGGGGTAGACCATTCGTCCATGGGGAAGTGGATGCCTTCTCTAATTGGATTGTTCATGTGATTATGGATAATGTTGAACATTTTATGTGAGGTGGAATAGTTCATCAGGATGAGGAGGATGGTGATGACCAAGGTCAGAATTAGGAGACATGGTTTATAGGTGGAAATAGAGGTTCTTCGAAGGTGTTCCCTAGGATTGTTGGTGAATTATGTAATGAATTGAATTTTCATAAAGGTATGGATCATTATTTTTCCAGTTTAAATTACATTTTTTTATCTTGTTAAATGTTCCCTAAGGCCTAAGAAAGGAATCCTGATCATTTAGAGCTTGTTCGGATCCCAGAGATCCAGAAATTGGATAGGTAGACTGAGCCGCATGATTAGCACATGATTATTACTAACCATGATCCTCAATCATTCTAATAACTCAGTGCACAGTAGGATTCCACATGGTTTTCCCTAACCATGTGAGACAATATGCACACCCATGAAAATTATGTAGAATTTTTATCAGAGCCTTTTTTCATAGCTTGGGTACAATTATACAAACCATACACTTAGCCCATGAAAGAGGGGTTCTTGGACATTTATGGGTGAATGGTTGGCACATGGTTTTGACAACCATATGAAAAAAACATGTGACCCATTAAATGAAAGGGAAATTACTATTTTTACCTTGAAATGTTTTTAATCTTTATTCCCTATTCCTTCATCATTTCTCCTTTAGTAGACAACCATTCCTCTCACGTGAAAGCTCACCCAAGCTTATGCTAGGCTTCATTATAACTCCTACATATGATCTATGTTTTCATCACCATTGAGTATATTTGATATGAAAAGGTAAGCTCCCTAATACTCTTTCTTCTTATATTATTTTATCTTTCCATCTATTGTGCTATTTTTGTGTGAGATTATATGTCCTATTTTTAGAGCATTGGTCCATTCTTCTGATTTCTCCCTTTCTTTCTTGATTCAAAAGATGACACTTGAAGAGGATAGTGATATGGGAATAAGGTAGGTCGTCTAGTAATTTTTACTCAAATTTATGTGTTATATATCTTTTCTTGATGTGCCTCACACCAAATATTTTCATGAATTTCCTTAAACTATGTTTTTCATTTCTAATTAATTGCACCATGTTTAACCATTAGAGGTTGTATACCTCATTGATCTCCACACATTTGGGAATGCTAAATTAAATGATCTATTAATTGTAAATGTTTTAAATTCCAACCACCTTCTAAGTGTAGTGTCTTGAATTTAAATTTTATAGGTCTTTATTTATACATTACATGGATTAATTAAATTAAAGGGAATTAGGTGGTAAGTCCACACCATGTGTTATACAATTATAAATTTGAATTATAACATTTGTGACACCCATAGTTAGATTGGTTTAAATTATTATAAATGAATTATAGGTAATATATCATGATTATTATTATTATGAGAATGCCATTGATATGTTCTGGTTAACAATGGTTAAGGGAATTATTGGGCATGGAATTTTATATAGCTTAACATTGGGTTATGGGAATAATGTCTCACACCATTTAATTTTATTTGTATTATAGATAGGATGTTCCAAGTTCCTTTGCATCAAGTGTTGGTAATTATGAATCACCCAACCATCTTGAGTGATGTGCATGAAATATCTCACTCATATGAGATTCAAAGATTATACCCTTGCTAGAGCTTTAGCTTATCAGACTAGTTATGGATGCCTGAGTTATGCCCCAAGTCTAGATAGCACTATGTAGCCATGTATATGCCTATATATGTTCATACATATATAGTTTATATATAGGTATAAATATTATATATGATTACATATATATATATATATATATATATATATATATATATATCGTAACCTGATCAGACTTATTATAGCCTATGTTGAAGCAGGTAAAGTCCTCCTGGTGTCCTACCAGAACCTAATCTGACTAGTATTTACTTTTGTAACATTGTCAATTATTAATTACATGTACATACTAATATGCTATACACACTGACTGGATTCTTCTAGACACCGTTGGTGGTGGCCTATTGAGTTTATCTCACACCATAATTGATCCACCTATAATACTTGAGTAGACTTCATAAATGCAAGTGCAGATAAGGGATAGAGCCCTATCATAGATGCTTGATCTATTTTGATTATATCATGGAGTATGGGAACAAAGGATTGATCATATGCTCGTGATTCTAGTAGAGTTTTATTTTTATCTTTTTTTATATTACATTTTGTATATCCTAATTGTCCTATATCCCCTTATCCCATTTTTTATACATCAACATGACATGACATCATTTTTTATATGACTCAACCTATGTATTTTGATTACTATTATAGTTTATTAGTGGTTTTTTCTTCTGTAGTTGGTTATTGTACTCATTTTTACTATTCCATATATTCTATTATGCTTTTAATATTTTTGTTTATCATTTTATATATTGGGCCACTTTTATGTGGGGAGATTGTCTCTCCACTTTACCACCTTTGAACCTCACTACTAATTGTCAGCCTTTGGTGTATGGGTAGGCATGCTTGAGGCCATGTGAACCACCAGATCAAGTAACTATTTTAGTGACTCCTAGGACATGACATTACAAAGTGGTATCAAAGGGTTATTTTACCTTTTTATTACTATTTGGGTATTAGACAAGAGACTAAGAATGTATTAGAGTTTAGTAATGATCTTGCACATGGGAGTAGCTAACCCATGTACAGGGGAAACCCAAAGTACTTGGGATGGGATATTACCATCCTGATTTGTGTTTGTTACAGTTGCATTGATTTCACTTTTGGGTGATGCACATGTCTTGTGACATTATTAATGTTGATATTATTTCTATTATGGATTTTATTTTCCCTTGGCCTTTTAAGGTAAAAATTTATCATCTCATGCATCATTACAGACACCATAGGACTTATATTCCATGAATTTTTCCATTCCATGTTTATTTAATGCTTGAATTTTGAACCATGAGTATATTTTGGTGCCCTATTATGTGTTTAAATTGTGCTAATTCTTTTTAAGATGAAATAATTGGATTAATTAAAGTGACTACATCAGTCTAAATAGTATTTTCACATATAGATTTATGATGACACCTTAATTAGATAATTATAACTTGTTGTGGGTTCTAGACCTTCTGGTTCCATGGACCAAAATAACATTAGTTTATTTTATTTCTTTAATTCCAATGAAAATTTATGAACCAAGTACTTCTATAAATTTATAATGGTGAATCATGCCTGAAATCATTTTATATGACTAGTTACATCCTAATAACAGGTGTAAAGACTAGGTTATAGTTACATGATGTGCTAATTTCAAATTAGAAGAGTATGGATTCTATAAATTGGGAATAGTGAAACATTTAACTGGATTGATATACATATATAGAAGAGTACACACTTAAATGAAATGAAAATTTTAAGATGATATGGTCTCTTGTAAATGGGATTCCAATTGCAAAGTAAAGGGTGTTTTCCTCTATAATTTTCAATTTACACTCCATATACTAGAACCTATATCTTGTAACATGATACCTAGACCCAAACTTGGACTTAGTAGTATGTAGTTGGGGGTGTATCTTATGATTGTTATGGTCTATTATGGACTTATTTTATTACTTAGACTAGTATTTAAGAGCAGGTATAAAGGTGTGATATTTTTCATAGGAAGAGTACGTACTAGTCCTATTATCTATCTGTAATATTTTAAATAGATAAATTATTTACTAATGTGTGCATTTGGAATTATATAATCATTCCACCACAATAGCCTGAATTCGTACTCTAGGAGGGCGGTGACGACCATGCTCTGAAAAAGGTGGGCCCTAATGCATTAGTATTACCTCTCATAGTGCCACCAAAGACACCACATATTATTCTTAATTTGGGACCCAATTCTTAGTTTTGAGAGGGTTTCCTTTGTATGATGTTGTATATAAAAGGATTTTCTCAACCTACCCTGAATATGGTAGTGTTGACTTAGGAGTTTCATCAGTATCATACTACTACATTTTTGGGGTATGGAGAACCACATATTGTAGATTCATGAATGAAGGCCATGCTTTCAATATTTAAGCATACAAAGATTCCTCTAGAGTGGAGGGACAAGGTCGCTGCTTATATGATACGTGATTCTTCTAAGAGATGGTGGGATGTCATTAACCAAGAAGACCAACATCTGGATAGGATTAAGACAGATTTCCAAATGTTCTTCTATGATTAATTATTTCCACAAATGTTGAGGAACAACCGAGCTAGAGAGTTCATGAACTTGTAGTAGGGAGCAATTTCTATAATGGAATATTCTTCTCTCTTTACTGAGTATCACCATTTCAGACCAACTCTATATGGTAATGATCTTATGACTGTGATGAGATTCAATTATGGGATGATATGCTCCATACAATATCAGGTTAATGTTTTCTAATTGACAAACATTTTTGAGATAATCAACTAGGTCCATATTACTGATCAAAACTTGAGGGAAGCTGGTGGTGTGAGCCAAGGTGGTTTAGAACCCAGACCTACCATTGGTTCTTATAGAGAAGCATCACTTTGAGGTTGCTTATAGGGGAAGTGGTAGTCTGACAACTCGTACATAATTTTTTTTATATGCCACCATTGCGGGAAGCAAGGACACATGAAACACCACTGTATGAGAGATCCAGTTGAGTGTATAGGCTATAAAATGACGAGTCATATCCAAAAATTATTCAAGACCTTATCACCAGTACCTAGAAATAGATGGTATAAACCAAATATACATTCTAGAGCGGGACCAATATTATCATGGTAGGTAGGCAGCTGGAATACCATCAGCCATTTAGGTCTTGGAGATGGTCAAGGTGGAAAAACAAGACTCAGGATTCATAGCACCAGCAGAGCAAACCAGCTCAGGGTAGTCAATTTGTGACTCAGGGCTGTAGAGTGGGACAATTACATACAGTGCAACCTATTTCAGAGGTTCAAAGTACTAGAACTTATACTGTATTCAAGTATTATCTACCCTACTGTCTGATTTATTTGAATCATGTTCATCACACTCTTTTATATCTAAAGAAATTATGAAGAGTTTGGGCCTTGATATTGAGTACTTATTTGGTGCGATGAAACTCAATATCCTATTGGGTATCTGATTAGATAGTGTTCATTAGTGTAAGTATTGTCCCCTTGAGATAGGTAGATATCTTTTCATGTGGAATATTTTCATCCTTAACATGAAAAGGATTGATGTAATCCTTGGGATCGATTGATTAGTTACCTATCAAACCCATATCAATTGTTATCAATGGAGGGTGATGTTTACATCACCATAGGGTGGTAGAAATATCTATAAGACAGAATGGGATGTCCATGCATCTCAAGATAGACATGAGATTTAGGGGATTGGTAAAGTGAAAACCCAGACCACCAGTCTCTTATTAGATGATCAGGGGTGACAAAATACTATTTTTCTTTATGTGGTAGATCCTTTTTGTAATGTCATCCCTGATGAATTTTTTGGGATACCTCTAATAATAGAGGTATAATTCACCATTGATTTAGTTCCTGGAGCGACACCAATGTCCATTCCTCCTTACATGACGACACTTATGGAGCTTCTAGATCTCAAGAAATAGTTATAAGTTATTGAGGATAAATGTTTTATCCAACCAAGTATGTATCTAGGGGGGTTATCAGTCCCCTTTTCCAAGAAGGTGTACAGTACCCTCTAAATTTTTATGTATTACCCATAGATGAACTAACTCACCATTAAGAATTATTATCCACTACCTTGAATAGATGAACTCTTTGAATAACTATGTGGACTCTAGGTGTTTTCAATGATTGATTTGAGGTCAGGATATCATCAGGTGCATGTCAGACCTTTAGACATACATCACGTAAGGTATGGTCTTTATGAGTATCTAGTAATTCCATTCGGTCTCATGAATGTGCCAGTAGTTTTCATGGATATGATGAATCGGGTGCTCCACCCATATTTGGATTCATTCATGGTAGTCTTTATAGAATACATCATAGTGTATTATCACTCTTGACATGACCATTAAAAACATATTGATATCATACTAAATACACTGATAGAGTACAAACTTTATGAAAAGATCACCAAATTCCACTTTTGGATCAATAAAGTCCAATTCATGGGTTGCATCATCTCAGAAACAAAAGTATCAGTAGTGACAGTGAAGGTGAGAGATGTAGTTTCCTAGTATAATACCATGAAAATATTTTATATACATAGTTTCTTAGGGATAAAAAAGTATTACAGATTCTTCATCTAGGATTTATCATGCCCAATAGTGATTCTAAAGAGTTTGACTAAGAAGAGTGTAAAATTTTTATGGTTCGAATCCTTTGAGACGGAATTTCAAGAGTTGGAAAAAGGTTTAATTTAGTTCCAATTATGATTCTTCTTGCTCTAGGAAAGATCTATAAAGTTTATTATGATGTACCAGGTATCAACCTAGGATCATTTTTTATGTAGGATGAGAAATTCATGGTATATGGGTCTCATCAGTTGAGGCATCATGTGTGGAATTAACTAATTCACAACCTCAAGATAGCAGCTGTAGTTCATAATTTATGATGTTGGAGGAATTATTTTGTTGAGGATATTTTTTGTGGTATTCAAGGATTACAAAATCCTTATGTAAATCTTTACACAACATGATCTGAATATCATGTAGCACATATTTGTTGAATAATAGTAGTCCTTTGATTTTGATCTTGTCTATATGCCTGAAAAAGGAAATTTAGTATCCAATTATCTTATCTAGAAGGCTCAAAATCCGTTGGTTAAGGAGTCCAGTGATGAGTGGTAACTTATGGACTTGTTTTAGAGATGCATGTTGAGGTTTAGGAGGAACACAGTAAGATAATACTATCATCATCAGTAGCGACCTCTACCATTCTAGATATGGTAAAGATGAGTCAAATTTTTGATCCCAAGGTCCTAGTCCTAAGGGAAAGTTTCTCATATAAGGATTCATCTTTTGGTTGGACCATGGATGAGGATGAGGCATTACACATACATGGGCATGTATTGGTTCTAGAAGACATCTAAGAAGAACTGATGTGGGAATATCATGCCTCATCTGAGGAAGTACATCCTAGTGTCTCTAGGATGTATGAAGAATTAATTTTCTAGTACTAGTATCTTGGTATGAAAGGGTAAATAATAGAATTTTTTACTTAGTGTTCCACCTATCAGTAGGTGAAGGTAGAATACCAACAACCAGTAAGACCTTTAAAACTATTTTCCATTCCCGATTGGAAATATGAAAATGTCACCATATAATTCATGATAGGTCTTGTTAGATCACCTCAGGGAAATGACATAGTTTGGGTAGTTTTTTGACCAGTAAATGAAGGTAACACATTTCTTACCTATCTGAGAGTCATTTTCAGTGGATAATATAGGGAGACTATATGTCAAGGAGGTCATACATCTTTAAGGATCTCCATGTTCTATCATATCTGAGAGGGATTATCATTTCACATCATGGTTTTTGAAAGGGTTGTATAAGGACTTGGGTATACAAGTGATTATAAGAATGTCATATCACCCTCATATTGATAGATAGATAGAACACATTATTTAGGTGTTAGAGTACATGCTTTGCGCACATGTCCTTGAAATTAGGTGTTCTTGGGAGAATCATATACCCCTAGTTGAGTTCAATTATAATAATATTTTTTAGGCTAGGAATTATATGTTAGGCCATGCCGATCACCTCTATAATGGTTAGAGGAAGGGGAGGCATTACTTCTTGGATCATGTCTCATTCAGGAGACTTCAGAGTAGGTTCAACTGACCAAGAAACACACGTTAACAAATCAATCAAGGTAGAAGTCGTATGAAAACCACCATCAAATACCTATTGAATTTAGGGTAGAGGATAAGCTATTCTTGTGAGTTCACCTAGGATGGTCCATCAGTTGATTCATAAGTAGGGTTATCTTTCTCCTCGATTTGTCAGACCTTTTGGGATTTTATAGAGAACCAGGCTAGTGGCATACTAGATAGCACTTCCTCAGAGATACTGCTCTCTACATGATTTTTTTCATGTGTCTCATCTCCAATAGTATTATATTGACCTAAAACATGTTTTATATCCTGATGAGGTTGAGTTAGTTGTGGATGCCTCCTTTTAGAAGTACCGAATGCGTATCGTAGATCAGATAAAGAAGAATTTCTGAGGTAAGTTAATTCCTTTAGTATGGGTTCTATGGTAGCATGGATGAATACATAATGAGAACTAGGAGTTAGAGGTTTATATACATTAATAGAGACTAGATATTTTCTCAGAAAATACCTCATTACCCTCAGAAGTCCAACTCAGGGATGAGTTTATTTATTGAGGGGTGGTTGTAACAACCTGTCTTTTAAGAAAGGTCTAGATCACTATTTTTACAATTTAAATTTTTTATTTTATCTCAAAAATTATGATATAAGGCTTAAAAAAGGTCTTTAGAGAGAATGTGGGTTGTTCGGATCTTAGAGATATGGAAATTGGAGAGGTAGAATGAGTCGCATGGTTAGAGCTAACCGTACACCTCAACTATTCAGGGCAATCTATGCACTGTAGGAGGCCACACAACTTTACCTAACTGAGTGAGCTAGGCCACAGGCCTATTCAAATTCTAAATAATTTTTAACAGAGTATTTTCATAGGGATTTTACATAGTTAAGAAAACTGTGTGACTATTCCATGCGGGAGGGGTTATTGGGAAGTTATGGGTGTAGGGATTGTGTATAGTTTGGACAAACATGAATGCAAACCACACAACACCTTAAATAATGGGGGAATTTACTATTTCCCCTGAAATGTTTTAATCCTTATTTCCTCTTCCTCCCTCATTTACCATCCAGTGGAAAACCATTCCTCTATCATGAGATCTCAACCAAGACTAATTTGGGCTTCTTGAAAAATTCTCCTTAAGATCTCCATTTTCAACACCAACAGGTGCATTGGCTCCATAAGGGTAATTTCTCTGATCACCTTTCTTCCTATCTTAGACTATCTTTCTATATCTTGCACTATTATTTGTGCAAGGTCATGTTTCCTTTTTTCAAGGTATCAGTTCGTTCTTCAGATTTCTACCATTATAGATCAATTTAAAGGCCGACACTAGATGAGGAAAGTTCTACAGGCCTAAGGTAGGTGTTCTAGTAAATTTATCTAAAAATTGAGGTTTTTTATAGATTTTATTAATGTTATAGATTCCATAAGTTTCCATGAATTTTATTAAAATTTGTTTTGACTTTCTAATTAATTACACCATGTTATGACACACCCATAGACGCATGTTAAACCATTGGAGGTTGTATACCTCATTGATATCCACCCCTTTGGGAATGATAAATTAAATTATATCTCAATTTTAAATGTTTAAAAGTTGAACCACTATCTAAGTGGGCTGTCTTGAATTTGAATTTAATATGATTTTATTAATAAATTAAATGGTTAATTAAATTTAATGGAAGTCTATGGAAAGTCCACACCTCATGTTATATAATTATAAATATAAATTATAATAATTGTGACACCCATGGTTAGATTGGGTTAAATGATTATAAATTCATTAGAGGTAATCCATCATGATTATTGTTATTATGAGAATGCCATTGATATTTTTGGGTGAACTGTCATGAAACAAATATGGTCTCTATTATTACTGGAACCAAACCTAGCCCATGGCAAGTACCAAAGGGAATTACCTATCTCCATGGTCTGGAAAAATTGCTCGGGTAAAATTAATTTAGGTTTGGGAATGATTTACCTGAGTATGAAAGCATAAAACATTAAAAGAAATCCAGAATATAAATCTGAAATTTTCGAGCCAAATAAGTCTTAAGAAAAAACCAGAACTGAATAAATTGTTTTAAAGAAAATAAAAGTGCTACCAAAACAAATAAATACAATGGAAAGACATCACCAAGGACTCCACATGACAAGGGGTCATCACCCACAAGACGTCTCTATAACCCCGCTCCAAGGATGAGAACTAACACCCTGGACACCCATCACCCATAGCCTTCCATTTAACTGAGTCAACCATAATAAAGTATACTTAAACCAAATGGGTTTAACTAGGGTGTGAGACTAAGCCCAATAGGATACCACCCAATTATCCAAAGAGCATGCAATACAATATTAAAAAGCAAGAATTTTAATATGCAAAGAAAAGCACTAATAAATTCCAAGAAATGCCACTTTCAATTGAAAATATTTTTCAAGCTAAAATTTTTCAAAACATTCACACATTTAAATATAAATGTTAGCTACTATAATTTACTACCAAAAACACCCTAATACATGGTCAAATACCAAAAATACAATGAGAAACAAAATCAGGAACACCCATAGGCACTAGATAGTCTCGGGCCCCATGTACCTCGTACCTTGATGTAAAGTAACCATAGTAAAATCCGTTCTCATGAACGAGATACTAGTAGGGAAAATAACCATAACCTAGTGGTCCAAAATAATTATCCAAATAGTTTATTTAGAGTTTTATTTATCCAAATTATAGGTGGAACATGGACAAAACCCATCCGGTCCATTAGCCGTACTAGTACACATCTGTCCCACCTAGGTACCCGAGCTTCCCCCTTTGTACTCAAACAATTTCAGCATGAAACACATATATAATTTTATATAAAACACCACTACTATTCACACACACAAAAACATATTATAGTAGCTATCACATTTTATACCACTTAAAATACACAACAAACACTTTTATTTTTAATGAAACAATTTCTCAAAATCCCGTATTGTTTTTCACACAAAACCCCTTAAGAAACCCACTTGTACACCATGTGCACAATTTTAAGTTATAAAAATAGTAAATGCATCCCAATAAATTTTAATATAAAACAAAAAATTAATTTTAGGGCATCCCCATGTTAAACAAGAAGTGGTAACTTTGTAAAACCACCATTTTCACACAAAAGTGGCACAAAAAATTCACCTTTTTTCAAACACCATTAAAACCCATTTTCCCAAAAACAACCAAATGGGATAAACATTAAAAAAATTATTTTAAGCCCTAATATAGTCCAATAAAATCAACTAAATAATTATAGGGAAGATCTTAATGAACCAATAAAATATTTATATGAAAATCCCCCAATTTCACCAAAAAATGGCACTTAAAATTCATTTTATTTATAATTTCCACTAAAACCAATTTTTGCAGAAACATAAAAATTAAATATAAATGAAAATAACATAAAAACAACATCTAGGTCACAAATATTGAATACCAAAAGGAATCACCTACAAAATCAAAGGAAACCCTTGAATCACTGTCAGAAAATCAAGTCGCACCACCGCCACACGAAGAGGGATATGGATCAAAGATAAAATCAAAATAATTGACCAAGAAAGCCCAATGTTAAACTCTAGGTTTGAAACCCTACCCTGGGTTATTTATAATTTCAATTAAATTGAATGAAACTTCATGGAAAGGGGAGGAACTAAGGAGGTGAGACACTTACTTGAGATTCTTTGAAGTTCCTCCACCAAATTCCAATTCAAATAGAATTAAAAAGGGGTTTTAGAGAATTGGATGGATTTAATGGATTTTATGCTTGAAGAGGATGAGGAATGGTTGAATTAGTAACTAGAATGGAAGAAAGAGAGTATGAATTGAAAGAGAAAATAAAGAATGAAGTTACCTCTTCAATTCTGGATGATTTGAGAAACCCTATAATGTTCTATACTAATTAACGATGAAAAAGAGCTCTAAAGAGGGTGGAAAGAGGATAGAAACATGGATGGATTCAACAGTCTTGGGTGACAATTTAAATCACCGAAAAATCCTTAAAATTGAATATGTTATTAAATGACCAAAATTTATTTTTAAAATTGGAAATAAGCTTCCGAGCATGCACAATCCCTTAAATAAAAACCAAAATACACCTTGGTGATGGATTTAAAAAGGTTCCAAATTTACATTATGGTGTTAATAAGTTATGGGAGGCGAAGTAAAAATTATAATGGATTAATTTTTTTTTAAAAAATGGAGGAGTTATAAAAGAAAAGAAATTTATTTTTAAATCTGGAATTAGGCTCACGGTTTGGACTAATTCATGAAAACTCACCCATTCCTCCATAAAAGCATGAGAAACCCCAAAAATAATTAAATAATAGAAATTAAATTAAAAATAACATTAAAATATGTCATTTATGTGATAATTATCCCCACCATAAAATAATTTTTCCCTCAGAAAGTCATCTTGAAACTTGATCGGAAGATAAGAACATGTACTTTTCCTCGACCCATGGCTTCCACTCCCAGGTCTCATGTGCATCATTATGATGTTGCCAAAGAACCCAAACTAACAGAATGGACTTCCCTTGAAGAAAATTCTCTTATATTTCCACTATTTTCACTGGCCGGTCAACAATAGACAAGTAAGGATCTATCTCCAGTTCTTCCTAACTCGGCACATGGGATAGATCTGGGTTGTATTTCTTCAACTGGGAGACGTGAAAGACATGATGGATGGATGTCAACTGAGAAGGTAAATATAACATATATTACAACTTACCAATATGCTCGGTGATCTCATAGGGCCCAACATACCATGGCGTTAGCTTCCCTTACTTCTCCAATCGACCATGGCCCAGACGAGGGGCCACTTTTAATTATACCCTATCATCCACAGAAAAATTTTGGTCATGAGGCCTCCGGTCAGCATATAATTTATGGTGACTCTGAGATGTCACTAAATACTGCATGATCAACTTGACCTTCTCAGCCATCTCCTGCACCAGACTCAGCCTCAGTAGTGAGGTCTCACCCACCTCATCCCAACACAAGGGGGACCGACAAGGCCGACCATAGAGCAACTCAAAAGGAGCCATTCGAATCGAGGATTAGTAATTGTTATTATAAGAAAACTCAACCAACCCCAAATGGCTATCCCAGGAACCTCCAAAGTCCAAGACACATGCACAGACCATGTCCTCCAAAATCATATTTTCCCGCTCTGTCTGACCATCCGTCTTAGGATGGTATGCTGTGCTCATCTTAATTTGAGACCCAAGGCCTTTTGAAGGCCTTCCCAAAATCGAGAAGTGAAATGTTGGTCTCTATCTGAGACAAATGCTGATGGAACGCCATGTAGTCCCACCACCTCCTGAAGATATAAACGGCCCAACTCATCCATTTTAGCTCTATCTCTGATCAGAATGAAGTGGGTTGATTTGGTCAGACGATCAATCACCACCCAAATGGAATTCTTACCATAAGGTGTACGAGGTAAGACAACAATGAAGTACAGGGCGAACTCATCCCACTTCCAAGTAGGAATTGGTAATGGCTAGAGCAAACCAAAACGAATTTGATGATATGCTTTCACCTGCTGGAATGTGTAGCATCTCAACACAATGTCTGATATGTCTCGTCTCATACCAGGCCACCAGAACTGACAACGAACATCATAATACATCTTGGTGGCACTCAGATGGACAACCCATTGAGACTAGTGGCTGTCCTGCATCACCACCTTATATAGAGATAACAACACTACTAAATGTCCCTTGAAGCACAAGATGCCCTAGGGAGACAATGAACAATTAGAGGACATCTACCCACCATAAATAAACTACCTCTATCGCTGAAAAATCTCATCACTAGGTTTTTACTGCTGAATCAACCCCAACATGGAAGGATTCAACTGGACGATCACCAAGAACACACCCCCACTGTGATCCCTGGTCTCGACATGTATCTGAGCAAAGAGCCCCATCAATTTCCACTCATCACTGGACTTTCTCAAATATTGCATTGAAACCCTTCTGCTCAAGGAGTCAGCCACCACATTACCCTTTCCTGGGGTATATACAATTTCAAAGTCGAACCCCTGCAAGTACTCCATCCAACGACGCTACCTCAAGTTGAGGTCCTTTTGTGAGAAGATATAAGACAAGATTTTGTGATTAGAGTATAACACAAATTTCTCCCCAAAGAGGTAGTGACGCTACGTCTTAAAAACATGCATCCCCACTGCTAACTCCAAGTCATGGGTTGCCTAGTTCTTTTCATGTGGTCAAGTTGGCGAGAGCCATATGCCACCACGTGATCATCCTGCATAAGAACGCACCCAAGACCCATACATGAGGCATCAAAATATACCACATACCCCTTTACAGCCTCTATAAAAATTATCATGGGGCAGTAGTCAACCGCCAATTTATCTCCTCAAATGATGCCCGACATTTTGGGCCCCATAAAATCTTCACCCCTTTCTGGGTGAGTGCGGTCATCGGTGAAGCAAGCCGAGAGAAATCCCAAATGAATCACCTATAATAAACATCCAGGACATGGAAACTCCTGATCTCGAACACATTTTTTGACTACTCCCATGACATGACTGCACTGATCTTCTCGAGGTCCACTGATACCCCTACTCAGAGATCACATGCCCCAGAAATTTCAACTCCCTGATCCAGAAAGTGAACTTTGACAACTTTTCCAAGAAGCGGTGATCTATTAAAGTGACCAAAATAATCCTCAACTGATGTTTGTGTTCCTCCTCAGAGCTAGAGTATACCAAAATGTCATCCATGAACACCACAATGAATGAATTGAGATACCGATGGAACACCCTATTCACGAGTGATATAAAGACCACTAGAGCATTGGTCAATCCGAAGGGCATGAAAAAATACTCAAAGTGGTCATACCTGCTTCAGAAGGCGGTCTTTGGGATATTTGACTCCTTCAACCTAAGATGATGATAGCTCGAATACAAGTCTATTTTTGAGAACCAATTTTCCCCCTTCAGCTGATCGAACAAATCATCTATTCTTGGTAAAGGGTATTTGTTCTTAATTGTTACCTTTTTCATCATCTGGTAGTCAATGCACAATCAAAGGGATCCGTCAGCCTTTTTCGAGAACAACATATGAGCGGCCCAAGGAGAGATTCTCGGGCGAATGAATACTTCAGATTCTAAGTCGTCCATACTTATCTTTAATTGCCTCAGCTCAGTGTGGTCCATGCAATAAGAGGGAAGAGATATCGGCTGTGTTCCTAGTGCCAGATCAATCGAAAACTCCAAATCCCTCTCCAGTGTCAAACATGAGAAATCATCCGAGAATACCTCCAGAAACTCATTCACTAAATAAGGTAGTGATCCCTCATGTGAAAGACCAGTGTACTCTAGAATGAACGATGAAAACTAGAAGAAAATACTTCCCAACTCTTGGAGTGGAGGTCCTTCACAACCCGACCGAGGATCCCATTCTCCACAAAAAACCTAATGACTCCCATCAGGTGCCGTGAAACTCACACGCCACCTGTAGCAATCAATGTGTGCCTAGAAGTGTACTAGAAAATCCATGCTGAGTATGACATAAAAAATATCCATTTCTAATACCAAGAGGTCCCACTCCATCTCAACCCCTGACATGGAAAGCTTACACGACGGGCACCTGAGACCCTGCTCCTTTTTCTTTCCCAATGGTGTAACCAAATCCATCATGAATGATATTAACTAAGTTGGAAAATTCAGAATGTCCACAAAATAGGCACAAATAAATGAAATAGAGGTGCCAATATCAAAGATATTAGCAGCTATAGAAGATGTGATCAAAACAGTACCTTGAATTGTCGATGGTCCCGCCTCTAATCCTGCTGGTGCCTGATCCACCACATGGAGATATCTGGTATCTACCTGAGAATGAATGATAGTCTATGGTTGTGCCCTAAACTAGATCTACCCAGAAGATGACCCAACCCTACCACCACAGCTGCCAAATAGAGATCCCCCAGTCCTCGATGCCTCAGACTATGCTGGTACTCCTCTTGAAGCCACTGACCCTGCCCCACATAGAATTGGATGTGCCAACTTTCAAAAGCGTTGTAAATGACCCATGCCTCCACATTGGTAACATGGCTTCAGAGTAAGTGGGAATGATGGTCGGATGTGCCTCATCTTCCCACACTATTAGCACATGACCGATCTCACATCAGAAGCAGCAGACAAAAACTGCATGGAAGAGTGGCCTGAACTGCCACCTTCTTTCTTCACATTATTCTCCCGCTTCCTTTTCTTCTATGAGGATATGGAACTACCCACTGATGATACTGAACCATAGAAACCATCCCTACCCTTCCTATCAATATCCTCCATGAACTCCCAATCAACGACCTCAGCATAGGTCCTCAGCTTAAATAAGAATACCGGGGAGTATATCTCTGGTTGCAATACTTTCTCAAACCTCTGGGCCTTTGCCTGTTCATTAGAGACGATTTTTGGAGCATACTGAACAAAATCAGCAAAATAGTTGGTGTACTGCATCACAGATAGATTCCCCTGAACATGGTCTATGAATTCTCTGGACCTAGCATAAGCCAACACCTCAGGGCAGTACTGCTCATTGAAGACGACCTTGAAATCTCCCCATTGAATCTGCTCATTCTTCCCAGTTTGAAGCACTAACTGCCACCACTTATGACTGGGACCCTCCAAAAGAAAGGAGGCACACTTCACCCTTATCTCCATAGGTGTTTCCAGAAACTCAAACATATGCTCGATCTTCTCGATCCATTCCTCTACTTCCTGGGGTTCTGAGCTACCTCAGAAGGTAGGAGGCTTTTTTCTTAGAAACTCTTGTGATTTATATTTTATAGGACCTATATCTTTTTCCATAACATGAATAGGAGAAGGAGCTGTTCTCTATCCCAAATCTTGGACAGCCCGTACCACAGCCTCGACAAGCCTCTGATCAATCAGTGTGGGAGAAATCTCTCCAGCTTCCTCTTGTGGGCACATGGGAGCTTTCCGGGGAGGTATGTTGCTAAAAAATGAAACATTCACAAAAAAATAATCAATACCAAATTTCTAAAAATTTTAATCATATATATCAAATATAAATAAACTAAAAACATTTCAATAATAAAGGAAAAAACTACTCCACCCCACCTGGTGTCCACATGTGGTCTACAGCCCACACACCTCACTTGGAAGTGAAGTCAATCAGACAATTCCAACGTCCCCTGGTGACTCAAGTTTTGCCATGAGAGGTGCGGTCCAAGAAATCTACTCATGACCAAAACCGCATGCCTCTATAATCCTAGCTCCTGTCTATCTAGACTCATCCCAAAATAGTAACATAATCCAAAAACATTAACCTCCTTCGATACCATTTTGTCACGAATAGAATCTAGTCTCCACTATTACTAGCACCAAACCCAGCCTGTGGCAAGGCCCGAAGGGCCTTCCCTATCCCCAAAGTCTATCAAAAGTTCTCGAGTATCATTAATTTAGTTTTGAGAATGATTTACCTGAGTATGAAAGCATAAAACATTAAAAAATTCCAGAATATAAATATGACATTTTCGATCCAAACAAATTTTAAGAAAAAACCAGAACTAAATACATTGGTTTAAAGACAATACAAGTGGTCCAAATACAAATAAGTACAATGGAAAGATAGCCCCATGGACTCCACATGACAAGGGGTAATCACCCATAAGCCGTCTCCACAACTCCACACCAAGGATGGGAACTAACACCCATAACCGCCATCACCCATAGCCTTCCCTTTAACCGAGTCAAGCATAATAAAGTCTACTTAAACCAAAGGGGTGTAATTAGGGTGTGAGCCTAAGAATAATAGGATACCACCCAATTATTCCAAATAGCATGCAATAAAATGTGAAAAATCAAGTAGTTTAATACACAAAGAAAAGCAGTGATAAATTCCATGAAATGAAACTTTCAACTAAAAATAGTTTTCAATCTAAAAATTTTCAGAACATTCACAAATTTATATATATATTTTAGATACTATAATTTACTAACAAAAAAACCCAAATACAAGGTCAAATACCACAAATACAATGAGTAAAAAAATTGGGAACACCCATAGGCACTAGATAGTCTCGGGACCTATGCACCTTGTTCCTTGGTGTAAAGTAACCATACTAAAATATGTTCTCATGCACGAGACACTAGTAGGGAACATTCCCATAACCTAGTGGTCCCAAATAATCATCCACATAGTTTAGTTAGAGTTTTCTTTATCCAAATTATATGTGGAACAAGGAAAAAATGCATCAGGTCCACTAGCCGTACTAGTACAAATCCTCCCCACCTAGGTACCCGGGATTCCCCCTTTGGGCTCAAACAATTTCAGCATGAAACAAATATCTATTTTTAATTAAAAAACCACTAATGGTCACATACAACTATTATAGTATCTATCACATTTTATACCACTTAAAACACACAACAAACACATTGATTTTTAATGAAACAATTTCTCAAAATTCCGTATTGTTTTGCACACAAAACCCCTTAAGAACCCCAATTTCACACCATGTGTACACTTTTAAGTTACTAAAATAGTAAATTCATCCCAATAAGTTTCAATTAAAACAACAAATCAATTTTAGGGAAGTCCCATGTCAAACCAGAAGTGATAACTTTGTAAAACCTCCATTTTCACACAAAAGTGGCACCAAAACTTCACTTTCTTTACAAACACCATTGAAACCCATTTTCACATCAACAACCAAAGGGGATAAACATTAAAAAAATTATTTTAATCCCTAATAAAGTTCAATAAAATAAACTAAATAATTATATGGAAGCCCTTAATGAACCAATAAATGATTTATATGAAAAATCACCAATTTCACCAAAAATTGGCACTTAAAATTCATTTGCTTTATAATTGCCTCTAAAAACATTTTTTGTAGAAACATTAAAATTAAATAGACATGAAAATACCATAAAAAAATCATCTAGGTCACAAATATTTCATACCAAAAGGAATCACCTACAAAATCAAAAGAAACCCTTTAATCACCGTAAGAAAATCAAGTCACACCACCGCCGCACCAAGAGGAACTTAGATCGAAACTAAAACCACAAGAATTGACCAAAAAATTTCAATTTTAAACCCTAGGTTTTAATATCTACCCCCTATTCATTTGTAACTTTAATTAAATTAAAAGAAACTTCATGGAAAGGGGAGGAACTAAGGAGGGTAGACACTTACTTGAGATTCTTTGAAGTTCCTCCACCAAATTCCCCTTCCATTGGGATTCCGAAGGGTTTATGAGAGACTTGGAAAGATGTAATGGATTTTAGGTTCTAAGAGAATGAGGAATGGTAGAATTAGGAACTAGAATGGAGGAAAAATAGTAAGAATCAAGAGAGTTAAGAAGGAATAAAGTTACCTCTTCAATTCTGGAAGATTTGAGAAACCCTATAATGATATGCACTAATTATCAATGAAAAAGAGCTCCAAAGAGTGGGTAAAGAGTTTGGTCGCACGTCTAGGTTCATAGGGTTTGGGTGACACTTGAAATCACTGAAGAATACTTCAAATTTAACCTATTATTAAATAAATAAAATTTATTTATAAAACCGGAAATGGGATTCCGGGACGGCCCAATCCCTTAAATAAAAACCTAAATACACATTGGTTATAGATTTATAAAGACTCCAAATTTCCATGCTGGTGTTAATAGGTTAGGTTAATCCAATTAAGAATTGTAATATATGAAAAATTTTGAGAAATGAAGGAGTTATAAAAGAAACAAAATTTATTTTTAAATCTGGAATTGAGCTCACAGTTTGTCCAAATTCATGAAAACTCACCCATTCCTCCATAAAGAACGGGAAAACCCCAAAACAATTAAATAATGGAAATTAAATTAAAAATAACTTTAAAATATGTCATGTATGTGAAATGAACAATGCTTAAGGTACTTTTTGAGCTTTGTATTTCACTCTTCCTTACATTGTGCCATGGGAATGGGGTCCCTTGACATTTAATTTTATTTGGATGATGGGAATGAAGTTACATATTCCCTTGAATAAAGTGTTGGGAATGAAGACTCAATCCACTATTTTGAGTGATGAGTATGATGTCTCACACTCATATGAGATTCAAGGCTTATACCATTGCGGGAGATTTATCTTGTTAGACTAGTTATGGACACCTGTGTTACTCCCTAAGTCCATCTATCACCTAGTAGTCAGGTATATACCTATATATATCCATAAATATATATTGTATATACATATATACATGTTATATATTATTACACACACACAAACACACAAAAAAAAATATATATATATGGTAACCCGATCAGACTTATTCTAGCCTATTCTGAACCAGGTAAAGTCCTCTGGGAGTCATATCAGAACCTGAGTTGACAAGTATTTACTTTTACAACATTTTATATTATCCATTATACCTAAACACTACTATAATATATGAACTGAATGTATTCTTCTAGACACCATTGGTGGTGGCCTACTGAGTTTATCTCACACCCTTCTAAGGAAGCCTATGGTACCAAAATAGACTTCACTACTAAAGGTGTGGATAAGGGAAAGCACCCTATCACAAATGCTTGATCTATTTTTCTTATAGAAAAGAGGATGGAAGCATAGAATTGAGATTATTCTCATGATTCTATTGTTGAGTCAGAAGTTTTAATTCTTACTTTTCCATTCTTTTTGTTTTAGAAATCAAAAACACTTTCTCAAAAACATGTTTGACTAACTTTTTATATCCAATGTGCTTTAGAATATTTTTTTTGTAGAAAATGTTATATTTTACCATACATAGAATATTTTTTTAAGTATTATGAGTATAAAATTTATATTATTCATTATGATTATCATAATGAGTATGTTTCCAATTAATCAGACTCACCTTTATTAGTACCTGAAGTTATACCTTCTGTCATGAATTTAATAAATAAAACAACTTAACAATCAGACTAATACCATCACTGATAAACATTAAACTAACAATCAAAAAGTTTATCATAATGGAAATCATAAGGAATTCCATCAGTCTAACTTATGTTTATAGTCATTTTTGAAGGAAATATTTCTAATGTAAGGAATATCTTTTACACTGTAATGGTTTAAATCAATATGAAGTTGGAAATATAGTTATTCCAAATCATTATGAGATGTCAAGTGATAAATTTCTATGTTTTTGTGACAAAATCATAGAAATACGACCATTGGAAGATCAATATGATCATTAGGAAGATGTCTATAAATACCAATTCTTTTAAAGAGTTTAGAGTTGTTGATTGATTTCATTTGAAATTTCTCATTTTGCGATAGATCTAAAGATTTATTAGCATGAACATATTGTTCTTAGTATTTTAATTTTTTTAAAGTTTTGTAGTTATAATGAAAACTTGTTAGGTTGTCTCCTTAAACACTTCTACATTGTAATCTGTGTCTAATCATCATAAAGATCGAGGTATTCTGGGGATAGGAATATAGATAATCCGATCCATCAGATCGAGGGATACTGAGCTATGTAGACAGAGAATATGATCGTCGTATTAAGGTATTCTAGGTAGAGGAATTCAACTCCATTCTGATCATCATATCGAGGGATTCTCTAGTACGGGAAGACAAAATTTATTGTAAGTATAAAATAAGGGATACCTTTAGTATGGGTTATATAAAATATTTATCTTATGGTTAAAATAGGTTTATTATTTTTATATATTATAAGTAATTATAATATTTGTTAGATATTGAATTAATTTTTTATTACAAGTTTTATATTCTACTGTACATATAATAGAAAGTGAAACATTGTATTCATCTTTCTATTCTGTTTGTTTTATTTATACTATTCTGATTACGATAAATGAGCTCTGATTAACTAGATCCATAGTGATTCCTATCTTTTATACTCTTATTTAATCATATTTATTCTAATTATGATTATGTAACTTTCTCCATCAGACTATGGGATGATTTTGATAAATCAATTTAAAGAGGATTAGGGTTTTTTTAGTTTAATTATTTTCAACTAAGTTTTTAAAACTATAATTCACCCCCTATTATAATTTTTACATTATAAGAATATTATTATGATCCTAATCATTATTATATATATATTGATGAAACCATTGGTATTAGATGAGTATTCAATTACACATATACTTTCTAAAGTTTTTACTTTATTTACTATTGAATGTTGTTGAAGTTTTGTTATAAACATTTTATTTATAATTTTTTTGTCACACTAATATGTTTTGTGGAAAATAATATTTTTATTTATTTTAAATATCTAAATAATGAATATCGAATCAATAGATAATATAAATACTAATAAACCTCCTATTTTTGATGGAGCCACATCTAAATAAGGACCATCAATAAATCTAGAGAATGATAAAAAAGAAAAGAAAAGGAAATATAAAATTTGTTCTCTGGAGAGGAGTAAGAAAGAAAATAAAGTTATAGATGAAGTTTATGAGGTGTGGATAGAAAATAAATAAGAAAATAAACCTTGTGATCCATGGTTTGGAATTGAACTAGATGAGTCCAAGGCTCCAAGAATTCATGACATTGATACATTAGAAAAAGAAGAAAAGAAAAGAAATAAAAATAAGAGGCTGATAGATTATCAAATTTTTAAAAATTTATTGAAGGGAGTTGAGAGAGATTTTGTAAATGTATTTCTACCTACTTCTCATACAGATCAAATAATACCGGAAGTATACCTAGTATTTCAAGAAACTTGTGTATTACATTCCTTTGTTACATTCATATAAGACAAAAAAAGACTTCTTGATGAAGAATCGACACTAGTTGTTCAAGAGAATGAATCAGCACCAAAACCTACTGGAAAATATTCTTTAAGAACAACCATAGAACATAAGAAGGATATTGACAAAGTTGTTCATGAGGAGGTTAAAGGGATTGATAAAGAAGGAAATTAAGAATAAGAATAAAGTGAATATGAAGAAGTGGAATAAGAATTATAAGTATAAGAGAATAATAATGAAGAAGATAATAATGAAGAGGAAGATGAAAATGATAAAAATCAATATGATAAGAAATCATCGTAATCATCATCAGACATACTATCTAAGGATGATAAAGAAGATAAGTTAGGAAGTTTTGAATAAGAATCATCAAAAGGAGAGGCATAATGATCATCTAAAAAAGATGTGGAAGATCAAAATTCAAAGATAAATGTTTTTGATAATACTGAAACGGAAGATATAGATATCATGGAAATTTATGATGATAAATAAGTTGAGGAAAAAATTGATAAACAAGTTCAGAAATTAATTTCAAGAAAAGAAAAAACAAAAAAAATAATTTGTAGAATCTAGAACAAGATGGATTAAATCTCATGAGGTTTAACAAGAATAATCATACTCACGTAGGACCATTTATTTTAAAGTATTTGACTATATTATTCATGTTTTTGAAAAGCATTAAAGTAAAAATTACTTATTTTCTAAACCTTTAATATTAGTGTCTATTGATTCACGAAAGTCTAAATGAAAAATTAGAATCAATTAAGTTTTTAACAGGGAATGTTTTTTATCTTAAAGCTAAATAGAATTTTTTTTCAATAAATTTATCAAGCTCACAAAAAGGATTAAAATCAGATGGACAAATGGTCTAGTCACATTACTACTGATATCAAATTATGTGAAGATATTTTTGATAATGTGAAGAATTGAATGAATTAATTAGATGAATATTTCAATCAGTTATCAAAAGACATGAATGATAGATTAAAGTTTTTTGAATACTTCAAGGATACAACTAATAATTGTATAGAGGAAGTAAATGCTCTAAATGTAAAGATAAGATATATGTAGTTGGAGTTGACTGGAATCAAATATTTTGAAGAAAAAATTAACATATTGAAGAATTAGAACAAATAATGTTATAAAAAAGTTTGGATTTAGGAAGAGATGGTTGAGAAGCTAGAGAAATACTTACCTGAGTTTAATAAGATCAAGTTGTTTTTAAAAACCTTGGTGAAGAAAGACTGATATTTTTATTTTTCAAATATCATTATATTTGATTTTTGTAAAACATTTTAAATGATTGTAATCTCACATCCTGTCCCCCGAGGCCCGTGTCGTGACTACCCCAAGCCCGCCTTCCATAGGCCAAGGGCCAGTGACTAGCACCGGAAAGGCGTTTCCCTAAAATGGGAAACCATTGCCTTTAAACCTATACAAACACATAGCGTAGAACGAAACAAGAAGCAACCACTAAGTAAACTACTGTAGTAAAAACAATGATGAAAGTAAAGGGGCTAGAATAAAAGCCCAATAGAAAGTACAAGTACAACTCAAAAGTACAAATACAACTGAAAAGTGAAAATCATCTCCTGGATCATCCACTATGGATCCTACCTAAAGGGTAGGTACAAGTCATGATAAGTAGTCCCCACATCACCTCACGACAAATGGTCCACCTATGAGTACCATATAGTCCTGGATCCCTCAACCTCGATCAATGTTGTACGTCATCTTCACAAGATACAACAAGGCACGGGCAAAGCCCGTGTAGGGGTGAGTATAACGATACTCAGTAGGGACCCCGAGACCCCGTAGGTCTCCTAAAGTTCTACAAATGAAAACCACAAAGCAAGAAATCAACTCTACTAAGGTATATGTCAATACATACACATAAGTTATCAAGATATACATATCTCATACATGAGGGAAGAATACCACAAAGGCAACGCCACGAAGGTAACACCACAAAGGTAAAAGTACCACACTGGTAACACTATGAAGGTTACACCACGAAGGTAAAATTAACACACATGTATCAGAACGAAGATAATACGATGAAGGTAAAAGTGCCACACAGGTATCACCAAGAATATAGTACCACGAAGGTAAAATCACCACACAGTTATTAGCATGAAGATAGTACCACGAAGGTAAAAGAACCACATAGGCATCACAAAAAAGATAGTACCACAAAGGTAAAAGTACTACATAGGTATCACCACGAAGATAGTACCATGATGGTAAAATTATTAGTTCAAACAGATTCTCAACTAAAACTAGGTATTAGTGAAGTATAGAAGTATAGATGATTAGTCGCGAAGCTAGATCATCTTATTCTATCAAGAGGCACTACTGCTTATCATATAGAGTCTAACCAACACAGGATTGATAGGTACTAACCCCCACAATGACCCACACAGGATCCGACCCGACCGAAGTCAATAGGTACTAACCTATGCTGCCCCACACAGGATCTAAACCACATAAGATCAGTATGTGCTAACCCACACAAGATCACCAATCACTAACCCCCACAGGATCTGACCCACATAGGATCGGTATGCGCTGACCCACACATGATCACTGAGAACTGACCCACACAGGATCTGACCCACATATGATCGGTATGTGCTGACCCACACAAGATCGCTGAGTACTGACCCACACATTATCGATAGGTACTAACCCCTACAATGAACCACATAGTATCCGACCCACTAAGATTCTATAGGTAACTAACCTTCGTATGATCCGTCTCCAACCTCCACCTCCGTGCTAACCACTGGATTCCCGCTAATAGCACGTTTGGGAGAAACGATTCTCAAACCATAGGTCATAACTCAACCACCATGAAGTTCCAAGAATAAGTATCCCAAAGGTCTATCACGTCATAAGGGACCCAACACAACAGACAGTGCGTCAATCAAACGCCCAGTCTGTATGTTATTAGTGTTTCTCCTCCAAGGGCCAGATTAGATTTGAGGTTCGATCCAACCCATCCATACTCCAACTTTATCCGAAACTTAAGTGGAGTATAACTAAAGGACCATCTCGATCCAATAATTTTGGTGCCACAGATGGTTTGTCAAATAGACGCCCAGTTCTCAAGATATGGACACAAAGGTGAAACTGGGTCCAGATGGCCCCGGGTCCCATCCGACCCGGTCGGACCGACCTCACCTGGTTCGGGTCAACGTAGCCTGATTTGGGTCCAGCCTAGTTGGCCTGGGCCGCGGCGAGCCCAGCACGCTGGGCCATGGTTTGACCCAGCCCACTAGGGTGGGGGGGGGGGGGGAGCAGCCTGCTGGCGCCGCCTGCTGGGTATCCCGTGGTGCAGCCCATGGTTTGGTGGCCCACCGTGGCAGGGTCCACCCTAGACACAACCTTGGGGGAGGCTTCCCCTAGTATTCCGAATAGCACGATGGCCGTTCGGTTGCCCTGTTGGCACCCGAGACCGCCCAACAGACTCGCTCGGTGTGATGAGTCTGGCCAAAATGATCAGACTGTTCTCCTCCTAGTTGCATGGATGCGCGCTACTGCTCCACCTGTGGCTAGCCGAGTGGCACCCGCCCTCCGGTCTCCTGCTCCAGCGGCGCAGACACATGTTGCTACTCTGCCCCGTGGCCTGTTGGATACCAGTCGCCACCCAGCTCCGCCGCGACCGATGGGCCGTGACACGTGCCTGTCGTGGGGTGTGATAAAAACAAATGTAACCTAAGGTAAAATGTAGTAGAGTGATTATCCTAGGTTGTCTCCAGAGAGGAGTGCACAACAATTAAGTTATCACCTTAAAATAATATCAAAAAGTGTGGTCGTTTTTCTGAATTTGATTGATTTTTGAAAAGGAAAGAAAGAAACTAAAAAAAGGAAGGAAATTTAAGAAAAATATTTATAACAACTTAACAAATCAAGTGATTGAAACTATTATATAAGAAGGGTGATTAGGTCAGAGTTGGTTCTCCATTTGTAATTCTATCATAGTTCCAATTTATCCAATTCTCTTCTCCTAAACCGTTAAGAGTGAGAATCCACAATCCTTTCTTCTCACTCCCTTGGTCAATTAAAAATGTGAGAATAAACCTTACTAAAATATTAGGTTGGTCTACTCTACTTAAAATTTTTAATAGAGTTGTATAAAATACTCCCAATTATCTTAGGCAATTCCCAATCGGGTCTTGTTTATCCCAAGTAATCAAGAACATTCACTACTCCTCACACACGTACCAGTGATCACTGAGTACATCACCACTAAGTACCAGTCTATTCCATCATTTATAAACCAGAACTTAGTGGAGGGAGATATTGATCACTGACCAAATATAAATGAACAACAGAATCTAAAATCAGATACAATCGTACATGATGATAAAAACTGTTATAGGAAATTGAAACTGATTCACAGAAGAGAAAAGGATTTTAAAACATTAAGAGAAGGAACTCATGAAATAAAACATGGAAAACCTCCCCTTCCCCAATAAAACAGAATTTTTACCCACCATGGAAAGGGTAATTGTGACTAATGTGAAATAAAAATTCATTACAAAACTTAGAAGAACAAAAGAGAGAAAACAAAGAACAGAAAATTTGATGCTCCAGATTCTGTTCTCCAGATGTTTACCTATGTTATGCCCACCAACCGGCCGAAACTCACTAAGGTCCCTTCTTATAGAATGTTTGAAATGAATTTTTCTATCGACCCTCAAAATTTTAGAGTCATTGGACAGGTTTAAAGAATGATATGGCCGAATCAATGACCATTACTTTTCTATCCGCCAAACACTGTTTCACCCACTCCATTTGGACGCGCCAAAAGGATGCATTAATGAGCTCAATAATTTATTAAATTTAATTTGAACTGTAATTTTGAAGTCCTATGTCGATAAAATCTGGAAGAAACTCATTCTAAGGTCAGATGAAGGAGATATTCCATATTTAATGAAGTGGGGTCCATTCTGCCTGCTAAACCGATTTCTCCATTTGATTGAATTTTCTGTACCATTGGGGTTTGAATTGGGTCTTGGTCCAGAAGGAACATTTGAAGCCCACAAGTATTGGAATACTAAAAAAGAGGATTCACTTCAATTGAACCCATATTATAAAAGTTATTTCTGAAAAAAGAAGCTATATAAAACCGACAATTTTACAGAATTACCCCATTTTCACATTTAAGCTCAAAAACACCTAAATGATGAAAATAAACTCACATTGAATAATTGGGATGGATTAAATCATTGAGAAACATATAAATAATAATGAAAATATTAACTCTATCAGGCCGCGGCCTCCTTCTCAACCGGTGGCACGGACGCGTGCTGCCAACCCTTCCTTGCGGCCAGCTGGGTGCCGACCGTCGCCTTCTTACATGAGCCATCGAGCCTTCATTCCAAGCTCAAAAAATATGACGACCACATATTCATGATCCTTGGGTCGAGGGATCCACGTCTATACATCGCGCTCAACAAAACTTTGTGTTTCCAACATCATTAATTATTTCGCGTCGAAGAACACATGAAGAACACATGAAGAATGAAAGAAAAGGGTCAAGGTATAAGTGTGGAACAATGGCCATGTTTGTCTGGCCATCATCATTGTGAATCAATAGTATGAAGAATAAAAATATATATTTAATCTTACTTTAAATTAAAAACCCTACCTTAACGTTCGTTGGAGATGTCACGAGGAAGGAGATGAAGTCAGTGAAGGGGATCCCGGCGTTTGTCGCTCCCTAAACATGTCTCCGATCTGGGCTCATGCATCATCCTAATTTTTTTTGGGGGTGGTTCTTAACTGGAAGATGATCCTCCAAAAGTTCTCTCCAAGTCTATCCTCTTCTTCCAACGATTTTTCCAACCTCAAGAAATGTGAGAATCCTACTTAAGAAATTAAGTTTATTAATTAATCAAAGTTAACAAATTAATTAAATTGGAGTTGGCACCTTAACTAGGGGGAATTCCAAGGGTCACCTCCCATTAAGGAAGAGAGTTTGGGTGGTCCCCTCCACTAAATTTAAAATGGGAGGTTTCAATTTCAAAAATAATATAAAGCCTGTTTATTTTATTTTTTCCCACGAATTGTTGGAAAACTAATTTTCACCCTCGTCTTACCACAATCGAGGTGAAGGTCTCCTTAAGTGAATATAGGTGCTGCGAGTTCAACTGTGTCCTCAGATTTCAATTCCAAGAACGGGTTCAAAGGTTACAAAACTCTTCTCATGCATTTACTAAACGTACCCTGAAAATTTTTGGAAAATTATTAACAGTCACCCTCATCCCATGTCGGTCGAGGTTAGGCTCTGCCTAAGTGAAACACGACCCAAAAAACCTAATCGTACTCTTGGATTTCTAATCCGAGTTACCATTTAAATGTTATGGATTTTACAAAAAAATAATTGTCACTTTATTATTTTATTTACGGCCAAAAACTAACTTTCTCTTGTGGCCCGCGCTGGACAAAGTTGGTATCTGCCTAAAGAAAGAATACCCTCATGAGTTCAGTGGTGGTCTTGTATTTTTAATCTGAGTTACTGTTCTTGAGTTATAAGTATTTTAAAAATAAAATAATTTTATTTATTTATTTTATTTACAGTTATTCCATTTTTGGGTTTTCTGACAGGAGGCCCACACCGACTAAACTTAAGTCACGCTTAGGGTAAACCCACCATCCTAGGCGCAATGGTGCCCCTGGATTTCTTATCTGAGTAACCATTTAATAGTTATTCTATTTTTTAGGAAATCATCTTAAGCGCGCTAATTAAAGCTTAACAAAACTTCAACGGATCATTCCGGGCACTCCAGGCCTCGAAATCCCCCACCGTTAGATTTCACGATCTTGAAATAATTCCGTATAATTAAACAAAAAAAATTATGTGGAATTTACAAGAAATTAAATTCTCCCCACCTTAGCACTTTATGTCTCCCAAAGCCAAAGCATAGAATAAGGAAACAAATGGGGGTACTGAGAACAGATCTGAGCCTCCCGCTCCCATGTGCTCTCATGGAGGTTCCTATGCTGCCTGTGAATGCGCATAAGAGGTATCAACCACCCACAAAGGACCCGCTCCTGTAAATACTCAATCTCTAATGGAACCTCTGTAAATGTTTTCCCATTGTCTAAGTCGAGCTTTCCATGTTCGATGACTTGAGAAGGGCCATGCACGTATCTCCTTAGCTGGGATACATGGAAGACGTCGTGAATCCACTCCAACTGTGGTGGTAGTGCCAAGCGGTATGCCACCTTGCCAATCCTCCGAATTATCAGAAATGGTTTGATAAACCTCGATGATAACTTTCTGCCTCGGCCAAATCTCTGTATTCCTTGTCGAGGGGAGACTCACAAGAAAACGTGGCCCCCCTCCTAGAACTACAAAGGTCTCCGTCTCTTGTCGGCATAAGAATTCTGCCAGCTCTGTGCAGTCTTCACTTGCTGACAAGTGAGACATAGTGATACAAACAATGCAACTACTTTCTTCATCCCTTTCCACCAGTACTGACACAGGAGGCCTTAGTACATCTTCTTCACTCTAGGATGTACTGCTAGAGGGGACTTATGGAACTCACTCAACACTTCCTCCTGTAGTGCCTTTGGTACCATAATTCATACTCTGAAAAGGATGATGTGCTCCCCACCTTCAGAAAATCCATTAGGTTCCTGTCCTGTGAATATCTGAGCACGTAGAGTCTCACAGTCAGTTTTCGAAAGATGCACCTCCCTAACTCACTAAAGGAGTGGGGGAGTGACTATCAGAGACTGAAGATAAGCTACTCCATCTCGATCCTTGTAGGATATCCACAAAGTGGCTAGCTGCTCTATCGCCTCACTCAGCAACTGTATACCAGATCTCCTGCCTGAGTGCATCTGCTACTATGTTCCCCTTTTTAGCGGTATAGACTATCTCAAAGTCATAGTCCTAGAGGAACTCTAGCCACTTATGTTGGGAACTGAAAACTCAAAACTCCTACTACCATAAGGGTAAGGTTGGATGACTGATGAGTGATCGGACACACCCTCCTATGTAGGAGTTTATCGTGTTCTGTTTGGGTTTCCTTTTTCACCGACTAAGGAAAACCCCATCCCAACATTGTAGATAAACCACAAACTTTTTGCCTAATATAGTCAATCTGTGTATGAACTATGGATGTCCAGTCATACCCAAACTAACATCATAAAGTATCAACATTGTCACTAAGAGGTTCTAACTGGAACTCTCGCCTCAAGGGTTAGATCACATAGTTGGTGTAAGTGTTATTATCGAGTCTCCTCCCAAAGGTATCTCCAGACATGAGGGTCAAATCAACAGCTTAACTGAAAACTCTAGGTCTTGAACAAGATTCATGGTAAGAAGAAATGATTAGTTTCTATGTCTATTAATACGACGGCTAGTAATAGACACAGACCATACCTCTAAACATTTTTGGAGCCCTTGGGTCACACTCCTTGACTGCATGCACCTACTCCCTTCCTCTATCCTCTAGCAGCCTGAGCTTGGTGGGGACCACATTAGTGTAGTGGCTGTAACATATAAAAAAGTACACCACCTCATGTGGCTCTCTTAACTCCACTACCACATCTTCATCCCTATAGATTTGTCTATACCTATCATATCCTTTTACTGAAACATTTTACACACCCAAGTCTCTGAAACTGACACTAGTTTCCTACTTTCCCACTACTAACATTCACTGGCTGTATCCGTTCATCCAAAGAACATTCAAAGACTAAGGTTCTCTCTATCACCCTAACATAGGTAGGAATGAATAGAGGAATAGTTCTAGCTTGAACGTCCTTAAACACACTATGATCGAATGTCCGAGCCCAAAAGCACTGATTCGATCATATTCCTTGAGTACTAGGAATGGTCGGTACACCTTGATGAATACTCACCTACAGACATGTCATCCTGCCGAAGCTGTAGAAGCTCTAGAGAACTCTCAACCACCTCCTCAAGATAGTCCTCAGCCACCTGTGAGTCAGGCACACCTCGGAACCTGAGGGGTATCTGATGTTGAAACTCATGTAAGGCACAAAGCCTAAATGTGTCCTCTACCGGTACCGCCGGTTGTAACTACTTCCAAATGGGTAGTGATATATCTGACACACTACCAGAAGGTACTATCTCAGGAAATGGTCCACGTACCGAAGCCTCATCACTATGCGGACCATCCACATGGTCAACCACTGAAAAAGACTAGAACCTATGATCACCAACTTCTCTACTGGTGTCTCAACTAGGCTGAAAACTCTAGCCACAACCTCCATCTAGTCCTCAACTACCTAGGAATCCGTCTCACCTCGAAACCTCGAAGGCATATGTCGCTGGAACTAATGTTACACGCTCAGTCAGTGTACATCCTCTACTAGTGGGGCTGGTGGAAACGCTTCTCCAAAGGGTAGTGGTGCTTCTGGTACACCACCCAAGGGTGCTAACACCTTAAGAGGGCCCTACAACATGGCCTCATCGCTCAGTTGGATGTCATCGCGTACTCTCTCAGAAAACCTGGGTGGGTGTCTAAGCGGTGGCATCCTGATAAGTAATAGGCGCATCGCGGTTTTTAAGTAATACCTTGTGAGTTGAATCTAAATAATTCAAAAGAAATACTTTTAAAAAACACACACAATCAGCGTTTTTGTGCCTTGAGTCAGAAATTAGAATTCAGGGTCCTGCTATATGGATATGACGGCCGCAGCACCAACACTGGACTCCCCAAACTGAAAACCACACTCAAATCACTTAACACTATTTCTCTACATAGAAAATATCAGAGTCCTGGTTCTTCGGTAGAACTAAACTCCTCTGATACCACTTTGTCACGACCAATCCTCCGAGGCCCGTTTTGTGACTACCCCAAGCCCGCCTTCCATAGGCCAGTGGCTGGCGACTAGCACCAGAAAGGTGTATCCATAAAACGGGAAGGGATTTCCTTTAAACCTGTACAAAAACACAGAGTAGAATGAAACAAGAAGCAACCACTAAGTAAACTGTTGTAGTAAAAAGAGTGCTAAAAGTAAAGGGGCCGGAATACAAGCCCAACTGAAAGTATGAGTACAACTCAAAAGTAAAAATACAACTGAAGAGTGGAAATAAGCTCCTAGATCGTCCACTATGGATCCTACCTAAAGGGTAGGTACAACTCACGATCAGTAGTCCCTGCGTTACATCACACCAAATGGTCCGCTTCTGAGTACTGTCCAGTCTTGGCTCCCTCACACTCGATTAATGTTGTATGTCGTCAGCACAAGACACAACAAGGTGCAGATGAAGCCCGTGTAGGGGGGGGGAGTATAATGATACTTAGTAGGGACCCCGAGACCCCATAGGTCTCCTAAAGTTCCAAAAAGGAAAACCAAAAATCAATACATAAACTCTACTTAGGTATATTCCCATAAATAAACCTAAGTTATCAAGATATACACAACTCATACATGAGGGAAGAATACCGTTATCAAGATATACACATCTCATACATGAGGGTAGAATACCAAAAAGGTAACACCAAGAATGTAACACCACGAAGGTAAAAGTACTATACAGGTAACACTATGAAGGTTACACCACGAAGGTAAAAGTACCACACAGGTATCACAATGATGATAATACCATAAAGGTAAATATACCAAAAATGTATCACCATGAAGATAGTAACACAATGGTAAAAGTACCACACATGTATCACCACGAAGATAGTACCACGAAGGTAAAAGAACCACACAGGAATCACAACAAAGATAGTACCATGAAGGTAAAAGCACCACACATGTATCACCATGAAGATAGTACCACGAAGGTAAAAGTACCACATAGGTATCACCATGAAGATAGTAACATGAAAGTAAAAGTATTAGTTCAAATAGAGTATCAGATCAAACTAAATATTAGTGAAGTATAGAAGTATAGATGATTAGTCACGAATCTAGATCATCTTATTCTATCAAAAGGAACTTCTTCTGACCATACGGAGTCTGACCCACATAGGATCGATAGAAACTAACCCCCACAATGACCCACACAGGATCCAACCCACCCGAAGTCGATAGGTACTAACCTATGATGCCCCACATAGGATCTGCCCCACATAGGATCTTCATGTGCTGACCCACACAGGTCACTGAGCACTGACCCACACAGGATCTGAACCACACAAGATTGGTATGCACTGACCCACACAGAATCGCTGAGCGCTAACCCACACATGATCTGACCCACACAGGATTGGTATGTGCTAACCCACACAGGATCGCTGAGTGCTGACCCACACAGGATCGACAGGTACTAACCCCCATAATGACCCACACAGGATCCAACCCACCCAACATTTATAGGTTACTAACCTTCATATGACAACCTCCGCCTCACTACCAGGAACTAGATTCCCGCTAATAGAACAGTTGGGAAAACCTCTCCTCAAACCATCGTTCATACCTCAACTACCATGAATATGTATCCCAAAGGCCTGTTACATCATGAGGGACCCAACACAATAAACAATGCATCAATCAGATGCACGATCATTAAGTTATTAGTGTTTCTACTTCAAGGGCCCGATTAGATTCGTGGTTAAATCCAACCCATATGAACTCCAACTATATCCCAAACTCAAGTGGAGTATACCTAAAGGACCGTCTTGATCCAAGTATTCTGGTTCCACATACGGTTTGTCAAACGGACGCCCGATTCTCAAGATATGGACACAAAGGTGAAACAGGGTCCAGATAGGCCCAGGTCCGGTCCGACCCGGCCTGGGCCGACCCGACCTGGTTTGGGCCGACCCAGCTCAATTCGGGTCTGACTTGGTTGTCCTGGTCTGTGGCGGGACCGACACAATGGGCCATAGTCCGACCTAGCCCTCTAGGGTGGGGGACCCAGCCCGTTGGCGCGGCCCGTGGTGCAGCCCATGGTCGGGTGGCCCACTGTGGTGGTGTCCTCCCTAGCCGCAACTCAAGGGGGAAGTGCCCCACCGGTATTTCGAATGGCCTGATGGTCATTCGTTCGCCTTTCTGGCACGCGGGACCGCCTGGTGGACCTGCTCGGTGACACGTGTCTGGCCAAAATGGTCAGACGGTTCTCCTCCCAGCAGTGTGGACGCGCACCATTGCTCCACCTATGACTGACCAGGTGCCGACCACCATCCGACCCCCGCCGCAGCCAAGCGACCACGACCTCTTGCTCCTGCAGCACAGACGCGCGCCGACGCTCCGCCCCATGGCCATCCGGATGCCAATTTCCACCCTAATCCATCGCAGCAAACGGGCTGTGGCCTCCTTCTCAACTAGCGGCATAGACACGCACCACCGCCTTCCTTGCGGCCAGCCTGGTGTCGGCCACTGTCTTCTTCCGTGAGCCATAGCGGCTTCGTTCTAAGCCCAAAAAATATGACGACCGCATATTTTCGATCCTTGGGTCGAGGTCTCTACGTCCATACGTCGTTCTCAACAAAACTTTGTATTTACAACATCATTAATTATTTGGTGTAAAAAACACACAAAGAACACATGAAAAATGAAAGACAAGGGTCAAGGTATAAGTGTGGAATGATGGAAATGTTTTTTTGTCCATCATCGTTGTGAATCAAGAGTATGTGGAATAAACAAATAGATTTAATCAAACTTCAAATTAAAATTCCTAACTTGACGTTCTTTGGAGATGTCACGAGGAAGGACATGAAGTCGGTGAAGGGGACACCGAAATTTGTCGATCCCGCAATACATATCCAATCTAGGATCATGTGTCATTCTCATTCATTGTTGGGGGTGGTTCTTCATTGGATGATGATCCTCCAAAAGTTCTCTCCAAGGATATCCTCTTTTTCTAACAATTTTTCCAACCTCAAGAAATGTGAGAAGCCAACTTAATAAATTAAGTTTATTAATTAATCAAAGTTGGCACATTAATTAAATTGGAGTTGGTACATTAACTAGGGGGAATTACAAGGTTCACCTCCCATTGAAGAAGATAGTTTGGGTGGTCCCCACCACTAAATTCAAAATGAGAGGTTTCAATTTCAAAAAAATATAAAGCATGTTTATTTTATTTTCTCCCACAAAAAGTCCAAAAACTAATTTTCACCCTCATCCTACCATGGTCGAGGTGAAGGTCTATTTAATAAAATACAGGTGCTATGAGTTCAATGGTGTCCTGAAATTTCAATTTCGAGCACCGGTTAAAAAGTTACAAAACTCCGCTCACACGTTTACTGAACGTACCCAAAAAAATGTTCGGAAAATTATTAATAGTCACCCTCGACCCGCGTCGATCGAGGTTAGACTCTACCTAAGTGAAAAATGCCCTAACGAACCTAAAAACACTCCCGTATTTCCAATCTGAGTTACCATTTAAAAGTTATAGATTTTAAAATAAAATAATTGTCACTTAATTATTTTACTTACGGCCAACAACTAAATTTCTATGGTGGCCCGCACTGTCCAAAGTTGGTATCTTCCTAAAGAAAGTATACCATCACGAGTTTAGTGGTGGTATCATATTTTTAATCTGAGCTACCATTCGTGAGTTATAAATATTTGAAAAATAAAATAATTTTATTTATTTATTTTATTTACGATTATGACATTTTTGGGTTTTCTCACAGGAGGCCAACGCCGACTAAACTTAAGTCATGCCTAGGGTAAACCAACCATCCTGAGCTCAATGGTGTCCTTGGATATCTGATCTGAGTAACCATTTAAGATTTATTCCACATTTTTAGAAAAATTTCTTAAGTGTTCTAATTAAAGCTTAACAAAACTTCGATGGATCATTCCGAGCAGTACGAGCCTCGGAATCACGCACCGTCAGATTTCACGGTCTCGAAATAATTCCAAATAATTAAACAAAATAAAATTGTATAGAATTTTCAGGATATTACATGTAATATATAAATTGCCTTATCATCTAATTTTTATTTTTTTGAATATTTTCCAATTCTGATTGGTTGAATTATCTTTCATATTTTTTAGATGATAAGTTAGTTCATCATATTGTTTTGTATGTTTGATTTTTGTCTAAATTTTCAAGAAACATAAAAATTATCCCCCATTAGTTTTTGCAATCATAAAGGGGGATAATTTTAAAGAAAGCATGATATTTTCTTCAATTAAGTGAATATTTTATAAAGGGGGAAATTTTTATGTAGGATATTTTTTTACAAAGGGGGATCTATTTCTTTAAAAGAGAGAATACGTTCCTTAGGGGGTGATATTATCCTAAGGGAGAGTTCATCATATTAAATATCATACTATACATCCTATTAAGAATATTTTTAAACTTAGGGGGAGTCAAGGTTTAAGGTTTAACTCTAAATACGAATTAATTAAAAGAACATGGACTGTATGTTTTTAAAAGTTATTTTTATGTTTAATTTTTTAGGGTTTGTGCTTTACAAAAAGGGGGAGATTGTTGAGTAATAATTTTTACTTTTTAATTTTATATTCCTTTTATTGTGTAAATCACTAACACTTTCTTAAAAACATGTTTTACTAACTTTTTATGTTAAAATATTATTGAATTTTTTATAGAAAAAATATATTTTATCATACTTAGAATTAGTTTTCAAGTATTAAGAGTATAAAATTTACATTCTTCATTATGATTATAATAATAAGTTTGTGTCTGATTAATCAGAAACACCTTTATCAGTACCAAAAATTACACCTTCTGTCATGACTTTCATAACAGAAAAATTCTTAAAAATCAAATGACACCGGTATTGATAAATATTGGACTAATACTCGTAAAGGTTATTAAAATAAAAATTTTATGGAATTACATTAGAAATATTTAAGTATATAATTGTATTCAGAAGACTTATTTCCAATGTAAGAATCATATTTTACACTGTAATTGTGTAAATCAATATGATTCTAGACATTCGGTTACTCCAAATTGTTATGATCTATCAAGTGTTTGGTATCCAAGTCATTCCAAAAAACTCGGAGAAATATGACCGTTGGTGGATCAATATAACCACTTGGAAGATTCCTATAAATACCAAGTCATTCAAAGAGTTTAGAGATGCTGATTGACTCATTTTGAGGGATCACTAAAGATTGATTATCATGAATGTATTAATCATAGTCTTTATAACTATTTAGAGTTGTTTAGTTCTAAGGAAACATTATCCGTTTGTATCTTTATGAACTTCTACATTGTAATTTGTGTCCAATAATCATAAAAATTGAGGGATTATGGGGATAAGAAGACAAAGAATCTGATCCATCAAATCAAGGGATACCAGGGCTAGGTAGATATAGAATCCGATTATTATATCGAGGGCTTATAGGGATAGACAGATAGTTCCATTATGATCATCATATAGAGGGATTCCCTAACAAGGGAATAAAATCCTTATTATAAGTATAAAATATGGGATACCTTTAGTCTAGGATATAGACTACCTTTATCTTATGGTTAAAAGTGGTTTATTATTTATAAATAATTCTTATATATGTTAGCTTTTGAATTACTTGTTTTTTACAAGTTTTATATTATGATGCACATATAATAGAAAGTTATGCATTACATTAATCTTTCTATATTTTTTGTTTTATATATACTATTATGAGTAATATAAATGAACTCTGATTAATAAGATTCATATTTTTTTTTATCTATTATACTATGATTTAATCACATCGATTTTGATCATGATTTTATGATTTATTACATCAGACCGAGGGATGAGTCCAATAAATAAACCTAAATAAGCTTATGGTTGGTTTAGTTAATTATTTTAAACTATGTTTTTAATGCTACAATTCACCCCCACTTGCAAGTTTTCCATTATAATAATACTCTTTTGATCCTAATTAGTATCAAAGATAGTCTGATCCAATAGCTATTGGAGCTATCTTTTGGTATTTTTGTAATTTTGTATAGGATGTTGTATATTTCTACTATCCTATATCCCCATATCCCTTTTTTTTAAATCAGTATAACATGAAATAATTTTTTATATGACTAAGACTATGGATTTTCATTACTATTATAGTTTATTGGTTGTTTATGCTCACATAGTTGGTTATTTTACTTGTTTCCTCTATTCCATCTATTCTATTATGCTTCCACTATTTTTGTTTACTATTATATCTATAATTACAATCTAATATGAGGGTATAATATCTCCACCATATCACCTTGGTCCCTCACTTCTAGTCATAATCCTCTCAAATATGGGGAGGTGTTCTTGAGGCCATGCAACCCACTGGCATGTGGCACTATTTTAGTGGCTCCTAGGTTGGGATGTTATAATTTAAACACCCCATGGTGAACTGATGGTACCTTCAAGGTTTAGTGAAGATAGGGTAGGAAATAGTGGGGTTCTTTTTTTACCACTTATTATGGGTGGATACCTCCATAGATTAATAAACATAGGGGATGGTGTTGACCATCATGACAAAGGAGATGTTCACCGTAGAATGCAATAACTGATGGTGTGTGATACCACAAGATGGGGGTGAGGCTCAAAAATATGTTTATTCAAGTGGGATAAGACTATTGAAGGGTGGGTATCACTATGCCATGGGATTTCAGGTTATTGAGATAATGGTGGTCGAATAATTAAAATTATGAGGGGCTTGTGACATACCTTATGGAAATGCTTTTGGGGAATCAGGTTAACTCAAGGTTTTTATATAGAAAATATGAAAAATGAGGTCATGTGTTATATTATGATGGTTTGAACATGATTCCTTATGGTATGAGATAGTAAGGAAGACCGAGGGTTCCTCTAGTATGAATGAACAAGGATACATCGTTTTACTCCAACATTGGTTGAGGCAGGTAATGGATTTCTTATAGCTATTGAACACAAGGGGAATGAGTTATATGATATGTATTGATTGTAGTTTATTTATGTTTTTGAATATATTGGTATAAGTATATATTTAATCTAGGGAATTTTTTTGGAGGCCTAGTGAGTTTATAATCACACTATGCATATGCCCTTCAATAAGGATGTAGACTTTATAGTTTTGAGTATAAGAAAAGGGTAAAGCTTAATTTATGGAGCATAATGATTAAGGATGAATATATAGGGCATGATATTGATTGCATAGTTTTTGGTAGATGTACTGGTTGGTTCTATAGTGCCGAGATGGTGATATTTTGGGTGGTTTAGTTAATTTACATAAGTGATTGGCCCATGGGTGATCCAATATTTATTCTATATGATTGTGATGACATATAGATATTATTTGATATATTTAGAAGGTGTACCTTTATCTTTTTATTATTGTTATTCTAAATTGTTTTCATTTTTTTGATTTATCACTTCCACAGGTTTATTATAATTATTATCACCAGAGGGTATAGTCTCTCCAATATTTCCCAAATAGGACCTTATTATTATTTAATATCCTTTGAAATACGGGGAGGCATTCCTAAGGTCTAGAAACTCTCTGGTTTGGTCACTATTCAAAGTGGACCAGGGTGGGGAAATTATAGAGTTTCACCCCCGTAAGGTCTAAAAAAAATATAAATTTGGATCTTAAATTTTCTTTTAATGAAAATTCAAAATCCTCTTTTAAAATTATTTCAAAAGGAATAAAATTTCACGTTACTCATGCTAATCCCCAGGAAAAATTTCCTTCAAAAAAATATTTAGAAAAACCAATCTTGTCTTGAAATTCCATTTCAAATAATTCTTACCAAATCACCCATTTCCCCTTAAAATTACCTTTTTATCCATACCCCATTTTAAAACACATTTTAAGAGGTAAACCTATTTTCTATTTGAAATCTAAAACATGCCACTGATAAATCCATAAGAAAGTTCACCGAAGATTGTTTGAAATGGGAACCACCATCAAACCATTTAGAAGGCTATATGGTCAATAATCACTATTATGCCACTACGATCCCATCTCAACCTTATGGAGAGAACACACAAGTTATTCAATATGAAGACATATAATACTCATGCACACAAAAATAAAAATAAAATCACCAATTAATCAAGAGTCTTTGTAAATTTAAGGCCACCTACCTCAACCTAAGTTATATAAATCATCTCCAAGATCACACCGACCTCATTAGAGTCCATGATAACCTATATCATTAATAAATTCCTTCAAATTCATTAACCCAAAAATTAAAACCAAAAGTAACATTTGGTATAACTAATTCCAAAATCACCATGTGACATTATAATTTTAAATCCAAAAATAATGAGGTATAGTCCATTCTAGACACCCACACCCAAAACTGATCCAAAAAAATCCCCATATTATGTCTTTGAATTGATATCAAATTTAACCCAAATTCACTTAAAAACCTAAATAAACTAATTGCGAAACTTACCTTTAGAAAAATAAGGAAGAAAAAATTTATTTCCTCTTCTTAGGACATCCTCTATATGTTACACAGAAAAATCCCTATCAAGAAAAATTATTTCACTATGCTTTTAAAAAATTATCCCTTTCAATTCCCAATTGGATGAACCAAAACTAGTAAGGAACAAAGAAGACCAATAGGAGGAAGAGAGGGAAATTTCTTACCTCAAATTACTATGATTAAACTATAAGAATCCATTGAGATAAAAGTAGCATAAAAGGTGGGGATGAGGAGAACCAAAGATTTATTTCCCTCCACCCTATGTCGACCAAAAAGAGAGAAATATTGAGAGATTCCTAAAATTAACCGTTGATAAAATTACTATAATTAACCTAAAAATATGGTTCCCCACACTATTTCATAGCATGAATAGGGTGGGTTCATGCTATGAATGACCTTTAAAAAGTGGGGCCATCTCTTTACCCAAATGATATGACGGTGTAAATCCTACATTAAGGTTCTTGAGAATAATCCCCTCTCCAAAATACCTCATTTTCAGCCTGAAAGGAACCCCATTAAAGTATATTCATGATGTGAATGCACTATCACATCATGAATGGATTGATAATGAAATTTTCTATATCCTGACCCTCAAACACTACTTTGATGCCCTTTTTAACTCTTGAGGTCTCAACCAAGTCTCCAAACATACCTAACAATATCCTTTAAGAATATTAAAACACTCCGAATCACAATATGAGTCTCGATTCAAAAAATCAACCCTTACCAAAAAAAAAATTGAAATTTCCCCAGGGTTCAAAATCTATAATGATGTGGGTTGTTGAAAAATATTTTCTCTAATACTTCTCATGACCAATAATTCATATTATTATTATGACCATGAAACTTGAACTACCTTGGTCATTAGTTTATGACTAACCCACCGCATCTCATCTATGAGTATTGAACATGCTTCCATTGTGAAACTTTAACTACCAATCTTGAATACACTGACTTGCCTCCCAAAGCCTGGTTCTACTATCAAACCCCCTTAACCGCATCTCAAATGATCATCCTAATGTGTTTTCCATATCACCAAATCCAACACCATATAACAATAGAAGTTGATCATTCTCTGGACAACTCCTTTCGAATGTTGTCTGAATCACCCATCAGTGCATCACCAATTCACCAAACCACTCAATCACTATGAATTAATGCCTCGATTCATCACTAATCCATATAATCACTAATATAAAAGACCAACTTGTTAATAATTTTAATTCCACTGTAGGATCCTCAACCGACCCATACAAATATTACGCTATACCCATGAGAATCGGTGCACCACCGACCCAACTTACAATTAGATCATACTGATTCCATATTGAGTTCTTATCTAACACATAGAATTCGTCCAAATCTGCACCAAAATTCCCAAACTTGGTCCATCCTCCCACCAACATCCCGAATACACCTCGATCATTCACTAATTGGTCTCACTGCACACCAACCATTCTGACACAAGGGTTATTAATCCAAAACTGACATGATTCTCCATACTATAGGAGTATCCTTGTCATCACCCATATAACTAAAATAGTCTCAATTTTAGAAAACCTATCCCCCAACCATGCTTCTCATCACCATCACTAAAAATTGAGATGTTGCTCAAGTAGGCCCATCAATCCCAAACACTGAGGTGTTAAAAAAATTCATCATGATACTTATGGTTCTCCCTATAAGAATCCTCTACCAATAGCTGATTCTACCTAATAGCGCTCCTCACCATCGGAACCACCTACAAAACAAACCCACCAAGTGGTCTAACTCATGAAATCATTAAAATCATATCAAGGGATCCAATACCTAAATACACCAACACATATTTGAATACTAGATCCTAATATAAAAATTCATCCATGATCTCACCACATTTAGATCAGTAAAATAACCATGGTGCACCCACTATACACACAATACAACACTTAAGATTCATTGTAGCTTCTAGGGACTCGTCCTTTATGACTATCACTCTTATTATTTTCCCCATAATGAATAAACCCAATATTGGTTTAAATCAATGAAACTCCTATGATTTTAGATTCTATTGGTGGTGGAATCCAATGAGTTTTTTTGTTTATTTTCTTGGCCTGATTTTTGGATTTGTTTTCATTCATCCTTTCAATTCTGTAGGACTTTTGCGACCATATTATTCTTATCGCTTCAAGGTTTTCTATTTTTATGAGGTTGTGTCCCACTTATAAGTACCTTTTCTTTTTAAATATATACTTTTTCTTACAAATATATTACATTAGTCATTATGTTGTCTAGATTTAGTGAATTTTATGGGGGGTTTTGGGATGTGTTAGTTGAACTTTCACCGGTGTTCCTAGAGTTCAACCCTCGATTCTGGTTGATTCTTAGGGTTTTCCTCCCTTATTGAGTTTTGGGAATTTTTTTAGTGGCCTTCCTTTTGGGCGTTGTGGTTGATGCATGTCCCTGATTCTTTAAGATTTGTTTTGTTGGTTCTTTATTTTCAACCTCAATAATGAATATTTTGATTGGTGATGGTGTTTCAGCTCATTAAAAATGGTGTTTTATGTGTTTATAGTTATTTTCATGATGTATGGTTTTATTTTTAGTTTGATTGGTATTAGGTTATATTTTTAAGGGTGGATGGATGGTATTTTCCATATGGTACTCTACTATAGTGTTTTTTTGTGGTGATGATGGATTTTGGTCAACGATTCTCACCGATGAGATGTTGACGACGAAGGGTTCAGTCTCAATAGATTTGTATTTGCACTGGAGAAGTCTATATTGATTTTATTTTGATGGTCTTGTTGGGTTTTAGTGATATTGGTGATGAGAGGTTAGGAAAATGGATTAAGGTGTTGACATAAATGGTTTAACTGTGCTCAATGCATCCAATATTTAGTGGGTGATAGTGATATCTTTTGGATTTGAATTTTGAATGGTTTAATTTTGAAACTAGCGGTTGTTGGGGTCTATTGATGTAATAATTTTTTGTGGATTTATATTATGTGTTAAAGGAATAGGGGTTACCAATTAACCCTTGAAAATTTGTTTCTTATGAAAATACAAAAAAAGGAGGATTTTAAAATATATTTCCAAAAACAGTTTTGAAATCTAGTTTCAAAACATATTTCCATTATTGTTTCTCAAAACCTCAAAACACCAATCATTTCAAAAACATCAAATCCATGACCCATTCCATGATTTAAAAAAAAACTGTTTCATGCACACCTCGTACCACCATATGAGTTTTCTTTAAAAAACTAGGTTTTTATTCTTAAAAAAGGGTATTCTCAAAAACTAAACATCCTGGAAACCTTTTACCTATGGTTTCTAAATAAGAAAAATCATTTCTAATAAAAAAACCCCTTGAATACATATTAATATAATCAATACTTATAATATATATGAGAAAACATAATTTATATTAAAATCTACTTAAATTAATAATGGATTCTGTTGAGGTGTTATGTAAAATAAAACCACCCGTAGGTGAATCTATCATGAAACTAACATGAAAGTATCACGATTCATGTACAAATAACTAACTCCCAACTAAAACTTTAGACCCACCTCGAGTCTCACCCATCACACATTGGGATTCTTGGTCCAATCTAATACCTCACTTATCCTAGAGTGCCTAGTCCCAACACTAGACATCCCATTAAATTTTGGGTTTCGATTGATGTTATATTGGCTAGGAATTCAATCAATATACTTATTGAATCTAGGAATCCTAACTCTACCCTTAACTACACTACACCATCCTAAAAGATTCATTGATACCATTTTGTAATGACCCATCCAAGATCACCCTAATGAAACTCTTGCAGTAGTCACTACATGGATTTACGTGTGCCTCCTCATATGCCAGAAGCTATCAAATATAAGTGAGGGAATACTATCATTGCAAAGAGACTATTCCCCCTAAAACAAGGCCCATGAATTTTTATTGAATCTACCAAAAATTTAGAAAGATCTATCCACTCCATAAGCACCCAGAAAACCTATAGATATAAAAAGGGATATTTTAGGCCCCCATAGTTTACAATATAATGTAGTAAAATAATATATATGAATAATTAATAGAAAATAGAGTGAAAATAGATAAAAATGGGATAACATAAATCATATATTATAAAAAAACTGACCATTTAATTCTAAATAATAACAAAAATAAAATACACAGCCTTTGGCCCAACTCACATGAACTAAACTATTGAATCCTTAGCCTCCATGACATGATGACTGAACCATGTATCTAGATCCAGGTGATACCTATGTTCTAAGATGAAATAGGAATTTTTATTCATGTATAATGAAACCCATTCCATGTACATGGGTAGGGGGTGAGTCCAACGACCCATTATGAATATCCAATTCCTCAATCATACCGAGTGCTTCTATGATCATGTAGATTTAAATTAAATACATATATAGAGTGTTGTTAATCCCATTAAATACACCCAACCTGAAATATACCATGAAACAAACACACACACACACACCTATATGTTAGTTCATTGTGTGATAATCATGCCACCATGACAATTGACCATACCCAATTTAGTTAGTTCTAGAAAGAATTTATTACATACCACAATCCCAACACATACATGATGATTATATGTAAGGTTTAATATCATAACTGATCTCATACCAAGATTTTGACCATCCCTTCTTACTAAAGGGAGGATAAATCACTAATCAGACACTAATTTCTCACTCCCGATATGGAAATCCATCCATACCCTACAACACATCACACCTTGGGACCCATCTTACCCATAGTGGTACCACCATTCATATCTCACATCCAAGGTCTAGTCATCTCTCTCATGGATAATCCAACATCATTCCATTAGGTCTAAACATCTCACTCATTTATGTCCCATCATGGTTATTCGAACCATCTCATTCATAGAGGGACTGATATTTACATATGTCAAGGACTCCATCTCACAGTAGTCCCACCAACAAAATCTCACATATGGTGAGGAAAGGCTTTGGGATGCTCTCCCACAATAGAATCTATCACCTTTCATAAGAATAAAATTTACACAAAGCTAAAATAACACATAAAATATAAATCCCATCTCTCAAACTCAGTAATTCACCACCAAATAACTAGTCACTCAGGACCTATACTAATATCTAAATCACATCCCCATACCCATCTAAACCCTCTAATAGTTATATAACACCAGTATAGATCAAACCATTAATTTGACACCAAAATAAAACATCATCATCTAACACATAGAATATGCATCATTAAGAAACCAATGCACACATTAGTAAATCACAAATAAGAATCAAAACAAGCCTAACATTTTTGGAAAATATAGACTCACACTTACAAGGTCAAACTGACCAAAAAATCTCAATCAAACCCGTTTATCTTCTTTAAAAACCAATTTAAAATCCTTTTTTGAAAAAAATTAAAAAAAATCACCTGACATCTTAATAATGTCAGTACCTTGTCCAAATTCCATTTAAAATAATATTTAGGATATCCATTTAGTTTTTGAAATTACATTTCAAAACCCCTGTACCAAGTCACCCATTTCCCTTTAAAATTACCATTTTAAACAAACCCATTTTAAAACACATTTCAAAAGAGAAGAATTTTTTTATTTAAAATACAATATAATCCACCAAAAAAATCCAAAAATAGGTTCACCGACACACATTTGATCGGGGCACCATAATCAAATCATTTAGAAATCCATATAGTCTTTGCTGACTATTAGGATGATGTAGTCCTATCCTAAAAATTAAGAGAGATTAAAAAATTCATGAAATATGAAGGGATATAATACTAATTCTCACACACAAACATAAAATCACTAATTAATATAGTTACATAGATAATTCAAGGATAACTTCCTCAACAAATAATCCATAAATCACCTCCTAGTTAATACTGGCCTCCTTTGAGTCCACACAACCTATATCATTAATAAAAATAATCAAATTAATTATATGGAATATAAAAAAAAATTCCAATTTGGAATAAATAACACCAAACTCATTGGGTGACCTCATTGTACTGAATCTAAAATAAATGAAGTATGATACCCTCCAAACATACACCCAAATAAAATCCATGGAAAAAAATAAAAAATTACATCTATAAATTGATAATAAATTTAATCTAAAATAACTAGAAAACTTAAATAATCTCACATGGTGACATACCTAATGGTAAACAATGGAAAATGTTCAATTTCCTCCCCTCAAGACATCTTCTATAATAGAAACAAAAAATAATTATCACGAAAAACTATTTCAACATGATCTAATAAAATCATACCTCTAAATACTTAACAAACCAAAAAATTAGTGAGGATTTAAGAATAGGATGAAAAGAAAGAGAGGGAGGGATCTTAACTCAAATCCATGTGTTGTAACTCTAAAAATCCACCAGTATCAAAAGGGATTCAAAGGAGGGGACAAGGTCATCCAAAAATGGATCTACCTCCACATTATTTTGACCAAAATTGGAGTAATCCTAAGGGGTTCCTAAAATAATCCCCCATAAAAATTACTAGAATTCCCGTAAAAAATATGCTTACCAGCATTGGTTTACAGTGTGAACATGGGGTTTACTCTATGAAACCCACCCAACAAGAGGTATCATCCCTATGTTCCTATGATTTCAAAACATGAACATTATGTTAAAACTATGAAGGCTCTTGGGTGGAATCCCGTCTCATGACTACCTCATTCTTTGAATGAATAACACCCCATGAAAGTTGATTGATGATGTGAATGACATGTCATGTTGTGAATGTCCTATAACTAAAATTTTAGGTAGCCCAACCTCTTCTACACTTCTATGAAATCCTAGTCAACCCTCAATATCTCCATTGAGCCTCAAAAAACGTATAAAAAAATATTTTAAGGATATTCAAACACTCAAAATATAAACCAAATTCTGGGTTCTTAAAATAATCCCCTCACTAAAAAATCAAATTCCCTCAATAATTCACATCTCGTAATGACATGGGTCATTATAGTTTACCTTGTATTATCCTTTAAATTCTAGAACCATGATTTCTTAATTGTTTAATTTTTATTTCTTGGATATAATATGATAATATTAAATTTTTTAGAATATTATTTTCAATAAAAAAGGTTTTCATTTTATTATCATGTAATGTGATGGTTTCTACATCATTTTCAAAGTTAGAAAGTTTGTTTTATTCAAACATGAACAAAGTTCATTTTATAAATTGATCGAATAGACTTTATAATTAAATTTTGATATTTCAAATGGTTTTTTGTTTTTATAATGAATTTATAAATTATTTTTTAAATTTTAAAGGGTATTCTTGATTCTTTAAAATGGAGTCTTTTGTAATGTTTCTAAAGATTTCTTGGGAGCCTCATTTGGAACTTTGAAAGAATATTTCCTAAATGAAAAATCACTTATAATATACCCATAATCTAGTTTATTTTTAAAATGTATGAGGCTATCCATGATATAGAAAAAATTTATTATATTTATGGATTTTTGAGTATGGGGTTATTCCAAAGATGGGTTCTCTAGGGAGAAGTTTTATCATGATTTTACTTGCATATGGAATGCATTTATTTTTCATGTTATTTTTTTACTTCTCGTTATCCCACCAAAATTTTATATGTCATGGGAAACACAAAGTTTATAGTGTAACTTCTAAAAAAAATCTGTAATTATTTTGGATCATCCTCAGACTAATGAACCTTAATTTAGATATTCCACGTTATAGGAATTTTCCCCTCAGTTTGTCTAGGTAGGGTATGACCGAGTGTTAGGGTAGTTATATTGAATCAAGTGAATCAATATGATGTATCATCTCTATTATGTTCTAGAACTCCCCATCATATCCTAGGTAATCCCATGATTACCGATACTTAGATTTATTGTTTATATCAGTTCTTCTTTATTATTATGATAGTTGGTTGCTGGTTATGTTAACCTTTATTTTTTATGTCTTTATTTATTTATATATTATTATTATCTTTATTTCTACTTATTTATTATTAAAAATAGATAGTGTTTTTCTTTTAAATAAATGATTAATCATTTTGGAAAGGTTTTAAAAACCACTTCACTAACTATTTCATTTAGTATTTCAATGAGAATTTAATTTCTTAATGTTTTAAACATTATGTTTTAAACATAAATATTTTTAAAGGGATAAGGGAAATAAATTTTAATTTGGATTTTAATATAAAAAGGGGGAAATCTATGTTTATAAATTTTATTTTAAACTAGTAGGAAGTGTAACTTTTTTTAAAGATAATAAATGTGGCATGGTTTCTCTTAGCACACCTTCTGAGTTTCATACTCATTCATATCAATACTTTTTGATTTTAGGTTTATCTTTGGATCTCTCATAAAGCATTTTTGGTATCGAGGTTGGATATTGAATCATAGTGTTATGTAGAGATGAGGTTTGGTATTGTTTTAGTTTCCTTTAATATTATTATTGTATTTAAAAAGTTATCATATCATGTATTAGTTTAGGTTTTTTTGTTTAGATTATTTTTATCTATTAATCTTGTTTTTTTTCATTTGTTACACCTTATTTGGTTTTTTTTTATTTTTTAAAACTACTTTTTATTTCAGTGTGTGGTCCTCTAATGTATGGATTTGTCATGCTAGAATTTAAGTAAATTTACTAAGTGTTATAATTATATTTTATTTGGTGAATGTTTTCCCAAGAGTTCTCATTTGATGTGCTGGTCCTTTTCTATATCCCATGGGGATTAAGAACACCTCTTGGACATGTCATAAACCAGTTTGGGTTCTCGGATCAAGGATAGACCAAGGTTGGTTCATGATTAAATGATATCAGATTCTAGGGTTTTAATAGGTCTTAGGATTTAGAATACCTTTTTTATTTGGGAATTAATAGTACATTGGATACGAGAATATTAAAATTCGATAGCAACATGAATGAGGAGTCTTTCTAGCTATTTAATACACATAACATTCAGTTTCTTGGGGAAGTTCGGCTTGAGACTTGGGTATTTTGTTATTTATTTTTATCTTTAGTGTGTCTCAAATTTGGTTGAATTATTTTTTGATTTCATTAAATAATATTAGTTAGTTGATTATTTTTTGGGTTGGGGATGGCAGTGGGAGTGAACTAACGGTACCCAGAGATATCGCAGGTCCTATAAATACATGAAAATCCTAAGAACATAGTTTTAAGGGACTCTAGATGGCATCTCTATGGTTATCACAAGATATATTAGTCCATTTGGACAAAATAAACACATACACTAGACCCCCTTTGAATTTTATGTTGGAATTTGATTTAAATTTATTTTTTGATTATGTTATGTTTGTGTTGTTTAAGAAAACTCAAACTTCAATTTTAAAATATTTTTTTTAAAATAGTAAGGACAAATATTTTATAATAATTAATGAGTTTTCATAAATTAATTTAAATATATACTTGGTGTTTGGATTTCTAATGAAATATTTTTGATAAAAAAGTGGGTTTTCTAAACTATTTTTGTGTGGTATCCCCAATTGAATCTGATGTCATGTGATGTTTTAAAGTTTTTTTAAAATTGTTTTAACCGGAAAAGTGGTTTCAATAATTTATTTTGGTTTTTGGAAATAAATATTTTTTGGGTTACTTGGATGAGATAAAATATTTTTTATATTTAGAAGTTTATGGGATTGAAAGTGTTCCTATGAAGTATTTTTAATATTGGTGTAAGTGGTATAGTTTGAAATTAGATAATTTATTCATTGAGTTTGTTTGATATTTTCATTTTTAGTTTCATGGAGTTGGGTAAGTTTCAGGGTTGTTTTAATTATGTTTTATTTTTCTCTTCTTTTAGAGTATTCTTCAATTAGGATTTTTGGATTCCCAAGGGCAAGTCAAGGGTGGTCATCTAATAGTGGAATCTTTAGTTGATCCACCTAAATATTTTCTTATAGACTTAAAAAATTTGAACACTCCACTCTTAGATGGTCAGTTAGATCTTTGTGAAGCAGAAGAATGGTTTGGGAACATTGATCGGATCTTCAACCTTTTTGAGCTTCTTTATTCCTTCAAGATCAAGTTCTCCACCTTTATGCTTGAAGGTCAAATATGGAAGTGGTGTAATTCCTATAGTTAAAGAAATAAATGAAAATACAACTCTTAATAAGCTATTAAGGATTTATTCATCCATTATTATTTATCTGAGGCTGTGAAAGTCACTAGGGAAATTGAGTTGTATAAATTTTAATAGGGAAATTAATTAGTGTTGGTGTATGTTCACTATTTTATTAATCTTGTTCCAAATATTCCAGAGTTGACAATGGTTTATTCCTTGAAGGATCTATAATTTTAATTTGGTCTTCATCCTTATCTTTATTTACAAGTTTCAAAGTATTGTTTAACAACTTATATGGAAGTAGTGAGGTAGGTGGTTCCGGTTGAGGTGATTTTAGCAGGAGTGATTAATGTCAATGGTACTTACAATGTTCTTATGAGTAACGAAAGAGGTATAATAAAGGAAAAGGGAATCAATATAATGATGGGAAAGTAAGTAGTGGTATCAAGAGTCCTTCTAATATATCTTTTTCATCTTCTTCTTAGGGTTGAACACCAGTGCGCCATTAGCGGAGAAATATAGGTTATAAAATTCCCTAGATTCAGAATGCTCCAAATACCTATCATGGTTTCATCCATTTGGGTAATATCACAAGGTTTTTTAAAGGATCCACATATAAAATGATTATATCCAGATTTTCCCCTTCGAATGATTTTATGTAATAACATGCTGAACCTAAATTCAATTAAGTGTCTATTTGAGTTATTCTATAGGTTTCTTTATTTAAATTTTCCAATTTTCATCCCTTGTTCTTTATTTGAGGTTATAATTATTTTAAGTATTTTTTATTTTGATAAAATTCTTAACCTGATTGGGTATAATGTCTTCTTATGTGAATTATTAGTCTTTGTGTGGGACTTTTTTCTTATGGAAATTATAAATCACTAGTAGCTATACTTAAGAACGGTCTACCCCATTGGTAGTGCCCATGGGTTCATGGGGATTACATTGAATCCAATTTTCTCATTAATATATTGTTCCTCACTTGATTATTGGAAGGATTTGTGATTTATAATATTTATAATATAGTGGGGATATTAACATAGTTAGTCCAACCTTGTCTCATTTTTTGTTATTATTTTAAGTTTTTGGGAATCTATATTAGTGATAGAGTGTTTGGGTGTTAGTTTTGGCCTTGGATTCTCTCTATAAGATTAAGTTAGTTTGGGAGATAATTTCTTCTTATTTTTTTCATGTTGTAGAATTTTTGTTGGTTAGGTAATGATGTTCCTTGGTATTGAGAATTGAGTCACGGTTTGTGAGAATTGGTTTCATTATTTTTTTAATCAACTAAATATATAGAAGACTTCCAAGGTTATAAATCATTATGGTGGGAAAATTGTCACACACTGACATTTTTTTATTTATATTTTATTTATTTACCAGTTTTTTCCTCTTTCATTGATTTTCAATGTTTTCAGAGTTAAATTTTTAGTTTTAGGATATTTTTCCTTCAACCACACCGTCAGTGCAAATAGTTTAGGGGAAACCATGTGGTTAACTTCACATACATGAATTTTATAGTTTATTTTTTATTTCATAGTTTATACCCCATTGGTAGAAAATAGTTGAGTCCAAAAGATGGAAAAAACAGTAGAAATTTTGAAATCCTTTGGTATGTAAGGGCATATGCCCATGGCTTAAGCATGGTTAGAGGAAACTGTGGGGAATGTGTGAAAGTTGTGTCAACAATTAAGAAGAACCATTTATTAAAGCTGGTCCAAGGATTTATAAACCATGTATTCAAAACATGCCAGTGTCTAGGTGATTCTAGTGAGGGTTCATGGTTGGAACATGATTAGACAAACCATTTGGCCAAACTATGCACCCTACCCTAAAAATTAAAATTTGGAATTTTTCAAACCAACCCTCCGCAAATTAATCCCCAAAATATTTCTATCCTCTCTCACTAAACTCCCATTCCCCATTCACACCTCCTCATGAATTTATAATTCTTTCCATGGTTGATCCAAGGTATTTCTTCCTGATTTGAGGCCAATTCATCAATATTAATCCCATTTACCATATATTTCTTCCTTATGCCTTCTTTATTATTTATTTATGTTCTTCCCTTACTGTGTTCTTCCTTATACGAAACCTAGGATAAGGGTTCGGCCTTGGGATATTTGGATCTTAATTTTTAGGATGTGTAGATTATCTTTAAGGTTATATTCACCTCATATTCAAAGTTTTAGACCATTCTATTTTAATTTAAGCTAGTTTACCCCTCGTATTAGGCTTTAAATTCAAGAGATATGATTTCTTGATTATTAAATTTCTTGTTTTGGATTTAAAATGATAATTGTAAATGGTTTTTAGGATTATTTAGAAAGAAAACTAGGTTTTTATGTGATTATTATTGAAAGTAATGGTTTAACATTTGTTTTCAATATTGAAAAGTTTTTTTTATTAAACCATTTATAAAAATCATTTGACAGATTTCTTGAATGGTATTTATAATTAAATTATATGATTTAAAATGCGTTTGGGTTTTCCAATGGTCTTCTAAATGTTCTTTAAAATTTTAAAATGTGGTCTTGGTTATTTAAAAAGAATTATTATGCCTTGTTTCTAATGAATGATTGGGAGGTATATTTGGAACATTGAAAGAGGATTTCTGTAAAGAAGAAACTAACAAAATATTCCCCTAATTTGGATTATTTTTCAAAATAACGAGGGTGTCTTTTATATAGGACACATTTGTTATTTTGTTGACATAGTGAGTGTGGGGATATTTTGAAGAGGGGTACCCAGGGGGTGATATTTTCTTATGTTTATACTTATATATGAATTATATTTATTTTTCATAATATTTTTTATTACAACTTATTATACCACCATTATTTTATATATCATTGGAAAGCAGGAGTAGCTATTTATGCTCCCGATAACACATGATGCACTAGTTTAGGATCTTTCTATAACTAGTGTCACTTAATATGGATACACCATACTATGGAAATTTTACCCTCGGTTAGGCCAATTAAGATACATCCAAATTTTAGTGTATTTAGATTATATAAGGGATTACAATATAATGTATAAGGTATAATGTTTAACATGTTCTAGAATTTCCCCCAATCACCAATGTACTTACATTATCAGTATTACTTAACTTTACTTTATGAATTATTTATCATTTATTATTATGATAGTTGGTTACAGTTTTAATTTACCTTGATTTTTTGTGTTATTATTATTATTATTATTATTTTCCTTACCATAGATTATATATTATTACATATAAATAGTGTTTTCCTTTTAGATAAAATATTAAATGTTTTGGAAGGGTTTTCTAAATCACTTTACTAACTCTTGTGTTTGTTATCAAAAGAAAATTTCATTTGGTAATGTTTTAACCTTTCTATACTAAATGAAACTATTTTTAAAGGGAAAAGGGAAAAAAATTGTGATTTGGTTTTTAATATAAAATTGGTGAACCTAGGTTTTTAATATAAATTTAAAACCATAAGGGAATAAATCTTTTATTTAAAGGTAATACATGGGGTTGAGTTCTCTTGAAAAAAAAACTAAGTTTCATACTCATAACTATCTATAATTTTCAATTTTAGGTTTATATTTGGATTTCACATGGAGTGTTTATGGTATTGAGGTTGGATGGTGACTCATGGAGTCCTGTAGATATTCTATTGAGTATTATTTTAGTTTCATTTCGTATTATTTTTATATCAGCAAATAGATCCTATATTTTCAAGTTTTTATTTTGGTTATATATATTATTTTGAGATAAAATCATGTTCATGTTCATTTTATTTTTTATTCTTTATTTAGGTTTTCTATTTTGTAAGGTTGTTTTTTATATGGATGCATGGACCTATGGTGTACAAAGTGGTGAATGCCATGTTTTGTATTTTTCTGTGTGTTTTAATTATAATTTATTATGGTAAATTATTCCCACAATTTCTTATCTAATACCCCAGTGTTAGTATTCTGTCTATAGAGAAAATGAATGGCCCTCAATTATACCACATGATAGATCAGGTTTCTTTATAAAGGGTGGGATGGGGTTGGTTTTTGACAACTTGTATACCCCATGTTGAAATGTTTCATGCTCAAAGACATCTGAAATCATATATAGAATGTATAATCAATATTGGGTGTCAAATTAAAACCCAAGGATCTACAATGATTATTTATTTACATTTACAAATTGTATTTATTTATTCTATTATCATATCAGATGTGCATACATTATATTTATTGGTTATGATTGCAACCCTGTTGGTGGTTCCCTCCTAAGTTGTACTCATACGCTACTCATGTACCATGAAACTTGGGTAATCTTGTAGACTTCACTAATCATAAATTAAGTTTGGGTATAGGTCCATTAATACATGATCGAATAGGATATATTAGATAAGATTTTGGATGCTGGTATAACTTGAGTCTTAGGGATGGTAGTAAAGCTACCCTAGTGGGGGATTAGTTGATGTATGATGGTATGACCATGTATCTATTTGACTCTATACTTCTGTAATTAATTTAATATTTCTTTTCATATTTCATTTCTTCCACATACTTTTAAATATTTTTTATGAATTATGTTTGATAATTTTCTGTTGTTTTTTACACTAATATATGGTTATATTCTCTCCATGGTAACACCCTAGACTCTCACTTCTAGTTGATAGACTCATACCTATGGGGATATACTTCTATGTTCAAGTAGTGATCACTAGTCTAGGAACTATTTAAGCAGTGTGGGGTAGTGTACCATTACACTCTATTTAGTTAAGGAAAATTAATCATGAGTGTCCTGAATTTGGAAACAAGATAAGAAACATACATCTTGTTCTATCTATTGATAAAATGAATCCTTTTAGTTTACAAAGTTATACTCATAGTATATGACTAGTTATATTGGTAAATTATAACTTTTCTCTATGGTTACACATGAAGTGTAAGGAAATTATGTTGTCACTTATTATATCTAAATAAAAATTACCTGGTTATGATATCAATGTTTATTTGGATCCATTGGTTGAAGGTATGAAATTTATATGAGATTTAGGTATTATGTTTTATGATTCTCATATAAATTAAGAGTTCACATAGATAGTCATGTTTTTTGGGATGATAAATTAATTTCATGATTATGGATTTTTTTAGGATATAACATTAAAAGAATATTAGGATGACCCTTTTGTGAAGAAGTTACCAACTCAATTGCATTGAAAAATTCCATGAAGTCAATGTTTCTAGGAAATTATAAAATTTTCCCATGATGACAAAAATACTGATCTTAGATAACACCATTCAATTAGAATTTAGAGGAAGGAATAACACATTAACCATTAAAGGAAAATGGAAAACTTGAGAAAGTAAATTATATTTCCAACATTTTCAATAAACCCTTTTTGAAAAATCTTATGAAAAAAGGTTAAAAAAAGAGATCAGTTTTTTTATAAATATTGTATTGGAATTGTTTTTATATTAGAAAGTTTCCTAATGTCATTACCATGGAAAAAATATATGTGATAGTGCCACTAGAACATTTCTAAATGCACCTAAAAAAATGACATTAAGGATAGGTTTACATGACTTATAAGTGGATAAGAGAATAATTGGTTCCAATGAAAGTTGAAAGATTAAATTTTCTTTCTCTAGTAGATTACACTCTTTCTTGGTAAAAGAGATTTCTATTTCATAACTTCCTTAATAGTTTAAAGGTTCTTGAGGGATATTTTCTAATGTTGGTTCCCCAAATCCGACTACTTTGTAGTTTCAATTACCTATATTTTCAAAGTATTGACTATTAATAAATATCATATCACACAAGGAGTGTTATTTTGTATAACATTAATGTGATAATGTACTTAGAGTATTTTTCACATTGAGAAGTTAAAGAATTTTCTCATAATAATGATAACCATGAAGTCCTATGAAAATATTTTTAAATTTATTCTCAATATCTCAATGAAATATATCTTAATGGGAACAAATTATTTAGGATATTAGGTGTTGGAGGCTCATTATACATTTAGATATCTTCTCATGGAGTTCTCAATTGGTAATATCTAAGAGAGGAGGTTTTAGAATAAAACCACATGTATGAATTATATATGTTATATGTTTCATTTGATATTACTATTTATGGATGTCTTTATTTTCCATTCAACTAGAAATTATTATTAAGGTATATAAAAAATAATTTACTTTGATGTATTGATGAAAATCAGGATGACGTATTCTTGTAGAGAGGTAGTATACGTTGGATTCATCCTAAGTGATATGCCATTATTGAATAAGTCATGAAAGGATTTGTCCCTTCCTAGTTAATATAATTATCCATCTCAATCACTTTGATTGAAGTGGAATTATCTAATTAAGTCCATATTCATTGTGGTTAAATGATGATTTCATTTTAGTAAATTCAAAGAAATATATTTCAAATATATAGATTAATGACACACATGTGAAACCTGCTTGATGCAATATCTAGAAAAGGGATTACATTATACAGTGAGCACCTGTAGGGGTTATTTTCATTAAGACATTAATATCCTTCTCTATGGGTTTCTTAATATGTTGCTATATATTATTCTTTTAATTTAAGTAAGTTATCCTAATTAATCTGAGAAAGAGGCCTAGAGGGTCACACACTATGTGTATCTAGAATATCTACTAAATTCTATTTGAAATTAATTTTAAATTAAATATATTTCTCCAGATCTGATGAATAATAATTATTAAGGTTATCTTGATCAAATAAATATTTATTTAATGAATAATACCATGATATTTATCTTTTTAATAAATTGTTATTATTCTAGGTTCAATAAATGTTGATGAGGATTAACAGGCAGCGTTAAGGGTATGAATTAAATGATATTTAAATATTAATATGTTTATATAATTTAAACAAAATAATAATAATAATAATAATATTATTATTATTTAAAGTGTGGTATACTTATAATTAACATATTGGTTAAGGGATGATGTATAGTAAAAAATTTACTGACCTAAGTATATAACATGATTTATTCCCTTTTAAGGAATGCCAATTTATTTTGCACAACATTTCTCTTTATATAATTTTATCAATATCTATAGAATATATTTCTCAATAAATTATTAGGAATGTAGGGAATATATACTTCTCCTCCCTCTCATGTCCATGATATAATTAGGTAGAATCTTGTAGGATCAAAATGAATTATTTTTGTGACCAGGGATGAATGATGAAAGTGGTTTGGTTCTTCCATGATAGAACCTAGAGATCTAAAAACAATGTTATGTAGTTCATAGAGCACATGTTCATACTACTTGAGGAAATATACCATTGGATTTTCCACCACAATGATGGTATAACAATAAACTACAACAAAATTGACAATGGAGAAAGATTTACAAGATAATTTAAATATTTTATATATAAATTAATTATAAATCATATGTGAAAATTCCCTATCCTCAAATATTTTAGAGTTTATATTATCTAATTTTGAGGATTTCTTAGAAGAAATAAACCAAAACCATTATTATATATTGGCCCAATTACTTCAATTTTCCCCCAGAACCATTGAGTGTTATTAAAGTGATCACATATAACATAATACTTATTTATTATTCATTGAATGAATTACGCATTTTTTTATTATTTTTTCACTTCCAAATTTTTATTATTTATTTCTAAAGTTTAGATATCAGTAACATTATATTTCATATGACCAAGAACATTCCAAGAATAGAGGAATAATGCATAAATATCCCATCTTGTGTTGATGGAGATTCTAGATAGATGATATAGTTACACGGTGTATAACTGAAACATATACACTTTATACCAATTTTCACTGCACGAGGATGAGTTTTAAAAACTACGACATGTCTTGTGAGATAATAGTTGGTGATGTAATTACATTCCACATATTTATGGGTAATATGGTACCAAACATGATGGGTTACATAACGTGTAACCCCAAACAATTTTTCCACAAAGTAATCACAATATCCATGTTGTTAAAGAACATGACATGTATTAATTACATATCACATATTGACTATAATCAGAGAAGCATAGGCCAGTTTGGTGTACACACCATGTAACCCATAAATGTCAATATGAAATATATACTGAGTCCCTAGGTGTGTGATGTGAATGACTATTTAATGGAGTACATGGTGTGAAATGAGTTGTACACATTACGTGACTCATACCTTTTTCATGTAAAGTACACATTAATCCAAGATGTACACCATGTGAATTAATAATGCATAATGAAATGTAATTAAAATATTAAAACCAAAATAAGCGGCATGTAGAAAGTATAAATTCCATGTGATAATGTTTCTAGAATTAAATTCTTAATTTAATTATTTTTCAAATGATTTTGGAACTACACAATGTGTATGGTCATCATAAAGGATGTTCAATTCATAAGAATTGTCAATGGTACATGCTATGTATATTAATGAATTACTATATAGTCATAAAATCTATGCTAACTACATTTATTGACTCACAAAACTACTCACCACGTAATATCCCAACATACTATATATACTATATTTCATGTAAGTACAATGTATATGACAAGGACCATACCTAGTGAAATCACATGCTAGGTGAGTGTTAGTACACACCATACAGAAGAGAAGGGAACACAACATATTTCTTCTAAAAAGATCCATGTATAAATTAATTTTAAATAAAATTTATTTATTTAATTTATTTAAAATTATTGTAGATGATAATCTCCATGAATGATTGGATGTAAAATTAAGAAAAAAAATTAATTAATTAATAATTTAATTAATGTATTAATTCAATAATTTTACCTTTAAAAAATAATGAATTAAAAGGAATGCTAGATAGTTCTAAATGCATAGTTATATCATGTTTGGATGATCACAAACCTGACCGACCTATGTATGTGTGGGATTTATTTTAATTTAATTATCATTTAATGGGGTTTTTGGATAATTATTATTAAATAAAAATTACTATCTATGAATCATACCCTCCTATTATTATATATGGTCTTATGTGTCCTCAGTTTCTATTATATAACCACATATCCATGGTTTCCCTAACTAACTTGTGATTAAGAATATGTAAAGGAAATGATCTCTCAAGGTAGTAGATATAGTTCACGATAGAGCTTAGGTGGAATCAACTAAGGAGATACACCGGTCAAAGGTGGAATGCTACAACTTGAACCAATCTTAGTTCCAAGAGTAATTCCCTTAGCGTCAAGGGTTAGTTATTTGTATACTTGATAAAACATACAACAAAAAATCTCATGAACATTATATATATTTATTTTATTTCTTTAAATTTCATGGTTAATTATTTTTTTTATTTGATTTTTAAATGTTACCACTTAAAAAAATTAAATAATATGCATACAATATGGATTAATAAATAGATTGTGTGTAAATTATTTTATTGATACATGGTTAACAAATTATGTAAAATCCATATAATATTAACAAGAATGTAAAAGGATAAAATAAATAATATGTACACATAATATAAAATACCACAATGAAGTATTAAGTTAGTAAGGTCTTCCATTAATTGAGTTAAAATTAAATCATAGTTCAAAGTATTTTCTGGCCTCTATTAAGGTGGTTCCAATTATGAATGAGTTTTAAAGGTTTTTCATCGACTTAATATAATCAAGGGACGATTGCCTCCAAAAAAATTGGTGTAACTTGGAGGAAAATGTTGAGTAAATATGAGTCCAACATTTTAGGATTGAGGAGTTCACTTAATAAATCATTAAAAAGTGACTCAATATAGTTCGAAACCATTATAACCTCAATAAATTTGAATAAATCATTATTCCCCTGACTAGGTTTTGATAAGGTAAATATGGATCCTTTTCACTGGAATATACATGAATTAATATATTTTGAATCCAATGGTGATGGATATTGGGGTTTTATTAAAAAGCTTAAGGCTAATAAATTTTCTTTTGTTACATTTTGATAATGATGATAAAGTACTAAAAACCAATTTTATTTTTTAGAAAATAGAAAATAATATGACCTTGATATTATCCCTATAATAGATTTTAGATAAATATAATATCTTCATACGTGAAAATTTCTAGGACTGGTATATATTATTTCACATCATACTATGCTAAAAGTGGAAAATTTAAATATTGGAGTCCCTTATTATAGAGAAATATTATTGTTAGGAGTCCAGTAAAGAGAAGAATGATGTTTTCTCAAATCATGTAGAGGATTCATTGTATTTTTAGTTCATCATGTTGTTTTCTATGTGAAGTGGTATCTAAAAACTGAATTAGGACATGGATGTATAGAATATGTTTCCCCATATCTATGAATTTTATTAGGAGAAGGAAAGAAAATAATGACTCAATATCTAAAAGGAAATTATCATGTGTAGGCTTAGAGGAAGAAAACCAGCTAGACCTCATATACTCACGATGATTGGATATATTGAGAGTTTGAACATATTGGGTGTGATGTTACCCAATTATTTACACACTGAATATCATTCCTTACTACCTCGGAGCATCTTCAGTTTTATTATGAATTATAGTATGAAAAATACTAATAAATAACATTCATAACTCCTTACTCCGATTCTCTAGATAGATAATGACATGAGGCATCTAAAATTAATTGTCCTTATAGTGAATAAGAGAAAGGGCCATGCTAAGGTCTTAAATAATAATTCTATGTCTAAGGATTATTTTATCCACCTTACCAAGAGTAGAAGGATCCATAGGTAGGATAAAAAAGATATAGGTTGTTTGGAATATGGAAAGAAGGTCCAATGGAATAAGAATTTCACCTCAATAATGAAGCATGAGGAAGCTTTAAGTGCATTTTTTATCGAATATAACCTATCTATTTATAAATATTTGGTATTATATACAAATTTGGTGATCTAATTAGTATCTAAATTTAATAAAAAATTATATTTAGGATTCTTACCAAAGGTGAGGTGGATATTCAATCTAATAATAGAGAAAAAAGGGATGCCTTGTCTATAAGAGGCCACCAAATTAATTTCCCAACAAAATTTATTCTAGTCTTGAGTAATTTTAATCATGTGATTAGTGTTACAAAAAACACTACATTCATGTATAGTTTAGACATGGATTTATTTTTACTAATTTTTGGGAATAAAATATTCTAATTTTATAAATATTTAATTTTTTATGGTATGAAACATCTTAATAATGGAATTTATGTACAAGAATATGGAAACGAAGTGTTAGAAATCAATAATGAATAAATATTACATGAATCATATCACACTGAGTTTTAGTATCAAAAAATTGGACATGTAAACAATAAGTGATTGAAAAAACTATATCAGGATGTGTATTTATATTCTTTTGAACTAAAATCACTTTTTATGTGCCACAATTTTTTATAAGGTAAAATTACCAAATCTACATTTGGTGGAAAGGGTGAAAGGTATACAAAGCTTTTTGAATTAGTTCACATAGATGTGTGTGAAACTTTTCTAGTTGATGTTATAATTGGATTTATTTACATCATAACTTTTACAATATGACTTTAGGAGACATGGATATGTCTAGATAATAAGTTATAAGTTTGAATCCTTTGAGAAATTTAATGTATGACCGTGATATTTTTTTTTATTAATTTCTCTTTAAATAAATTTAATATAACAACTTTGATAGGTTCCCTCAAGAACTAAAATAAATATCTCTATGGAATGGAGATCACTTAGTCCTATGAAACACCCACTAACACTAGAACACAATATTTCTCTCACCATTTTCCCTTCCCAGATAAACTTCAAGTGCCTCTTACATGACCAAAACAATGATGATTCCAACACCCCACTCTCCCTATCCAAACCATCATCATAAGACCCAACCCGAATCACTAAGTTAAATATAGAGTGCAACATAGCCTCATGCATGCCTCCCCATACCCAATAGGTTGACATGTATATCAAGTTATATAGAGTAATAAACAAATGATCCGTAAATTTTAAATTAAAACAAGAGTGAGAAAGAAAGATAAGTAAAAAAACCACATCGTCCTTCTAGAGTTTGTCCTAGTACCACCTTCAAACATAATGCTCCATCTCTTTTATCTCTATATATGGGACTTTTCCATTCATAGGGTCCCTAATAATGAATTTTATATTCATGTCAAGATACTCATGAAAGGTGTGAGTATAAACCTAGTATGGCACCGCCAATGTGTCATTTACATATGTTCACAATAAATATATAATAGAATAAGTCATGAAATGAAGTAAATTAACAAGTAAACATATAGTCACACATGAACCAAATCATCATGTTCTAAAAAATCCATAATGAACCATCACCCATCCTAATTTAGCATGATACCAGAAAATATGTCAATGTATATCACCACATGTCAAAAGACATGCCTCAAGACCCAGTTTCGGTTGAAACACTACAACTATTAGACCCATTTCTTTGTTCCACCTTTAAGAAACACCACCAAACCCACCCCAACGGTGGTCATTAAAAGGAACACCATAGGCTCCACCTTGATTGTGGTTGTAATCCTTGAATGATGGTAAGTGTCACCTGACATGTTTGGAATATTTGGATGTGAACATAATACTTGTATAGAAATCCCCTATATCAGCCTACTACCAAAGGATACTGAAAAACCCTTCATGGTATTCTCCCATGTCGGCTGAAATTTCTTTAAACTGACTCAGACCATCAAACAAGACATAGTTTATATCCCTTTTCACAATATCTCACCCCATCCAATGGATCTTTTAACCAATACTGAGAAACTAGTTCATCTTGATAAATGAAGAAATTTTCTATAGGCTATGTAATACCATAAATAATACATCTCATATTAAGGAACAATAAGGAATATCAAAATACATTCTCAATAGGCTGCACACAAATCATAAGAAAACATATTAAGGATGGGTCACAAATGCCACTCACACACCCAAACACAATATATATCAAGAATGGATTTAAATAATAAATGATAAAATCATAAAAAATAACATAAAAGGCCCTATGTGGTAAGGAATTTCCCACCTCAGGCATTTATTTGTCAACATCAAGGTTCTTTGAGTGTTTTGTCACCCGGACCACATTCACACACCATCCAGAACAAGCCTAAATGCTAAAAACTCATAGAACAGATTCCAATATAAAATGAAATAGTTCTAAAATGAGACTCAATATAGAATAATAAAATGGGTATAAAAAACACTTACCCAATGTATGACACCATTAATAGGGGAATTGAACTCCATTTGAATAAAGAGAACCCACTGCTCTGAGAAAATATACTATATAATAAAGAAGATAGATTTATACAAATCCAAATCAATAATAACACTCCTCAACTACCACCGTTTGATCTTATAAAAGGTTGAGAAAGGGGGGTAAAGATAAATAAGTTTTATCAAGGTAGAAACCTCAACGCATTACGAGTTTTCAAGTTCATACAATGAGCAACAAGAATTCATCTAGATCAAGGAAACCACTAGTTGGAGGAGAATTGATTGATTAATATAGGTAATAATTGAATTAAAAACACATTAAGGACCCAAAATTCATGATCACACATGTTTCCCCCTGAAATAGTCATAATTTGAGAATAAGGATGATGGTTTTGGATATTCCAAAACATAGGAGGATGCCTCCATGATCAACACCACGACCTCACCATGACCATGGTGTTCTTGAACACCCCAAGAAGAACAGCATGCGCCTATTGTTTGGTTATGAGATTCCGAATATTTTTCCTCACCACAACCTCCACCATGGGAATAGTGAGGTCACCCAATCCATGGTCCACCTAGGTACTTACATCATTCCAGGCCCATGACCACACCCACCTCATCCATGCCCCCTTTACCGTTTTACACTAAAGCTCACCAAGGCCAACACCATGGTTGTGGTGTTTCCCATTTTTAATTAAAACACTAAAAATACCCACTTTTAATTTTACAAAAACCTCTAAACCATTTTGGACTGAATAATCAACCATTAAATTGTTCAAAAACATCACTTAAGACTATATAGAGCTTTACATTTACATAACCACTGAAAATAAGGGTGTTTCTATTACACCCCTATAAGGTCTTATCATCATTGAGAAGTATTTATAGAGTTGAGAATGAATAAATCAGGCCATTGAACTTGAATGTTGGACTCTAACTATCACTTATCATTTTGGTCCCATCAATGCCTCTATAAGATCTGAACAAGTGGCACAGTCTTCCCACATAATTTGTTCCCCCTAGTAGACTATATAAACCAACTATTCTTTATAAGATGCATCTATATTCAACTAAAAATCCTCATAGTCCATGTCATGTACAATATTTAACCTGTACAATAGAAGCTGAGATATATAAAACACATCATGCAGACATCAGTGACATTTAGGAATACCCAAATAGTATGCCACTATCCCTATACTCACGATGATCTTTAATTTCCTAAACAATATCGTTGTTGGTTTTCCTTTATTTTAAAGAAATCAATTCTACAACTGAGTAGTTAGAAGAAATAAAACCAAGTTTCTCACAATGAACTCGAATGGTATTCTCTTATGGTCGACATATGATATGCATCTACTCTGAGCGGTGACCAATTGCTTATGAATCAACTACACACTATCCAAAGTCTACTTCACCAGGGTATATCCCAAAACAACTGCCTCACTAGCCTCATGCCATAACGATCAATATAAAGTAATAAAACCTAAAAAATTTTCCTCATCAAACTCATTGACTACATAAATACTTTTGAAAAAATTATTTACCCTCTTCTAGGTTATGAGAATGTAAATACATATTATTTCTACTAAAATATCTATATGATGGGATATCTAAAATATAATGGTGAGGGATATTAGCTTTTGATAAAATAGTGGGTAAATAATAAAGAAATTTTATTACATTACATTTTGATAATCATGATAAAACACTAAAACTTGTTTATATTTTTTTAGAAAATGGAAAATAATTGGGCCTCAATATTATTCCTACAATCAATTTTAGGGGAAAAATCTCCTCACTAGATTTTTTTTTTCAAAAATGGTATTGGTACTTACGCATTTTACTAAAATAAGAGAGGAAACTCACTATATTAAAGTTGCCTATTCTAGTGGAAGTTCCTTATAAAGAGGTTAAAAAAAGAGAATAACTCTTTCTCAAAGAATGTAGATGATGCATTGGATGTTTAGTTCCCCATGTTTCCATATTTATCAAGCAATCTCTAAAAATTATATGCGGTCATGGATGCATAAAAAATATTTTACCATATCCATGATTCTTATTAGGAGAAGGAAATACAAGAGTGACACAAGAACTCAAAGGAAATTTTCATGTGTGAGTATAAATAAATAGCGCCATCTGGACCTCATATAGTTATGATTATTGGATATATTGAGCATTTGGATATCTTGGGTTTTAAGTTAACTGATGAGTCATGAACCAACCTCAATTATTTCTCATAGACATAGATATTTTCTAGTTTTATTATGAAATATAATATGAACATTGTTGATAAGTCACTTTTAGAACTCCTTACTCTGATTCACTAAATAGATAAGGATATGAGGCATAAAAAACAAACAATCCTTATAGTGAATAATAAAAAGGTCTAGGATAAGGGTTGGAAGGATAATTATATGTATAATGATTCTTTACTCCCATCAAACAAGAGGATAAATATATAGAGGTAGGATAATGAACATGATGTTGGATTTTAAGCATGTGGCATGGAGGTCCACTAGAAGAAGAATTAAAACTCACTAAAGAAGCATGAGGAAGCTTCATGTTCTTTTGTTATTGAATGTAACCTCTCTATTTCTACTAGTTGGGTATTATATATAGCTTTTGGTTCTCACATTTGTATTAAAATACATGAACCAAGTAGATTCATGATGTTTTCTAGAGGTGATGCGGATCTTCAAGCTACTAACATATTAAGAATGGATTCCTTTCTTATAAGAGGACCCCACATTACTTTTGCAATATAGTCAATTCTAGTCCTGAATAATTTTAATTATGTGCCTAGTGTTACCAAAAACATTATATTTATGCCCAATGTAAAGATGGATTCCCTTGTATTCTTTTTTGGGAATAAAATATTCTAATTTTATAAATATATAATTTTATATGGCATTAAACATTTAATAATTGACTTTATTTACAATAATACAAAAACTAAGTGTTAGAAATCAATAATGAATTAAGTTTACTTGACTCATATCACACCCAGTTGTGGAATCATAGACATGAAAATGTGCACAAGATGTACTTAAAAAATCAATATGAAGATGTTATTAGTTAGGTGATTTGGAACAAAAACCACTTGGTATATTCAGGCTTGTTTTTAAGGTAAAATGACCAAACATTCATCTGGTGGGAAGGGTAAAAGGGTTGTATAGATTCTTGAATTAGTTAACATATATATATGTAGACATTTTCAAATTGAACCTATAAATTGATTCATTTACTTTATAAAATTTACTCATGTATTTAGTGGAAATAGATAGGTCTAATTAATGAGATATAAGTTTGAATACTTTGAAAAACTTAATGTATCTCCTTAGAATTTTTATATTATTATTTTTAAATAAATACTATGTTGAATAGATTGTTTCACATGAAACTCAAAACTAAAATAAACCAGAGTACATTTTATTATAACAAATTTTATTAAAATGAAATATAAATACATTATGAGAACGTAATATGAAACAACGTCAACAAAAGTAAAACTGGAAAAATACCACAAGTAATAAAAAAATACCACAGAAATGAAATCCTTATCTTTATAATTTTCTTGGAAGGTTATAAATCTAATTTTAATAATATAAATAAGCTAGAGAATTAGAAATATTATAGACATGTTTAGAGAGAAGTAAATGAACATGATGAATGTTTTTAAGAATGTGTGTCATACTATATATAGTAATGAAAAATGAACTTTATAAATATGGTCATTGTAAATATAAATGTTTGATATATAGTCATTGGATATTCATGTATCCAACATGTATATTGAATTTGTTTAATTTTTTTATAACACATTTAAAATAATATAATTCTAGTATGAAATAAAAAACTAATATTTAATTAAAATATATTATTATAAAAAAATATATTTTATAGACTTATTTTTATTATTATTAAAGAATGATTAAATGTTACAAACCAACCTGGTTCAACCCTAAACCAGGCACCAAAGCTAGTCATTTACATACTATAGGTGAATTTTTAATCACCCCATAATTGGAAATATTTATTTTGTCTCAAAATATTTTTTACTGATTTCACTCTCAAATTATAGTTAAAAAATGTATTTTTTTAATCAAAATTTGTTATGCACCATCCATACCTTTAATTTGAATGCAACAATAATAAGAAGAAAATAAATGAAAAAAAATAAATGAGTAATAATTAATAGAGATGATATAACTCATTTATTACAACATGAAAACATCATCTATAAAAAATGAGAAACCAAATAAAATAGAAGAAAGTATAGTAAACTAAATGAAAGGATTATTTTCCCGATACATTAACATCCTAAAATAAAAAAAACACAATTTAAATGGAAGAATCATCTCTATATGACACCCATATCACAATCCAAATCCTAGGCCAACGATCACCAAACCATAAAAAACTTAACATAGGGATGCCCCATGATTGGGAACCTAAAAAGGAACTAGAAGATCTGCATACACCAAATAATTTATATAAGGTGTGAGAAAAATCAATCCTAGTAGGATCTCACCCAGGAGTTTGTGAAAGTAATTTAAAAAGGAATTTAATTTATGATTGTTTTAAATAAAACTAGAAAATAGTTTTTTCCTTCATATGTATATAAAAACAAAAATCATCTTAATTACCATTTTTATAAACCTCAATTTATTTTTCTTCAAGAGAAAATAATCACTTTGACAACATTTCCATGGATAAAACTCATTTACTAAAAATCCCATTAAAAATCCACTTTTAAATCTAATTTATAAATAAAATTTTAAAAAACTCATTTTTAATCCATTAAATAAAACTAAACTAATTACATGGTAATAATATAAAACATCAATGTACCGTATCACAAAGAAATTAAAGTAAACAAGTAGTGGGAATGAGTTACGGTACTATATATGTTAATAAAATTTAGGAACATAATGGATGGGAGTTCCCTATAGAATTAATCTTGTATAATGGGAATTACACTTGGTAATAAGGTTAAAGTAGTCATTGAATTTAACAAAAATAGACCAACTTATTAGTCTATATACTATTATTAATACAAGTCACCCCATTAGCCTGTACTAAGCCAATAATTAGGGGCACTCCCCACTAAACCTAACCTAAAACTAAGTGAACACTAGTAGTGTGTGTATATCTAATGTAATTTAAATCTATACCTCTCACTTACTTACTAGGGATACCTTGAAAGAAAAAAAAGGTGGTGTGAAATCAAATAAGTCCCATGATCAATATAAAATAATAAAAGAATAAAAATATTATCTCACCTCTAAATCCCTTATAAGAAAACCCCCCAATAATATCTCATGTTATAAGGAATTCCACTAGGGGACAAAATATTTATATAACAACAAAAATATCTACATGGGTCACAATCCTTATCAAAATAAGGGGCTTAAGAGGGACTCAAATATATTTAAATATTCTCTTTTTATAATTTATTTAAATACTTTATTCAAAACCCATAGAATCATTATACTAATATGATTTAATTTTCTCTTGAAATATCATTAAAATTCTTTTTTAAAACAAAAATACTTATAAGAAACATTCAAATCATTTAAAATATTCACTCTTTCCATTAGAAACTTATTCAGAACCAATTTTTATTATTATTTTAAAACAATTATATAAGAAATATATCACCCACTTTCATGCCTAAATTGGGAAAAATACTTTTCAAAACATCAAGTTCTTTCCAAAAAATTAATTAATGTATTATTAGAAACACTTTCCACTTAAATACTATTTTAAAAATAAATAACCATAGAAACAACCATTATTACAAGTAATAAATCCATCAAAAAAATTTATATATTCCATTATAACTATCACATATTTGTAAAATTAAATAAAAAATACCTTTGGAACTCTCAATAACCAAATCTAATGCATGATAAATGAAACTCATGAAATAAACTACCTTGAATCAACAAAAATTAAACTTGAAGTCATCAAATTCAATAGAAAATACCCCAAAAAGAAAAGGGACACCCCATACAAGTCCTAAAAACAAAAAATATGCATATTAATAAAATATAAAACCCTATAATTGACCCAAATACTGGTTATAGTTCATAGGAGGAAGACAAAAACGAGGGAGGGAGGATGTGAGAAGAGTGGAGAAGCAGAAATAAGAAGATAAGAAGAGATTACCTTCTAAATATTTATGGAATTAGAGGAATGGAGGTCAAGAACCAAGAGGGGAGGGAGTGTAAGACTGCCTCACATGATATAGGGGTATTAAAAATATAATTGAGGTGGAGAAGTGGGATAAATACCTAAAACATTAAGAGGGTAAAATTTAAATAATCCCCAAATTTTCTCCCTAGGGAGACAACCTTGACCTACACCGCATCGAGAACCGTGCTATATTTATTTCTCAAGAATCCCATGAACACCCATGACCATGCATAGTGCCACAGATAGGCATATGTTAGGTGTTTTGGATAGGTTCCAAAAAAACTAACATGGGGAGCTCTATAGTGTGGAGCTCCCATAGTCCTTTCAAACACCCACTAACACTATAACACAACATTTTTTTTATTTTTACTTCCTAAATAAACACCAAATTCCTTCCATTTGGTCAACACCATAATGATACCCATCCCCACACTCTATATCCAAGACCTCATTGTAACACCATGAAATGAATCACTAGGTTAGAGTTAGAGTGTTAAATGGACTCATGAGTTTCTCCTTATACATAAGAGGTTGCTGACTATCAAATACAGTTTGAATGATATTATTGGGGATATGAAAACCTTAATATCAATAAACACAATCATAAATAATAATACAAAAAAATACAATTCGAAAAAAATTCCATGACATGTATCTAAATTTATAAGGAGTAATAAACTAATGACCCACATAGTGATAGGTCAAAAAATAATATGAACATGAAAAATAAGTAAAAAAAAATTGAGACATCCCTTCAGAGTCTATCCTAGCACCACCAGAAAATACCATGCTTCACGTCCTAGTTCTCTATTGCTGGGTGTTTCTCTTACCTTGGTCCTTGATCATGATTTCTGTATGTGCATCAACAGGACCATATATATTGTGAGTATAAACCCAGTAGGAAAACACCAACGAGTCCTTAAAAAAGTGCATAATAATTATATATTTGTATATGTCATGACATGAAGTAAATATATACGTAAACATATAACCACACATGCATCGATTCATCATTCTATAACAATGCTTCCATGAACCCTAACCCCACATAATTTGAAATGATTTTAGTAAGGAAGTCAGTGTATATCCCCACTTATCACAAGACAATCCTTGAGTCACAACATCAGTTGGAACCCTACACCTGTGAGTCATGTTTCTTAGTTATTAGATTAATGAATACCACAAATTGAACTCTGATGGTGGATGTTAGTAGGAACATCACATGGGATTCCTTGATAGTGGTCGTAATCCTCAGATGATGGTAATTACCACAGGACATGTTCGACGTATTTGGATGTGAATGTTACCCTTTCATGGAAATATCCCATATCGACATGTACCTGAAGGATGCTTGACAACCCTACATGGGATATTCCCACACCAATTTACATGTCCATGATATAACTGATACCATCAAATGATCTATAATCTATAGCCTTTTTCAAATCATCACATATCAACTCCAAGGGGTTATCTAACCAATAATGAGAAACTTTTTCATCTTGACATCTAAAGAAAAGTCTTGTGGGATATTTAATAATACAAAAATACATATAAAAACATGAAAAAATAGAGTATATCAAGAACAGTTCTCAAGAGGCAACACAAAAATCATAAGAACACATATCAAGGATAATTCACAAGGTCTTCTCATACACTCACATGTAACATATATCAAGAATGGGTTTCAAACATAAATGATAACATTATGATAACATCATATACAAGGAAATATTTATTAAGAACTATCCTACCTCAATAATATCATCTTCAAAGTTAAGTTTCATATGAGAATTGAAACTTAACCCACATTCACACACCAACCAACATAATCTTACACAAAAAGAACTAATAGAACCGATTCCAATCTATCATGACTCAAAACTATAATCCTTATTAATATAGAATGAACCAAGGGTTAGGAAAAGAACTTACCCAATGTTCAACACCATCAATAGAGTAATTTAAATATGTTTTAAATTAGATAAGCCACTGATCTTATAATAGTGACCAAAGAAGAATGGAGACGGTTTTCATTAAATCTATATCAACAATAACAAGCCCAAAATACCACGGTTAGATCTTCCATTTAGGTTTAGAGATGAGGTTCAACATGAATGATTGTTCTCAAGTCAGAAAGCTCAATTCACAAAGGGTTTCTAGGTACATCAAAGTAGTGTCTAGAATGTTTCCTAATAGAGGGAACCACTAGAGGGATGATTGTTTATCAATTAAAAAAGCTATGAATTTTATTTAAAATACATTTGGAATCCAAAATTCAAGATTGAACACACAACTTATTGAAAATGGTCAAGACATGAGAAGATTTCCATCAGTTTATTTATTTTCAAAATGGATGTAGATTCCACCATAACCTCACTATGGTCATGGTTTTCATGAAAATCCTAAGAGGATTAGATTTTTCTTATGGTGTGGTGCTGATATTATTCCCATTTTCCCTCTCCATTCCATATATCATGGGCATGGTGAGGTTTCCCAAGCCATGGTAAACTGAGGGACCTAAAATTCTCCATGACCATGATCACACCATCTATGACCATGGTCCCCCTTTTCTATTTTACACAAAATCTCATTAGGCCCCCACAAAAAATCATAGGGTTGTGGTGTTTTCCATTTTGGAAAGAATGACTAACAAACCCCAATTTTATGCATTAAAAAATATCTAGCACATTTTAGAACCAAGAAAAAACCATTAAAGGGTTAAAAAGAATCACTTAGAACAAGTTAAAACTTTACATTAACATAACCACTAGAAACAAGGGTGTTATAGTTACCCCCAAAATAAATTCTTCTCTTTGAGAAGTATCCCTAGATTTGATATAAAATACCATGGATAATTATGGTTGAATGTCAAAAACCCACTCTAAAGTCCCATACTAGACCCATCCATGCATCCATAAGATTTAAAAAAGTGGAACCACATTCCACCATGAAAATTCCTTGCCCTGATAGACTATACAGAATGAAAATTCTCTATATGATACTTCTAGATCCAAATAAGCATTCTCACAATCTATAACATGTGTAAGACAGGGCTTGTATATCCAAAGTTGAGATATACGGAACACATCATGCATACCTCGACAACACTAAGGAAAATTCAAATGGTATAACACTATCCCGATACATTAAATGATGTAAAATGCTCTAAAAAATCTTTGTTCTAGCTTTCCTTTCTTCTGAATATATCAATTCCACAACCAAGGATTTATCCATAAGAAAATTAAATCACCCAAAATAAACTCCAATCGTATCCTCCTACAACCAACATATGATCTCTATCTTCTTTTAGTGGTAACCAACTACTTCTAGATCAAATTCAATGTATTTGAAGTCTCTTACACATGACTTGATCCCACAATACCCACCTCATCAGCCTTATTCTAGCATAATAGTGGGAAACAAGATTGACCATAGAAAGCCTCACAAGGTTCCATATGGATAGAATCATGGTGAATGTTATTATAAGAAAACTCCACAAAGTCTATTTGATTATCCCATAATTATACAAAGATTAGGATGCTACCTTGAAGAATATACTCAATAATCTAGATAGTCCTCTCATACTTCCGATATTTATGTGGGAAATATGTTTTTCTCAATCTCAACTAAGTCCCTAGATAATTTTTTAATACTTTTGAGAACTTCAACATGAATATTGTGTCTCAATTAGATATGATATTAGAAGGAACTGCATTAACTCATGTAATCTAATGTATATAAATCTTCCTCAACTCATATACTAAAAGGTTCTCTTGAATTGGTATGAAATGAGATACGTTTATCAAAATATTTACTATAAGACAATCAGAATCACGATTCTTTGAGTTTCTAGGTAGCCCCATCATAAAGTCCATCACCACATCACCCCAATTACACATAGGCACTAGAAGTTTCTGGAGTAAACTACCAAGATGTTGATGCTCAACATTTACTCTCTAACAGGTAAGACATCTTGAAACAAAAAAAAACAATATCCTTATTTATACCTAGCCACTAAAAATATCATGGGAAGTTATGGTTCATCTTCATTGACTCGGGATGTATTGTGTAATGCGAGGCAAGTGATTATTTCATAATATCTTCCATGGTTGGATCAAGAAATACAACCCTCATTTGGATATAAATAACTTCATTATTTTTAAAGGACCAACCTGTTATAGTATCATATCTAGCCAAATATTCTCTAATCACTACACACATAGGATCTAAATCATGGTTAGAATTTAATAGGTCCACTAAAGTTGACATGATAACTAATGATGCACATGTCACTACCCATTGTTCCTCTATCACATCCATCCTCCGTTCAGCCACCAAACATATAAAAACCTCTCTTCTTTTGAAGTCCTCTATCAAAGATCCTAGAAATCTGTTGTCTTTATACTAAGATAATCTAAAATAATGTTACATTTACCTAGTGCATAAGCAATCTTGAAGCCAAAAGTATGTAGATAATCCACCAAACACCTATGCCTCAAATTCAGTTCTTTATATGAGAAGATATAATAGAGAATATTGTGGTCCATATTAATAAATAAATACTCTCCAAAGAGATGGTGCCACCAAAACATTGAATAATGGACCAAAACTACAATATTTGGGTAATGGGAAGGATAATGCTGCTCAATGGGTTATAGTTGGGAAGACCCATAAGCTACTACCTAATCTCACTGAATCATAAAAACTCTTAATAAACCTAACAAGGAATAAAAAAAGACTGTATAATCCATCTCGGGTTCTAGAAATATCAACACCAGAGCTATAATCAATCCCCTCTTCAGACCAATAAACACTTACTCATATTAACCCAACCACCCAAAGTTTACCCCATTTTTATTCAGAGATATCACAAGGGATGCTAAACACAAGAAATCCTAGATAAATGGAAAGTAGTACCCTACCAAGCTAAGAAAAATCCATATCTAAACTAGATTATGAGGGTGATCCCAAGACAACACCACCTCCAACTTCTCTAGAACCATTGAATTTCCAACCAATGACCCCACATGCCTTTGTAAATGAACTTTATGAATCCAAAAGTGACACTTAAACAACTTGACATAAAGATGATGTATAAAAACCCATAATTTACATACACTGTTAATAATTCAAAATTGAAGCATACTTAGTACAACATATAACAAAACCACGAAAGGACCGTATAGGTATAGTGTCTTTAGAAACTAGGAAACATAAACAACTGGTTCATAAAGCATCTACACTATCTCCCATTTATTTCATCATATCTATAGTCCCTTTTGGCATATCTTACTTAATAACCTTCTTCCTGACCTGAGGAAAGAAAACATACAAAAGGGTGCGCTCAAATGCTCAGTAAGGGTAAACAAAAGAGATATCAATCACATCATACACATAAGCACATAACTTTTGGAAATCTTAACCTGCAAAAGAGATCATAATTTCATAACATGGGGTAAATCATGGCAGTGAAATTTAATCACAATAATCATAACTTAAAACATGAAACTTTGTGGCATTCACACATAATCATATAGAATAATTTCTTGTTAGTCAAGACTCATTGCCAAGACTATCTTAGTGGACAAAGTCCCTTTCTGAACCGAGTCACCCTCGTTTCAGTCCTGTTTCACTGAACCGGTATAACCTACCGTTCCAGCCATGTCTATATCATGAGATATAAAATCTTTACCCAATGCATTGGAGGGAGATATATGTCCCACCCATCTCATAATGATACCATTCTTATGTGTTCCACAATATCAAAAACCATACATCATTTCATAACCCATGTAATAAAAATGGGAATCTTAAACATCATGACATCATAAAACAATTCATATACGATAAAGGAATTCATAAAAATAATTCCATCACAACATAATAAAATCAATGTAATAATAGGGATAAAAACAGAACCCTTTATTATCTTAGATGGAAAATAATTTTGATAAAACACTTGAACTCTATTCTTGAGGAAAATATCCTTTCTACTTCAAAAACACTTTCCTTTCTTTAACATGTTATAAAATTTTAAAATAAAAGAAGTTGATTAAAAATAAAATTGAAAACTTGTAAGGGAAGATTCTTGGAAATAATGTTTTAAAAATCCATTCATGTCATATAAGTTAAAAGAAAACATTCTTCTCGTACTTTTGTCGGAAAAGTCAAAAAGTACCTCGTACGAAAAACGACAAAAGATTCCTTTCATATTCTTTACTAAAAACTCACCGAAGGGTAAAATTGGATTAAAACTATTGTAAGAGGATGGAAACAATATTACATATTGAGGGAACATGGATGTGGATGATAAAATACACCCCAGTAAATGCCAAAGTAAAAACAATCTCGGATAAAAATGAGATTGTGATATTTTCCCTTACCTTAGGTCCAACTTTCTTTGTAAGTGTCCGAACCTCCTGTATAATGATTTAAATAATGTTATTGACTTATTCCAGAATCATAATTATTTTTATGATATCATATATGGTCATATTCTTAGCTTCTTAGTAGTAATATTTCATTGCTACTTGTTATTCGGGTGTTTATAACTTTTTGTTCTTATGCGTGTTTTGTCGAATAAATTATTATTCTTTTCCTTAGGTTATAGATACCTCATTTCCAGAATGGTATTAGTGTAATATATATCATATTAATTCATTAAATTCATTTATATAATCATTATTAAATGAAGATCATGTAGAACGAGTCACATCACATCGTGGAGACGGTATTCCGTACGTACACACGAGTGATGATATCGTTCCTATGATCGTGGAATTGTATTGGAGTATATGTATACTATTTCAGAATCAATATAACTTTATAATAGTCATATATAGTCATTATTTACACCATTATACCCATCCAAGTAAGGTGGTGGTGGAAAATTGATTCCACCACGGCGTGGAGACAGTATTCCGTATGTACGCACGCGCGGTGATTTCTTTTTCCGTAGGATGGATAGATGGTGAAATAGGGTTGTTTCATACTTATAATAACATATCAGTATATTAGTGATACTTATGTTATTACTTCATAATGAAACAACTAAAGAAGAAGAAGTGGAAGAAGAAATAAAGATGAAAGAATCGGTAACGGACATTACCTCTTCTTTGAAGTGCTTCATTGAGACCTTATTTTAGGGCACTAAAATTGGTATTTGAAGAAGACCAGTACCTATATGATGTCTCTAGGGAAGTGGAGAGGAGAACGGGGCAGGGGTTGGCCAAGATTGAAGGCTCCAAGTGGTGTGAGGAAGAGGGGGAGGAGGTGTCCTTTTATAAGGGAGGAGAGGGGCACCTTTGGAATAACTAAAACTATTATTTTATTATAAAGTCAAGTTCGGTTTTAAATAGCTCCAAATTGATATATTTAGATGCTAAGGTGGGGATGGGTCGAAATCCTCTCATCCAATAGAATTTAGAAAAGTTTAGGTTCCTATTTTAACCTTATCATTTAGATTTATCATTAAGTTAAATAATTTTACTTTTACCATGTCTTCTTGTGTTCTTATACTATAATGTTAATAAACTTACTATAAGCGGCCAAACGAACCCCAAGTTGTTTATTATTAATATATATAACCTTATCTAAGTCACTTGGCAGAACATTAGATTTTTAGGAATAAAATAACAATTACCAATATAATATTTGTTTTAAAAACTATTTTATGTCAATTTTGACACAATTTAATAATTTATTTTTTTGAAAATCATAACAGAATTAGTAGTTCAAACCAAGTTAATTAAATCAATACTAACATGTCATATTAACCTAGAAAATTAGTGGGATTCATAAAAAGTCTCAAATTACATTTATTTTGGTGTTTATAACATCAATTATGTCAATATTTCATTAATAAGATAATTGCTGCATCATCATTGTGTCATAAATAAATAAATTTATTTAAATTCTAAAAATGATAAATAAAATATCATTATGTAGGAAATCTTTTTAGCTTTCTAATGAATATTTATAATCGAATTTATCTTATGTATAACCCCATATTAAAAATGTTTTAGTTATTAAACTTTGATTTTAACTATTTTAACTATTCATTAAATAAAATAATATTAAATGTCATAATCTAATCCAAGTGGAACTTACACTTATCCAATGGAATTAGGACATGTGTTAGGGTAATAGTAATATCATATTTACCCTTAGCTACCCTATTTACTATTAACCGCGGTAAAAAAAAGTAAAAAGTTACTATTCACCAAAAAATTATTTTTATCTCATTGAACCACATTTTACTTATTGATATCAACCGTGTCTGTCGGATTTTTGAAATTACATTCACAGAAGTGGTAAAATTAAGTTTTATGCAAAATTCAGTTTTTAACCTACCACTTAGTGGTTTCACTATTCATCAAAAATTGAAAGTTTTCAGAAAAATACCAAAATTTCATCCTAGGCTAATTTCGGTATTCCAAATACAAAAATGAATTCCATTTTGAAAAATAAAATTTACAAAATTTCAAAAAGTTGTTATTACTATTCATAACGGCTAGTTTTAATAATATTTTAATAGCATATCGTTGTTTAGGGAAACTCGGTATTGCGTACGACGCAAGCTATCGAGGAAGGTCGCGATTTCGTGTAAAGCAAGCCATGCAAGTGTTATGTAGAAAAAGATTCCTTTGATGATTTATATAACATAAAAGTCTCGGGTGTTACATTCTACCCCCCTTAAAATGAATTTCGCCCTCGAAATTCGTCACTTTGTAACAAACAGATGAGGATACCTCTCCCTCATCATATCCTCAAGTTCCCATGTAGCTTCTTCTAATTGGTGGTTCCTCCATAAAATTTTCACCAATCGAGTTGTCTTGTTTCATAGGAATTTTTCGCTACGATCCAGAATCTCTATCGGTTGTTCTTCATAAGAAAGATCTTCCTCCAGCGGTACAACTTCTGAGCTGAGTACATGTGAAGGATCAGGTATGTACTTTCTCAGGAGAGATACATGGAACACATCGTGAACTTGAGAGAGATTCGGTGGAAGCGCCAATCGGTAAGCTACCTTCCCAACACGATCCAGTATTTCGAAAGGACCGATATATCTAGGGCTCAACTTCCCCTTCTTTCCAAATCTCATAACCCTCTTCCAGGGAGATATTAGTAAGAACACTTTATCACCCACTTCAAATTCTAGGTCTTTTCTTCGGTTGTCGGCACAACTTTTCTGTCGACTCTGAGCTGCTCTTATGTGTTGTTGAATAGATCTGACCTTTTCTGCCATTTCATCAACGAGATCAGGTCCTAATAGCTTTCTTTCCCCAACTTCATCCCAGCAAGTTGGAGTCCTGAATTTATTTCCATAGAGAGCTTCATAAGGATCCATCTGAATACTGGAATGAAAGCTATTATTATAAGAAAATTCCACCAAAGGTAGGTGTTGATCCCAACCTCCTTTGAAATCCATAGAGCAATCTCTCAACATATCTTCTAGGGTTTGAATTGTTCTCTCAGACTGACCGTCTGTCTGAGGATGATAAGCAATGCTGAAACTCAACTCTGTATCCAGAGTATGCTGAAGACTTCGCCAGAACTTCGAGGTAAATCTCGGATCCCGATCAGATATAATAGAAAGTGGTACTCCATGCAATCTTACCACTTCCTTTACATATATCCTGGCAAGCTGATCCAGAGAGAAATCCTCTCTAATAGAAATGAAGTGTGCAGACTTTGTAAGACGATCAACTATGACCCAGATAGCATTATTGCCTTTGGATGTTTGAGGAAGTCCTGTGACAAAGTCCATAGTAATGTTTTCCCATTTCCATTCGGGTATGGGTAATGGTTGTAACATCCCCTTAGACTTCTGTCTCTCAGATTTAACTTGTTGAAAAACCAAGCATCGAGAGACATATTCAGCAACATCTCTTTTCATGCCATCCCACCAGAAGTACTCTTTCAGGTCCCTATACATCTTCGTGCTTCCAGGATGAATAGAGAATGAAGAACTATGAGCCTCATACAGCAGCTCCTTCTTTAATTCGGGGATGAGAGGAACACAAACCCAATTCCTGAACTTTATTATCCCATCACAATCAAGGTTGAACTCAGGAACATTTCTTACCTTCTTTTGTAACTCGACATCTTCTTTATGTGCCTCTTTAATCTTCACATGTATAGATGGTTGAACATTCATTTGAGAAAGATAAGATTTTTCCCCTTCCATTATAATTCCAAGATCCATCCTTTGTAAATCCATAAATATTGGATCTTTTGTGATCCTCATCATGGATAAACTAGCATGGTCTTGTCGACTTAATGCATCTGCCACCTTGTTTTCTTTCCCAGGGTGGTAATGGATTGAGCAGTCGTAATCTTTAATCAGCTCCAACCATCTTCTTTGACGCATATTCAGCTCCTTTTGTGTGAAAATATACTTTAAACTTTTATGATCAGTATAAATATCACACCTTTCACCATAAAGGTAATGCCTCCAAATCTTTAATGCAAAGATTACCACAGCTAACTCCAAATCATGTATTGGGTTATTTTGCTCATGGATTTTCAACTGTCGTGAGGCATAAGCTATCACCATATCATTTTGCATAAGAACACACCCTAATCCCTTCTTGGATGCATCACTATAGATCAAAAACCTTTCTCCACTACAAGGCAGTGTGAGCACAGGTGAACTGGATAACCTTCTTTTCAACTCCTTGAAATTCTCTTCACATTCTTCCGTCCAGACAAACTTAACTCTTTTCCGAGTCAACTTGGTGAGTGGATTAGATAATCATGAAAAATCTTTCACAAAACGTCGATAATATCTAGCCAAACCAAGAAAACTTCGGATCTCAGTTACTGTTGTTGGTCTCGACCATCTTTCGATAACCTCTGTTTTTGCTGGATCCACAGATATCCCATCTTTTGAGATTATGTGACCCAAAAATGCAACTTTTTGAAGCCAAAATTCACACTTGGTAAATTTGGCATAAAGCTTCTCCTTTCTCAGGGTCTTCAATATAATTCTCAAGTGATCTTCATGTTCTTCCTTTCTCTTTGAATAGACAAGAATATCGTCTATAAAGACTACCACAAATTGATCAAGATAGTCTCTAAAGACTCTATTCATCAGATCCATGAAGATAGCAGGGGCATTAGTAAGACCAAATGGCATCACTATAAATTCATAGTGTCCATACCTTGTACGGAAAGCCGTCTTTGGTATATTTTCCCTTTTGACCCTTAATTGATGATACCCTGAATGAAGATCAATCTTGGAAAAGTATTGAGCTCCACGTAGTTGGTCAAATAGGTCATCAATGCGTGGGAGAGGATATTTTTTCTTGATAGTGATCTTGTTAAGTTCTCGATAATCAATGCAGAGTCTCATTGATCCATCTTTTTTCTTAACAAATAGAATAGGTGCTCCCCAAGGTGATGCACTAGGGCGTATGAATCCCTTATCAAGATTCTCTTGGAGTTGCTTCTTAAATTCCTACAACTCAATTGTGGCCATTCTATAAGGTGTCTTTGAAATAGGAAAAGCACCCGGTATGAGTTCTATTGAAAACTCAACTTCACGATTTGGTGGAAGACCCGATAATTCCTCCAGAAAGACATCATCAAACTCCCGTACAATGGGCATATTCTTAATCGTGAGTTTCTCACCAACCATTTGAGATAAATAACCTTCATTTAGTGGAATCAATACCCATAAAATGGAATAAATTTCCACTGGAAGGTTATGTTCATCCTTGCATTGATAGATGATCATAGATTGATCTGGAATATGAAATGTGACTTCCCTTCTTTGGCAATTGATATGAGATCCATATAAAGAAATCCAATCCATGCCAAGAATCACATCAAATTCCACTATAGGAAGGATCACAAGATTTGCAGGAAGCACTTTCCCACAAACTTCGATCGGAGAAGAATTATAAACTTTTGATGTGACTGTTGTGCCATTAGGTGTTGTCACAGCTAACTCAACATCTAATTGTTGAGGTAATACGGTGATACCCTTAGAAAATTCTTCAGAAATAAAAGAGTGGGTGGATCTAGAATCAAATAAAACATTTGCTTCTTTTGAGTGGATGGTAAGTGTACCTTTCACTACATCGTTATCGTAATCCACATCGCTGATAGAAATTGCATGTGACTTTCCTTTGTCTTTAGCCTTGAGAGTTTGTTGACGTCGGCCATCATCATCAACCCTTGGATTAGGGAATTTATTGGCATAATGCCCCATCTCCTTTCACTTGAAACATTGAAGTGTAATAGGTTCATTCTGTGTATCCCTTCCTTTGTTTGCATCATTAGACATATTCTTCCCATCATCGTGGCATTCAAATGCCCGATGACCTTACTTTCCACATTTGAAACATTTACTTGTCCCTTTAAGACAACTCCCTCCATGTTTCTTTCCACACTTTGAGCATAAGGGAAAGCTCATCTTCTTTTCAGTGTGCTCTTTAGATTTTCCTTTGAATTCCATTTTCCTCTTCTTATCAAACCCATATGACTGATGGGTTACTCCAATCTCTATCTCAACTTTGAGAGCACATCGAACGATTTCCTCGTAGCTATTGAAGTCTCTTATGGATAATGCCCTTCAATGACTTGGTTTTAAGCCACTAAATAATCGATCGATCTTACTCTCAGGTTGGATAATAATACCAGAAGCGTACCTTGAAAGTCTTGTAAAATTTGCTTCATAGGTACCAACAGATTCATCATCCTTTTGCTTTAGTTCAAGAAACTCTTTCTCCATCTTTTTTCGGAGAATACGAGGGAAGTACTTATTGAAAAATAAGTTCTTGAACTCGTCCCATTCCATGGAATCAATTTCATCCCTTTTCCTCGTATTCTTAATAAGATTCCACCATTGATCAGCATATCCTTCCAAACGATACACTGCTAGGATGACTTTATCATGTTCAGAACATTGAAGAACTGAAAATATCTTTTCAGAAAATATCTTTTCAGTAGTACTAATCCATTGTTCAGCAACTAATGGATCATTAGACCTGCTGAAAGAAGGTGGACACTGCCTCATGAAGGATTCAACAGAATGTTTCTCCTTCCTTTGCTCGTTTGGAAGTCCTGCATGATTCATAGATTGAGAAAGTTGTGTGAGCATGGCTATAAGATTTTGCATTCCAGCTCCCATAACGTTTGGTTGCTCAGGGGGACAATCATTGCATTGCTTGTCGCATTCCGCATTAACACGGTTCCTTCGGGTTCCAGCCATTGACTAAAACCAAGAGGAATAGTGTGAGCAACACTAATTATAATAGGAAAACCACATAATCAAGAATGAAATTTCACACTTAAGGTATTATCCTAGGTTATTCATGGCCATTTCTAAAACACTAATATTGAGTTCTATTCTTAGACTTATCCTTAGGGTTCTTACTAAGGCTTTCACATCCTAATTTCCAAAGGTTGACTATACCTTTCCTCTGATACAAACTATAACGACCCATACTTTACATACATTGTTAATACTTCAAAATTGAAGCATACTTATTAAAACATATAACAAAACCACGAATGTACCGTATAGGTATAGTGCCTTTAGAAACTGGGAAACATAAACAACTGGTTCATAAAGCATCTACACTGTCTCCCATTTATTTCATCATATCTATAGTCCTTTTCGGCATATCTTACTTAATAACCTTCTTCCTGACCTGGGCAAAGAAATCATACAAAAGGGTGAGCTCAAATGCTCAGTAAGAGAAAACAAAAGAAATATCAATCACATCATACACATAAGCACATAACTTTTGGAAATATTAACCTGCAAAAGAGATCATAATTTCATGACATGGGGTAAATCATGGAAGTGAAATGTAATCACAATAATCATAACTTAAAACAAGAAAATTTGTGGCATTCACACATAATCATATAGAATCATTTATTGTTAGTCAAGACTCATTTCCAAGACTATCTTAGTGGACAAAGTCCCTTTATGAACCGAGTTACCCTCGTTTCAGTCCTGTTTCACTGAACCGGTATAACCTACCGTTCCAGCCATGTCTATCTCATGAGATATAAAATATTTACCGAATGCATTGGAGGGAGATATAGGTCCCACCCATCTCATAATGATACCATTCTTATGTGTGCCACAAAATAATAAACCATACATCATTACATAGCCCATGTAATAAAAATGGGAATCTTAAACATCATGACATCATAAAACAATTCATATACGATAAAGGAATTCATAAAAATAATTCCATCACAACATAATCAAATCAATGTAATAATAGGGATAAAAACAGAACCCTTTATTATCTTAGATGGAAAATAATTTTGATAAAACACTTGAACTCTATTCTTGAGGAAAATATCCTTTCTACTTCAAAAACACTTTCCTTTCTTTAACATGTTATAAAATTTTAAACTAAAAGAAGTTGATTAAAAATAAAATTGAAAACTTGTAAGGGAATATTCTTGGAAATAATGTTTTAAAAATCCATTCATGTCGTATAAGTTAAAAGAAAACATTCTTCTCGTACTTTTTTTCGGAAAAGTCAAAAATTACCTCGTACGAAAAACGACAAAAGATTCCTTTCATATTCTTTACTAAAAACTCACCGAAGGGTAAAATTGTATTTAAACTATTTTAAGTGGATGGAAACAAATATTACATATTTAGGGAACATGGATGTGGATGATAAAATACAACCCAGTAAATGCCAAAGTAAAAACAATCTCAGATAAAAATGAGATTGTGATATTTTCCCTTACCTTAGGTCCGACTTGCTTTGTAAGTGTCCGAACCTCATGTATAATGATTTAAATAATGTTATTGACTTAATCCAGAATCATACTTATTTTTATGATATCATATATGGTCATATTCTTAGCTTCTTAGTAGTAATATTTCATTGCTACTTGTTATTCGGGTGTTTATAACTTTTTGTTCTTATGCGTGTTTTGTCGAATAAATTCTTATTCTTTTCTTTAGGTTATAGATACCTCATTTCCAGAATGGTATTAGTGTAATATATATCATATTAATTCATTCAATTCATTTATATAATCATTATGAAATGAAGATCATGTTGAACGAGTCGCATCACATCGTGGAGACGGTATTCCGTACGTACGCACGAGTGATGATATCGTTCCTATGATCATGGAATTGAATTTGAGTATATGTATACTATTTCAGAATCAATATCACTTTATAATAGTCATATATATATCCATTATTTACACCATTATACCCATCAAGTAAGGTGGTGGTGGAAAATAGATTACACCACGGCGTGGAGACGGTATTCCGTACGTACGCACGGGCGGTGATTTCTTTTTCCGTAGGATGGATAGATGGTGAAATAGGGTTGTTTCATACTTATAATAAAATATCCATATATTAGTGATACTGATTTTATTACTTCATAATGAAACAACTAAAGAAGAAGAAGTGGAAGAAGAAATAAAGATGAAAGAATCGGTAACAAACATTACCTCTTCTTTGAAGTGCTTCTTTGAGACCTTCTTTTAGGGAACTAAAATTGGTCTTTGAAGAAGACCAGGACCTCTAGGATGTCTCTAGGAAAGTGTAGAGGAGAAAGTAGCAGGGGTTGGCCGAGCTTGAAGGCTCCAAGTGGTGTGAGGAAGAGGGGGAGGAGGTGTCCTTTTATATGGGAGGAGAGGGGCACCTTTGGAATAACTAAAACTATTATTTTATTATAAAGTCAAGTTAGGTTTTAAATAGCTCCAAATTGATATATTTAGAAGCTAAGGTGGGGCTGGGTCTAAATACTCTCATACAATATAATTTAGACAAGTTTAGGTTCCTATTTTAACCTTATCATTTAGATTTAACATTAAGTTAAATAATTTTACTTTTACCATATCTTCTTGTGTTCTTATACTGTAATGTTAATAAACTTACTATAAGCAGCCAAACGAACCCCAAGTTGTTTATTATTAATATATATAACCTTATATAAGTCACTTGGACGAAAATTATATTTTGAGGAATAAAATAACAATTACCAATATAATATTTGTTTTAAAAAATATTTTATGTCAATTTTGATACTATTTAATAATTGATTTTCGTGAAAATCATAACAGAATTATTAGTTCGAAACAAGTTAATTAAATCAATACTAAAATTTCATATTAACCTAGAAAATTAGTGGGATTCATAAAAAGTCTCAAATTACATTTATTTTGGTGTTTATAACATCAATTATGTCAATATTTCATTAATAAGATAATTACTGCATCATCATTGTGTCATAAATAAATAAATTTATTTAAAGTCTAAAAATTAAAAATAAAATATCATTATGTAGGAAATATTTTTATCTTTCTAATGAATATTTATAATCGAATTTATCTTATGTATAACCCCATATTAAAAATGTTTTAGTTATTAAACTTTGATTTTAACTATTTTAACTATTCATTAAATAAAATAATATTAAATGTCATAATCTAATCCAAGTGGACCTAAATGGTCATATTATATTCATAAGGTTGTTTTTGGTCGAATTACACTTATCCAATAGAATTAGGACATGTGTTAGGGTAATAGTAATATCATATTTACCCTTAGTTACCCTATTTACTATTAACCGCGGTAAAAAAAAGTAAAAAGTTACTATTCACCAAAAAATTATTTTTATCTCATTGAACCACATTTTACTTACTGATATCAACCGTGTCTGTCGGATTTTCGAAATTCCATTCACAGAAGCGGTAAAATTAAGTTTTATGCAAAATTCAGTTTTTAACCTACCACTTAGTGGTTTCACTATTAATCAAAAATTGAAAGTTTTCAGAAAAATACCAAAATTTCATCCTAGGCTAATTTCGGTATTCCGAATCCAAAAATGAATTCCATTTTGAAAAATAAAATTTACAAAATTTCAAAAAGTGGTTATTACTATTCATAACGACTAGTTTTAATAATATTTTAATAGCATATCGTTGTTTAGTGAAACTCGGTATTGCGTACGACGCAAGCTATTGAGGAAGGTCGCGATTTCGTGTAAAGAAAGCCAAGAAAATGTTATGTAGAAAAAGATTCCTTTGATGATTTATATAACATAAAAGTCTCGGGTGTTACATGATGTTATTGAAATGTACTAAATACTATATAAGGATTCCTAACATGATACTCTAAGATCCATTAATAGATGAGGATGTTTTCAATGAACAACACGATGAACAAGTCAAGATATGGGTGAAAAATATTTTTCATGAGGTCCAAAAACACCACCAGAGCATTCCTTAAACCAAAAAAAATCTAAATAACTCATATTATAGTGAACCCAAGTCTTCATACATTTTTATCACCTAAAATAACATGGTAATAAGGGTATGAGAACATGAGATTCACATTTGAAACCCCATACCCTATATATCAAAGATCATAATATTGAATCATTGAATAAGTCTTGTAATTTTATAAGACATGAATAATAAATTAATCAAATAACATGATCTATGAATGGGATATATTGGGATAAAATATAGTCTTGTGGCATATAAAGAAGCATAGAAAATAATTTCCTTCGTAGTCAAGGATCATTTCCAATACTATCACATTGGAATGATTTCACTACCCAAACCATTATAGTATTAAAGGTTTACTTCCTAGACTATTATAGAGGAAAAATTCTCTTATTAAGTAAGGATCACTCCCAATTCTAGTCCCATTTATCTTATAAGATATAAATCTCCACCAAATTCATTGGAGGGTGATATAAGTCCCACCTGTAACATAATTAAAATCATACGTATATGTGAAATAAGGTCATACAACATTCATAATATAATAAACCATGAAAAATGGGTTTAATAAACATTTCATCATTACCTATCCCGTAGAAATTAAATTGGTTTAAAAAATATGTTGTCACCATATCACAACCTGTGGAAAAGAAATAAGTTTAATAAATATTTTATCATCATAAACATAAACCCTATAGAGAAAGAATTAGTATGGTATCCTTGAATGATATCCCTAGCAAATCATAAGTGAAATAAATATTTTTTGTCTCTAATGAATATAAATACCATTCAAATACCATCAAAACATTATTGATAAAAACAAACTTTCCATTTTGAAATAAATTCTATAAAATATAAAAATTTTAAAAAATAATAGAGAAAAAATTTTCATTGAAAATGATTGTGTAAAATTTTAAATTAATCTGAAAATAATTTAGTGATAATGATGGTGGAAAATTTTGTTCATTACATAAGTTAAAATAAAACATTTATTTTATAATTTTTTTAAAAAAGTGAAAAAGTAACCCATTTAGATAAAGAAAAGAAGATTCCTTTTGAATAATTTAATAAAAATTCATCCATTAGTAAAACAATTCTTTAAAAAATCATAATATAATATCAAAAAAAATATTTAAAATATTTTTTAATAAAACATGGACATAGAAGAGAAAGGTTTTTCGACTGAAGAAAAAAATAAAGTCAATTTTCCTTAAAAACATTATTTGGGTCTATTGAGTACTTAAAGAGAGAAAAATGAAATGAAAATAATTATTATATAGAAATAAATATAGAATAATTAAATTAATTATATTCATTAAAGTTATATCATAATATTTCATCATTATAACTTAATCATAAAGAATCCTGATAAATAATGAGATTGTAACATAAAATCCTTACCTCTAGTCAAGCTTCCTTCATACGTGTTAGAAACTATTATATATTAAATATAGACATATCATAAATTTATTATAGAACCATAATAATATATATGAAACCATATATTATTTATTTATAACGTTTTATCACCTTTTTATTAGCTATTCTTTATTAAAATCATTGTTCTGGGTGATAACTACTTAATTTTTAATGTATGTTTTGGTTTGGTAGTTTTATTCATTATAATTTTATCATGGTTACATCATATAGAGAAAAATTATAGTGAAATAAATATCATACATGTTCATTATATATATATATATAGGGTAATACAAAAAAATTAGGTTTAGAAAAATGAATTAAACCATTCATGGAGACGGTAAGTTATACATACACATTCACATTATTTTAATTTTTTGAAAAATAGAATAAAATAAAGTTAAATATTAATTAAAATTTATATAATAATTAGTATATATTATAAATCATATATATTAATTAAATCTATCCTTATTACCATCCATGTAAAATAGAAATGAAAAACAAATCACATCGATTTGTGGATGTGGTAGTCCACACTTACGTATGAGCGACATTATCATTTACAATTGAATTATAAGGTAATAAGGTAGATATGATATTATAATTTAATAAGTATAATTATTTCATAGATATCATATTTATATAATAGAAACATCTTAATACTCATATATAAAATATGATGATGAAAAATGAATTGTATCTCTATGTGGAGACGGTAAGTTGTATGTACGTAGGAGCGATAATTTCATTTCCCATTTGATAGAAAAGGGTGATTAATGGTGTATTAATAATCATAATAAAATGTAATTATATTTTTTGAATAATTAATTTATTCTTTTATAAATATTATAACATATTTTGATGATGTAAAAGTAGAATTAAAAAGAAAGTGATTAGTTAAGGCGATAACCTCTTCTTTAAAACAACTCTTTTAGAGCTTTTGTAAAGGAACATAGGGTTGGTATTATGGGAAGAAAAACACATATATAATGTGTAAAACTAATTTTATAAAATATTTTTATTATTTTTTGGTTAATCTGTAGGTATAAAAGTGATGTAAATATGTGAGGGAGGTGGTTCCCTTTTATAATTGAGGTAAGGGTCACTTTTTGAATTTCATAAAAGATTAAATTATAATAAAGTAATTATCTAGATTTTTTTTCTTCTAAAATTACATTTTTTTAAAGATAAGATAGTATGGGGTTGATATTATGTCAAACAATAAAATTTAGAGATATTTGGTGGTGTTTTAATCCTTATCTTTTGGTTAACCCCTTAATTAACCTATTTTAACATTAATCACTATAACACCTTTTTCATATTTAAAGAGTTAAGGTGGAAGTTGGATAATAAATTGAAATTTTATTAAATTTTAGAACATATATTATTCTAATTTTCCTATTTTAATTTCTTTTATGATTTTTAAATAATTTAATAAAATATCATTTTGATAAAATGTCATTAATATAAATTATTACATCATTCATTTAATTTGATGAAAAAGGCATAAAGAAAAAGTTTTAATTAAAAATTAATTCTATAAAACAAAACTAATATGTCATTTTAATATATAAAATTCATGTTACACATGAGCTTAGTCAAATTATAACACATTTATTAGTTTAATATCATTTATATTATTTTTCCCTTAATTGAATATATATTGTTTTGGCATTGAGTATGAATTCAAGGTAATTATATAATAACTAAAAATTATAAATAAATTACCATCATGAAAATAAATTTATTATGCTAAAAATTGAAATTTTTATTCATTCATAACTTACTTTTCCCCTATTTAGACACCTAAAATATATTTAAAAGTAAGGGAGTGACATTTGGTACCTTTTTTCTTTAAATATTATACAGGTAATATCCATTGAAATGGGTCAATTAAACAAATAAATTTAAATACCAAGGTGATAAGAGTATAATTAAATTAATACAATAATAACTATGTTGAAAAATAGTGGCATTATCACTTATTTTTAACTTAGATTAACCCGATTTACCCTTTACTAAGGTGATAAATTTTACGAGGGTTATTATTCATATTTATAAAAATAAAAGGGGTATATTTACCAAATTTGAATTTATTGATTCCAAATATGTAATTCATTTTACAAATAAAATTCAATATGTGGTATAAATTAATTTTATAATAATCATCCAAAACCTGATGAAATCCACTTTTTAGAAAAATACATTTTTAACATAAATCTTGGTTTAGTCTTATCCCATGCTTAAAAAGATATGTTAAATAAATGTTAAAAATTATATTGAATAATTAATAAATAAATTACATTAAAATAATTCACCAAAATTGATTGATTTAATTCATTAATATAAAAATACAATGTGCATATAAAAATAGTTTTTTTAAAATATATTCTTTACTTTGAAATGATCGTATTTTTATTTATAATTAATAGATAACCAGTGGATTTATTTTATAAATATGTAAAACATACATTTTTTATAATTTAGTTATTTATATTCATAACTACCAATAAAATGGATAAGATATAAGTTTCACATTAAATACTTATGTTTTAATAGTATATCGTAGTTCGTTTAAACTCAGTGTTTCGTATAACATAAGCCATCGATGAAAATTAATTTATTTGAAAAAAAAAACATTTCACAAAATCTCCCAATGTTACTTTATAACACCCATAAAATTAATTTCATCCTCTAAATTTATCACTATGATTTTAAAAATTAGGATATCATCATTTCATTATATCATCAAGTTCCCAAGTAGATTTTTTGAATTTCTGATTCTTATACAGAACTTTTACTTGGCGAGTAGTCTTGTACCATATCACTTTATCTCCATAATCCAAAATTTATACCATTTTTTCTTAATAATAAATATTATGTTCCAATTTTATGACCTATATGTTCCCTACATGTGATAGATCAAGTATATACTCCCTTATATGTTATACACAGAACACATTGTGACCTTGAGAGAGGTTCAGTGGAAGCGCCGTGTGATAAGATAAAATTCCTACTAAATCAAGAATATAAAGGGGTAAATATAAATAGGAATTATATTTCCTTTATTCATGAATATTATAAACTTTTTCCATTAATAAATTATATAAAAACCTTCTCACTAACTTCAAATTTCCTATCATGTCGATGATAGTCAACATAACCTTTCTATCGAATCTAAGATGCCTTGATGCACTGTTGAATGGTTCTAACTTTATCTTCAATTTAATCAAATAGATCCGGCCCTAATTGCTTTATTTATCTAACTTCATCCTAGAAGGTTATAGTTATACACTTATTTCCACATAGAGGTTTATATATATCCATCTGAATTCTTGAGTGAAATATATTATTATAGGAAAACTCAACTAGAGAAAGGTATTTATCCCAACCACCTTTGAATTCCAGAGAAAAAGATCTCAACATATCCTTCAAGTTGTGAATGATTATATTAGATTAAACATTTGTTAGAGGATTATATATAGTTTTGAAACTCTACTCTGTATCAAGATCTTGTCAAAGATTTCACTAGAACATCGATGAAAACCTTGGATCCCAATCATCTCAATAGAATGTGGTACTCAATGGAACCGTACCACTTAATGTAAATTATAGAAATCTGATAAAGAGATAAGTCTTATTTGATATTAGTGATGTGTTATGATTTTTTAATGTAATTTAATATAATAAAATAGTATTATGGCCTTTAGTGGTTTTGAGGAGTCTGATGATAAAGTTTATGGTGTTTTTTCCATTTCTATTCTGGTATGGGTAAAGGTTGTAACATATATATAGACATATTTATCTAAACCTTAACTTAATGACATATCATGAACTAATATACATGATCTGAAATATTTCTCTTCATTTCATACAACCATAAATACTCTTTTAGATCTTTATACATCTTCATACTAACAGAATGAATAGGGAATGATGAACTATGTGCTCTATCCAACAAATCTTTCTTCGATTTTGGTATGGATAAAACACATACAATGTTCCCAAAATTTATCATTCCCTAAAAATAAATGTTAAACTTAGGGAAATTTATTGCCTTCTTTTATAGCTGTACATCTTCTTTCTATACCTCTTTAATCTTCACTTGGATAGATGGTTGAACACAAATTTGAGAAAGAGAGGATTTATCCCCTTCCTTAAATTTTTTAAGATCCATCCTTTGAAAATCTAGAAATATTTAATATGTTGTGATCCAAATCATAGATAATCTTGTATGATCCTTTATAATCAGATCATCTTCCACGTTATTCTCTTTATTGGGGTCATAATTTATTGACTAGTTATAATCTCTAATCGTCTCTAGCTATCTTATTTATAACACATTCAACTATTTTTGAGTGAAAATATACTTTAAACTTTTATGATTTATGTATATATAACACATTTCTCTATAAATATAATATCTCTTTATATTTAATGAAAAAATAACCATATATAATTATAAATAATTATTTGGGTAATTTTATATAATTAATCCTTAATTAGAGTGAGGAATAAGCTATCACAATATCGTTCTGCCTGAGAACACTTCTCATCCCCTTATTATATGCATCATTATTGATGAAAAACCTTACCTAATATAGAATAAAGTAATCCTAAGTTCACTGAATAACCTTATCCTTAGTTCCTTGAAATTTTATTCGCATTCATCTATCCAAAGGAACTGATCTCTTTTTTGAGTTAACTTGGTGATCAGATTAGATAGTCCAGAGAAATTATCCAAAAATTATTGATAATATTCGGTCAAATTATAAAATATTCAAATCTTGTTCATAGTTATTGGTCTGGTATAATGTTCAACAGATTACATATTTTATGGATAAAAGAATATTCCCTTTCTTGAGATTAACTGACCAAAAAATGAAAATTTATACAGCAAAAAATCTCACTAGGTAAATTTTCTTACATCTTATACTTACCTAGAGTCTCCAGCATAATCATCAAGTGTTCTACATGATCTTACTTTATATTTGAATAAATAAGAATATCACAAATAAAGACTACAAAAAATTAATCAATGTATTCTTTAAAGACCCAATTCATTAAATCTATGAGGATAACAGAGCATTGGTGAGACCAAATAGAATCACAATAAATTCATATTTTCCATACCTTATATAAAATACTATCTTTGGAATATCCTCCTTATTAACCCCTAATTGATGATATCCAGAACAAAGGTTAATCTTAGAAAAGTATTTATCTTTGTGTATTTGATCAAACAAGTTATTAATATAGGGTATAATATACGTTTTTTATTGTGATCTTGTTAAATTCTTGATAATCAATGAAAAAACGAATTGAACCATCTTTATTATTAAAAAAATAAACTAGTTCACCCCATAGTGATTTAATTGTCTGAATAAAATCCTTGTCAAGATTCTCTTAGAGTTTGTTATTTAATTCTTATAACTCAATTAGGGCCTTTTTACATTGTTTCTTTAGAATAGGTATAGCACAAGGTATGAGTTCTATTGAGAACACAACTTCACGATTTGGTGGAAGACTAGGTAACTCTTCTGGAAATACGTCAACAAATTCCTGAAAAATAGGTTTATCTTTGAAATTGAGTTTCTAAACAACCATCAGAGATAAACATCCTTTTTGAAAAGAAATAATGACCTATAAATGGATATAATTTCCATCATACATTCATTTTTTCATAAAATTGCTAGAAAATCATAGGTTGGATTAGAATATCAGACATAAATTCCATTCCTTAGTAATTGACGTGGGATTTATGTAAATAAATCAAATCCATTAAAAAAATAATATTAAATTCAATTATAAGAATAATAACATGATTTACAGGAATCAAATTCCAAAAATATCACGACTTTCTAAATATGGATTGTAAATAAGAACTCCTCTCTAAAATTGTGGATGGAAAATTTGACGGACATCCTCGCTGTGATGATTTCCAACCTCAATATTTTTTTTATCAGATATCTATCAATGAGTTTTTAGGACCACTCAACTAAAAATACATGAAGAGGTTATGATCATTGTCAATAGATACACTTTTACAACTTGTTTTGATTTCCTAGTTTGGTAACCTTATAGGAATAGAATTATAACCAGTCATCTCTTCTATCCGTACTTTACAGGTGGATCTAACTGTGATATGAACTAGATCAAATACTTTAATAAGGCCTCAATCAAACCTGCTCACTTTACTCTCATCTAGATATTGGAACATAATAGAGTTCCCATTGATAAATTATTATAATCCTTTTGTGTATATATTTGTTCTAGGTGTATTATATGCAATCAAAATTAGGGAGGATAAAGATAATCTCTTCAAGAGTTGCAGTAGTGTATTGATGTTGTGGAAAGAGATCTTTGAGATCTTTAATTTAAGGAGGAAAATCATGAACTCGCTAAAATATTTATGTTAGATTTATAATGGATTCATTCTATCTCCTCAATTTCAAAATTTTTTTCTGATAGTAGTGGATGAACTTATACCTGTGGTTAGGTTTGGCCGCAATGCTACCATACACCAGGGTACCCATTTTTGTGTTCAATCTACACTAGTGATAATAGTGGTTATAATAAATTAGTCAAATTCATTATAATTGGGATATTGTAGATAAAATGTAATTGAATTCATGTTTCTCAGACCTCTGGGTATTTTTGCAAACTAAAATCCACTATTTGTCACCTTTGAAGTCTTTTAGAAGCTTCTTTTACAAAATTGGATAAAATAAACTCGAATAGAGGTTCAAAACGTAATCTTGTTACCTTGGGATGTAGTGTGTTATTTTGGGATCAGAATGGAGGGATTTTTAGAATCTTCTATAGTTTATGTAGATTATAATAATCACTTGATGTAGAGATTCAAAGAGTAATTAATGCGGTTATATTTATAAGATCAAAAGGATGAAACAATTTATGGTAGAAAAGTGACTCCAATACAATTGTGCAAGCCATTATGAGGGGTGTGATACACCTTTAATGGATAATCACTTCTCAATAGATAGAATTCATAGATTATCTTTTGAGCCTCAACTACATTGTTACATACTTTTATTAGGAGGTGAACATGGTGGAAGATGATATTACCAACAAGGGAGTAGCAAGGGATATCACTTGGTCAGATGAGCTCCCAGTTGAGTTGGTTTAACATCATGAAATATATTGTAATAAAATACCATTATTTAAAATTTTATGGTATCTATTTTTATAATCAATAAATTACTTTTCCATTTTGGTCAAGGAACATTAAAAAAAGAATTGTTATGAAATCATTATACCATTAGAAGTTTTTAATTCTAAAATAAACTATAATCATTGATGTGGTACTATGATTCTATTAGAAAATTATTTAGATATAAAAGAGTTGGTATATCCAGAATCAAATAAATCCTTTGATGTTTTATAGTGGATGATGAATGTAACTTTTACCACTTTGTTACCATACTCCACATAACCAATAGTGATTGCATGATAGTTCCCTTTATCTATTGACTTAAGAGGTTTCCAATATCAACCATCATCATAAACCTTCAGGTTTGAAAATTTGTTAGCATAATTCCTATACTTCTTGTATTTGAAACACTAGAGTACAAGAGGTGCATTTTTTTGAGCTTTATCTTTACTCGTATAATTAGAAAACTTATTACCATCACATTTACATTTGATTTCCGAATGAACTTTCTTTCCATACTTTAAAAAATTACCAATCCACTCAATACAATTTTCACCATGTTTCTTTCCACACTTTGAGCATAAGGGAAAGATCATATTCTTATTTACATGGTTTTTAGGATTAACTTTGAATTACATCTTTTGATTATTATCAAAACTATACAATTTATGGGTAACTCTAATCTCTATTTACACCTTGCTAGTACATAAAATGATTTATTTAGAGCTACTGAATTATCTTATGGATAAGGCCCTTCCTATAATTGATTTTAAACAACTAAATAATTGATCAGTCTTAAATTTAGGTTGGCTGATAATACCAGAAGTTTACCTTGAATGTTTTATAAAATTTTCCTCATAGGTACCAATAGACTCCTCATCATTCTTATTTAGCTCAAATAATTCCTTCTCCATTTTTATATAAAGAATACAAAGAAATTATATATTGATAAAAAATATCTTAAACTCATCCCACTCTATGGAGTTAATTTTATTCATGTTTCCTAATATTCTTGATAGTAGTCCACCATTAATATATTTCTCCATCAAAATGATAGACTACAAAAATGATGTTTTCATCCTCAAACACTATATAATTAATCATATATTTTCAATAGAATAGATCCATTACTTAATAACCAGTTGATTAATGGTACTAATAAAAAAAGAGGGCATTTTTCATGAATACATCAATAAAACATTATTACCTTCTTTTATTGGTTGGAATTACTTCTTGATTCATAGTTTGAGAAATGTTTTTGTGTTTAAAAATAAGATTTTATGTTCCATATCCTATAAAATTTTGTTTATTAGAAAAAAATCATTGCATTTTCTATCACATTCATCATTGAACCAATTCCTTCAGGTTTCAACCATATAATAAATCTAAAAAGAATTATGTCAGAAACAATAATCATAGTGGAAAACCAAATAATCATGAAAAATTATTTATAGGATGTCCAAATCAATAAAAAATTATTTAAATCTATGAAACCTTAAGTTTAACCTAGTTCATTCATGATTTTTATAGAAAAATAGGATTTTATCTTATAATTAAACTTATCCCTAGGGTTATCACTAAATTTTTCTCAACCTAGTTCCCTAAGGTTAACTAAACCTTATTATGGAAATAACTATAGTGATCGAGAATCTTTATACCTAAATATTACCTCTTATTAGATGAATATTATTTACATAACATAATTATCCATTCCAGAATCAAATAGGTATAGTATCTTTGGAAAAATGTATATATATTAAAGTTTATAAATAAAATACATCATCTCCCATTAATATCTTCATAACTACAACCATTATCAAAAAAATCATATATAATACCTTCCTTTATACCTTAGGAAAGGAAACATAAGAAATGATGAGCTATGATGCTAAGTAAGTGTAAACAAAATAAAAATACATGATCACTTAAACATAACATGAGAATAATTTTATGAGAACATGGGATTCACATTTATAAAAGCATAACCTTCATATAAAAGATCATAATCTTTTATCATGACATAAATCATGGAGTTTCATAAGATATAAATCATAAAGAAATATAATAACCTGATCTATTAGATCATAAAATAATCACAAGACATAGTTTTGTGGCATACACATATAAATAGAAAATAATTTCCTCCATAGTAAAGGATCACTGAAAATACTATCTTAGAGGAATGAGTTTATTCCCCAAACCATCATAATAGTTAGGGTTCACTCTAAAGAATGTTATAGTGGAAAAAGTACCTTACTAAATTGGTTTTTCTCCCCATTCTGGGCTTATTTATCTCATAATATATCAATCTTTACTCAATGCATTGGAGGGAGATATAGGAACCACCTATAACATATTGGAAAACATATATATTTTCTTGTGACAAGTTCATAAAACATTTATCATATAAGGAAATAAGAAAAGAAATGGGTTTCATAAACAATTCTTCACATTATGAATTGTGGAAAAGAAATAGGTTCTATAAACATCTTATCATCATAGCATACATCTTATCATCATACCATAACTCATGGAAATGAAATAAGTTTCATAACAATATTATCATTATAAACCTAAAACATCCAGAGAAATAATAAGGATGGTATCCTTGGATCATATCCCTAGTAAGGTATATGTTAAATCAATATTGGTTGTTTTTTATGAATATAAATACTATTAAAATATTATTAGATTATTCTTGAGGAAAATAATCTTTCTATTTTGGAATCATTTCTATAAAATATAAAAATTAAAAAAATATTATGGGAAAAAATTATTTGAAAATAACTAAGTAAATTTTTAAAGTAAGATTCAAATCATTGATTGGACCTAACAACTTGAAATTTTGTTTGTACCGTATAAGTTAAAAAATCCTTCCTTTTACACTTTTTTAAAAAAATCCAAAAAGTGCCTCATTTGGAAAATGATAATAATATTCCTTTTGAACCATTTCAAAAAAAGTAAAACATGGTTAAAAAAAGTTTTTAAAAAATTATAATAGAATATTAAAAACATTCTTGAAAACTTTTTTATAAAAAATGTACATGGAAGAGAAAGTTTTCTCAACCGAAGAGAGAAGCAAAGTTGATTTTCCCTAAAAACATTATTCACTATCTTGAGAACATAAATAATGAAAAACTAAAGGAAAACATGTATTCTATAGAAATAAACATAGGAGAATGATTTTATTATTAATATTTAAATCTATATCATATGATTTCATCATTATAACAAAATAATAAAGAATCCCGACAAACAATGATATTGTGACATAAAACCCTTACCTTAGGTCTAAATTCATTTTTATGTCTTCGAACCACCTATATAATAAGTATTGGTTTATTATAAATTTATTCCATAACAATAATCACATATATAAAACAATATAAAATTTATTTATAACCTTTTATCAATCATTTATTATAAATTATTTATTAAAATCACTATTTTGAGTAACAATTTATTCTTTTTTCATTTTTGTTTTAGTTTGGTAGTTTTAGTTCTTGAAATTTTATCATCATTATATCATATAAAAATTATTTAAAATTATTTAAATATCATATATATTCATTATATATATATATTGTTTTTCTTAAAAGTTAGGGATAGAAAAATTAATTACACTATTTATAGAGATAATAAGTTACACATACACATAAAAACAATCTTCCTTTTCTGATGGATGAAAAAAATAAAGATAAATATTAATTAAAATTTTAAAAATCATTAATATATCACATAAATCATATTTATTCATCAAATATATCCTTATTACCATCTATATAAATTATAAATGAAAAAAAAATCATATTGCTTCGTGGAGGTGGTAATCTATATGTACGCACAAGAAACATTATCGTTTCCATACAAATTAGAAGGTAATAAGGTATATATGATATTATAATTAAAAAAGTATAATTACATCATAAATATAATATATAAACATTATACCCATCCTAACACCTATTTATAAAATATGATGAAAAAAAAATTGTATCACTATGCGGAGACGGTAAGCCATATATACGCATGAATGATAATTTAACTTCCCATTTGATGGAAAGAGGGTTAGTAAAAAAGGATTAAGAATCATAATAATTTTTATGTCTATTTAGGATACTAAATTATCATTTTATTAAGAATATAATATATTAATAGGAGGTAAAATAACAATTAAAAAGAAAGTGATCTGTTAAGGAAATTACCTCTTTTTGAAATGAATCCTTGAGATCTTTTCTTAAAGACCCCAGGGTTGGTATTTTTGGAAGAAAAAACCAATTTAATGTGTATAAGAAAGTTTATAATAGATTTTAATAGGGTATTTTAGATCTAGAAATCTAAAAATGGTTTAAATAAGTAGAGGATGAAGTTCCATTTTATAATTGAGGTGAGGGGAACTTTTGAAATTTCTTAAAATATTAAATTACAATAAGGTAATTATCTAAAATTCTTCCAAAAATTATAAGTATTTAAATATAATATATTATGGGGTTAAAATCATATCAACCAATAAAATTTGGATACTTTTTGGTGGTGTTTTAAACTTTTTTTGTTTAACCCCTTAGTTATTATATTTTAACATTAACTATGGTAACATCATTTTTATGTTTAAAGAGTTATAATTTTACATATAATTATAAAATTTCCTCATAAATAGAAAATTGATGAAATTTTAGATTATATATTTCACACCTTTTTCTATTTTAATATTTTTATAATTTTTAAATAATTTAATAAAATATCACATTGATAAAATATCATTAATATCAATTTTGAAACTGTTCATTTAATTTAAAATAAAACACATAAATAAAAAGTTTTAATTAAAATTTAATTCTTTAAAACAACCCTAATATGTCATATTAATCAATAAAATCCTTTTTACCCATTAAAAAATTTAAATTATGCCACTTTTAATATTCCAAATATCCTTTATTTTATTTTTCTATTAATTGAATAAATAGCGTTTCAACACTAAGTTAGTATTCTAGATAATTATATAATACATAAAAATTATAAATAAATTAACCTCAAGAATATAAGTTTTTTATTATCAAAATAGAATGTTTTATTCATTCATAACTTACTTTTCCCCCATTTACACACTTATAAGATATTTAAATGTAATAGAGTGAAATTTTTTAACCTCCTTTGCTTTAAATATTATATATGTAACTTTTATGGAAAATCATCCATTAAACTCATATATTTGAAGAATAAGTTGATCAAGGTAGAATTAAATTCATCCAATAATAATTAGGATGGAAAATTATTTTCTTGTAACTTAGTTTTAACCTAGATTAACCAGATTTATCCTTTACTGAGGTGATCAATTTTTCCATGGTAACTATTCATATTGACCAAACATAAAAGGGTCCTATTTATATATTTTAAAACTCATTATTCTAAATATGGAATCCATTTTATCAAAATAAAATTCTATAAGTTCCAAAAAGTAACTTTAAAATAAGCATGAAAAATTATCCTAAAACCGCTTTATATAAAAATAAAATTTTAAGCATACTACTTGGTTTATTCTTATCCCATGTATAAAAATATCACTACTACAAATATGGATTCTATCAGCGCTATAAAAGTGCATTAACAGCACTAAAAAAGCACTGTTAATTGAGGAGAAGATAAAGTAAGGTCCCTTTTATCAGCGCTCAGAAAAGCGCTGATAAAGGGGACTTTTATCAGCGCTAAAAAAAGCACTCATAAAAGGGATCATTTATCAGTGCTAAAAAAATCACTGATAAAAGGGGTCCTTTATCAACATTTTTTTATCTCTGATAAAATTCAAAAAAAATAAAAATAAAAAATAATATATAATTCGGGGGGGGGGGGAGCTTTTAACAGTGCTGAACCCCCTTTATCATCTCTAGGTGGACCAATCCTGTGCGCTGCCCTTGCCTGCACATCCAGCACATGCCCCTTGCATGCACATCCTTGCTTCCACCAGAACTCAAACCCACAACCTCCCCCTTGCGTGCCTGCACCTTTACCACTAATCGATTTCGTTTTTTTCTATTTAATGATATATCTATATATATATATTTATATTTATTCGTATATTAATATAGATTCATATTAATATAAATATATTTAGTTATATTCATATATATATATATATATATTTATTCCTATATGAGTATATATATATATTCATTTGTATATTAATATATATATATATAGTTATAATTTTTTTCCATATATTTATTTGTATAATAATATATATTTATAAGATTAGTTTTAAATACATTTATAAAATAAGTTTTTTATGTGTGTTTATAAATAAATAAATAAATACATATATACATATATACAACACACACATAGACACACAGACACACACACACACACATATTTACGAATAAATACATATATGTGTGTACTTGAAAAGCCATAGAATGTGAAAATGACCATAACTTCTAATCCAGAAGTCTTTTTCAACTCCATAACCAGTAAAATCAAATAAAATAAACCAATATTCAATATTATATGTGGTACTGGCCTAACGAACATCAGGATCAGAAGTTATACTTGTTTTAATGTTAACAAATCGGGGAATCCCAACTAAAAACTCAGTTTTGGAGGCCTTCTAAGTCTTTTTTGGCCTTGAAAAATGTTTCAGAAGCTTTTCTTTAGTCACTAGCACGTATAGATCATCACAGGCTTTGATTTGATATGCTGTAGATCTCAAATGGACACTCGGATCAAACGTTACGGCCGTTTGAAGTTTGAGTAACATTTTCATCTTATTTTAGATCTTTTATTATTTTTTTGATTTTTTGTGTCTTCAAATTGTTATTAAATGATTTTTAATTGATGATAATTAGAAAATTATTAAATAAATATATTTTTTAAAATATTTTAAATCCATTTTCAATAAATTTCTTATATATTAAATGTAACAATATATTTATACTTATCTAAACATATTTTAATAATATATATTATATTTATATCAATATAAATATACTTATATAACAATATATTATTTTTCATGATTTTTTTTTTGAAACATAAAATTTATCAGCGCTACGAAAAAAGCACTGATAAAGACTTCCATTATCAATGCTACAAAAAGAAGCGCTGATAAATGGGTCCCCTTTAACAATGCTAAAAAAAGCGCTGATAAAGTGGGGGGCTTTATCAGTCACTTGCCTATTTTTGTAGTAGTAAATATTAAATGAATGTTAAAATTTGTTATTGAATATATTATATATGAATTTAGTTAAAATAATTCATCAAAATTTATTAATTCAATTAATTATTATCAAAATAAATGGTTTGAATAAAAAAAGTTTTTTAGAAAATATCTTTTACTTTAAAATTATTTTATTTTCATTTGTAATAAATTGATAACAAATGAACATAAGTTTATACATATGTAAACCATAAATTTTTCATAATTTTGTTATTATTATTCATACCCTCCAATACAATGGCTAGTAGATAAGTGTCACATTAAATAATAATATTTTAATAGTATATCAATGTTCATTTAATCTCGGTGTTTCATGTAGAAAATGATATCTAAGAAATTAAATTTTGTAAGGAAAGAATATTTTACAAAATCTCAGGGTGTTACAAATATATCCCAAAACTACTCATAAACTCTATTTTTGTTTTTTCTTCCTCCTTGACCTTAATCCAATGGTAGTCTTAATGCAGGTCAATCTTGGAAAACTAATGAGCTCCTTATAATTGATTGAATAGATCATTGATCATAGATAAAGGGTACATGTTCTTCACTATAACTTGGTTCTAATTTCTATAATCCATAGAGTTGAAGAGTACCATCTACTTTTTTCCAAACAAAATTAGAGCACCCTAGGGATAAGGTTTTGGTCTAATAAAACCCTTATACTCTATATCATTAATATGATCTTTGAGTTCCTTCAACTTTTCCGGTGCCATGTGATATGAAGGAATCAACTTTGGTTGCACCACTGGCCCAAGTTCTATTTATAACTAAATCCCTCTATCGAGAGGTATACCTAAAAATTATCCTAGAAACATATCAGGATAAATATTAACAACTGGAGGGAATTATGAGGGGGCTAACACTGATCCTTTATAAAGCGATAAGCTCACAACTTGTTCCATAATATCTCTAATCTTACTCAAATATCATCCCAATATACTAGGTCCAAAATCCTCCAATTCGATTATTACAAACTTCACCCCTTAGGTGAGTTAAAAGATAACCATCTCTAATATAAGTGGATGTGTGCATGAAAGCTCATAATCTAGTCCATCCTAAGGATCACATCAAATATGGTCATCTATAGGATCATGAAATCCGAGAAATTCACATAAACAATGACTACTGTAGAAAATTCTGGACACCTTTAAAGATGGTCTACTTTTGTTTGTAAGGTTTTGTTGAGAGAGAGAATATTTGATGATTTTATAATCGATATGTTTAGGATAACTAACACTTAGGTAGTGATAAAGGAATGAGAAGCACTAATATTAAAAAATTGGTAGATAACATAGAGGTGGTTAAAATTGTAACTCAAACCATAGATGATTCCCCCCCACCATCAACCGGATCCGGGTATACTATAATTTTTTTGCTTCCTTAGATCCATACCCTTTCCCACGAGTCATATAAGTTTATGGATTCAAAATATTCTATTTAGGTCCTCCACTCCCATATATCCCATATCTCCAAGAACTCGTCCAATAATCCATTCAGAGAAAACAACAAAGATGACTAACCGACCACATCGGTGGAACTCCATAAGAGACATCCTATAATCATTGATAAGATTCCCTCTTTGATTGGAATTTAAGAACTAGATAGAATCACCTCTCATAGATGACAATTAGTAATCCTTTATCTAATCCATTTTTCTAATGGACCACTATTCCTGATCTTCATTCCTCTTTCTATTATTAGAAGATACTTCCACAATAATGAGAGAAAGCTTAGTCACTATTCCATTATGAAATGGAAGTAATCCTACTACCCTATAATCTATACCCTTCTTGATGATTAGTTCCCTATGAAACAAATTCAAGTATGATGTCAGATCAACACTCCTAACCTATCATTTGATCTCAGGACAAAATCTTACCTCAAACTTTGGGGACTTGTTTTTATCTTGAAGGAGGGATAAGTGTAGTAGCTCTATAAAATGAGTAGAATATAATAATACTAATATATACCCTTTATAAAACTTCATAAACTCCCAACCCTGATCTAGAATCATCACATCCGGAAAATATTTATCAAAGAAAAAAAATCCATGAAGGTCACCAATGTATGACCTACTCACCTTACTGCATGATTCATGGAAGTCCACCACCTCTTGAAAGATCCTTAGAACATGATGGTTTTCAGCATCACTCGCCCATCCAAAAGAGTCTGGAACATATCAAAAATGATCTTTATGATTTCTATTCAGTAATCTTCATCCCAAATGCCTCCAATACCCTAAATGGCTAGTGAATTCTAGTAATGGAATTGTTGAAAATGATAAATTCAGGTCTTTAGAATGAATACCCGTTGAATGATCAAAATATGAAAAATTCATAGTTAAACTAAATTTGTGGCCTAAATAATTTCTCCTTTTCCCCAAAATATATCCAAGAAAAATGAAAAATGAAAATATTATATAATACCATTTTTAACACCTCAAACCAAATCACTAGGTTTGATCCAGAGTGCCACATGGCATCATGTGTATCTACCCGTACACAAGAGGCTATTGACTAGCAGTGTGGGTTTGAATGCTATCAGTAGGGAGACTAAATCCTCATTATAAATGAAGAAAACCATAAATAATAACACAACATAGATAATAAAAAATGACAAAACAAATAGCATGTAATATATCCCAAGTCATAAAGAGTAATAAACTAAAGACCCCTAAAGAGACAGGTCAAAAAGAAGTATGAGGTCAAAAGATAAGTAAAAAAAACAATGCAGTACCCCTCTAGAGTCTGTCATAGTACCACATCCAAACAACCTACTCCAACTAATATCCCCTATCAGTTAGTGAGGTCTCCCAATCCATGGTCCAATGAGGGACCTACAATTATATGTACCCATAGCAATTCCCACACCATATGTGGCCCCCTTGCTTATTTTACACCAAATACCACCATGGACACCATGAAAAACACCTTGAGTGTGGTTTTCCCCGTTTTGTACAGAAATACTAAAAAAAAATTTTAAGATTCAAAAAACCTAATACATTCTAGACATAATAATCAACCTTTACAAGGTTCAAAAACATCACTTAAGATAATTTAAAATATTACATTAATATTACCACGGAAAATGAGGGTGTTACACTCGTGCCCTTCACCATTTCAAAAAACTCTAGAACATACACTATTTAATGGGGGTACCATCCATTTTTCATAGAAGAAACTCCCACACTGAAATGCTAAATAAAATTTCCAATATTGGGGTGCCATTGTGTGGTGAGGCTTCTTAAATCAAAAAACCTTCTAAGCCCCTTTAAAATTCCTTGAAACTATCAGAAAGACCCAAAAAAGATCAAAAATTTAAAAATAGACTTAAATTAAATTAAAATAAATACAATATAGACTTTGGGGGTATAATAATCCTCCCCACTAAGTCACTATATACAACCAAACATTCATCCATCAAGGTAGATGGAAATAAAAAAGAAAAACCACCACACCCTTAGTCAGAGGTGGGTAGGTCAAGGAAAAACAAGAAGGGTCCAGTGGTAAATGAACACTAAAAAACGTAAAAAAACTTTATACAATGAAACATAAATTCTTCAATGTCACTAGAAATCTCCAAGAACAACCAAACCATAATTATATTACCTAATTACCTAAAATAATGGTGACTTATCATATGTCTCCCAACCATTTATAGTTCCTCTATAATGGTGACAAAAAATGAAAATGATCCTTGAACAAAAGCACTACCCAGGGTAACCTCATCTACTAACCACATTGACTATTCAAAGAACTGACTCATAACTCTATAAGATAAAACACAATCCAAATGATAATATAGTATTCACAAAGAAAAATTCACCACCATGCTTACTTGTATATCCAAATGAATTAAAAGAAGAAATAAAGAATGAACATGCTTCATCGATAACCAACATGGGTTCTATACATGGGGCATACCACTCTATGAGGATAAAATATGAACTTATCCTTGGAAATCCATCCTATGTTGAAATCTCAGAACAAAATTAGTACTCGCACATTCCCATTAAAAAGAAGGAAAACTGATACTAGTTAATTTATCAAGAATCCTAAGATATCCCATATCCAACCATAAAAAATCTCATCAAAACCGATTAACCTTAAAACCTCATCCCAAATATGAATTCCATCAACCCATCATAAGAATAATACAACTAACATACATCCCAAAAAATGATCAATTGTTTCCTAGGGTAATATTCAACTGGGGTTACCTCAATAGTTTTAATCTAATTCCACATCAACTAGAAAGAAACTCTCGAACAAAAAAATTCCCAAAACCGAATACACACCTAAGACATTCACTATGGGAAAAATGGATTTTTGGGACTGGTTATTTATGATGGGAATAAATCCCGTCGCAAATAGTTTGTTGAAGAGGTTATTTACGACGAGACTTGGGGTCCCGTCGCAAAAAGATAGGTGCCGTTTGGCGCGATTTGCGTGCAAAACCGCGGGAAGGGTATTTGGGATGGGGAGGCACCACCCGTCCCAAATACCGAGAGGTGGTAAATACAATTTGAGACTGGGAGTTTCCTTGTCATAAATAGTTCGTTCGCCAGTCACTATTTGTGACGGGTCCCGTTGCAAATACCCAGCGGTGGTAAATACTATTTGCGATGGGATGTTGCCCCACCAGAAATGCCCTTTTAACCGCAGACACTAATTAATGTGACCAAATGTATTTGTGACGGGACCTATCATAAATAGTACTATTTGCGATGGGATACCCGTCACAACTAATCTAACCTATATATACCCCCATCTGATTTTTTCTTCCTTCCCCTCAATTCCTACTTTCTCTCTCACCAAACATTAATTTTAGAGTGAAAATTTATCTGAATTAGTTTTTTTACGAAGATGTTGAGAAGCTTTCCACACCTATAAGATATCAAATTTAAAAGGTATTTATGATTTATTTAATTTAGTATTTATTTCATTTTTTATATTAATTTTAATTATTATGGATTAATTGTAATTAAATTAGATTTATATTGTTTGGCCATCAATATTTATTTGTAATAATAAATTGAAAATTTTAGTACTAATTCTTAGTCATTAGTAGTAATTAATAATTTTTAACGATAATTAGTAATGTATATAAATAATTGGCGGTAATTATTATTTGTAGCTGTAATTTGCAGTAATTAATAGTAATTAACACTAATTAGTAATAATTAGGGGCAATTAGAAATAATTAGCGATAAATGGTAATAATTAGCGGTAAATAGTAATAATTAGGAAAAATAGTAATAATTAGAAAAATAGTAATAATTAGGAAAAAATAGTAATAAATATTTAAAATTAGTAATAAATATTTACAAGTAGTAATAAATACTAATAATTAGAAATAAATAGTAATAAATAGTAATAAATAGTAATAAATAGTAATAAATAGTAATAAATAGTAATAAATAGTAATAATTAGTAATAACAAGCAATAACTAGAAATAAGTTGTAATAGTTAGTAATAATTAGTAATATTAGTAATAATTAGTAATGATTAGTAATAATTTGAAATAATTAGTAAAAATTAGTAACAAATAGTAATTAATAGTAATAAATTGGAATAATTAGGAATAATTACGTATAATTAAGAATAATTAGGAATAATTAGGAATAATTAGAAATAGATAAGAATAAATAGGAATAAATAGTAATAAATAGTAATAAATAAGAATAAGTAAGAATAAATTGGAATAAAAAGGAATAAAAAGGAATAAATATGAATAAATAGGAATAAATAAGAATAAATAGGAATAATTAGTAATGAATAGTAATAAATAGTAATAAATAGTAATAAATAGTAATAAATAGTAATAAATGGTAATAAATAATAATAAATAATGATAAATACTAATAAGCAGTAATAAATAGTAATAATTAGTAATAATTAGTAATAATTTGTAATAAATAGAAATAAATCGTAATAAATGTAATAAATAGTAATAAATAAGAATAAATAGTAATAAATAGTAATAAATAGTAATAAATAGTAATAAATAGTAATAAATAGTAATAATTAGTAATAATTAGTAATAATTAGAAATAAATAGTAATAAATAGTAATAAATAGTAATAAATAGTAACAAATAGTAACAAATAGTAATAAATAGTAATAAATAGTAATAAATAGTAATAAATAATAATATATAGTAATAAATAGTAATAATTAGTAATAATTAGTAATAATGAGCAATAATTAGTAATAATGAGCAATAATTATTAATAAGTAGTAATAAGTAGTAATAATTAGTAATACTTAGTAATAAATAGTTATAATTAGTAATAAATAGGAAAAATTGTAATAAATTTCAAAATTTAGGAATAAATAGGAATAAATAGGAATAAATAGGAATAAATAGGAATAAATAGGTATAAATATAAATAAATAGGAATAAATAAGAATAAATAGGAATAAATAGGAATAAATAGGAATAAATAGGAATAAATAGGAATAAATTGGAAAAAAATCAATTGTAATAAATTGTAATAAATTGTAATAACTTGGCATAATTTCTAGTGGATTGGCAGAACTCCTTTTTCTCGATGACTCTTCTCTTTTTAACTCTATATGACTCAAAACCTTATGAAAAATATGCTTCTACATATGCATATCCAATCTTGTATGCACGAGTTTGGATATGAATTCATGCGATCACATTTTTCATAATGTTTTCAGGTGGTGACAGTTGTAATAAGATGATTCATCAATGAAAAGGGGGCTCTTTTGTCCGACGACTCATTTACTTGCATCTTTCTCACACTAAAATCCCAATGAAGAATCTGCTCAGAGGTACGTTTATACATTCTTGTATGCACGATAACTGATATGCGTACCTCTAAGTAGATTTTTCATTGTGAATTGAGTGTGAGAAAGTTGCAAGTAAATGATCCGTCAGATATAAGAGTAGTCGTCAATCCACTATAAATTGTGTCGCCTATAATTAATGGTAATTATTAAGAAGTAGTTGTAATTATTTATCTTCTGTTTTTGGATAGTTTTTTTCTAATTTGAAATTATTCAAAAAAAGTAATGATTTTATATTTTGTAAAAAAATATGAAACAAGGAAGTTGACAGCAATCATTATTAGATGATCGCATTTGGAAAAATCAGCCCAGAAATCCTAATGACCCTAGTTTAAATACTATATATATTGAGGGTGTTGAAGCTTTCTTATCATTTGCATCATCAAAACTAGAATTTTTTTCAAAAGGCACAATTAAGTGTACTTGTAAAAAATGTGCTCTGAGAATGTTTGACATGTTTGAAAACGTTGGGGGACATATCTTGCGTTTTGGTTTTCAACCAGATTATGTTTTTTAGTATCAACACAGTGAATGTAGTTACAGATAAGATAATAATAATTTGATTCTGAATCTATCATGGTTCCAAAATTTAGCACATGATGTTGCGGGTTCATCTATTCAACAAACTGAAACTGGGGATAATATTGATTTAACTCTTGAGTTGAAACCATATGAATTTAATGAGTTGTTGAGGTCTGTTGAGGATGTATTATATCCTGGTTTCAAGATAAGAAATTATAATGGGTTGAAAAATTTATGGCTATTAAATCAGATAATGTAATGTCAAATAACTATTTTGATCAGATATTTTCATCAGTTAAAACATAGTTACCATAAGGAAATGTGTTTTTTGCAAATTACTATGAGAGCAAGAGGCTGGTTTGAAATTTGGGTCTTAGTTATCAGAAGATTCAAGCATGTTCAAATTATAGAATCCGAAATATATATATATATATATATATATATTTTATTTATAATATTTTAATATTTTAATATTTATTGTTAGTATTATATTTTTTTATTTTTTTTATTTTAATAATAATAATAATAATAATTTATGATTTTTTTTATATTTTTTTGTGAATATTGAGAATTTTAATATTTTATTATTTTTATATTCTTTTAATAACATTAATATTATTTTTTCATTAGTCATAATTTTATTTAGTATATATTTTTTATTTTATTCTGTATTTGCAATGGGACCTTTTGTGATGGGGTCCCTTCGTAAATAGTGTATATATATATTTAAAACAAGTATTTGTGATGCGAAAAAGGTTTCGTCACGAATTTTTTTTGCAACGGGCCTATCGCAAAAGGTTTAGATATATATAACATATATAAATAAAGAACTATTTGTGACAAGAGAACAAGCCTGTCACAACAAGTTTTTATATATATATAATGTATATAATCAGAGATCTATTTGCAATTCCATTTTCTGAAATGGACTATTTTCAACGAGACCTCATCACAAAATCTCATTTGTAATGGGATCCCGTCGTAAATATCCCATTGCAAATACCTCAAATTCTAGTAGTGATTCTCTAAAAATTAAAATTCACAAAACCTCTATGGTGACCTAAATGTACACTTTTAAAAAAATATTCAAAAATAGATATGTTCCAAAGAAGAAAAATCTGTTTTGAGTTTGGATAAAGCTAATAACTAAAGAGATATTTCTAGATAATGAGAGGATTCAACCCATAGATCATTCTTAGAAAAAAGTCTTCTACTTTATTTTTGGACCATTCTAAGAGAAATTATCAAAATAACATAAAAAATGAACCCAATAGGACCATACCACACCATTCAAACCATACAGTACCATTAAATACAAGTGAAAATCTAAAAATATAAACTAAAAACACATCATCAATCAAATCATAAAAACATTATTCCTTTAAAATCTATCAATAACCAGTAAAAGTTTTAGAAATATATTTTACCATGGAATACATTTGAAAAAAATAACTCCCTATTTTATTTTAATAATAATTAAACATAGTAAAAAATACCACTTTATTTAAAAAATTTAATAAATTTACTACATAAATTTATTACCAATTAATGTTTAGATTTTCTTATCAAGAATTTTGAGTTTTTTTATAAAAACTTATTTATTATTTATTATTTTTTTTAAAATTCTAGATAGAATAAATTACATTATGAAGAACCCTATAAAAAAAGAAGTTTTTTTAATAAATGACACACTAATTCTGGTTTTAAAATGAAAAATTTAAGGAAATTATTTTTTCCACAAAATAAAATCTGTAAAAAAATCAAACATAAACACATAATATCATAATTAAACAAAAAAATCCATTGTAAAAATATTAAAACATCAAAATAATGAAAATCAACTCATCCACTATTAAAAAACCCCAATTTAAGATAAATATTAAAACAATTTGGGTTGAAAAATTAAATCATAGAGGGATTTTGTTCTATGAATGAGTTGGCCACATTTTTTTTCAAAACATGTACCAAGTGTTTGATAAAATATATGAATTCCTCTAAAACATATTCATGAGATCTATATTGTTTGATTAACCATGTTGGATAACTTTGAAGCCCTAGTTTTTCTTCCACATTCACACTAAAACTCAAGGGAATCCCCTTGAATCACTTTCATAAGTCATTATGGATTAATATATCATTTCCTATACCAAAAAATCTCATAAATAGTCATAAAATCAATAAAAAAAGGATTAATTTCCCAAGTACCCATGAAAACTAGAGGGCCAAGAAGATAAATAGATATCTAGACTCCCCATATGATTACCTCTCATGTTCAGACCATCTTATTTCTATACTAACATGACACAATCCATATAGAAAGATGGAATTATGAAAAACCTAGGTATTTTTAATAAACCTATGATTTTATACCATTTTATCACAAACTAAACTGGGTTTCCCCTAAACTGGGAACTCTATCTGGCCCACAAAATACCCATGGAACGTTTCAGATCAGCTTGGGATGGAAACTAGTGCTAGGGTCCAAAATAACTTTGATAATGATTTCACCTTCAAATCAAATTTCACAAAACTAAGGATATTTTACAAAATTCTAGATGGACCATCGATAATTAGATTCCCATGAAATATCAATAAGTAGAATCAAAATGAATAAACTAACCAAATGATCCATAATCAATAAATAATATAACTTATTTATCACAACATAAAAAAATAATCTATAAATAAATACAAAATAAAATAAAATAGAAGAAACTACTTTTTTCAATACATCGACATCCCAAAAGAGAAAAACCTAATCTAAATGGAAAAACTGACACCACATTACCCACCAATCACTCTCTAAATCTGAATCCAATTATAAAACCCTACCTCATGTAATATAGATCCAGTTCTTACTTTATTTCATTGGTACAAGATACAAGGGACCACACCATACCGGATGAACCAATTTAGCAGTCATGGAAAACTAAAAATTCACCTGATTTCCATATTTCATTATAAGTATAAAAACATAATGTAAGGAAAGTTCGTGTATCCTTTAAATCAATCAAAATATCCATTTTCATATCTTGGGGAAATGAAAAAACAAAAGGTGATCCTATATGATCATTATGGGTTATGTAAAATGAAATTTGTTTTGAGTAAATATGGTATAATCAATGTGAAAGAGTGTTCAATCAAAAAAAATCCATTAAATAAATAAATTTAGTTTAAAGTAAATCTATGGATAATATAGTCATAAAAATCTTATGGATAATGGAAACTAAATTCTAAATAAAGTAAATTCACAAATCTATAAATTGGTGATCTTTCCACCATGGCATTGACCAAGTAATCTTGAATTTTGATATAAAATAAATAGCCAATATTCTAGTCATAATAAATGGGAAAGTGTAAATTTTTTTCCCATATAGTATAAAATTGTTACTATTTGTTCTTATAAGACTTGTCCATGCATTGAGGGACTATCCATAATTGGGTCTCACACATTACTTTCACATATAATGAATTCTTTATATATTGAATAACCAATACATTTAATTTATAAAATTCTTTATAAATCAATTATTATCTTTATTAAATCATGAATATGGAATATTTCGCTAGTCAATGAAATATTTTTCATAATAAACTCTCTTAAACTAATACCATGTTTAAAAATAGAATACAATTGGGATATTATAAAAGTAATTGAAATAATACTAAAATCATCCATGATATTGAAAATATGGACACTAATAAGAAAAATAATATCCAACAATTAATATAGAGTGATAAAGAACTTGGTCACAAGAACTTGAATGATCTCAAAATATGGTATATTCCATTCTCAGTGAAAGATGATAGAAGACCATTGATTCATAAAAAATGAAGGTTTATAGTAAAATAAATTATTTATAAAACATATAAGTGATAAATTAAAAATAACTTCCTAGAATCTTTATATAAGTACATAGTTATAAATAACTTTGAAAAATTATTTTCATTCCTTTAAAAAAACAATTCACTCTTTATTTTGATATAATTTTAAATAATAATTCCAAAAATATTGATAAAAATAATTTATTTTAAAATAACCATGGGAAATTATTATGTAATACTCAAAATAATGAATGATCACAGTGATAAAAAGTGTTGTTCTTGTTATAAACATTAAAACGAATATTTTAATCACATTTTAGTAAATATTCAAAAAATTCATTATTTTAAAAAATGATATGAGTATTTATTTTAATACTTTGTAAATAAATTAAAATATGTTTGAAAATAAAATTAAATAATCATTGAAATTTAAATAATAATATTCTTGAAAATATTTAAAAGAACCATAACATGAATGAAAAAGGGGTTGGAAGGAAAACATTGAAATTTGAATTTCTTTAAAAGAAAGCCTCGAACCTGTAACTCACCTGATGATTATTGATTAAAAAAGAGAATAAATGTAAAATAAACATTAAAAAACAAGAAAATATTATAAGAAAATATATGGGGGGTTTAGATATCTTCATCATATAATTTTTCTAAATAAAATATAAACATAAACAATGCTGAAATAAAATGAGATTTTAATAAATAACCCTTAAAAAATTAATAATTTTTTAATCAAAAGACAATAAAAGAGTAAACATGAATTAAAACATTAAATAATGCAAATAAATAGGAATTAATGAGATAAAATATTAAATGGATAGTATATAAAATACAAAAAATGAACTTATGTGAAAAATATAAACATGTCCCATTGAAGTGAAAATGAGACAAAATTAACATTACATTGGTTATCTGCTTAGTCATATGGGTTTGATTATCTTGTGTAATTAATTTAAATTTATTAAATACATTATAAAGAAATTTTTTCATCTATATTATATTTTATGGTATTTTTATAATAATTTAAATTCAATTCAATGAATAGTTATTACTTACGTGAACCACTTAATGTTGTTCGGTCAATTTCTTTAAAATTACTTTGGTATATTGTATGTGGTTAAAGGAGTTATGAAATGGTTCCATAATTTCTATATTTTTAATAATTGAATTAATATAATTTTTATTAACTATATAAAATTTTATAAAAATATGTGCATGTTGGTAATAGAAAAACAAATCACCTCACTTCATAAAGGACATAATCCACACGTACGCACAAGTGATGTTATCATTTTCTAGGGGATAGAAGGGTAAGTAGGTAGATGATATATTATATTTTTAGAATAATAATTATGTCATATATATAATATATATTCATTAATTAAACCTTTATAACCATCCAAGTAAATGGGTGATGAAAAATGAATTACACCACTACGTGAAGACGGTGGGATCTATGTATGCACGAGTGCTAGTTTCTTTTTCAATAGGATATAAATAGTGTAAAATGGTTTTACCATAATCATAATAAAATATATGTATATTAGTTATACTGGATTAATTATTTTAATATGGATAATATAGGTTTAGAAGAATTACAAGAATAAATAAACTTTTAAAGAGTCATGTAAGATGATTACCTCTTCTTTTAGACTCCAAGTTTTTCTTACACATTATTCATTCATAGAATTATATTATGTATAATAAAATGTTCTCAAGAACGATGGTAAATAATTTATATAGGTTTTTGTATAAGTATTTTCTAAGATAGATGGATCAATGTTTGTGAATGAGGGATAAGAAGTGGTTCCCTTTTATATGTGATGGGAGGGATATATAAGGAATTTTTTAAAAGATTTAAAAAATATAAAGTCATTTTATTATCAAAGTGAAACCAAATTATCATATAATAAAATATAATAAGGAAAAGTATGAAATAAAACTAACCAATGAGGTTTAATTAAGTGTTTTGTGTTATTTTTAATCCCAATACATTTATTTTTAATCCTTTTAAACCATTTTACTCTTAACCGAGGTGATAAATATTTAACATGGTTACTATTCATTATGAAAATAAATTAAGTTGAACTTATTTTATAATATTATTTATTCCAAATAAAAATAATAAATACATTTTAAATTGTTTAACTATTATAAATGGATAAATTTTCTTTTAATATAAGTTCTCAAAATGCAATGAAACCATTTAAAAAAATGATTATTTTAAGAATAAAAATTATTTTAAAAAATAATAAAAAATAATTTTGATTACAAATAGATTAATTTGATTATTTAAATCAAATGGTATTTTTTTATTTCTAATTAAACCAAAATAGAATGTTATGCTATAAATACTTGATTAAGAAAGAATAATAGAAAATAGTTTTTACTTGAACAAAAAAATTACTTAGATTTCTAAAATGTTAACTATATATTAATAATATCAAAATATGAATTATATTAATTCTTAAATATATATTTTTCCTATAAAAAATGTTTCATATACATTCATGTTATTATTATATTATTATATTTTATAAAAGTGATAGTTTTTGTAAAATTGATATTTTTCACTATTCAATCAAAAATCAACCTTTTCAGAAAAAATAAAAAATTCATCCTAAGAATATTATGAAATTATAAATTCAAAAATCATATTAAAATTTTCAAATAAATCTTATAACTTAAGAAAAAAGTAATTATAATATCCATGCACAAAATGCGATAAAACCCATTTTTTAAGAAAATGTATTTTTGAAGCATAAAATGATTTTATTCTCATTTTTGACTAATAACCATAGTTAAATGATTTTAAATTAATAAAAATGTACATGTAATATACTAATTTTATTATAATAATTTATCAATATTAACCAAAATACACTGTGCGCATAAAAATCATTTTATGAAAAATTTATCTTTTACTAAAAAAATATTTTATCTTCATTTCTAACCAATTGATAATCAATATATGATTGATTATTATTTTTATTAAGGAAAACTTTTTCGATATATTTAATAATATATTTATTCCTATTTATACCCACCATAATAATGGCTAGGTTATATGAATCATATTTAAATAATATTATTTTTTTGTTCATTTAAACTCGAGGATAAGTATGTGTACGCCATTTAACGTAACTTTCTTTTTTACTGTAAACTTAAATATCAAGGTTTTACATTATTGTAGAAATTTCATCATCATAATTTTAATTCATATTTTCTAAACTACATATATAATAACATATTAATAAATTCTTATACAGATTTTATCGTGGACTTTATTTTTTTGGGTTATAACCAAGAAACTTATTATGCATGTATCTCTATAAGAATTATACTTTTAAATGAGTTTATAAAAACATGAATTGGAAGATAAGTGTTACTTTACACATAGTTCTCAATAGATTTATATTTTCATTTCTTGAGTTTGATAAATTCTTTTACCATTTGGATAAAAAATATTTAAAAATTTACATACATGATTTACTCCCATTATATAAGCATGATTTCATGCTTCGATGATTATCATTAGGTTAATGATACACTTTTCATATCTGAAGTGCTAAAATTAAATTTTAGTTGACTATAATATCCCCAAAAAATGAAAAGTTATTCCTTTTATTAAGATAGAAATGGTTAATATAGGCTGTAATAAATTTCAATATGAATAAACCTTCCAAAAAATAATCCTAAAAATTTTCACATTACTTTTAAAAGTTATTGGTACCATTAAATATATATTTCAAAATTTGATATTTTGTAAATTTTCTATACAACTGAATATTATTAGAATGATCCTTTGATGTTTTCATTTAATCCTCATACCAAACTACCATTGATAAATACTACAACATCATAATAATATATTCTACAATTTAACCATAATTAACCTAAATTCAAATACTTAAAGGTTAAATTCATCCATGAGGGATATTATTTGATTTAATTTTGTCTTATAAATATTATTATATATTATATTCATGGAGAAAATATTTTCAGGAAATTAAACTTCTTGAAATAAACATTCACACTTACTAAATATATCCTATAAATTATTTTCATCTAAAAGATTCAAAAAATGATTCATATATGATTTTCATGTTCTTTAGAATCTTTAGTTCTCAAATATCACAAATAAATAAAATTATTAGGGTCATCCTTGATACTGAGGGCATTAGTTTTCATAATTATCTATCTCATTACAGTCAAAGAACTGGAAATTAATAAATTTTTTATTACCTTTTAAATTATAATAATGATAGAATTTATATCCACCTTGGTAAAACAATTCTATTCTCTTTCAGCATTTAACCAAGTTATTCTTCCCATATTTTTAACATGTGGGATGTTGAGTGGTTTTACTTCCATGGTATTTATCACTTGAATATTTAGGCAACTATAAATTTCTTTTATTGTTAGAAAAATTAGTTAGGTTAATATTTTTTATAATAACTCTATATAGTTGCTTATGAATAATCATAAGGTCCTTCAATCTAGCTTCTATTCGATTGGTTTCTATTTTAGAGAAAGGATATTAATCTTAACCTAAGTCAGTTACCCTAATATGTTCATGGTATGATTATTTCCCCCACACATTGTGTTTTCATGCTTAGCAGGGTAATCCTTACCTTGACTATTCATGTTTATTCACACCACATATTTAGGCACCATCACTAAATTATGTAATTCAATTAGTTATCCCAAATTCGTCATAAATATTGATCCATGGAATAAAAATTCCAAAAATTTATCAAATACTCTGAGGTATTATCATAATTTTCATGTTAGTTATGTTAATATAAAATCTAATTCCCAAGTTCCCTACTAAAATTTGTATGATACCAATGGTAACACCTTAACTTCGATAACATAGATCCAATTATTACATTATTACATTAGTAAAAAATATAAGTTATCTCACCTTGAAATATTGATTAGATTAAATGTTTTGGAAAACTAGATACATAAATGATTCCCATATTACATTATAAAAATATTAAAATGTCATAAGAAACAATATTTAATACTTTAAATAAATAAAAATATCATTCTTTATATCATATTTAAAGTAAAACAATAAAGGGTGAGCTTAGATTCTCAGTAATAGTTGCGTACCAAGGAAGCTATTATAAATAAATAAGGATTAATTAATATAGAAGAGTGGATAATCAAAGAACATTTCATTCAATAAAAAACATGAGTTTAAAGTACATCCATGGTTAATATCAATATATAAATTTCATGGATAATGGAAAATGAATTTTAAATAAATAAAATGGATAAATATATAAATTCATGATCTTTCCATAAAGGTAGTGACCAAGTAATAATGAATCTTACCATCATGGCCTCAATAAAGAAAAAATCCTTTACAAATGGGTAGGTTTAAAATAGATACCCATATAATATGGATGCCTACAAATTTTTTATGAGACCTATTAATGAATCGATGGGATATCTATAACTAGCCTCCACTCATCACTTTTATATCTAATGTATACCTCATAAATTGAATTATCAATACAATTCATTCTCAAAATTCCTTATAAATCAACCATTATCCATATTTAATCACGAATATAAAATATTACCCCATTAAATTAAATAACTTTATTAATAAAATTCCTTAAAATGATACCATATATAAAAATGAAATAATGTTTAGAAATCATTAAATTAATAGAAATGATATTGAATTTTTATATTAAAATTAAAATATGACCATGAAGTATAAAAATAGTGTCACATGTTTAATGTATATTGGTAAAAAACATGATCAAAAGAAAGTGAATGATCAAAAAATAAGGTATAATCCATTATCAGTAAAGGATATTGAAAGAACATCAATTCATCAAAACAATGTTTTTTTAGTAAAATAAAGAGATTAGAAAACTAAATTGAAACAACACATTAAAATAACTTCCTTGTAACTTTTTGTGAGAAAAAAGGTAAAAATAATTTTTCAATTTGTTTTCATTACTTTAAGAAAATAATATAATTTTATTTTCCTATAATTTTAAATTTAAATAAAAAAAATATTTTTAAAATGATTTTATTTGAAAAAAACCCTAAAAAAGTATAAATGAGCTTAAAAATGATGAATAATATGGATAACGGTAAATTTTATTCATGTGGTAAATATTAAAACAAATATTCCTTTTAAATTTTGCTAAAAAGTTAAAAAATAATTCATTTGGAGAAGAGTCATGAATATTAATTTTAAAAAATTATAATCATTGGAGTTTAAATATTAATATTTTTGAAAACATTAAAAATAAACTTAACATGAAAGAAAAATATTTTTGAAGGAAAACATTAAAATAAGAAATTTCTTTAAAAGAATGTCCCTTGTTTATAACTCACTTGATGATTATTGATCCAACAAGAGAAGAAATAGAAAATAAACCTGGAAATAAAAATAATACATCAAAATAAAATTTATTGGGTTTAGTATATCAATATGATATAATCTTCCCAAAGTAAATCTTATAATAAACTACCATAAAATAAAATGGGACTATAACATAAATTTATTATGAATTTAATAAATTTTGAACCAAAATACATTAAAAGGGTAAACCTTAATTTAAAATTTTTATTCAATTTATAATGAGTAATTCATGATATAATATTCCAAATGGGTAGTATAAACACTATATAAGTGAAATTTTGGGCATAATATAAACATGTATCATTGAAGTATAAGTGAGACAAAATCAACCATACCTTGGGCCTCTACTTAGCTATACAAATTTAGTCATCTAATATAATGATTTTAATTTTTTTAAATCTTTTAGTAACCTTTTTCATCCATATTCCATTTTACAGTCTTTTTATAATAACTTTAAATTAATTCATTGAATAATTATTTCTTACATTGGAGGCTTTAGGTAGTTTGGTTAATTTCTCAAGAATTACTTTGATATATTGTTTTTGTTTATAATATTTATCAAATGGTTATATAATAAAAAAATTATTTTAATTATTTTAATTTTTATCCATTATATACAATTTTAGAATCATCCATTCATGATGGTAATAGAGAAATTAATCACATCACTTCATAGAAGTGACAGTCCACATGTACGGATGGGTGGCGTTATCAATTTCCAATTGATGTAAGGGCATGAAATTAGATGATATATTATATTTAAATATTAATAATAATTTTCTAAATATCATATATATTAATTAATTCCACCTTCATAACCACCCAATTAAAGTTGTTATGGAAAACGAATTACACCGCTACATGGAGATGGTAGGTTTTATGTATGAAAAAGAGATGTTTTCATTTCCCATAGGATGGAAAAGAGGTAGAAAATATGTGTAACTTAATAAATATATCATCTAATTATATTTTTTATAGGGTATAATTATTTTTATATGGATACAAAAAATTTAGAGGAATTAGAAGAAGAAATAAACATTGAAAGAGCTAGGTAATATGACAACCTCTTCTTTGAGTGACCACTATTAGATTTCAACTTAAGCCTTCTTAGTATGGTATTGAGGTCATAAAATGAGATCAAGATCAAAGTTAAGGTATATATGAATGTTTTTTAGATATTTTTTCATATATAGGGTTCAAATATTGTGAATAAGGGAGGAGAAGAGGTCCCCTTTAATAAGTGAGGGGAGGGACACACATGAAATTACTTAAAATTTTTAAACAATATAAATTCATTTTATTGTAAATGTGAAACCAAATTATCATATATTAAAATATGATAATTTTGAGGTTGAAATAAAATGAAAAAATGAGTCTTAATCAAGTGTTTTTAGGTCAATTCCTTATATATTTATTTTTAACCCTTTTAACTCATTTTACCCTTAATTGAGATGATAAATATTTACCATGGTTACTAATCATTACGGAAAAAAATTAAGTTTAAATTATTAAAATATAATAATTATTATGATTAAAAATATAGAATAAATTTTTACATGATTCAAATTATATAATTATTATAAACTAATTTGAATATAAGTTCGCAAAATGCATTGAAAACCTTTTTTAGAAAAATGATTTTTAAAACAATAAAAATAATTTTCTAGAAAAATATTGTATACTTTTGATTAAAAATTGACTAATTATATTATTTTAAATAAAATTATACTTATATTTCTTTGAAAAAAAAATCAAAATATAAAGAAACCTTATAAATACATGATTAATATTGAAGAAAAAAAATTATTTTTATTTGAGCATAAACATTACTCAGATTTCTAAAATGTAAAGAATATATTTATAAATTCAAAATAATTTTTTATATGAATTATATTACTTCTTAAATATATATTTTCACTATGAAAAAGGTTTCATATAATTTCATGTTATTCTTATATCATTACATTGTTATAAAAGTGACAATTTTGTTTCTAAATCAGTATTTTTCATTAGTCACTAAAGAATATTTATTTTTAGAAAAATCAAAAAAATTCACCCAAACAATATTATTAAATTATAATTATAAAAATTATATCATTTTTTTAAATATAATTTATAAATTTCTAAGAAATTAATTATAATATATGCACACAAAATGCAATAAAATCCATTTTTGAAGCATAAAATGAATTTATTCTTATTAATCGCTTAATAAAAATAATTAAATTAATGCTAATTAATTAAATGAGGAATATAATCTACTTATTTAATTATAATAATTTATCAATTTAAATCAAAATATATTTCCCACACCAATAAATATTTGTGAAAAATTCATATTTTACCTATAAAAGATTTTGTCTCCATTTCAAGAAAATTGATAATAAATGTATGATTGATAAATTATTTTATTATGGAAAATATTTATATACACATTTCATAATATATTTATTCTTATTATTACCAAGAAAATAAATGGATACGTTATAATGATTATATTTAAATAATATTATTTTGTGGTTCGTTTAAGCTTGGGGTTTTATGTGGTGTATGATATCGAATTAAGTGTTCCTTTTAACTTAATATAAAATCTAATTGTATTAAACCAACCATCACTAAAAAAAATAATAGTCAAAACCTTGTGGAAATAATATTGGGAACTTGAAAATTAACCATCAGATCTATATACTCCGAATGGTGTATGAAGCGTGTGAGTGAAACCAAGCCCACCAGGATTTCACTTAGGAGTTTGTACGTGTACTTTTGAAAGTAATTTCATTCGATATATTTTAAAATATAATTAATAAATAGGTATTTTATTTTTTATTACATAAAAATAAATATAACCTTAGTTAACATTTTTATAAACCCCCTTTTTTTAATTAAAACAATCACTTTGAAACCATTTTAATAGTGTAATAATTATATATTTAAACACACATTTAAAGTCTAATTTTGAAATAAAATTTTAGAAAAATCATTTAGAATACATTAAATAAAACAATTTCAATAACACGATAAAAAAATAAAACATAGAATTATCATATCATAATTGAATGGAAGTAAAAAAGCAACAGGAATGAGTCCTAATACCATAAACATCAATCAAACTACGGAAGACAAGGGACAAGAGTTCCCTACAGAAGTCATCTAGTGTCATGGGAATCACACTAGGTCCTATGGTAAGACTAGTCATATAAATTACCAAAAAATGGACCAAGATTCCAACTAATTTTACATCCAAAACACAATACACCTAACTATCCTACCCCATTCTTAGTATCAATGAAACTCCCCACTATCCCTAATTTAAAACTGATGGGATGATATTAGTGTGAAACTAATTAGTGTATCTTTAATTAATATGCCCCACTTAGTTATTAGTGATCACATTGAAGTAAAAACAATAGGTGAGTGATAAATAAATTCCTATGATAAATATAAAATTATAAAAAATTGAAATCTCACCCCTCCTCCAACACCCACATAAGAGACAAACCCAATCATATCACATGTATTATAATGAATTCATGTCAGGGCCATAATGTATAAGCTATAATAATAATTCCCTTAGGGGAAAAATATATATCAAAATAAGAGACTTAATAAGGAATTATATATAACATAAGAGTTTCTTTTTAAAAGTTACAAGTTGGCCTTATTCAAAACCAGCCGACTCAGTGTCGAAATACGTATTATTTTTCACTTAAAATCCCATGTGAAATCATTAATTAAAAACAAACTATTTTGAAACCTAATGTAAACCGTTTAGAATAAAATCTCTTTATATTAAAAACTTATTGAGAAATAAAAAATGTACTTATTTTAAAATAATATTATAAAACCAATACATCACTATCTTTTGGGACAAAATGTTGTCAAATACCTTTAAAAATATCAAGTTTATTACGAAAATTTACTTGTATCATTTTAAAAAAAAGTTGGATTTTAAATAATATTTTATAAATAAGGAACCATTGAAACATCCATTAATCTGTGTGATAGTCCCTCCAAAAAATTTATAAACTCCTTTTTAACTATCATATGTAAGAATAATTAAAGAAAATAAATCATTTGTAAATGTAAATCACAAAATGACAATAAAAAAAATTAAACCCAGGAAATTACCTACCATTTTTCAAAATACATAAACCTAGAAGTCATAACCTTCAATAATTAACAATATGAAATGTCTCAAATAAGTATTAACAATACAAAACCCCCATATTATATCAATACCAAACCCTAGAATCAAAATTCATGGTGGTTAGGTTTTGAGGGAGGAAGACAAAAATTAGGTAAGGAGAAAGGGAGAAGAAAAAAGAAGAATAAATAGGATGAAAGGAGGAAATCACCTTGAAACTTGGCTTGGAATTGGAGTAATAGTGCTTAAAAATTTAGGAGGGGGTGGAAGAATCTATTATTTTCTCCATGGATTTAATAGATTAAATTGATGTGGAAATGAGGGAGAAAAACCTATAAAATAAATTGGGTTGAATTACGAAAATCACAAAATTTTCAACCGTGGGTAGATGGCTATGAGATGCATCCTAGAATGAACAACACCATGATTATTTCCCATTTACCCCTCGAGCACCCCTGACCATGCCTGATTCCATGACTATGCCCCTACTGGTCAATTCCGACAGGTTCCCCAAACACTCATCACATGGATCTTTATGGTGTGAAACTCCCTATGGTCCTTACAAATGTCCAGTTACCACAAACCATAGTTTTTTTCTCATCATTTGACTATTCTTATAAAAATACAATGAAACCACAAAATACTGAGTACTACGATGATGCCCACTCCCCACACTCTATAGCCAAACCCTCTTTCCCTTAGTATATTAAACACCGACCATGGTATGGAGTACACCATGGTGGTGCTAGCCATTTACCACATAAGAAACTACCATGCCAAAAAACTGACCAAGATACCAAGGGTTGGGTTCATATGTCATGGTGAGTCTTTTGAAATCCAAAAACTTTCCCATCCCCTCAAAAATTTCTACAAACCATCAGAAACACTAAAAAACCTCCAAAATTAAAAAATGACCCAAAATTAAATTAAAAAAACCAAATAGTGACTCAGCAGCATGAATTTTGATTTATTTATAAATTTAAAATAAATATTTCATTACCAATGTATTGATAAAATTGAATGGTTATATGATAAATAGATAAATTTAAATGTAAGTGGTTAAAAATAATTAATGAAATAATATTTTTCAAAGAACCATTTTTCAATAATTGTACATTTTTTTATCTTAATAAATTAATTTTATCACTATTTAATAATGATATTAAATAAGTATATTGATAATATATATAAAAATAAATTAATATTTATATAAATATTTTTACTTTGAAATGAATATGAATAATGTTTTCCTATGATTTAAAAATGAATATTTCAAAAAAGAATTACAATTTTAGTTAATTTTAATTAAATATAGAAATTGAATAAAATAAAATGGAATTCATATTTTTAATAAACATATTAAAATTAATTAATGTGTCCAATTTCATTTCAAATCCTAACGTTAAGTTATCGATGAAAATGTTTGTTACTTCAGCAAGGTTAGAATGGCTATTTTTAAAGAATTGTTTTTATAAGAATTGTATAATTTTTATCAAAATAAAATAAATTGGTTTGTTTTAAATGACTACACGAGTGTAAATTTTTATTTACAAAAATTATATTAATATCCATTTAATAACTAACTAATAGAAAATAATAATAATAATACTTAATTTTTAAAACATCATTATCCAATATTTTTTTTATAGCTTATGTTTTAATTTAATAGTTCATTTTATCACACCTGAAAATTTAATTATGTTAAATGGATTCCAAATTTTTAGTCATTATATCATAACTAGTTAATAAGTGCCATATTATTTTAAAAAATAATCACCATATAAAATAATTAAACAAGGTAAAAAGGGGTAAAAAGAGGTAAATTAGCATACCTAATTTTTTTAATTAATATGATATTTATTTATTATATATTGATTTTTTAGGTGTAGTATTCATAAATAAATATCTCACCAACATTTCCTCACCTAACTCACATAACTCCCATGTGATTCCATCCTTACACTTCACCTAACTTATGTTTCCAAAGAATTGTCCCTTATTCTAACCTATAAAAAAAGATCTCCTATACCCCTAAAAACCACTCTTATCATTATAATTACTATTTAATCCCATAATTTTTTTCCTCTCTTAGATTCCTATCCAACATTTGGGTTAGAAGGAGACCTAATAATTTTATTTTGAGGTAATTCATCATGGGAAGGAGTGATTTTGTTAAAGTAAAAAGTTCTTTTTCTTTCCTTTTTTCATTTACATTATCACCTCCACTCTCACTAAAAATCATTCATCACTAAAATTATTTTCTATTAACATCATTATAATAATTTTAAATTATTATTATTATAATATAACTCTATTTTCTTACTCATTCAATTGTTTTAACTTGTTCTTATTTAGGTCGGTTATATTACCAACATGGATGAAAATATAATTATTATATCACGCAGAACTAGAAAATAAGGCTATTTCCATGGACCTATATCCCCAATTTTAAAATCGTGGCTTTAGGTGTCTATAGCCACAATTTTGTGGCTTATCGCCATGGTTTTCAGAACCGTGGCAATAGGTTGTGTCTATTGCCACGGTTTTGTGGCCTATAGATACTGTTTTAGAACCGTGGCTATAGGCCAATTTTTCTAATGGCCTATTGCCACGGTTTTTTAAAACCGTCGCAATAAGGTTCCCACACTTTGGTGGGAAAAAAAATTCAAGCCAAAAAATTGGCGGGAAGACCTACTACCACGGGTTTTAGGATATTCCCACAGTTTATATTAATATATATATTATAATATATATATATATATATACTCGTAATGTTTCTCGTTGTAGTGGTAAGTACTCTGGTTTATAGATCAAAGGTGTAGGGATCAAAACCTGCTGGTGACATTTGGTATTTAGGCTATTTCCAAGGTTTACTAAGGCTATATCCATGGTTAAAACCGTGGAAATAGCTTCCTATAGACACAATTTAAACCGTGGCGATAGGTAAACTGCCATGGTGGTAGTTTTTAAGACATATTTCCACGGTTTTCAAAACCGTAGCCATAAGTAGATATTACCACTATTAAAACTATGGCAATAGATTTAGACCTACTACCATAGTGATAGAGGCCACAATTGTCCAAAACCGTGGCCGTAGCCTATGGCCATGATTTTGGGGCCTATTGCCACGGTTTTGAACCGTGGAAATAAGTCTTTTTTTCCAGTTGTGATGAATGATTAAGAAATCAAAAATTTTAGTAATTTAATTTGATAATTACTAAATTAATATAGATTCCAAATTCTGGAATAATAACATTAATATTTTACACACTATTAATATACCACAATTTATTGGCTTAAATTTACCAAAACAACCACATCACAGAGTTAATCTATAAGAACCATACCTAAAACTCATATAGAATGAACCTGGAACTTCATAAATCATTATTGATATTATATTATAATACATTTTTTTATAGAGATGATTACCTTATGAAAATTTAATAATGTATAGATTTTTTATACTGAAGACTGACATGGAACCTTTGAAACTAATCATAAACAATGAATAATATTAATTAAAAATAAGTAATAAATATGAAATAAAATAATATAAATGATTAATCTAAAAGTTAATACGCACAAATAATTTCATTAAATAGATTATTAATGAGCCTTATTATATTATATAGGATGTTAGAGCACATTTGACTAGATGAGAATCTAAGGCAAGGGTTATTTATCTTGATTTTCATTATATGAGAGATGTTTAATATTATGCACTATGTTTTATTTTATATGGTTTAATAAACCAAAAAATTATCCTATCATTATTAAATTTATAAAAATTATTTTTAAACTTATTTTTCATAATACCTCCTTCATATTTTTTTTATTCCACTAATACCATAGTCTAAGGGTTTCATTGACTCAATATCCATCTCCCTCGACTATGTTCTCCTAAGTTTATTTTATCCTTAAATTTATTTATTTTATATAGTAATTTCTCTTTATATTAGGGTAATTTACATTTTCAACTCAAAATATTCTAATTTTACTGATTGCTTTCTTCATAAAAATGGAACTTTTTTTAAGAATAATTCTAATCCACTATAATTGCTCTTTCCCCTTCATTTCCACAATATTTCTTTCTAAAAATGTTTTATTATCTTATTTTAAAAGATAAGTATTTATTATTTATAATAATGAAAAATCCATAGATTTTAGATGGAAAACTATGTTTGATAGTGTATAAGAAACACAACACCGAGTTTAAAAAAATAACAAAATCTTATTATTTAAATGAGACCATTTTGAACTAGGCATTAAATTAGAGTGAATGAATAGTATTAACTGAATTATGAAATATATAATGGATTTACTAATTTGTAATTTATTAATTAATTCTTTTTAAACAAGTACAAGTTTATTGTAAATGAAATTTTATTTATAAAAAAATATGCTTTCTTCAAAAAGGATTTTTATTGATTTTTTATGAGTAATTATTGTAATTAATTTATAAAAATTTAGAAAATTTATCCTATAAAATTAAATTAATTTTTAAATTTAAAATGTCAAAAATTTCTTATGTAATAAGCAAATGTTTATTAGTAATATTTGTTTCCTGAATCAATGTGTGTTTTATTATATTATATGATATCGCACACATAAAAAAATAAAAAACAAAAAAAACTTTATTTCATTAGTAAATTATGTTAAATTAATCAGTAATAAAAATAGTTAAAATTCCAAAAATTAATACTGGACCAAAAATATAAAATAGAAAAGCTAAAATGGGAAAACATTGATCACCCCAATCTACTGGAATCATCATCCCGAGTACCAATACTATAGAAATTAAAAAAATATTAATAAAAAAAATAAACATATTAGAAAATAAAAATATATAACCTTTAGTATAATTGAGTTGAATATTGAGTGAATGAATGAACTGTAATATATAAGAGGTAATGTGATAATTGGAATAGTAATGTCACTGTTGGAATAGTAACATGATCATTGGTAATAATAAATTTTCCTCTAAACAATAAATTATGATATAAATAATATTTATCATGATTAAATTAAGTAAATATAAACATTATAATACCAGAAAAATAAATATCACGATTAAAAAAACTCAAATAAAATATAATAATTTTTTTAATAAACTGCATTTTAATGAATTTCATAAAATTCAAAAAATTTATATTAAAAACTAAAATAACTTATGTCATAAATTTATTTGATAAAAATAATATCATTTTTGAATAATCATGTTAAAATTATCTAAGATGGATTTTTTTTATAATTTTATGAAATACTTCAATTTTTAGTTGAATAGTAAAAGTACAGTTTTTCACATAACTGGTGTATCTTAAATTACATCATCCATAATGTAATAATGAAATAGTAACTTATATAACTTCTGGTTCATCCATGATATATTTTATTTCATAAATGTATCATTAAAATATAATAATATTAATTTAAAAACCAAAAAGTATCTTTCCAAAACCTAAATCCAAAAGTGATTTCTTAAAATAATAATTTTTCTTTCACTTTCCTTTTTAACAAAGGAATGAATTTAATTATAAAGGTGATTTAAAGTCTTAAACAAGTTATATTATCTTTATAAATTATTTATATTATAAAAAATGTACTATTACATGTTTTACCTTTGATATTATATTTAATTTAATATTTTATTCTAAAAATACCCCTCTCATTAAGTATTAACAACCCATCTTTGTCCCCTTATAAAACCACTCATACCATACTTTATAAAGACTGAAATATACCAAAATCCTTTATATAAAGCTACTAGGAATACCTTGTAATGACCTATAGTAAACTAACTCCCATCATAAAATGATTTTTAGTGGCCTACAAGAGAAGCTACACCGAGGATTAAGTAAATTTGATCAACTCTTCTTCTTTTTCTTTCTTCTTATTCTTCTACTTTTTTACCACCCCTTTAAAAAAAGGCATATTATATTTATAAGGTTTTAATTTAAAATTATACTAATGATGTGAATGTAATGTAATTATCATATTTACTATATATATAAATTTTAAAATTATCATTCCCACTCTTTTGGCAATGTGTCGTCAAAGGTCGATTAACCACCTATGAATATATTGCCAAGTGAATGCTTATAACCAAATTAGTATATAAATATGATAAAAAATATATAATATATTAACATGAAATTATATGTACTATAATATTATGAAATTAATTATACTAATGAATAAATTACATTTAAAATAATAACAAAATCAAGTAAAAATAGATTTTTTAAGTAAAACATAACATCAAAATGACAACCCTATAACCAAGGAAATTAAGAAATATAGTAAAATGACTATAATTGATAAATTATGGTAAAAATTACAGTAAATCACTTATGAATAAATGTTTTTAATAAATCTATGTTTATTATTTAGGAGGTGAAAAAGTTATAAAATAAAGCAGGAATAAAGGTATGGGGTTTCTTGAACCCAAATCACTTTCTTTGGGTTTTCCCTCTTTAACACAAATTTAAGTATAGATATTTTTTTAATGTTACTTAAATATTAGTTCATTATTCCTCCATTTTATTTTTGGGATAAACATTTTTCCACCGTGATATTAATCCAAAAATAATGATTTTCCAAATGGACATTTCTTTATAAAACAAATCATGGACTCCTCATGTGCCATTTATTATCCACAAAAATATTTATTTTCTCTAAATTATGATGTAACTTTTTCATTTGGTAACCCCAAATTTTATTCACTAATATGTTCTTTATGAAATCCTTATGAAACCTATTTAATTCCATGAGTTATTTCATAAATATGATTGTTATACATTCTATGTGGCATATATGATTATGTAATTATTATAATGTGACAGTTGGGACCAATATTATATATTCCCCAAATTCATTGGGTAATGCGATTTTTCTCATGAGATAATGTGTGATATATGTAAACATGATGTTATATTTGTTCACAATAATTATGTTATGATTATGAACCTATGTTATGCGTGAATATGATGTAATATTTTTTCACAAATATGTGTGGTATTTGAACACTTTGACATGATGTTTCATTTTTATTCATTTCCACATTACATTCCTTTATCACATGTTTTCCTCATGATATTAATGATGATCTTATGATTAAGATATGTTTATGATTATTTTGATTGCCCACGTTATATTGATTCTTATCCATTATTCATCCTCTTATTATAAATTTAGATAACCCTTTTTTATGTATATCCTCAATTTATTACACATACTAAGGGGAATGTGTGGTTTAAGTATAAATATGAAGTATTTAAATAAATTTTAATGTTTTATTATGTTTATTTTATGTGTGAGCCTAATTTTACCATGATACCAAAACATTTGATCCTAGATTTATATCTATATTATGTTTTTTATCTTAAAAATAATTAAATATTTGTGTAATTAAAATTAGAGTCACTATATATTAAGATGAATTTTTGATAATTTTTTGAAAATGTTGTTTTTTCAAGGAATAATGAATACTACTGATTTTAATGAAAGCTATACTTTATTTTAAAGTATTTACAATGTAAAATTATGTATTATATTATTAATAAATTTTCATTACTTATTTTATATTTCAAATTATCCAATTATGGGTTTTAAATGGGTTTTGTACTTGAATTTTGTGTAAAAACATTTTATATTTAAAAATGACATTTTTTTTTTCAAAAAAACTATTTTTCATTTATTTTTTTCAGGTTTAATTTTAAATTAAATTCCAAGATTCTGTGTTTTTAATTTTTAAAAATGGATTCCATTTTTTTAATTGGTGGGTCCCAATTTATTAAACAGGATAATATGAATAGTAAATATTATATTTTTTGTTACCACAATAAACGATAAATCCAGTAATTAAAGGTTATAAATATAATTATAAGTACTATAAAATGACCAAAACACTTACCTAAATATTATTACATGAGTATATATTGATTATAATTTTACAAGGGTAAAATTTATGACCTTTTGTGGCCAATTGTATGGGATTATGACATTAATAGTATTTTATTTAATGAAAAGTCAAACATGTAACACTATTTCTTTAATAAGTGTAATATTTTTAATATGGTGTCAAGCATAGGATATGTTCAACTATAAAATTATTATTAAATATATTATAATTATCTTAATTATTGTAATTTATTTTTAAATTTTATGGAAGAAATAATTGTTTTACACTCTTGTACAATGGTTATGCAGTAATTATTCAATTAATGATAAAACTAAAACAATGATAATAAAAATATTCAAATAAATATAATTTGAGATGTTTAAGTTAATAAAATCATTATATATAATACCATGACATTTTTTGGATATAATAAAATAGTTTTTTCAAATTTTAATCATTGTATTGATGATTTAAAAGTCAAAGTAAGATATAGTATCAAAATTGATAGTAATGATATTTGAGAAAATAATATATTATTAAATTATTTTAAAATAATAAAAATATTAAATAAGAATATAGGGGATAATATATGGTATAAATTTCATTCCCTATGAATTTATAGGCCATTTGGAAGCATTTTTCTCTAGAATATTCCTATTATATTTTAATTTTTTTGAGAAATTGAATGAGTGCCCTACCCTCTCCTATAAAAGAAAATATATTCTTCTCAATAATATTCCATTAAAAAAACTTTATTCATCCAATACCAGACAAAAAACATTCCTAGAATCCCTTCCCTCATTATAGAGGTATTGGTTTATGCATAATACCAATCTTTGAGGTCTCAAGGTGTTAAGAAAAGGATGTATAGTTTTTATCTGCATGTTTTAGTTTCGTTTCTTCTTCTACATCACTAAAACCTTCTTAAATCATGATAAAATAATATCTATAGTATTTTTCATATAATGATATTTTATTATACATGTTTAAGTACCTATATTTATCTTATATTCCATAAAATAATAAATTTTTTCATCATTCATGTGTATGGTGGATGAACGCCTCGCGAATCGATGTAATTCATTTTCCATCACCACCTCTTAAGACTGGTTATAATGTTGGAATTAATTTTTCAAATGATATTCAAGTCATATTTATAATTATTAAAATTTAATACACCATTTAATTTATTACCTTTACAAGCACCTAAAGTTGATAACATCATTCTTGCATATGTGTGGACTATAACCTCCACGAAGCAATGTTATTCGTTTCTCATCACAAAATCACATGGATGAAATATATAAGTTTATTTAAAGAAGTAATATTATATATATGATATTATTTTAATTATATAAATAAAAATTAATAATTCATTCCATAATGTTCATTTAAAAATGGAAACATTACTCATATGTATTTATGACCTACTGTCTCCATGATTGTAATATAATTCATTTTTCAAAACTATATTTAATGTTTGGATTTTAAAAGTAAAATTGATGTATGAAAATTAGAATTATTATGTGAATATTATTCTTGATATGACATAATACTGATCTATTTGACAATATTCAACCTATCAAAGTTATTATAGACTTCTCACCAAAATGTCTGATGTGAACTTAAATGATTAAGTAATTGTATATAACATGATAATAAGTGATATAAAAGGAATAATATATTTGAAAAAGTTATTAAAAAATTATAAATTAACCTTATTTTATAATTTATAAAGATAATGAATGTACCTGATGATTCATACACGAGGTAATAGACATTCTTCTAAAAATTATATTTTTAATGTTTTATTTAAAACAGTCTTTTCATCCATGACCATGTTTTCTAAAAATGTTTTTAATTTTTTTATATTATCATATGATTGTTTAAATTCATTTTTATATTTTTTTAGTTTTTAAAAAATGTTTTAAAAGGAATATTTTTTTCCAAACATGGTTCATTGTGACTTTTCTGAAAAAAAAACATGGAAGGGATGTTTTTTAACTTACATGGCATGAGTGAATTTTCCCATAGTCATGATTATTTAATTATTTGAAGTATCCTTTATAAATTTATATGGTTATTTTTAAAGAAAATGGTTTCTTTAAAATGTTCATTTTTTTAATTTTTAAAAGAAAAGGGAATTTTTATATCCAAATGTGTTTTTATTTGAAAGATTTTTTAAAAGGGTTTTATGTTGAAAAGGTGCAAGAATAATTTTTTTATTAATGATATGGTACTTGAGAATTATATGTTAAATAGATGAGCCTGATATAAATTATATGAATGGTTTATACCTATTATATCTCATATGTGATCTTGATATAGCTTATACATTGGGTACGCCTAGATAGTGCTTGGTGGGTCCGTTATAGCTTTGGGTGACCCAAATAGTACTCCGATTCATTAGGTAATGTACCTTTTATTTTTATGGTCTAAGGAGGAAGTTACCGAAGGGTTTATCCTATTGATTTAACAAGCCAACAATTTTTTAACATTGTTTTCAAAAATATTATTATTGTGATGGATTATGTTTCCAAAAGGGTTTTTATTTTATTTATATAGATTTTAATAATTTTGTGTGTGCAAAAAGTGTGTGTTTTCATACGAAAACTATTTATTTCATCATTTTAATTAACATTGAGATAAAGTTAAATATTAAATGGGTTTTCATATTTTTCATTGGATTAATATTTTTATTCCTTTTATGTCACTTATTTATCTTTTTTCACTCGTCTCACATTTTAAAATGTTTTCCTTGGGTTTAAGGAATAATAAAGATAAGGATGAGGTGGATATTAAATTTGAGAATATTTAACATGAAAATAATCCATATTTTATTTTAGAAAGTTTTTTTGGGGATTAAAATAAATATTTAGAATAAGTTTCCACTTGTAATTTATAATTTTATTATTTGAGAGTTTTTCCCAATTCTCTAAAACTCTAAAAAAAGATAATTGGGATTTAAAGAAAGTCAATTATAGTTTAAAGACACTATAATATGTAATTATGAAGGCGGGGTCCTTACATTTTGTATGAGAGGAGGGTTTAAATTTTTTTTAGATTATGTTGTCTTCTTGTGAGGTATTATTAAGAGTTATTTATATCATTAACGGTTTATAATTTTAAGGCAGATCATAAGTTCAATTTATTAGAAACCCCTTTTGAGGCATTACGTTATTAAAATTTAAGGTGACTAATGGTATTTTTGTTGACATTTTTTTGATATTGTTGTGGGTTATTAATTTTTGGGATGAAAAATGAAAAGTACGAGATAACCTTTGAGGATAAAATATTTATTTAATGATAAATATATCAAAGTTATTTTGATAAATTTATCACATTTATAGGAAATTTATAAGGATTATATTAATATAGTTTTTGAAAAGGGACGAACCATAGGTTGGGTGACAACCGACCACATCCGGCAAGGCTGTGAGATGTAAACCCACAGTTGAAGGGAGACAAGGGTGCATCACTTAGCATATTCTTGCATGAAGTCCTAGTTAGTGTGAAATTTTATTTTTAGTTAAATAATATAATGGATAAAGGTTATTTACATTTTGAGAACATATTTTTTCATCGAATAGGTAACCATTTGATTGGAAAATGATTTGGTGATTAATATTTGTTTTAGAATTAATTCACCATTTTGGGAACTTTATATGATTAAGATATATAGAATACTATAGGATTTTATTTGAGGAATAATTTGAATCATATATTATTTTGATTTGGATTTATGGTGATTCAGGTTATTTATAGAAATTGTTATCATATCTTGAAGATTTTGTGATTTATAAAATTACATGTTTGGTATGAGAAATTAAGAGTGATTGATGTTATTTGGAGATAAATTTTAAAATTATTCTTGGAATACCATGTAGTAAAATCCTTATGATTTCTTTATTTTAATATTATTCTCGAATATTTTTTGTGGAAATTTAAGGATAGTTATTTATTGAATGGTCTATGTTGAACTTTAGGTATTACTGTTGAATTTTTGATTTTAACATAAGATTTTCATTATATAAAGGTTTATTATTTTTATAGAATTATCTTATAATTTACTATTTTTTAATTTTTGTTAATTTAAAAATATAGGAGGAATAGAGTGTTATAATTTTCTATATTTTTTGATATGTATAATTTGATTTTAGTGCTTTAGGGATGAAAAATTCATCTTGCGGTCTCATTATTGGGTTGAAAAATAAATTTATGGTGAAAATTTATCCAAGGAAGAAATTATAATTATAATGAAAGTATATTTACTTATGTTCTTAGTCTAGGTAGTAAAATAATTCCTCAACTTTAGGAAAAATATTTTGACATAAAAAAGTTATCTGTTTACTTTTCTTACTGAGGAAACAATGGTCATTTAACCCCTTATGGATTTAAGATTTTTTGATGGTTAAATTTCTCAAAACCATGTTATCTATCACTCTCTATAAATCCATGGGAATTATCTTTTCTATTTCATTTCCATTTTTTCTTACATGGAAACCTATTTTCTTATAAATGGAATTTTTACTTTCCTTTCACTCTTTTCAAGTGGAAGTTTTATTGTCCATTTTTACACTGAGGGATATCAACAATGGTATTTTGAAATGTAAGGATTTGGTTACCAAAACCGAGTTCAAATTGTGAGGAAAAAATTTACTAATGGGTTGAGGGGAAGAATTTAAAATCATGATATTTTAAAAGGAAAGACTATGTTTGATAGCGTATAATATACACAACATCGAGCTTAAATGAATAACGAAATCTTATTATTTAAATGTGACCGTTATAGTGTAGCTACTAAATTTGAGGGAAGAAATAATAATAACCACATTATGAAATATACAATGGAATTAATCATTTATAATTTATTAAGTAATTATTTTTAAATAATTGGTATATTTTTTCAAAGTTATTTTATTCTTCAAAAAATATGATTACTTCAAAAATTATTTTTATTACTTTTTATGAGTGATAATTATAATTAATTTCTGAAAATTTTATAAAATTTGTTTTAAAAGATAATTTAATTTTTTGAATTAATTATTTTAAAATTATATTAGGATTAATTTTTTTTAATTTTCTAAATATATTGATTTTTCAAGGATTAGTAAAAAATATTTATTTTTATTGAAAACTATATTTAATTTTAAAATATTTACGAGGTAAGATTATGTTTTAGATTATTTTAAAATTTAAATTTTTTCTTTTGGATTTAAAATGTTTTAATTATGGGTTTAAATGGGATTTTATAATTTGATTTATTATAAAAACATTTTATATATTAAAATGGAAATTTTTAAAAAAAAATTGTTTTTCATTTCATTTTTCTGGTTTAATTTTAAATTAAATTATGAAAATTATATGATTTTAATTTTGGAAAAAATGGATTCCATATTTTTAGTCAGTGGATCTAAATTTATTAAATGTTTAAATTTTTACTTCTGAATAATATAAATAGTAAACATAATAACTTCTTTAACATGGTAAAGGATAAATAAAGTAATTAAAGGTTAAAAATAAAATGATAAGAACTATTAAATAAACAGAAAAATTAATTAAATATTATTTTATGAGTATATCTAAGCCATAATCATCCATGGGTAAAATTTATGACCTTTTGGGGCCACCTGGTTGAGATTATTATCTTTTTAGTATTTTATTGAATTAAAAGTTAAACATGTCATGCTGTTGTTTTTAATAAGTGTAATATTTTTAATATGGTGTTATCTAGATGACATGTTCTATTACAAATAGTATTTAAAAATATAAAATAATTACCTTTATCATAATAATTTATTTTTAATTTTTAGGGAATAAATAATTACATGAAATTCTTGCACAACATTGATGCAATGATTATTCAATTAATATAAAAAATCAAATAAATGGTATTAAAAATATAAAATAGTTTTTTTGGATTTTATTTGTTGAATTGATGATTTTATATTCAAAGTAACTAATAGTATCACAATTGATGATAAGGATATTTTGTGAGAATAATATTTTATTAAATTATTAAAAAATAATAAAAATATTAAATAAGAATAATGGAGATAATACATAGTATAAAATTCCTTCCCTTGTGTTTTTATAGTCATTTGGAAGTATTTGTCTCTAGAATAGTCTTATTATATTTTTATATTTTGAGAAATTCCAAGAGTGGCCCACCCCTCTAGTATAAAAGAGAACCACTTCTTCTCAATCCTATACAATTTAAAACACATTTTTATTAGAAAATACCTTCATAAAAACATTAATATAATCTATCAAGAATTTCTATAGGTCTTGGTTTAGGATTAATAAAAATATTAGAGATCTTAAGGTGTTAAGAAAAGGACGTTTTCTAAAGATGAGGTATAGTTTATATCTACATATTTCAGTTTTATTTCTTCTTACACATCCATAAAACCTTCTTAAACCATGATTGGATAATAAATACAATATCATATATATTATCATATGTTATTATGTTAGTGTAATGACATATTTCTATCTCCTATTCCATAAAATGATAAAATAATTCATCATTTGTGTGTACAGTGGACTACCGTCTCACAAAAAGATCATTTTCCACCACCATCTTTCAAGAATGGTTATAATGATAAAATTAAATTTATATATCATATTCAAGAAATATTTATCATTATAAAAATAAAATATTTCATTTAATTTATTACCTTTCCATACACACGAAAATGAGAACAACGTTTGTGCATACATGCGGACTACCACCTCAATAAAGAGATGTGATTGAGTTTTTCATAACGAAATCACATGGAAGATATATATAAGTATATTTAAAGAATTAATATTATATATATGACATGATGATAATTATAGAAATATAATATAATTCTTAACTTCTTTCCATAATGATCTTTGAAAAATGGAAATGTTACTCATCTGTACATATGACCTACCATCTCCATGATATGTAACATAGTTAATTTTCATAACCATATTTAATGGTTGGGTTTAAAATTTTAATTTATTTATAAAAAGGTAATTATTTTATGAATATTACTCTTGTGGTGATAGAATTATGATCTCTTTGGCCATAATCAATATACCAAATTCATTCTAGACTTATAAACTGAAAGTCCTCAAAATTTCCGATGTGAAGTTAAATGACTAAGTGATTTTATATAACATGATAATAAGTGATATATAAGGAATAATATACATGAAAAATATTTTTATTAAAGTATAAATTAACCTATTTTTTATTCTGATGGATAAAGAACGTACGTGACAAGTGAGACTCAAGGTAAGGTACTTTCTTTTAAAAATTATCTTCATAATGTGTCACTTAAAATTCACTTTTTATTCCATGATCATGTTTTCTAAAAATTATATTAAAATTATTTTTACCATTCTTATGTTATTTTTTAAAGAAACTTTCACTATTTTTTACTTTTTACAAAATAGTTTGAAAGGAATATTTTTCTTATTTTCCAAACGAGATACTTTGTGACGTTTCTGGAAACAAATATGGAAGGAATGTTTTTTAACACATACAACATGAGTGGATTTTCCTTCTGTCATTAATATCTATTTTTTTAAGTTTCTTTTATAAATTTGCATAGTTGGTTTCAAATAAAATGATTTCTTTATGATGTGTACACTTTTTCAATTTTAAATGTCATTTTAAAAGAAAAAAGTAATTTTGATATCTAAATGTGTTTTTATTTGAAAGAGTTTTTAAAAGGATTTTATGTTGAAAAGTTGAAAGAATTATTATTTTTATTATTGATATGGTTCCTGAGCATTATGTGTAAAATAGGTGATCCTGATACATCTTCTATGAAGGGTTATTCCCCATTGTATCTTAAGGGTGAGACTAATATGGCCTATATGTTGGGTGATCCCAAATAGTATCTAGTGAGATCGTTATAGATTTGGGTGCACCCAGACAATGATCTAATGTTTTATGTAATGAAAATTTTATTTTGAGGAAATAAGGATAGAGTTACTGAAGGTTTTATTCTATGGATTTGATTGGGATCTAGTTATTTTTCACACAAGTTTAAAACGGGTTATGAATGTGATGTTATTTATTTCCAAAAAAGTTTTTATTTTACTTATATGGGGTTTAATTATTTTATTTTAGCTAAAACTATATGTGTTTTCATTTGAGAATTATTTATTTTATTATCTCAAAGAACATCAATATAAAGGTAAATATTACATGGGTTTTTATTTTTTCACTAGACTAACATATTTATTTCTTTTTCTGTACCTTACTAAAATTTTTGTATGCCCACATTTTAAATTATTTTTCTTAGGTTTTATGGAATATTCGGGGAAAGTATAAGGTAAATAAAAAAATTATGAATATTTATCATGAGAAAACCATGTTTTATTTTTAAAAGTTTTGTTTTGTGGGGAAAATAAATACTGATAATAAGTGTTCAATTGTAATGTATGGTTTTACTTGTAAGGTTTTATCCCAATTCTTTTAAAAATATAAACTAAAAATATCCTTGAGATTGTAAGAAAGTTAATTATAATTTAAGGAAACTAGAATATATAATTCTTATAGTTAGGTCCTTACAATTGGTATCAGATGAGAATTTATAAAATTTTGGAGATTAGAATGTTTTCTTGTGAGGTAATATTTAGAGTTATGGATATCATCATGAGTTTATAATTTTAATTTTTATAATAAGTTTAATGTATTAGAAACCCCATTTGAGTCTTTAAGTTATTAAATTTAAAGGTGAAAAATAATATTTTTGGAGACATTTATTTTTGAGGTAATTATGTGCTATTACATTTTGGGATTCAAAATCAATTGTTTGAGATAAAATTTGTGGTTAAAACATTTATTTAATAATGTATATATTAAGGTTATTTTTATAATTTTAACATATTTTAGGGAGTGTTATAATTATTATATTAATAGAGTTTTTGAAAATGGATAACCTTTAGGTTGGGATAAAACTTATTACATCCAGCAAGGATGTAAGGTTTGAACCCACAACTGAAGGGAGACAAAGTTGAATCACCTACCACAGACCTACATGAAGTTCTAATTAGTATAAAATTTTCATTTTAGTTTAATGATATAATAGATAAAGGTTATATTAATTTTTGGAATATATGTTTTATTGAATATGTAACCATATGATTTGAAATTGATTTTGTTATTAAGTGATTTATGTTATTTTAGAAGATTTTAACTATTTTGGGAGCTTTACATTCTTAAGGTAAATATAATACTATGACATTTTACTTGAAAAATAGTGGATAAATTATATTTTGGAAGGATATATGTTTTATTCTAGATTTATGGTGATTCATGTTATTTATAGAAATGGTCAGCATATCTTAGAGATTATATGACTTAAGAGATTATATTTTTGGTATGAGACATTAATATTGATTGATGTTATTTGTATATAAATGTTAAAAATTATCTTTGAAGTCTATGTGATAAAATCCTTCTTCTTTCTGATTTTTAATCTTATTCATGAATATTTTTGATGAATTTTTAGGGTATTTATTTACTAAATGATCTTTGTTGAACTTTATGTGTTACCTTTTATTTTTATAGATTAAATAAGTTTATCATCATATAAAGTCTTATTATTTTTATAGAATTATCTAATCTTATACTCATAATTTTTGGGTTTTCTTAATTTCTAAAGAAATTAGCAATAGATTGTTATTATTCTGTGGATTTTTTTTCATATAAGTTGATTATAGTGCTTTAGGCATGAAAAATTCATCTTGAATGCTTATTATTTTTGAAAAAATGATGAGTTTGGGGTGGACATTTTTTAAAGGATAAAATTATACCTGTCATGAAATCATATTTCCTTATGTTATTAGTATATTTTTAAAAATAATTCCCCTAATTGTGTGATTATTTGTGAGAGTGTCAGTCTAGGGTGTCTCAGTTGGTATCAGAGTGAAGTTTAGTTATTTTGGGGGATTAAGTTAATATGTATAAGAGAACCCAACTTAAAACATCCCATGATGAACCAAAAATAATATAGGTTGAATTTTAAATGTTATAGGTTTCATAATTTTGGACATCATAGGATTTATTTCTTTTATCTTATGGTTACTTACAATGATTATTATTACTTAATACTCACACTAACATTTTTGGTTTTAGTTAATGAATGGTACTAGGAGGAAAATATTTAACCATTGGTGTGATGGAAAATGCATTGATTCTCCCAAAAAGTAACCAAATGGGATAATATATGGAATTAAATATTTTATTGGATATTATATCCTAGGTAATGAAAAATAACCCAAACCATTATGAGCTCTAGAACACATCAAAGAAGAATCAACACTCTATATTTCATATGGAAACATCCCCCTCCTTTAGTGGGACTTGTAATACACTAGTTTCCAAGTAATGAATCAACCCAACAAAAATGAAATTTCATGTTATCTAGTGCTCATAACCTGAAAAATTTATATCATCTCTTTATCTTTTAGAAGTTGAAACATACCAATGAGGGAATCTCATTAATAATTCGAGTCCAAAGAAATAAATAAAATCCATGGAATGTGAGGAATTTAATGAGGAATTTTAAATAAATATTTTCCTCAAACACTTCAAACTAAAATAGAGAAATAATATTTTTATTTGAAGAGAAATGATATTGAATCCATCAGAACCCATGAATAAAACATTACAAGGCTTGAAAGGCACTATTCTAGTTTTATTATTAACCCTAAAATCACAATTTTACATCTATTTAATAGCTTAAAACAAAGTATTATAAAGGTATTATCTATGCGAGACTTTGAAATATACAAAAAAATAGTTTGATGTGCACTTAAGGTGGAAATGGAAATTAAAGAGTTTTATTATACCTATAGATTTGGAGATAATAAAAGGAAAATGCAGTTTCATGGAAACTCAAATGAATAATCATATAGATGGAAGAAAGTTAAACCACTTACATGCCAAAAATGTGCGAGTAAGAATAATGGATATAGCCTAAAATATCCAAGAATATTTTTTACATGTGGTAGAGTAGGTAATAATGTAAAAAATATCTGAAGAAATATGAAGAGTATAATTAATACAATATAAGGGAATATGGTCCCAACTAGTGCACCACCAACACTTTAATTCTCCAAATTTAAGTTGTTTTATAATTATTCCAATAAATTATTCAATCCTAGGAATAATGTTGATATAAGAAATTAGTAACCACATAATCTAACTGATAAAGTGAATGCCTATATAATCAAAACTACTGAAGTGAGTAAGAAAATAAAGTTATTAAGGTACACTCATCATCCACTCAAGAACTAAAAATGTATGGTTTAAATCCAGTTCTACCCACTATTTTATATTTAGAATTTTTTTGAATGGATTAAAATCACAAATTCAATAAATAGATATTGAAATATCTATAGAGACTCTTAGTGGTGTAAAAATTGGTTTTTAATTATATAACTGATATTCAATGGAAGTTTGTTGAAATTTTCATCCTCTAAATATTATTATTTTAATTTAGTACTATTTGATATGATTTTGGCCATATATTGGATTTATATATATAGAGTCCATATTAATTGAAAGTATAAGTAAATCTAATTTTATATTCCAAATTATCCTATGATAATATATTAGTACATTGTTGACTATGAACTCCCTTTGGAAATTACTGTCATTAAATGGGTGTTAACACACAATCAAGTGGGATATTTAGCTAAAATATTTAGCAGAGAATCTATTTTTTTGGATATGAATATTATGAGAAAAAATGTGAGTTTACTAGTCTTACCTAATAATATATGATTAATATCTCATTAGAAATTATATCTGTAGTCATTTATTTCTTATGGACACCCTCAATTATTTTCACAAGTGAGAGATAATTAAAATTAAGAGGACACAATTTATTTAAGATGGGAGAATTTATCACATTGAATTTTATTATTAACTTTCCTTTAAATAAATATTATGTTGAAAAAATTATTTCATATGAAAATATGAACTAAAACAATCTAGGATATATTTTATTGATTTGAAATATTATAATTTTAGTTTAATATATTAGGAAACCGAATATGAAACAACATTAAGAAAAATACTAGTAGAATAAAACAATAGGTAAATAAAAATACCATGAACATGAAATATTTATCATCATGGTTTTTTATGATGATGAAAACCCTGAATGAAATA